>JAKSZU010000011.1:66863319-68262070 GCA_026018925.1 Tupaia tana
GAGGCAGGAGGCTCACCTGGCCAGACCAAGGTGCTGCTGCCCTGCACCCCCCATGAGGTCATGCTTCAGTGGAGAGGCGGTCAATGGAGCTGGGCCAGCTACTCTTTGGGGCTGCCTCTCAAGTCATAAACCCAATTTAAGTAGGCTCTTCTCGGGCCCCAAAGCAGGTCTCCCCTCATCCATCCCTCTAGAGATTCCAGAGAATATGGGCCACTCTGCCACGTATTCCTCCATGATCATCCAGCCTCCTCCCTCTTGCTGGTCTGGCCCTGCCCTCCTGCTGCTTCTCCGTAAGGGCCCTCTGAAGGTAACCTAAGAATTGGTCCAGAAGCATCCACAGGCCTGAGCCCTGGCAGAAGCAAATATGAAGCTGCTCCACAGGACGTTTTTACATAGGGCGGTTACTGGCCAGCTAAGTCCGGCTGCTTCGTCTCAGTCAGTGACAAGGGAGACAGAGGCTGGAGAGGGAGGAATTTATTCCTGTAACCAGCTACAGGGAGGCAGTCGGCAGACACCATCAAACTGTCTCAAAAAGTGCAACATAAGGCCAGCAGGTGGTATGGTGATTAAGGCACTGAACTCCCACATGGCTGACTGCAGTTCAAGTCCTGGACCTGGCAGCTTGAAAATCATGCTGGGTGCATGTGTGTGTGTGTGTGTGCCCAAAATCCTGAGAGGAGAGTGGAGGAGAAGGGATTGTGGTGTGTCCATACCCCCTCCCCTCGTGGTGATTTCTCACTTTCACTCTGTCTCTCTCCGGTGAGCACACACAAAAACCGTAAAAAAAAAAAAATTTTTTTTTTTGAAAAAGTAAGTGCAACATGTTCTTGCTATTTATATTAGGTTGTTGGGAAGATCATGTTGCATTTTTAAATAGAAAAACACGTCATGACCTAGTATAAGATACAAGCAGGTGCAAATCATTCCTCACCACAATCCATCAGAGCCACTCGCTTCCCCTGAGTAATAATTATCCTAATTCCTTCAATTACCCACTCCTGGTTTTTCATCTGACCATTCCTCAAACAGCCATCCCTATGACTCTGCACTCAGTAAGATTGATCTTATTAGAGCCCTTTCTTTTTTTTTCTTTTTTTATTTTTTGAGAGGTTTTTGCTATAGGGCACGTGCGCTCGCCAGACAGACAGAGAGAGACATAGAGACAGAAAGCAAGAAATCACCCCCCAGAGGGGATGGTCACGCCGCAATCCCTTCTCCTCCATTCTCCTCTCGGGATCTTGGACACGCACGCACACGCGCCCGGCGTGAGTTTTAAGACACCAGGTCTGGGACGTGAACCGCGGTCGGCTACGTGGGAGTCCAGCGACATAGCCATTACGGCAACTGCTGGTTCCCCCTAGAGGCCTTTCTTAATTTCAGAATGGCTGCAGTCCTGCTAGCTTGCTTCAGTATGAGCCCCCAACAAAGACAGTGCAAAACACATGCATAAACGCACCACCATGCAAGAGAGACATTAGAGTAACAGTAACTAGCTCCCCAATAACCAGAATTAATAGAACATCTGAATATGTCTTTAAAGTGCATTTCAGATGGTATGGGAAGTAAAAGAAGGAATCAGAGTCATAAAGGAACAGAATGTTTTGAGAAGAGAGTAAAGAGATCTGAAAAATAATCAAATAGACCTAGAAGTAATAAAAAAAACTCTCTCTTCCTTGACATTATAAATAAAATTTGTGAGACAGCAGAGTTGAGAACATCAAAGAAAGAATTAGAGAATTAGAAGGTAAATAGAAGAAAGTCATCTAAAATGCAGTACAGAGATATAATAAGATGAAAAATATGATCATATAAAAGCACAATAAAGAAATATGGAATGAATAGGTTGAACACATACTTTATAGATCTAAAAGAAGAGAATAGTGACGATGGGAGAAAGGCAAATTCAAATGCAAATGACAGGATTTTTGTTTTATATCTGAAGAAATGAGTCAAAAGAGTGAAGTATCCCAGGGTTAATAAGAAATACACATCTAAGCACACTGCAGAGGAAATAGAGAACAGCGAAGACATACAGATCTTTATTTATTTAGCTATTGGGCATGTATGCTCGCTAGAAAGACAGAGACAGAGAGACAGAAAGTAAGAAATCACCCCCAGGGGCGATGGCCATGCCACAATCTGTTCCCCTCCATTCTCCTCTTGGGACCTTGGGAATGCACGCACATGTCTCCAGCACGAGTTTTAAGTCACTGGATCTGTGACTCGAATGCAGTTAACTATGTGGGAGTGCAATGATGTAACCATTATGCTATCTGATGGTTTTGACATAGCGATCTTAAGAGCAACCAGAGGTAAGACTAGCTACCTAAGTAGAAAGAACAATCCAATTGACAGAATTCTCAGCATTACCAGTAGATGCCAGGAGACAGTGCTAAAGTACTGAGGGAATGTATCTGTTAACCTGAAATTCTATGCCCAGCTAAACTACCATCCAAATGTAAGGGTTGTAAAGGAGGATACTTTTAGAGACAGAGTTTACTACTCATGGATCCTCATTAAAAGAATTATTAAAAAGTTTTCTTCCGTTAGAGTGGAATTAAATCCAAAAGGAATTAAATAATAATCAACCTAATAAGTATTGCTATAAGCAATATTAATAATGATGCGGATGAAAGCAAGGGGTCTAAAAAAAAGTGAAATTAAATGCTAGCCAATAATATCATGCAAGATAGATGCCAATAATATCATGCAAGAAAGGAGAAGAAAGGAGAGACATAATAAATAGAATAACAGATACATGTTCAAATTTATCAGCTAAGTCCAAATATAAGAGCAATTACAATAGTAAACATATTAAACTTGTGTGTTAATTGTCAGAGACTAACCAATGGATGAAACAAAAATATATCCACACAAAAGCTTTAAGAAATGGGGCCAGTAAGTGGTATGGTGGTTAGGGTGCTGGACTCCCACATGGCTGAGTGCAGTTTGAGTCCCAGACCCAGCAGCTTGAAAATCACATCATGCACGTGTGTGTGTCACCAAAATTCCAAGAGGAGAATGGAGAAGAAGGAATTGTGGCATGGCCATCCCCCATGGGGGATGAGTTCTCCTTCTCCTTCTCACTGTCTCTCCCTGTCTCTCTCCAGAGAGCACAAGCATGCTATGGCAATAAACATTAAAAAACAACAACAACAAGTCTTCAGAGGACTGGCTCCATGGCCTGGAGGTTGAGGCACCTGGATCCCTCGTGGCCAGACTGAGTACTGGACCCAGAGGCTTGAGAGACATGTCGGGCATATGGACTCGGATGCCCAAACTTCTGATAGGAGCTAGAGATGGAGAAGGGATTGTGGCAGGACTGTTCTCCATAGGGGTTATTTTCTCACTTGCCCCGTCTTTCTCCAGCAACTGCAGGTACCCACTGGCAAAACTAAAATTTTTAAAAATAAAAAAATAATAAATCAAAAAGAAAAGAATAAATCTACCTTTTCTCCTGGGGGCAGTGATGAGGGAGGCCAGAGACCAAGGCCAGGAGACTCGGGCATGCCCAGGGATGCCCAGGACGAGGTGCGCCAGCACGCGCGTGGAGGTGAACGCGCACACGGCGGTTTCCGGAAACTAGAAACGCGGGCGACCCTGCTACCCACCAGCAAGGGCTCCCTCCCTCAGGCCTTACCTCCCTGGGAAGGCCTCTCTGTCTGGAGCCACGGGAGAAAAGGGTAGAATGAAAGTGCCCAGACCAAGAATTTCTTTTTGTCCTCACCTAACTTTTGGCAGCTGGAGCACAAGCCCGCGGGGCTCTGGCTGGTTACTTCGGCTGCTTTTTCTGATGGCGGAAAGGCTGGCGGGGGCTCGGCTGCCGGTAGACAGGCGCCTTTAATCTGGCTCGGCTCGCGGTCCTGCTCACGCTCCGCAGACACCCACCCAGGCTTGTCTCTGCCCAGCTCCCCACGTGCGCAAGTGACGTCTCATTTGTCCGTGTGAACACCCACCCCTGACTACCCCTGCAGCAGCAATTCGGGACACTCAAATGCCAACCCAGCTATTAAGTTCTCCCCTGGGAGTGGCGTTCCAAGGCACGTCCTCACTGCTGCGGCTGAACATGCAGTGCAGGGTGCCAGACGGCCTCGCCACCTCCAGTGGCCACTTTGAGAGCGCTGGCCTGAAGCCAGCAGATGAGTCGTTTTAGGCCCTGGCTCGGGGAGAGCGCTAACCCAGTGCCCTCGGGCCCAGCTCTGTGTCCAGGGCATTTGCCCAGGGCTTTTATGGCCCCTGTTATGTGACTGGCACTTGGAGGACCGCGGGCGGAGATAAAGCTGTCTCTGTCTACTGTAGCCTCTCCAGGCGACAGAAGACAGACATCCACTGCAGAAGAAGCTGGGCCGCGGACCTAATTTGCAGTCCCCAGTGCCAAATGGAGCCCACTGGCTCCAAACCCAGCTTGCCGGAGGGGCCTGAACGCGCTTCTCACCCCAAGAACGAAATCAGAACTGCTTCGGCCTCACACATCCCCCAGGAGAGTCCCAGGAAACCGGGCCTCCAGCCAACCTGGCAGGACAGGGCTTTGAAGTCAAAGGCCACCATGAGGATGCCCCCTTGCCTGGGCCTCTAAGATGTGTGGGCGCTTTAGTTCACCCGCTGCCGTGACAAAAATCCAGCTTAGAAACATGGACTATTATTTCTCAGGGCTCTGGAGGCTGGAAAGTCCAAGATCCGGACACACTGGAGCCCACAGTGGGCTTCCAAGATGGCTCCCTCAGGCTGCCCTGTGACAAGAACATGCCAGAGGCACCCAGGAGGCCTGGGGGCTGGCGGGGGTACCTCAGGCTCAGACCCTGGCTCACCACGCTCCCTCACCAGCATCCCTGTGTGCAGGGTGGGAGTGATGCTTCTCGCAGACAATGCAGGTGGACTGCATGGCCATCCTTTGCCAAAGCCCCAGGCAGGGGCCCTGGCTCTCTTGCCCACTGAGGGGCCCCATATTGGGCCAGGGCCAAGTGCAGTCCCTCGGTGTGGTGCAGATGCGTGGCAGTGGTTCAATGCATCCTAAGTGGGAACATAATGAGAGCGAAAGAATGGGTAATATTAATAAATAACGCGTCGATGAATAATGAATGGCGTAATTTCACAAACATCTAGGACAGGACCTATTCTAAGAAGCGTGTAATTATGACTTCAGCAGATGCTGCAGTCTGCCCTGCGAAGCTGGCGCTGTTGTGGCATCTGTTGTACAGATGAGGAGACTGCAGCATGGGGGCTGAGAGGCTTGTGTGAGTCCTCCCAGCCCATAGGGAGCAGAGTCTAGAACTAGCGAGAGAGAGGAGGAGAGGGGTGTTTTTGACGACGTCTCACCAAGCCTTGATCCTCCTGCCCCAGCCTCCCCCTTAGCCAGGACTGCAGTGTAGGCCTCCACTCCCAGCCTGTTTTAGGTTGGGCTGGGAACCGAACCTGCTCTACCAGGTGGCCCCCAACACATCATGGCAGTGCTTGCCTGCCTGCATCTGCACTCTCTCTCTTTCTTTTTTAAGTTTATTTATTTCTTTCATGAGTGAGAGAGAGGGAGAGATAGGTATCCCAACAAGGTCTGCACCCATGGCCCTCCCCAGCCAGGATGACAGGCGCATGGGTGCACGCCCAGCACGCACAGGAGACCTCGAGGCGCGGACCCAGGAACTCCCCGCCTGACTGCAGCATCGTGGAGGGTCGCCTTTCTGCTGACACCACTGCGGGTCTCTGCACTCTCAATCACCACTCTCTACTGCCCAGGAAGCCCCAGCTTGCGGTTTTTTATTTGTTTGTTTTGTTTTGTTTTGTTTTGTTTTGCTGTAGGATGCATGCAATTGCCAGAGAGAGAGAGACAGGGAGAGACAGACAGAAAGCGAGAAATCATCTTCCATTGGGGATAGCCACACACAATCCCTTCTGCTCCAGACTCCTCTCAGGATCTTGGTTAAGCACACACAGGTGCCCGGTGTGGGTTTTATGTTGCCAGGTCTGGGACTAAACCGCAGTCAACTTCCTGGGAGTTCAGTGATGTAACCATTATACCATCTGCTGGTCCCAAGTAACATTTTTTTTTTTTTTCTTTTTTTTTTGGAGAGGTTTTTGCTATAGGAAACACACAGAATAAATTCATGGTATCACAAGAAAGCCACTGTATTGAGATGCAGTTATCAAAATATTAGAAAACTGAATTATAATCATTGGTGATGCAGAAAGCAGTGTACTTCTTCATTAATATATTAAGTAGAGGGTCTCATAACCCCAGTAATTTGTAATCATGGTGAGCATAAACGATGTTTAAGCTGTCTGCAGCAGCTGTGATGGGATGTCAAGCTATCTGTGATTGTTTCCTGGTGACAAAGGCAGAGGTATGCATGCCACTGCTATGGTTTGGTTGGAAATAATTGTAATTGAAGGAATGTTACATTCTAGGTTGAGATTTATAAAAGCAAAGAAGTATTTTCCCCCCATTCAAGTCCATGAACTCTTTAAATTTTTTCCAAAAATCCCTGGGGCCCTTACAGGCCAGATTCTACGCTACCATCCTTCCCCAGCACTTCCAGGGACTCCCCCTGGACTGTCTTCCGATGAGGGAGATGGAAGCAGGAGCAGCCTCTGTCTGTCTCTTGTGGACGTCTGCCTCCTTCAATAGAAAGCGAAATAAGGCCAGCAGGTTGCGTGGTGGTTAAGGTGCTGGACTCCCACTTGGCCAACCATGGTTCAAGTCCCTGACATGGCATCTTGCTTTCTCACTTTCTCTCTCTCTCTTAATAATAATATTAATAAAAATAAATAACATAAATTTTAAAAAAATTAAAGGAAGAAAAATAAGAGATAAGAAGGTATTAAGATGGAAGATATACTTGCCATCTCAAATTCCAGATTAATGAGGTGATGGTTGCCTATTTTATCCAACCTGGCAAGAGGGACATGACCACACCTCTGCACATAACCCAACCCTTAACCACCATGCTACCTGCTAGCTCCTAAACTACTTCTTTTTGATATGGTTCCGTCAGTATTATACCTACATGACTTTGAGTATTTATGCTTACAAAAATATGCATGTATGGGACCAGCAGATGGTGTAATGGTTATGTTATTGGATTCCTATGTAGTCGACTGCAGTTCGAGTCCCAGACCCAGTGTCTTAAAACTCAGGCTGGGTGTATGTGCATGTGTGCCCAAAATCCTTAGAGGAAACTGGAGAAGGGATCGTGGTGTCTCCTGCAAGCACAAACATCCTATAGTAAAAGTCTCTCTTCAAAAAAAAAAAAAAAAAAAAAAAAAAAAAAAAAAAATGCATGTTATAGGGCTAGCAGGTGGCGTGGTAGTTAAGGTTCTGGACTCCCACATGGCCAACCATGGTTTGAGTCCTGGACCTGGCAGCTTGAAAATCACGCTGGGCACATGTGCGTATGTGCCCAAAGTCCCAGGAGGAGAATGGAGGAGAAGGGACAGTGGCATGGCCATCCCTTCTGGGGCGGGTAATTTCTCAGTTTCCCTCTCACGGTTTCTCTCAAGTGAGCGCATGCACCCATGGCAAAAACCTTAAAAAGAAAAAGAACTGTTATTATTGTCTATTTTATCATGTAAAGTGGCCTAAGAAGTATTTTTTTGTGATTTTATGTTTTTCAAATAAACTCCCTTTAAAAATATAAACAAAGGGGCCAGCAGGTGGCATGGTGGTTGGAGTGCTGGACTCCCACATGGCCGACTGTGGTTTAAGCCCCAGACCTGGCAGCTTTCTTTCTCACTTTTCCTCTCTCTCTCTCTCTCTCTCTCTCTGTGTGTGTCTCTCTGTGTGTGTGTGTGTGTGTATATCTCTCTGGTCAAATTTTTAAAAGTAATAATAACAACAAATAAAATGAAATAAATCATTATTTAAATACATAAGTGCAAATATCTTTTAAAGACTTTTTTGGATTACTTTTTCCAGAATTATACTTCGGGGGGGTTTGCTCTTCTGGGATCAGCACTGGTGGCCGTGCAGGCTGCGCGAGCTCCCGGGGCTGTAAGGGCACATTTGGGCCCGAGATCCGTCTTTAGGCCGCCGCTTAGGGGTTGCAAGTCTGCGAGCACGTGACTGCCCTTCCCAGCCTCTTGTATTGAATTCTCTTTCTTTCTTATTTCGTTTTCTTTCTTTCTTTTTTAATTTTCCAGAGGATATATGTATGTATGTGTATATGTGTATATATATATATATATATATATATATATATACATATATATATATATCTGGAGAGAGAGAGAGAAAGAGAGAGAAGGAAATTAAAAAGCACCCCCCATGGGGGATGGTCACACGGTAACCCCTTCTCCATTTCTCCTTTTGGGATTTTGGGCACATTCCTATGCCCAGCGTGTTTTTAAGCCTCTGGCTCTGGGTTGGCACCGTTCAGCCAGCCATGCGGGGTCCAGCTCCGCAGCTGCCGCACCACCAGCTGGCCGAAATCCCTTTGCTCCCAGAACATGAAGCACTTTCCATTTTCCTACTCGAAGACTCATTGATTCTCAAAGAATAAGCATAAAACAAAAAAGGCACAGGAGTTAAAAATTCTAAAAGAGTCATTTGTCTAGCCCGATCTTGCCTTGGTCAAATTACAACATGTTAAATTTCTTTCTTTCTTTCTTTCTTTCTTCCATAACAGAGAGCGAGAGAGCCCTCCAGCAGCGTCCTCACGCCACCATCCACCCCCGGCCTCAGGCAGCCTGGGTCATGGCGCACGTGTGACTGGCATGTAAGGAAAGGCCTCGGGACTAGAACCCAAGACCCTCCCGTGCATGGTCTCTGTGTCTCTGGCTGCCCCTCTGCCGTGCTCTCATCCAGGGATCACTTCCATGCTGCCACCCGCTCACTCTGAGGACCCTCGCATTCTGCCGCCCACACCCGGCCCTGCACGCCCCCAGCCCCTGCGTGCTCAGCTGCCTCCTCCTCTCTGGAGGCTACACAGCGGCCTGGCCAGTGTCTGCACCCCAAGAAGCAGGCGTGTCGGGGAGGAGAGATGACTCTGCCGTGGCCCACCTTGTGCCCCAAAGGCCAGCCCAGTCTGTCCCACAAAGGCAGGGAACCCGTCACACGGCACAGCCTGCCGAAGCTGTGTGAGCGCATGTGCGTGCAGCCAGCTCTGGACCGACGGAGGCGCCAACCCCCACCCCACGAACCGCTCGGCCCCTCCTCCAGCCTCCCATGGGGCAGCTCTGGCCCAGACACCTGTGGCCGGAGGGGGCGGGAGGAAGGCTTCTCAGAATCCCTGAGGAGGGCATGTGGTCTGTGTCGGAGCCCTCGACGCTCGCGTGCCTGCCTGGTGCCTGGTGTTTGGAGACTGACACGGGAACAGAGCTCAGATTGAGACAGATGGTCTGCCCAAAGATGTTTTCCTGATTTAGCGTTCGCTTATGTAAAAGCCTTCCGAAAAGTGCCGCGCCGATTTACCCTCGATTGTCCGGTTACTGAGTCGCCTTTAAGGGGCAGCATCGTCTCTGCACCCGGAGAGACTGAAGGATGGAGAGTGTGGGCCGGGAGGAGGGTAGGCGGGGGTCTCCCAGGGCATCCAGGCAGAGATCTCGGAGAGGCAGTCCCTGGGTGGCCACCCCCACCCCGGGCCTGAGGTCAGGAAGTTCAGGATGGCCAATCCTGCAGAACTGGCTGTGACGGTGACGATCTCCAGGGACTCAGGATATCTGCAGCCCGGCCACTGGTGCCACTCCCCAAGCCATCACTCTGCAGAATCGGAAGGGTACCCGCTGATGAAACCCTGTTTAGGGGCCTGGCTCAGGGCCTCCTGGCCCCGGCGCACGATGGAGACAGCAGCGGCTGGGAGGGGTCAGTCAGTTCCCACAGGTCCTCGGTGTCGGCTGTGGCCTCGTCATCATCTGCTCCGTGAGATTAACATTCACCAGACGCACATGGCCCCCTGGTGAGGAAGGTGCCATTACTTATCGCTCATTATGCAAAGAGGCACAGAGAGGGCAGTGATTTGACCCAGGCCGCACAGCTCGTGAGCAGTGGAAGCCCAGCCTGTGCTGCTAGTTCCTGTCCTGAGAGGAGGCCTTTGGGAACGTCCTCTCCTCGCCCGTGAACTCCGCCGGAGGGCAAGCCCTGTTCCCCGCCCCCCCACTCCCACTGCCGCCCCCACCATCACCCCGTTGCCTCCTAACTGGTCTCATTTCTTTTATTCCCTTTTTTTTTCCTGAACCCTTTTCCTTTGTTAATTTTAGGGTACGTACGCACAGCTGAGGCTGAGGGAGGGGCCCACCACGGGGTCCAGTCACACCGCCATCCTCTTCCTCCAGCCACCAATCCCGAGCACCCACACGTGTCTGGGGTGCTTTAGGCTGACCAGGCCAGGGATTTGAACCGAGGTCACTGGTGGGATCCAGCTTCCATTGCGCTATCCCTGCTTCAAAGAGCCGGCCAGTTTCTTCCACTAGTC
Source organism: Tupaia tana (assembly GCA_026018925.1). Classification (NCBI taxonomy): domain Eukaryota; kingdom Metazoa; phylum Chordata; class Mammalia; order Scandentia; family Tupaiidae; genus Tupaia; species Tupaia tana. The sequence continues at coordinate 66,873,720 of JAKSZU010000011.1, forward strand.
CCACCCCTCTGCCCATGGCACATTCTGCCCAGGATGGGGAGGAGCCTCCCCGCAGGTGGTCCTGTGCTCCGGGCGGGGCTCCCAGCAGGAGCCGGCCGCTGTCCTCCCACCTCGTCCTACTCTCTCTGGGTGCACTGGGTCTCCAGGCCTCGTCCAGGCTCCTCGTCTGCCTCTTCTCCCCTAAACAAAACCAGTTCTCGTGTCACCACCTCTGGGAGGCGGCCCTGACCTCCCAGGTAGCCCGTCACTCCTTCGTCTGTGTCCTGTGGCTTTTTGTAGTCCTCCGTCAGAAGGATAAGGACTGCGAGGTGGGCATCCGCTGTGTGCCAGGCAGGGCGCTCACTGCCAGTCCGCCTGACCCGTCGCGCCCAGCACTCTGAAGCGAGCATCCCCTCTCCACAGACCAGGGGCTGATGCTCAAGGTCACCCTTCTAGAAAGTGGAGGAGGCAGGATTTGAACCCACTCCTCATCTGACTCCAGCTGACACATAGCCCTGAAATGTGAGTGCCGTCTGTCCTGCCTGGGACCATGAGCTTCTGAGCGCGCGGCCGCCCCTCCTCGTTTCAGCCTGTGCTGTGCACGCACAGGGGCGGCGCTCAGCTGGGAAGGGGTGCAGGGACAGATGGAGTCCATCGCGCTGATGCAGCCTAACTCGCACTCCCACGGGCAGCGCCAGCAAAAATAGCCACCTCGTCTGAATGGCGTTCCAGGAGGAAGTGACAAAGACCCAACTTCAAACAAATGAAAATTTTCCAAAGAGGACGGCAGCGGCCCAGCCCGGTGGAACTCGGCTCCAGCCTAGCAATTTAGCCGATTAACTGAAGCCGCAGCCCCAGTCGATATAATAGCGGGTGCATTATCAGTTTTGCCACAAGCCATTATTCATTATCTCTGGGTTTCGCTGGCTCACCCGCGGCCGGCTGGAACGCCGGGGCCTCTCCCGCAGTCAGCTATATTTTAATCAGTTACATTACAGGAAAACGTCCCTGGGGAAAATCGTGGCATCGCCAGGCATGTCAGCTGCTCACAGATCAGAGTGGGAATGTTCCAAGGCGCAGTAATGTGGTGTGACATCGTGCAAGTTAATTTATAGAAAAATTAAACATCATTTGCAGCTGAGCAAGGGTTGTGTGCGGGAACTGGCTGGGCTTCGGGAGATACGCAAATGGCTGGGGACCTGCCTCTGGAGGGGACCTGTGTGAGGACTCACGGCGGTGACAAACACCCCACACGCCCCGACTCAGTCTAGACGCGGACAAAGGAGGCTTCGAAAGCAAGAGCAAGCCCCAAGTTGCATGTCTTTATCTGGTACCATGAGGCCTAGAGGGATGTGGGAGCTGGGAGGAGGGGGTTGGGGACCGCTGGGGCGAGAGTGGGGTGTATGAAGGAACCATCTGCCCACACCTGTTCCCTGAGCCCTTCCATGGGCCAGGCCATGCTGGGGCCGCTGAGACAGAGCCACGCAGTCCCTGACCTTGAGGATGGACAGCACAGATGCGCCTCCTCGAAGCCGAGGCTTGCGGGAACAGGGAGGAGATGTCCTGACCACTTCCTGTTCACGGTGTTGGAGAGGGTAGGATCCGCCACTCTAAGTAGTAGGAGACACTGGGCACATGACACCTGGTACTGGACAGAGGAGACTCTCAGTCTGGGGACGACACCGCCCCATGCAGGGTCGCCAGGGGGTGTGTGAGGGAGCGGTGAACCAGCAGACCTGGAGGCAGCCTTTGGAGTCTCAGGCTTTGGAGTGACCCCAGGAGAATGGATAAGCCATGCCAGTAACTGCTGGCTGGCAGGGACATGAGACTGTCAAACTGAGCCTGGGTGGAGTGTGGCTGGTCTGGCAGTTGGGGTCCTGGCTGGGTGGGGAGCCTTCCTGTGGGGTGGGAGGTGCATCTGGTGAAAGCAGGGGGTGACTGTGAGGCCCTGGGGGCCTGCAAGATTCCCGGAAGTCAGCCAGCACCTCACACTGCATCCTGGTGGCCTTCCACAATGGGGATGGAGTGAGCTGCGAATGGGAGGGGTTCCTCGTGAGGAGCAGGCCCGAAGGCCTCACTGAGCAGGTGGCATTTGTGTTGGTCGTGCAGGGTGAGTAGCATTCAGGACATGAAAAAAGAGCAAGAACTTTAAAGCAGAGACCTACAGGAGTAAGGCTGGGAGGCAGGGAGGGGGGCAGGGCCGAGAGAGGGCTGCAGGGCCCTGGAGGAAGGAGCAGAGGGGCTGGGAAGGTGGCAGGAACAGACCCTCCGAGGCCAGCACTGTGCTGGAGGAGTGGGCATCAGTGTGAGGAAAAAAAGCTTCGAAGGTAAGCCTGGCCACCATGGCCGTGATGGTCACCAGCCCACGAGTGGCCGTCTCAGAGATGCTGGTCCCAGAGGCTGCAATGACCAGATCTCAGAGACCCCTAAGTCCTGACTCTGGGCCAGGGTTCTTCCCAAATTCCAGACTTAAATTCCAGGCAGCTCTCAGTGGACCACTGGCTTCCTGAGCACCTCCAGGGCACGGTTTGAGGTGCTCGGCACCCAGCAGAGAGTGGGCCGCAGAGGGCCTGCCTCCGACACTCCTCTCTCCACCGCTGCACCTCGGCATGTCCACACGGAGTGCACCTTCTTGTTCTTCCCCTGTCTCTTCAATGTCTTCCCCCCCCTTACCTGCGTCCTGTGTGTCGTTCTGCAGCAAATCCCTCCATTGTTTGCCTGCGTCCCACAGAGCCTGTGGGGCATGTAAGTAGCGGTCCGAATTAATCATCCCTCCCCTTAGCTGCACCTCCCATGGTGAGAATTCGCAGCTCTTCCTACAAAGGCAAGGCATACTTCCCTGCCCACCCACAGATCTGAGAAAGAGAAAATGATGCTGTGGTGTACCACTAAGCTTTAGGATGTTTGTTATGCAGCACTGTTGTGGCAATAGTTGACAGATACACATATTATACTGCTGTTTTCATCATTGCTTCCTCTTGCCTTTTCCTCAGCCTAGACTGTCCTACATACCCCTCTTTCCTAAATATATTTCAAGCCTTGCTCATTGTTACATCCCACAGGGGGCCTCTGCCACCGTTTCTAAGATGTGGCTGCCTTATCTCTGGTCCTGCATTTGAAGGAAAAGCATTGGGCATCTGGAAGACTGAGAAGGGGTCCTCTGTCAGCCAGGGCTGAAGGCCTAATCCTCACTTTTTCCCAGGAAGGAGAGTGAGAATACCCCCTACTCCCCGAGTTTCAGCCATGCTGTCTGGACCCAGCTGCTCTTTGTACTGACCTGGGAATCTGCGGAATGCGTTTCTCTGCTCAGCTCTGCCGTGTCAGTTCCCAGCCAGAGCCCCATGTACTTGCTGCGTAAGTAAGACAGAATTACATGCTCTGCCATGCTCCAGACTCTAAACAGCTGCTAACACCTCTCAGAAACACATTGTATTTAGTAACTAGCCAGCCTGTGTTTTAATTTCAGCCTCTTTGCTCTTCTCAGCCTTCAGTATGCGCCAGAGATTTCTGTGCAAACACGACTGCATCTTCTGTACATCTCTGACAGACAAAATCCCTTTACCTCCCTTGCCTGGCAGTGATGGAGGCCTTACTTATCCCTGCCCCCTTCAGGAGTCTATAAATAGAGGGAGAGAGGCGAGCAGGCAATCGCGCGTGCGTGTACACACACACACACACACACAGAGGAGAATTTTCAGGGCTGCAAGACTGCTCAGTTTAAAAGAGCTGCACGGCTGCTTGCCCGGCCTCCAGGGGTTCCACCGGCCCCCATGACGGCAGCCGGCAGCTGCCAGGGCTCTGCATTAGTTATCTCCTTCCTACACCTAGGGACGAAGGAGGCCCGGAGAGCAGGCCCAGAGCCTGCTGTGCAAACGCTGCCCAGAATGCCTGCCTGTTCTCATGCTGCCGTCCTGCCCTCCCGCCCCTGTTTCTCTAGAACGCAGGCCATTTTTCAGACGTGAGTGTGAAGGATTATCATTCAGCCAACATTCTGCGTATCCTGCGGCAGAGGGCACTTCCCTGCCTTCCTGCTGTCGAGTTTGACCTTGAGACTGTGTTGGCCGGTGAACTGTTAGCAGCCAGGCTGCGAGCAGCGGGTCCGAGTGAACCTGTGTGTGTGGGTTTTACTCTTGTCCCCCACCTCCTGCCAGGATTGGAGATGCCCTGAGTGACTTCAGGCCCAAAGGGGAACACATGGGTGGGACTGGACGCCACCTGCAGCTTGGCACCTGCTCCAGCTGAACCAAACCTTCACTAACCCCCAGAGAGTGGCGAGGAGAAGTAAATGCTCTGGGTTGTACCCCGCTGAGTTTTGCAATTGTTTGTTAAGCAATAATAGCTAACTAATTCAAGGGGCCATTCTCTCTTCCACATTCTCCCTGGCTGTTCTTTTGAATATGAAGTTGGCAACAATTGCTGTTAATGTTTGGATAATGGACTGTCCCCCAAAGGTTCATGCTCTGAAAGCTTGGCCCCAGGGTTAGAAGGTGGCAAGGCCTTCAAGAGGAGAGGCCTGGAGGCAGTGTCTGGGTCTTGGGGGCACTGCTCTCGTGGATAGACCAGTGCTGTCTCTTAAGGCAAGTGTGTTCTTGCTCTCATGGAAGGGGCTAGTTGTTATAAAAGGAAGTGCCACCCCAGGCTTCTCTGCCCATATCTGCCGGCCTTTCTGCCTTCCACTGCCATGTGGTGATGCAGCAGAGGCTGGCCAGAGGCTGGCCCCATGCTCTTGGACTTCGAGACAAATTTTCTGAAAGTGTGATAATGGTGTTGTACATTTTTTATTTTATTTTACATTAGGGTTTTGTTTGTTTTGCCATCAGGCATGTGTGCTTGCTGGAGAGAGAGAGAGAGAGAGAGAGAGAGAGAGAGAGAGAGAGAGAGAGAGAGAGAGAAATCATTACCCAGTGAGAATGACCATGCCGCTATCCTTTCTCCTCTGTTCTCCTCTCAGGATTTTGGGCATGCATACACACATGCTTGGTGTGATTTTGCAAGCTGAAGGGTCCTGGACTTGAACTGTGTTCAGCCACATGAGAACTCAGTGCTTTAACCGTCATCCCTGTTTTTGTTTTAAATTCCCTTCTCTTTCAGAGATACATACTCCAATACCTATGGGTGATGTTGGGAATTTCTTGAATATAATCCGGTGTGTGTGGAGGGGCAGTGGGCAGAGAATAGAACCATGAGCCAAGTAAATCTCTGTTCTTTATGAAGCACCCAGTCCCAGGCATTTCTGTTTAGCAAGACAGTAACAGACTAAGAAAGCTGGATGACTGGTCCTTCCCAAGGAAGTGCAGGAACTGGGAGTAGCTTTGCCAGAATTTGGGGTCCCATTAGGTGGGGCCATCTCCTTTATCTTGCCCAGGGTCCCTAGCAAACAACTCTGCCTATTACTGATCAGTATAGTCCTAGGTAGAGCAAAGATACTTCAGATGCTCAAGCCAATTGGTCAACGCCAGACTCGAGCCCAGGGCCCTGGCCTTCTTAACGTCATGTACTGGCCAACTGAACTGAGCGGCTGTGACAGGGGCTGTGGTGATGCAGCAGAGGCTGGCCAGAGGCTGGCCCCATGCTCTCTGCAGTGCAGCCACCGACCTCCCTGGCAAACAGGCTCTCAAGGAGCTGTCCAGCCACGCAGGTGCTGAAGCGAGAGCCAGCTCCTCTGAAAGGTCCTGAAGATGAGGGCGCAGGGTTGAGTTCCAGGCAGGTCCCCTACTTCCCGGCCATCGCTCAGCTGCTTGTAACCCTCTTCTCTGTTCATTCTTCTTTTTCTCGGCTGTCTGCTCCCCTGATCCCAAATCTTCCATTTCTCCTCTGTCAGCTCGACCTCTGTTAGGATCCCGATCAATTACCCAGGAAAAAAGTGTGTTCATCTAGAGAGTCAAATCCTCAAATTACCCAGATAATCAATATTCGACTTCTGTGCTTCAGAGCAAGGGATCAATTTGCTGCCAGCCATCGCTAGGCAACCAGAGACGTTCACGCCATCCTCATCCAAAGAGGGCACCCATGAAGGGCGGGGCGGCCCCTCAGGGCTGATGCTGAAGGACTCAGGGCCTGTGGAGCCGGCAACCCACAGGGTGAGGAGGGACCTGCTGCTTTTAAGACTTTGTGATGTTTCACTCAGCATTCTGGCTGGAAGCACACCACTTGCTTAAAAAGCCTTCTTATTGCAGGAATTCCAGACACGTGCACAGATGCTATAGCTGATGTCTACATACTCATCCTTCACTTAATTATTTAACCCCTTGGTGAAGTAAGTCTCATTCTGTCCTCTGCCCACTACCTACCCCTGCACCAGATCATATTTAGGCAAATTCCAACATCATCCATAGGTATTTTAGAATGTAACCCTGAAAACAAGGAGCCTTGAAGAACAACAGCAAGGGGTCCCACATTGCCAAAGGCGTGGTTTGAGTCCTGAACCTGGAGGCCTAAAAACATGCCTGTGCATATACACGCTTGTCCAAAATCTCAAGAGAAGGAAGACATGGAGAAGGGATTGTGGCATTACCAGCTCCTGGGTGGGGGTGGGGGGCACTTTCTTGCTCTCTTTGTCTCTCTGTCTCGGGCTGGTGCACAGGCCCTCTGGCAAAATTAAAACAAAAGCAAAGCAATGAGAACCAGCAGTTAGCATAATAGCTATGTCGCTGGACTCCCACGTAGTCGACTGCAGTTCGCGTCCCAGACCCAGTGGCTTAAAACTCACGCTGGGCGCGTGTGTGTGCGTGCCCAAGATCCCGAGAGGAGAATGGAGGAGAAGGGATTGAGGCGTGACCATCCCCCCTGGTGGGTGATTTCTCGCTTTCTGTCTCTATGTCTCTCTCTGTCTGTCTGGCGAGTGCACGCACCCTATAGCGAAAACCTCTCAAAAAAAAAAAAAGATGTAACTTTATTATCATACTCTCAATTAATTTATCGTAATTCCTTCATAATATCAAACATCTAGTCAGCATTCTAATTCCCCTAAAAGCCTTAAATATTTTTTATAGTTTTATTTTTAAGCAGGATCCAAATAAGTGTCAAACATAATAATTGATTGGTGTGTTTCTTCTTTTAAAAAAACGTTTTCTTTATTTATGACACAGTGCACACATGCACACGTGAGACAGGGAGAGACCAAGAAGCACTGCCCGCGGGGTCTGGTCACGCCACAGTCCCTTTCCCCCCGCCTGTGGGGTTTGGGGCACTCACACATGTGCCCAGCGTATTCCCAGGTGACTAGTCTGGGGTATGAACCGTAGTCACCACTTGGGACCCAGCTGGACCTGGCGGGTATGATTTTTAGGGTTCTCTCAATCTGCCAGTTTTCCTTACAGCTTGTTTGTTGAAAAGAAGGGTCATTTGTCCTACAGAGAGCCCCAAGCCCGAGTCTCACGCCCGTGGGAGCCCTCTCGTGTGCCTGCACCTCCTGGGTGTCCTGGAGCTTGGGAGTTACACCAGGCAGCACGGTCAGACTGGGCCGGATGTGTCAGCAGGGCCCTTTCTCGGGAGGCTGTGTGGGCCGTCTCTAATGCCAGTGTCTCTCTTCTCTGTGACGGCTAGCTGTTGATGACTGTCGTCACCAACCGTGGAGTGGATGGGGAGCTGTGCCACACACGTGCATGACAAGAATCATCTCTGGGCGAACCACGAACCCTTTCTGGGGCCTGGGTTGTGGCGGGTGATAAAACGTGGCGGTCTGTGAGGCTGAGGCTAACCCGCATGGGAAGGTTCTGGGTGCCCATCCCGAGGCTGTCCTGAGTATGCCTGGCATCTGTGCCATGATCTGGGGCTGGGGAGCTGAGAGTGGGTTGCAGGATCAAAGCCCTGCTGGGGATACACATTCTCTCTTGTGGAGGAGCTAAATAAAATACACTTGAAAAAAAGAACACGTTAAGGAAAAGGTAAACCCCCCACTGAGGACCATGTCCCCGTGGTGGGGATGACAAACCATGTTTTTTTTGTTTTGTTTTGTTCTTTGAGATTTTTTTTCAAAGAGGAGAAGGGATGGCCATGCCACAATCCCTTCTCCTCCATTCTCCTCTCAGATTTTGGGCAAGCACGCACACACACCTGGTGTGAGTTTAAAGCCCTGGGTTGGGATTTGAACCATAGTCAACTATGTGGGAGTTCAACTCTTTAACACTATGCCACCTGCTGGTCCCAGACAAGCCATGTTTTTGAATAAGAAATTTCTAATCCTTTTCTCCTAGAACCAAATCTAAACACGGAAATCAATGAACAGAAAAGGCTTTGACTGCATCTGAAGAGGCCAGGAAAATGGAGGACCGTGACAGCAAATCCCTCGCCCCTTCAACCGTGGAAATGAGCATTTCACATGTTTACTGGAGGACGAGAAGGGGGCCACTTTGGAGAAACTTGGAGATCAATTTTCTAAGCCCGACTAACCAAGATTCTGCAGAGTTGCTGAGGGATTCATCTGAGGACAAAGAAAATCAATGTCAATAATTAATCTCGGAGTCTCCTCTTCTCAGCCAGGATAAGGGAGAGCCCCGGAGCCCCGGAATTTAGCAATCCACCGCGACCACTCAGGACAAAACGCACAAACACCAGTAAATGACTGCAAAGCTCTGCTCGTTTTTAATGAACTGAAGCAATTTCATAATAATCCCCACAGCTTGTGTCTTAAAATGGAAATCAGTTTGGGATCGAATCTATCTTCAATGTTGTCCTCCGTTTCTGGGCTCAGGCCGCGAGGGCTCGACCCTGCATGGCGGTGGCACCTCGAGGCTTGACTGAACCGCACAGAACCTTCCGACTTCACTCGAACTCCAGCAGCCGGTAACGCGCGTCAGAAGCATTTAATTAGCCTGCATTCACTCAGGATTTAATGAGCCCGTGTAGCCTGTGCCTGGGATCTGTGGGCCTGGGAGAAGCTTCTGAAGGACTATAAAAAGCTTTTCGAGAACGAATTCAAGTTCTGGATGCCTTCAGAGGTGAAGGCCAGCATGGCCCCTCCTCCTCGCAGTGAGCAGTCTAGGCCCACTGGGCGAGGGCAGTGAAGTCTCCGAGCCTCAGTTCCCTGGAGGTCACAGCCGGGTCCTCAGCACTGTAGCAGTACCCAGCTGGCGGGACCTCACCCTGTGTCTACACCTTGGAAATGCTTCCAAAGCCAGTTCGTTCACATCGTCCCATCTGAGCCTCACAGAATCCTGTTAAGTAGAACAGCTAGTATCCCATTTGACAGGTGAGCAAACCACCATCCAAAGTCTGAGGTTGACGGTGAGGGAGGAATTAGCCAGTCTCTAATCCATCCTCTGCAGCCTCCACTCTGAGCCTCTGGACCAGCCCCCAGTCAGCCACGCACTGGCGCCACAGGACGCCCTGAAGGCAGGCCTGAGCCTTCATCCAGGAAGCAGGGCTGGGCTCACGCCGTGAACTCCGGGGGAGCAGAGCCAGGAGCCAACCGTTCACACAGGGATCACCCCACAGTACTGCCCTGCTGCTCTGCCTCGGTTCCCTGTGGACCTGCGGACCTGCTGGTGGCTGGTTTGCGTGGCCTCATTCCTGCGACGGAAAACAAGCTCCCTGAGTTCAACCTGCAAAGTCTCCCTCCGAGGACAAACCCCGATTCCTTCATCTCTCTCCGGGAACGGGTGTCTTCCCCTCCGAGTGGCTGAACCTCCCTCCCTCGTGGAACATTTACGGGGCGAGGCATCCTGTCTTCTATCTTCGCACACCCCCTGGTTCCAGCTGACCTCTCCACCACGGTGGGCAAAGGAGCCACCCAAGTCGGAAAACAGGAAAATCCAGCTGTCAGAGGACTTCTCTGCGTAAGATCCCCATGGCATGGGGGCCTCGGAATGTCCAGGCAGAGCTGAGAATCACCCCCTTGGGGAAGCCATCAGTGCAGGGGTGCCCAGCCCTGGCACACACGGAGTTCTCTGTGGGGTTAAACAAGACCGGCCCCCCACTCCAGAGACCCCTACCCAAGGCCTGGGATGCACCTGAGCGGAGAAATCTTAAAGCCCCCAGGTGGGTCTGAGGTTGCTGCTTGCAGATTTTTATTCTTTCACTGTAAAAAGCGCCCCTGGGGACTCTTGGTCCCTCTGTCCCTCTATTCTGCGTAGCACTTGCATTCAGGTAAAACTGACCCTGAACATCTCAGCAAGTCGGCAATGATTGATTGGCTGGCCCCCAGGAACCCTGCATTTCCTCCTTAAGTGATAGTAATCCCAAATCCGCGTGGTGTTTAAACGCCATGTAAACCCTTTCACATACGTCCTCATTTGAGCATCACTAATGCTGTGGGAAAGTGGTTATCGATCTCTGGACTTCTATTTCCTCATCTGTAAAAGGAGCTGGGGACCTCGCTCATGCTTGCTGGGTCCGAGGGAGCCCCGGCTTCCAATCCAGGCCTCTGGCTCCAAGCTCAAGGCCATCCTATTCAGCTATCTCCAGATCTAGAGACGGTCCAGGAGAGCAGGCAGGCTACCTGGGCGGGAGGTGCTATTCTCTCCAGCAGAAAACAGCGTCAGGAATTGGGGAAGCCCATGACTGCCAGGAGCATGAGACTCCCCCAGGCAGGGCCCCCCAGGCTGGTGCCCAAGACAGGAGCCCCTTCTAGAAGTTTCTGCACGGTCTGCACACCAGGAGATGGGGGCCCAGCCCTGGAGCAGTCTGGCTTTACCGGCGAGGCAAGACCAGCTGGGGTGAGCCCTGAGAAAGAGGCTGGGCTCCTGGGGAGGCCAGTGACCCGCCGGCCCTCCTCCTGATGCTCGCAGCTCCGAGACCTCGCAGCTGCCCTGGCATTTTGTTCCAGATGACGTCGCTTTGTATCCCAGAGCGAGCCAGTCGAGGACTGAGTAGGGCTGGATCCTTGGTGTGGAAGGGTTTCCAAATCACCAGAACGTCACTTTCCCTTTGTGCCTTCTCTGGAAGCCACTGGAGGGTGTGCTCTAGCAAAACAAGGACACGCGTCGAGTTAGAAGAAAGCAGGGGTGACCCAGCTACCGGAGAACAGCAAGAGGAAGCCCCAGGATGCTGGTATGATGCCCCTGATCGGCAGAAAGAGAAGATGGAGCGGATTGAGCACCTAATGGCTGTGGGCAAAATGGTGTTGACGGGCATCAGAACCTCGTCAGAGCATACCAGAAAATGTTCACAAAAGCTAAATTTTTGAAAACTGTGCAAATAAAAAAACCCAGATAGCAGGTCCAGCCTGGTTGTCCCGGAGAGCAGAGCTGGGGTTGGGCCAGGGTAGGGCTGCGGCTGCAATTCCGTGTCCCTGTTTGGTGTTCTCAACTACAAGAGGGTTAACATTGACACCGAACTCCACTTCAAAAGTGGGAAAGAGGACATGTCTCAACTCCAGAGAACTGAAAGCGGGCAGTGGTGTTGGCTACCCCACAGGAGACCCCAGTGCGAGCCAGATTAGCCTCACGTACGGGGTGGAGGAGGGCTGGGCTCACCCGAAGCAGACTAGGACCCCAGCAGGTGCTCTGCCCCCCCACTGCCTCTGTCAGTGACCTAATAGCCGCCAACACTTGGAAGGTTCCGATGGCCTTTGAAACTCTTCAAAGCCTTTAAGGAAATAGCAGAAGAGGGACGGAAAGCTTTGAAAATACAGACTCCCTGAGCTGCACTCATCCCGGCCACAGAGCCGAGCCCGCCCCTCCACCGCCCCACGCACCCTGGGAGCTGCACAGAGCTGCACCCCACAGCTAGGGCTGCGGCTGTCTCCCTGCCCTGCCAGCCTTCTGGTTTAAAATGTCCCTTCAAATACTGTCTGCTGCTCCCGAAAAGGAGTGGCGGGCAGTCTGGGAGCCCGAAACAGGCTGGCGTGAGACCCACCCCACAGCGCACCCCAGCTGCTCAAAGGAGGGGTCCGCTCTCCAGGAGGCTCCACCCTGGGGCGGTGAGGAGCTGCTCCACACAGATACCCCCAGTCCTGTGCAAACCAGGAACGCAGACCCCCTGGGACGTGCCACGCCAGCTGGAGACAGCCTGGCCACAGCAGTGTGGTGTCTGCAGCTGCACAGACGTGGCTCAGAGCCAGCCTCCCAGCCCCAGCCTTGAGAGTGGGGGCCAGGGCTAGGAGATGATGCCATCGGCCCCACAAGTGATGACAAGTTAGATATGTGGTTTAAAAATATACTTATTTAATTTTATTTAGTAATATTATTTAAATTTGCTCTAGGGCATGTGCACTCACCAGAGAGACAGAGAAAGGGAAAGGGACAAAGCAAGCCACCAAGTGTGGGACGTGAACCGCGGTCGGCCACATGGGAGTCCAGTGTCTTTTAACCACCATGCCATCTGCTGACCCCTAGATGTGTTTTTTCCTACAAAATTCCTGACACAGACCGTGGCTGAGACAGCTGCAGTAAGCGTCTTAGCGATGGTTCTTTACTCTCAAGTTCCTTGGAGAACCCAGGTGAGGACAACTCTCTTCCCGCTCCCTCTTCCAGCCCTGCCCCCACTGCACCTGGGCCCACCCAGTGCTCCTCTCACCACCCTCCTGGGGTTCTGCCCCACTCAGGCCGGTCCCCAGGACAGCCTCGCGCCCTCACTGTGCAGCCCGCCCCTCTCAGAGCCCCCTCCTGCCCATCTCCACCGTGAGGTGATCATCTCCCCACAGTGGGACGTGCCCAAGGTGCTAAGGTGGGAGCAGGGCGGGACAAAGGCGTCCATTTGCCGCTGTCCCCCGACTTTGCTGGCTCCTCAGGGCTCACAGAGGTCTCGATGTGCTGCCCAGGACAGGCTTCTGGGGCTCAGGCTACCTCGCAAGTGCCCGGGGGTAGGGCAGGCTCAGCCTTCTGCAGGGCAGGTCCAGCTGCAGCTTCTTGGGGGTAGGGCAGGCTGAGCCCTGCCGGGTGGTCCAGGCACAGCTGTGGGCTGGTGGCCTCTCCGCTGGAGCCTGCGACAGCTCCTTGCCCCCAGTGGGCGCCCACCAGTGAACGTCTCTAGAGGCTGCCCTGTCCTGTGGCCCATCCTGCCTTCTGCCTAATCTGGTCCCTGCGAGTGGCACCCTCTTCCCCTGCCCTGGGACAGAGGATCTTCAGGGGGCCAGGGGACCCCACGGTCCCTCAGGAGACCATCAGGCCTGGCGGAGTGTGTTCGGCATCAGGACCAGGTGGTGTGGACACCTGGGGCAGAAAGGCTCACCCCGGCCCACCCGGCACACGCAGAGCCCGGAGCACAGCGCGAGTCCTCCTTCACTGCCCCGCCGCCACCGCTGTCACCTGCCGTCCACACCGACTCCAGGCCCTGCGCCGCCCCTGTTCCTGCCGTCCCTTCCTCCGCGCTCCTCCCGCCTGCCCTGGGTAGAGGCTGCGAGGCCCGGTCCTGCCGGTGGTGTGGGAATCAGGGGGGGGCGACTCTGGGCTCGGTGGAAGCACACGGAGGAAGTCTCCCCAAGGAGGGCAGAAAGAGAAGAAAAGGGACTTTTGTGAGAAAAATGCTCATTAAAAAAAGCTGTGCGCAAACCACGGGATGGCAGAGGGCAGCACCGAGAGGGTGAGGCGGAGGGCTGGTGTGTCCGAGAGGCAGAGGAGGGGAAGGGCCTTGGAATGGCGGGTGTGTACGCGTGTGTGCGCTCACATGTGAGTGCACAAAGGCCGGGGGAGGGCAGGACTGGGAGTGCTCAGGGGCTGGACAGCATAGTTTGAAGGGAGAGCAGGGCTGGGGGGACGCTCGGAAAACTGCAGGGGCCGAGTTGGTGGGAGCTGTGGCCAGAAGCAGAGGCGGCTGGTCTCGAACTTGCCACCAAGAAGCCATTATGCTCAGGGTGGAACAAAACTCCCAGCCCTCTTCCTGAGGTTGAGAGGTCTCAGAGCAGAGCCAGGTGGAGCCGCAGCCTCCTTCCCTGCCGCCTCTCCGGGCAGCCCTGCACCTGCCTGGGCTATGCCCGTACCCAGCCTGGCCACACCCAGGCCTACCCTGCCCTCCCAGGACCCAGCCTCCCTGCCTTTGCTGCAGCCACAAGAGCCCACTGAGGAGCAGATGATGCGAGGGCACTCCCTGTCAGCGCGAGCTGCTGGCTTTCTGCTTCAGTCACGACTTGCCGGAGGTGATCACAGGTAACCAGGAGCCCTGAGGCTTGGCATGTCACCTGCGTGTTTTTGCTAACCCCAGATTGTCTCGTCACATGGTCTGTAGCCAGTAGAGAGGTATGTGTGTGTATGAGTGTGCATGCGCACACCTGTGTATGTGCGAGAAGCTGTGTGTGTGCCTGTGTTCACACCTCTGTGTGTCTATGTGCATCTGTTTGTGTGCATGCATGTGTTCATGCACACATGTGTAGTGTGTTTGTGTGTGCATGTGTGTCTCTGTGTCTGTGTGCTTGTGCATCTCTATGGGCCTCCGTGCATGGGTGTGTGTGTCTGTGCATGCCTATGTCCGTGTGTGCCTCTGTGTGTGTGTGTATGCTCACAGCCCTGGGCATAAGCCCCGTTGTCTGAGTGTAAGGATGGGATCAAGTTTCACCTCCAAAAGCCCCAGACCAAAAGCTCCGTGGCCCGAGTGTAGCACGCAGGCGGCCATACATGCTCGCCCACACGCGCACATCCAGTGGGTCTCCGGCCTGGTGGCCAGGAGGCCTTTAGAGCCCCCGTCTGCAGGCCGCAACTCCAAGACGGCATTCTGGGCCCCAGGCCTTCCTGTGAACCCCAGAAACCACCGCCCTGCCTGCCCCTCCTTGCTAACTGCTTTCTGAGGGTATCTGGGTATCCAGTGCCAGGACCAGGGCACCCCAAGTTTCTGCCCTGTCTCCCAGCACCTGCAGCCCCCCACAGGCCTGCTGCTTTATCAGGAGAGCAGTGTGCCTTGTAGATATGGCCAGGCCTCCGCACCACCCTCAGGACCTCTGCTGAGCACAGACAGAGAAATCATTCCAAACCTGCTCCTCACTGCCACCCCCGCCACCCCCCAGCCCTGTTGGCATCACCTCCCTGTTAGGAAATGATTTTCCTTCTCTTTCTTTTTCAGGCGGCACATTGAAGCTCCTAGAGGTGTCCTGAGCGCCCCCTTGTGGCACATCTTTGCAGACACAGATCCAGGACACCTGGGGTCCAGGTGCTTCGCAGCCCCTGAAGGGGGGATGGCAGACGGGAGCAAAGGCCACTTCTCTGACCCCATCCCGGCTGGGCCTGCTCCTCCCAGGGCCCTGGGTATGGAAGGAAGAAGCCTGTTCCTGGATGCTTCCCGTCGAGCAAGCCTCTTGGATGTGGGGAAGTAGAAGGGCTGTACCTTCCACAGCAATCTGTCTTCTGGAACACTCTGAAGACTTCTTTGCAGGTTTGGATTGGATGGGGGTCTGGCAGGAAGGGCAACCACCCTGGATGCCCAGGACAGGAAATGTCGCCCCCAGTCCACAGGGCCAGCCCTTGCCCTCCCAGGCCCTGGAGAAGCGCGTCTTCCCCCTCAGAGGCAGCATACTCCGATTTTGTTTTTAACTGCCAGAGGGCACTTGTGCTTCCGAGAGAGAGAGAGAGAGAGAGAGAGAGAGAGAGAGAGAGAGAGAGAGAACACCTCCCAGTGGGATATGGTCAGCCTGAAATTTCTTCTACATTTCTGCAACTTGTCAAAATTTTGGCATGCCCGTGTGTTTCTCAAGCTGCCAGGGCTGGGACTTGAACCATGGTGAACCATGTGGGGTCCCACTCCCTTAATCACTAGCCAATGGGGGCAGGCCAAGCATGTGTCAATCTTATGTATTTATGTATTTATTTATTTATTATATTTTTGCTATAGGGCTTGTGACTCACCAGAGACACGGAGAAAGAGAGAGAGAGAGAGAAAGAGAGAGAGAGAGAGAGAAATCGCCCCCTAAAGGGGATGGCCACACCACAGTCTCTTTTCCATTCTCCTCGTGGGATTTTGGGCGTGTACACACACATGCCTGGCGTGAGTTTCAAGCTGCTGGGTTCAGGACTCGCGCCAGTCAACCATGTGGGGGTCCAGTGTCTTGATCACTATGTCACCGGCTGGTCCACCTGCTGGAGGAATTACAATTTCTCCAGTCTGAGAGGCAGAAAGAAAAGGTATGTTTTGTTTTGTTTTTCTTTAAAAGTGCTCTCAGGGCCAGCAGACAGCAGTGGTTAAGGCTCTAGACTCTCACATGGTCGATCACGGTTGAGTCCCGGACCTGGTGGCTTCCAAGTCATGCCAGGTGCGTGTGCTCCCCAAATCCCAGGAGAATGAAGGAGAAAGGATTGCAGTATTGGCCATCCCCTCTGGGGGAGTTCTCTCTGTCTCTTTCTGGCAAGTACATATGCCCTGTAGCAAAATCTAAAAACCAAAAGAAAAACTAAGAGTTAAAAAAGAGGCAGTGCTGATGGCTCCTCTGAAGCCAGGCTCTCTCCCGATTACCCCGCACGGGCCCATCCCGAGCCCCGAAGGCTGCATTTAGCCCAAGTTCGCTCTGCACCCGCGCTCTGGGCATCCTGTCTCCCTCCTTCCCTCGCTTTGGTCCAGGGTCTGTAGTTGTCAGAAAAAGGACTTTGGTCACTGTGTGGGGGCTGAATGGCTTTTGCTGAGGACTGAGGTGCCTATTTTTATTTTTAGATCAAGTCTAAAAGAAACAAAAAGCCCAACTGGCCCCGAGGCAAGGTTTGGACTACGGCCAAGCTCCTTTGAGATTCTGCTGTCCTGCTCACCCGACCTTGCCCTGGGAAGAAAGCGGCTCCTGGCCCTCAGGCCATGCTAATTCCATAACCCAGGGCAGAAATGGAAAGCCTTTTAAGTCCCTGCAAAGACAGCAAGGTAAGTCTCCCCACGTGAGGTGTGTGGGGAGTGGCCCCACTTCCTCTACCCCACTCCAGGGAGAGGGCCAGGCCCACAGATCTGCAGGTAAGTCCTAAGCATAGGAGCCGGATCACGCATGGCCGACCATGGTTCAAGTCCCAGCTTCGGTGATTTAAAAAACACGCCAGGCACACACAGGGTTTGTGTGCCCCAAATCCTGACGGGAAAGAGAAATGGAGAAGGGATTGCAACGTGACCGTGCCCCATTGGAGGTGTCTTCTCCCTCTCCCCTCTCTTTTTCTGTCTCTCTCTCTCTGGTGAAGGTATGTGCACTCTAGCAATTAAAAACAAAACGACCTTCCCCAACCTCCACTCCTGACTGCTCAGAAGCACCCAGTACCAGGAAGGGCCCAACTCCCCCGGACAGCACACTGCCAGGCCTCTGGGCCTCCACAGGCCTCAACACAGGGCTCATTACTCCTAAGCCAGCCGTCCAATGGCCCTCCGCATCTCATCAATCCGACCTAGGAAGGTGAGCGGTCTGTCATCCCCGCGTCCCCACCAGCTGGGTCTGTGCAAAGCTGTACCCAGCCCCTCGCGAGCCGGGCCAGGAGCTGCAGGCCGGGGGCATGTCCGCTGTTTGGGCAATTGCTTTGTGGTAGATCTGCTTAGGTAACCTGGGCCACAGTAAAAGACTCCAAATGGATTTGGCTTCGTCAATAAGAAGCTTTGCTCTCTCCCACAGCAGGGCCCATGGGAAAAGGGCAGGGGCCACAGTGGCCGAGGCCAGCTTTCTGCAGGCCTTGCTGGCTGCGGTCATTCCAGGCATCAAATCCAGACTTGGCCACATCCAGAGGAAGAACCATGAAGTCCTTTCCCAGAAGCGCAGTAGCAACCTCCCTTAAGCACTCATTGGCCAGGATGGAGTCACGTGTCCACTCCTGAACCAATCACTGGTCATAGAAATAAGATTTCCTTGACCAGTTTTTAGCAGGGGCTCTCAAACTTTGGTATCCATACAAGCAACATTAGTATCACCAGAAAACTTGCTGGAAATACAAATTCTTAGACCTCACCCCAGAGCCACTGAATCAGAGACTCAGGGAATAGGTCCTAAAACCTCATTTTAAAAATATTTATTTATTTGTTTGCTTATTTATTTATGTTTAGGCTTTTGCCATAGGGCACATGCCCTCTCTGGAGAGGAGATAGACAGTAAGAGGGAAAGTGAAAAAAATCACCCCCATGGGGGAATAGCCTCACCTTAATCCCTTCTCCATTCTCCTCTCGGGATCTTGGGCACACACACATATGTGTCTGGTATGAGTTTTAAGCCTCAGGATCTGGGACTGGAACCACACGTATATATGCGTGGCATGAATTTTAAGCTGCTGGGTCTGAGACTCGAACCGCGGTTGCCTATGTGGGAGTCTAGCAACATAACCATTACGCCATCTGCTGTTACCAAACCACATTCTTAAAACTGTATTTTGTTAGCTAGAACAATTACGTTGGTCTGACCGCTGCTTAAAAAAATCTCATGTAAATTCCTAAGATTATGCAAAATGAAGTTTCCTAAATAAAAATGCCTAAGATTTTACAAAGGGAAAAGTACATGCTTTTACATAAAAGTAGCTTATCTAAATTAAGCCTGAAATACTTAAGTTTTTGTTTTATTTTTCCAAACTACATTGTCATAGGCCCTCCGGGTGACGCTGTCACGGGAGGTCTGATGAACATTAGTATACCATAGATGAACCCTTTGACCTGCTGCATCTGTTATCTATTGCCGGGAATAAACCACCCCAAAATCGAGTGGTTTAAAATACCCACGATTTGGTTTGCGTAGGACTCCGCGGGGCGGCAGTTCAGGCTGGGCTGTGCGGAGCAGGTCTTACATCTCACCTACAGAGGGGCTGCCAGGCTTCGTAAACAAAAAGACAGCATGCCCAGCTGTTTTCAATTCAAACAAACAAGTGACAGTTTTATAGTTAAGTATATCCCCAGCAATAATTTACACTAAGTAGTGCTTATCTGAAATTCATTTTTAACCGGGCACCCTGGACCCAATGTGGCAACCTAGCCCCGGGTCTCTCTTGCAGGTCTGATTGCCTGGTGACTCGACAGGCGCTAGACAGTCCAGGGTGACCTCGCTCGCTCTGCCTGGCAGCTGGTGCCGGCTGACGGGGGTCGCCTCCATCTGAGTCATCTTATCCTCTAGGGGGCTGGCCTGGGCTCCACATGATGACAGAGCTGTGAGGGCCCCAAGGCCAGGAAGTCACGTGACATCCATGGGGAAGAATTAACATTAGCCAGAGAGGCCTGGCCTTTGCTCTCGGCCACTGAGAGGTGACAAGGGCTTCAGCCACCAGACCACCTAGTGACCTGAGGTATGAAGGGGCTTTGGGAGGTCCCACATCTGTTCCTGCGTCTGGAGGAACTGACGCAGAAGGTCAGCCACGTGGGCCACATGTGATAAAGCCCCAGTAAAAACTCTGCATGCCTGAGGCTCCCTGCTGGCCATTCTCCTGAGTCTCATCACAACATCATGGCCAGGAGGACGTGACAGCCCCCAGGGCTCCGTAGCAAGAGGGTGTCCGCAAGCTCCGTGTTCACACGGCGCCCAGACTTCACCCCGTGCTTCTTGTCCGTGGCCAGCTCGTTTCTGTCCTTGGTAATATGACTATGGTAAGTGTGGCATTTCCCTGAGTTCCATGAGTCCTTCCAGGGAACTGTCGCCCTGAGGACAGTCCTGGGAACCCTCGAGGTCACAGCTGGCTGGTCTGAAGTGAACATCACCCTGGGCCCCTGAACTTGCAGCTGGGTTGAAGTGAAGCCGGACTCCAGCTGCAGTGTGCCATCTCTGCCACATGCGATTGGCCAAAGCAAGTCACAGCCAGACCAAGCCGGGCATGAGATAGACGCCACTTCTCAACCGAGGGTTTGTAAACCGCATCACAGAGGGCTGGGCGGACTGAGGCCACGCTTTGCAATGGATGTGAGGGAACCCACCGCCAAGATTGTCACACTGGCGGCCTGTGTGTCCCTCGGCTGGGCTTCTCTGTAAGCTCCTCAGGGACGGGGACAATGACTTCTTCCCTGTTTCCCCACCGCCTGGGCCCTGTTGGGGCCTTGGCACACAGGAGGCTCCTGGTCAGGGTTAATGAGCAGACGAGGCCACTCGGTGTTTGGTGAATGGATGCGTGTGTGAATTAATTAGTGAGTGTGAATCATGCCTGAGCTTGGCAGCACTAGAATGCCCTGGAGAGCTTTTAAACCGCCCAGTGCTGGCTGCACTGAGAAGCGATTCATCCTGAGCCCGAGGGGTGGGCCCAGGCCTCAGCATTTCTCAGAGCCTCTCTCTCACGTGAACCCAGTGCCCAGTTACGATTGAGAACTGCTGACCCTCCGAACTGGACAGCTGGGGGCTTAAGTTCCCAGACTAACAGCCAGACGCTGGGATCCACGCAGAAGACAGGGAGACCTGGCAGACACCATCAGAGAAGGCAAGAAAACCGCCTGAAATTGTCAGTCAGCATCAGCTGAACATGGAGGAGCGGCCAGGTGGGCCGAGGCTCACTGAGGGTCCCTTCCCGGGACTCACTGGGGCCTGCTGGCTGTGGCCCCCAGTGCCTGGGCTGTCTCAGTGCAGGGCATGATTTTTTTCTGGGGCCAGCCCCAGGTCTGGTGTACTGCAGCGTCCGCAGTGCGGATCTATGTGGGGGGGTCCCAGGTTCACGTCCAAGGTCTCTGAACACCGAGGCGAGCGCACGTGCTCAGTCCTGGCTAGCTGAGGCTGGGGGTGCTCAATGCAAGGACGCCGTGGGGGTGTCTGGATCTCTCTCCATCTTTCGTCTCATGAAAAAGATAAGAAAGTAAACGAAAAAAGAAAAACAAAAAAACAAAAAACCCACTCTCCCTACAGATGTCTCAATGGCCTGCCTACTGCCCAAACCCCAGCTCGAAGCTGCTCTGGGTCTCATTTCCCCGAAATCTGGTTTAAACAGCACGGCTCTGGAGCCAGCTCATACCAGCTTATATGACTGCTAATTTTCAGGACTTTGGCAAGCCAATTGTTATACAGAGCCATTGTTCACAAATCAATAATGTAAACTTAGGTTACATGAAAAGACATCAAATACTCAAGACCTCACACTTCATCATTATTCTGCTCCTTCCCACCATTACGTAGGCTTTCTCGGTTATTTACGTCTGCTGTGCTTGTGTGGTAGAAGTGCTGTCAAATGTCTCTGATGATTGCAATCAGCCACGTCATCTTGGCAGCCTGAAGCCAGACGTGGAAGGAACATTTACACCATGGCCATTGGTAACACCGTAAGGTAAGTTATGACCTTTTCCTCCTAGAGACTGAACGCGTTCTATCTATGTCTCTCCAGTAAGTGCACCTCTCTCTGGAAAAAAATAATAAAAAGTACATTTCTCAGGTATACAATGTGGTCGATTTTGACAAGTGCATTTCTCAGGGTATCCTCTGCCCCATCCAAACAGAGCCCATTTTCTACTTCAGAACGCTCCCTCCTGCCTCTTCTCAGTCCCCCACCCTCTCTCCAGAGGTCATGTGATGGCAGCTTCTGTCCTCTTAGGTTAGTTCTGCCTTTTCCAGAACTTGGAGAAATGAATCACACAGAGTGTACTTTTGTGTGTCTGGCTTCTTAAACTCAGCCGAAAGCCAAATCATTATTTTTAAGCAACTTTAATTTTCCATGCAGTCTGTGTGTGCTACAGAAGGCTTCTAGATTTGGAATTTACATGTTGAAATTCAAAATAACTTTTGTTTGGCCAAATCTTCTCTGCCGCCTCCCTTTCCCTCTAGACCCTGTTTTAAAGAGAATGTCAAAAAGACCTCTGAACTTTGACCCCCAGGCCTCACTCACCCTTTGCACTGGGGCCCTGGGGACACCGGGATGGAACACTGTGACCAGAAGCCCAGACGTCATGCGGTCCCGTCTAGGACACAGGAGTGAATGGAAGGGTCCACAACGGTGAGTGTGAATTTCCCATCGCTGCTGTGACGTTCGCCCAGCGTTCCAGCACAGACTGCACAGATGGGCCAGCCAATGGCCTGGTGGGTAAGGCGGCTGGATCCCGCACGGTCAGCTGTGGGTTCGAGTCCTGGACAAGAAGATTGAAAAATACACCGGGTGCGTGTTTTCTCAAAAGGAGGGAAAAGTAAAGAAGGGATTGCAGCATGGCCATCTCCGCAAGGGGTGTTTTCTCACTTTCTCTCTGTCTCTCCAGTGAGCACACGCAGTCTGGCAAATTAAAAAGAACCACAAATGGGGACCAGCAGATGCCATAATGTTTACATCACTGGACTCCCACACTGTAGACCACGGTTCAAGTCCCAGACCCGGCAGCTTAAAACTCATGCTACGTGCATGTGCATGCATACCCAAGATCCTGAGAGGAGGATGGAGAAGGGATTGCAGCACGGCCATCCCCCTGGGGGGGGTAATTTCTCTCTTTCTGTCTCTCTGTCTCTCCAGCAAGTGCACGTACCCCACAGCAAAAACCTCTCTCTAAAGAAAATAAAGAACCACGAGTGTCTAAGTGCAGAGGGCAGAAGCCCCGTTGGCTCAGCTGGTTGCAAAGGCCCAATCAGTGGCAGCCGAGCTCTTACCGGGAGGTTCTCCGAAGAACCCACGTGCAGTGTCAGCGGCTTCTCATCACATTCAGTTCCTTCTGCTTGTAGGACTGAAGTTCCCCTCCGCTGGCTCTGAGTTGGGGTCAGACTGCTCCTAGGACAGCCCTTCGTGCTGAGCAGCCATTCTGTCCCCATGGCCCCTGCACAATGGCAGATCCAATCCCTGTCACACGCAAATCTCCCTGCCTCCCTCTGACTTTGCTGGAAAAAAGTTCTCTACATTTAAGGGTAGTTTGTGTGATTAGATTATCTGCCAGTAATCCAAAATAATCTCCCTAGTTTAAGACCCCTAACAGGGACCAGCAGATGGTGTAATGGTTACATGGCTGGACTCCCATGTACTAGACTGTGGTTCAAGTCCCGGACCTGAAGGCTTAAAATTCATGCTGGGCACTTGTACATGCCCAAAAATCCCAAGAGGAGAAGGGACTGTGGCATGGCCATCCTCCCAGGGGGTGATTTCTCGCTTTTTGTCTCTCTGTCTCTCTCTCTACCTCTCCGGTGAGCACATGCAGCCTGTAGCAAAAATCTCTCTCAAAAAAATTAAAAAGACCCCTAACATTAATGATATCTGCAAAGTTCCCTTTTGCCATGTGCAAAATTTGGTGATCCCCAAGATCACCCTCAGTTTTGATCATTTGCCAGAAGGCTCAAGAAACTCAGGAAAAAGTCTATTGTCTTCGTGGTTACAGTTTATCACAGCAAAGGATGCAGATTGAAACTGGCCAAGGAAGAGCCACACGGGGCACGGTCATCCAGGAGAGACAGGCGGACTCCAGGCAGCCTCCCCAGCAAGACGTGCGGCTGCACTGGTTCTCCCAGCACGGGTGTGCCAGGGCCCGTGCACAGTGATACCGACAGGGAGGTTTGTCCAGACCGAGGTGTCCAGAGATTTTACTGCACTTGGTTGGTGCGTGACTGACCAGCCACACGGCTCACCCTGGTCTGCAGCCCCTCCCGGGTTGGGCTGACGCCCATGGCCCCAGGCACTGTAAACCACACTCAGCGTGAAGGCCCAAGGCTCCCAGATGGACAGAGCCTCTATCAGCAGGATATCCCGAGGGCTGAGAGGTTCCCTCCTAGGAGCCAAGGGCAAAGGCCCAACCTCTCCTTGGGCAAGGCTTAGCAGCATGCACCACTCTGCAACGGCCTGTCATTTTTTTAAGAACTAGAAAGTCTTTGCTAACCTTTTGTGTACCTCCTCACCACAGCCAACACGGGTACAACTGCCGGTGGAGCATCTTGTGGGTGGTTGCGACTTCGGCTCGGGGAAACTGAAGGGTGAGGCCAGGCTTGCAGGCGAAGACGATGGAGGCTGGATGAACTGGGGGAAGGCCGCGCTCACTGTTACTCTTTATATCAGCAGTTTCGGGGAGTGACTGCTATGCAGAAAGCAGCCTGGGAGGGACACCCAGGCCCCTGGTCTAACCCATCAGCTCCCCGACTCCATGCCCACTCCAACCTGCTTCTGTGCCCACCTCTCATCTCACCCTTCTCCCTGAGACTCCTTGGCCTGACACGCAGCCCCAGGCTGGGTCACCCCCATGGAGAACGCCTGACTCTGCAAAGCCACCTGCTTCCCTCCCAAAGGCTGCCTCTGCCTGGTGGGTCCCTGGTTCTTCCTCCCACTCTGCCCAGTGCCCTGCGGGTTGGTCTGGGCCCAGCCTCAGTCTTTACTGCCACCTAGTGGCTCTGAGGCTCCCTGCAGAGAGCCGGCTCCAGAACAGCAGGGAGGGTCTCAAGTTCTCTGGACAAACTCACCCGCCTGTGGGGCCGCCTCTGCGACTCACCTTGTCTCTAAAGGGCGCTTGTCTCCTTCCCTCCTGGAAGTGCAACGATCCGCCAGAGCCTTAGAAAGAAGGTCACCATGCAGGTCGGGGGGGGGGGGGGGGAGGTGGAGAAGATGCAGGGACCTGTGTAGATGGAGGGAGGGTCCTGGGCGAGGAGCTGGGTCCTGTGGGAGGGGTGGGAACAGCAGGCCCTTGTGGGGGTCGTGACACCGCACCAGGGTGTCCATGCCTGGGAGAGCGGCTGGCCCATTGTACAGCGGCCAGGCTATGGGACCCCCGGCAGGGTTAGAGCGGGGAGGCTTTCTCCCCTGCAGGTCTTAACTCATTCTGGTTTCTTGTCCGCAGTGCACAAGGCGTGGTTTGTTTGTTTTAAGTTTATTTATTTATTTCTTCCAGGAGAGAGACAGGGTTGGGAGTGCATCTCCAGCAGGGCCTTCACATAACCAGCTCCAGCTCAGCCGGCTGGGGTCACCAGCAGCACAATGCCTCCATGCACAGGCAGGCGGAGGACACGGCACGCGCCCAGGACCTTCTGGCAGCCTCGGCGCTGCAGAGCATGCGTTAGGTCGTGCCGCCATGGTTGGTTTGCCTTTTTTAAACTGAACTCATCCCAGGAAGGAACGTGGTCTCAGGCCCATCCCCATGGGAAGGAGCTGTATTTGGGAGCCAGAGGGTAATCCAGGTTTTGCAGCACTCGCTCACTGAACGTGCATGAAGCGAACACAGTCTGCGGGTCAGACGGGAGCCAGGTCCCGAAGCCGCATAGAACGCAGGCCTGCCCTTTGACACGTCGCCAGCGTGGTGGGGGAACAGACGTGTCCGTAAATGATTGATGCAATGTGAGAAGGGTTCTGCCTCAGAGGAGCGGAGTGGGCGTGAAGGGGGTGCTTGCGGCTAGTCTGCAATAACGAGCCCCCGAAGGAGTGATGTCATAAGCATGAAACCCTCACTCCGCGCCAGGCCGAGGCGCTCAAGTCCACAAGGCGACGGGAGGGCCCGGGCTCACTGCATCGTGCGTTGCCGTTATCGCCGGCAGAGCCACGGATACAGGAAGGCTCACCCGGGGAGCCATTCCTGCGATGCTCCGTGGACTAATCACGTGGCACCCCCAGATGTAAGAGGGACTGCCCACAATTAGCGTGACCCCCACAAGCACCGCCCAACCCTGGCCGTTGCCAGGACCGGTGGAGATTGGTGCCCGGAGGCCCTCGGTTCGTTCCTAGGTGCTGCCCTCACAGACGACCGCACCGGGCTTACAGCACAGGGTGTGCTGTCGCTCCCTTCTGGAAGGGCAGACCCAAGGTGTTGGTCCCAGGTGGTGACTTTGGGCCAGGTGGTCCGAGATGTGCTGACCAGGGGAGGGGGTCGGACCAGCACCTGTGCAGTGGCCAGGGCGGGCCCACAGTCCAGAGGATCTGGAGCTGCACCAGGGAGAGGGCTGTTCCCACCCAGCCTGGCCTTCCGGACTGGCGGTCCCCCAGGCGTGGGTCCGGTGGCTGCGGGCATGCTGGGCGAGGCATGAGGAAGAAGGGCTGGCCCAGCATCCCTGAGTCGACCTCCTCTCTCTCAAGTCTAGTCCATGCTCAGCCATGGCAGGGACACGGAGCAGCTTCTAAACTCTCCAGACCGTGTGGGCTTTTCAAAGGTGATGTCAGTTCCCTGGGGCTTCCGCACCGAGTGCCCTGGCCCAGGGGCAGGGGACAGCAGAAATGGGTTCTCTCAGGGTTCTGGGGGCTAAAGCCCGAGGCCGCAGTTCTGCCAGGGCTGCTTCCTTCTGAGGCGCTCCTTGGTTTATCGAGGGCTGTCTTTCCCTGTGTCTTCTCTATGGGGACTCTGTGCCCACATGTTTTTCTTTCTGCCAGAGAACATGTGTGCTTGCCAGGGAGAGGCAGACAGAGAGGGGGAGCAGCCCCTAAGAAGGGCCATGGTTCCTTCTGCTCCGTGTCCCCATCTGGTCGGGACTTGGTGTACATGTTTCTCAAGCCTCCAGGGCCAGGATTTGAACCACTGTTCCGCTATGTGAGACCTGGCTCCCTTAACCACTAAGACAAAGGGCCAGCCCAAATTCCCCTTTTGAAGGCCATCAGATGAGGGCCTGCCCTAAGGTGCTCACCTGAACTAGGAGACCTCTGTAGGTAAGGTCAAGGCCTGCATGCTGGGGGGCAGGGCCGGGTTCAACCCATACCTGCAGGTGACACTTTTTTCTGGAGGAAAACCAGCCAGGAAGGTGGGGGGGAGGCACCCGCCCAGTGAACCCACCCTGTCAGCGGGCCACCGGGCCATGGCCTGCTGCAAGGGTAAGCTGCTAGAATGTTCCAGGCAGATCCCAAGACGCCGAGTGGCTGGGAAAATGCGGTTAAGGCTCAACAAAAGATGGAGCAGTCGGACACGCAGGTGAGGCGGGACGCTGGGAGCTGGCAGCTGCTGCCGCAGCGTCGCCCTGCGCGGGGCCGCTGAGGAGCCAGGGCTGCACAGCGCCTGCTGTTCTCAGGGACCGGCTCGAAGACAGCTTTTGTTTCATGTCCCGGGTTTTCTCAATCAGCCAAAAACACTGTCACCAATTGACAGGGGCACAAAGAGATAAGCAGAGAGACCGCCTTCAACACTCCGAGCAATTTTCTCTCCCATCTTATCACTGCCTTCGGGACATGCTATTCCCATCTGAAATGTGGTTCCAATTTGGGGAAGAGAAAAGCCTTTCACCTCACCCATTCTTCATCCCTTCTCGTTCTCCTGAAGGAAGCTTTGGGGAAGAACACCCTGCATTTGCCACGGGTGTGGAATCTTCTGAACATGCCTGCGACGGGAGTGTTTCAGGCTGATAAAGCGCCTGCGGCTCACCAGGTGGCCCAGCACCGGAGTGGTTGTCCCTCCAGCTGCGGTGTGTGTTGGGACCGGGGCGACCAGTGGGCTTGGCAGGAGGCTGGCAGGAGGTGCTGAGACCGGGGACAGAGAGCTGAGGTGCCGAGGGTTGTGGGGCCCCAGGGGCACCCCATCATTCCTCGGGCAGCGCTGGCCTTCTTGGCACCGAGGGCCACGCTGTGTTGCACTCGCCCGTAGCCAAGGTCACCCACCAGCCTTGTTGCTCTGGCTAAGGCCCTCCTTCTCCTGTGGACCCTCAAACACAGAACTGGGGGCGCTGGAGGCCAAACTTTCCCTGCCCATTTGCACATCTGCCCCCAAACAGAGTAGGGAGATTTCAAGAGCAATTGGGTGGGTGATGGCGGCCATGAGCCTTGTGGACGGCCTGGGTTCCTGGGACCTCAGAGGCTACCCAGGCTCCTCCGGGTGAGGAATAGTCCCCACAGGGCACGGCCTGGGAAGTGACTCTCCAACCTCGGCATCCTCGTAGTAGACATTTCCATGTAACAACATCTTCAAAGTATGTGTTTTAGAAGTATGCCCTGTCGGGGCTGCCCCAGAGTGCAGTGGGTAAGCCCTGTACACCGGGAGTCAGAGCCCGACGGCCGGCCGCAGTGTGAATCCCAGCTCTGGGTGGCCTGGAATACACGCCGGGCACAGGAGTGTGTGTGCCCCAAATCCCGGCAGGATGGAGAAATGGAGGGAAAGGATCGTGGTGCGAGCCTGCGCCACTGGGAGTGCTTCCTCTCCTGAGAGCACAGATGCTCCCTGGCAGTTAAGAGTATTCCCTGTCATTACGCATTGTTTCTTCATTTATTCAAAAAATAGCTCTGGTGCTGCTCTGAGCACTGCCCCATTACTGGGAATAGAATATTTAAAACAAAACCTCTCCCCTACACGCGTGGCACCCAAACTCCCCGGGTGAACAGGAATTCACAGTCTTCACTGACCACTCCTGGTGGCCCACACCAGCATGCCACCAACGACCCAGGCCGGTGTCTGCCAGCTACCGTCCCAGCCGAGGACATGCGGACTCTCACTGGGGCTGGAGTCTCAGGACACTGAGACCTGGTGGCTAGAAACTCGTGCCAGGCACATGTGTGTGCATGTCCAAGATCCCGAAAGGAGAATAGAGAAGGGATTACGGCGTGGCCGTCTTCCCGGGAGGGGATTTCTTGCTTTCTGTCTGTCTCTCTGGTGAGTGCACACACCCTATAGCAAAAAAAGAAAGAAAAACTCCTCATCCACAAGAGCCACTAGTCACAAGAGCCACTACTCCTGGACACTACAAATCCAAATTGCTTCTTTTTTATTATTTTCGAGAGGTTTTTGCTATAGGGCATGTGCGCTTGCCAGAAAGAGAGAGACAGAAAGACAAAAAGCAAGAAATCACCCCCCGGGGGGATGGTCACAGTGCAATCCCTTCTCCTCCATCCTCCTCTCGGGATCTTGGGCAGCACACACACGCACCCAGTGTGAGTTTAAGCCACCGGGTCCAGGACTCGAACCGCAGTCGACTACATGGGAGTCCAATGACACAGCCATTATGCCAACGACTGGTCTCAAAAATCCAAATTGCTTCTGAAAACCCTGGAAAGCCCAGCCAGTGCTTATGAGAGCAACATATCCTTCGGGAATGCCATTGTGACTGCATCGTGATGGGAGCTGAAAAATTCCGAAGACCACGATTGCAGTTACCCAGCGTCCTCGGGGCAAGCTTCTCTGGGGGTGCGGATATAAGTTACGTGTGTGTAAGTCCCTACAAAGGAGCGGGAGAAGACGGGAGAAGGAAACTTCCTGATTACCCTCGGCCAGCTTCTCACCAACACAGGAGGGAGCAGTCCTGTTACGGGGCCCATCGGTTGTGAAGTACGAAGGCCCCCAGAGTCGGAGCCTTTAAGCATCCGTTGTGCCGACTGACTGGCTGGAAGCAGCGCGGGAGAGGATGAAGAATAAATGTGAGGCATTACAGCAAATCGGTGACCTCCACGGCCCAGAGTGGGTGCTCCGCGTGGTAGGGAAATGGAACGCACGCCAAGAACGTGCGGGAGAGAGAAAGGCATTGTACAGCACGGACACGTCACTCGCTCTGAGGCTGCTTTAAAGACACGGGAAGGAAAGAAGAGTGGCGAGCTGGGCCAGCAGGTGGCGTAGTGGTTAAGGTGCTGGACTCCCACATGGTGACCACAGCTCTAGTCCTGGACCTGGCGACTTGAAATTCACAGCAGGCACATGTGAGTGTGTGAGCAGTCCCGAGAGGAGAATGGAGGAGAAGGGATTGCAGTGTGGCCATCTCCCCTGGGGGGTGATTTTTCACTTTCTGTCTCTCTGTCTCTCTCTGCCTTTCTGGTGAGCGCACGTGCCCTATTGCAAAAATCTCTCTCTAAAAAAAAAGAGAAGAAAAGAAAATTGGATCATGTGAGTCCAGACCAGGATTTTTGACTCATTATACAGCCATCCAAAAGAGTGGTTAAAATATCCCCCATAATTTAGTCAACTTATGCTGCTGTGAATTATTATTTGCATATTAAACAGTCATCCCTCTGGTCACGAGTCCCCGCAGCTCTACATCAAAGCCTTGAGTCAGCGCCAGCCCGACCCCGACCCCATGTGTCCTGCCCGCTTTATTCTCGGGGCAGGACTCGCTGGGCTCCCTTCAGGCCCACCCCCCAGATTCTCCCCTCCCACTCTTTTTCCCTCATCATTTTATGATAGACAGTTTCAAATTTCAAAATTGAGAGAATTCTGTGGTGAACGCTCACCTAACTGCCACTTAACCTCGACCACCAACACGTCACTACTCCCGCCTGGTCCTTTATCTGTCCTTCTACTGATGCATCTTTTAAAAGTAACTTTCTTATTTCTTCCATGAGAGAGACAGGCCCTTGACAGAATCCCGACACTGAGACCCCCCCCCCAAGCCCCGCTGGCCCATATGGGGCACTCGCACACATGCCTGGCGTGCTCGGTGCGGGGACTTGAACCCAGGACCCAGGACCTCTCGGCTGTGCGTCCAGTCTCACTGCCTCTGTGCCCCTCTGGCCCCGCATCTCACAGTAGATGCGTTTCCACGTGAGTCGTTGCCATCGCACACTTCCCCCGGGTCATCAGCACCCCCTCCGGGAGCGAGCGCTCTGTATGGACTTAGGCTTTTTCCTTCTGAGGTGAGATCTACGTGCAGTGACTTGCCCAGATCCCAGGCGCGCACCCCGAGTTCTGACAACCCTCCAGCACCCCATAGAGCGCTACTTTCTCCCCAGTCACCCTCACCCCCGCCCTTGGAGGAGGGCAGTAATGCACACAGAACCGTGGGGGGCCCCTTCGTCCGGAACGTGAGCTGAGAGAGCACTCGGGAAGGCGCTGTCCCGCAGCTCGGGCGCGTCCTCCAGGCTGCAGTGTGGACTCTGAACCGTCAGTGCGGGGCGGTGTCTACCCTGAGAACACTGGGCCCCGGGGAGCTGGCTGGCACCTGTCATGCCCTGTTTACCAAAATTCCATAATAGCAAATCTAACTCAGCAGACAGAAAACACATTGACCATGTCGTAGCTTGGGAGTACAAAAACAACACACCAGGGCCAGCAGGTGGCGTGGTGGTCAAGGCGCTGGACTCCCACATGGTTTACTATGGTTCAAGTCCTGGACCTGGCAGCTTGATTTTTCACTTTCCCTCTCTGGTGAGCATGTGTGCCCTATAGAAATCTAATAATAATAATAATAAAAAAATAATAATAAAGTTAAATAAATAATTCTTTGAGGAAACCACACTCTATTACCTTTTAGTGATGTTCAGATTAAAGGAGAACAGCTCTGTGATCACCTCAACAATCAGAGCAAAAAAAATCCAGTCGCTCTGGTTTTAAAAACTAGAATTAGAAAGAAATTTTTGTATCTGTTAAACAGGATTCATTAAAAACCTACAATAAGTATACTTAATGGTGACATTATAGAAGCCGTAAAATCATAAGACAAGGAAGGCCCCATTTTCATCAACATAGTACTGGACATACAAACAAATACAGGAAGACAAAAAAAGAAGTGATGATAGGGGCCAGCAGGTGGCATAGTAGTTAAGGTGCTGGACTCCCACATGGCTGACTGCAGTTCGAGTACCAGACTCAGAGGCTTGAAACTCATGCCAGTTGCATATGTGTGCATGCCCAAAATCCTAAGAGGAGAATGGAGACAGGATTGCAGTGTGGCCATCCCCCAGGGGCGATTTTTCAATTTCTCTCTCTGTCTCTCTGGTGAACTCACATGCCCTACAGCAAAAATCTCTCTTAAAAAAAAAAAATGAGGGTTAAGAACTTGAAAAGATGGAGCACATGCTCGTGCATGCCCGGAATCCCAGGAGAAGAATGGAAGAGAAGGGACTGTGGCATGGTCATCCCCCCCAGTGGTGATATCTCACTTTCCCTCTCTCTGTCTTGCCTCTTCAGTGAGCGCACACACCCTGTGGCAAAAACCTATTTAAAAGAAAGGGACCAGCAGATGGCGTGATGGCTGTGTCACTGAACTCTCATGTAGTTGACCACAGTTCAAGTCCTGGACCCAGCGGCTTAAACTCATGCCGGATGTGTGTGCATGCATACCCAAGATCCCGAGAGGAAAATAGAGGAGAAGGGATTGCAGCGTGACCATCCTCCTGGGCAGGGGGGTGATTTCTTGCTTTGTATCTCTCTGTCTCTCTCTGTCTTTCTGGCGAGTGCACACACTCTGTAGCAAAAACCTCTCAAAAAAAAAAAAAAAAAAAGAAAAGAAAAGAAAAGAATATGTTCCTGGAAACAGCAGATAGCATAATGGTTACATCACTGGACTCCCACGTAGTCAACCGCGATTGGAGTCCTGGACCCGGCAGCTTAAAACTCACACCAGGCTGATGAGCGTGCGTGCCCAAGATCCTGAGAAGAGAATGGGGGAGAAGGGATTACGGCGTGGCCAGCCCCCGGGGGGTGATTTCTCACTTTCTGTGTGTCTCTCCTTCTGCGTCTCTCCAGCGAGTGCACGTGCCCAATAGCAAATATCTCTCTAAAAAAAATAAATGTTCCATAAAGAGACAGAAAATGGGAGGTGAAAAGGGAGATTATTTTACAATGAAAGAGTTCTAGAAGTTACAGTTAAAATTTGTGGAAGGAAGGCAAGCCCCAAAGTGCAGCACAGGTTAGGCCCTATACATAGGAAGCAGGATCCCCCACGGCTGACCGTGGTTCAAGTCCCAACCCTGGCAGTTTGGACAACGCAGGATCCCTCATGGCTGACCATGGTTCAAATCCCGACCCTGGCAGTTTGGACAACGCACTGGGCGCTTGTGTGTGTGTACTCAAAATCTGACAGGATGGAAAAATGAGGGAGAAAAAGAATTGCAGTGTGATCCTGCCCCAGTAAGGGGTACTTTCTCTCTCTTCCTCTTTCTCTCTCTTTCATGAGTATATGTGTCCTGTGGCTATTTAAAAAAAAAAAAAAAAAAAGAAGAAGAAGAAGAAGAAAGGAAGGAAGAAAAGGAGAAAGAACAAAGCAGAACGGGAGGGGTCTGGAGCGTCAGAGCCGAGGCCACTCCTTCAGAGTTTACCTCTGGGACACCCGCCAAGGTCACATCACCCTGTGCTTGGCCCTCAGAGTCTGAGCCTGTTTTAAAAATTAATCGTGAGGCCATTAAGCAGAGATTGCACCAGGTCCTTGGTCTCCCCGTAAGTAAGCTGACACCCAGCTCAGTGCAAAGGGCAACGTGAGACAAGGCGGCCACGTAGAAGCCAGCGCGGCTGGGCTCTCAGCTGTCAGAAACAGCACGCTATGCTCTGGGTGGGGCTTGGAGGTTGCTGTTCCATTTTCTTTATTTTTGTTTTAATTTACTAGAGGGCATGTGCACTCCTCGAAGAGAGACAGAGACAGAGAGAGAGAAGTGAGTAACCATTGTGGATGGTCACGCTGCATTCCCCTCTCCACTTCTCTGGGGATTTTGAGCATGCATGTGTGCACACGTGCACACGCACACACACACACACACACACACACACACACATAGTGTGTTTTTAAGCCTCCAGGTCTGAGACTCAAGCTGCACACTTGGCCACGTAGGGTCAGCCACCTTAACCACCACGCCACCAGCTGGCCCTTTTCTCTTTTGAAACATTTTTATTCTTAAAAAAAATTTTTTTTCCATGATAGAACGTGTGCATGCACACATAAGGGTCAGAGAGAGGAGCGCCCTCCATGGAGTCTGGTCCTGCTGTGACCCCCCTTTCTCCAGACTCTGGCCCCTCCAATCCAGGTGCTCCCACGCGGCATGGCATATTTCAGGGAAGCCAGGAGGGCGAGCCACGTGGGCTCCAGCCCCTCCTGTGTGGTTCATCCCCACTGGGCCAAAGAGCCAGCCCTGTCCCTTTCTTCCCTGTGGCAAATACCTCATAAGTCTTCCGCTCATGCGCCCTCATCGGAGCCCTAAAGGGTGTGCAGTTTCGTGCTGCTGCCTGGTTCATTAACTGCTGTTTGCTCAAATCAACTCTTTAAAAATGTAATGGGCCATGGTTCTTTTCCTTTTTTTTGGAGAGGTTTTTGCTATAGGGCGCCTGCACTCACCAGAAAGACAGAGAGAGACAGAGAGATAGAAAGTGAGAAATCACCCCCCCCCCCCAGGAGAATGGCCACGCCACAATCCCTTCTCCTTTCTCATCTCGGGATCTTGGGCACGCATGCACACGCGCCTGGCGTGAGTTTAAGCCACCAGGTCCAGGACTCGAACTGTGGTCGACTATGTGGGAGTCTAGCAACATAGCCGTTACGCCAACTACTGGTCCACCCCCACGTTTCTTTTTTAACAGTGCATTGGGCACTGATGGTGTGAAGCTGGGTAATCTGGATAGAGGATCCGGAAACATTTACTGAGTGTCTGCCCTTCACCTGGACTATGGCAGGTGCAGACACACCGACAGGTGGATGCAGGTCTCTGCGGCCCTGAGAACAGCTGGGGAGACCATGGCACAGCAGGGTGGGGTGCCGGGAGCAGAAGGAACAGGGAGGAAGGAGCACCCCATGCATCCCTTTTTTCCTGAGCAGGACTTGAGCGGGGTTAAATCATCGTTTCCAAAAAGTTGAAAACATGACTCTCAACTATAAAACGAACATGTGGAAGTAACTTTAGTCAGCTCATTAATTCACGAGGGAACCAATACGATGTTAAGCCCAGCTGAAAGAATTGAAAAATCAGACAATCAGGAAAGCTGAGTGAATTTGTCAGTAGGTGCAAATCAGTCAACACCCTTCAGGACAATAAAATGTCACGTTTAAGCAGTCAATGGCTATTTCTACGAGTCGACAACCCGGTGGCTTAAACCACGCTGTGTCTGTGGGACAGCATCCCCCCTGGGGGGTGACTCGCGCGTTGTCCTGGTAAGAATTACTTCCGTTTTTCTTTTCTAGAGGACAGAAACCAGCTGTTTGTGGGAACTTCTTCCCTAACCTGTTGTGAAGTGGCCTTATGGGTTTAAAGACGACTGAAGGGCAGGTCTGTAAACAGGCCGTCCCCGGAGCCCAGCCCTCTGCAGAGAGCTTGCCTGGTGTCTCCTGCCCGCTGTTTCCAAGTTTCAGATAATTTCTCTCGTCAGGAAACGGCCTTGGCCTTTCCACCCACGGACCATCTAGGGCCTTCGATCTAACACACTGGACTTGCCCAGGGAGTGTCTGAACATCTGATCGTCCCAGGAGCTGGCAGCTCTTGGAAAGATTTTGCTTCAGGACCTGGAAAGAACCCACAGCTTGGGAGCAACTGACGAGAAGAAATCGATCATCCTCAGAAAGCTGGTTCCTGGCTGTCCCACAGAGCGACAGTCATCACACAGGGCCCGTTAAGTGCCCGACTAAATAAATGGGTTTAATAGTAATGGACCAGCTGCCAGCCCGGAAGCTCGTTTCTGCCATGTTGCCGGGCTTTGGGGCTGTCTGTGCTCCCCCCACGACAGCATAAATCCAGGCACCATAAGGAGAGCTCCAAGCTGGCTCCATTTACAGCGTAAGGGAGGGTGTCTGCTGCCAGCTACCAGGTGCGTTTGCAGCCTGGGCAGTCACAGACACAGACCTTCCGGGCCGCCCAGCCCTGCCGGAAGAGCAGCCTCCAGGACACGGTTGGGAGGGGGCCTGGCTGCTGTGGAAATGGCCAGCTCCACGGCAGCGGAAACTGCACGTTGATGGGCAAGAAGCTGGGGGTAGGAGATCGGGGAGAGAAAGCAACGGTTGATGTGGGGCTTGGTCTCTGGGATCACTTTAAGGACATCATTGACTCTAACTGACCACGGGCACAGTCAGAGTTGGAAGCTTAAAATCGTGGCCCTGTTTCTGGTTTGCTGGCTAGCTTCAAGCAAGTCGGTCAAGCTTTCTGAGCCTTCAAAAAATAAGCACGGCAATGCCCAGCTTCTAGGGTCACTGCGAGGGGTAGATGACAGAGTGTATGACTACCACACAGCCGGCCACCTCGCCGGCCGGGATGACCACCCTGCTCTATTCCCTTTCTTACATGAGGATTCAGTGGGTCGGGCTCGGGGAGCCCTCTGGCCCCCTCCAGGGCTGCCCTGTGGGCTCGCGGTGGGTCCCAGCCTGAACCGTGGCCGCTGTGGCCTGTGTGGTGCCGTGAGGATGAAACACGTCCCCTTTCCCAGCCTCCACACAAGCAAGGACTGGAATGTCTCACTAGTCGTTTTTATGTGACTGCATGTGGACGCGATCGTGTTGTTAATGTACTGGGCTAAATGAAATATGGTATTGAAATGGACTCCCTGCTTCCTTTCATGTTTTCAATGTAGCCACCGGGCAAGCTAAGACCGTGACTGCTGCCGCCGGGCGGGGCTGCCTCGGTGCAAACGCAGCCAACCCACGGGCCCCATGCAGGCTCCTCAGGGGTCCCCAAGTCGGGTACAAGGGTTCTTCTAAACTGGAAAAAGCACTAGTTAGTTTGCCAGATCCCCCCAAGGCCGCCATCTACCTCACCGGGAGGGCAGGCGCTTCTCAGGAGCCTTCTCCGAGCTGCACATCAACCACACTGAGTCTCGGTGTCCACGCCTCTGCTCGGGAGGCCATGAGTTCTGCTCCTGTCTTCCACAAACCATAAGAACTCGCCTCCGGTAAACGAGGGAGGCGGGGCTGACTCTATAGCGTGGAGCTAACCTGGTTAAGGCAGCTGGATTCCCAAGGCTGACCATGGTAAAACTCTAGCCCCAAAGCTTAGAAAACACTGGGCGCAAGTGCATGTCTGCTCCAAACCCCAACAGCATGGAGGCGTGGACAAGGCATCATGGTGTGATCACCCCCGTGGGTGTGCTTTCTGCATCTCTGTCTCTCTATGGTGAACGCATGCACCCTCTGGCAATTAAAGAGAAGAAAGAGAGGGAAGTAGAGAGAGACAGAGATGAAGTGTTGGAGAGGGAAACGCTGAGAGTTGGGTGCACGCCCGGTGCTGAGGTCTGCATGCGTCCGCCACATTTCCGTGCTGGGAACTTAATTCCGTGGTCGCATCAGTGTTGGGAGGTGACCTGGGGCGTGTTGAGGTTGTGAGGGCCCTGCCCCCAGGGTGGGTGCTGTAGCCACGGCAGGGTGTGTGGGAGCAGCTCCCCCTCTGCCTTCTGCCCTGGGAGAGGCAGCACAAAGCCCTCCCTGATGTCGGCGTCTTGGCTTTGGACGTCTTGCCCCCAGAACCGTGAGAAATGAATGTCGCTCTTTATAAATTACCCCGTCCCAGGCCATTGTCGCAGCAGAGAAAGGACTGAGACACCTGGACAGGGGTCGGCTGGCCCTCCCCCCCCGTGGGGGTCCTCGGCGCGGCTGCTGCTGCCACTCCCACTCCCACTGTTCTCAAGAGAGCCCCTCTTCCCTCTGCCAGCAGAGGCCAGGAGGAGCGGTCAGTGGGCTGAAGAGCCACCATTAAGTGCGTGCTGAGACTGGAGCCTGCTGCCCACCGCGACGTGTCCTGAGGTGAGTATCCCCGGGAGGACTCTGTTCTGAGTGGTCTGTTGTGCAGTGGGTTTTTTTGGTTTTGGTTTTGTTTTTTAGAAAATTTAAATAGAGTTTCTTTGCTATAGGGCATGTGTACTCACCAGAAAGACAGAGAGAGACAGAGAGATAGAAAGCGAGAAATCACCCCCCAAGGGGATGGCCACGCTGCAATTCCTTCTCCTCCATTCTCCTCTCGGGATCTTGGACATGCACGTACACGCGCCCGGCGTGAGTTTAAGCCACCGGGTCTGGGACTCGAACCACAGTGGACTACATGGGAGTCCAGCGACATAGCCATTATGCCAGCTGCTGGTCCAGTTGTGCAGTGGTTAAAAGCAAGGACTCTGATCTCAGCAGTCACTTACCCCGCTGAGCCCCACGTCCCATCTGTGGAGTGGACCTGCTAATGGCCATCACCTCCCGGGTATAAGTGCCCGAGGAGGTGGAGCGGTTAGAGCTCCGAGCCGTGGTAACCCCATCCTGCGAGGTAGCGCCAAGGCCAGCACGTGGGATTTGGCCCCTGTCCATCAGAGGCCACTGCCCAGACAGCTGGAGGCCCAGCTGCAGCCTGGCCCAGGCCTAGGGAGAGCTAGCAGGGCGTCCTGGCTCTGATTCCCCAGGGGCCCTGCACAACAGAGGGCGCCACACACTCTAATCCTGCACCCCACTCCTCCGCCTCCCCTCCTGGGACACAGGCAGCAGCTGCTCTGTGCACGGGCAGTGAGCAAACAACAGAGCAGCCAGCAGCGCCCCACTGGGCCTCTGCTTGGGGAAGGCATGTGGCTGGCCCCAGGGACCAGCGTGCCTGTTCTTGCAGGGGCTCCTGAGCCACAGGGACCCTGAGGGCGGCCTGCACACCCCCATCACATCGGTATCCTTTCCACCCCAGTCACTTCCTCTCAGATCTGTGCGGGGGCTACTGTGGCTTTTGCTTTTGTAATTAGAGCAACCAGATAAAACACAGAACACCAATTACAGCGAATGTCAGACTAACAAGAGTTTTAAGCGTCAGTATGTCCCAGGCAACACTTGGTATACTTAGACTTAAAGCAGTTACTGTTTATCAGTGATTTACACATGATTGGGCAACCTGTCCTATTCTGCTTTGCTGTCTGGTGCCCTGCTTGGAGTCTTCTCTGGAGGGGCTGCGTGTGGTTGGCGTGGTGCCATTCGTGGGGTTTCACTCTGGGCTCAAAATCTGGTCTTGCCTTTGGTCAGCCCTGCACCCCTGACCTCTAGGTCTCTGTTTCAAAATGGAGGTGCCGGGGCCAGACGGGGTGTGTGTCTCTAACAGAAATACCTGAGACGGAGTGAGCAGGAGAGAATGGGGCTTGGGCCCGCAGGTGGCGTGGTAAGGCGTGGTGAGGCGCTGGATCCCACATGGCCGACCCTGCAGTTCTGGACCCAGTGGCCTAAAATTACACCAGGCGCATGTGCGTACACGCCCACAGTCCTGAGAGGAGAAATGGAGGAGAAGGGGCTGCCTAGCGGCCGCGGGGTGCTTTCTCACTTGCCCCCTGCCTGGCAAGTGTACCTCTGACCAAGAAGACACACCCTCTGCCAGCCTGGCCCGGTGGCTCCAGCATGAGGTGAGATGCAGAGACCTTGGGCAGTTGCTCTTCAGCTGGTCACAGCAGCCATCCTTTCACCCAGACCACCGTCCCACCGTCCCATCGTCCCTTTGGCCTTGAAGCTGGTGGCAGCTAAAGATGCCTCTGGTCTTGGAGTTTGCCAGCTGGGACCAAGTGCCAGACCCCATGTTCAAGTGCACCCATTCAGGGGCAAGGCATGTCTCTCAAGAGCTCGCTCAACCATTCTTACTGCAATTTCACTCATTCTCACCAATCCTCACCTCATTCTCACCCATTCTCACTGCAATTTCACTCATTCTCACCAATCCTCACCTCATTCTCACCCATTCTCACCCATTCTCACTGCAATTTCACCCATTCTCACCAACCCTCACCTCATTCTCACCCATTCTCAATGCAATTTCACCCATTTTCATCAATCCTCACCACATTCTCACCCATTCTCACCGCAATTTCACCCATTCTCACTAATCCTCACCTCATTCTCACCCATTCTTACTGCAATTTCACTCATTCTCACCAATCCTCACCTCATTCTCACCCATTCTCACCCATTCTCACTGCAATTTCACCCATTCTCACCAACCCTCACCTCATTCTCACCCATTCTCAATGCAATTTCACCCATTTTCATCAATCCTCACCACATTCTCACCCATTCTCACCGCAATTTCACCCATTCTCACCAATCCTCACCTCATTCTCACCCATTCTCACTGCAATTTCACTCATTCTCACCAACCCTCACCTCATTCTCACCCATTCTCACCCATTCTCACTGCAATTTCACCCATTCTCACCA
This sequence comes from Tupaia tana, assembly GCA_026018925.1. Taxonomy (NCBI): domain Eukaryota; kingdom Metazoa; phylum Chordata; class Mammalia; order Scandentia; family Tupaiidae; genus Tupaia; species Tupaia tana. Next base: position 66,913,075 of record JAKSZU010000011.1, read on the forward strand.
ATCCTCACCTCATTCTCACCCATTCTCAATGCAATTTCACCCATTCTCACCCATTCTCACCACATTCTCACCCATTCTCAATGCAATTTCACCCATTCTCACCAATCCTCACCTCATTCTCACCCATTCTCACCACATTCTCACCCATTCTCACTGCAATTTCACCCATTCTCACCCATTCTCACCACATTCTCACCCATCCTCACTGCAATTTCACCCATTCTCACCAATCCTCACCACATTCTCACCCATTCTCACTGCAATTTCACCCATTTTCACCAATCCTCACCACATTCTCACCCATTCTCACTGCAATTTCACCCATTTTCACCAATCCTCACCACATTCTCACCCATTCTCACTGCAATTTCACCCATTCTCACCAATCCTCACCACATTCTCACCAATCCTCACCTCAATCTCACCCATTCTCACCCTTTCTCACCACATTCTCTCTGCATTCTTACCCATTCTCACCTCAATCTCACCCATTCTCACTGCATTCTAACCATTCTTACCCATTCTCACCCATTCTCACCCTTTCTCACTGCAATCTCACCCATTCTCACCTCAATCTCACCCATTCTCACTGCATTCTAACCCATTCTCACTGGTGGCAGTGCCAGAATGGCTGGCAGGGCCTGTTACTACCAAACTGAGTCTGGCTTCTCATGGTCAATGAAACAAGAGCAGAGGGTGGAGAAGGGAGTTGATTTCTGTACCTGGTTACAGGGAGACAGTAGGCAAGCACCGGCAGTGTCTCTAAGGGGCAGCTTGCTCTCAGGGTTCATACGCACAGGATAAAACAGGCCAGCAGTCCTCACCACAGCCAGAGTGCGTGGCTCTCCCCGAGCACTGTCCTGGCTCCTGTCTTGCTCCTCACCTCCTGGTTTCTCACTGACCCTTCCTCAAACAGCCCTGCCTGTGCTCAGCACTGGGTCAGACGGCTCTCGTGAGAGGCCACAGTCCTGCTCAACCTCAAACTGGCCGCCATAGGCACTCAGCTCAGTGAGCATCGGCAGGTGACGTACGGTCCTCCCAGCCCAGGGCAGGGTGTCTCCCAGGTACCACTCCCTCTTTTGTCTCAGCAGGGGGCAGGGGCAAGAGCCCGCTCCACACACCTCATCTTTCCTATAAGGCTGAGGAAGCTGACGTGCCCTGCTCCACAGGGGGCCAGGTGTGCTCATGGAAAGGTGCGTGACAAACAGCCCCACTGCAGGGACGTGCCAGGGAGCTACGGATTTCTCGCTGTCTGTCTCTGTCTCTCTATACCGAAAATCTCTCTAAAAAAAAAAAAAAATGAATGGCCAAGAGGAAGCTGTCACCTGGGGCCAGAGGGCCTCACAGGACAGGTGGTCTCTGCTGAAGTGAGAAGGCCTGAGGTGTCTGGGGCTGAGTGGGCCACCATGGCCAGAGCAGGGGGGATCTGTCTGGGGACAAAGGTGACACAGGGGAGGAGGTGGAACTGGGCCCTGGAGAGCCTGGCACACCAAGGAAACTGAAATAGCACCCACGGGACAACAGGGGTCCTGTGTGGGAAGGACCCAGGGCAGGCACATGGGTCGTCACAGCCTCACCTGGGCAGGGAGGGCAGTGTGCTCTCCCCTCACACGCCGTAAACTCGGGGAGAGCATGTGAGGTGTTGGGGATTTTTTTATTCTAATGAAGTAGAAACCAAGGAGGGCTGCCCACCCGTAATCTAGCAGCTAAGGGAACCAGACCCCACACAGCCAACCCTGGGTTTGAGTCCTGGTCCCAGCGGCTTGAAAAACACAGCAGGTACTGTTAGGGTCTAACTGAGGGCGACGCAGAGAAGACAACGGCAATGCAACTGCATAAGAGGCTTTTATTTTTCCAGCTAGCTGGGGTCCGAGTTTCTGCCCGACACAGCAGGTTTTCAACAAGGACCCTGAACCGAGGATAAAGGGATGTTTTATAGCTCAGGATTTTCCATAGTATGCAGCACACAAAGGAGGGGGTATGTGAAGTGAGGGTCCAGCTGTCACCACCTGCTTACGTCTAGATAAGGACTCTCAGTTAGGGTTAGGTTGACCTTTTCCTGGTGCTGCTAGGCCCACCCCTACTCGGCTTATCTATGAGTTCCCAGACTCCTCGGCTCCGTCCTTGAAGCCCTAACACGGTGATTATGCTAACTCGGCCTAACAATACATCTGAACGTGGGCCCCAAATCTGACGGGACACAGAAATGAAAGGCAGGGGACTGCAGTGTGTGATCACAGCCCACTGGGGGTGCATTCTCCTCCTCGCTCCCCAACTGTCTGTCTTTCTCGGGCAAGCGTGCAGGCCCTCGTAATTAAAAAGGAAAGCAAAAGAGGAAAAGTCACAGTTTGGACTTTCTTCTGCCGGTCCCAGGGAGGCAGCCTGGGGGAGACCTGACAGGTGTGGGTCTGGCTTCTTTCTGACCCCACCTGTGGTCAGCAGGAGCCACCACCAGGGGGCGGAGGTGGGGCGCGGAGCAGGCATCCGGACTTGGCCTGCCCAGACTCCCCTGCTTCTTTCTGGAGCTCCCACTCCAAGCGCTCCTGAAGGGAAAATGGCGGAAGCAGCCAGCAGAAACTCCTAACAAATGCCGCCTCTGGCTCTCCCGCTCAGGGAAGGCCTCGCCTAGACCCTGACACTCGTTGTTTGGCACCCAGGGCCCAAGGGACACCCACGCTGGAGGCTCCTCTCCAGGGGGACCCTAGCTTCTGCTCCCACCAGGTGAGCCCAAGGCCTGCTGGGAGCCGCTTGAGCAGCTTCCAAACCCGTGTGTGCTGGTGAACTTGTCCGTAAGTGCATAATTTCATCAATTAGGCTAAGCAGGTTAAAACCAAAACAGAATTTTGTTTTTGCTGCGCCTATCCTAAAACCAAAGTCGAATACTATGAAGTCAATAAAGCTAGAAATATGGGGACCCGCAGATGGCGTAAGGATTTACGTGGCTGGACTCCCACATGGCCGACTGCAATTCGAGTCCCAGGCCCAAGGGTGTGGTTTTCGTGGCCAGCCTCCCCAGGGGGTGATTTCTTGCCTTCTGTCTGTCTCCCTTTCTGGCGAGTGCATGCGCCCTATAGCATAAACCTCTAAAAAAATAAATAAAGGCAAAACTAGAAATATGTATTGATTCGGTGTGAGTGGGGTGGGGGTGGCGGTGGGGCGGTCCTAGAGACCAGTTGCATTTGCCCCCAGGTTATGTCCCCAATGTCTTTAAGAACCTCCCTGAAAGACGGACTCAGGCTAAAATTCCAAGGTCTTTGCATGATAGCAAAAGGTGGGCAAAGGCATGTGAGTTTTCTCCAATTTACACTAAAATAAAATGTATAAGACATCTGTTTTGGTTTGGTTTGGCTTTTCCTATAGGTGTGTGTGACCCACGAGAGACAGAGAGGGGAAGTGAGAAATCACTCCCTGGGGGGTGGCCACACAGCAGTCCCTTCTCCATCGTTCTCCTCTCAGGATCTTGGGCACATATGCATACCAGGACTCCAACCAAGGTGGGCCATTTGGGAAGCCAGCACCTTAACCACCACCCTACCTGCTGACCCCCCACTTAATTGTTTTTAAATCTCCTTCTTTATTTAACTTTTTTGGATAAACCTGATTCTGAGCAGACTGTGAAGACTACAATGGTTTCTAGCATAACACACCCCAACTATGGGGTGGCCTGACAGGGTCTCCCCGGATCGCCAGCTGAGACCATGGGTGTGTGCCACCACGCCCAGACAATTTAAGTTGGCCAGAGCGGAAGCTGGGATCCCCCCCAGCCATTGCACAGCCCCCCCTCCGTGCCAGTGCGGCCCGGCCTACATTCACGTTGAACCACTCACAGCGTGCAGTGGACTTTGCCTGCCCAGGACCTCTTCCCTGCGTCTTTCTGGAGTGCTCCCATCCCAAATACTCCCGAAGGGAAAGCAGCGGAAACAGCCAGCAGGAGCCCCTAACAAAGGCCACCTCTGGCTCTCCCACCTTAGTGCGCACACACCTGTGCGCCCGCCACGTCTGCCCAGCGCGGAGGAGCATCTTGTGGAAGCCCGTGTGCATCAGGGGTCACGCCGTGCCCTCCCCGCAGCCCCTGGCAACCCCGGATCCATTGTCTGTCTCTAGGGCTGCCTGTCCTGGCTCTGCTGCTCAGCGGAGCCGTCCTTGGCGTCTGGCCACATTCCTTTAGCCCCGCTTTGCGAGGTTCCTCAGGATGTAGCCTGTGTCCGACTCCATTCCTTTTAATGCTGAATAATGTTCCGTGGAAAGAGACGATGCTTTTTTAAAAAATTTTTGCTCAAGGGTACCTGCACGGCCCAGGGAAAGAGACAGAAAGGAAGAACACTCCTTCCTTGAGGCAGGGTCATACCTCAATCCCTTCTCCTCCATCTCCCGCCTTCAGGGCTTTGGGCACATGGGAGTGTAGCTTTCAAGCCTCAGGGTCCAGGACTTGACCACGTGGTCGGCCACGTGGGATCCAGCCACCTTAACCTCCAGGCTATGGGCTGGCCCTAGAGTCACACTGTTCTCGTAGCATGTCAGACTTTCTCCAGACTTCACGTTCAGGGCCGTGTTCTCTCTGCACTACAGGAGCTCGGGCGGGAAAGAGCCCCGTGGATTTCCCGCTCTGTGGGCCTGGGGACTGTGGTACCTACAGGAGCCCTCCGGGCCTAGAGGCACTCAAGGCCTGTCCTGTTTCCACTATAGAATTGCCTAATGTATGTAGTTCTTTTTTAAAAGTAAATATTGTTTTTAATTGTTTTTAAAATAAATGGTAGTAGAGCAAGCAACATTGTCTGGGTTTTGCTTTTCTCTCCACTTAAAAACGTATCTCAGAGGGACTTCGACCCACTTTCTCATTCTCTGTGTGTGCATGCAAGCTAAAATATGTATTACGTATGGCTTAGTGGTTACGTTACTGAACTCCCACATGGTCGACCATGGTTTGAGTCCCGGACCCGGTGACTTGAAACTCCCACTGGGCACATGTGCGTGAGTATGTGCCCAAGATCCCAGGAGGAGAATGGAGAAGGGATTGCTGTGTGGTCATTCCCCTGGGGGGATATCTCTCTCTCTGGTGAGTGCATGCACCCTAAGGCAATAACCTCTTTTAAAAAATACATACATATATACTACATACATATATGTATATATGTATGTAACATAAGCTTTTCCACAAGTTTTTCCACTTTACCATTTTTTAATTAGAAACTCTATGGTAAAATGCATAAAACATAGCATTTTAGCCATTTTTCTTTAAAACTAATTTATTACTTATTATTATTGTTTTTAATTTGTTATAGGATGCATGTACTCACCATAGAGAGAAAGAAAGAGAGAAAGCAAGCTGCCAGGTCCAAGACTCGAACCACAGTTGGCCATGTGGGAGTCCAGCACCCCAACCACCATACCACTTGCTGGCCCACCATTTAAAAATGTACCGCCTGGAACAGAATCCTAACCTGTTTACTGGCTTTAAGTCTTAAGTAAATTTCTCTTAACACTGTTTGATTTTTATTTATTAAAACTAAGACTGCTATTCTTGAAATTAAAAAAATATATTAAAACATACCTATATAATGAAAAAAAAAAAAAAAAAAGTACCGCCTGTGGGAGTGCACACTCATGGCGTTTGCAGCCACCACCTCTACCTATTTCCAAAAAGTCTCATAGTCCCAAACAGAAACTCTAGAGCCAGCGAACAATAACTTCTCGGCCTCCATGTCCCCGACCCGGGCATCCTCTAATCTACTTTGTCTCTGTGAAATTCACCTCTTCTGGTTGTTTCACATGAGCGATCCTTTTGTCTGCTTATTTCCCTTGGCATGTTTTCACGTTTCATCCATGTTGTAGCATGCAGCAGAACTCCCTCCCTCTTTAGGGCCAAGTAATATTCCATTGTATGGATGGGCCACAGCTGGTTTCTCAGCCACCCACGAGGCACACGGGGAGTTTCCACCGTGGGCCACCATAAGTGACGCGGCTTGGACCCCGGGGTGCAGGCATCTGTCGGAACGCCTCTCCCAGGTCTGGGGACGGCCACATACTGGTGGGGTGGCTGGTGATGCAGCTCTACCTTTCGCTTCCTGAGGAGCTGCTGAAGAACTGTCCACCGCAGGGGCCCCATTTCTCCACCAGCAATGCACGAAAGTTCCAGTTTCTCCACGTCTTCTCCAACAGGTGTTACTTTTACATTTTTGAAATTAAAGCCTAATAGGCATGAAATGGTATCACATTGTGGATTTGATTTGCTTTTTCCTAATGACTAAAATACTAGCATCTTTCCATGTAGTTATTGGCCATTTGTATATCTTCTTTGGGTAAATGTCTATTCAAATCTTTGGCCATTTTTTTTTTTAAAGTTTGTTCTAGGGCATGTGCGTACCCAGGAGAGAGAGTGAGAGAGGGCGGGAAAGTGAGGGGATGGCCATACCACAGTCCCTTCTCCATTCTCCTCTCAGGATTTTGGGCACGCACACACACATACACACATACCCAGAATGTTTTCAAGCTGCTGGATTTGGGGTTCGAACTTTGAGGTTGGCCATGTGGGATCTAGCACCTTAACCTCCATGCCACCTGCTGGCCCAGTCCATTTTTAAATTGGTGGTTTTTTTCTCCTCCATTCTCCTCCTGTGGGATTTTTTTCTCTAGAGATCAGGTCTCATTACGTTCCCTGGGCTGGTCTGGAACTTGTGATCCCCCTACCTCAGCATCCCCATAGCTGAGAGGACGTGCATGCACCAGGGCACCCAGCTTGTTTTCGGCTTTTAAATTATTGAATTTTAGAAAGTTCATCTGTTTTAACTACTGGGTTTCTAAAAAAGTACTGCATGGGAAAAAAAAAACAGGGGCGGGTTTCAGTGCCCAGGAACTGGGTCCCCTGAGGTCAAGACCACACAGTATGTAGCAAAACAGCCCAGGCCCTGAAGGAACGCCTTGCCTCCTCCTCCAACACCCACTGAGCACCAGCGAGCACTGACGGTGCCCAGCTCTGCGCGGATGGAGACCCCCGTGAAGAAGCCCAGGTCCCTGCCTGCTCTGTGGACGTCGGTCTGGGAGGGGAGACGTGGCGGAAGAGCATCAGGCTAAAGGCCATGCAAAGACAAATCCCGTCGGTCCAGACTCCATCCAAGCCATCTCCTGTGAGGCTGGCAGCACGTGGGTATTTGGGGGCAGGAGTAGCTGGAAGAGAGGATGTTAATTAAGTACAGGCAGACTCTGAAAGGTTGGATGCCAGCCAAGAGGTTGCCACTATAGCCCGGAGACTCCGAGTCATGAATTCAAATGCCAGGGCACAGGGATCAGAAATCTGGAGAAAAGTGGGTGTAAACAACGGGGAGGGGGGAGGGGGCTGTGGCAACAGGCGTGCCCTGCTTCTCAACAGAAAATGAAGCCGAAGCACCTCCACCTCTGAACTTTACTTATATTTGCTTCCTCCTTTTGCCCAGAGTAAACAGAGTGATTCATAGTCTTACTGTCTTTGCTAACTAGCCGGAAACCCTTTTGTGTAGATGTTTCCTTAGCAATGTAACCACCAGTCGCCAGACCCCTGCCTGGAGCCATGGGGACCATTCAACAAAGGTCTGGAGAGCGCCCTTAGAAATGATTACCCTGCGTGAATCAGCTTCTGTAACTGCTTAGTCCACTCCCAATTCTCCTCACCCCCTCCTCAGTTTCCATCGTAATCACCATAACCCAGAAGTGATCGTCATTTTTGCCTTTATAAGCACCCCTCTCCTTTCTCTAAGGGTTGTGGGGTTTTGACAAACATGAGTCCCCAGCTCCAATAAACTTGGCTATGTCTGGATGTCCTCTTATTTCTCGGCGATTAGACTATACCAAAAACAAACCCAAATACTAGGAGGGTCAAAGAGCTCCTCCGGCCAACTCTGCCACCTGCTGGCTTGTGACCCCATACAGAAGGCAGCAGGACAGTAAGACAAGAAGGGTGGTGAGCTGGCATCTTCCAGGGTCGCAGGACTGGACCCAGAGCTCCTGGCTTCCTCTGCCTACTGAGACCCCGACCCCAGGAACTTATCAGGCGCTCACGTTTTGGCAGCCTAAGATTCCCCAGCAGGCACAGCCAGCCTCTCTCCCTGCAGCCTTCCTCCCTCCACCAGGGCGGTGAAAAGGGCATGGGCTTAGGGCTGGACCGCGGGGTTCGAACGCCGCACCTGCCCCTTGCTGGCGGGCCAGCTTCTCTAGAGCACCGATTTTCTCAGCTATAAACAGGATGGCATCGTACCCACTTCCCGAGGAGTAAAGAGACAACGCGCGCACCTCCGGGCACCTAGCGCGCTGTCAAGAAATGGGGTGTCCCGGCCGCTCCGCCCGCCCTCGGGCCCTCCTCTCCCGCCAAGGAGCTCCTCCCACACAGCGCTCCTCCGGCTGCGGCCCCTTTAAGACCGCCTTGGCGGACCCAGATTCGAAGTCCTTCTAGCTGCTGTCTCTATGGTGAGGCCGGAAGTGCGTATGCGCAGCAGCTTCCGCCCGGGCGGTGGGGCGCTCGGCGCGGCCACGTGCTTTGTCCGAGGGGCGCGCTTTCGCCGCCTGCTGGTCGCCGCCCGCCTGGTCGCAGCGGCCGCGGCCCCGACCCTGGCCTGCCCGCGCCGGGGCAAGAGCGGAGGCCTCTCCGCGGGGCCGGGCCTGCGGGGCCGCCCCTCCAAGCAGCTGAGGCCCGGGCGCGAGGAGACGAGGAGCCTGGGCCGCGCGGAGCCCCCGACGTTGGGGAGCGGGGTTCGGGGCCACGCGGCAGCAAGCAGGGAAGCCGTGGCGTTCCGGGGTTAGCTCGGTAACGTGGAATGACGTGTCTTTAGAGCACGTCGTGTTCTCCCCCACCCGTTTCCACAGAAAACGAGGAACGCCCGGCCCGGCCCGACGGTTGGACGGAGGCCTGCGGCGGTCATTCCCCCTCGTTAGCCTGAGCACTGGCGGTGACCTCAGTGCGGGGGGCCCAGGTATGTCGGGCGTGGGGACAATGCCAGTGCCCTGAGGCAGACGGTCTGGGAAAAGGCTTCTGTGTGGTTGCCCCTGCCCTGCTGTGGGTGCAGCCCTGTACCAGGCAGCCCGACCTCGACCTAGAGTAAGCCCCCGGGCCAGCGCCGGGTGTTGAACTTGCAGTAACAGGTGTGAACATTCTAGCAGCCGTTTGATGGTCATGTATGATACTGCAAACAGGCCCTCTGCTGAAAGGAGTGGTTCCCACGACTCCGGACGGCGTCGCCGTCGTTTAACGCGTTTCGTCCTTTGTTTCTTGGTACTCAAGCCTGGCACTGTGCGAGGTGCTAAGGACACAGAAATGAAGAAAACTGCCATGGCCCTTGTCCACAAGGAGTGACGGCCCGATTGGGGAGACAAGGTTAAATTCGTCATGCTTGGGGCCAGCAAGTGGCGTGGTGGTTAAAGTGGTAGACTCCCACATGGCAAACTGTGGTTCGAGTCCCGGATCTGGTAGCTTGCATTCTCACTCTCCCCCACCCTCCATCTCTCTCTGGTGAACCCACATGCTCAATAGCAAAATTGAAAATATTAATACTAAGGAAAAATAATTAAGTCTTATTGAAAAATTTAAAAATAAAAAATTTATGGCACTTAAAGAGGGTATAATTGAAGTTAAGACTCTGCAGGAAAGCACAGTCCTGTGAGAAGACTTATCACAAGGAAACTGGTGGAGGACCTGGGGCTGGATGTGGGATGAGTAGGAGTTGGCCAGGGCAGCACGGCATGGGGGCAGCCGCAGCCCAGGAAGCAAGGTGGAGGGTGCGGGGTGAAGCTAACAGTCCCGGCAGGGGCTGAACCACCCAGGGCCTGTGGCTCATGTGAGGATTTTGGTCTCTGTTCTCAGAATAGTAGCATAGCCTTAAGGGTTTCGAATTAGAGCAGAAATCTGCAGTTTCAAAAGGTGACTGCGCGGAACAGTGCTGTCCCACAGAATGTCCATACTGGAGGAGATGCCCGTGTCTATGCCGGCCAGGGCAGCCGCTAGCCACACCGGCTGGTACAGCGGAGGTCCAGGCTCTTTCACTTCAATAGAAGTGGCCATGTGTGGCCACAGTGCTGGACAGCAGAGGCCTGGATCGTCTCGGAGTGGAGACACCCGTTTAGGAATCAGGGCAGGCACGTGTGCTTTCACCTCTCCTCCCCACCCCACTCAGATAATGACTGAAACAGATCCCACTTTGGGGAGAACCCTTAGGTTGATTCTCCAGTGTCCAGTGTAGACAGTGGTGGCTGTTTGTCTCCTTGGCTGTCCGTTAGCTTGCTGCACGAACCAGCTTGCGTCTCTGCCTTTGCCTGTTTGGTGTCAGCGCACACACTGAGAAGTGACATCTCCGACACACTTAAGTACACAGGGTGCTCAGAGCGTCATGTCCTGTGCCTTGGAGCAGGTGTGGAAAAGTGTGGTCCTGGGGCCAGCAGGTAGTGTGGTAGTTGAAGCGTTGTACTCCCACACGGCTGACCGCGGTTTGTACACGTACACGCATGCACAGGTGCCCAAAATCCTGGTGGAGAAGGGATTGCAGCATAGTCATCCCCCCCAGGGAGTGATTTCTCACTCTCCTTCTCTGGTGAGCTCACATGCCCTATAGGAAAAACCTAAAATATATATATAATATATATAATATATATATATCGAGACTTGGTACAGCTGAGTGAAAACTGACACGTGTCCCTTTCTTGCAGGTCCATTTACCGGAAGATCCGTGCGTGCGGATGAAAACCCGACATCCTCTGTGGGTTCTTCGTGCCTGCAGTGCCATGGTTTGGGCTTAGGGCCTTCCAGGTTTGCTTAGTCCAGTCCTCATCGTGTACTTTTGAATGTTGAGACCCAGATTCACATGGATTCAAATAAGTGGAGCCAGACCACGAGGGGACTCCATACTCTGGTGGGCTCCGTGTCCAGTGACTGTCGGAGCCCTGAGTGCGAACCTCTGCTCCCGAGACACATTGACAGTGCTGTCAGCTGCTTGGGAGTGGCCTGAGCGCGTTCAGTCTCCATGGGGTGTGAGCGCTGGGGCGCCATTCGTCCTTTGGGAATGGGCTGTCAAAAAGTGACAGTAGCGTAGGGAAGTGCCCATCTTCGTGGTCTCCTGGGACCAGGGCTGGCACTTGTGGCTCAGGGTGTTAACTGTGTTCGGAGAGTGAGCGGTCATTCTGCATCAAATTCTGCCAGAAAAACAACTGGCCTCAGCACTGGTCGAGGCGTGCTCCATCCTGGCTCTGCAGCTGCCTCAGGGTACCTGTGACACTGAAGGTGCTGCCAGCCCCCGGCAGGGAGAAGCAGCTCTCCTGGGGGCCTGGGATTGTGGCTGCCAGGTGGCCACACAGCCTTTGGGCTGCCATCACACCCTGCCCGCAGCTTAGTCTCACTCCATCTCAATCCCGGGGTTCTCAAAAGAACAGGCCCGGGAACCAGCAGTTAGCGTAATGGCTATGTCGCTGGACTCCCACGTAGTCGACCGCGGTTTCGCGTCTCGGACCCGGTGGCTTACAACTCACGCCGGGCGCGTGTGCGTGTGTGCCCAAGATCCCGAGAGGAGAATGGAGGAGAAGGGATTGCGGCGTGACCATCCCCCCCTGGGGGGTGATTTCTCGCTTTCTGTCTCTATGTCTCTCTCTGTCTGTCTGGCGAGCGCACGCGCCCTATAGCAAAAAACCTCTCCAAAAAAAAAAAAAAAAAGAACAGGCCCACCAGCACCGCCCCAGTTGCACACACATCCAAGGGAACATTGTTGTTACAGAGCTTGGGGACACCCTGGTGTCAGAATAGTTCACCATCTGTCTAGTGACCAAAGCACACGTACCTCTGCAGCCCGCGTTGAGTCTTCGCCGCCGTGTATGGCTCTCCACGTGGCACAGGCCCTGCACGGTGTAGTCCAGCTGGGTCAGACCCACGGACGCTGCCTGTCCTCCCCCGGCTGGCTTTTCTGGACGTGCTCATTGAACCTCTTGGCCTGATGTCCTCTTGCCCAGGCCTCATCTTGTCCAGCTCAGTCCCAGAGGATGTGGCCCAGCTAGTGTCTGTCCACAGCCATCAGTGCACCTGAGGGAGCCTCGGTGGGCTTGTGGTGCTTGACCTGTAATCTAAAAGTCAAGGCCTCAGAGGGCAGCCTGGCCCCGGGGAGGTGTCTGGAGCACAGGAGCGCCCCAGTGACCAGAGCCGCAGAGGGGAGCCTGGGCCTGGGAGGTGTCTGGAGCACACTACCACCTGGCATCAGTGACCAGAGGATGCTGCCTTGGCAGTGAGGCCAAAGCAGCTGCATTTCTGCATGGGGCTTCAGGTCCCAGCTCCACAGCCTGCGTGGCGGGCGACTCAGGCAGGTCACTTCTTGCTTGTACATCACCTGCTGCACTAAATGGGCAGACTCCCACCAGGCTGGTGCTTGTGAGGGTCCCAGGAGCCAGTCCTGGACTGCTCGGAGGGGCCTGGGGCGCCTTAGCCTTGTTCACCTGGGTTCCTGATCAGCGTCTCCGTCCTAGCTCATCCATTGTAGTTCTCCAGCTTCACAGCGTGGGAGTGTCCCAGGGTCTTCACAGGTGCTGCTGGCAGCAGGAGGGCCCCTGTGCTCCCCGGGCAAGAGCGCGGTGGGAGTGGAGTGTGTCGTCAGTGCTTGGGCTTGTCACCCTTCACTCTTGCACTTGGACCACTCGGCATGCATCTCACCCTGAGCGGTTGCCTGCCTCGTCCTCCACGGCTGGCTTCTAAGTGAGTTGTGATGGGCATGCTATGTGCAGAATAAAAGCAGCATGTCCTGACGTTTCTGGAATGAAGCGTTCTGGTGCGCAGTGGCTGGCTCGTTCTTCCTGTAGGTGAATGTGAGCCTCCTTACAGGGCTGTGGGCAGTGTCCTGTCTGCTTCAGGATAGACGTCTGTCCGGCAGCTGTGCCCTTGTCTGCTGGGCTCCTTGAAGACCTGGGTCAGCCTGGTTTGGCAGTTCAGGTCCTAGGCCCACTGGGTAGTGTCTCACCTAGAGCTTGGAGAAAGCCCTGAAGGCAGTTTGCATGATCTAGCCAGTTCTGGCTTGCAAGTCCTTTCCCAGTTGTTCCGAGGAACAAGCTTTCTTGACCCTGGGAGGTCCCTTTGGTTGGTCTGGGACTTCCTAGGACCAAACAGCTAGCCAAGAACAGGAGAATCAGGATGAGATGAGGGTGATCATGTGTCCACGGCAGAGCGGAGCCCAGTGAGATAGAACTTGGGAGCCTCCACCCCTGGAGGCTCGTCATAGTGTTCCTGTCCTGCCTGGTTCTGCCGAAGAACTGCCCCGGGGGGCTTCTTCCCACTGAACCTCCTTCCCTTTCTCTGGCTGTGTGCCGAGACCTCTCGGGCAGGCTTCCAGCACAGTCATGGCTCGAGGGAAGCAGTGTACTTCCTGCCTTCATGGGTGACGGGAGGGGAGCTGAGGATCCAGAGAGGAGGACTTTGGCCTGACTGCCCGGAACGTCCCCCGTGGTCACCTCCTCAGCTCTTTGTTCCAGCACTCACTGAGTGGCCTCTACTGGCCTATCCGAATGTCTTCCCCGTAGAACATCATATACGTGTTAGTGTGGCCACGGGGTCGGGGGCAGCGCCGATGGTTCCTGTTCTCTAGGTAGAAGCTGGCTGAAGAGGGCAGGGATCCTGCATGTAAAGGAAATGGTACCTTCAGCAGTGGCAATAGTGAAATCTGTGTTTAAGACTGCTTTTCTTGGGCCAGCAGGTGGTGTGGTGGTGAAGGTGCTGGACTCCCATGTGACTGATCGTGATCTGAGTCCCAAACCTGGCAGCTTGCTTTCTCACTTATTCTTTCTCCTCTGTCTGGTGAGTACATGTACCCTATAGCAAATTAAAAAGAGTAATAATAAGTGAAATTAAATAATTATTTTTTAAAAATGGTTTTCTTGGGACCAGCAGATGGCGTAATGGCTATGTCACTGGACTCCCATGTAGTCGACCGCAGTCGGAGTCCCAGAACCGGTGGCTGAAACTCACACCGGCCCGGCGTATGTACATGCGTGCCCAAGATCCTGAGAGGAGAATGGAAGAGAAGGGATTGTGGCATGGCCATCCACCTTGAGGGGTGATTTCTTTTTTGGGGGGAGAGGTTTTGGCTATAGGGTGCGTGTGCTCGCCAGACAGACAGACAGAGACAGAGAGACAGAAAGCGAGAAATCACCCCCCAGGGGGGATGGCCACGCCACAATCCCGTCTCCTCCATTCTCCTCTCAAGATCCTGGGCACTCACGCACACGCGCCTGGTGTGTTTTAAGCCACCGGGTCCAGGACGTGAACCGCGGGTCGACTACATGGGAGTCCAGCGACATAGCCATCACGCTAACTGCTGGTCCCAGAGGGGTGATTTCTTGCTTTCTGTCTGGCGAGGGCATGCGCCCTATAGCAAAAACCTCTCCAAAAATAAATAAATAAATAAATAACTTTTCTTAATGTCAAAAATTGGTTTTTCTGGAATCAAGTCTGCTGAAAGCTGAATTTCCCTCCTAGATCACAAGGATCTTCTTTCCTTCCTTTTCTATCCCTTTCTCTCCCTTTTTCCCTCCAAGTCCAGCACTTATACTAAAAAGTATACGTATTTTCTTGGTACGAGTCATTCTCAGGTACTCACCATCCAGATATCATCCATATGTTTGAGCTTCTTGACTTCTCTTTAATAGCACTGACTTATAAGTCTGTCTTTCTTTTTGATTGACAAAATTTCACTTTGTATTGAGCAATTTTGTGGGACTCAAAAATCCTTTCATCAGAAAAAGTATAAAGAACAAACTACAGACCAGTTGTAGCGAGTCAGGGTTCCGAACTTCTCCCTCTGTCCACTAGAGGGTGTAATCCTACACCAGACCTTCCTTGCGTGACATTGTACAAGGTTTAAGTTTCGGTTTTTTGCCTTTGTTTTTTGTTCGTGTGTGTGTGTGTGTGTGTGTGTGTTTGTGTGTGTGTGTGTAGTTCAGCCAAGCTCTTTCATCAGAGAGTTAGCAGAAGTTGCATCTGCTGGGTGGGCTCTTGCCGAGGGATCTGCCAGGAGTCCCAGCTGTGCGCCGTTCCTGGGACACACTAGTCACCTCCTGGGCCAGCTGGCCCGGCCCAGGCCCTCCACCCGCCCTGACACGGCACACTGAGCGCAGCTCTGCGTCCAGGCCCACTCTGGGGCCGCCCAGGGGGAGGGAGCCTGGTGCGGCATGCACGGCGTTTGAAGTCCCAGGTCACGTGGAGGCCGCCTGAAGACTGCGTGTATAAGGACATGGGGAGGTGCACATCCAGGCTACCTCAGGGTCGGCCCCATGGCCTACCAGGGTTCGAATCCTAGCCCCGGAGGTTTGTGAAACACGGTGGTGCATGAATGCCCCAAATCTTGGCAGGATAGAAAGATGGAGGGAAATGTATTGTGATGTGACCGTGCCCCATAGGGGGCTCTCCCACCCTATCTCCGGCTCTGACAGTGTGTGCTCTCTGGCAGTTAAAGAACTAAATGGAGTGTACAGGCTGGTGTGGTTTAGGTTGCTGATTGTGATCCTTTGGCAGAAGGCTATTGGATTGGGGAAAAAAAGCTAAGTCCCAGAGTGAAAGGTTTAAGTAGAATGCTGTGTTTTTCTTTTTTTGGACAGATTTTTGCTATAGGGTGTGTGCGCTCGCCAGACAGACAGAGACAGACAGCAAGAAATCACCCCCCAGGGGGATGGTCACACCACAATCCCTTCTCCATTCTCCTCTCGGGATCTTGGGCACGCACACACACACGCGCGCCCAGCGTGAGTTTTAAGTCGCCGGGTCCAGGACGCAAACCGCGGTCGGCTACGTGGGAGTCCAGCAACATAGCCATTACGCTAACTGCTGGTTCCCTAGAAAGCTGTGTTTTCTGATTGATGAGCCTGGTTGAGGTTTTCTGGGGATTAAACAAGTGTTAATTTACTATTACTACCAGCTGCGTTAAACCAGCTGGGCGCAAAACAAACTTCCTGCCTCTGAGAATGGAGACTCCAGTCCAGGGCAGGCCAGGAGTGTCGGAATGTGAGGTACTGACGAGGGTTATGGAGAGGACAGTGGTAGGCCAGGAAGGCCTGGGGTTCGCTTGCGGTTTCAGAGGGGACAGGAAGTGCCCTGGGAGGTGACATGAGGGAGCTGAGTATCCCCAGCAGAGGGGCAGCCCGTGGGAAGGAGCAGGAACTCGAAGGGCTCCTGAGAGGGCTGGCAGGGCCGGCGCTTCCGGCAGAGCCTGCTTGGAGGTGAGCGGGACTCGCGCTTTCCCGGTCGCTCACATTCCCTCTGCTCTGGTCTTTAGAGGCCATTTCCCCTAATAACGTGGCGTGCATAGGGAGTACTGTCTGCCCATGAGTGGACCCCAGGCCCCTGCACGGGGACATCGTCTCTCTTGCTCTGCAGCTGTAGGAGGCGCCCATGTTGGACCACGTGACCCGCAGTGAGCGACATTCGGAAATGGCAGGTGAAGTTCCTGGGACAGCCGACCTATTCTCATGAAGACCCTATGCCTTTCACCGTGTCAACGGAGCCAGACTGCCCTTGAAGTGACAGGGAGCTTAGCCATTTGGCCTTGCTCCATGCCCGTTTCTGTCACGACTGGCTGCACTGGTCTGTAGTTCTGCCCGTGTCCACCTCTACACCAGCTCCTTGTCGTAGGGACCCTGTATTTAGGTGACATTCCAACAAAGAGACGTTTATTTCATTTAAATCATTTAGATGGCTATCAAAAAGGTGACAAAGGGGGCCAGCAGGTGCCGTGGTGGCTAAGGCACTGGACTCCCATGGCCAACCCCAGTTCAAGTCCCATGCCAGGCACATGTGCGTGTGTGGCCAAAACCCTGCGAGAAAAATGGAGACGGGATTGCAGTGTGGGCGTCCCCCAAGGGGCGACTTCTCACTTCTCTCTCTGTCTCTACAGCGAGTGCACGTGCCCTGTAGCAAAAATCTCAAAGAAAGAAAACCAGACAAAAGTACGATCTTGGGCTGCCCCGTAGTGCAGTGGGTAAGCACTGTGTAGAGGGAGCCGGAGTGGAGTGCACGTGGCTGCCTGGTGGCCTGAAATCGTGCCAGGCGTGTGCACACCCTGGACTCTGCCAGGAGAGGGATGGAGGAAGAGGGGGTCGCGGTGAGACCAGGCTCCACTGGGGGGCACTGTCTCCGTATGTGTGCACGTACTCCCTGGCATTAGAAAAGGAACACTTTCTTTCTTTTTTTTTTTTTTTTTAAGTGTGTTCTCCTATAATATTTACAAGTAGAAACTTATTTGAGTTTTACGTGATTACACTTAATGAATGCACTGAAAACCATTACGTGTCCTGCGATTCTGTAAGATCAGCTAGGCAGCTACTGCAGGAAACCATCTCATTGCGGGGAATGCAGGTGGGTCGGGGAAGGCCCTGAAGGTCGCACCTGCAGGCTCAGCCGAGGGAGTGGTGCCGTGCGTTGTGATCATGCAACACCTGGTTACCTAGATTATTGAATTAAACACTACTTTCTTCCAACAGCAGCTCCCTTGTTAAGCAAGGTATGAGTTTCAGTGTGTGTCAACTTCTGGAGGCTCTCTGAGCCACATCCTACCTGTCCCTGTGGAGAGGTCGGTCAGTCACATTTCTGACAACGCTGTTTGAAAACTTCTCTTGCAGGACCAGCAAGTGGTGGGCTGGTTAAGGCGCTGGATACTCCCATGTGGTCTACAGTGGTTCGAGTCCCAGACCTGGTGGCTGGTTTTCTCACTTTCCTTCTTTCTCTCTGTGTCTCTGGTCTAAATGAATGCTTAAGTCAATAAAATAATTATTTTTTTTAAAAAAGAAAAAACTTCTCTTGGTTGTCGTCTCAAGGTGGGTGAAGCCCCATAAATCCTAAGGTACATGTTAGGTCCCCTCACTAAGGTGCCGTCTGTGAAAGTCCATGGGGCAGAGATGTCAAGAAGCCAAATGAAGTAGACTTCATTTCCTTTGGCTTGGCATTTCACTTCGCTTGACATTTTTCCTAAAGTAACACGCGCCTGGCTTTACAAGTTCACGAGCTGCAAGTCTGCGGTGCTGACCCGCACTCCCCACGCTAGCTGCTGACACGAGCCCCCAGGCATGTCCTTCCACCCCGGTTGCTCAGCGTGTTTCGGTGCTCTGTCTCTGAGCTGCACTCTGACCCCATGTGCGTCCTGTCCCCGTCCTCCCCCATGCTGTCACGTGCTCCTCCTGTTGCATCGGTGCCCGTGTGTGCATGTTTACGCCACAGTGCAAACAGCATTTGTGTGTGTGCCCCCTGGCTTCTCCTTATTCCACTCAGTCGCGCTTTCCTCTTGTGTGGCTTTCCTTGACCTGTTCTCGTTTCCTGGTGGTCACACGAGGTCAGTCACGCCAGTGCGTCCGTCCCAAGTATGCCTTAGATGACAGTTGAGTTAGGACCAAAACACGCCGCCCTGGTGAGATGAGGGGCTCCTCAGAGGGGTCCCGGTATAGAACTAGCCTTAAAGGGTGCTCGCATTTTAGAGAATTTCCCAGCTGTTTACCCCATACGCAGCCACGTAGGCCGGGTCTCAGACCTGGCCCGGAGAGGCAGGATCATTAGCGTTTTCTGCCCACCCATTCCGAGCTCAGCCTCAGCCTCACAGCCGACAAGCCTCCGGTCACCTGGCCCGGCTCAGGTCCTGTGTGGCCCCGGAAGGTGAGCACATATGCTGAGGTAGGTCTGTGCCTCTGCTCGTACCTGCTCATGGGCACGGGCTTTCCATGGCCGCCTAGGCGAGGGGAGTGCTCTCCTCCCCACATGCAAGGGGAGGGCCCTAGAGGGCCAGCTCAGAAGTTCATTTCTAGGTAGGACATTTTATAGGAAGACAAAGGCTGGATTATTATCACATGGCAAAGTACAAGAAGGACAGCTGGCTGAAGCCCCGACAGCTGGCCGGGCTGGGCTGGGATGTAACCGGTTTTCCAGAAAACAACCCATCTTGCCAATCTTTTCCCAGAAGAAGGTTGTAAATTATTATCAGGTAAAAAGGTCTCCGTCCCAAACCTGGTATAGATCAGTATTTTCTTTATAGTCCCTCTACTTTTTATCTATTTTAGAATTTTGCTATAGGGTGTATGTGTTTGTTGGAATGAGACAGAAAGGGAAAGTGAGAAAACACCACTCCAGCCCCCCAGGGTAGCCATGCCACAATCCCCTCCCCTCCATCGTCCTCGGGATTTTGAGCTTTGCGCACATGCCCAGTATGCTTTTCAAGCTGCTGGGTCTGGGACTTGAACTGCAAAGTTGGTCATGTGGGATCCAGAGCCTTAAATCTCCATGCCACCTGCTGGCCCCATCCCTGTTTTGGACTAGATGTGTATGACTTGGTTAAATCTCTGTCCTGGTCCAGACGGCCCACCTTGTTGCATCTTTGGTCCAAGAGCATAGATACATGTGTGGTGACCTTGAGCATCTCCCAGACAGGTGTAGAGGAGGGTGTCAGCCAGCAGCCCCTGGGTCAGGAGGTTTGGGGTGGGTCCCAGCGCTTGGCATCTCACAGTTCCTAGCCGTGCTGTACCCTGGCTGGGGACCACCCCTTGAGGGGGAGGGAGGACATCGTCACATCTCTCGGGTGGTGGGACACAGGTGCAGGCTCACCTTGTACGACACATGCCCTGATTGCTGGTGTGAGTTTGTGTGCACACCAATGTGACTGCTTTAGCCAGTGTCCCGTGCGCAAGTCCCCAGCACAGTCCTGCTGTGGGCTCAGCTTCTTCATTCATCTGGGCCTCTAGATATGCAAGGTGTGTCTGAGCGCTGACTATCTTCCCTTGAGGCAGCAGTTAGCTTCCGAAGAGAACCCTGCTGTGTGCTTACTAAAGCCAGAATCCTGTGTTAGAGAGACACTCCAGTCAGATGCAATTAAGAACAAGATCTCCCAGCCCAGAAAATCTCCCCACAAAAGGAGGAAACCAGACAGTTTTACTGAATAAGCATTAAACCAAACCGAAGGTGAGGCATGTCACAGGCAAATCCCTCAGGGAGGCGCAAAGACAGAACCCCCCTTCTCCAGCCAGGTAGGTACAGCCCACTCCTCCCTGCCGGGCAGTGCCATCTCCTGATGATAGGTACAGCCCACCCCTCCCTGCCGGGCAGTGCCATCTCCTGATGATCCAGGTCAAAGAGAAGGCTCTTATCCTTGAGGACACTTCACCACTCGCGAGGCTGCAGGAAATCCCTTTAGCCACTATAGAGATTTGCACACCGTTGAGGACTGGAGGGAAATGCTGGAACAAGGGCATCAGGTGTGGGAGTCTCTTTACGTATTTGCAATAGGGTGGAATATTTTGGTTCCCCAAATGTATGAGACAAAAAAAAATTTTTTTAGTATTTTATTTATTATTACATATTTTTTAAATTTGCCGTGGGGCACACCTGCGCACCAGAGAGGGAGAAGGAACGTGAGAAAGCAAACTGCCAGGTCCAGGACTCACACCATCATCAGCCGTGGGAGAGTACACCTGCCAGCTTGAGACTCATTTTTCATTTGTATTTTCCCTCATGTACACCAAAAGACAACGAGAGCCAGAGTTCACTTCCGTCACAGAGTTCAAATGTTCGGAGCCGCAGGATCGCCCTAGAATCCTCTCTCTCTCTCTCTCTGTTTTTATTTGCTCTAAGTTGCGTGCTCTGGCGAGGGAGACAGACAGGGAAAGTGAGAAAGCACTTTGCCCAGGGGAGGTGGCCACTTCTTCATTCTCCTTGGGATCTGAGGCACGCACATGCACACAGTGGGGTTTTCAGCCACCAAGTCTGGGATTCGAGCTACAAAGTCGACTGTGTGGGATCCAGCCCCTGTAACCTCTGCACTACCTGCCGGCCCATTCTTTCCCTACCTGCCTTTCCTCACCATGTTCTCTGACCATGTCAGTCACCCCATGAGGGTTTTCCTGCAGTGCCCATTTGCATGGACACCTCCTCCCTTGGCATTCCCAAACTTCGCTGATGCGGTTGGTCTGCTGGATGTGACGAACTGCCCCATAGCCTGGGCTCCTTGGTTTCTCATGGGAAGTGCAGCCTTGTCCCCAGTGTGACACGTGGACACTAACACAAACGGGACCGTACACTAGCGGTAGCTCAGTCTATCCTGGTGGGAGGGGGCAGTCGTGGAGCCTGTGCAAGTACGCACTTGCCAAAAGTGGAGGGACTTTGCCACGGCCATGGTATGTGTGATAACCCTCAGGAACCCGGCAAGACTGGTCTGTTCACGTCCTTTTACCAAAGTCTGAGACTCCACAGTGTTCTGTCCAAAGTTCACGTCGTGGTGTTGCTGCAGAACCAGGTGGGACACCGTAAGTTCCCAATCTGCTTCTCGTCTGAGTTGGGGAGCTGGCCTACATCCTCCTGCTGTTATCGTAGGAACAAAACAGGATGTGTGTGACACTCACTGAAGGGCAGGGGCAAAAAAACAGCAGTAGATTATGTCTTTAAAATTTCCACCAGACAGGACCAGCAGTTAGTGTAATGGCTATGTCACTGGACTCCTATGTAGTGGACCATGGTTCGAGTCCTGGACCCGGTAGCTTAAACTTAGACCAGGTGCGTGTGCATGCATCCCTAAGACCCCAAGAGGAGAATGGAGGAGAAGGGATTGTGGCATGGCCATCTCCCCTGGGGGGTGATTTCTCGTTTTCTGTCTCTGTCTTTCTGGCGAGCGCCCTATAGCAAAACCTCTCCAAAAAAAGAAAAAAATTTCCACCAGAGGGCCAGCTGATGGTGTGGTGATTCAAGTGTCTAGAGCCCACTGACCACCCACATGACCGACCGTGCAGCTTGGGACCTGGACCTGGCAGGTTGAAAAACATGCTGGGCCTGCGTGCATGCGTGCCCAATCCCAAAAGGGAGGAGAAATGGAGAAGGGATTGTGGCGTGACTGTGCCCCATAGGGGCTGCTTTCTCACTCTGCTTCTCTCTGTCTCTCTGTCTCTCTCTCTCGTGTATTGACCACCCGGCAAATTATAAGTAAGTAAAAAATAAATAAAAGTTCCCACCAGAAAGGAAGATCCGTGTCTGCCTGATTTACAGAGAGTTGGGAAAGGAGAATCCCCGGGACTCACCACAGTTTGAGTCCCACACCTGGCAACATGAAAACTGCACCGTGTGTGTGTGTTTGTGTGTTTGTGTGTGTGTGCATGTGTGAGTGCCCCAAGTCCCCAGAGGGCATGGAGGAGAAGGATTGCAGTGTGGCCATGGCCATCCTCCCTGAGAGGTGGTTTCTCTCTCTCTCTCTCTCTCTCTCTCTCTCTCTCTCTCTCTCTCTCTCCAAGGAGTGCATGTGCCCTATAGCAAACACCTTAAAAAGAAAAGGAAAAAAAAGACTCCATATTGTGATTAGTTTGGGAGTCCCTCTGCATAGATTAACCCCTAGGGACGTCTGGCCTTAACTTCCTCACAGTGAGGCTCCCAGAGGCCGACCTCTTCCCTCCCTCCGGGAGGCTGAGCTCAATGTTAACTGGTGAAGTGGGCAGGAGCCTTGCTGAGTCTTCGCAGATACCGGGCTGTGGAGACAGGGAGGGGAAGGGCCGCACCAGCCCCCTCCGTGTGGCCCACGGAGATTTTCTCTGCAGGCCTTGCAAAGCCGCTGCTCTGGGCCAGACCTAAGAGTTGCCTTTGCTGGCTGTTGGCCTGTGCCCCCTCGATTGCCATTGCTTAGCTCTAAGCGCCTTGCCCAGCACTGACTCTGCCCTGCTCTGTGGCCACGCCCGTGCCGTGCTGCCCTGCCGGGGTGAAAACTGCCCTCAGGCAGCGATCGCCTCCCTGACTGCCAGTCCTGTGATCCTGCCCCAAACGATGTCCAGGCCTCATTTTGCTCCAAGGCTAGAAAATAACTCACCCTTTGCTTCTAGATATGCTCACGCTGACCCCTTCCCTGGTGTAAGTGTCCTACCGTCCAGTGCTGAAGAGACGGTTATGGACGCGTCTGCTCTCCCAGGGCGGGCCTCACTGAAGAAATCCCTTTCCTTATTCTCCGACTCTTGTTCTCATCAGGGAGCAGATGGCACGGACCTGCTTTCTGTTCCCCGGGAATGAGATCCCTGCCCGTGTGGGCATCAGGGCGGTGGGGGGCATCTACTGCAGTGAGGGAGGTTCCAGGCAAGAGAGGGCCACAAGTGAGAGTTTTAGAGTAATTTGAGACATCCATTCAGTGGAAGGTGGCTAGATTTAGCAAAGTATAGAACATGCCGTTGAATTTGGACTTCAGATTAAGTAATCATTCTCTAATTATTAAGTATTGCATGGGACGTCCCTGTACTATAAAAAAAGATCTGACATTTAAAAGATACCTGGTGGTCTGGCAACCTTAACTCCATGTGAGCTGGAGAACCCCAGATTTCCATAGGGTGCTGTGCTGGCATCCTCCCAGGGCTGGCAGGCCTGCTTCTCGGGCCCCCTTGGCCCTGCCCGGGAGACCTGTGCCCCCTGAGCTACTCAGCCTTTGTCTTGGGGACAAGTGCTCCTAGAAAAGGGCGATTATTAGGAAATGGCCTGGTGGTTAAGGGAGCTGGATCCCACATAACTGACTACAGTTCGAGTCCTGGTCCCGGCGGCTTGAAGAGCAGGCTTGGCACATGTACATATGTGTCCAAAATCCCAAAAAGATGGAGAAGGGATTGTGGCATGATCACACCCCATGGGGTAGGGCTTTCTCCCTCTCCCCCTCTGCCTTTGTCTCTCTGATGAGCACATAGGTCCTCTGGTGATTGAAGAGAGAGCGGGAAAGAGAAGAAAACGTCCCTCTGCCCTTTCTGTCCTCCGATGGGGTAAGACTCCTGGGCGCTCCTCCCCCAGCTCACGATGACTCCCATACCCCTAGGTTCGGTTCTTGCTCTCATAGGTGATTGGCTGGGCTAACTAGCTTGTCTGCACTGAGCAGAGGGAACAAAAGCTCATTAAGGAAACTGCAGCTTCACTTCTGTCCACCCCCAGGTCCCTGACCTTGGGCTGACCCTGGGGTGAGCTGCACACAGCCCCCCCTCGGAGGCCTCAGGTAAAACATGCTCTGCTCCACCGCCCCGGGCCACTCTGCCCACTGTTCCACACCTGGCCTTTGCTCTTCACACCTCCTTGTAGAAGAAATTCTGTTTAAGTCCTGTCCTGACTGCAGCCGCACCTCCCTGCTCCCTTGCCACCGTCCTTTTCCAATAAAGTGTCTCATCCTACTTCTCGGTTTGGTTTTTGTTTGACATTAGGCAGCAGAAAGGCTGGCTCTGCCAGGTGCCAGGACTCCAGGTACACAGAGGTTGGTCAGGGCTGTGTCCTCCCATGGCCTTTGTGCTGGCTGTCCTACCACCTGAAGTGCCCCGCCCACTGCCTCCTGTGGTTCCATTCTTAGCTCGGCAGCAGGAAGACCTCCCCTCTCCTCCCAGCCTGCAGCAGTGATAGAAGAAAAGCTTTAGGGTCAGCAGGTGGTATGGTGGTTAAAATGCTGGATCCCACATGATCCACTTCCTGGTTTGAGTCCTGGACCCAACTGGTTGAAAAACGTGCCAGACGCATGTGCATGAGTGCTCCAAATCCCCAGAAAATAGAGGAGAAGGGGTGCTGGTGTGGCTGTCCCCCTGGGAGGTGATTTCTCACTTTTCCTGTCTGTCTTTAGTGAACACATGCGCCCTATAACCAAAAAAGAGAAAAGAAAAGCTTTAGGGACCAGCAGATGGCATAATGGTTATGTCGCTGGATTCTCATGTAGTTAACCACAGTTCGTGACCCAAGTTGTTGTTCTCCAAAGGTTCATGTTTTGTAATTTGGCCCCCCGTGTAATGGCGTTGGGTGGTGACAGGATCTTGGAGGTGTTGCTCTCATGAATGGATTTCTCGAGGCAGAGCTCTGGCTCTAGTGAGAAGGGGTTAGTTCCTGCGAGAGCAGATTGCTGCACCAGGGTCCTCGCTCTGCATGCACCCGCCATCCTGTCTGCTTCCGTTGGCGGTGTTATGAGGCCAGCTCCATGCCTTTGCACCTTCCAACCACCAGAGTCGAGAGTTCAGTAAATCTCTGACCGTGAAGAATCACCCAGTCTCAAGTATTACTGTTAGCGACCTAACAGCAGACTGAGACGGTCCTCACCCAGAGTCAGGAGTGTCTGTGTCCAGCGCGGTCAGCACAGCTCGTGTCTACAGGCAGGAACCCTGTCACAGGGCAGCTGGTCCAGTGTGTCTCCTCTGGACAGGCAGGTGGGAGGTTGGTGTGACCCCAAGTGACTGTCAAGTCCTTCCCCCAGGTAAACAAACTGGAACAGAGGCCAGAGGGGTGGGGCCCACATATGTACATGCCGTTGCATATTCCTTTTTTTTTTTTCTTTTTTTGGAGAGGTTTTTTGCTATAGGGTGTGTGGGCTTGCCAGAAAGGCAGAAAGAGACAGAAAGTGAGAAGTCACCTCCCAGGGGGGATGGCCACGCTGCAATCCCCTCTCCTCCATTCTCTTCTCGAGATCTTGGGCTTGCATGCACATGTACCCGATGTGAGTTTAAGCCACCAGGTCTGGGACTTAAACCACGGTTGACTACATGGGAGTCCAGCGACATAGCCATTACACCAACTGCTGGTCCCAACCGTTGCGTATTCCAAATAACTTGTCAGTCTTGTTGAAACTCCGGTCATCCCGAGAAAAATAATTCTGATGGCTCTGTGGAAAAGGATGTCTAATGTCTAATTCAATTTTTTAACCTCGTCCTTCTGAAAGAGAATGAACTGGAGCGAACTGGTCTAAAGTGTATTTTCTCTTTACTTTCTGTGGCTTTTACTTTCTTATGCCTGACCTTAGACATATATACTGGTGTGCATATTCATATTAAACAAATGAGTCCACAGTAATTAGCACCTACTAATTTCCAGCCATCAGCGTCCCCAGCCTTCTTATGGTTCAGCAGATGTTAACTATTACATAACCCAAATGCATAAAATGCTAATATCCTAAGATGCCCATGATTTTTTTAAACATAAAAATGGCCAGCAGGTACTGATTGGCCCATCTTTTGAAAGTGGCATAATTCTTCATAATGCGTAGGGCTGCCAGCCTTTTCCTGGGAATAGACTAGCACTCCGGCTGCTTCATCCTGTCCTTCCTGTGCAAACAAGGCTGTGCTCAGAGCCACTGCAGGCCAACTGCCTCGCCTTTCACTTGGTCGTGTTACTCGGAATAGAGGCGTGGGCTTGTTTACTTGGTTCTCTTTGAGGAACATTCTTTGTCTTCCTAGGAATACAAAAGGAGAGTTCCTGCCTTAGAACATGAAGCTCGGAACAGTGACTTTTCCGCTGGAGTAATTAATCTGGTTCACTGAGCTCCGGAGAGGAAATACATTCTTGGTTGCCAGAGTGCAGGGAGAGGAAGTGGCCTGTGTGGTGGGACTGCAAATAAAACTCTCTTCCCGATGCCTGTTCTCAGTTTCCCCCTGCGAGAGCCCTGATCTGACAGTAATCAGGCATGGATGAGGTTCTGGGAATACCACTTGCCCCTGGTGACAATGAGATAAGAGGAGCTGGCCAGCAGGTCAGTCGTGAATCTTACCCTTGGCAGCCCTCTCTCCATGAATGAAAGAAGCCTGACGCATCTTGAATACTTAATTCTCAAAATTAGCCAAGAAAAACTGGAAGCAACCAAACACAAAATGGCAATCAATTTAAGAAAATATTGTGCCGCTCTGTAGTGAAAAGATGTTTCTGTTACATGTCAGAAATAAACAGAGAGGGGGAACCAGCAGTTTTGGCTATGTCATTGCCGCGGGGTCCTGTTACAACTCACGCACCCGAGAGGAGAATTGTCAGGGGGGTGAAATATAACAGAAATAAACAGAGAGGAGAAGGCATCCCCCATGGGGCATGGTCATGCCACAATTCTGTCTCTATTTTTCCATCAGGATTTTGGGCACAGGCTCTCACACACATGTACATGCGCACACGTGTACATGCACACACACACACACACACACACACACACACCATGTGTGTTTTTCAAGCTGCCAGGACCAAGATTTGAACCCCAGTTGGCCACGCGGGGTCCACCTCCCTCTCCCACTGGACCGTAGAACCAATCCTCATGTCTATGATATTTTGATGCGTGAAGAAATCAACAGGTTTCAGCACAGTGTGTGATTCCAATGATACACAATCCGAAAGTGGTGACAGAAGTCAGAAAAGTGGTTATTTGGAGGAGAGGGAAGTGGACTGGGAAGGGGGCGAGGCAGCTGTGGACGTCCCCCGATGCTGTCCTACAGGGTGGTTGACCAGGCGTCTGCCAGTGTAGAAACACACCTAAACTGTGTGCTTCACTGCGTGTAAATTTAAAAAGGAGAAAACATATTGTGTACATATTGCTTGATTTCGTTTGCACAGCTCAATTACGGGGAGACCAGGCATCTTTCAAGTTGGGACGGGTCCCGTTAGGGGCGGGGTTGGCCTGGAGTAGGACTCTGCGGTTTCTGGGGGCAGTTGGGTCATAGTGGAGTCACACTGGTGGTCTCTGTGATGACCCAGCTGCAGGCCAAGGGAGTGTGTTTTCGTGTTTGTGTGCTAGACTTTAATAAAAGTTTGTTCAAAAATAGTGTCCCAGAACGGTCTTGTTTTATATTGAAGTACACTTGCAGAGAGGCCTGGAGGGGCACTGTACGAGCTTCCTGTGGCTGCTTTAGCTGCTCGCTCAGACCTAGCGGCTGAGAATAAACCAATGTATTTCCTGACAGTTCTGGAAGCCAGAGGGGTCAGCTGGGTCTCACTGAACTACCCTCGAGACGTGGGCAGAACCCCTGCTCTGGCCCTCCTGGGTGATCCAGGTGCTCCCTCTTTCGTGGCCAGCTGGCGAGCCACGTCCATTCGTCCTGCAGATCGAACTCCCTTTCGCCACGAGACAATGCAGTCTCAGGTTCCCAGGGGTTCCCAAAGGGTGTCGGCATCTTTGCTTGCTCTGCCAACCACAGGCATTTGATAAAAAGTTAGGAGTGATCATTTCTGGCCAAGCCACAGTGGAGCAAGCGAGGGGTGCCACTGTGCTGGGACTGCCGGGGCGGGGTGGGGGTGGGCCTGGTTTGGTTCTCGGCCCAACCTGAACAGGCTGATGTGGTGAGCTGCACCCATGATCCTAACAAGCTGGAGGCTGGGACGGAGGACCGGGTCATGGCTAGATCAAGTCAAGAATACCTCTTTATCTCCCATTAAAAAGAGAAGAGGGTCAGCAGGTGGTGCGGTGGTTAAGGCGCTGGACTCCCACATGGCTGCCACAGTCTCAGCCTGGACCTGGCATCTTGGAAAATAAGCTGGGTGCATGTGCATGCATGTCCCAAATCTTAAGAGGAGAATGGAGGAGAAGGGATGATAGTGTGACCATCCCCCCAGGGGTGATTTCTCACTTTCCCTCTCACTGTCTCTCTCTGGTGAGTCCATCCACGCACCCCATGGCAAAAACATAATAATAACAATAATAATAATAATTTTCTTTTTTTTTTCTTCTTGCCAGATAGTGTCTACACTTGCCAGAGGAGAAAGGCAGAAAAAGAGAGAGGAGAAGGTGCCCCCCCGTGGGTAATGGTCACACGGCAGTCCCTTCTCTATTTCTGCATCCTCTCCAGATTTCGGGCAGGCACACCCACACACTGAGCATGTGTTTCAAGTCACCAGGTCTAGGACTCAAACCATGTGGTTGGTCATGTGTGTGGAACCTGGCTGCTCTCAGCAGCCCAAGAATAACAATTTCTAAATGGTAGGATTTTTTTCCCAACCCTTTCTTTCTTATCTGTATTTTCAGAAGTTTTCCTGGGAACACACATACTATTTTAGAGATAAGAAAAGTGAAACCCCAGTTATCTGTGAGGATATCTTTGTAAGATGTTTTGATTTACTCCCTGGACAGACCTGAGCAGCTAATCCTGTGCCTGAAATTTAAGGTTTAAAAAGCACTTAACCCTCGAGCGGATGATCTGTTATCACTGCTCTGGGAGACCTGCTCTTTCCAGAAATGCAGAAAGATCTTCTTAACCTACAAAAGCAGTTTTCCTGCTCACGATGATCAAATTTTTTTTTTTTTTAAAGAATTATTTTATTTAACTTTATTTATTATTATTATTTTTCAGTTTGATCAGAGAGAGACAGAGAGGGAGAGAGAGAGAGGAAGTGAGAAAGCAAGCCACCAGGTCCGAGACTTGAACCATGGTCGGCCATGTGGGAGTCCAGCGCCTTTAACCACCACGCCACTTGCCAGCCCCACGATGATCAAATTTTGAAGTTTAAATTTTGACGTAAAAGGATGCTTGTCTATAGAAATTTTAAAATATGTGAAGCAAATTCTGTTTTGGAAACCGAGTATTGGTAACTTACCAGGAATATATTAAAGTGCCTTTGGCCTAGCAAGGATGGTGCTTCCTCAGCCCACGGAGCAGGGGTGTCTCCTCTCTGCCCAGGACACAGACCAAACACACCCGAAACGCAGATACAGCAAGGCGGTGAGGAAGGGGACGAGGGGCCGGACGGTGGCACGCGGCGGAACACAGGGGTCGTGTCCAGAGACCTCCCCGAGGGCTCTGCCAGGCTCGCATGCCGTGACCTGGAGCCGGCGGAGGTGGGCACAGAGCACAGCACAGGGCCTGGCTCAGGGTGCCATCTCTCTTTTTCTTAGTCATGAGAGAAACTTAAAAAAAAAAATAAGTTAAGACCACCAGTTTTTGAAGTACCTCCTTCTCCCTGCTAATCCGCCCCAAAACACCACTGGGCTGTTGTCATTCTTTGGGACAATCAAATCCGGATGCAAGGTGCTAAGTCCCTGCTCCTCACCCCCATGGGGGACAACAGAGTTCGACACAAGACATTGCTTCAATGTTTCCTGCCTGTGGAGACAGTCGGTCCTGACTGCTACCAACACAATCCCTTGTCCTACTCACAGCCCGAAAATACTGCCCAGGCACAGCTGGTCCCAGGAGAGAGTTTGGCTGCTTAACGTGGGTGGAAATAAAATCGACCCTGGGCACCCTGGGAGGGGAGGAGGTGCTGGCCTCACCTGCAATCTTGGCCTGAAGCAGAACTGTGTGTGGTCACCAGGGTGTCCGTGATAAGCGATCTGCAGCCAGCCCTTCCCTCCACCCCACTCGTCATTCCAGTGTCGGGCATGAACTTAACCAAACCAGTGCGTCCCACTAGCATCTGCTGGAGACCGGCTGCCATAAACCGCAGAGCCCAGGTCTCCTTTCAGTTCCTGTTGGCAGAGCCGTTCGCTTGTTTTGCCTTTAGTCATTTATTTTAGTCCCTCACCCAAGCACTGGCCACCTCCTCCTTCCTGTGTCTGAAAGTCACCGGTCGCAAATAAACTGTGAACAGTGGGTTTTGGCGTTTCAGACTGGCTGGTGGTTATCCGCAGCTGAAGGCCTTTCTTACCCCTTGGCAGCTGAGTTTGAGCACGAGCCATCTCTGCTGGCCCCTGTGGGGAGGCAGACCCTTGTCTTGGCTGTGTGTTGTGGGATGGGGGGTGGGAGGTGCAGATCGTGGGGTGGGGGCTACTGCCCTGCACTCACGCTGCTCATCTCCAAGAAAAGGAGCATTTTCAGTGCCGCCTGCCCTGTGAGCTGCAGCAACCAAAGCTGTGCTCTCTTGCTTTCAAACGCAGGAAGCTAAGCCATTTCCTAATTGAAGAGGAACACACTCAGCCCAGAGAGGGCCTGGGAGATGTTTTCCAAGCATCTCCCTTGGCAGAATGAAGCAACAACACTTACATTTAAAGCACTCTTTACCAAGGCCGGTTGTGAAGTGAACTCATTGCGTGATAAAGAAAATCGAGAGAAAGGAATGAGAACATTTGACTTCTGATTTTTTTAAGCCCTGCAAAAATTTACATTGATTTAAGCATTTGGAGGGATCCTTGCTGTTAGAAGAAACTGACGTGCCTGAGGAACCCCTAAGTAAGGTGGAATATTGTGAGAACTGTGATTATGGCCTGAGCAAACCTGGCCCAGAACCCAGAGGAGAGACGGATTAATCCGATCCTTGGGTCAGGGTGTTACACAAAGGAACAACCAAGAAAGGGTAATGTGTGATTTTGGAGGGCAGAGGTGACGAAAAGGCTTCCTGGGGCTGGCTTGGTGGCATAGCAGGAACCATCTGCTCAAACAAAGCTCTTTCCATATGGAAAATGGCAGGTTCTGTGCGTGTGCGTGTGTGTGTGTGTGTCCCCGATGATCTGTTCACACCAGGTCCACGTGCACATGAGCCTGGCTGGCTGGGGAGCTGCAGAGGGATTGTGGTGTGGAACCCTATCGAAGGTGTTTCTTCCTCCCTCTCTCACACTCAGGCAATAAATCAACCTTAAAAAATCAAGAGGCTTTCTGGGGTCCACTGGTGGGGTAGTAGTTAAGGTGCAGGTTACCACGTGGCCAACTCTAGTTAGAGTTTTAGACCTGGCTGCTTGAAAATCACACTGGGTGTGTGCGCATGCATGCTCAAAATCCCAGGAGGAGAATGGAGGAGAAGGATTGTGCCATGGCCATCCAAGAGCACATGCCCTATGGCAAAAATCTAAAACTTGTGGACAGGGAGGCAGGGAGAGAAGTGTGTGCTCCTTTCTGGGCAGGTGCCACGGTGGACTTGTTTGCAGCCCTTGGCTCTTGGGCAGAGTAACACTCAAATTTCACATTTTTATTACTGTTTTTATATTGCGCTTTACAAGGCTGGCAACTAGCACAGACATCAATTTGTTAAAAAGTTAGAGGTTTTGATTTGGAGTTTGAAGGGACATTGTTATTAATAACAGGATGTTTAAATGAACGTGGAATTTCAGACTTTTCCATAACCTGTTACTGCGTCTCCTAGGAGCTACCTCATTTATTCACCCCGCCCCTGACTACCACAGACGTGAATGGGGGCTGCGGCTGGAGTAGCAGGGTTTCTGCACCATGATCCGGGCCAGTCCCCATCTTTACCAAGTTAAATCCGGAGCACCCTTTCCATTCGCTGTAAGTGTTACCGTGGGCGTCTGTTACGTGTCGAGACCCAGCAGTTGGCCGGCTCTCTCTGTTCCTTGCCAGCGAATGCTGTTGCAGCCACCGGGGTAGAGGCACTTCTGGGGTGTGTGCAGAAACTCAGCCAAGAGCCTTGCAGGAGATTGGTATTTTTAAAAGCCCTAATCAGCTATTCTCAGAGGCTGAATGAATGTTTTGACAGTCGGATGGTGATCGATGTGCTCCACAGCTTTCAGACAGAGCTGGTGAATTACAGAGTAACTTGGCAGATCAGGCCTGGGATGAGAATTTTCCCCATGGAGCTGGCCTGTCACCAGTGACTTGGAGAAAGCCACCCCGTGGGCCCTGGCCATCTCCTGCAAGAAAAAGCACCCAGGAGCACTGAAGGAGGAGGAAGGCTTCCACCACGATGGACCAGGGGGAGGGTTTCAGTGGGAGCCCAAGGTCTGAGGCTCCCTTCAGACTTTTGCATAGCCCTTTTTTCTTTGTGTCACTGCTCCAGTGAAGCAGCTGTGTAGAAACTCAGTAGAATGAGGGCCAGCAGGTGGCGTGGTGGTTGAGGCACTGGACACTCCCACATGGCCAACCACGGTTCGAGTCCTGGAGTGGTGGCATGCTTTCTTACTTTCCTTCTCTCTCTGTGTGTGCCTCTCTCTAGTAAATTGAATGAATGAATGAATAAAAAAATTAAATAATTCTTTTTTAAAAAGAAAGAAAGAAAGTAACTCTGCCGAATGAGCCATTTGGCCTTTTTCTCAGGCTTCCATAGGTCCCAGCATGATGAGAAGACCCTAAAAACAAGGCGAGCCTGACAGATCGCCAACCCCCTCTGCACAAGGCTAGCACCAAAGTTCTCCTGAACGAAGGACCCTGAAGCCTAAGATCTAGAGGCAGTTGGAAGGCTGTATTTCATTTTGGCTGACTTCAGGGTCAACTGGATGGAGAGAATAATTTTCTTTTTTTCTCTTTTTTTATTTTTACTTTTTGAGAGGTTTTTGTTATAGGGCACATGCGTTCACCAGAAAGACAGAGACAGAGAGACAGAAAGCAATAAATCACCCCCAAGGGGGTATGGCCATGCCACAATCTTGTCTCCTCTATTCTCCTCTTGGGATCTTGGGCACGCATGCACACATGCCTGGTGTGAGTTTAAGCCACCAGGTCCAAGACTTGAACCGTAGTCAACTACATGGAAGTCCAGCAATATAGCCATCATGCCAACTGCTAGTCCCCATTTTTCTCTTTTTTTAAAAAAGAATGATTTTATTTAACTTTATTTATTTATTAATTTAAATTTGACCAGAGAGGGACAGAGTGAGAGAGACAAAGTGAGAAAGCAAGCTGCCAGGTCCAAGACTTGAACCGCAGTCAGCCATATGAGAGTCTAGCACCTTTAACCACCTTGCCACCTGCTGGCCCCCATAATTCTCTTTATCTTTCATCTTTTTTTTTTTTTTTGGAGGTTTTTGCTACAGGGTGCGTGCGCTCACCAGAGAGACAGAAAGCGAGAAATCATCCCCCAGGGGGGATGGACACTCCACAATCCCTTCTCCTCCATTCTCCTCTTGGGATCTTGGGCACGCACGCACACGCCCCTGGAGTAAGTTTAAGCCACCAGGTCCAGGACTTGAACCGTGGTCGACTACATGGGAGTTCAGTGACATAGCCATTACGCTAACTGCTGGTCCCGTAATTCTCTTTTTCTAACCTGGACATCTGAGTAGGCAACAGTACTACCCGCTTCCACTGGTCATCTCAGTGGCCTGCAGCCGGTGTCTGTGCTGCTCAGAGCCATTAAGAGTGAGTCTGGCAGAGAGCTCTTCTAGAAGGATCTAGATCCTCTGAGGAAGCCATCTTAGCTAGGCAGCCTCTCAAGGGGGTCCTTAGGCTACCTGGGCTGTGTCCTTCTTTCTTCTTGACGATACAAATTAGTGACCTTAAACATATCCGCCAGGCCCTGCCCTGGTGCGCAGGTAAGCGTGTACTGAACTGTAGTGCTGAGAGCCACATGACTGGACCCCAACTCAGCCTGCAAACATACAGGGTGCGCATGTGGGGACTGTGGCGTGACGAGACCCTGTGAAGTGCCTCTCTTTCTCTGCCTGGAAATTTAAAAAAAAAAAAAAAAAAAAAAAAAAAAAAAAGAATAATCAAGCCATCCCCATAGCCTAGTGGTTAAGAGAACTGGATTCTCCATGGCCAACCACAGTTCGAATCCTGACCCCAGGGGCTTGAAAAACACTCCAGGCACGTGTACATGCATGCCCCAAATCCCAGCAGGATGGAAAAATGGAGGACAGGGGATTGTGGCATGATCACACCCTATTAAAGGGTGCTTTCTCTCTCTCTCTCTTCTCTGGTGGGTGCACATGTCTTGTGTCAATAAAAAAAGATTTAAAAAATATTCTCACCCAACCAAGTCCCTTCTGAGCGTGACAGATAATCACCTTAGTCAGTGGGCATAAACTGAGGCTCTCAGGCCAGCTGGGCTATGTGTCACCCTAATTATAAGGAATGGAAAGGGGAAGGAAGGTGACTCATTAATGAGGCCACTTAATCTCCACCCAACAGAGGACTGTCCTGTGAGCCTCTTACATTCCAAGTGACAATGGACACTGTTCTGTTATGTAATACAATCCCGGGCGCCACCAAGTCCAAAGGTAACAGCAGTGCAGAGCCGTTTGGGCTGCTGGTCCAGGAATGCCCTTACAGGAGAGCCTTGGCCCCATCTAGGGAAGATCATGCTTTCCTAAATCAAGGCTGTAATTACGCCTCTCAGCGCGGAGCCTCCTTCCTGTGATTGTTCGAATGTGCACGCGGGCACACAGCGGGCGTGGACCTAGGAGCTGCCGTCTATATTTAGCTGCTCTAGCCCGGCATTCCTATCTTATTATGCAGGGAGCACAGGCTTTGACTGGCAAGGTAATCCCAGGGGGCTTAGAGTGGGTAAGGAATAGCTAGTGCCTCCCGGTTACCGCCCCACCATCTCCAACAAGCTGAAGGCAGCGCTGGCTCTGCTGATTGCGAAACACAACCTCAGGAGCTAGTTCAGCGTCCAGGAGCACGACCCTCTGCACACGGCCCTGGAGGAAGCAAAGCAGTCTCCCAGATCCCCAGGTCCCTGTCCTGAGGGGTTGTGCGTGAACTCCGGGCTGCTGGCTCGCTCTGGAAAGAAGATCCACTTCTTTTAGGCACTGGAAAGATGTGTCTCAGATCACACAAGCGCCTTGTGAGCATGAAATGAAACAAGGACGTTCACTGGAGGAAAATCACAGAGTGGCCAGTGTCCTCGAGAGAGGGCAGATAGGCCATAGTCAAGGATGCATGCTCTCTTACGTGCCCACGGGAGAAAAGAGCATGCACTGTGAAATAAGTCACGCGGAGTGAATGCAGAGCATTGTCTGTAATTGCAGGTGATTAGTACCGGCTTCACCACTGCAAGAGGGCCACGGCCAGGCTCTTCTCCGACTCTCTCTGCATGAGTAGCTCAAGTCCCTATTGCGTACGTAACCCCTGGGTCACGTAAGCCTGAGTGCTACACCTCCCCACACACACTGCAAAGCCAGTGACAGTTAGGACAAGCAGAGCCTACCAGGTCTGTTTGGTGCGATGCCAGAGAGAAAGCAGTCCGAACACCAGGAACAACTTCAGGAATCCGACCTTGGGGACTTTCCTCAGGCTGAATTTGTCCTTCCTAAAAATACTCTACTGCACGAAAACCAGTTCAGCTCATCTGTTACAGGGCCCAAGATGTCATCAGCTGGAGATTAGAGCTGACAAGCAGCTTCTTTAAAATGGGGAATGTGAAGGCCCATCAGGCCTGCACACTCAGGAACAGCCTGTTGGATTCACCATGCTTTGCTGAGCTCAGCTCGGGATTCACCTGGAGCAGAAAACACCCGTCATCGCAGTCTCTGATGGATGGAGGCAGAGGGCGTCACATCACCAGACGCCTGCTTGTGCTGCTCCCTGGGTGGGAAGTGCATCCATTATCTGAGGTTGCCCAGAGTTTTTGAACCTTCTTCCCACATCACCTTTCCAACGCAGGACCCTAATGCCTGCTGAGATGCAGCAGTTGGCTCAGGGTCCATAATTGCTTGCATCTGCAGGAGACCTGGACTCAGCCCTGACTTGCATGGAGGAAGAGGTAGGGAACAGGGCATCACTTTGCTGACAGAGGCAGACGGGAGCCAAGGCAGCAGCTTCCTGACTGGGCAGCTGCCTGGCTCGGTGGGGCAGCAGCTCCCTGGTGAACCAGGGCTCACAGTGGCCCTAGAAGCCTGCTCATACCTGAGCCTCTGGCTCTCCCAACAATTCTGTGAGCTCCATTGATCCCTTGTTTAGCCCTTTTAGGCTTGAATTGGCTGAAGTAGATCCTCTTGTCTACAAGTAGGAACCCTCTGCTAATACAGGCAAGCAAAGGCAGCAGGAGGCAGGGACGTGGTAGAAGAGTCCAGAAAAGTATGGAAAGTTCGCAAGCATTCTGAATAATGACCACCGTTTGTGAGGTCATGCCACGTGCATCATCCCTAGCCTCACAGCAACTCCACTAGACATTATAATTCTCATTTTACGGATGAGGAAATCGGCTCAGCATGGTTAAAGGGCCTGCCCAAGGTCACACAGCCTTTACCAGGGAATCTGGAAACCAAAATGGGGGCTCTCCCCACTGCGTCACTCTGCCAGGTCAAGGCCACCTGCAGAAGGGTGGAAACTGCTTTCCCTCTAACCCCTCTTCATCTTGGCTCCCAACTGTCAGGCTCCAGAGCTCCCATTCATCTGGGGAACACTGCAGAGTTTGTGCATGGGCCTCGTCAGTGACATAGACATGCATTTGTCACAGAGAGCCCATCCCTTAGAAAGGATTGATGATGGGGCTAGGGTGGGGGAGGAGTCCCCGAACAAATGATAAACTGTGAGCAGAGTCCACCACCAAGGGGTTGGTATTACAGGAGCTATTTGCTTCCTGCATGCAATCATCGTGCTTCTTGAGTGTTTTACAAAGAGTAGGTGGGGAACCAGCAGATGGCATGATGGTTATGTCACTGGATTCCCACATAGCTGACTGTGGTTCGAGTCCCAGACCCAGCGACTTAAAACAGGTATGTGTACATGTGTGCCCAAAATCCCAAGAGGAGAATGGAGGAGAAGGGATTATGGTGTGGTCATCCTCCTTCCTTTCCCCCTGGGAGTGATTTCTCACTTTCTGTCTGTCTTCCTGGCAAGCGCACGTGTCCTATAATAAAAACCTCTCTGTAAAAAAGAAAAGAAAAGAAAAGAAAAGTAGGTGGATTCTTTTTGTAATCATGTTTTGCAATTCTTGCCACCAAATCAGTTGTTTAGGAGGGGTGGGAATACAAGAACTCTAGAATTGTGGTGATTATTGGATAGTGGGCTGCAGGCCATTTCATTTTTCGTCGTATTCTGTGTTAAACTTGATCCTAAAATAAATAGGTGCTCATGTTGCTTTTAGCTACAGGAACAGAAACCCAAACTCAGACTGGATTGCACTGTGAGGACATCGACGAGTCACACAACTGCAGTCTAATAAAAGGAGGGCCTTGGAGCGGCCGGAGCATCAGAAGAACCCAAGACCCTTTCTGGGTTTTCTGTGTCTCCTCCCAGCAGCCTTAGCATTCCCTCCACCACAGGCTGCTTCCCACCGTGGACACTTGTTCTCTGAGAACAAGTGGGTCCCACCTAGTCACAGGCCCAGTCTCCTTAGGTTTCTAGGACATGGTTGCCTGAGGTGCCTGCTGAACTGGGGCTCCCTTCTTGGCTAATAACATCCCTTTCCTCAACTTGTCATGGCTCAAAATTAAGTTTCATCCTGAGCTGTGAAAAGTACTGAGCTTTTATTGACACTGTTTGATCACTGTTTGCAGACTTCACAACACGTAAGAGCTTGGCCAAGATGAATGAACGGGTCTGGGAGGTGACTCGGTCCAGCACGGCAGATCTGCAGGTGGAGTGGGCGAAGGCCCTGGAGGCAGCTCGGGTTTTGCCGAGGCCCTCAGCTCTCAGCTCCCTTCAGCAAGCTGGAACCCACTGTAGGAGAATCATTTATTCCTTTCAGCTTGTTGCTTCACTGTTTAAAGCAAGAGGCACAGAAATTAAGGCAGTGGATTGATCCCTGTCTTCCATCAGAGAATGAGCTTCACTTTGTTTTTGTTTTCAGAGAGATTTTTGCTATAGAGTATGTGTGCTCGCCAGAGAGAGAGAGAGAAAGACAGAAAGCTAGAAATCACCCCCAGGAGGGATGGCCATGCTACAATTCTTTGTCCTCCATTCTCCTCTCGGGATTTTGGGCATGCATGCACATGTGCCTGGTGTGAGTTTCAAGTCACCAGGTACAGGACTGGAACCATGGCTGACTACATGGGAGTCCCACAATGTAACCATTACACCCCTGTTTGTTTTTTAAAGGTTGAATCTTTTTAAAACAAAATAATTATTTATTTAATTTATTCATTGTTGTTGTTATTATTTTTAATTTGCTATAGAGCACATGTACTCTTCAGAGAGAAAGAAAAGGAGAGAGAATGAGAAAGAGAAAGTGAAAAAGCAAGCTGCTAAGTCCGGGACTCAAACCATGGCCCACCATGTGGGAGTCCAGGGCCTTAACCACCACACCACCTCCTGGCCCATCACTTTGTCCTGGGATCCAAGCTGACCTTGCAGCCTTTACTGCTAGGACATAAGAATAGGTGGTTGTAGGCCCAGTCCTGGTGGCGCCGTGGTGGTGCAAGGCCTCGCAGTGCCGGAAGCCGTGAGGAAGTTCGGGGTTCTCTTCCCAGGCTAACTTGTACATGCCACATGTGTGAGCGAGGGCGCGCCCAGGATCCTGGCTGCTGAAAGGATTGCGGTGTGAGACCTTGTTGAAGGGGCTTATCTTTTTCTGTCTCTCGCACATAAACAAACTAAAGGAGTAAGTGGACCTGAAGAAAAAGAAAAGGAAAAAAACATTATTATTTTTGGCACAATAAGGATGCTTTTTATTTCCTTCAGCATTCTAAAAATTGACCCTAATTCCTAGATTCCAGAGTTGCAGGGTGTTTTATTTATTTATTTTCCTACTGAGTCATGTGCTGGGCACTCAGAGCTCCACAATAAATCTCAGAACAATAAACGGATAAAGAACAAATGGAACGTTAGAGTCACACAGGTCATTGCCACTTGTTATTGAAAGAATTTATGAGTCAAGTCGATTCAGCGGGTACATTGGAACCACATGGAAATGTTTTAGGCCAGCTACGTTCCTGGTTTACCCGCTCACGGGGATGTTCGAGAGAGACAGGTCCCTGCACCTGTCAGCATACGCGCTGGCTCTTTCTTCCTTTCTCCTTCTTCTTTCTTTCCCCCTTTTCCTTCTTTCTTCCTTTCTTTCTCTCTCTCTCTCTCTCTCTCTTTCTCTCTTTCTTTCTTCCTTTCTTCCTTTCTTCCTTCCCTCCCTCTTTCTTTCTTTCTTTCTTTTCTTTCTCTCCCTCCCTCCCTCTCTCTCTCTCTCTCTCTCTCTCTCTCTCCCTCTCTCTTTCTTTCTCTCTCTCTCTCTCTTTCTTTCTTTCTCTCATCTTTCAGTTGGCAGAAGGTGTGTGCTCTCACCAGAGAGAGGAGGAAGGGAGAGGGAGAAAGCATCTCCCCAGCGGGGCGTGGTCACACTGCAATCCCTTCTCCATTTCTCCATTCTCCTGGGATTTTGGGCACACATGCATATGCCTGGCGTGTTTTCCAGCTGTGGGGCCAGGACTTGATCCAAGGTCAGCCAAGTGGGGTCTGGCTCCCTTAGTTAAGCTCTAGGTCATGGGATTGTCCTCACTCTGAGCCTTGAGCTAGATGCCACCTGTCTTCCTACTTACCTACGTGCTTATGCGTGATGGCTTTTTGCCGTGACTCATGGACATAGGTGTCTTGGATCTGGTGACCTGGGAGGACGAACACGAAGTAGGAAAACTGTGAGCTAAATAGAAAGAAGGGGTGCGATGGCAACACCCGTGAGCACTGCAGTATCAGGCTCCAGTTCTCTGCCCTGGAAGTCACCTTCCTCTTCTGTACCTTGATGTCCCCGTCTGGGAAACGGCTGTTGTAGGTGTGAGCGGTGATGGGTGTAAAGTGCCTAGACTGGGCCCGATGGGATCAGCGCAGGTCGGGGGACCGCTGTTACTCTCTAACTAAGTGAAATCCGGCACCGTATTTAGGTGTCACGCACAGAGAGGATTCACACAGGTTTCTGAGCTCCGAGTTATCTGTGGGGCTTAAACATAGGCCTCCTCTTGCCTCGGTTTCCCTGGGCGTGGAATTACCTCAGGTTGTCACTGTCGCAGGGGTTCCCTGAATGTCCCCCTGACTCACTCAGAAGCCCGCTGGGTGCCGGTGCATCATGTGACGGGACGGTGTGTGTGACCTTTGAATGAGGCCAGCTAAGCCACCCAGGACAACAGCATTCTTTCTCATTCTCGGGATCGTCCAGGGACCAGAGCCTACAAGGTGTTAGGCAGGCCTGCCTTGCCCTTCCTTTGGCCTCTTTCTGCTTTGAGGGCAATAGCATGGATGGGTCAGGCAAGAGCGCGCACTTACGCGGTCCGGAAGGCCGGGCCGTGGGCGCAGCCCCTTCATGACCTCAAGCTTCAGGAGGTTGAGGCCGGGGGAGGGGCAGCCAGCAAAGGGCGCGTCCTCCCTCCCACAGGGGTTTGCTTTCCGGCAGCAGCAGAGAGTTAACTGCGGCCCCCAAACAGATCTGTTCAAGTCCTACACCTGGCACCTGTGAGTGATGTGAAAAAATAGCATCTCAAGGATATCGAGATAAGATTGTCGTGGACTGGGATAGGTGTGGAAGGTCACGTAATAGATCTTACACATAAACAACTGTTCGTCCATTTTGTTCCCTTACCCTAACATGGCTGTCTACTTCTGTAAACCTATTTGCTCTTCTCATGAGAAAATAACTTGTGCTAGCCATACAGAAAACCATATCCGAGACGACATCCTATACCTACTACTGTCTTTACCAACTAGCCCAGAACCCTTTTAACAATATAACTACCCACATAAAAACCCACTCTCCTCAAAAATAATTAACCTACTTGATTCAACTTCTGTAACTACTTACATTAAAACCCCTAATAACTGATCGGGACTACAGTTCTGACTCTCGGTTCCCCCTCTCCCCCCACAGGCACTCAGAGGAGAAGGCCCCTCCCGCAGGGCCTCAGAGGGAAGGGCAGTCCTGCCAGCACCTTGATCCCACCCCCCCAGGACTTCCAGGCTCCAGAGTGTGAGGAGCACGTGTCAGCTCCCCCGGCAGGGGGTGGATTGCTATGGCAGTCCCTGGACACGGCACCAGCCTGGCCCTTCCTGAGCCTCACGTGGTGACATGTCTCCTGCTCCCTGCTGTGAAGCTCAGCTGCACCTCGTGTCCCCTGGGGGTATGGAGGAAGGTCAGGCAGGCCCTTGGTTTTGCATCAGCATGTGCATTTCTGGGGCACAGTAGCACCCCCACTAATGTCCGACAGGCAGCTGAGGGGGACGTGCCCTAGCACGCAGGGCTCCTGATCGGAGGCTACCGCAAGGGCAGAGCAGGCAGGCACAGAGTTCTTTAGGACCCGTTGTGCATTCACACCTCAGCATTTTCTGGTTGAGTGAGCACTCTGGACTTGGAGGGCTGTCAGAGCGTGCTGGGCCCAGCTGACCTGCGTGACCGTATCTGCATGTGCCACTGACACCCGGCAGTCATGTAGCCCGTGAACACACGTAGAAGGTTGTTGCTATAGCTCTCACGCTGGGTGCATTGTAAAGCTGTTAAGTGAAAATTTAATCCCTTCATGGTGTCCCAGGACGCGGCCTTCAGGTATGGTAAGACCTTTAGGGCAGAGCCCCTGTGAGTTCTGGTGCGTTTAAAAGTGGGGACAGGAGGGACCAGCAGTTAGCGTAATGGCTATGTTGCTGGACTCCCATGTAGTCGACCGCGGTTCAAGTCCCAGACCCGGTGGCTTAAAACTCACGCTGGGCCCGTGTGCATGCTTGCCCAAGATCCCGAGAGGAGAGGAGAACGGAGGAGAAGGGATTGCGGCGTGACCATCCCCCCTGGGGGGTGATTTCTCGCTTTCTGTCTCTCTGTCTCTCTTTGTCTGCCTGGTGAGTGCATGCGCCCTATGGCAAAAACCTCTCAAAAAAATAAAAAAAATAAAAAGTGGGGACAGGAGACCAGAACTGGCAGAAACATAAGGACAGCCACTTGCTCGAGATCCTGTCCTCTGCCATGTTTTAGACCCCCAGAGGGTGGCGCGCGGCCCTCGGCCCTCCAAACTGGGAGCTGAATGAAACCCTACTCTCCTGAATTGCCCAGGAATTGCCCAGTTCTGGTTATTTCCGCAGGCAGTGCAGTAGGGGCTATCGCGGTGGTTTACCAGACAGACCCTGTCTGCATCCAGAGCCTCAGAAATGCGGATTGATCTTCTGAACTTTTCATGCTGTTTTTCTGTTTGGGGGATATTTAAGACGGGGAGTCATTTATCTAAATATGGAGGATGATGCTGGGAACCAACTAGAGCTGTAGGCAGGATGATAATAATAATCTCTGTGTTCAGAACATTCTTGGAAGCATTTACACAGAGCCCAGCTATTTGCAAAGTGTCTCCACAAACATTTCCTTATCTGAACCTAACAACCCAGTGAAGTAAGTTTTCTGACACCGAATTCCACCAACATCTAGTTAAAAATTTTAATTTTTCTTTGGAAGAGAAAAGCTCTAAGAGGAGCTCACGCTAGAGCCCACCAGGTGGGAAGGGATGTGAGAGGCGGTGTTCAGGAAGGTGTGAGTCAGCAGACATGTGATCTCAGCAGGAGGTCACACCAGGAGCACAGAACTTTCTGGGGGCACTGCGTGGGGTGGCCTGGTGGTGGAATGCAGCCTCTAGAGTCAAAAAGAACAACTATAAAGCGAAAGGTATAAGGAAAAGGAGCATATTGGTGTCCAGAGCTAGCATCAGTAAGAGTCTTCCGTGGGACCTGCAGAGACCCACCAGGTGCACGGCCAGGTGGCCATGGTGACATGCCCATGACCTGGAAAGGCAGAGGGGCGGTTCGTGTGAGTTGTTCTGAAAGAGCCCACAGGGCACAAATAACAGAGGAGGGTCTTACGGAGATAGGAAGGGACAGGGTTGGGCGAAGGTCCACTGGCGGGGGCTGTGGGATGGACGTGACGCATTGACTGACATGGTTGTCCATGCAGCAGCATGCGTGACTAGCTGAAGGGAGACTGCAGAGCTGGGCGGTCCTGAGAATGACCTTGTCCCCACATGGGCAGCAGGGGACAACTGCAGCTGCTCAACTGGCCAGCCGGCCACCTCCTCCTCATAGCTGTCTGGCCCTTATGTATTTCTTTTATTTTGACAGTAATCTCTTTTCTAGATAAACTTTATCTTCACAAACTCAAATAAGGAACCGAAACCTGCTCGTGGTGTAACAGGAGATTTCGGGGTCTGGTGGTCCCCTCTTCCACCCACTACCAGGAGAAAGTGGGAGCGACTGGTCTCTGGTGAGTGTGCCTGTCTTCCCCGTGGGCCTAGTCTCTGCCCGCAAGACCTAAGAGAGAGGGCTTCTTGGCCATACTTGTCCTGGAAAAATTGCTTCACCTGGCTGAATTCAGGACGCTCTGCCCAGTCCCCTTGTTATGTGGCCTCGGGTCTGGCCCCTATGAGCCCACGTTCCTTCCTGCGGGCAGTTCAGGCAGCAAGCCCAGCCCTTCCTCCAGCTGTGGGACCGGCACATGGGGACTGGCTGCCCCGAGCCCTGATCTGCCCAGGAAGGGAGGTGCCACACGGCTGTGTCAGGGCAAAGGGAGGGCTGTGTCTGTAAAACACATGCACCAAGAAGTCTGAGTGGGCTATTTTTATTTTCTGACATGGAAGCTACAGGCCTCCGGTCATCTTCCGGTCATCTGTGTCGGTCCGAATTTCATCAGATGCAGGTTGTGTATCCCACTGCGGAAACTCTGCCTCGGCCAGGCTGCATCCCTAGGCGCCGTGTCCTTGCTTGGGACACCGGGCTAGAAGAGCCGTCCCAAGGTGAGCCGGTGACATGGTGGTTAAGGCACTATATCCCACATGGCTGACTGTGGAACATGCTGGGCACATGCGTGTGCGTGTCCAAAATCCCCCAAGAGGAGGGAGAGCTGGAAGAGAAGACACTGTGGTGTGTTGGT
This sequence comes from Tupaia tana, assembly GCA_026018925.1. Taxonomy (NCBI): domain Eukaryota; kingdom Metazoa; phylum Chordata; class Mammalia; order Scandentia; family Tupaiidae; genus Tupaia; species Tupaia tana. Next base: position 66,957,167 of record JAKSZU010000011.1, read on the forward strand.
CCCCATGAGGGGGTCTCTCTGTATCTCTTTCTCTCTCTAACTATTGCAAGCGCCCTCTGGCAAATTTTTAAAAAAGAGAAAGAAGTATAAAAATAAGTAAATAAAGGTGGGGGGTGGGGTGGGGAGTGAGAGCATCACCCCAAGGCTGCTTCAGCTCAGCCTGCTGTTGGGAGATGTGCTCGCTGTGCTCAGAATAGAGCCCTAATCAAAGGCTCATTCACTTCAACTCAGCCCGTCTGCAGCAGGGTTCTGGGAAGTGCCAGGTGCTCTGAGAAGTGGAAGAAATGAGTGGCTGTGGGCCCAGGGCTGGCAGCTCTGTCTGATGGGAGAGCCAGACCCAGTCCTCTGGTCGATCTGACCCAAGGCCACATGCTTTACGATGGAAGTGCACGAGGCATGGGCCTCCAGAATGGGGCCCCAGGAAGGGCTTCAGGAGGCCCAGCTGTGGTGACACTGTGGGGCACTGTCGGTACCGTGTTGCACTGCAGGTCTGGAGCCACATGGCTGACCATGGGCTTGGGCTCTGCAGCTTCCCAGCACATGGCCCGAGGTCCTGAGGAGCTGAAGGGTGAGCAGGCCGGGGCCTCAGCATGACCAGGCCCAGTTGAAGGCGCTGCTCTTTCTGCCTGTCTCTCTTGTGTACGTGCTTGCGCTTATGAAAGAACTAGAAGGAACTGCAAGAGAGAGAGCACACGTGCAAGAGGGAGAGGCTCCAGAGAGGGGCAATGGCGAGCGGCTGGAGATCTCAGAGCTGTGCTGGTACTTTCCTGTCCCGTGGACAGGGCACCCCGGAGTCTGCTTCATGTGCGGTATCTTCCCAAATTCTCACTCTTAGCATGGCATCTGAGTAAATCCTGCTGCCGAAGAAGTATACTGAACTAACAAAAGAACGAAACATGAACAGGATGGAGATGAAAATAGTCACCCTGGACAAAGGAAAGCTGGGGACAGGGTTTACAGATACCTGTGAGAACCAGGCTTTGTAGCTTATAATTCTGCGGTTGATACAGTTTTTGAGCAAAGGAGTGAGTTTGTGTTTTTGAAAGAGAACTCTACCAGCAGCTAAAGGTGCTTGGAAGAAGGAAGACTTCCTGCCAGGGAAAGCAATGACTTGACAGGGAGCTTCGCCCCTCCAGACTGAAATGGATGTAAGGCTGGATGATCATTTTTGCAGATCTGGCTTCTTGGTCTAAAGTTGTCCCAGGTCGGGAATGATGTAATGTACTAGCTCAAGGCCACTGGGTTACTGCCAGCACTCAGCTGGGAAATGGTGCCTGTAGGGTAACCTACATTTCCTGTACTTTTCCAGGCCGGAAGCTTTGCCAGGTGGCCCGTGCCAGGAGACTCTGTCATGCCTTGTGAGCCTGTCTTGAACGTTTTAGCACCAAATGTGAAGGTGGTGTCTTTTGGAAGCAGGCCCCAACAGGCCTGAGTAATGACCCAGGTGGAGGCACAAATGTTCCTAAGTGGCCAGGGCTACAGAGCATGAGAAAGAAGAGCCCAGGCCTCTCGGCAGAGCCACATACTAGTCCACTTGATGCTTCTCTTCGTTCTAAGGGATCGCTCAGGCCTGCTTCTCGCTTTCCTTTGCTGTGGTGGCGAAGAAGTTGGGTTTTGGAGGCTAAAGATCTTAGGACCTCACTTGCCTCCCAGTGTCTTTCTTGCAATGACCCACTTCCCAGCTTACATCCCTACCCCCACCCCACCCCCAGTCCTCCTAGTGTCACTCTTCTCTTGCTTTCCTTGAGAGAACTCCTAACACTGTGCTGTGAGCAGCGGAGATGACCCAGCCCAGGTACCAGCGATACTGTCCCCCTCGTTGGGCCGAGCCTGCTGGGGAAGACACAGTCCACTGCGATGCTTCCTGTCTATTGGTGCTGCTGGTGCCCAGGCAGCTGTGGGTTCCACACCCCAATGTCAGCCAGAGCACCTAATGGCATGACAGCTTCACACACAGCTCTGAACGGGGACTCGGCCCAACAGCGCAAAGGAACCAGGGTGCCTCACTGTGGGTGCCAGCTCTTGGGGCCCCTCAGCCTCCCTCCAAGGGTGACCAACATGTATGGCTTTACATGGCACCCATCAGGACTTCCATGCCCGAGGGAGAGGTAACACAAGGTGAGGAGCTCATGACAAAGATGCTCTCAAGGGAACCAGCAGTTAGTGTAAGGGCTATGTCGCTGGACTCCCACGTAGTCGACCACGGTTCGCGTCCCGGACCTGGTGGCTTAAAACTCACGCCGGGCGTGTGTGCATGCGTGCCCAAGATCCCAAGAGGAGAATGGAGGAGAAGGGATTGCGGTGTGACCATCACCCCTGGGGGGGGTGATTTCTCGCTTTCTGTCTCTATGTCTCTGTCTGTCTGTCTGGCGAGCGCACGCGCCGTATAGCAAAAACCTCTCCAAAAAAAAAAAATTTAAAAAAAAAAAAAAAAAGATGCTCTCAAGACGGGCACATCACAGACCTGGCCCCATCCTGCTTAGATGCCAGCATAGAGACATCTGCCCTGAACACTCCAGCCAAGACCCCCAAGCCCTGAAACGCCCACCTGGACCACCCTCTAAAACACCAGGCATGTTTGACACGTGACTCTGGTCATGGCAAAGCCCTCCCTGCTGCAGCTGGTGGAATCACCTTATCTTCGTTTCATTGGAAGGTTATTCTGGTGATCTCTTGGGGAGTTGGCAGTTGATAGTGGTCGTGGAAGTGGCACACCAGCCTTGGCATTCCTCATTCATATAAGAGGGACCTAAACTTCTATCTCATGACACTTCTGCTTTATTTTTTTTTTTTTGCTTTTTTGGGGGAGTAAGTTGCCATAGGGCATGTGTGCTTATCTGAGAGAGGAAAGTAAGAAATCACCCTCCAGGTGACGCTGCAATCCCTTCACCTCCGTTCTGCTTTTAGGATTTTGAGCATTCAGGCACATGCACCCAGCATGATTCTCAAGCCATCAGGTCCAGGACACAAACAGCAGTTGGCCATGTGGGAATCCAGCACCTTAACCACCACACCATCTTCTGGCCCCATCTACTTGGGGTTTTTAGTTACTAGCAGCCAAAGCTGATCCCAGTACATTTCTCTACTTCCCCCTCCACGTCCCGGTCATCTGTATATCTTGCACAGGGGCCACCATAATAAGCACTCTCCGCTCATGTGTGATGAGCACAAGGACTTGGTTTTTTCGTTGAACCCTGAGGCATGCTGCTCCATAGAATTTCCTACAGATTTTGTGCACCTGCCCATAAAACTGAGTTAAAAACAACCGAACTTACCATAATTTATGCCTCTGAACAAGTTTTTTTTTTTTCCCCTCAAATTATTCACCTTGGGAATTTGTTCATGTATCTTGATACTGCTATTGCTTGAGACATTTTCAAAAACATCTTTAAAGTGTTATTACATCTTGATTTGCCATGCCTGGTGATGACAAACTGCTCCCCTATTTTTTAAAAAAAATGTTGCCAGAAGGCGTGTGTGTAAGTGTGGGAGAGAGAAAACGAGTGAGAGCCCTATGGGGAATGGTCATGTTCTTGTCCATCTCTCCCTTATCTTGGGATTTTGGACACACACACACAAATGCCTGGCATGTTTCTCAAGTGACTGGGTACAGAATGCAAACCACTAGGCTGGCCATGTGGGATCCAGCCACCTTAACCACTTGGCCCCAGGCTGGCCCCAACCTACCTTTGTTGTTGTTGTTGTTAAAAACATTTTATTATGGATAATTTCAAGTATATACAACAATGTACAGAATCAGAATGAATAATGACCACTTTGGGGCCAGTCTGATTTCAGCTATGGCCTTCAGCTTTTCTTTCTTCATATGAATTATTTTGAAGCTAATTCCAGACATCATTTCACCCTGAAAAAAATGTATGTATCCCTGAAGGATAAGCCTTCTTTTAAAAAATATTAGCCACAATACCACTATCCCACCTCAAAATTAATAATCCCTAAATGTGGGAACCAGCAGTTAGCGTAATGGCTATGTCGCTGGACTCCCACGTAGTCGACCGCGGTTCTCGTCCCGGACCCGGTGGCTTAGAACTCACGCCGGGCGCGTGTGCGTATGTGCCCAAGATCCCGAGAGGAGAATGGAGGAGAAGGGATTGTGGTGTGACCATCCCCCCTGGGGGGTGATTTCTCGCTTTCTATCTCTCTGTCTCTCTCTGTCTGTCTGGCGAGCGCACGCGCCCTATAGCGAAAACCTCTCCAAAAAAAAAAAAAAAATTAATAATCCCTAAATGTCATAATTTTTTCAAATAGCATTTACATTTGTTTCATAAAAATTCTTTTACTATTTTATTTGTTTAAATCAAGGGGAAATAAAGTTCATTACTATAAAGTTCATTACTGCAATTGGTTGATGTCTCAAATCTGTTTTTTCTTTAAAAATTGTCATTGAAATACCATGCACAAGGAAAAAAGCGTATTAATACATGTAAAGCTCAGTGAATTTCCCAGTCTCTTTAAATCTGTAAATTGACCTTTCTCCTCTTTAACTTTGGAATTTATTTTCTAAAGAATGTGTTTGTCTTGTAGTGTTTCCCGGGCTGGTCTTTGTGGATGGTTTCCCATGGAGTCATTTAGCAGGTCCCTCTGTTCTCCATTTCCTGTAGATCGGTGGTTATCAAGTTAGGTCGATTTTTTGGCAAGACCTTTCCACAGATGCTGTTATTTACCCTGTCAGGAGACTACCTGGGCTATCTCTTTATCCAAGCATCTTTTGAAACGCAATGTGACTTCTACAAACAGGCAAAAGCCAGACAGACTGAGTCTAGTGGATAAACGTGGGCCAGCAAGCCGGAAAATGATGGTCTGTGTGGCAAACAAGGTGTGATCAAGTAATGAATGAGTTGCTTGTGGGGCTGGTAAACTGGCCCTGAAGGAAATTCCAAAACATTCCGAAAACGTCCTGAGCAATGGCAGCAAGACAGGGACAACCACCCAGATTGATTAATGTGAATGGAACGTGACAAGGACGGAGAAACTGCAGCGTTGCATGTGGGTGGTCGTGCGAGGGTCGTCGTGGTCACCGGCTCCTCCTAAGGCCCTTTCATAGACTCAGTGTGCATCTGTCACGGTCTAGAGCGGGAGCTAGACCTTGCTGAATTCGACCTGCTCAGCTGCCTCGCTGAGGACTCTCTTCTCGCTAAGGGCGGACCCGACGCCAGCTCAGCTGGATCCCACCCGCTCCCTCCGCAGCTCAGGGGTTTGCCTCATCTCCGTGACTCGGCGAGAAGTGGTCAGGCCGCTGACCTGCAGCTTCTGTGCAATCAACAAGAAATGAGGAAGCACAGGCGGGAACCTCCAGAGCCGACCAGAGGCGGGCCTCAGAGCAGGCACCAGGCCTCCAGCCTCGGTTATTTTAACGCCCCGCCGACTTCCCAGTTCCAGCACAGCGGAACTCCACCCCGCACGCGCTCGCAGCCCCTTTTGTGTCTCACTCCACCTCCGCGCGTTCCAAGCGGAGCCCCGCCCCCGCCTGGCCCCGCCCCATGACGCAAGAGCCGGGAGGAGCCGTGGAGGCCTGTGGCCAGACCAGCCAGCCCTGCGTCACCGGCGGTCGCCTCACCCGAGCTCCTCCCACGCTCGCCGGCCTGGAGCTCGCGCCTGCGCAGCTTGGGCCCAGCCCCGGTTGTCAATCCTCTTCCTCCCTAGCAACCGTGGCCCGCTCCCGCCTCCGCCCCCGCGTTTGCGCACGCGCGCCCCTTCCGGCGCCCGGCCCCGCCCTCCCCGTCACCCGTAACAACCACTCGTGCCCTCGCCGCGCCCCTCCTCACTCCCGCCCCTTCAACCCCCTCCCCGGAACCGGCGGTCGGGCTGCAGCCGCCGAGCAGTGGAACGGCGACGGCGCCGCGGAGCCGCCAGCATGAGCGTCCCCCGCTGCCCCGCGTCCCGGGCCCGGCCTTTCTGACCAGAGGTAAGCGCGCGTCGCCGCGGGAGGCTCCGAGCGCGCCCCCCGGCCCCCGGCCCCCGCCCCGGCTCCGCAGAGCGGGCGCCTCCCGGCGGCCCCCCGGCCTCCGGACCGGCTGCGCCGCTGGTCCCGGCCCACCTCCCGCCGCCTCTCGCCCCTCGCCGCTCCTCTGGCCCCGGTCTCGCCTGGAGTCCCACTCGCGGGGGCCCCTTCTTGCGGGAGCAGAGTTTGGGGTCCTCAGCCAGTCCCTGGCCCACCGCTTCCTAGCCGGCTCGGGCGAGCGCGCCGGACCCCTCCGGAGCCGGCTCGGAGTGTCCTCGCTGGGTTTGGCCCTTGGCTGATCTTTCAACACCAATTGTCATGCAATAGAGGCAGCCGGGTCCTGGAAGCCACTTGGCCCTGTCACTCCGGATGCCCGCGTAGGGCGTCTCTCTGGACCAGAGCATCCCAGGCTGGGACTGGCAGGAGTTCAGAAGCTCCTGAATTAGCAGGTTCTTAGTGTAGCCTTGGGTTCTGCCAGCGGTGGAATCCTGAATGGATGTTAGTTTCTTAAAGGAGCATTGGGCTTCTCTGCTTCCGCTCTGCACCCCTGTTGTACCATGTAATCGTCCTCTTATCTAGGGGATGCTTTAAAATGGAATTTTCTTGATTAAACTTTTAAAAGATGATCAGCTCCTCCCTGTGTATCAGTATTATGAGGTTTGCAAAACTGAATAGAATGCGGTCCAGGCATACCAGGACACGTTGCCCAGAATCCAGATGAATGAAGTCTTCCGGTTAAGTTTGGAGAAGAACTTGGGAGTTTGACCCTGATTTTCATGTTTTTAGAGTTGTAAAACCTTGTTTTACAGAGATGGAACTGAGTCCTAGGGAGTTCAGATGGCTGGCTTGAGGTCACCAGAGTTAACCCTTCGGTTTCCCCCACTGTCAGATGGTGCTGCTTTCCACATTAACCCGCTCCTGAAAGGTAGGTCACACAGACACACCCCAGAAGGTTCAGGCCAGTTCACATAGCATTAACATTATAGGCATTTTCTGAAGTCCAGTATGTATACATATATTTTCTTGCTTCACAGTTAGACTTTGGGCTCTTGGAAGATACTAATTTTTTGCACTTTTTAATATCCTCTCACAATACTCAGCATAAAATAGCATTCTTTTTTTTGGGGGGGGAGAGGTTTTCACTATAAGCGCGTGCGCTCGCCAGACAGACAGAGAGAGACAGAGACAGAAAGTGGGAAATACCCCCCCCCCACCCCCCGGGGGGATGGTCATGCCGCAATCCCTTCTCCTCCATTCTCCTCTCGGGATCTTGGGCACGCACACACACGCGCCCGGCGTGAGTTTTAAGCCTCCGGGTCCGGGACGTGAACCACAGTCGACTACATGGGAGTCCAGCGACATAGCCATTACGCTCCAAAATAGCATTCTTAATGAGTATTTTCAGCAGAACAGGCAGGCCCATTAGACTAATTTTTCTTCTCTCTCTTAAGTGGGGGAATAAATGTATCTTCAGAAAATCCCACATAGGCTGACCCCAGAGTGTGATTATGTCCCTCAAAGAAGGCTTCTTTGACGTGTGAATTAGGCTTGAGCATTTAATTGACTACTTAAAGATCACAGCTATTTAAGCCAAGGGGCTCAGCCTTTCTGCCATTTCAAGACAGGCCTCTGAGAGTGTAGTATACACAGTTTGAAATCTGGAATTGACACAAATTTCTTTCGAAGCTAGCTTTTGAAGAACATTCCATCATTTGAAATAAAAATCGTGTTTTTCCCCTTTTATTTTTGTGTTTCCCCAGAGCTAATATCGTAATGTGCTGCCATTTTATTTGGCTCCTGGTAGAAATTGTTTAAGAGAGTGATTCAAACACTAATTTCGTCGGCTGTTAGACTAATTGAATCATAGCACTTCATCGCAGAAAGCACTCCCGTCCCCTGCCAGTGCAGCCCAGCCATGTGATGAGGGGAGCCCTCAGGTGTTGTTTGGGACTCCCTTTGCCTTTTCTAATTAGTCCCTCCCTGCCCCTGTCTAAGTGCCATCTTTAGATTTTTGTGCACAGAATCATGAGCTGTGATGGTCCCTGTCTGCCCTAGGCCGTGGTCTCCTGTGTCAGTGCGCACGTCCACGTGTCTGGATGGTGGTTATTTATCACACGTGTTGCTGTTTGCAGGTGTGAGGATTGCCATTGTGTTACAATCATGGTGCAGAAATACCAGTCACCGGTGAGGGTGTATAAACACCCCTTTGAGCTAATTATGGCGGTAAGTACTTTGCATTTCCATTCGCTCTCTGGCTTCTTATGTTTTAAGTGCTAGAATTTGATGGTCTCTAAAATGAACATTTGTTGTGTATCTCCATTCCTTCCTCCTTACTTCCTCTGTCTTTACGCTTATGAACGGCAGGTAGTTTCTCATATAGGCTTCTGAAAATCAAAAGTCTGTGTTTTCAAATGTACCTGAGGGTGATGTACACAGTCGAGTTAATTTTCCCTTTGAAAATTCAGAAGTGGGATTCTGACGAGACCCTTCTTTCTCTGGATTTCGCTCTTATTCCTTGAAGCAGAAAAGGAGTGTGGAGTGTGGTTTTCCTTCTGTGCGTTCAGAGGCCAGCCTGGTCGTGCTGTATCTCCTTTAGGTAGGCATAGCCCCAAGCACCGTAGGATGGTACACGTGTTATTTAAGGTGTTTGATTGAAGGAGCCCCCCCCCATCAAATCTATGAGTCAAGTTGGAATTCTACAAATGGGGTAAAGTCATACTTTGCTTATTTCTACCTAAATAACCATTGTACTAGAAGCAAAGCAAAACAAACTTTTTTTTTTTTTTGCCAGAGGGTGCGTGCACTCACAGAGTGGGTGTGTTTGTGTGTGTGAGAAAATGCCTCCTCATAGCGGACAGTCATGTCACAGTCTCATCTCCATTTCTCTTTCCTTTGGGATTTGAGACATGTACACATACGTGCCTGGCTTGTTTGTCAAGCCACTGGTCCAGGATTCAAGCCACACAGCAGGCCATGCGGGATCCAGCCTCCTTACCCACCATACCGCTGGCTGGCCCTAAACAAACCTTTCTCACTCACTTTTAGGTTACTGTAGGGTATCCCTTACCTGCTCTGTTGTGTCGGTACTGGGAATTCACACAGCGGAATATAGCACGCAGGAAAGTGTGTCCGTCACAGACACACACCTTGCTGACAGCATGGCGAACTGGCACGCTGCGTTCCTGGCACCAGGCTTGGGAACAGGAGCTCGGGCAGCCCTGTGAATAAGTCCCTGCTCCCTCGCCCTCGCGAGTCAGCCCTTCTCGACTCTCACACCCAGCGTCACCTGTTTCTATTCTTTGAGTGAAAACGCAGGTATATTTTGCATCTGGCTGCTTCTGCTCCACCTTGAATTTGTGGAATTTATCTAGATTAATACCGTTTTGAGAAACAAAACGAAAACTTGAGTCAGGGGATAAGTAAAGATTAGGGGAAGTGTTGTTTGAATTGATACATGATTTGCACACAGTCCATTGGTCATGTGTTGTTAGATGTGCACTTTGATCAATTTAAGCCAAAGGCTCGTCCATACCTCTGTCAAGACACGGAGCTTTGGGACCAGCAGTTGGAGTAATGGCTATGTTGCTGGACTCTCATGTAGCGGACCACAGTTCGAGTTCTGGAACTGGTGGCTTAAACTCATGCTGGGTGCGTGTGCCTGCATGCCCAAGATCCTGAGAGGAGAATGGAGGAGAAGGGATTGTGGAGTGGCCATCCCTCCTGGGGGGTGATTTCTCACTTTCTATCTCTCTATCTCTGTCTTTCTGGTGTGGCGCCCTATAGCAAAAACCTCTCCAAAAAAAAAAAAAAAAAAAAAAGGACACGGAGCTTTGTACACGTTACCCCAGGATCTCCCCAGGCCCCTTCTCTGTCAGGTGGGAGGCTCTTGTGTGTGTGTCTGTGGTTTTTTAAAACCTTCCGTATCAGTTCCTTGCGTGCGCCACATTGGTGGTGGGAGACCCAGTTGGGCCAGCCAGCAGGAAGGCATGTGGTGCGATAGGAATCTCCTGACCGTCCAGGAATGTGGGGCCTGGGGCGGAGCTCTGGAGCCTGGCGCCTGAGGCCGGCCCTGGCTGCTCCGGGCCCTGGCTGCTCCGGGCCTCTGGAGCAGTTGTCCTGGGACTGCACTCCTTGGACTCCGCCTCCCCTTCTGCTGGAGCCTTGCTCTGCACCACCCACCGGCCCTGCTCTCTCCGGTTTTCCTTCCCCTAGGCCTCAGCTCACGTGCTTTCTTAGCTGGCTAAATCCCCTGGCCCCAGTTCAACTTTGGCATTTCTTGTTGCATTCTTTCTATTTCTAAGTGACCAATTCTTGTCACAATTCCTAGTTCACATTCTTGAGAGATGCCTGGTCTGTTTGTTTTTCTTTTCTGCCCTGGACCTAGGAAATGCGTTACTGGCCAGCCAACCTGGGGAGTGCCTGTCCAGGGTGGGTCTCAGGTCTCCTGACCCTTCAGTTAGCTGGTTGTCAGAATTGGGGACAGTGGAGGCAGCTTTGTGTAAAAGGGGTACCCGTGTCAGACATTAGGAAGGGTCAAAGTAGCCCAATGCAGCCCTGGAGCTGGAGGTTGGTCTCTTCTCCAAGCAATATTGAATAGATTTCATAAAGAGTAAAGAGGTATTTTGATTGTCTATTGTTCAAACTTCCTTATTTCCCTTGCTTTCCTATTTTCAAAATTAAGAAGTTTGCTTTGCTAATTTATGCATGAATTTACATAAGAACTTGAAATTAAAATTCAATCTTTTAAAAGTAAACCATTTTAAACTTTTGTTTTGACCTTTCTCTTGAATTGTTAGTTTTTTTCTTTTCTTTTTTTTTGCCAGAGGGTGTGTGTGCTTGCCATAGAAAGAAAGACAGAGAGGGAAAGAAAGCTCCCCCTGGGGGGATGACCACACCATAATCCCCTCTCTGCTGTTCTCTTGGCATTTGGGGCATGTATGCACATGCCCCTGGAGTGTCTTTCAAACTGCCGGGTCCAGAACTCCAGCCACACATTCGGCTACGTGAGGTCTATTTGCCTCAACACCACAGTACCGGCTGGCCTACAAGATATTTTTTAATCTGAAAATGATATATTTTACCTTTTTCCTCCCCAAACTGTGTGTTAAAGTCACTTGTAGTTTTTGTATTGGTCTTGTGCTCCATTTTCTGACTGTTGTTGTGTGGTGTAAAATCCTCCATTTTTGCCTCATTGGGAAAACACCAGTAGTGTTCACGGCCACTGTGAGAATATCGTCCTCCGAGCACCATCAGCGAGGGAGAAGGCAAGAAGAGAACTGCAGCTTCTCTGGGGTGTTTGTGGGGACTCGAGAAACAAATGTGCTTCAGTAACCACAGCGCCTGGCGGTGACAGAGAGCCTGCGGCAGGTGGTGGGCACTGGGTGGGCGGTCCAGGTCCTAATTTATCTGGGCCCTGTGAGGAGAAAGACTAGGAGAAAGTGCCACCCACTCAACTTAATGCTCTGGTTGGTTTGCTTTAATTTCCAGTTTAATTGTAATGGGTGCCAGGAAATTGTCTGGTAAAGTGTCTGGTGTGAGTGGGTACCCGGTGGGGATCAGATATGTTCATTGCTTTTGGATTGATTTAATGAAAATTCACCATTTGTTTTGGAGTCCATGGCATTAAGAAATCTTGTTAAAGTTCTCATTAACTCGAATTAAGGAATGGTATTTAAACAGACAAAGGGGAAGAGAGGGTTTTCAGCAAGTACTTGTGATGGGCTAGTGGTATTCTTTTGTCTGTTGTCGCCAGAGGGAAGTTCTGAGGTTCACTGAGCCACAGACCCCCTTCCCCTCCCCAACGTGGAGTCTGAGCCTCAGAGACGCTAAAGCTCCCTGGGCTCGGCAGAGCTCTTCAGAGCTCTTCAGCCTCTGGAGTTGAGCCTTATTATGCCTCTCCACGTGTCTCCTCCGCCCCAGTGATTGGTGTCACGGAAGGTTTATGCAAGTTCTTACCCGGGAAGATGTCTTTCCGTCTCCTCTCTGCAGCACCATTTCCTGGGGTGCTCTGCCTGGCGTGTGGGGAGGGAAGAGGAGGGAAGGGGACCAGTCGAGGACACTGCAGATCACTCCTGAGAGTCTGTGGCCTCGGGCAGGCACCGTGAGAAGATCCCACAGGTTAGGGGCAGGATGCGAGGTCAGGTGCTGAAGAGCTTCATTAGAAATCTGAGATAAAACACACATTTCATTTTTATTTTAGTTATTCTTTTAGAGTGAGACTTTTGCTATAAGGCGTGTGCGCTCACTAGAGAGACAGAGATAGAGAGACAGAAACCAAGAAATCACTCCCCGGGGGTATAGCCACACCACAGTCTCTTCTCCAGCCTTCTCCTCTTGGGATTTTGGGCACACACATACACACACCTGGTGTGAGTTTTAAGCCGCTGGGTCCAGGACTCAAATCATGGTTGATTATGTGGGTATCCAGCGACGTAACCATTCCGCCATTTGCTACTCCCTCTTCGTTTGATTTTTGATTGTCAGAGTGCAGGCCCTTGCCAGAGAGATACGGGGAGACAGGGGAGGGAGAGAGAGCACCCCTGGTAGGGCATGGTCACAATGCAGTCCTTTCTCCATTTCTCTGTCCCGTTGAGATTTGGGGCACGCACACTCAACTGTCTGTGGGGCTGGCCCCAACAGAAGTGCACCCCCTGTATTAATGACTCCTTAAAGACACAGAGGTGTGGAGGTGGCAAGAGGGTGCCTGGTGTGGGGCGCCGTCCAGGGCGGAGGAGCCGGGAGCCTCCGTCCGGACCAGATCTCGGAGAGTGGCAGAGGCGAGGACACAACGCGGCCTTTCCTGTAGGACAGCTGTCACTGGCCAGCTGGACGCGGGAGGGAAGAGGCTCCACTGGTCCCTGCGTCCCCAAATCGACTTCCCCAGGCCTGTCCCTGCCGGGCTTTCACCTGGCCGTGCTCCAGAACCTGTCACCTGTGTCCCCAAGGCAGCACACCCTCTAGATTGTGCTTTTCCCTCCTGCCATGGCCATTTTCCCAGACTGAGTCTGCAAGGGTGGCCAGAGGTGACTGGCTCGCTTTGTCCCCGCAGGTTGTCTTGCATTCTGTCCTTTTCGTCAGTCTGAGTTCATCTGTCATTGCACTTCCAAGCTCCTTTGCCTGTCATCAAGGTCCTTCCCTAGTGTGTCCTGCCGCCCATGCCCCGTGTAGCCCTATTTCCAAGGTACGCCGACTTCCCGAGGGACCAGCGTCCACTTCTGTGCAGTCCGGAGTGTGTGTGTCCCCCACCTTTGATTCTCCTGCGCTGAGGCTCACCGCTCCTGTCATCTCAGGCCTCAGTCACCTTGTCCCGCCTGCGCGCGCGCCCTGTGGTGCCGTCGGTGTCCTCTCCCCTCCCTCCGGCACGGTTTTCATGCTGTAGTCGGCACTGTTAGGTGCTTCTGCTTCTAACTGAGGTCCCTTTCCCCAGAGCTTCCTGAGCGTCGTTCCCCAGCGGTTTTGCTTGTTCCTCCAGGACAGTAGCTCCGGCTGTGCCTCTGGCTCCTCCAGTGCCTGCATAGGCACACAGTGGGGCTGCGGATGTCTGTGATAGGATCACTGTTCGCACTCACTCTGAGGACTTGGGGAAACGCAGCGCTCAGAGGTGGCTCCGTTCCGTTTGGGAAAAGAAGTGACGCGTGCTCCTTTGAATAGCCAGCGCCTGTCCAGGGTTAGAGCCTTTCTGTGATGGAGCTGGCTAAGTTTTAAAGATATCTCCATAAGTTATGCAAAGCCCTGCAGTGACGCTGTGCTAGTAGTTTAAGCAGCACATGAGAAACCTCACCGCGTGTGCAAGGTCGAGGCCGGCTCGCTGCATTTGTGTTCGCTCTCCCAGCCCCCCTGTTCCACTTCGTTTCACTCTCTGGCTTTTTTAAAAATTTATTTATTTAATTTTATTCATTCATTCATTTATTTTAATTTGACCAGAGAGAGAGACAGAGAGAGAGAGAAGGAAAGTGAGAAAGCAAGCCACCAGGTCCAGGACTCGAGCTGTAGTCGGCCATGTGGGAGTGTCCAGCGCCTTAACCACCACATCACCTGCTGGTCCCCACTCTTCTGGCTTTTAAGGCTCCTTCTCCTTTCCTCCCAGGTGTCATTTGTCTCCCCACTAAGACTCGAGGGCCCAAGGGAGAGAAGGAGATTTGCTCTGAGTCTAGGTGCAGATCTGGGCCTGCCGCAGACCATCTCTGTGTCCTGGTGCCTAGGCTGGCAACTAGCATGAGGCTGCTGGGAGCTGGCGATGGAGCGCGGAGGACTGTGGTGAAGGCAGGTCAGGCAGGGCCCGGTGAGGGCCACGTCCTTGCCTTCTGGTGCCCTGCTCTTTCCCAACTCCAAATATGAGGGCAGGCGAGTCCATTTGTACGGAAGCAAGTGCTTTACAAGTGCGTGTGTCTTTTAGGCGTTCATACTTAAGCTTTATTGCCAGCGAGACATGCGGGGAGCCTGGGACAGACTTGTCTTTTTTTTTTTTTTTTTAAGAATTATTTTATTCGGGGCCGGCAAGTGGCGTGGTGGTTAAAGGCACCAGACTCCCACATGGTCAACCACGGTTCAAGTCTCTGACCTGGTGGCTTGCTTTCTCATTTCCCCTCTCTGTCTCTCTCTGATCAAACTGGAAAATAATAATGATAGTAATAATAAATAAAGTTAAATAAAATAATTATTTTTAAAAAGAATTATTTAATTTTATTCAGTGTGACTATTTTATTTTTTTTATGTTTTTGAAGTTGACCAGAGAAAGAGAGAAGGAAAATGAGAAAGCAAGCTGCTGGGTCCAGGACTCAAACCATGGTCAGCCACGTGGGAGTTCAGCCACCTAAACCACCATGCCACCTGCTGGCCCCGACTTGTCTATCCTATTCCAACGTGGGGAGACCCTCCTCTGTCCCAAATCAAGCCTGTTCTTTGTGGAGTGAGGGTGTGGTGTGCAGAAAGCTGAGAGGTGAAGTGCTCTCTGAGGAAGGTCTTGGGAACAAAAGCCGCCCATGTGCACCTGTTTCCAGATTGTTCCTCTGGTTGGATGTGACAGAAGCGTGGGTCCTGTACTTTTTTTTTTAAGGAATTATTTAATTTTATTTATCACGTTTATTTTTAATTTGCTACAGGGCATGTGCGCTCATAAGAGAGAGAGGAGGAAAGTGAGAAAGCAAGCTGCTAGGTCTGGGACTCAAACTGTGGTTGGCCATGTAGGAATACAGCACCTTAACCACTATGCCACCTGCTGGCCCCACCTTTTTTTTTTTTTTTTTTTTTTTTTTTTTTGAGAGGATTTTTGCTATAGGGCGCATGTGCTCGCCAGAATGACAGAGACAGAGAGACAGAAAGCGAGAAATCACCCACTGGGAGGATGGCCACGCCACAATCCCTTCTCCATTGTCCTCTTGGGATCTTGGGCACGCACACACACGCCTGGTGTGAGTTTAAGCCACCAGGTCCAGGACGCGAACCGCGGTCGACTACATGGGAGTCCAGCGACATAGCCATTACGCTAACTGCTGGTCCCTCCACAGTCTCTTTATTTTGTGAGTGAGGGGTCAGAGAGATAGCACCCCCCAAGCAGGGTCTCAATGCCATGATCACCCCCACCCCCAGCCTCAGCTGGTTGCAGTTCTCAGGGACACATGTGTCTGACGTACTTAAGGAGGTCTCTAAACTTGAACCCAGAACTTTGCTGTGTGAATCACCTTTGCATTTCATTGCTGCGCCGCTGTTTGTGCCCCTGGAGCCTGTTCTTCGTCCTTTCTCAGTCTGTGTGGCAGCTAGCCGCCTTCTGAAGCCCCATCTGCCCACCCATCCCGTCCTTGCCTGAAATATCCAGCCTCCTGTCCACTCTCCTCTAATCTGCTCTCTTCCCCTGACTCAGGTCCCATTCGTACCAGGTTCTCAGCACGGCTCTGGTTAGTACGAAGTACTCACATTCCGTCTTCTGTCTCCTTGAAGCACATCTTCCTCTCATTCCTGATTTCATCCTTGGGCCTTTTTGTATTTCTGATTCTGCTTTCTGAGTGACTGATGGTTAGGGTGATGCTGAAATACTGATGTTCCTGGCTTACAGTGGGTTAAATCATGATAATTCCATCATAAATAGGGATTATTATAAATTGAAATGCAACATAAAGTTGAAAAATCTTAGGTCAAACCCTTTTAAGTCAAGGACTATCTGTACATCTTTTTCAGTAATCGAGGTATTGTTAGACTGTCAAGCAGCTTAACTGGCAGTAGAGTTCATTTTTACTCAAATGAATAAGCAATCTGCTTTTGGGAGTAGCTGACTTAACCCAGCTTTATTTGAATCTGGATGTGGAGCAAAATATTCCAGGTTCTCTGATATAGTAAGGGCCCAGGGCGGTTTTAGTGGGGGACGGTGCTCTTGTCACGTATGGTGTTTCGGGACGCCACGGTCCTCCTGCCCCGCTGCAGACTGGCTGTAAGATGTGCCTGGCCTTGGAGGTGGACCCGACGGCTGCTGAGGTGGCGTGCCACCTGCGCGGCGCAGGCCCTTCCCTCTGCTCCCACTTTCTCACCATGTTGTGTGTCCTGAGTTGCTTCAGTGTGCTTGAGTGAGACAGCCGTGGTGCAGGGGAAATACTTCCAGAGAAATAAAACAGGATCAGGTCAGCTCCTTGCCTCTCTGATTTACCGGTTTTAAAGCAAAACTAAACTAAAACCGAGACCCCTAAACTTTATATTATGGAAAATTTCAAGGATACTCAAGTAACACTGTAGGAAGAATTGGACAATAAATGCCCTGTACACCATCACCCCCTTCAGATAATACCAACGTCTTGCCAGTATTTTTTTCATCTATTCTCCACACTTTTTTATGGTTGGTGCATCTAAAGCCGATTTCAGATATTTCGTTAATTTGCTGATAAAGACGTCAGCGTGCATCTTTAACTGTCAAGGACCTTTTTCTTCTTTAAACACAACCACCCCATTGTTACCACACCTGACAAAGCCCTTATTACTTGAAATCACCTAGCACCAAGTCCTCCTTCAGATTTTCTCAGTTTTCTAAAAGATGACTGTATATAAGTTGTTTGGATCCTGCTTCAGATAACATCGTTTACATTTGGTTATTATATTTTTTAAATCTCCTTTATTCTCTAACATTCCCCCTTCCCTTCCCCTTCACTTCCTTTCATGCCATTGGCTTGTTAAGAAGTGGGTCACTTGTCCTGTTTAGTTGTCTTAACCTTTGCTGATGTCAGTGCTCGTTTCAGCATTCAGGCAAGGAGACACAGACCCAGATCCGGCCGGCGCGGCCACTTTCCGCAGCTCTGTTCAAACATTGCTGACATAGATTGAGACTGCTGTTACAACCAGCTGCCTGCCTTTTGTTCTCATGATCACTCTAGGTCATTTTGAGTTGCAGATGAGATGGAAAGCGTTTCCCCCAATTTAAATTGGGCCATGCTGTTTATAGTTACTTTTAACCCTCCGGTCGACCCTCTGCTTTGTGCCGAGTGCTGAGACAGGAGTTAACTGCCTAGCCCTGGTCTGTGTGGACCCGCCTGGCAGGACCCTGACTGGGGCTAACTGGTGTGTCTGGAAGTGGCCTGAGCCAGCCGTCGGGAAGGTCAGCTAGTCCGTGCTCTTCTGCACCTCTTTTGCAAGGGCCCTGGACAGGGGTGTTGGGCTGATCAGGGAAGCTCCACCAACGTGTTTACTGCAGAGAGGATTTTGGTTGCCAGGTGTTATGATTGATCATCTTTCTTGATTTTTTTTTAAAAGAATTATTTATGTAAACCATTCTTCCTTTCTTCCTTTCTTTCTTTTAATTTCACTAGAGACAGAGAGAGAGAGAGGGAAAGTGAGAAAGCAAGACACCAGGTCTGGGACTTGAACTGTAGTCAGCCATTTGAGAGTCTAGTGCCCTTAACCACCATGCCACCTGCCGGCCCCCATCTTTCTTTCTTTCTTTCTTTTAAGAGAGATTTTTGCTATAGGGCACATGCGCTTGCCAGAAAGACAGAGAGAGACAGAGAGACAGAAAGCGAGAAATCACTCCCCAGGGGGCTGGCCATGCTGCAATCCCTTCTCCTACATTCTCCTCTCAGGATCCTAGGCACACATGCACACGCGCCCGGCGTGAGTTTAAACTCGAACGGTGGTCAACTACATGAGAGTCCAGCGATAATAGCTATTACACTAGCTGCTGGTCCCGAGGCCCCCATCTTTCTTGATTTTTGACCTGTGCAAGAGTGAAGCACTTTAGTGGAATTATTTTACATATTGTGACAGAAAACATATATTGCATTGTAACTCTTTTGAAAGGCATACTTTGATGTTAGGAGTTACTTGCCTTTTGATTTTTCTAAAGTCAAGTCTATAGATAATGACGTATCACTTACTGAGGATAATTGTATGTGTCTTTATCAGTACCAGATCCATTGTTCTCCATTCGGAAGCCTGCCTGCATGCTCGGTAGCCCTGCTCCGGACTGCCGTGTCTGCCCCGGCGTGTGTGAGTTCCTGCTAAGCGCCCAGTTCGCCAGCGTCTTGACTATTCAGTTGACAGCTGCAAGCTGCAGCCTCTTGGGTCCCTGCCCTCCCCTTCTGACCCGTCTTGCTTTCCTTTCTCTCTCCTACTTCCTTGCCATGTTGGTGTGGATGGGCTTCTTTTTCTTCTCGTTCTGCTGTTTGGGGACTTCAGGTTGTGCCTCTGTCTTTTCTGGCCTTAATAGGCACTTCAGTCAGCAGCTGATGCTGGTTGTAGAAGCAGCCGCCCAGTGTGCTCTCTGACATCGCTTCCTGGGCAACCTCATTAAACCTCTGGTCCCACTGTCACCTTACAAACCAAAGCTCTCCCAGCTTTAGTTCACCTAGAAGCCTCTCAGAGGCTTCCAGACGCATGGCCAGCTGCTGCCAGTCGTCTCCTTTAGACTATCCAAGACAGATTGAGCACATCTGAAACAAGTCACCCCTCCTGCTCCCCGCACAGACCAGCCCAGTGCCTCTGTGATGGCTGTCCTTTCTGCCTGCGTCTTTGATGAGTAGTGTCACAAGTACCTTATCCTCAGGCCGGAGCCCGAGGTGCCCTGGCTTTCCTCCTTGCCTTCCCGTCCTGTGGAGACCAGCTGGGAGCCTTGGTGGGGATGTCTCCCAAATGGGCACTGGCTGCTTTGCTTCAGCCATGGTGGCTTAGCCCTGGGGAGGCTCGCAAAGCCTTTCTGGGCTGTCTCCAACCCAGCTCACCCAGCCCAGTTCCCCTAAGGGCTCCTGCCAGAGAGAGTACCATGTGGCCGGTCTGACCAAGCCATGTGCTGGACGGTGAAGGTCAAGTGTGAAGGTCAAGTGTGAGCTCTGTAGCTCGAAGCCCAGAGCCCCTGCCCCGCTGCCGCCACGTCGTCCCCACAGTCTACCTGCTCTGAGGTCCCTGCAGTTCCCTGAGGATCTGTTTTCTCAGGACCCTGGGCCTGCAGGCCCCTGCCTGGCTGCCTTCCCCCTTCTCCCCTGGCTCAGTCTTGAGTCAGAGCTCCTCCGAGGGCCTGTGACCTCACTGGATGCTCACATGGCTGTGTCCCCTTACCCCACTGTGAGCGAGTCGGGCTGGGGGAACCAGCGCATCTGGCTTCTTGTCATAGTGTTCCCGAAGCCTGAGAAATCGCTCTGTCTGGGAACGGTGGTCTTGGAATGCGGCTTCTGCTGGTGGCAGGCTCTACCGAGGGTCCCGCTGGAACACACTCTTGAGTTGGCGTATAGGCTACCCAGAGATCGCGTTCCAGAAGAATCCCACGCAAGCCGTGTCTCGTGTGTAAAGAGAGCGCGCGCTCAGCGAGCTGAAGCCGTCCTGTGGCTGCCTGGAGCACGTCCCAGCACGGGTCATCACTCGGCCTTTGCGTGTCTTCTCTCTCCTGATGATGAGCAGAACATATAAAAAATCCCATTTCTGTGGTTCTCCTCAAACAACAGCTCGTTTTAAGTCACCGTATTGGCTCTGACAGGATGGTAATCTAATCTGCTTTTCTAAGATTTCTCCAAGTTTAAATCTAAGAGGCTAGTTATTACATGATTTTTTTCATGGTAAGTTACTCTATAACATTAGGCAGTCCTGTTCATAAAATGTGTATGTTTCTTTTCTGTTTCCTACTTTCCTGCCTGTGCTTGTATGGAAAGCCACAGCCAGGGCTGCAGGCTGCAGCTCCCTGAGGTCCGAAGTCAGTGGGAGTGGGCGGTCGTGGGAGTGGGCGGGTTTGCGCTGTCGGTGTCCAGGAAGCTCTGCCCCGGCGCCTCTCCTCTTCCCTCTGATGTTCTAACACGAAGTTGGTTTAGGAGGCATGTACTAACAGTTCTAAATTCTGGGTCTTGGCTGATTCGGGATGTCTGGGGGTGGCCCGCAGTCTGTGGTCGCACAGGCCCTCGGGGGGCTCGGGTACCTGCTCAGCCATGAGAGCCCCTGGCTTGGCACGCCGCAGTCCAGGTCTGTGGTGATGGCCCAGTCGGACGGTTGGTCTCAGCTATGGCTTTTTTGTTCTGCAAACTTTTCAAAAGGATATTCTTCAACAGGCTGGGTTATAGACTCCTTACGTGACGCTGTCTTGTGAAGGATTTAACATGTACTAGGAGGCTTGTTTTTTGCTCCATGTGCTTTTCCAGACTGTTCTTAAATTTGTTTAGTGATAACGAAGGTAACAGTAGCAAGCATCGGGTAACAGCGCTTCCCTAGGGGTTGTCTTCATCTCTTGTATAACTCTGTCTGCTAATTTTTAGATAGAATAGATTTGTATCGGACCTTAGTAACTTTTTTTTTGTTTTGGTGAAATATGCGTAACAGAAAACCGAACAGTTACGCCATTTGTAAGTGTACAATTCACGGTCACTAAGCACATTTGCACTCAGCACAGCCAGTTCCCTCCACCTCTGGAGCCTTTGCATCTTCCCCAGCCAAACCCCGGATCATTAATTAAACACGGACCTCCCCCTCTGGCTCTGGCAGCACCTTCTGCTTTCTGTGTCTGAATCCGCTGCCCTGCAGACCTCATCTACGCGCTGTCTGACCTGTGCCAGGATCTCTTTCCCTTGGCGTAGTGTCCTGGGTTCATGTGGGTTACAGCACGTGTCAGACTGTCCTCCCTTTCCAAGGCCGAGGGTGGTCCAGCTTATGTTTATACCACGTCCGGCTCCTCCAGCCTTTTGCCGGTGGACGCTCGGGTTGCTAGCCAGTGGCTACAGGCTGTGCTGTGCTTTCTCTCTTTCTTTTTCTTTTAAAAACTTATTATAAGGCACGTATGCTTAACGAGAGAAAAAGGGAGAGGGAGGGAGAGAGTGAGAAAACCGTCTCCAGAGGGATAACTACATCGCAGTCCCTTCCCCTCCATTCTCCTCTCGGGATTTTGGGCACACACGTACACGTGCCTGGCATGAGTTTCAAGCTGCCGGTCTGAGACTCAAACCGGGCAGTCAGCTACGTGGGATTCCAGTGCTTTAAGCACCACACCGCCTGGCTGGCTCTTTGCTATACTTGTTTTTTTCTTTTCTTTTTTTTTTTAGAGAGAGATTTTTTTTTTTTTTTTTTTTTTTTTTTTTTTTTGCTATAGGGTATGTGCTCACCAGAGAGACAAAGAGACAAAGTGAGAAATCACCTCATTGGGGGTGGCCATGCCACAATTCCTTTTCCTCTGTTCTCCTCTCAGGATCTTGGGCATGCACGCACATGTGTTCAGTGTGAGTTTTAAGCCCCTGCATCCAGAACTCGAACCACAGTTGACTATGCGGAAGTCCAGCGACATAATCACTATACCATCTGCTGGTCCCTGTGCTATGCATTTTTTTTGTTTTTAAGATAGATTTTGCTGTAGGGCACTTGCGCTTGCTGGAGAGACAGAGAGACAGAGACAGAAAGTGAGAAATCACCCCCCAGAGGGTATGGCCATGCCTCAGTTCCTCTGGGCACACATACACATGCCTGGCATAAGTTTCAAGCTGCTGGGTCCCGGACTCAAACTGTGGTTGACTACGTGGGAGTCCAGCAATGTAACCATTATGCCATCTGCTGGTCCCTGTGCTATGCTTTTTTAAAGGCTAAGTTTTGACTATAATGTCAATGAAAAATAATTGTATGTCTCTTTAGTTTTTTGTCTTTTATTTGGTAGATTCCAGATCCGAAAGATAAATTCCATGAGGAATTCAACGACTATGTTTTATTCCATCTGTTTAAAATACAGCTTTAATTTGTACCTCGGCGTTTCCATTGCTGTCAGTTTCCGCACAGAAGCAGAGCAGCGGCTAAAAGGGAGATTGATGAGCTGCGTGGCGGCCACTCTGGTGGCAGGGGAAGGGGACGCCCGTGGCAGCAAAAACCCTCCCCTGGGGAGTGCTCAGCTCTCGAGCTGCTCCTCCCGGTTTTCCTTTCTTTGTTCTTTCGGGTGTGAAATGAACCCTATGCTCCGGGGCCTGCGACACGCACCTAGCACAATGGAAGTCGGTTGGTAGTGCACGTCAGCGACTTTCCTGACGGGTGACACCCTCTGCCGACAGCTCGCTGACTCCACAGGGTTTTATTCTGGCTCGCGAATCCAGACCATGTTCCACAGCTCACTGCCTCCTTTTATGTGGGCGGCCACGTGGACCGCGGAAAGCTGACAGCTGCAGTTCCCGGTCGCCGCGGGCTTTGGGAGGTCTGAGAGTTGGTCTTCGACCGAGGAAAGTAACCAGTGCCCTGCCAGGTCCAGGCGCGTTCGGGGAGGAGTGTGCAGAGCTGCTCTTCGGCTTCAGAGATGTGGCTTTCCTCTGCTTGTGCTCTTTGTTAGGCCGAACATCTCACGGGTTAGGAGTGGATTTTGAAAATCATGGTATGTTTTGATTCCTTTAGCTCCTTTCAGCATCATGTGATTGCTTTAAAGACGATATTAAAGATGTGAAAACCCAAGAAAAATGAAGCTTTTAGCACTGTGGACATTCTCGTTTGCCTTGGACATGAGTAATTTTGGTAGGAGAAACATTTGGCATCCACGACTTGTCAACAGAGACAAGGCATCTTACACGGAAGGTCTGCTTAAGGACCTGTCTTTTTTTCTAACCCTTTCTAGCCTAGTGACCTTTAGTTTCCTTTTTTTTTTTTTGAAGAGGTTTTCGCTATAGAGCACGTGCGCTTGCCAGACAGAGAGAGACAGAGAGAGACAGAAAGCAAGAAATCACCCCCCAGGGGGATGGCCATGCCACAATCCCTTCTCCTCCATTCTCCTCTCAGGATCTTGGGCACGCAGTTTAAGCCACTGGGTCCGGGACTCGAACCGCGGTCGACTACATGGGAGTCCAGCGACATAGCCATTATGCTAACTGGTGGTCCCGACCTTTAGTTTTCTGACAAGGGGTAGTAGGTGTACTTTTATTTGATAATTGGAAAACTAAAAACTATGTAAACGGGCCAGTAAGCAGCATGGTGGTTAAGGTGCTGGACTCCCATGCAGCAGCCATGATTTAGAGTCCTGGAGGCCTGAAAATCACACTGGGCGTACGTGCATGCATGCCCAAAATCCTAAGTGAATGAAGGAGAAGGGATTGTGGCATGGCCATCTTCCCTGAAGGGTGATTTCCCACTTTCCCTCTCTCTGTCTCTCTGGCAAGCACATGTGACCTATGGCAAAGCCTTAAAAAAACAAAAATTACTAAGCACATTGAGAGCATCTGGATGTCTGTCGTGTTTATAACCAAGTGTGATCAGACAGGGTTTGCTTTGATATGTGTTTATTTTATTATTTTTTAAAGTTTATTTCATGAGAGAGGAACAGGGACAGAGACATTGACAGGCACCTCTGACAGGGTCTTGGCACACTGTGACCCTCTTCCCCAGTCCTCCAGCTTGTCAGGGTGTTGGGTGCCTATGCCTTGTCACAGGTGCACCCCAGGGACCCGAACCATGGTTCACCTTGAGGCCTCCAGCACTGCAGGGTGTTGTACTGTGTGTGCTGCCAAGGCCAGGCCTGCATTTATGTTTATGTCACAGCCCATGACATTTTAGTGGTTGGCTGCAGCTGCAAAAGAAAGAGGTGGAATTGACATGGAGTGAGGTGCCAGCTCCAGGTACAGGCCCAGGCCCTTCACAGACAGGGATGGCGCAGGAACAGCTGTAAGAGAGCGGCAGGTGGGCACCACGCGGTCTCTCCTAGTGCGGCCCCGCCGTGTCCCGCGAGCCCTCATGCTGGGGTCAAAGCGTGGACTTACCCTCGACAGATTCTCACATTCCTCAGTAAGTGTGCATCGTTGGTCTGGGTTTTATAATTGTACGAAGGGTGTGTGTGTGTGTGTCTGTAGCATTATAATAAAACAAGTGGTCAACACCGGAGAGTCAAGGACGTATTTCTCTTGTGAGAGGGATTGATGCGTTACTCAAGTTTGAAGAATCGAGTTTTCTAAGTCGTGAAGATTTTGCTATACTTTCATGACTCCGACTCAGCCGGGTTCTTAAATTGGGTTTCAAATAAAACACGAGATTAAAAACCACCAGAGGGGAGGAGGGGGGCAGGACCTCCACTCTCGGGTTTTTTCTGGGCTCCATGTGAGTGGCTGGTTGGCTCAGGTATTTTTAAATATCTCGGGCAAGCAGTCTTCCTGTGCAGTGATCAGCAGAGACAGTCCTTTGAGAGGCATTTTAATGGAGGCTGACAGTGACTGGTGAGGCTGAGAATGGAAAATCGCGTTGACAGTGTCCTCACCTTCTCCTGGGTGTAACCCAGATCTGTGGAAATTAACCCAACATATACTTTTTTTTTGTCACCGTATAATGGAAAGTTTATTTATTTATTTATTTTTAATTTTTTGAGGTTTTTTTTTTTTGCTATAGGGTGCGTGTGCTTGCCAGAAAGACAGAGAGACAGAAAGTGAGAAATCACCCCCCAGGGGGATGGCCATGCCACAATCCCTTCTCTTCCATTTTCCTCTTGGGATCTTGGGCACATACTCATACGCATCTGGCATGAGTTTAAGCTACCAGGTCTGGGACTCAAACCGCAGTCTACTGCATGGGAGTCCAGCGACATAGCCATTACGCCAACTGCTGGTCCCAGAAAGTTTTTTTGAAGTCTTTGTGGAGTCTGATGGTCACATTCCCTTTTTCATGAAGGAAACTTTAGAGTGCTTTATAAGGGATGTTAAGCTCCTCAACTACAAATATATAATATTTTTAAAGAATTATTTAATTTCATTTATCATTATTATTATTTTAAATTTCACCAGAGACAGTGAGAGATAGAGAAAATGAGAAAGCAGGCCTCCAGGTCCAGGACTCGAACCATGGTCGACCATGTGGCAGTCCAGAGTCCCAAGCACCATGTCGCCTACCAGCTCAAAACTGTGAACAATTTGAAAAAAAATTTTTTAAATGAATTATTTGTTTTTAATTTTATTTATTCATTCATTTATTTTAACTTGACAAGAGAGAGACACACACACACAGAGAAGGAAAGGGAGAAAACAAGCCACCAGGTCCGGGACTCAAACCGTGGTCGGCCAGCGCTTTACCAACCATGCCACCTGCTGGTTGTGGTTGGTAAGTTGTAAAAAAAATTAAAGCTACTCAGTTCAAGAGTATTAGTCCTGGGACCAGCAGTTAGTGTAATGGCTATGTCGCTGTACTCTCATGTAGTCGACTGCGGTTCGAGTCCCGGACCCGGTGGCTTAAACTCATGCTGGGTAGGTGTGTGTGCGTGCCCAAGATCCCGAGAGGAGAAAGGAGGAGAAGGGATTGCAGCGTGGCCATCTCCCCCTGGGGAGTGATTTCTTGCTTTCTGTCTCTCTGTCTCTCTCTGTCTTTCTGGCGAACGCATGCATCCTATACCAAAAACCTCTCCAAAAAAAAGAAAAAAGAAAAAAAAAAGTATTAGTCCTGTACCAGGGGGCATAACAGGGCTGTATGCCATCAGGGATGGTAAGATTCTGGAACCAGTTCTGCCTTCTGCGATCTCATTATTGCCTGGAGAGGATTGCCATAGCTCGCTCAGTTGTGGTAGACGAAAGCGTGTGTGGACAGTGGAACCATCGCTGGGGGGGCTGTCATGGGGAAGACAGCATGCCTGGCCAGAGAGGAGCCCGGCTCCGTGTGTCAGAGAGGGATGCTGCCGCTGAGCCACCCTTCGCACAACGCTGAGCATGTAGAAGGTCCGGGGTGCGTGCATTTAGGGTGCCTGTGTGCTGACACCTCTTTTTTGCTCACACTTACCTGCGGATAGCCTTTTCCATCCCACTTCTCAGATCAGGAGACTGAGGCGGAAGCTGCTAGCCAAGGATCATTCCTGACCCGAGGGCCTACCCTGCAGTCGTGCTGCTGTCCAGCCAGGTGCCACAGCCCGAGCTGCTGCAGGGCTTAGACACCAGGCTTTTCAGTCGACATTCCTCCTGGGAAAGGCATGGCCAGCTCTGCCTGTTCGGGCTCCTTTGTTCTGTCTGGTCTGATCCAGTTCCTGCCAACCGGTAAACTTCCCCAGCGGTAAACTCCCCCAGCGCACCATCTTTGGTGCCTATGGGTCCTTCTGCTTTCTTGAACAGGAAAGTGCTGCTTCTAGGAGCCCAAGGGAGAATTGCCCACCCACGTGCCTCCTGGTTTGAGTCTTTGTCCTAAGTCCTCAGTGACAGTGCTCAAGGCACGCAGGGATAGGGCACTTGGAGAGTGAGCCGCTGGCATGGTTCCCAGGGGACAAGGGAGGGAGAAAAGTCCTAGGAAGCATAGCCCAGGCCGTGGGGCAGGTGCAGGTCTTGGGGAGTGTGCAGATTGTCCAGGGAAGGTTTTGTCCCTGGAATGGCGGACAGTCGGTGTTTATGTCGCTTGGCCACGGTAGAGCAGAGCGGTGCCCACGTGCTTGCTCTGCCAGCAGGTGCGTTTCTTCACCCAGGGAGAGTGCTGAGACAGGTAGTGTGGAGCTGGACCAGGCTGTCGGCCCAGCACCTGTCCAGAGACCACCCGCTCGTCAGCATCCTTCTCCCGATCTATTTTATGGATTCTCTTCCTGTTGGGTCACGCTTGTCTTCAGGACTGTGTTTCTGCTTCCAGTGAGGAGGACCGCACACTTAGCTGACGGTGACCAGAGAACTGACACTCACGTGCTCCTGCGTTCCGCTGTAAAGGGCGTGCCCCTCTCAGGACCGCCCTGGGGATCGGCTCGTTTTTCTAGCTTCTGTTGACCTTTTCTTTTCCTTATGGAAGGAATGAGACCTATTCCTTTTTTTCCATTGGCTAATTAGAAACTTAAAGTAACTGGTTTCCTACAGAACCTCCTGAGAGTTACATCTTGTGATTTTCGGGTCACGGGGGAGATAATTATCACTTTAGTTTGGTGCGCACATAGATTTGCTTTGGTCCCTTTTGAAAGCATAGTAGAAAAGTCAGATAAATGTCAAACGAAACATTTTCGTTTTTTAAACTATTTGCATAGAAAGGGTCCTCTCCCAGGTTGGGTGCAGCTCAGGGGCTCTGGGGCTGCAGGACTGGCCGTGTCTTCACTCATGTTTAATAACTCGTGTCCTCCTTGAGAAGGGCTGCGTGCGTAGTTGCCACATTTACCGGGTGTCGTGCTCACACTGTTGTTCTGTGTCATGCCAGCTAAACGTTTTACATTTTCAGTTCCTTGTTTTCATTTTTAAAGCTTCTTTCTTTTTTTGGTCTGAGAGAGAAAGAGACAGAGACACAGGCACCCCCAGTGATGTCCTCTCCCTGTGGTCTGCCCCACTCTCAGCCAGCCCCGATCACGGGCACACGCCCTGTGCCATCTCCTGGCCTCCGTTTTACCTTTTCCTTTTTTTTTTTTTTTTTTAAAAAGAGGTGTTTGCCATACGGCATGTGCACTTTCTTGGGAGAGAGATGGAGACAGTGAGAACGAAAGTGAGAACTCATCCCCCAGGGGGACAGCCACTCTGCAATCCCCTCTCCTCCATTCTCCTCCTGGGATCTTGGGCACACACGCACACACACCCAGTGTGATTTTCAAGCCACCAGATCCAGGACTTGAGAACTGCGGTCAGCCGTGTGGGCATCCAGCGATGTAACTATCTCATCTGCTGGCCCCACCGTTTTTATTTAATTTTCAAGGATGCGTGAAGTGAAGATGATGCAGAAGCTGAAGCTCAGTGAAATGTAATGATCTTCCCAAGGGCTGCTTCTGACGGGGGAGCTGGGATCTGAAGCCAGGTTTTCACCCCTAAAGCCTGTGCTCTGAAATCGAATGCTGGCTGTCTGGAGTGGGAGACCTGGGTTAAATCCTAGGAGATTTACTTCATTTTTTTGAGCTCATTTTCCCATTTTCAAGTAGGAAGAACTGGACCAGCCTATAACCTAGCAGTTAGTGCTACACAGAGGAAGCTAGATCCCACGTGGCTGACCTGGGTTCGAATCCTGGCCCCTTTGGCTCTGCACTGGGGGCTCACGCCAGGACTGTGATGGAGTGGAGCTAGAGTAAGTAGTGCAGTGTGACCAGGCCCCTTGGAGAGGGGGCAGGGAGTGAGGCTTCTTTCTCTCTCTTACACACATATGCCCTCTGGTATTAAAAAAAAGGAAAAAAAAGAAAGATTTAGTAAGACTCTCACCCAGCGTCGCAGCACAGTCAGCATGTTCTGGGCTGCAGAGCTAGAAGCCACACGCCGGCTCTGGTTAGAGTCTCCAGTCCGGTCAGCCGGAAAATAGGCCTGGGGCATGCCCAGGATGCCGGCAGGCTGGAGGGCCGGAGGGAGGGAGCATGGCAGGACCCCGCTCTCACGCTCCCCCTTCCTCTCTCACGTGTGCTCTTGCACATGCGTCCTGTCGTGATAGAAAAGAAAACTGGGAGAGTACTCACTCCTTTCATACAAAGGTCATACCTGCTCGGCGCATGGATCTTCGTGACGGCGTGTACCTGACAGTCGCAGCGAGTGCACGTGGTTTGGGAACCTGCCCTCTCGGTTCCCCTGGAGGAGGGCCCTGCGTGGGTGGGGCCTTGTCTGTGCCCGTCTGTCTTGGGGAAGGGCGTGAGTGCTTATCAAATAAATTTTTTGAAAGGTTTTTGATATAGGGCACGTGCACAAGACAGAGAGACAGAAAGCGATAAATCACCCCCCAGGGGGCATGGCCCATCCCTTCTCCATTCTTCTCTCGGTATCTTGGGCACACGCGTGCGCGCGCACACACACGTGCCCAGCATGAGTTTAAGCCACTGGGTCCGGGACTCGAACCACAGTCGACTAAGTGGTAGTCCAGTGACATAGCCATTGCACCAACTGCTGGTCCCCAAATGCCTTTTAAATTGCTTGCATCTGATAATAAGTGGTATTTCTTTTGGCCTGGAGGTACCATGAAAAAGTTACTAAGATGCCAAGGGTGCTGTGAATCCTCTGACATAGAGCACCATATGATAGTGGTTGGGACAAATAGACCCAGATAAGCCTGTCACAAATGTCTTAAATGATTGTCTTCCAGAGAGTAAACAAACCTGAAGCCTGGAGCCTCTGGGCTGTGGTCTGACATGTCAGTTTTGAGCTGTTCCAAAAATATAATAGATAGTTGAACACGTATGGGCTTTAGTTTTCTAACTTAAACTGTAGAAGATGAAATCAAGCATACCAGGTCATACTTTGAGTTTTATTTAAAGCCCGTCAGTTTATTCAGTAGTGTTAACAGAAGTTTCCGTGCGGTCTCGGGGAATTCTCGAAGAGGAATCTGTCGCCTGTGCTCTCAGACAGGATCGTTCTGAAGACCTTGTGAGACGAGGCCTTCGCGCGCACGTGTTGGGCTCAGCAAGGGGGCAGCATCGTGTGTGTTCTCTGGGGGGCCCGAGACTGGCCTTCTGTTCCCCAGCCCTCCTGTTACTCCACACATCTAGAGCAGGGGCCGATTGCAGTCTTGCTTTAGCCGAATGTAAGCTTGCTAAGTTGTATTAGGTGTAGATGAATCTTTTTCTGTTGAGCATTTTCCTCAGTTTTCATGTTCATTTTGTGCTTAGCACAATAGTTCAGATGCTTAAATGCCATGGTCCGGACTGTTTGCTAAATTCTGTGAAAAAAAATTTTTTGAGAGAGATTTTTGCTATAGGGCACATGGGCTTGCTGGAGAGACGGAGACAGAAAGTGAGAAATTACCCCCTCTGGGGTGGGGAGATGGCCACACTGCAGTCCCTTCTCCTCCGTTCTCCTCTCAGGATCTTGGGCACACACGCACATGTCTGGTATAGTTTCAAGACACCAGGTCCAGGGCTCGAACCCCAGTCAACTACGTGGGAGTCTAGCAATACAACCATTATGTCATCTGCTGGTCCCGAATGCCGTGAAATATTGATAGGCCCTTGTTTGGCTCACAAGCAGCAGGAACAGTGTTGATAGGACCTGTGACTGTCATGCAGAATCAAACGGCAGCCGCAAGCTCAGCGTTCTTGAGCGTGTGTGGAGGGCACCGAGCCGTCTGGCTGTGCTTCATGGTGGTGGCCTGTTCCCTGCCCGCTTGTCTCCTGCCCCTTGGTTCTCTCCTTGGTTCCTTAGCTCACTGATTTTCGGGGGGTGGGAGGGTCAGGAGATCATGTACTTGCGCTTGTTTCTAAGGACCCAAAGGGTAGGAAACTGTGTGGCAGAAATGTTAAAATTAATAGAACTGTGTGGCTAAGTCTGAGCGGGCGCCTTGCAGCCAAGGAAGCATCGACGACACTCATTATGAGTACTAGTGGGGGTGGGAATGAAACCCAAGGACACAAACTTTATTGAGCGTAATTTTCAAAGGCAAAAGATAACAACCCCAGGTGGGCCCCGGGTCTGCCCTAATTAACCTGTGCACAACGCCCCCTTCTAGGCCCTTTGTTCGGCACCCGCTGTCTCTGTGTGTCAGAGAACTCTGCGTGAGCGCGCTGACCTTTAGGTCCTCGGCAGTGCTCCGAGCACACAGGAGACGGGCCGACAGCTCCTCGTGGTCAGCTGCGTGCTCCGGGAGTCCCTGTGATGGCCGCATTAGCCACACGACAGCAGTGTGCTTCAGGGCCCTCGGTCCGCCGGTCCTGCCGTGGCTTGTCCCCTGGGAACTATCTCCTTACGAATCGCACTTCCTTCCACTTTGGCTCTCTGGGACAGTGGTCATTGGGGTCTGGGTCCAGAGCACTTCTGTCCCCTTGTCAGGGCTGTGGACACCGCCTTTCTGAGCGAGGCCACAGACCTGAAGGGTCGAAGGGGCAGAAAGTCCCCTACTGCTGCGTAGGTTTGGGGGCTTTTAGGGATCTGTGAGTAAACCCGGTTAGTGACCTCTCTGATTAAATGTGAGATGAAACCTTTCACGTCGGAGTCTTTTAGTTTTGTGGGTGATTTTCCCCAAGTCGTTAGAATTTTGTCGCTGTTGCCTGCTAATAAGTCCACGTGCAGGTCTGTCAGGGAGGGCGGAGGGGCAGAATTCAGCACGGGAGGAGAGTGGGTGCACAGGGAGCTGCTGGGAGACCCCCGGCCTGACACAGGCCCAGCTCCCCAGCAGACACCGATGCCTGGAGTTGCGGTGCTGCTGCTTAAGAGAAAAGAGGTGGGTTTTGAAGAGCGTTTGAAGTTTCTTTCTCCTGTCCTCTAATAAACATCTATCATGTTTGGAACTCTTGGAGCAAAGGCAGGACCTGTGACTGGAAGGAATGTTGATGAACCGATGTAAAATCCTCATGTTGCTTACCGGTGTTTGCCGCTTCCTTTCCGTCGTGTGGTGTCCCGTGTATCAGAATGACGCATTTATCCGAAGTGAACATAGCGGGTCTACACTGCATGGTAAACCCCAGTGGGTGCTGGGAGAGAGGGATGAAAAAGCAAGCGTTCCTGGTCGAGAACGCCTGAGATCCTGGGGACAGCAGACGTTCAGTGCGCGGCAGTGAGCAGCACGTTGGCCATCTGCTCTTCCAGCTATAATTGATGCCGTCCACGGTGTTCAGCATAACCAGCCTGCAACAGGAAGATCCCAGAAGAGAAGCCAAGCCTTTTTCATCGTTTGCTTTGGCATCTCTGGGGTGCCCTGGAATGCCCTTGCCTTGGACCTCATAGCACAAGGTTGAACTCACAACTTCTCCAGACTCAGTCTGGAAAAAGTGGTTTGCCGGGACCTTGGAGTTGGGGTTTTCTAGGACGAAACCCGTAATTCCAGCTGTGAATGCGCAGGCACGCCTCACTTCAGTAGAGGCCGTTCCTGGAACTGCGCACTCGGTGCATCGGTCACTGAGCAGGGCGTGTGAAGGGGCAGCTGTCTCGTGTGTCGTGACCCGTACATCGGTTCGTATTTCCCAGTAGCTATCAGGAGCACGGCAGCAGGACACACAGAGAGCACTTAGTGGGGAAGCGCCGTGAGCAGCTGGACGCACCATGACACAGTGACGCAGATCCAGCGTGATTGTTATTTATTCTGGCGACCACCGTGGGCGCACAGTCAGGTGGAGAGTCACAAGTAGACTGTGTAGTCTCGTGTGACTGCAGACACCCGTGCAGTGAGTACTGACTGCGGGGACCAGGCAGAGGCTGCGACGGGGACGCCCCATGCCGCAGAACTGGTCCGGAGTTGGAGGGGTTGTTAAACCAGGAGGTTGTTAAGTGAGGAGGGACTGTGTTTGATCTTAGAGATGTGGCTGTGGTGTATTCCACTTTACACACTTCTTTTTAGTTGTAGTATATTCACAGTATGACTGGCTCGATCTGACCAGTGGCATTGGGGTGTGCTGATGTGGCCTCACTGAAGACTGGTGTTGGGGCAGATGACTTTGGTCTAGATAGAGCACTCACCTAATGTCACTGCACGTGCCATTCTGTGTCGTCAGCTTGCCAGTAGTGGTCTCACACTGGTTTGCAAAGAGCTGCTCTGGTTGGGCCATCGACACGGATCTGGATGAATGAATGAGGTACGCCATCACCCACTGGACTGTAACTGTCCTTGAAAAGGGCTCAAGTTTGTGCGAGTTCTGGTTTTTACAGACACCTTGTGAAGGATGAGCACATTATTCTTTGGAACCTCAGTGTGCTAGTGCTCATCAGGAGCAGTTTCTCCTCGTAGCCTTCTGATAAGACACAAAAGCCCCCTGAGGACTAAATAGCCTGAGAATTAGCCTGGATTTTTTTTTTTTTTTCCTTTGTTGGGAGGTTATTTATTATTGATTCAATCTCCTGGCTAGTTATGGGCCTATTCACACTTTCTACATCCTCCTGGCTCAATCAGCCTGGATGTTTTTTTTTGGAGGTTTTTGTTATAGGGCTTGTGCGCTTGCCAGAGAGACAGAGAGACAGAAAGCAAGAAATCACCCCCCAGGGGGGATGGCCACACCATAGTCCCCTCTCCTCCATTTTCCCCCTCGGGATCTTGGGCACGCACGCACACGCGCCCGGCGTGAGTTTAAGCCACTGGGTCCGGGACTCAAACCGCGGTTGACTACATGGGAGTCCAGCAACATAGCCATTACACTAACTGCTGGTCCCTTAGCTTTTTTTGGAGAGGTTTTTGCTATAGGGCACGTGTGCTCGCCAGACAGACAGACAGAGACAGAGAGACAGACAGAAAGCGAGAAATCCCCCCCCCCCGGGGGGGGGATGGCCACACTGCAATCCCTTCTCCTCCATTCTCCTCTCGGGATCTTGGGCATGCGTGCACACGCGCCCGGCATGAGTTTTAAGCCACCGGGTCTGGGACACGAACCTCGGTCGACTACGTGAGAATCCAGCGACATAGCCATTACACTAACTGCTGGTCCCCGCCATATTTTCTTGATATGTTGAGTATTTGTTTCTTTGAACATCGGCAGCTTCTAAGACTGACTTAAGCCATAGTTTTTTACTCATGGATTCTTGCCAGGGTAAAACCAGATCTGTCTATAACTGAGTTTGATGGCCACATCCAGTGTCATAGAACACCCCAGTCGTCACATGGAAGACCTGGCTCAGGTGGTTGGCGAAGCTGGGTTTGAAGCGTAGGTTCTTATTCTGGAATTATTCTAACTGGCTTTTCCTGGCAGAGCACAGCATTCTGCTCGTTAATTTTCAAGTTGATACGCCTTCACTAAAATATGGTTCTCTTTAGCACAGTACTAGCTTTTAATATGTCAAAATCACATTCAAAGGTTGGTTAGAAACTCAGAGTACCCTTGCCAGGCTTCCAAACTCCAGGCTCAGAAATCCCTTTTGAAAGAAGAAGAGTGGGCGTCAGAGGTCGGAGGAAGTGAAGTTACCCAGAGCGGGCAGCATTTTCCTGAAGGCTGGGTTTTGTTTTTATTGTGAAACAATTGCTGTGTTAAACAAAAAGAGGAAGCAAGTGATTATAGTAGTTACTTCTCTTACAGAAGTCATTTTTTCTGTAAAAAGGAGACAGCAAGAAACATTTCTTTTTCTCTGAAGAAATTACTTCTGGAAGGGTTCTTTTTGTTCAGCCTTTCTTGATTTTTATATTTGACTAGTGTCGTAATTAGGAAATAGCTAGATGATATTGCAGATGGTTTGTGAAAAAAATAGGAGACTTGGAAACAGTGCTGCCCTTCTGGCCAGCACCCGAGCCTGGGGGAGCGCAAGAAGGGGGCTCTTCCCGATGCCCTCATGCAGAGTTGAGGGGGAAGACCTGCTGAGGGGCGCACTGGTCGAGTTTGAAAACCAGGGAAGCTTCGTGTAAAATCCAGGTTGTTGCTTCTCTTGAAAAGCCTGGGCTCTCCGGCCTGCGCAGGGAGCTGGAACTGGGGAGGGAGTCCGTGGGAGGGGACCAGTCCCTGCTGCACTGCATACCTGGCCTGCTGCCTGCCACCTTGGGCTGCAGCTCCGGGCAGCCCTTACACGTGCATACGTTTTCATGTATGAAGTGTGGC
Organism: Tupaia tana; assembly: GCA_026018925.1. Classification (NCBI taxonomy): domain Eukaryota; kingdom Metazoa; phylum Chordata; class Mammalia; order Scandentia; family Tupaiidae; genus Tupaia; species Tupaia tana. The sequence goes on from JAKSZU010000011.1 coordinate 66,991,864, forward strand.
AATGTCATGTTTAATCAGTCACATGTAAGAGGCGGTAAAAATATAGGTTGGTTTCTTGAGCTGTATCAAGCTGTGGAGGCTCTGGCTTGCAGTAATAAAAGCACTTTTTCTTCTTTTTTGGATCTTTTTTCCCTAATGCTACTTTTTTCCTATTGGAGAGGTTTTTTGGCTTTTATTTTTTTGCTATAGGGCATGTGCACTCGCCAGAAAGACAGAGACAGAGAGATGGAAAGCAAGAAATCACCCCCAAAGGGGATGGCCACGCTGCAATCCCGTCTCCTCTTGGGATCTTGGGCACGCACGTACCTGTGCCTGGCGTGAGTTTAAGCCTCCAGGTCCGGGACTCAACCGCAGTTGACTACATGGGAGTCCAGCGACGTAGCCATTATGCCAGCTGCTGGTCCCTACCTTTTTTCTATTAATGTTTTCCCCAACTTTTTATATCGAGGGAAAAAATTTTATAGAAAATACCCGCATACATTTCACCTAGATACATCAACGAGCATACTTACTTTATCTGTTTCACAAGTGTGTGCATGTGCAAATGCACACATACACGCATTTTTGATAGAAACATTTTGAAGTAGATTGCATGTCTCTTGGCACTTTGTCACTAAATACGGCAGCGTGGCTCGCCTGGGAGTAGACAGCGGCTGTATGACTGAGATCGTCATCAGCCAAGGCCTTCCAAGTGGCGCGCGTGACCTACACCAGGTAATGCGGGGCCACATTTCCTCGCTGCCCCCCGTCTGCGCGGCTGCTTCACCTGGCCTCATGTTTGTCGTCCTGCCCTCATTCTGGACGCGTCCCTGCTTTCGGCATTTACCTGCCAAGACACTGACACCTTTTTTCTTTTTTGAGAGTCCAGGCCGGTGGTTTTGTAGAAAGTTCCGTGACTTGGATTTGTCTGATAATTTCCTCCTGCTTTGCTTCAGGTTAGCGGTTTCCGTGAGGCTGACGGGTTGTGCATGCTCCATTGCATCACGGTTTACTCATGGGTCCCGAGTTCAGGTGGTTGGTCAGGGGCGGTGCCATGGATCTTTCCAGCACAAGGCATCACTGCCCTTTCCACAGGTGGTAATCTGAGAGTGTTGCTACCTCTCTGACCACCTTTCAATAGCGTTCATCTTGACCCTTGCCTGAGTCATCACTGCGCACTGGGGAATGCAGAATGGTGGTTCCCAGTTCTGTCTCGACGGCTTTGCCATCTTTTTCTTCCTAGCGATCAGATCATCCCATAATTGGTAAGTGGAATCCCTTCAGACTGGTTCCTGTGTCCCTTGGACATGTCCCCACCGGCAGGAGCTAATATTAGATGCCCTCATTTTCTGGTAAGCAATGTTTCCGATTCACCTTGACCTTTCCTGCCCTCAGATGTGTAATCAGCGGTTTCTCTGAAAGGCACTGGTTTCCTTTTAGTGCCGACAGGTATTTAGAAACCAAGATCTGGGTGCCAGGTTAGCTCACTACTGAGGTATCGCTGCATCTAGACCCTTCCAGTGGAGAAAGCTAGGGCTATGCTAATGTTTTCAATCACATCAGGACGCTGCTGTCTTTCAGGGGCTGCTAATGTGCTTGGCAGGTGGGTGCTGGACACTCGAGCGACGGCAGGCGGTAACTACGAGAGGTAGCCTACAGGCTGTATCTGAGAGGCCAGAGCCTGCAGCATCCCAGCCGCTCACAGTCATCCTTTTCCATAACCCTCTAGAAAGTTAGAGCGCTTTTGTTTGTTTTAAATTTTTTTTATATTTATTTTTTAACTTGACCGGAGAGAAAGAGAAAGGGCAAGCGAGAAAGCAAGCTGCCAGGTTTGGGACTCAGACTGCAGTTGGCCATGTGGGAGGCCAGCATCACAACCACTATGCCACCTGCTGGTCCGTTTGTTTTAAATTTACTGCAAGGTGCATGCCCTCACTGGAGAGAGAAAGTGAAAAAGCACCCCCCGTCCTTGGGGATGACCACACTGCAATCCCTTTTCCTCCATTCTCCTCTCAGGGTTTCGGCCACACACACATGCACACATCTAGTGTGTCTTAAGCTGCTGGGTCTGGGACTCGAACACACAGTTAGCCATGTGCCTTAGGCCCAAGTTAGAGCTGTGTATGTTAAGAGTATGCAGAATTAGAAGAAAGGCACGATTTGCCTCCTCTCTGGGCTTAGGTTACACATATTTGTGCTTAGAAATAAACTGCATTAATTATTTTTAAAAATGCAGAATTAAGTGGCTTTGCATATCGAAAAGACAGGCCGAGGTAAGTGAGCACAGAAACAAAACGCTGGATTTATTTGTTTACTTAATAAGCTTTTATTTTATAATTCAAAGGATGTCTATGAGCACAGCTTTGTTCTTAGCATTGTGGTCCCTATTCTCCGCGGGGTAAAGAGGGAAGTAGAACTTGGTCTGCTCTGGAATGGAATAGGGGCTGAGAAGGTGGGGGGCGTGCTTACTGACTGACCGCACTCGGGGGGAAGTGGCCTCCCCAGCAAGCTGCCCCTCCACTTGTACCCCAGATGCCGTCTGGTTGGGTACACCGAGCCGACGTGAGCGAGCGTCTCTGTAGCTGAGTCTTCGTGGATGGCTACTTTCCCGGAGAACGGAAAGTTTTCAGTGTGGTTTAAATTCAGGGCTGGGCTGTGTGGGGAAGGCCTTCTGTTGACCACTCTATTTCAAGAATCTCAAGGATGTTGTGGGTGTTGGAAGTGGTCTAGTTCAGGTACTTAAATAGGAGAGACACTCGCTGAGGCTGTTTCTTGGTGAGTGCTTACTTGACGTACCCTAAAAAGCACGGTTTTGCCTGACGCCCCCGTGTTCCCGGTTTCCTGGTACATCCTAGTGCTGGAATGTCAGAACTGTTTGTTTTTAGTGTACAGTGTGCAAGTCAGCTTAGATGGCTTCCGCTTTTGGTGTAGAACAAACGTGCCCAGTGCTTAATACTAACAGGTTCGTAGGGCCTCACGAGACTTAGCTGTGGTGGAATGTGAGCAAACTTTTTTTTTAAAGAGGTTTTTGCCTTATGGTGCATGTGCTCGCCAGAGAGACAGACAGGGTGAGAGGGAAAGTGACAAATCACCCCTGTGGGGGGATGCCCATGCCGCACTCCCTTCTCTGTTCTCCTCTCGGGATCTTGGGCACACAAACGCGCACCCAGCATGAGTCTCAAACCACTGGGTCCAGGACTTGAACCACAGTTAGCCATGCGGGAGTCCAGTGACGTAACGGCTACGCCATCTGCTGGTCCCAGGTGAGCTCACTTGAAATGTTTATGGTAAAGTGCATTAAGAGACAAAAGCTGTGTGGTCTAGCAAGATTCTAACGTAGTGGGATTCAGGGTGCATCTTGGTACTGGAGGGGAGTGGTCAGATAGGAAGTGCACGTTTTTAACTCCCCAGGGCATGGCCATTGATCAGGCAACCGTAATTGGTCACCGCATGTGCATTTTGCCTTGCTTCCAGGCCATCCTGCACGGGACTCCTGTTTTCTGAAAAGCTGGCTAATTATGTTAGTCCTCTCTTCCTTTCCTCTCCCCTCATGGCAAGGAAGAGCAGGGTCCCTTGTCCTCACCGGGCAGCCTGTCACAGTGGTCACGCTCAGGGCTCAGGAGCCTGCTGGATGAGGGTGCCTCCTCGGGCCTCTGCGGTGAGGTGACGTCTGGCTGCACCTCCCACGAGTACCTCCCCTGCTCCATCTGGGGCTTCTTGGTGGTCATATTCCCCAGTCCTCTTTCCTAGAAGTGCAGCTAAGCAGACCCCAGCACAGTTCGAGGCCCCTGCTACTCGGGAAGCCGTTCCCTGGCTGTCCCTCCAGGGCGTCCCTCCAAGTGTGCGAGTTCGGTCCTGCCTCAGCTTTAAGCACGTGCTAATTTGGATGGCTCTCCTTTCCTCCCCACCCCAGGGCCTCTAGCGTGGGGGGGCACGTGTAGTTCAGCGACCTAACTGTGCCATGTCACAGACACAGTGAGATACTTAACCTGAACACCGAGGGGGCTGAGTGCTCGTGTAGGGAGACTCAGGTGGGGGATTTGAGTGAGCCTCTGGCACTTTCTGGAATCTGTGTGGCCGCTCTGGTGGTCTTGGTATTACTTAAACCCAGATGGGCAGGCTGCGTTTTCTGGTATGCTGGCGCTCTGAAGCTACTCGTACTTTGTTAGAGGGATGCTCTGTCTAACCCACACTTTTCTTCCTTAAATCTGTTTCTGGTTGTGATTGAAGGGGAGGTCGCAGTACTGCCCCACCCGGTTTCAGGGGAGCTGTAGTCCAGCCCAAGGATCACCCTGCAGGACCATGCTTCATGGTGGGAGGTGGGGGGTGCCGTCCACAGAGGCCCCTGTGCCCTGCGTCGGGCCCCTTCTTGCAGCCTCGACTCATTTCTTTCAGAGAGGGAGATGGATCGATGGATTCTTGACGGAGTCTCGCCATGTCGGGATCCTCCTGCCCCAGCCCCCTAGCCAGCTAGGACCACAGGTGCGCTCAGCTGCACCAGCCGTTTCAGCTGGGCCCTGCACTGAACCCCAGCCTCCCATGTGGCCTCGACCTCTGAGCAGCAGCGTGTTAGCAGTGCTGGGCCGTGGCAGAGTCTGTCCCCTCCCTCCTGCATTCTCTGCACGTGCACCTGTAGCAGACGGCTTAGGAGCCAGTGTGAGTCAGCAGTGTCTTCAGTTTGGCGGTCTTTATAGGGTGTCACAGAGTAAGGAACCCAGTGCTCAAGTGCATTTTCTTTTTCTCAACTTATTTTCTAATTTGCTATAGGGCACATGCACTCTCTGGAGAGAGAGTGGTGATAGAGAAAAAATAAGCACACCACAGTCTCTTCTCCACTCTCCTTTTGGGAGAGTGCACACATGCACACATGCGCACCCAACATGATTCTCACTTGGGTCCAAACCATAAAGTGGCCATGTGGGATCCAGCACCTTAACTTTGATGCCACCTGCTGGCTCAGTTATTCATTTATTTTATTTGCTATAGGTTGCATGCACTTGCTGGAGAGACAGAGAGAGGGAGAAGGAGAGAAAAAAATGAGAAACCATGCATCACAGGAGATGAGCACACCACAGTCCCTCCTCTTCTACTCTCCTCCCAGGATTTTGGGCATGTACGCACATGTGCCAGATGTGTTTTCCAAGCTTCTGGGCCCGGGACGCAAACTATGCAGTTTGGCCGTGTAGGATCCAGCTGCCTTAACCACCACACCACCTCGCTGGCCCTTAAGTGCATTTTTTAAAAAATTTTAATAAATTACCTCTCAGGCCTTTTTCTTTCTTTTTTGAATTTTTAAAATTTTGAGATGATAATAGATTCAAAAGACACTTGTGACGCACCCCCTATGCACAGGGAGTGGGGGAGAGCTCCAGGAGCTTTCTCCATCTCCTCCAGGGCAGCACTGCAGCGCCACAGCCCAGCGTCTGAGTCAGGGTGTGCATGCTGACGGAAGCGTGGCACCTGTCCAGGTATCCCTCTGGCAGCCACGCCTACTTCCCTCCTGCCCCACCGCTTCCCTGGTCTGGTCTGTTCTGAGTTTCTGGCATTCTGTCTTTTCCAGAGTGTTACATAAATGGGCTTCTACAGGATGGAACTACCTGGACTTTCGCACAGTCTCATGGTCAGAGGGCTGTCTGGCTTGTCAGATATGTCGGCCATGCAGTCCTGGCATTGCTGCGTAGCGCACAGTGGCGTGATCTACCACAGTTTGCTTAGTTACCACTCCTTGAAGGTCGCTCCCAGGTTTGGGCTTGTATGAGTGTGGCCGCTATGAAAGCTGTGAATCGATCTTAATGGGAATGTAGGTTTCCTTTTCTCTGAGACAGATGCCCAGGAGTACAGTTGCTGCGTTGTGTGGTAGTTGCAAGCTTAGGCTTTACGGAACTACCCAGCCATTTTCCAGAGCGTTTGTCCCATTTTACATCCTGTCAGTGATGGGTGAGTTTCTCTGAATCCTTACCAGTATTTGACATCGTCACTATTTTTTTTTTTTTTAGAGAGGTTTTTGCTGTAGGGTGTGTGTGTTCACCAGAGAGACAGAAAATGAGAAATCACACCCCCCCCCCCAGGGGGGATGGCCATGCCGCAGTCCCTTTTCCTCCATTCTCCTCCCAGGATCTTGGGCACACACGCCTGGCGTGAGTTTAAGCCACTGGGTCCGGGACTCGAACCGCGGTCAACTACATGGGAGTCCAGTGACATAGCTGATGCTCCAACTCCTGGTCCCCCAGACATCATCACTATTTTTATGTTAACCATTCTGATAGTTGCATAGTGATATCCCTTTGTGATTTGAATTTTTTGAGTTACTTCTCCCTTTTTGGGGAGGGGCATCGGGGGAGAGTTCAAGAAAGCCATGAGAGAGGCAGGCACCCCTGATGGGGTGCCCTCAGACTGCAGCCCCCCACACGGCCTTCCAGCACCTCTGGATCTTGGGCGCACTCCTGGGCATCTTTCACTTCTGCCCTGCCCGAGCCCTGGGCCTCGGTCACTGTTGGCCAGGAAGCGTCCAGCCCTACAGACTAGTAGCCTGAGGCCTGTGCCACCTCCGTGCCTGGCCCACTGCTGTGGTTCTGTTTGCAGTTCCCTGGTCACTTAGTTCTCTAGTGAGAGTCTTTCATGTGCCTATTTGCCGTCTGTATATCCTCTTCAGTGAAATGTCTGTTCCTCTTTTCCCATCTTCTAATTGGATTTTTAAATTTGACTATTGAGGTTTTTAAAAATTGTTGTAAAAGCACATAACATGTTTTGAGAGTTTTTAGAAACTGAAAAGGATTAACATTTTTAGTTCTTTAGCAGAACAAAGGTTTTTAATTTGGATGAAGTCCACTTTTTTTTCTTTTTAAGGGTTATGGTTTTGATGGCAGGTCTAAGAACTTCACCTAATAATCCTAGATTCCAAAAATGTTCTGCTAGTATTTTCTTCTAAAAGGTTTATAATTTTATGTTTCACACTTAAGGTCATATTCATTTTGAGTTCCTTTTTCTACAGGGTATGGGGTTTAGGTAAAGGTTCATTGTTTTTCTATAGCTGGGCAGTTGTTCCAGGAGCTTTTGCTGAGAGGTGGTCCTCCCTCCATTGAGTTGCTTTGGCCTCTCAGTCAGGAATCAGTTGGGCATGGGACTAGCAGGTGGCGTAATAGTTACATTGCTGGACTTGCACGTGGTTGACTGTGGTTTGAGTCCCAGATCCAGTGGCTTGAAACTCACATCGGGTGCATGTGTGTGCATTCCCAAAGTCCCGAGAGGAGAATGGAGGAGAAGGAATTGTGGCATGGCCATCCCCCTGGGGTGGGGGTGGGGGTTGATTTCTCGCTTGTCTCTGTCTTTCTGGCGAGCACATATGCCCTATAGCAAAAATCTAAAAAAAAAAAAAAAAGAAAGAAAGAAAGAAAGAAGAAAGAAAAGAAATCAGTTGGGCGTGTTTGGGTCAGTTCTGGATTCTGGATTCTGTCTCATTGACCTGTGTTTTTGTCCCTCTACCAATACCACACGGTTTTTGATTACTGTCACTATATGGTAAGTTTTAATACAGGGTTGAGTGACTCCTCCGTTTTTCTTTTTCAAATTTCTTTGCCTTTCCATGTGAATTTTTAAATAATCTTGTTTATAGCTACAAAAAAATCTTGCTGGGATTTTGGTAGGAATTATGTTAAAAATGTTAAACCTATATATCCATCTGGGGATAACTGACATCTTTACTAGGTTGAGTCTTCCGATCCATGAACATTGAATGTCCTTTTTATTTATTTATTTTTTAATGAAAGCTTTAGATGTAAAGACAGAGATAGTTGAGATACAGCATTTTGACATGTATTAAGAGAAGCTTTTGGGGACCAGCAGTTAGCGTAATGGCTATGTCGCTGGACTCCCACGTAGTCGACCGCGGTTCGAGTCCCGGACCCAGCGGCTTAAACTCACGCCGGGCGCGTGTGCGTGCGTGCCCAAGATCCCGAGAGGAGAATGGAGGAGAAGGGATTGCGGCGTGGCCATCCCCCCTGGGGGGTGATTTCCTGCTTTCTATCTCTCTGTCTCTCTCTGTCTGTCTGGCGAGCGCACGTGTCCTATAGCAAAAACCTCTCCAAAAAAAAAAAAAAAAAAAAAAAGAGAAGCTTTTGTTCCAGATAATCAGGTGACATCTTTGCTCACTTCCTCTTTTGTTATAACAGGCCTATGAAAGGAGGTTCCCTACATGTCCTTTGATTCCGATGTTCGTGGACAGCGACACTGTGAATGAATTCAAGAGTGAAGATGGGGCTATTCATGTCATTGAAAGGCGTTGCAAACTGGATATAGACGCACCCAGACTGTTGAAGAAGGTGACTTGAAAGAATGTCTTAGAAGGCGATCCTCCGGAGATACAAAGTGAATTTACACTTCAGCTTCTACTGAAGTTGGGTGTTACTAATAAGCTTTTTCTCTCTCCTTCTCTCTCTTTTTTTTAAAGATTGCAGGAGTCGATTATGTTTATTTTGTCCAGAAAAACTCACTGAATTCTCGGGAGCGCACTTTGCACATTGAGGCCCATAACGAAACGTTTTCCAATCGGGTCATCATTAACGAGCACTGCTGCTACTCTGTGAGTAATGGCCACCTGATGGAAGGCGGCAGGAGCCTGCTGACTAGTCTCCAAGGACTGTCTGTCGTAGTTTAAACAGCGCACTTCTTTGTGTTCGGGGCTTCTTCAGTAGATGCTGTTGCTCATTTCCGACCAGTGAGGTCAGTGGGTAGCAGGTGTGGTTTACTGCAGAATGGATTACACTGTCGTGGCAGTTAAGGCAGCCAACTGGAGCCTTGATTTGTTTTTAAGTATTTAACATGCCACTTCTTTTCTGGTCCCACTCTAATACTTTCCAAATACACGTTGAAGGGCTAAGTTACTGTGTGCCTTTAAGATTAGAGCTGAGAGCACTTGTCTACCATTTTCACTGCTCACCACCTGTTTCAAGAACCTCTGCTGCCAGAGTATTAGAATAACTGCCGCCTCCGTCTCTGCTTCTGTCTTGATCCTCCTCCAACGTATCCTCAACACCGAATCCAGAGTGATCCGTTTAAAGTACGTCGGATCATGTCACTTCTCTGGGCTTCAGAGCCCTGCAGTTTCTTCACAGTTTGCTCAGAGAAAAAGCCCAGGGTCTGTCAGTGGCACGCAGGCCCTGCGCCCTGTCCCGTCACATTCCCACCGTCTGTCCTTTTCCTCCTCTGTCGTGCACCTGCCTCCCGACTGCCTCGCTGCTGCCCGACGTGAAGCAGCCTCCCAAGGACTCTGGCTCCGGTGCTCGCTCTGCCAAGTCTTCCCTTGCTCCCTCACCTCCTGCAGTCTTTGCTCAGATCTCCCCTTCTCAAACAGGCCAGCCGTCAGCACCCTGTTTGGTTCCGCAGCCCTCTGCCCATCCCCACCCCAGTCCTTTCAACCTTGTTCCAACTTTATTCCCAGTAGCACTCACCTCCCAACAGCTATGTCATTTTCTTAACTCTTCTGTCATGGCTGTCTTCCTTTGTCCTCTGTCAGACTCGTAAGTGACACAAGGCAGAGGTCTTTGCTGTGCACGTAAAGGAGAACGCCACAGTTCTGTTTAAAACAGAGTCAGATCCGTTTGTCCTTTTGCGTATTTTTATGTCGTTGAAGGAATGAATGAAAATGAAACTCTCCTTTTGTAGTCATTTTTAGACTCTTGGAAATATTATTTGTACCTTTTAATGCGTTCGAGCTGCTCTGTACTTGACATCTGCTATTTTTTGTGACAGTAACATTCTTAGGAAAAGAAGTGTTTATCCTGGCTCCCAGTAGCTGAGGAGCAGACAGGTGATGTTCTCATTGTCAGTTACGGGAATGCCCTCTCTTTATCTGCAGGTTCACCCTGAAAATGAAGATTGGACCTGTTTTGAACAGTCAGCGAGTTTAGATATTAAATCTTTCTTTGGTTTTGAAAGTACAGTGGAAAAAATTGCAATGAAACAATATACCAGCAACATTAAAAAAGTGAGTGTCTCTTGCAGTTTTATGGAAAAGGCTGGAGCCTCTGAGGTGATCTGAGTGGACAGTCTCTTTGGATGACTGAGAAGGGGCGAGTCAGGGATCCCCGCCCCCGGCCCCATGCCTTCTCCTCGGCCACAAGGGGCTCCAGGAGTGCTCAGTGCTGATGGGGATGCACGTGTAGCTGCTGGCCACAGCGTCACCTGCCTGGGATCGCGTAGAGCGGGAGGAGGGCCGAGGCAGCCGCAGAGAGGCTCCACCTGGGGTCTGCTGGCGGAGGTACCATGTACTGGCGAGATTCTGATCAGATGGGCTTGCCGGGGTCCTCGGGCTGGAACTGTGAGGCTCATCTTCATGGAAGACTTTCCCGTCTCACTTGTGTGCTGTGGCTCTTCAGCTAAGGATTTGTGTTTTGAAGCGTATCAGTGTAGGATTGTGGAGAGCTTTCGGAAGGCTCGTCTCATTTTCAGGGTACTGCATGGAAAGGGTTTGCATTGAAACATCCAGTGAGTACAAGTATGGTCAGTCAGTGTTTTAAATTAACCCAGTAGAAATTCCATCTCTTAAGAAATTGTTTCCTAAACCTTTAGAGAAGAGGGAGTAAAATAATTAAGAAAAGAGAAAAAAGGCATTTGGCTTTCTCCCCTTACTCACGCCGTCCCAGTCCATTTACTAGTGTTCGAAAGACACGTGAGTTGAGCTGGCTCCATGCACAGGGGCTGTGCTGCTCGGGGGAGCGGCAGCCACGTGCCAGCCACGTGTCAGCCATGTGGCAGCCCAAGTTTGAACCCCTGGCTCGGTCAGACTGAAACACCCGACGTGTGCAGGAGCCCAAGGTCCAATGGGCTGGAGGACCGGATTCACTCGGCTCTCTCCACCCGCACCACGTACATTCACTCAGACTCCATCTTAAAGAACAAACCAACCCGTGGGGGGTGACTCCTGATTGTTGGATATCTACTCACCTTAAAATTGTCTTTGTTTTAAAGGGAAAAGAAATCATCGAGTACTACCTTCGCCAGCTAGAAGAGGAAGGCATTACCTTCGTGCCCCGCTGGACCCCGCCTTCTACAGCACCCTCTTCAGAGACGTTGTCGTCCTGTAAGAAGCAGGCAGAGTCCGTGGCGGCCGCTGTCCCCGATGCTACCCTCAAGGAAGGGCTGAGCGGCGAGGCCCTGAGTAACCCCAGTGGGGCGCTGGAGCCCGCGGTGGGCACCCCTGACGGTAGGTTTGCAGGGCGCTTCACCCTTACGCGAGCCCAGGGGGCTGCGGAGTCTCCCCTCGGATTGCCTGCCTCTCCTCGTGTCCTTAGGGTGGCAGGTCCGACACAGCGACCAGCCCACCCCTGCGGCTGGCGTTTGTCCTCAAGCTTATAAGACGTTGATTTTTTTCCTCACATTTCTTATCTTTATAGGCCAGAGGGTTAGATCAGGTTATTCTTTTATAGAAGCCAGGAAATATTTTTCATTTATATGAGCCAAAGTTCCCTTTGGTGCACGTGAGATAACGCTGACCCTTCAGCCCAGCCTTTTGTCATCGGCACATGCTCGGTGCTCACCACGTGCCACGTGCTGTCCTGTGCACTTGGCAGTTGCGTTTCAGAATGTACGGTTCCTTGTAGGTGGGAGGTGCTTGCCTGCTTCGTGGCTCTTACTGATGTCCTGCTTTGTATGGGTGAAAGGAGGCACAGGGGAGCTGAGTACCTCACCTTGAGTCACCTCTAAGTGGCAGGGCTCGGGCTGAGCCCGGGGAGCTGGCTACAGAGCCTGCTATTAGCTGCGGTGTCGCTTTGTGTGTGTATAGACCACACACCTGCACACAGCTGCTCTGGTATTACAGAGTAACACTCATCTCAGAGAGTTCTGGAAACACGGAAAACAAGACAGCTCTGCCACTCAGAAACTCTGTTAAAACACTGGAGTTCTCCCTTCTATACATTCTCTGTAGCTAGGCCATGCCGTTGGTTAGCTTTCAGGGGGCAACAGGCTCGGGTGGGGGCAGGTGGTTTAGGGGTACATGGGGTCTTTCATCTCGTCTGTTTCTTTGTTGTCCTTTGCTGTTTTGTTCTTCCACTAGATTGTTATGGGAATATTTCTCATATTCTTCAATGCAGTAGTTCTGTATTTAAAATAGATTTTATTTTCATGTCACATAAGGTCTCTATATAACTTTGAATGAAAACAGTCATTGGACTGCCCCCCCTAACCCCGTGTTTAAGGGACGCTGGATTCCTCACAGCAGACTGTGTAAGTCCCAGCCTTGGTGGCTGAAATAACATGCCAGGTTCAGGCGTGTGGGTTCAGAATCCCAACAGGATGAATACATGGAAAAGAGATTGCAGCGTGGCCAGGCCCCTTTGGGCAGTGCTTTCTCCCTCTCCCTCTCCCCTCTGGTAAACACACACACGCTCTGGCAATTAACAAACAAACCAAAGACAGTCATTAATTATCTATTACACCCTGCTTTCTATCGTGACTATATTGAGATTTGGCAAGTAGAGGCAACTTAGTGGTAACTATCTGACTCAGCTTCCCTGTGGAATCTTCCCCCGGTAGAGATCTGGTCCTAAAGATGGTCACCGGGTTCCCCAGGGTGACTGGTTAAGCCGGCCATCTCTGTGGTTCCTGTCCCCTCTGGGACTCATGCTCTGGTGTCCATGGCTGTAACGAGGCCCTGTAACTTCCATTGCAGACAAACTCGATGCGGACTACATCAAGAGGTACCTGGGCGACCTGACCCCGCTGCAGGAGAGCTGCCTCATCCGACTGCGCCAGTGGCTCCAGGAAACCCACAAGGGCAAAGTGAGCACAGCCACGGAAAGCCCCGCTCCTGGTCCTGAGAGTAAACCCTCCCACCACCGTGTGCGGCTGCTTCTGCCCGTGCCTACTCGCTGGGTCTCTGGCTCTGTATGTAGCATCTGAGAGCTCGTGGCAGGCCAGGTGCCCTCCTGTGTAAAGCAGTGGTTTCTCCAGGCTTCACCAGGAAGGAGCTGCTGAAGCCCAGTTAAATGCCAAGTCACAGAGTGCACTGTGTTCCGGGTGGTCGTACATTTTCATTTTCAGGTTTGGCGGGAGTTCAGCGATTAATCAGAGATTAGAAATGTTTTAACCTGGACCAGCAGGTGGCATGGTGGTTAAGGTACTAGACTTTCACATAACTGACTCTGGAGGTTTGGAAATCACACCAGGCACATGTGCACGTGTACCCACAATCCCAGGAAGAAAAGAGAGGAGAAGGTTGTGACATAGCCATTACCTGGGAGGCGATTGCTCACTCTCCTCTCTCCATCTCTCTCTAGTGAGTGCGTGTGCCTTCTGGAAGAAACCTAAAAAAGAAAAGAAAATTTTGAGCTTTCATTTTGAAGTTGTTGGTGAATTTTAGCCCCATAAGAAACCAAGGTTTTGGTTTCCCCAGTTCACAAGCAGCGCATGCTCTGTCATGCCTTGGGCCAGCTGCCAGCGTTAGTACCACGTGGCATGGAGGGAGGAGTTCCTGGGCCCAGCCACCACTCGGGACTGGTCTCGGCCTCGTTCTTAGAGGGGGCATCTAGAGAAGGTCCTGGCTGCAGCCACACACAGGCTGCCGAGCCCAGCAGGTGGGAGTCTAACCCTGATGCCTGACACACACACAGGAGCACACAGCGTAGTAACACCTGGGTTAGCACATCGGGTCGGAGCACTGACACGGACGAAATTAGGATTGTGCTTCACTTTGCTGAAACTAAATGGAATACCATAAAGAGTATTAAAGCTAATAATGCTGGTTTTCTAAAGCACGAAGAGTTTTCTGGTAACAGTTCGTGTTAAACAGCGTAATAATGCAGCTCACTGTTGGTAAGAAGTGGGAGTTTCAGAGTTGCGTTCCTTTAGCAACCTGGTGTTTTCCCTTAGCAACTTTTCCCATTGCTTAGAGACATCGTTTCTCTTAACAGATCCCCAAAGATGAACATATTCTTCGGTTCTTACGTGCTCGGGATTTCAACATCGATAAGGCCCGAGAGGTCATGTGCCAGTCTCTGACATGGCGGAAGCAGCACCAGGTCGACTACCTCCTGGATACCTGGAGCCCTCCTCAGGTCCTACAGGATTACTACGCGGGAGGCTGGCACCATCACGACAAAGGTGGGCTTGAAACCTTCCGGCGTCTGTCCGCCAAGGCTCCGGGGAGGCCCTTCCAGAGAGTCGAGGGGGCCCGGCCAGCACGTTGTCCTCCAACTCCGAGACTGCGAAGCTCTCTCCCATGAGGGCAGACGGTCTGTGTCATCACAGACGCCCCGCCCCAGCCTGGGGCGCCTTCCTCCTGGCGCCCATCACCCTGGCCGTGAGCGCCTGTCCTCCAGCACAGTGCTCGGGGTGGCACTCTCCGTGACACCAGCCCCTCAGGAGCTGTGAAACGCCCAGCCAGGCTTTCCACAACACTACGGTGCAGCGCTTCCATGCTGCTCTGGGGAGTAAGCTAAGTGTCGGTCAGTGGCAGTGGTACCCCTAAAGGGGGGCTTCAGAGACAGATTCAAAGCACAGTCCGTTCCAAGTGCTCCATGCGGCACACGGCGCAGGGGGACCTGCCTCCGACTCCCACCCCAAGTCCGCAGTCGGACAGAGCGGGTCAGAGACAGCAGGGGAAGCCGCCAGGACCTCAGGCTGACTCCCTCTTCAGCCTCTTGCCAGGTCGTTGAGAACTGAGCCCCCATTTGTTCATTTTTCTGACTTAATCCTTTGTATTTCTCCAAGTTAATTGTACCTTGGTTACTTTCACTTTGAGCATATAATATTTATGCTCACTCTACTTCGTGAGCCAAACCTTAAAGGTTAAAAAGTTTGGTAGTAAGACATTGTCATAAAATGTTGGCAGAAATTTATTGTGAATTTGCTTTTGAACAAGATGTGGGGGCACAAAAAGCATTTTGCCTTATGTAGGATAGATTCCCCTAAGAGGTGGTACTCACCAGGTATAGGAACTACAAGGCGAGTGTTGGACCCCCCCACATCAGGATGCTGCCCTGGCCCTCTGTTCACAATGGAGGGCCACTGCTCCAGGCCCCGCTAAGCCACTCTCTGCCCTGGCTTTTGTTCTGTGCACTACGATTTCTTGGGGAGAATGTTGGATACACACTCGCACAGAAACCAGTCGCTGCTCCACGTGGGAGAGACCTGCTCGCCCAGAGCACAGGAGAGCCCACGGCTCCTGCAGGGCGTGTGTCCTTGCTGCACAGAGGACGGTGCTGGACGGTGCTGCTGACCCTCTGCTCCCTCTCCTGCAGACGGGCGGCCTCTGTATGTGCTCCGGCTGGGGCAGATGGACACCAAAGGCCTGGTGAGGGCCCTCGGCGAGGAGGCCCTGCTGAGATACGTAAGTGCGGAGGGCACTGGGCTGCTCCTTTGACTTCTTGCTTTCTCTGCCAGCTGTCCTAGGATGTCACTGACCTCCTACAGCGAGCACAGATTGCTTTCCTAGGTAGAGAGTATTTATATTTCGCACAAGGACATAGAACTCACAGGATGTCTTTCACAGTGGAAGCCTCAGGGAGACAGGCAGTAAGTCCGGGGAGATACTCACTGAGGGGCAGAGCGGAGCTTCTCTCCACCTGCACTGCCAGGTTGGATGGGCACCAGCCTCCTTAGAGTGCTTGGTTCAGACCCTTCATGGCGTCCGTCCTTCCGGCTGGCACTTGCTTCCCTGACGCAGGCTCTCAGCATCTGTGCTCTGGACTGTTGTCTGTGCCGCTGGGCTACCGTCCTGACCCCAGCCCTTCCTCCACGATGTCCACCCATGTTGGCAGCTCTGCTCCACCTACCCCCCAGGGCAGAATATGGGCCTTGAGTTGAGAAAAACAAAACTTAAAAAGGCACATTACAGTCTCATTGTCCTAAATGCACTGTTGGCGTTCGTGGGTCAGGTAGCACCTGCCCTGCCCCACGTTAGTATGTGCATGCCCGCACGTCCACACGTGTACACGGGCACATGCAGACATGGGTCGGTGCTTCTGTCAGGGAAGGAGGGTGGCTTGATGCAGGAAGGGCTCCTGAGCCATGCTAGCATCTGTTGAGGTGGGCCTTTGGGGTTGGAAGCCACGTGCCGCTGATGCTGGTCTCCTGCCCAGATGTGCCTGCCCCATGTCCCTAAGTCAGGTCCTCCCTGCAGATCGCTCACCCCCGAGCGGTGGTTTCACTTGGGATGACTATCACCTTACACGAGTGACAGGGTGTGCTCTCTGCTTAGCTTGTGTGGATGTGTCAGAAAATCTGACAGGTGACTTTTTTGGTTTATGTGCTTGCTTGTCACCTGCCGTGTTAATGTCACTCTTTGATCGTGTGGAGCTTGGGACCCGCGCTTTCGCCCTGGTGGGATAGTCAGGGTGAAGTGTGGCCCTCCTGTGCGCAGGTTCTCTCCATAAACGAAGAGGGGCTGAGGCGGTGTGAAGAAAACACAAAGGTCTTTGGTCGGCCCATCAGGTAGGCGTGGGGTTTCGTCTTTCCTGTCCACTTGTTTATTTTTGGTTTGCTAGAGGTACTTGTGCTTGCCTGCTGGAGGGAGGGTGGTCAGCAAGGGGAGAGTGGCTGAGAAGGCCCCTCCCATGGGGAATGGCCATGCCACAATCCCTTTTCCACTTTTCTCCCTTCTTCTGGGATTTTGGGCGTGCATGCACACGTGCTTGGTGTGTTTGTCAGGCCACTGAGTCCAGGACTTGAACCGCGCAGTCAGCCAAGTGGGATCCAGTTGCTTTAACTTCCAGGTCACAGCCAGTCCCCTTTTAATTTATTATGAATTACGGACTAAATATTTCTAGTTGATTGACAGAACCAGAATCTTGTAGTGCACTGTCCCAGGGTGACCGGAAAGTAGAAAACAAGCGTGCACAGTGGTCGGGTGTGAGGGCAGTGCTGGGATTCAGTACTCTATGCCCTGCTAGGGCCTGCTGTCATGCCAGTGTGAGGGGTTGCCTGTCTGGATCATCTGGCTGCACCTCGGGAGCCCAGGCTGGCTTGTTTGCAAATACCCTGTGTATTTGGCCCGCACTGCGACTGATCTAGTGACGCTTGGCATTGGGAAGGGCATAGACAGTTCACCTGAACGTGGGTCTACGGGGCAGGGTTATAAGGGGTTTTGTTCACTGCTCCTCACACAGTGCTTGATTTGATAAGAGCTTGTTGAGGAGTAGCTGATTGCAGTTCAAACACAGTGCCTGTCAAATGCCAGGTGTGTGCCCTGTGGATAGTGGTTGGGGGGGAGCGACTGCAGGTGGCCGTGCGTGTGAGAACGCTGCGTGTGTCCGAGAGAGGTCTTGTCTGTGCTCAGTTCGCCATCGTTCACTTTGCCGTTTCCTGGATCAGTCCTACTGCACGGGTCCTGTATTTATATAAATAGGTGTAAACGTAGCTCAGAGCATTGTAACTTTTTTTTTTTTTTTGAGAGAGGTTTTTGCTATAGGGCGTGTGCACTTGCTAGAAAGACAGAGAGAGTCAGAGAGATAGAAAGCAAGAAATCACCCCCCCAGGGGGGATGGCCACGCTGCAATCCCTTCTCCTCCATTCTCCTCTTGGGATCTTGGGCACGCATGCACACGTGCCTGGCGTGAGTTTAAGCCACCAGGTCCGGGACTCCAACCATGGTCAGCTGCATGGGAGTTCAGTGACATAGCCATTACACTAACTGCTGGTCCCCATAGCGTTGTACCTTTTAAAAGCTGACATGTATTTGGAAATGGCTGTAAGTGGCGGTTGTCTGATACCAAAAAAAAAGTAGAACACGGTTTGCTAAGTGTGCCGTCTACTGAGTAGAACCTCCTTTGCACATTCTGCAGTTCCTGGACCTGCCTGGTGGACCTAGAAGGGCTGAACATGCGCCACCTCTGGAGACCTGGTGTCAAAGCCCTGCTGAGGATCATCGAGGTGGTGGAGGCCAATTACCCGGAGACCCTGGGCCGCCTGCTTATCCTGCGGGCGCCCAGGGTGTTTCCTGTCCTCTGGACACTGGTGGGTTTAGAGCTGTTTTGCAGTAACTGGTGGCCATTTGAAAAGCAGATAAGCATACATTCATATAACTTCTCTGTGACCTTAAGTCTTTTTTTTTTTAATATTTACTTATTTAATTTTATTTATTCATTCACTTATTTTAATTTGACCATAGAGAGACACACAGAGAGAGAGAGAGAGAGAAAGAGAGAGAAGGAAAGTGAGAAAGCAAGCCAGTAGGTCCAGGACTTGAACCACAGTTGGCCATGTGGGAGTGTCCAGCACCTTAACCACTACACCACCTGCTGGTCCCTGACCTTAAGTCTTAACTCGTTGGACAAAGCAAAATAAACATGCAAAAATGAAACATCTCTCAAATGGCCTAAAGAGTCAAAAAGAAAGCTTTTTCTGCATGTCCTCATGTCGTGATACTAGACTCTCCAGAAAAGTACATCAGACTCAAATTCTTTCCTCTCCCCCTCACCCCACCCCGCTCCTATCACATCATAATGTTAGTCTTTGACGACCAGACAGCAAAGCAGACACGACACTTGGTCTTTTCTCATCACTTCCAGGTTAGCCCATTCATCGATGACAACACCAGAAGGAAGTTCCTCATTTATGCAGGAAATGACTACCAGGGGCCTGGAGGCCTGCTGGATTACATCGACAAAGAGATTATTCCAGATTTCCTGAGTGGGGAGTGCATGGTACGTATTTGGCAAGCACACTGGCGCTGTTAAGGGCAGGCGCGATGGGCGTTGGGTGTGCAGATGGTTTTCAGAACTCAGTCTGGATTGTCTATTTCTGGGTCTGGATTGTATATTTCTGGTTTTTTTGGTTTCTGTTTTTTGGTTGTCATCTCTCTGGTTCAGGGTTAAGCTAAAGAGAACCATTTGGGTCACTGTTGATAATGCACTTTTTTTTTCATTGTTAAATATTAATGAGAATTTGTTTTAGATTCCAGTATAATTGCAGTTTGATTCACACAGCTTTGTGTGAATGAGATCTTTTAACTGTTTTAGAGAAGCTGTGCATTTATAAAAATTACTAGTAAAAAACTGAATCAATTCTCTAGATTTCTCCCTTTACAGTAAATAAATCATGTTAGCATCCCCCCTCCCCCAGAGATTTTTGCTATAGGGCATGTGCACCCACCGGAGAGACAGAATGCAAGAGGCCTTCCCCGGGGAGATAGCCACGCCGCAGTCCCTTCTCCGTTCTCTCAGGACTTTGGGCACGCGCATACACACACGCCTGGCATGAGGTTCAAGCCACTGGGTCCAGGACTTGAACCACAGTCAGCCATGTGAAAGACATAACCATTACACCATTTGTTGGTCCCTCATGTTAGCATTTTTAAGGTGGGAAAATTAAAAGAGCTGATTCTTTTAAATCCAAGTTTGGAGTTTTTAATACATTGAGCTGCTCGATCATCAGACAAAGGGCTGCACGTCTGTAGCTGTGACGGAGGAGTCGGAGAAGCTTGGCACCCACAGCCCAGGGCGCACGGTTGCCAAACTCAGGAGTTAAGGACACTGACGCCTGCAGAGGGCCGGTGGCTTGTTCACAGCCGGGGAGGTAGCTGAAGCCAGCGGGGAATTGGCATTCTCAGAGAAGGGCTCCCAAGTGACTCTTCACACCACTGTCACCCTTCTGTGAAGTGTACACGTGAGGTCTGACTCAGGTACTTAGCTAATGAACTGGGCTTCCAGGCTAGTCCTTCTGAATAGCTAGAAGAATCTCAGTTCATCAGCTCTGCTTTAAGGAATGTGTAGGCTTAATCCCTGTACAATGCAAAGAGCAGGTAAATCATAGAACCCTAACGTACCAGGTGCCCATGAGGCCGAACCGTGGGGTCAGGTTCATAAGAACCCACGGGCACTTTCCTTACACGAGCGCACAGTCCCATCGTGTCGCTCCTTATGGTCGTGCCTAGCAGAACTGAGCTGGAATGAGACACCTGACTCCTGGCAAAAGTCCGCCCATGTCTGTCACACACTGACTGCCCTGAGGTGTCAGAACGTAAGGTGTTCACAGTTAGTTGAGCTGTCCAAACTTGGGCCTTGTAAAACCTCATGACTCTTCTGTGCTGGCTCGTGTTCAGTTCAGGCTGGTGGTTGGAGAGGGGGCCATTCCCTTCTGCTTTGCTGTGGCTGCAGTTTTGTTTTGTATTTTTAGGTTTTTGCCATAGGGCATGTGCTCTTGCTGGAGAGAGGCAGAGGAAGGGGAAGTGAGAAATCACTCCCCAGCAAGATGGCCATGGCCGCAATCCTTTTTCCTCCATCTTCTCCATTTTCCTCCTGGGATTTTTGGGCACGCACACACCCAGCATGAGTTTCAAGCCGCAGGGTCCAGGACTTGAGCCGCAGTAAGCCATGTGACAGTCAGGTGGCTTAGCCAGCACGCTACCCGCAGGCCCCCGGAGAGTTCTGACCACTGGTTGGCCCGGCGCTTCCCCCGCGCTGGGCACACACAAGACTGTCGCGTTGGTGTTCTGTGTGGTTTTGCCCCAGGGCTGGCATTAGAAGGAGTTCTTGGATTTATGAACTTCAGTGTGAAGTCACTGTGTCAAGGTCAGTTAGGAAATGTACCATGTGTACGGATTCTAGTTCAGCTTAACTAGTTTCAGCTAACTCCAGGTAAGCTCTCAGGGCTCAGTGTTTGCATGGCTTCCATGTCTGTGTCTGCATTTCCAGTGTGAAGTGCCCGAGGGCGGTCTGGTTCCCAAGTCTCTGTACAGGACTGCGGAGGAGCTGGAAAACGAAGACCTCAAGCTCTGGACCGAGACCATCTACCAGTCTGCCAGTGTTTTCAAGGGAGCCCCACACGAGGTACTTCTCTGCCTTGGTCTCTCCCTGCAGAAAAAGCAGCCTTCGGAGGCCTGCTGAGCTGAAGGTGTGTAGGGCAGTCAGGGATTTTTCCGGCCTTTGCCTTCAGGGTTTTGTTGACACTTGATGCTGTCAGCCTAGAAGAACAGGTCTCTCTCAGAACAGAAGTTCACTGGTTTTTGCCAAGCCACCCTGCTTGCCTGGGACCCAGACCAGCTGGGGCAGGTCACGGTGTAAGGACCCTGTGGGGTACCTATTTCTTCTCTCTCTCTCTCTCTCAATAAATACCAATAATAACGTAAGAGCAGTGACAGTTTTGAGAAGAGGAAGTCCCACTGCGCAGTCAGAGTGTTGCAGAGGAGGCGTGGCCCAAGCCTGTGGCTGCTGGGGCCTTCACATAGGGCCGGTAGCCTGCCTACCCTTGTGCAGGG
Organism: Tupaia tana; assembly: GCA_026018925.1. NCBI lineage: Eukaryota > Metazoa > Chordata > Mammalia > Scandentia > Tupaiidae > Tupaia > Tupaia tana. The sequence goes on from JAKSZU010000011.1 coordinate 67,013,033, forward strand.
AGATCCTTTTTTTAAAGAATTTAGTTGTATTTATTATTATTATTACTATTACTATTATTATTACTATTATTTTAATTTGCTGTAGGGCACATGCACTCACTAGAGAGAGAGAAATAAGCCGCCAGGTTCAGGACTCGAACTGTGGTCAGCCACATGGGAGTCTAGCACCTTAACCACTGTACAACCTACTGCAGGAGAATTTTTTTTTTTTAATTTCAGAATTTAGTTTATTTAATGGTTATGTCAAACATGTTCTGCTTGCTATTTTTCTTGACTGAGTTTTGGTTGTTTGTGTTGTTTAAGGAATTTGCCTAGTTGGCATCTTGTGGCATAAGGAGGAACTAGCACAGCCCCTCCCTCTTCCAGTGCACTGGGATCCGGGAGGCAGCGCCCCTGGGTTTTCCATAGGCCATGCTCTGTCCCGTGACATCGAGTGGCCTGAGGCAGTATGGAGCGCCGTAGGAGGGCTGGCAGTCAAGGCTGGCCTGCTGGCTCAGGTGGTGCCAGTGGTGAGAGCGTTCCTGCTGCTTTCTTGCGGCGGCTGCAGCTCAGCCAGGGCTCTGCCATGGCTCAGCCACCTGCTCTGCCCCCACACCACTGGCCGGCGCCTGGGGTGGGCAGGAGTGCTGGGACTGTGTTGGACCCAAGCTCAGACCCAGATCCGGGACCCACCCTGCTTCACAGGCACACTCTCACGGTCTCGCACGTCTCAGGGTCATGTGTATTCATTGCTCCTTAGGAGGGCAGGCCAGAGGACGCCCGGCCTTGCCTGTTGTCAGTCAGGCAGCTGCAGCTCTCTTCCCCGTTTGTGTGAACACAGTAGACGGTGAGGATTGCAGAGTCTCGGGGCTCAGTACAGCAGAGTCAGAGACACTGACCACATAAAATCAAGCTCCCTGGAAGTCCCTGCCCTGAATGCAGGAAGGGGGTGTGGGTCTCACGGCCTCGCAGCATCGGGGAGGAGGGCGCCTGGCCTAGCTTCCTCTGTTTCCTTAGGCAGAAAGTTTTTAGTGAATGCAGAACTCTGTACAGCTGCTTTTAATTCTCACATCCCTCCACACTCATCTTTGAAAACTAGAACTCTGATCATTCCCTGCTGGGGAGCTCCGTTGGTGCAGTGCCGAGCTCAGGTTTTGGATTGGCACCTCCTTTGCCACACGCCTCGCCTCTCGCCAGCAGCCTCGCGCCTTCCTCTTGCAGGCATCGGGCAGGCAGGCCTGTCTGTGTTCTCTGGACGCTGCCCTTGCCCCAGCTCATCCTCCTGTCTGCCGTCTGCCTTCCACCTTCTCCAAGGCTTTCCGGGCTCGCAGTGCTTGTGCTCCGTGTGGCTAAGGCCGTCTTCAGAGCGCTGTCTGCAGACCATGTGAGGGAACCTGTGGGTGGCCACAGAGAACGTGGGGCCTGGTCCTTGACGTGGCAGGACTGTGGGCTGAATCAGAACGAGGTGGGGACCCCGGTGACTGAGTGACTGTGCAGAGGCCCTCCCCTAGCACACACATCTAGGCTGAAAGGCACCTGGGAACACCCCACCTGCACAAGCCCGTGGGTCTCGGTTGGCTGACACAGACTCTTTTTCCAGATTCTCATCCAGATTGTAGACGCCTCTTCGGTGATCACGTGGGATTTTGACGTGTGCAAAGGGGACATTGTCTTCAACATCTATCACTCCAAGAGGTCACCACAGCCACCCAAAAAGGACTCACTGGGGGCCCACAGCATCACTTCCCCAGGCGGGGACAACGTGCAGCTCATAGACAGGGCCTGGCAGCTGGGCCGAGACTACAGCATGGTGGAGTCGCCTCTGATCTGCAAGGAAGGCGAGAGTGTGCAGGTAGGTTCAGGCCTCGGCGCTTAGCATCTCGGCCTGGCTGAGAAGGGAGCCTCCTCCTTGCTTCCAGCCTGCCTGCTTCCCAGGGCACCGCCTGGCGACCAAGAGCAGCAGGCCCGTGTGGGTGCAGCCCCCGAGGCTCTGGGACAGAGCACGTGACCCACAGCCAGCACGTGGCTTTTCTCTAGAAGTGGTGTTTTCACAAAGGGACACGTGGCAGGAAGGAGGAGCGCTGTATGACAGGACAGGAGCAGCTGACTGCCAGAGTCGGCCACGAGACAGGAGCTGACCGTGTCGCGGTTGTCAGCTTCAAAGGGAGCTCGCCCCACATAGACGGGAGAGGAGCCAGCACTCCGGGAGCCGTTATCGCTCGTTCCCAAATGCGCTCGCTCCTGTAGAAGCGCTTTAATGTTCTGGCCAGTCATTTCCAGAGCCGTGCTCTGATGGCAGCTCCGGGCTTCTAGCCTCAGCACGTGTGGATTTGCTGCCTTGCAGTTTCAGGATAAGCCTTGTCAGTTTGTGATGGGCTTAGATGCAGAGTCAAAGGGGATTTTCATCCTGTTTTTAAAATAAGAACCAGTTTGAGCTGGATCAGTCTCTTAACTCCAAGATTAATGGAGAAGGCAGTTCCCACAGGCTGACGCTGCTCTTTAGATGGGCGCCCTTCCAGCCGGGACTCGCGGGGCCGACTGGGAGCACCTCAGAGGAAGTGCTAGACTGAGAGCCTCTGCCGAGCCCCCGCCTGCAGCAGCTGTGCCGAGCGCTGCCCCCTGCCAGGTGTCCACAGGGGCACAGCCCCACGGGCCACGAGTCCTGCAGGTGACAGACGTCAAGTCTACCCTGTAGCCTGTCAGAGATGTTGCCGCAGGGGTTCCCACTTAGTGGGTGGGAGGAGATGTTCCACCGATCCTCACGAAGGCCCACGTGCCAGGTCCTTACGGCCATGTGCTCGCTGCACAAAACTAGCAGGACTGGGACCAGCAGTTAGCGGTAGTGGCTATGTCACTGGACTCCCACGTAGTCGACCGCGGTGGCTTAAACTCACACCGAGTGCGTGTGCGTGTATGCCCAAGATCCTGAGAGGAGAATGGAGGAGAAGGGATTGCGGCATGGCCATCCCCCCGGGGGGTGATTTCCTGCTTTCTGTCTCTCTGTCTGTCTCTCTCTGTCTGGCAAGCACACGCACCCTATAGCGAAAACCTCTAAAAACAAACCCAAAAACTAGAGGGACTTAGGGACGGCTTCCTGGCACCCGGCAGCCCTGGGACAGGGAGCAGGAGGCCGTCCTCCTCAGCGCCGCCTTCCTTGTCCAGGGCTCTCACGTGACGCGGTGGCCAGGTTTCTACATCCTGCAGTGGAAGTTCCACAGCATGCCGGCCTGTGCTGCCACCAACCTGCCGCGGGTGGACGACGTGCTGGCCTCCCTGCAGGTCTCCTCGCACAAGTGTAAAGTGATGTTCTACACCGAGGTCATCGGCTCCGAGGACTTCAGGTCGGCCCCCACAGCCAGTGCGTGTGCGTGCGTGTGGGGGTGGGCCACGTTGCCTCGTGCAGCGTTGACGTGATGGCAGGCGGCAGGTCTGGGGCATACCTCGGAGGGGGCTGGGGGTCTTCGTCAACGGCACAGACTCGCCCTTGGGTAACCATCTGCCCTGGGGGGAACGCCCAGGACCCAGCCCTGCTCCCAGGGGCTGGTGGGGCAAACGGGCCGACAGCTGGATCAGCTGGGATGTGAGTGGGGTGTCGCAGGCGCTCGCGGGGTCCTCACAGCCATCCCTCCTTTTGTGTCTGCAGAGGTTCCATGACCAGCCTGGAGTCCAGCCACAGCGGGTTTTCCCAGCTGAGTGCCGCCACCACATCCTCCAGCCAGTCCCACTCCAGCTCCATGATTTCCAGGTAGTGCCGCGAAGTCCGCTCCCAGGGTCGGAGGAGACGCCGCGCCTCCTCGGACAGCCTGCCGCACTCTGCCCGCCGCTGGCGGCGATCTTATGCAGACTCCTCACCCTCTAGATAGCAGTTAGCGCTCCAGATGGCACAGGTAGCCTGTGATCCCCGAGCAGCCTAGACAGTAGTTTTAACTCTGACCTAACTCACGCGATAGCCATAGATCTCGTACACAGCGTGCACAGAACCCACCTGGAGCACAAGGGCTCTCTTGAGAGGAAAGTAGTTTATATACCAATTAAGATCGACTTTGTCTCAAACGTTGATGCAAAAAATTTTTCCAGCGAACTCCACATTGTCCGTTAGTGAATTCCTAGGACGTCCTTCAGAGACGAGCCCCACCTTGTCCCATGGAGCAGAAGCCTGCCGGCCTGTTGCCCAGAACTGCGTCCCGGTCCTCGTGTCTCCCTGCTGCTGGCCAAGGTGGTCCGTGGACTCGGGGGTGGCCCTCGAGCACCTTCCTCTGGATTCGGAGGCAGCTGCAGGAGCAGCGTCCAGCGGCCAGGCCCAGCCCATTCTCAAGTGGGCACTGGCGGCCCTGAGGGACAGCAGGACAACACCGCCGTCATTAAACATTGCTTCTCTGTCCTCCCTCGCAGATCTTTCTGATCTTTGCCAAGCAGGAGTTTCCCGCTGTAGGTGGAGGGGTGCTTTCTCTGTCCCCTCCCGTGTTCTTCCTCCCTGCAGGGCTTTGGTTCTGAACTCTGCAGGCGCAGCGCCCCTGTGCTCTGCAGCAGCTCGCTGTCCTCCGGGCTCAGGTGGTCCTCCGGGTCACTAGGAGGTGGTTCTGGGGGTGCACTAGGTCGCACTGTCTGGGAGCTGTCCACAGCTGTGTGGTCACAGCCAGCACACCCTGGCATCCCCTGCAGGACAGCACGTGGCCCGTAGGAGCCCTGCTCCCTTGTAAACGCCGTATTGACTGGGTGGGTGCGTGGGTGCCTGTGGCAGTGGGGTACTGCAAATAGAAGCTTAGTCCGAATAGCAAAGGATTCTTCATCGAAGCGAATCGGAATGTGAGATTACTTTACCTTTTCATTTTTTTCTCTTTTAATGAGAGACAGAGAGAGTATGCGGGAGGGAGAGGGGAGAAAGGTGTTCCTGATCCCCCTGCCCCAGCCTCCCTGCAGCCAGACTGTTGGTGTGTACCACCGTGTCCAGCCCATCAGGTGGGGCTGGGAACCGAACCCAGGCCTCCCCTGTGGCTCAGCTATCACAGATGCCCTCTTGCGTGCACACCTTCCTGGGTGTCCGTTTTACCAAGCCTGCTCGATTTGAGGCTCTCAGATTTCCACCTTTCTATGAGAAAAGTAGGCTGTCGTGAATCTGCCCAGAAGTGTCACAGGGTCTGTGTTGGGATAGATGTGCCATGTGCTCACGCATGTGCGTGTGTGGCAGAGGCCATGCTCTTAGGGATATGTGCCAAAAGCCATGCGGCTGTCGTCTGCACGGCAGACACCCAGTTCCAGCCTCACTCTCCAAATTCCCAAAGGGCTGGTGACACAGAGCTGTGTGGGGCTGCATCCGTGCCCCACAGGGCTGTGGTGGGAGCTCCGGGAGAAACCGGCCAGGTCAGCGCTGCGGCCTCCCGTGAGGCCGCTCCCAGCACTGACTGCCCGCCCTCTGGGCGGCCGTGCCTTCACTCGCACAGGACCCCGCGCGGCACTGCAGCCTTTCCCAGGCCGTGGTGGGGTCCCTTGGCAATCTGCTGCTTCCAGCTGGTGCTTCCTGTCTGCAGTTCCAAGGACCTGAACGTGGTCCCTCTTTCTCTTTCTTCTCTCTTTCTCTGTGTCTCAGATGGCGATTTTGCTGACAGCTGCCACGAAAACGCTTCACTCAACAGGCCCCATGTGCCCAGAGATGTTTCTAGAACTATCTGAATCGCAGCCATTCCCCCCACCCCCCAGGCTGAACAGCTGTTCTCTTTAAGTTGACTCAGAAGTGGCTCCGGGTTATCCCCAGAGAGCCGGTGCGGCTCTGAGCCCAGCACATGACTGCGCACGCACTCGCAGGACTGCTCACGAGTCCTCGCCACCTCACTGTCCTTGCAGGAGCGCGGGCATCTGCGGCGACCAGGCCGTTGGCGTCCTGCCTCTCCACTTTCAGAACCGGCCCCTCTTTTTAAGATGCTGCTGTCGTTTCCCTTTTCAGTACTAATGATTCTGTGGGTTTCCCTCTATTACTAGTGTCTTAATTTACTCACCTTCCTCAACTCAGCATTTGCATATCAAATTCTGTAAATGTTTTGTAAACATATTACCTCACTCTTGGTAATACAATACTGATAGTCTTTACAAGATTTTTTTATTGTTATCAATAATAAATGTGAACTGTTTAAAGAAAACAACGTTTCACTTCTTTCTTCTTGTGAAGCGGCCATCTCTCTCGAATAGTCGGAAATTCTTAGGGGACATTAGAGAGCGAAGAGAGGAGAGAGCTATTGGAGCCAGGTGACCAGTGTTTTGGAAGCTCAAGAAAATGCAGGACTGGTCCCACAGCCTCGAGGTTCAGGGAACCAGATCCCGTGGTGCTAACTGAGGTTTGAGTCCTGGCCCTGGTGGCCTGAAAAACATGCCAGATGTGTGTGTGTGCACGCGTGTCCCAAATCCCAGCAAGGTGGGGCAGTGGTGGAGAAGGGACCGCAGTGAGAGCACCCCCACTGGGGGACATTTTCTCCCTTGCCCTCTAGCTCTCTGTCTCTGGCAAAAGCATGCACCTTCTGGCAATCAAAAACGAAGAAGGAGAAGGAAAAAAAATACTTAGCTTTGCAGGACTGAATTTTTCAGGAGAGTGAAGACATGATATATTACTTCTTGAGCAGACATGGCTGTGTGATGTGACCCTAATGTGGTGTTTCTTTGGCAATAAAATGGATTGCTCCAATCGGGTGCCTCAGAAAGCAGAGTAGGCGGGCGTGGCTCCCCAGGAGCTGAGTTACCTGGTTGGCTCAATGCCAGCAGGTGGGTCTGCAGGGCAGCACAGTCTGTGAACAGGCAGGCCACAGAGAAGCTCATGGCATGGTGGTTAAGGCCCTGGACTCCCACATGGCTGTCTGCAGTTCGAGCTCCAGACCCAGGGACTTGAAAATCACGCCAGGCACATGTGTGTCCAGAATCCTGAGAAGAGACTGGAGGAGAAGGATTGCGGCGTTGACCATCCCCCCTTGGTGATTTCTTGCTTTCCTTTTCTGTTTCTCTCTAGTGAATGCACATGCCCTATGGCCAAAACAAAACAAAAAACTAAGACAGGAGGACAATAATGGTGAGACAGAAAACACAGCAACTGGGGCCGGCAGATGGAATAGCAGTTACTCACTGGACTCCCACATAGCTGACCGCAGTTCAAGTCTCAGACCTGGCGGCTTAACACATGCTGGGTGCATGTGCACGTGTGCCCAGAGATCCCAGGAGGAGAAGGGTGTGTGTCCTCCCCGCCGTGGGGTGATTTCTCACTTCCCCTCTCAGTGTCTGTGCGACTGCACACACCCTAAGGCAAACCCTTCTAAAAAAAAAAAAAAAAAAAAAAGGAAAAATTCAAACATGAGGTAGCAGAGCTCAAAAATTAAGAAAAAATTTTTGGAAATTGAGACCCCATTAGAAGAAACACAAAGTAAAAAAATTAACAATACCAAGTGAAATTTTGCAAGTCTAAGAGAAGGTAGATTTATAAATCAGTGCTATTAAAGAGAAGCCAAGAAGCTCAAACATACGGATGATATTGGGATGGTGAGCACCTGAGAATGACTCATACCAAGAAAATACGTATACTTTTTAGTAGAAGTGCTGGATTTGGAGGGAAAAAGGGAGGGAGAGAAAAGGAAGGAAAGGAGATCCTTGTGATCTAGGAGAGAATTTCAGCTTTCTGAAGACTCAATTCCAGAAGAAGGTGGAATGACTAAGATTTTTCAAGGAAAAAGTGAGCTGAAGATTTTAGATCCGTCACAGCTGACTTCCAGGAGTCAAGTGTTGGGCCTGTGACGTCTGGGCTAGGCTGCTCCGATAGAGGAGTGTGTGCAGAGGTGGTGAGCATGGGCGTGTGGGAGTGGGCACACGCCTGCACGCGGGCTTGGACGTGCAGCCCTGCTGGGAACCCCTCATTTCACTGCAGAAAGGGCCCCTGGAAGGGAGGATGGGCCCAACCCCAGAGCAGTCCTTTCCCTGAGGACCTTGCTCCTGGGTCCTGATTTTTGTCAGTTCACCTCGTTCTTAGACTATTGTCCTGGACCAGCCCTGCCTCCAGCCTGGCCCCTGGGACCTCTGTCCAGACCAGAGGCTCCTCGAGGGCAAGGACTGTTGCTCATTTGTCTTTTTTTTTTTTTTTTTTTGGAGAGGTTTTCGCTATATGGCACGTGCCCTCACCAGAAAGAGAAAGTGAGAAATCACCCCCCGGGGGGATGGCCACGCCGCAACCCCTTCTCCTCCATTCTCCTCTCGGGATCCTGGGCACGCACGTACACACGCCCGGCGTGAGTTTAAGCCACCAGGTCCGGAACTTGAACTGCGTTGACTACATGGGAGTCCAGCGATGTAGCCATTACGCCATCCGTGGTTCTGCTAATTTGTCTTTTTGTGGTGAAAGTTTTTCAAAATCAAAGTGGAGTCATTCGTGTCTACCTGGACCAAACAGCTGAAGAGGCCATGGAAGAGGTGTTTCCTCACATTGGCACATCCGACAACGAGGACCGTTATTCCAGAAACTGCCAGGACCACAGCCTTGCAGAGACCACCATACCCTGACCCAGAGGCTTCTGTGGAAACATCTCCCCAGAGATGCCTGCCCACCCATGGACAATGCTGTTCCTGTTGCTGACCGTGGTAGCCGAGGGTGACTGTCCCCAGACAGCTGTGACAACCCCTCTCCTTTCCTTCTTAGTCGTGGATTTTGCCTTGAAAAGTTGCCCAAGGGGCCAGTCCTGTGGCCTAGGAGTTGTGGAGCTAGATCCCACCTGGGTTCAAATCCCAGCACCGATGGCTTGAAAAACACTACAGGTGCATGTGCGTGCCGGCTCAAGATCCCAATAGGATGGAGAAAGGGAGAAGGGACAATGGCTTGGCCACCCCTCATTGAGGGGGCCTTCTCCCTTTCTCTCTCTCTCTCTCTCTCTCTCTCTCTCTCTCTCTCTCTCTCTCTCTCTTACCCTGGCTCTTATTTGTCTCTCTGGCAAGTGCACATACCCTCTGGCAATTAAAGTGAAATAGTGAAGCCTGCCCAGGGGTATAGGCCCTGGCGAGCGAGGCCGGCCGCCTGAGCAGGCTGCAGCAGCATGTCTTCTGGCTTAGAACTGCCCTCGGTGTTGTCGAGCATGGATGATTTCTGTCTAGCACCCTCTGACTCCCGTGGGCATTTGAGGAATGAGGACAGAGGCCGGTCAGGGGACCTAACAGAGTCAGATCGTTTGTTTTTTTCCTTACGCCGTGGCTGCTGGGGCAGCTGGGCTGCAGGGATGCTGTCCTGAGGACGGAAGAGCCACTCCTAGGGGCCTGCCACAGACCCCACCTGGGAGGCTGGCCTGGCGCGCTTGCTGGGACGAAGCGGCCAGCCTGGCCCACTGCGCGGCCTGTAGCTCCTTGCCGCTGCTCCTCGGGGCTACCTCCACCCGTTGTCCTTCAGATCTGTACCCCAGGAAGTAGATGCCGTCCTTTATTCCCGGGTGTTGACGGAGCTCCTACTGTGGGCACAGGGACGAGGGTGGACAGAAACGCTGGCTGGGAGCCCGGCGGGAACAGCTACATCTGGCAGAGACCTGCACGGCGCCCCCTTCCGCCCTTCACTTTCCGAGGTCTCAGCTCGGTCAGATGTGCCGAGCGGGAAAAGCACATCTGGGCGCCTTCGTACAGTACGCTCCTCCGCTCGCTCTGTGTCATCAGCGTTCGTCTCTTACCGTGCCTGACTTACGGGTGAAACTTTATCGGGGTACGCGTGTAGGAAGTGTCCCTCTCTCTGGGGTGGATCCTGTCCGTAGTTTCAGGCACCCTCGGGGCGTCTCGGAAGGCATCCCCATGGATAAGAGGGTTTACCGCACTTGTGGAGGGGGATAAAGTAGGGGACGGGTGTAAATGCCCCGGAGGAGTGGAGGGTCTGATGCTGGCCTCACTCCTGCATCTCCTTCCCGTCGCCCACAACTCCATCCGGGCCTTTCTCTGTTTCTGGCGACTCAGCGAGCCTTCCTTTGCCCGCTGGCCAGAGCGTGAACCAGCAGATGCCATCTGGGGGGCCTGTGGGAGCTGGTGCCCTGCCCCTCCCAACGGCCGGTGAGTGTGGACCAGGGTTGTGCCAGGTGAGAGGGCCTTGACAGCAGCCCGGCCCCTCGGTCCGCTGGAGGCCGGGGTGCTGGCGTCCCTCCCTTGTCCAGCTGCAGACTGGGGAGGCGCCTGGGAGAGCAGGACTGAAGTGTAGCCGTCTGCGGACTGGGCTGCTAGTGTTCCACGCTGGGCGCCAACTTCTTGGCCCTCAAGGATCTCTGCGGGTGGTGTAGATTCTGGCTCTGGGAAGTGGGGTGCTTGGGCTCCATGGTCCAGTCCTCAGCGTTTCGGGCTCGGCTGAGACAGCTGGAAAAGGAGCGGTTGGTACTTGCTTGAGACCTCATAGAGAATAGGGGCCAGCAGGTGGCATGGTGGTTAAAGTGCTGGTCTCCCACAGGGTTGGCCGTGGTTCAAGTCCCCACCTGGTGGCTTCCTTTCTCTTTTTCTCTCTCTGGCACCCTATTGCAAGTTAATAATAAATAAATAATTATTTTTTTTTTAAATGTTGCCAGGGTGTCGGGAGGGAAGGACCTGCGTGCTGCAGGGTCCCACGGAGTCTGCTGAGCCCTGCTCATTGCTGACCTTACGGAGACGAGGACGCGGGATAGTCTGAGCCAGAGCCAGCAAGGGCGGCCCCTGCCGTAACTGTACAGGCCCTACTGCTGTTCTTGCCATTACTGCGCGGTTCGATCTTGTGACCACAGGACCCGGCTAATTAGGGGTTAGCTTGGGCACGCGCTGCGGATCCACGTGTTCGAGTGGCGGTGGCGCTGTACCTTCTCCGGCCGCGAGGGCAGCGCCAGTCCTCCGGGGGCTCCTGCAGCTGCACGGAAGGCGGAGTCTGCGTGAGTACTAGTACATCTGTTAGCTGATACCACCCACTCTGCTTTATTTCTTTTATTTAAACCACAAAACCAAAATGAAGCAATCAAATCGGGTTTCGTAATGATGAAAGAGAAGATTTATATCTGTTACTTAATTGGAATTTTGTTGAGTTCACCGTAGCTGTAAGAAATAATACAGAGGAGCCCCTCGTTCCCTGACTCAGCTCCCCGGGGGACATCTTGCAGGAGTGTGGCTTTCTGTCATGACCAGGCTGTGGCCATGGCCTGTCCACCCGTCCTGCTCTGACGTCTGTTGGTCCGTCCTCATCCTTACGGGCGTGTGTTTCGTTCGACATGGTGTCATTGCCTGTGTAAGTCTAGGCATCCACCACCACCACCTACAGGGACTTCCACGGCCACGGTGACCCCAGCACTCCCCATCCAGTCACACGGTCCCTCGCACCGGGGTCGTGGCTACCCCAGGGAGCTGCCTGACCGTGTCAGACTTGGCGGGAGCGGGAAGGGACTCTCAGTGCGCTGCGCCTTGGAGACATCAGGCCGTATTTGTCACCTCTGCAGAAATGAGTCATCCTGACGAATACAGGGACTGGGCTGGGGCAAGTGGGGAGGGGCGGCCAGGCCCCACGTGACCTTATGGGTGTGGGTAAGGACACAGCTTCTGGCTGGAGCTCTGAGTGGGATGGGGGCAGCTGGCTTTTGTTCGTCATTTGACTGACTTCACCTATCCCCAGCAGAAATGTGGAATCTTTTTTAAAAATACATTTATTTGTCTGTCTGTCTGTGTATCTATCTATTTGTTGTGATTTTCATGCCACCAGGTCTGGGACTTGAACCATGGCCAGCCACGTTGGAATCTAGCACCTTAACAACCACGCCACCTACCGGCCTGGAATGTCGAATCCTTATGAAGCCAAATTTATTATCTTTTCTAATAGCTTCTGGGTCTTGTGTGTGGCTTGAAAAGGGCTTCCTCGCGTTCAACTCTGTGTCTTCTGAAATGTACCGTTTTGTCTTTTTACATGTAAATCACTGATGCATCTGACATTGGGTTTTGTGTAAGGAGTGAGGTAGGGACTTTCATTCATCCCAGATGGCTCCCAGAGTCAGTGACTGCCCCACACAGCGTATTTCCAGTTCTCCGGAACCCTACTGAGATGTCCTACAGGGACTGATGTGGGTCTGGGATGGGGGGGTATGGAGGGAGAGCCGACACAGGCATGTCCCCAGAGAGGGAGGGCCAGCGGGCAGCTGCCTGGGCACGATTAGAAAAGTGTGTAATTGACGGTTGTAAAGAGTGTTGAAATATCCCAGGACTGGGACCAGCAGATGGTGTAGCAATTACATCACTAGATGCCCACATGGCTGACCACAGTTGGAGTCATGGACCTGTGACTTTAAACTCACACTGGACTCCTATGCGTGTGTGCCCAAAATTCCAAGAGGAGAATGGAGGTAAAGGGATTGCGACATGGCCATCCCTCCAGGGGGTGATTTCTCACTTTCCCTCTCACTGTCTCTGTCTCTCTCTTCGGTGAGCATATATGCCCTAAGGCAAAAATCTCTCTAATAAAAAAAGGAAGAAAAGGGGCCAGTAGGTGGTGTGGTGGCTAGAGGCACTGGATTCCCACATAGCTGACTGCAGTTCAAGTCCTGTACCTGGTGGCTTTCTTTCTCTTTTTATTTAAGAGGTTTTTGCTATAGGGCGCATGTACTCGCCAGACAGAGAGAGACAGAGAGACAGAAAGGGAGAAATCACCCCCCAGGGGGGATGGCCATGCCGCAATCCCTTCTCCTCCGTTCTCCTCTCGGGATCTTGGGCACGCACGCACACGCGCCTGGCATGAGTTTTAAGCCACCGGGTTCGGGACGCGAACTGCGGTCGACTACGTGGGAGTCCAGCGACATAGCCATTACGCTAACTGCCGGTCCCCGGTGGTTTGCTTTCTTGCTTTCCTCATCTCTCTCTGTTTCTGTCTGGTCAGATTAAAAATAATAATAATAATAAATAGAATTAAATACGTAAATAAATCTTTAAAAGAAAAGAAAAGCCGAGGACCAGGTGACAGCACTCATGCCAAGCTCAGGTGCCCGCCTCGTGCCTCACATAACCGGGCGCAGGTGGTTTCCGGCCCGCAGTCGAGCGCCCCCGTGAGGTCGTGACAGGTCTTCCAAGGCCGCGTCTGCTGCCCTGGCTGCTGGGTGCCCTGCAGGCCCTGCTGTCACCGTCCCTGTGTCAGCAATTAGTCAGCCAAGCCCAGGCCAGTTAACCAGGCTTCTCCAGACAAGTGATTTATTTTTATTGCCTCATTTTTAAACACTTCACTGTGCCTCCCAAGAAGCCCCACGGTTTGGAAAATCACAAGAGGAAGCTGAAGAGAAAAACGCGGACTAGAGGGAAGCTCTGCCAGCTGTGCTGGCTCTTCCTCTCCCAGCGCTCCCCACCCCCTAGGCACCAGGTGGTGGCCTCCAGGGTTGGCGGGGTTGGCGCCCTCCGACCTACCATCCCAGCACGGGATCTGATTCTTCTGCAGATTAGAAAGGGACTTGCAGGGTTTTGTTACAAGAAGTTAAAGAATGCTGGTTTCTCTTATCTCCACATTCACCTCCCTCAGCTTAAAGGGGCTTCATGGTGCTAGGCCACAGGGGCGGCCACTGTCCCTAAGTAGCCTGGGGCGGGGGCAGGAGGGAGGGAAGAGGGCATGTCTGGGACTCGAACACCCCTACGCTGGGAGGCGCTCTGACCCGCCGAGCTCAACATCGCAGGCTCAAGGCTCCTGATCAGCCCCACTGCGCTGGTGTGATCCCACTGCCTTCTCCTGCCCACAGCTTTTGGGATCGGAACGGCCTGAGGCCGAAGTGACTGCCCGGCTCCAGGAGTGCGTTAGGAGCCCCAGGTGCAGGTCCCGCAGGAAGCTGGCAGATGCAGTCCCCTCCAGGAACACCTCCCCTTCTGAGGCAGATCTCGTTTTCAAATGTGTCTGGGAAAAGGCCGTGGAGAAGACCCCGCAGGAACCCTTCCAGGGCCAGATTTCTCTTGTGGTTGCTTCCTGATCTGCTGCCTCCCGGGTGAGTCACACGCGCACGGGGTTTTCTCAAAGTGCGAACACATTCTTGGGGGTCTGGAGAGGGGTGTGTGCGTGCACGTGTGTGTGTTTTACCAGGGCTCAGACACACTTGGTTGTACCATCCTAGAGAGAGCGACTCAGGCACAAAGGGCACAGATTGCAGGGCAAGGAGCCGGCCCTGTTCTCCGCCAGTCGCCCAGCCTCCCCCTGGGGCCAAGGCCTCTTATCTCCATCCCAGCTCCTCGGAGGCCCTGCCTGTGGCTGTGGAGCAGTGCCACCTGGCCGGAGGTCTGCAGACCTGGACGCCACAGCCTCCGTGGGGGTCAGTGCAGGGCAGGGGCTCCAGCCCTGGGGAAGCTCCCAGAGCTCTCTGTCTCCAGCGTGTCCTCTGGAGGCCGGAAGCTCACACACACGCCTGGAGCGTCTGGCACGCACACACGAGTGTTCTACATGTGCTATCCACAATGATGAAGATGACGCTGATTCCAGGTGACTGGGCCCCTCCCATCACATGCTCAGGGCTCAGCCCCTTCCCAGAGGCAGTCGCGACTGATCCGATTCTTCCGGGTCGTGGCTGCAACTGAGGCCGACTCCAGCTCGCCTCCTTCCAGAAATGGAGAAAACCCCTGGAGAGGCTGGCTGTGAGTTAGGGGTGACCAGAATCCCCTGGCAGGTCCAGGACTGGTCAGCAGGAGCACGTGACTGAGCTTTCCAGGGGCCTGACAGGTAGACGGGCAGCTGGTCAGCAGGTGCAGTGAATGGCTGAAGGGAGGGGAGGGCATGGTGAGAGGGGCGCTGTCCAAGGAGCTCGTCGAGTGTTCCCAGGGGCCTCTGCACAGTCCCAGAATCCCTTAGGGCTGCTCAGAGGCTTGGGCTCTCTGCCCTCTCAGGTCACCCTGTGTCCTGCACAGCACGGGCCACGTGATGCGTGAACCGTGGACTGGGGGTGCTGACTGTGAGCGACCCCAGGGCACTCGTCCTCTGACACAGCAGGCATGCATGTGCCCACGGCCCAGGGCGGGTAGAGACTGGAGTGCTTTCTTTTTTTTTTTTTTAGAGAGAGATTTTTGTTATAGGCCACATGCACTTGCCAGAAAGACAGACAGAAAGCGAGAAATCGCCCTCGTGGGGGATGGCCATGCTGCAATCCCTTCTCCTCCTTTCTCCTGTCGGGATCTTGGGCATGCAAGCACATGCGCCCAGCATGAGTTTTAAGCTGCCAGATCTGAGGTTCAAACCAGAGTTGTCTATGTGGGAGTCCAGCGACATAACCATGATGCCATCTGCTGGCCCCTCCCTCACATAATGCCTAGTCCATGTTCAGAGCTGCCTAGTTATCCCCGTCTTCACCGCTGGCTCCCTCAAACCAGGATCCTGGGAAGAACACACGGTGCACGTCTTCTGTTTATCTCTTCCTTGAGCAAGAGAGAGAGGCGGGTGGAGTGGGGAGGGAGCACCCCTCACTAAGACCCCAGCACCACAATCCACCAGGCCTCAGCCAGCCCTTGACCTGGGGCACGCCAGCCTGGTGTACTCTAGGAGGCCCCTGGATACAAACCCAGATCCCTGCCGTGTGGGCCAGCCCCATACAGCACTGCATGCACCCTGATACATTTCTTCCCTTTTTTCCTACTTCCGGAGGGCATGTATACTCTGCAGAGAGAGAGACAGAGAGAAAGAGAGGAGAGGGAGAGAGCATTCCCCCAACAGGCGTACCGTCACCCTCCACGTCTCCCTCCGTTTCTCAGGATTCAGGCACGCAGGACGTGCACACCACACAGTTCTCAAAGCACCAGGATGAGGTTCCAGCTACACTGGCCGTGCGGGCTCCAGCCGCTTAGCCACTGGGTCCCGGCCAGCCCCAGCCAGCCCCGGCCGTGCTCTCTTGCTGCCGCTCGCCTGTGGCCTGTGAGGTGGAAGTCGGAGCCACAGGAGGTCTGGTCAGACTTAGGTTAGACTTCTGGCCAGAGTGTCTCACAGGGACACAGCATTGATCTTGGGGGTTCAGGGTGAGAGCGTGTCATCTCCGCTGCTAAAGCTACGTCCCCGTTGGGGACCACTGAGTAAACTGGACAGGGCACGTTGGCACGGGGCGCATGCCGGTTCCCTGCCGGTCTGCCCCTCGTACCTTTGAGGTTCTGGCTACAGAGCGGGCCTCCCCTGACTGACCTGCACCGCTGCCTGGCACTCCTCATCAGCCGGCCCCTTTCCCGTCCTGAGTACAGACCCTCTGGAGCAGCGGCGTCTCACTGTCCCTTTACATGCCATTCCGGACAGAGGAATCTGCGACAGCCTCCAAGGCAGGGGAGGTTCCGTCTGCTTTGTCCTCGCTTTGCCGTCTGTTGTCATACTAACCTGCGGCTTTTGATCACCTGTACTGGGAGAGCGGGAACGGTGGGCTGGGCCCAGAGGGGAATGGAGCCCCCTGGGCCAGGAGCCTTGGGGACGAGGTGGGGACAGCCTGCTGCTCTGAGTGGGGATGGTGGGGGTGCCCGGTCAGTGGGGCCAGTGCAGCCCCAGAGCACAGAGGGAGCTGGAAGGGGCCTCTGATCCCGTCAGTCCCTCGGGCGTCTGGGGCCGGCACGCCCTGCACCCTCCCCTTCCACCCTCCCTGGTGGGCACCCTGGCTCAGGAAGTCCTCTCAGCAGTGCCACCGCTTCCCCGCTGGCAGGCCAGGAACAAGCACAGGCCACCCGGGACGCTCAGGGACTCACTTCCCTCCCGCAACTGAGCCTCCTGCAGGAGCCCCGGGCATCCTGGCTGCGAGACCTGCCCTTGGCTTGGGGTGTGTGAGTGTGTGTGTGTGTACAGGTGTGTGCATACATATGTGCACATGCATGTGTGTGCACGTGTGCCTGCATATGTGTATGGATGCATGTGGATGCATGTGCCTATGTGGTTAAGTGCATATCTATGCATGTGTGTAGAGATACGTATAAATGTGGCATCTTTAAAAAGTGTATGGAAAAACTGAACTAAATTATGAAATCCATACATAGTTATTTCATTAAAATACAGGACCAGCAGATGGCGTAATGGTTACCTTGCTGGACTTCCATGTAGTTGAACATGGTTCAAGTCCCGGACCCAGTGGCTTGAACTCACACCAGGTGCGTGTGTGTGTGCGCTAAGATCCTGAGAGGAGAATGGAGGAGAAGGGATTGTAGCATGGCCATGCCCCCTGGGGGGTGATTTCTCACTTCCTGTCTCTGTCTCTCTCTTTCTGGCAAGTGCATGCACCCTATAGTAAAAACCTCTCTAAAAAAAAAAAAAAAAAGCATTTTCCATGAACTTTGTGAAGACCTCCCCTTACACGTGCATAAGTGTGAATGTGTGCGCATGTGTACGTATCCACATACATGCACACCGTGTATGCATGCGTGATATCTGTATGTGTATAGAGGTATGTAATTATATACATTCGTGTGTGTATATATATATGTATGAGTGTGTATGTGCGTGTGTAATGTGTACAAGTATGAGTGCAGTAGCAGGTGGTTCTGGGGACCCAGGACCATGGTGACCCCCAGAAACCGCACCTCACCTGTGGCTGGTCACCCCGGCTGAGTCCTGCTGCCACATTTACCCCTTCTCTGAGTGGGAGTGACAAATGGTCACCCTCCCCACCATTCAGATGTGACTCAGCTTGTCCCTGGAGTCCTTCGTCAAGGTGGGCACAGAGCCAGGGGCACCCGCTCCTCGGGTGGCTGTTTGGGCATTAACCCTGCTCCCCTGAGCAGCCCGGCCCCCACATGAGCAGGGGCTGCGGAAGGCCCAACTGTGAGGCACGGGCCGGAGCCTGCTTTCCACACGGCAGCCTCCCCACAGGACCACCTGGGGGTGCTGGGGGGCCTGGGTGGTAGGAAGGGGATGCGGGTTGGCCTGTATGAAAGATGACCCAGCCCTCAGGTGAGGCGGGAGCAGGACTCGGGACAGAAGTGGGGGCAGGGGTGGCAATGAGAAACCCTGGGTGAGGTGCTGTCAGGGTGCCCAGGGTGGTGATGGTGGGGAAGGGCCGACCGTGGGCCTCCTGCTGGCCAGCGCACAGGCCCAGGCCAACGTGGACGGATCGGCCTCGTTCCAGGGGCGACAGCGCCACCTGCTGGAACATGTGTGTCTAAGCACTGGGCTGGGCTCTGCAGTGTCCTGGGTGATGTTCCTGGAGCCCCAGCTCTGCCGCTGCCAGCGCACCCCGCCCTGGGGCTGGAGGCAGGCCCTTTCGCAAGTGACATTATTATTATTATTATTTAGAGAGATTTTTGCTGTAGGGCGCATTGCTCGCCAGAGAGACAGAGACAGCGAGAAATCACCCCCTACAGGGGATGGCCCACCCTGCAATCCCTTCTCTTCCATTCTCCTCCAGAATTTTGGGCACGCCCACACATGTGCCAGCATGAGTTTTAAGCCACCAGGTCCAGGGCTTGAACCATGGTCAACTGTGTGGGAGTCCAGTAACATAACCACTATGCCACCTGCTGGACCCTCTGCAGGGGACGCACTAGTGAGAGCTATGGCAGAGGAGCCAGCCCAGGGTGCACAGAAGCCCACCCTCTCCTCCTGGTGTGGCTGGGCCCTCCAGATGTCCCTCTGAGGATGCGCCGGGCCAAGCTCACGGCTGGGGCCGGGTCTGCCAGGTTTATGGTAGCACGTTCCCGCCCACCGGAGAGGCCCGGTGGGTCTGGCAGCTGCCGCACTGCTGCAGCTCAGATTTGGCAGGGCGTCTGTGGGGGCTGGGCACCTCAGACCCAGGCTGGTCCTGTTCATTTGTAAAAGTCACCCAGCCGGGGCCAGCAGATGTCTGGTGGTTAACGTGCTGGACTCCCACGTGGCTGACGTGGTCTGATCCAGCGGCGTGAAAATCACACCAGGTACGTGTGCGTGTGTGCCCCAAATCCTGAGACGAGAGGGAACTGTGGGGTGACTTCTCCCTTTCTCTCTCTCTGCCTCTCTCCCATGAGCAAATCATGTCTTAGGGCCAATAAAACCCCCAAAAACAAAGTCTTGGGGCTAGCAAGTGGCATAGTGGTTAAGGCACTGGACTCCCACATGGTTGATTGCGGTTCAAGTCCTGGATCTGGCAGCTTGTTTTCTCACTTTCTCTCTCTCTTGCTCTTTCTCTCTGATGAGAGTGTGTGCTCTATAGCAAATTAAAAATAATAATTAATTAATTAAACAAACATATATATTTTAGAAGTCTCCCAGCTGGTCTGCTTTTTCCTTTTTTTCTCTTTTTACATTTTTGCCATAGAGCCCGTGTGCTTACTAGAGAGAGACAGAGCAAGAGAGTGAGAGGGGAAGTGAGAAATCACCTCTGGGGGGATGGCCACGTTGCAGTCCCTTCTCCTCCATTCTCCTCTCCGGATTTTGGGCACACACGCACACATGCCTGCGTGATTTTCAAGCCGCGAGGTTGGGGACTCGAACCATGGTCGGCCCTGTGGGACTCCAGTGCCTTAACCACCACACCACCTCCTGGGCCCCAGGAATTGAGTGGACCCTCCCCAGCACGCGGTGCCCTCTTTTCAGTATCACTGCCTGCGTGTCGGGTGGTGTCACCTCTCCAGTCATCACATCGCTCCTGGCTTCCAGGGACTGGAGGAGAAATCTGCTGTCGTCTGAACTGACGTGCCCTGTGGGGACGGTTGCTTCTCCTGGCTCCTGCCGCGTGAAATCTTTGTCTTTCACTCTCCGAAGTTTCATTGTGATGTGTCTCCGTGTGACACACCTTTGTTCACCCTACTTGGAGTTCATTCAGTGTTTTGAATCTGGGCTTGTGTCTGGCAGCAGATTTAGAAAGTGTTCATCGTGATGTCTTCAGATACTCGCTCAGCCTCACTGTGTCCCTCCTCTCCTTTTCTGACTCTGGGACAGTAAGATCAGACCTTCTGTCATTGCTCAGAGGCGGCTCCATTGCTCTTGCTGTCTTTTCTCCTTTTACTCACATTTGGTGAATTTGATTGATCTGGTCTCAAATTCCCTGATGTGTCAGGTGTTATCCCCACGCTACAGCTGCACCCGTCCAGGGAGTTAAAATTCTCCTATTGTGGGACCAGCAGTTAGCGTAATGGCTATGTGGCTGGACTCCCATGCAGTCGACCACGGTTCGAGTCCCAGACCCCATGGCTTAAACTCATGCCGGGCGCGTGTGCGTGCGTGCCCAAGATCCCGAGAGGAGAATGGAGGAGAAGGGATTGCGGCGTGGCTATCCCCCCGGGGGATGATTTCTAGCTTTCTAACTCTCTGTCTCTCTCTGTCTTTCTGGCGAGCGCACACTCCCTATAGCAAAAACTTCTCAAAAACATTTCTCCTATTATATTTCTCAGTTCTGTGACTTCAATTTCATTCTTTGTTGTACTTTGTTTGCTGAGAATTTTTGGATTTTCATTTGTTTCAGGAGACTGATTGCTTACTGGATCATTTTTATCATAGTTGCTTTATTGATTTATTTTGTAGGTTTTTGCCACAGGGCATGTACACTTGCCAGAGAGAGATGGAGAGACAGAAAGTGAGAAATCGCCCCCCAGCCCTGGGTCTGGGACTTGAACTGTGGCTGGCCATGTGGGAGTCCAGCAGCTTAACCACCACGCCACCTACTGGCCCTGTTTAGTTGCCCTAAAACCTGCTCCTATGATCCCAACATCTGGCTCATCCCAGTGGTGGCGTCAGTCAGTGTTCCTCATTCCCGTTTTCCTGGTTCTTGGTGTGATGAGAGAGTCTGATATCCTGGACCTTCGGGGAGATGAAGGTCCTCTTGAAATCTTTCGCCTCTGTGGGGTTTGCTGGAGACGAGTTTTCGGCGGTCGTCTGTTTGCGTTTGCACTGGGTCCTGGCCTGCTTTTGGGCCGGCTTCTAGTGACAATCCCCTGTGCGAGTCTTCGCAGTGCTATACATGTCTGCCTGGTGTGTGGGGTGCTGCTTAGGGCCAAAGGTGCTCCCCTGGGCGAAGGGGCTCTCTAGCTCACTGGGACGCTTCTCGCCCCTGCTGTGCAGTTCAGGTGTGGGGCGGGTGGACTTCCTTCCTGTCCCCGTGAGGAGGAGAGCATGTACCCTGGGCGCTCCCGCTGGGGCTCCTGGGTCGGTCCCAGGTGGCTCTGTCTGGCCGGCCTGGTGTTATGGAGGGACTCCAGATGATCCAGGAAAGGACCATCCTTGGGCTGCCCGCTGGTGCTGGGGTTGGCCTGAGTCTCTTCCGTTGAGTAGGGTGTGGGGTCTGCAAGGGTCTGCCGATGGCCCTGCCCATGCTCTGGTCTGGTCTGGGGCTGATTATAGAAACTATCTGAGTCTGGGTAAGGAAGGAGACTCGAGGTCTGCTCTGCTTACGGTTTGGAAGTCCTGGGCCCACGGTGGCATCTGGTGAGGGTCCCTAGCTACATCGCAACAGGGCAGAGGGCAGGAACGTGTGTGTCTGTGTCCGTGTGTCTGTCCTCCAGGTGAGGAGGCTGCTCCCCTGTCACAGAGTAGGGGCTGAGGCTCAGAGGGGCCTCAGATGCAGCGCAGGGCAACAAGCCAGGCCTCCAGGCCCTCAGCTCTGACCAGACGACTCTTCCACCTGCAGAGCCCCAGCCTGCCCTCTCCTGCCTGTCCTGTGGCCTCACCCTGGTCTCTCCTGTGGCTGCACAGGTGTGACCTGGGCTATTCAAGGAGGACAGAGGCCCCGCCCACCCTGTGTGCTCAGTCCTCCCTCCCCCAGCGTCTGCTTAGGCTTCTGCGGGCTGTACCCCCCAGCCCCGGCATCGTCCACCCTGTCTGAGCCTCGATGTGGTTTCCCAGGGCGGAGCTCCCACGGGCTGGCTGCAGCCAGTCTGTGTGGGCTGGGCATGGGCTCAGAGGTGAGCTACCCGGTCACTGGAGGTAGGTGACCAGGGACGTCCCGATGCCCTGCGAGGCTGGACGAAACCCCGAAGCAGAGCTCGGCGAAGCGCCTCATAGTTCAGCCGGGGTGCAGGATGAACCAGAAGGTAGGAAAAGGTCCAGGGACGAGGCCCCGAGACAGCTGAGCAGTTGGAGCTCCGACCCTGGAGGCACACGCTGGCAGCCGTGTGACTGGGCTGGTGACTTCAGCTCTCTGCGCTCCTGTTCCCTCCCTGTGACTGTGACGAGGTGAGTCACAAACATAGGCCCGGGGCCAGGTGGGCCCAGCGGGGTTTGCTGACCGTGGGGTTTGCCGGAGATGAATTTTCAGGAATATAGATGGGGGCGCAGGAATACAGGTGGGGTGAGAAGGGCGTTCCCCCACCCCAAGCTGTGGCGGGGAAGTCCCCACAGAACCAGTTGCAGAGTTTCATTCTCAGCAGGGTGTTCCCAGAACGTCAGAACCTGGCCCTGGGCGTGAGAAGAGGGGACAGTCCTGGGGAGGGCATGGTTGTGTCTTCTGCTGGGTGGACTCTGCCCCTGGAGCACGCTGAAGGGGCGTCTCCGCCGTTTCCAGGGAAGGATGCAGGAAGTGTCCACGACACCGGGCGGGTAGCTGGGTGGGAGGCTCCTTAAAGGGCGGCCTGCCTAGATGGGCCTGCAGCAGGGGCCGGGCAGCCGGGAGGACTATTTCAGGGCTGGGCTCCAGGACAGAGCCTGTGCGGGAACCAGAGTAGGGCCGAGGAGAACCGGGCAGGAGAGGGGGTGGGCAGGTGAGAGGGCCGACCCCCACTGCTGCCCCCTGCGGCCTGGCGTGTCAACAGGCTGGAGTTGGGACTCCGCCGGCCTGCTGTGTAGCCTCCGACGGTGTCTGGGTCAGCTGAGACAAGCCGGTTCCTGGTGCTGACGGCACATGAGAAGCCTGGGACTGCCAAGTTCTTAACAAGGACGCTGACGGCGGCCCACAGAGTGTGGTGGAAGGCCAGAGCCAAGGGAAATGAGTTCGGCCCCTTCCTAAACTCCGCACGTCCTCCAGGGTGGACTCCAGCCTGAACCTGAGGCGCCGGCACTGCTTCCTCCATTCCTCTCTCCACCTCCCCCATCCTGTCGCCTCCCCCAATCCATCGCCTCCCCCATCCCGTCGCCTCCTCCATCCCATCGCCTCCCCCATCCCATCGCCTCCTCCATCCCATCACTTCTTCCATTTCTACCTGGTTCCTGCACCTCTTCCACCCAGGACCCTTCCTCTTTGTTTTTGGAGAGGTTTTTGCTATAGGGCACTTGCGCTCGCCAGAAAGACAGAGAGAGACAGAGAGACAGAAATCCCCCCCAGCGGGGATGGCCACGCCGCAATCCCTTCTCCTCCATTCTCCTCTCGGGATCTTGGGCACGCACGCACATGCATCTAGCACGAGTTTAAGCCACCTGGTCTGGGACTCAAAATGCGGTTGACTACGTGGGAGTCCAGCGACATAGCGATTATGCCAACTGCTGGTCCCCCACCCGGGACCCTTCCTATGTGTCCGGTCACATTACCACTGAACACCTCCTCCCCAATTTATATGTTTTTTAATTACCAGAGAGGGAGTACACCCCCAGGGGGTGTGGTCATGCTGCAATTCTTTTTCCTCCATTTCTCCACCCCATCAGGGTTCTGGGTACGCATGCGTATGCTCCTGGCATGTTTTTCAAGCTGCTAGGCCAGGATCTGAACTGTAGTAGGCCCTGCGGGCTCTGGCTCCGTTTCCAGAGCCCACCTGCTACACTTCCGAGCTGACCTACAGACCCCGACACGTGCGCATGCGCACAGCCAGAGCTAGAACTGTGTGCTAGTCCCGGGTTCTCGTCATCCTGCCTGCCGGGTGCTCTCGGACCTCACCGCCGCTGGCTTGACGTCTTCTGTCTGCCATGCCCTGTCCTCCTCCCTGTCTATGGGCTGACAAGTGCTCCAACACGCTCTTTTTCATTGTTGGCTCGGAAGCTATCAGACACATTCTCGGTGGATTTTTTTTTTAGTTTTTTTTTTTTTTTTTTTTTTTTTTTTTTTAAGATTTATCCATTAATTTAATTTTATTTGTTATTATTATTTTAGAGAGATATTTTTGCTATAGGGTGCGTGCTCTCACTGGAGAGACAGAGAGACAGAAAGTAAAAAATCACCCCCTAGAGGGGATGGCCACGCACAACCCTTTCTTCTCCATTCTCCTTTGGGCATTTTGGGCATGCATGCACACATGCCTAGAGTGAGTTTGAAGCCACCAGGTACAGGACTCGAACCATGGTCGACTATGTTGGAGTCCAGTGATGTAACCATTATGCCATCTGCTGTTATTATTTTTAAACTTTAACCACGGGGAGGGGAGGGAAAAAGCAAGCCACTGGGTCTGATGTTCAAACAGTGGCCGGACATGTGGGAGTCCAGTACCTTCACCACCACGCCACCTCCAGCCCCTCTTTCGGTAGATATTTAAGTATCGATATTTAACTGTAACTTTTTATAGCAAAGCTGAAAGTCATGCAGAATTTCTATTCTTCTTAAGCAAACTCGAACTTCTTGTTGAATGAAGTTCCCCAGAGTCTTTGTTATTATTTTAGGATTTCCATTCCATCTATTTTTTTTTTAAGATTTATTTATTTTTATTGTTAATATTATTTTTCACATGAGTTTTGCCAGAGAAAGACAGAGAGAGAGGGAGAGTGAGAAAGCAAGCTGCCAGGTCCAAGAGTCAAACCATGGCCAGCCATGTGGGAATTCCAGCACCTTAACCACCATGCCACCTGCTGGCCCATGCATTCCACCTTTTCTAATATGAAATTAGCTATCGTCATTTCCATAGTCAGTGTTAATTAAGTTAACTCACCTATTTCTTTTTTTTTTTTTTTAAAGATTTATTTATTTAATTTTTATTTATTCATTCATTTATTTTAATTTGACCAGAGAGAGACACACAGAGAAAAAGGGAACGTGAGAAAGCAAGCCACCAGGTCCAGGACTCGAACCATTGTTGGCCTTGTGGGAACGTCCAGCACCTTCACCACCACGCCACCTGCCGGCCCCATTAACTCACCTATTTCTGTGCTCACCGTCATTTCTTGAGATCTCCTTCCCCAGGGGTTGACTCTTTTTCTTGGTAATTTTTTCCAGGAGGAGGACTCTAAGATGTCCTGTCTGAAAATGTCTGCTTTACCCTTTCTCTGGACAGTTTAGCTGGCTATAGGATTCTAGGACGCCAGTTGTGTTCCCATAGCCCTTAAACATATTCCACATGCAGTACGCTCCATTCCCCTTTGTGGATGACCGAGGTTTTTGTCTCTGGTAGCTTTTCAGATTTCCTCGTTACCCTCGGGTGAGCCGCCGTCTAGTGAACTATTTAAATCTGAATTGACGTCTGCTTACCTGAGCAGCATTTTGTGTTTAAAGATGGTCTCTGAGAAGTTTCAGGTATCATCCTTGAGGACATTTTCACATCGTTCCTTCTATTCTGTCCTGGAGAGTCACGGTCTGCCCTCCACCTTCCTCCACCGGAACGTCTCATTTTGATCCGTTGCATCCGTTTAGTTGTGTGCTACACTCTCAGTCATGTCTGCCGAGTGAGGACGCGAGCGCGTGAGAGAAATGCTCTCCCCGGGTCTGGGACGCTGTGGCCACCTTCCTCCAGTGCTGCCACTTGTTGGGCGTGGTGCTGCAGAGCAGGCCCTGGCTTCAGGCTGACCTGGGCAGGATTCAAATCGCAGTCGCCCTGTGGCTTCCAGCGTGCACCACTGCACCACTGTGGCTGGGTCTGTCTGTAGAGTGTTTAATTTCAACAATCCTACTTTTAATCAGGACTTTTACTCGGTTCTCTTGCATGAGCATCTGTTTTTACTTTACTTAAAACAAGTTTTGTTTTTACAATTTATTTTCTTCGATGACCCTAAGCATTTTTTTTTTTTTTTGGGAGAGGTTTTTGCTACAGGGCGCATGCGCTCGCCAGACAGACAGAGAGAGACAGAAAGCGAGAAATCACCCCCCAGGGGGGATGGCCACACCGCAGTCCCTTCTCCTCCATTCTCCTCTCGGGATCTTGGGCACGCACGCACACGTGCCCGGCATGAGTTTAAGTCACCAAGTCTGGGACTCGAACCGCAGTCGACTACATGGGAGTCCAGCGACATCGCCATTACGCTAACTGCTGGTCCCAATAATAACCCTAAACATTAAAAAATATATATTTATTTAAAACATTTTTTACTTCCATGAGCAAGAGAGACAGAGATGGAGAGACAGAGAGACACCACTCCCGACAGAGCCTTGATGCCACGATCACCCCCTTCTCAGCCAGCCCGAGATGGTTGGCCTGTGAGTGCCAGGAGTGCCAAGGGGCACACCCAGAAGCAAGCCCAGAGCCTTCCTACATGGGTCGGCCACACGAAGCGTCCAGTGTCACCACCCCTGTGCCACCTTCTGGCCCAGGTGACCCAGACGTTCTTATGTGAAAATCATCTTCATTGGGACCAGCAGATGGCATCATGGTTCCATCGCTGGACTCCCATGTAGTCGACCACAGTTCAAGTCCTGGACCCGGTGGCTTCAAAGTCACGTCGAGTGCATGTGTGTGTGTGCGTGTGTGTGTGTGCGTGCACGTGTGCACCCAAGGTCCCAAGAGGAGAATGGAGGAGAAGTGATTGTGGTGTGGCCTTCCCCCTTGTGGGTGATTTTTGCTTTCTGTCTCTGTCTCTCTGGCAAGTTCTCATGTCCTATATAACAAAAGTCTCTCTAAAGAAAAGAAAATTATACTCATATTCTGTTATTTCCATTTCGTCCTACGTGATCTCACGCCCCTGTGGTCACCGTTCTTGACTGTCTCTATGAGCATTGGCTCTGAGTGTTCAGGTCAGCTTTGTCGGGTCACCCTGAGCAGAGGCCCCTCTTCAGTCCACTCTCTCCTCCTGGTGGCGCCACTCCAGAGCCCCTGCTTCCCGGGGAACGCTGGGGTACTGTGCCGAGTCCCAGGGGTCACGCTCTGAAGCCCTGCTGTCCCCTGCCACCTCCCGGCCCCTGGCTGGAATGCCTGCCCAGAGCTGGGCTCCGGCCCCGGCCTCTGTCTAGCATCTTTTACATTGAGATGGGAATCTTCGTTTTTTATTATGGCTATATCTTTTAATTTTCTCTTTTTAAAGTTTATCTGTCTTAGTTATATGGGACAACCTGAAAAATGAACTTCAAATGCCATCTTTGTTTATGCTTTAAATATTTTCTTTGATTGTGAGTCCATTACAAACAAAAAGCCAGCGTGGCTTTTCAGTTTGCTGGAATGTGATGGGTTTGAAGGTTAATTTTTAAAAATAAAACATCATTAAACTGACCCCCAATGTGAGCGTGGCTGAATGGTGCTCCCACAGTGGTGGAGAGACCAGCTGCGTGCGGCCCACAGACAGTAAATTACGCTCCCTTTTAAAGCTGGAGGGAATAAAATCTCCTTGCAAGATAAATTGTATCCGTTTCTCTCTATTGGAAGCCTCTTTACTAATGGAAGTGAGTTAAATTTTTTTTCTTTTTCTAGTTTTTTGCCAGAGTGTGTGCACTTGCCAGAGAGAGACAGACAGAGAAAAACAAAGAGAGGGAAACTGAGAAATGACCCCCACCCAGAGGTCATGGCCGTACTGCAATCCCTTCTTCATTCTCTTGGGATTTTTTTTTTTTTTTTTGAGAGATTTTCACTATAGGGCGCATGCGCTCGCCAGACAGACGGAGAGAGACATTAGAGACAGAAAGCGAGAAATCACCCCCCAGGGGGGATGGTCACACCGCAATCCCTTCTCCTCTGTTCTCCTCTCGGGATCTTGGGCACGCACGCACACGCGCCCGGTGTGAGTTTTAAGCCACCGGGTCCGGGACGCGAACCACGGTCGACTATGTGGGAGTCCAGCAACATAGCCATTACACTAACTGCTGGTTCCCCATTCTCTTGGGATTTTGAACTCATGTGCACATGTGCCTGGTGTGATTTTCAAGTCATCAGATCTCAGACATGAACCACAGGCATGTGAGAGTCCAGTGTCTTAACCACTATGCCAGTGGTTGTTTTTTGTTTGTTTGGTTTTTTATTAACTTTATTTACTTACTTATTTAATTTAATCAAAGCAGGAAGAGAGAGAGAGAGAGAGAGAGAGAGAGAGAGAGAGAGAGAGAGAGAGAGAGAGAGTGAGAAAGCAAGCTGCCAGGTCCAGTACTCAAACCACAGTCGGCCACATGGGAGTCCAGCACCTTTAACCATCGCGCCACCTGCTGGCCCCACCAGTGGTTGTTAATTGTTAGTTGTTAATTTTTGATAAATTATATTATTAGGATTATAAAATCAACAGAGAGAAATGCACAAATATAAGTATGCAGCACGACTCAAGGTCACACGTGGACACACCCATGTGGCCTCTGTTCTGTCGAGAGCCTTTCTGGGGTCGGGGTTGGGGGCCATTAGCTCTATCTGATGGGTGGGGAGATGAAAGACGGCAGGGGCTAAGGGATTTTCCCGAAGGTTCCCAGCTAGGAACAGACGTGCAGGGCAGGCGGGGTCTGTGAGCCTGCGCTCGGGGAGCAGCTCTGCCACCCCAGTGCGGCTGACGGCGGGGCCGGAAGGCAGGATGTGTCTGTGAGAGCAGAATGAGCGAACGAGCAGGGAGCACTGTGGTCAGAGGGTCCTGGGGGACGAGGGGCGGGGTGGGGGAGAGAGGTGGCGGGTCGTGGGGAACCAGTTGTGGGGGCACCGGGTCTGGCACCGGCCTGGCCTCGCCTGTGGTGCCTGGGCCGTCATCTCACCTCCCCAGGTGCTGGGATTTCATATCCAGTACTTCAGAAACTGAAACCTGGAAACCCCCAGTTTTTAAATGTGTATTTCAAAAGATAGATGTTTTCAATCATTTTTTATTTTTCATGGTAGAGTGTGTGTGCGTGAGAGAGAGAGCGCTCCACCGGGCCTGGTCAGGCTGTGGTCCCTTCTTCCAGCCTCCGGCCTGCGGACCTTGGGTGCCTGGCGTGTTTCATGCAGAGCAGGCGGCGGACTCGAACTGCGGCCACCGCGTGGGACCCAGCTTCTCCCGAGCAGTGCTTCACCCCTCCACCGCGGAGCTGGCCCACCATCGTTTTATCCAAGGGCATTTTCACACACGTACGTACATACACACACACACTCACACGAAGCAAGGAAGCGCAATCTCAGAGTGCAGGGCCGCCCTGGGAACACCTTCAGCGCTACAGGAAACTCTGACTGTCCTCGTTTCCCCCCACTGCCTTCGACAGTCTGGCCCTGGCGCTGGGCACCCGGAGTGAGCCCTTCCAGGGCTGTGCGTCTAGGTCTCCTGGGGGTGTGAGTCACAGCGTTTTCCGACCTCGCAAGCTGAAATACAGGGTGTCCAGGTAAATGTGACTGCAGATAAACTAGAATGTTCTTTTAGTGTCAGTATATCCCCAAATGTTACGGGCTATCCTTATCCCACAGACGTTGCTTATCTGAAGCTCAGAGTTAACTGGGCATCCTGTTCTTACCTGGCAGCCGTCACCAAGGGATACCTTACAGCACGTTGAGGTCTGAGCAGAGCAGGTGAAGGAGACCCGCGGCGATCCACGTGGGTGCTGACCCTTGACGTGTCTGCCGCACTCCACCTCCCCACGACCCCCAGCCCCTGGGGGTGCGAGCCCACTGCCCGGCACCCCCACCTGCTCTGTGTTTATTCACGATTGCACGAGAGCGGATCGGGAGGCAGCTGCTCCTGCCGTCCCGGCTCTCGTGGCAATGCAGTCCCTGGCTTTGCTCTCGGCCGCTGGGCCGCCTGCCCCGGGCCTGCTACTTTCCAGTCCATCGCAAACCCTTACCAAGCGCAGGTGCACACGGCCCTGCCTCACCCTCCTCCAAGCTGTGCCCGCTCCGCCGCCGCGTCAGAGGGCACTTGTCACTTCACGCTCAGCCTGCTACCGGATACTTGCTGATTTCAGTCCTGGCCTAGGGCTGGCTGGGGCTTGGTGGTTAAGGGAGTTCAATCCCCCATGACTGAAGGATGGTTCAAATCCAGTTCCCATGCTTGAAAAATACACCGGGTCTGCACGTATGCCCCAAATCCAGCAGGATGGAGAGTGGAGAGACGGCATAGTGGCGTGACCGCACCCCTGGGGGTGCTTTCTCCCCTTCCCTCTCCATCTCGTGCGCTCTGTCTGGTGAGCACGTGCCCCTTCTGGTGATGAAAACAGAGTCATTTGCTGGTGTTGCCAACGAGGCTGCTAGAAACATCCTCGTGCAGCCTCTGGGTGGGAGGGTCTGATTATCCTCACGGCGGGCCCTGGGCAATCGCGTCCCTCCCCACTGGCTCCCCCCTCTACTGAGACAACTCACGGAGTTGATTTCCAGCTGAGCCCGGCCTTTGCACCCCAAGTCACACGCCCCATCACCCACCGCCAGCTCCCTGTGGACAGGTACACTGAGGCCTCAACGCAACATGCCTGAAACCCAGCCCCGCCCTGTCATGCTCTCCCTGCCCGCTGCCCCTGCGAATCCCGGGTCATCCCCACACCTCGCCCCCCCTCAGCCCCCAGATGCAGCCTGTCCCAGGTCCAGGCCACTTGTCTCCGGCATTTCTCTTGAATCTGTTCATGTCTGCCCCACTCTCCCACCGTGGTCCGGGCCCGCGTTCCCTGGTGCCGGAGCACCGGAGGCCGGGCCCTCCTGTCACCCCACAGACCCTCCAGAGCCGCAGGTTCACAGGCACAGTGGCTGCTCGGTCCCAGAGCCTTCCGGTAGCTTCCTACTTCCTGGGGTCAAGACCCAAGCCCCGAGGTGTCTGGTGGAGTCCTGGCTCCTCCACTGGCTGTCCAGCCCCCCCACCCCCGGGCTACCCTCTAGCTCCTGCGGAGACCACAGCCCCTGCGACCACGGGCCCTTTGCACAGGCTGGCCTGTGCCTGCACCTCCTGCCCCTCCGTCGTCCGGGTTCCTCGTTGCCCTTCCTCCTAGGCTCAGCCCAGTCACCCTGACTAGGACAGGGGAGGTCGTGGAGCACCCGGTCGCGTGCCTTCATCACCTTCATCACACTGCATTCTGTGACGTGGGTTTGTGTGTTTGACAACACCTGTCTTCCCTACTGAAATATAAGCGCTCTGTTCCCAGGGCTCATGATAGGGATATATAGCAATGGTCCAGAAATACACGTCGGAGGAGCAAATAAAAAGTAAAGAACAACTCCTGGGAAAAGGCACGGAGCGTTTTAAAGCGCTTGGTGTGTACAGCTCGAAGTGTTCTGGGAGGCGGTAGCAGGGCACACTCCCACCCGGCCTGTGACAGTGCCTGCCTGCCACACCTTACCGGGCACTCGCCACCTGCCGGAAGGACTCTGTCACCCTGAAGCAGGCCGGTGAAGGCTGGGCAGGACTGCAGCCATTTTGGAATGAAGAAAGGCCTCTACTGAGAACCCAACAAGTGCTGAGTCCTGGGGAGGGCTGTCTGAGGACTGGCCGGTGAGAAACCAGCAGGGGCATGTGAAGGGGGTGGGAGGGTCCCAGGGGAGGGGATCAAGTCTGGGCAATTGTGGGGAGGAATGAACCACACCTGCTTGTATCCTGTCCCTGTAAACACCGAGACCATGTTGGGCTTTCTGAGACCGTTGGATGGTGTTTGCCGACTGTCTCCCTGTCTCTGGCTACAGAATAAACTCCCTCTCCAGCCTTGGCTCTCGCTCCACTGGCTGTGAGCAGCAGCGGCAGGACTTAGCCAGTAAGGCCCTAACAGGTCCAAGCCCCGGGAGAGCGTGAAGGAGAGGTCATTCTGCAAGACCACAGAGCCACACGAGCGGGGAGCAGCCGGGCTGGGCTGAGGGACGAAGGCGGCCCAGACTGACCTGGCCCACTGCCTCTGGGCCAGAAGACAGGGCTGACCTCCCTGGCCAGCCTGTCAGAGCCAGGTGCAGTCGTTCAGCCCCAAATCCAGGGGGCCGGCTGGGGAAAGGGCTGGAGAGAAGCAGACGGGGCAGTGGTGATCAGACGGGTGTGGCCGTGTGCAAAGGAGCGCAGGGACCAGCCAATGGCTCTCCCCTCCCTTCTCTCCTCCCTGGGCTGGGAAGACTCATAGCCGACTGCCGACCGGAGCACCTCCTGGGAGCTTCCCCGAGGTAGGTCTCTGCGGAGATGGCGTGGAGGTTCCTGCCTCCCCAAATCCACGGCCGTGCGGACCCCTCCTACCCAGCAGGACATGGGCATGGAGGGCTGCCAGGTCCACGGCCGGACTGGGTGCGCCTCAGCTCCCATCTCACTAGCACACCCCTTCCTTGCCGGCTTTGGTGGCCAAGGTGCTGTGGTGGGGAGTCCTGCTGGCCAGGAGCCCAGCTGCGGCTGTGGGGACGGCAGTCTGTCCGGACAGCCGAAGAGCTGAGTTCTGGCAGCGTCCACGCGGCGTGCGGCTCTCCACTGTGGAGCTGTCAGATGGAAGCCCCGTCTTGGTGGCCACCTTGACTACAGCAGGGGAGAGACCCTGAGGGGACCCAGCGAAGCTGCACTGAGTCCCAGCCCGTGGAAATGTGTGTCTTCCTGTACTTTTCTTTCCTTTTTAAAAATATTTATCTAATTTCATTTGTTATTGTCATGATTTTTTTAATTCACCAAGAGAGAGAAAGGGAAAGTGAGAAAGCAAGCTGCCAAGTCCGGGACACTTGGCAGGCATGCACACTTGTGTTTTTCTTTCTTTTTAAAAGAATTATTTAATTTATTTATTTTAATTTGACTGGGTGGGGGAGGGGGGGAGAGAGAGAAAGTGAGAAAGCAAGCTGCCAGGTCCTGGACTTGAACCGCGGTCGGCCACGTGGGAGTCCAGTGTCCTTAACTACCATGCCACCTGCTGGCCCCCTTCTTTTTTTCTTTTAAAGGTTTTTGCCATAGGCAGGTGTGCTCTTCAGAAAACAGAAGGAAAGTGAGAAATCTCCGCTCACCCAGCACTAGAGGGATGGCCGTACTGCAGTCCCTTCTCTCCCAGGCTCCTGGGATTTTGGGCACACAAGCACACGCACCAGTGTAACTTTCAAGCCGACAGGTCCAGACTCCACCGCGTTCAGCCGTGTGGGAGTCCAGCACCTTAATCACCACGCCACCTGCTGGCCCTGACAGCACCTGTGTTTTTCAAACTGCCACGTCTGGATTCAAACTGCACAGCCATGTGGGAGCCACTACCTTAACCACACCACTTGCTGGCCCTGGACACACGCTGTTTTAAGACTGCACTATGGTCCTTGTTCCTCAGGAGAGCAAGGTCACACGCTCCCAGTGCCCTGGCCTCCTCGCGGGGCAGCAGCTCGAGGCTCCAAACACGCGGGGCCCGTGACAAGGCAACTGCACCTCTGCGGCCTGGCTGGCGAAGTCGCTTCGGCCTCCTGTTGGTCACCATCCAACAAGCCCTTCAGATACAAAGGTTTGGACAGAGGGCCTCTTAGCAGAGGAAGTTCAAGGTCACGCTGTGGGAAAGCGTGTGGGCTGGGAGATCTCTTCTGGGAAAACCCGCTGAGCCAAGGCCACCTCACTCCGCCCGCCCACGGAGTGTGCTGATTGCCCTGCCGACACTCAGAAGTCCCGTTCGCTGTGGTTTGGGGCTCACACTGGAGGTCTGGGCTCTGTCATCCGGGGCAGGTTCCTTGGGAGGGACTCTCTAAGTCTGTTCTCTGAGTCATACCGCCAGGTCCGCGTGACAGTGTTTGTTAGTATGGACTGCATATCCAGGAGGCCCGCCATCCAGGGGGGCTGAAGGACTCACTGCCAAGTGACCCCATAGCTGGTGACGCCGTAGCAACACGTGGCACTCACCTGCCCGAGGTGCGGTGTGAACAGACCGACCCTGCTGGCAGCCCAATGTCGGGCTTGCACTGTGACCGTGCCGGCCTCCTGAAGGCTGCACGTGGCTGGCCCCGGCTACCGCGTTTACTATGTTACGCTTTTTTACCCTTATTTTAGGTGTTCTCGTTCTGCTTTTGGGAAAAACAATAACATAAAACATGAAACAGTGCTCCATAGCACGCCAGCAGTGGCCTCGCAGGTGTGTTCACAGCTAGTGACCACGTTGTTTTCTCTTTTGCTTCTGGTGGCCAAAGACACCATGTAGGCCTCAGTTAATGTGTGCACGTTTCTTCGTTTGGTTTTGTTTTTGTTGCGTTTTTTTTTTTCTTTTTTCTTTTTTTTTCTTTTTTTTTTAGCAGGGAACTGCCCTCTGCATCCCTAATTTATTTTCTTTTTCAATGTGCTATAGGATGTGTGCTTGCCAGAGAGAAGTGTGGGGTTGGCGGGAGTGAGAAATCACCTCCCA
Source organism: Tupaia tana (assembly GCA_026018925.1). Taxonomy (NCBI): domain Eukaryota; kingdom Metazoa; phylum Chordata; class Mammalia; order Scandentia; family Tupaiidae; genus Tupaia; species Tupaia tana. Next base: position 67,047,109 of record JAKSZU010000011.1, read on the forward strand.
GGGAGATGGCCATGTCCTGATCCCTTCTCCTCTATTCTCCTCTCAGCACTTGGGGCATGCACACACACACACACCTGGTGTGTTTCTCAAGCTGCCGGGCCTGGGACTTAAACTGTGCAGTTGACCATGTGGGATCTGCCACCTTAACCACCATGCCACTGGCTAGCCCACTTTTCTTTTTTGAAATGTTATTTATTTACTCAGCCCATGGGAGACAGAGAGAGGGAGACAGGGGACGAGGTCCCCCAGGGCCCACACACTGCTCTATCCGCCTCAGCCAGCCCGGGTCATGAACATGCGTGGCCAGTGGTACCGAGAGGCCCTGGACATGAGTCCAGGACTTCCCTGCAGGTCAGTTATGTTGCCACTGCCATATCACCTGGCCCCCATGTCTCTGTCTTTAACAAACAAAAAGAGGAGAAAAATTTAATGGGGAAAATATTATTGAATAAGGATATAAACAGAAAATATTTTTGTACAACTGTACAACGTGTGTTTTAAGCTGTGTTCTTATAAAGAGTCAAAGAGTTGGGCCCAGCAGATGGCGTAATGGTTATTTCGCTGGACTCCCACATTGTGGACCATGGTTCAAGTCCTAGACTGGGTGGCTTACAACTCATGCCGAGCACATGTGCATACGTGCCCAAAATCCCAGGAGGAGACTGGAGGAGAGGGGATTGCGGTGCGGCCATCCCCCTGGGGGGTGATTTCTCACTTTCTGCCTCTATCTCTGTCTCTCTAGCAAGTGTACGTGCCCTGTAGCAAAAATCTCTTAAAAAATAAATAAAAAATTGGGGACCAGCAGGTGGCATAGTGGTTAAAGCACTGGACACTCCCACATGGCTGACCATGGTTCAAGTCCCAGACTGGTGGCTTTCTCGCTTTCCTTCTCTCTCTCTCTGTCTCTCTCTGGTCAAATTAAAAAATAAATGAATGAATTTTTAAAAACCCCCACAAAAACAAAAACAAAACATCTTCAGGAAACTGGACCGGGGAGACCAGCAGGTGGTGTGGTGGTTAAAGCATTGGACGCTCCCACATGGCTGTCCATGGTTCTAGTCCCGGACCTGGTGGCTTGCTTGCTTTCTCTTCTCATCAAATTAAAATGAATGAATGAATGAATAAAATTAAATAAATAATTCTTTAAAAAAAGACATTTTAAAAATAAAAAATAAGTCAAAAAGTAAAAGTTTGAAGTTTATAAGGTAAAGTTAGAGCAAGCGAAGGCTTATTACTAAACAATGGAAACTCGTTTTATCCTTTAGTTGGCCTAAGCAGCGTTTGGACTCTGCAGCGGTGGGCGGTGGACAGCCATGTCCTGGGCCTTCCCTGAACTCACCGAGCAGCCTCCAGGCCTGCCAGCTCCCTGCATGGGAAGTGCCCCATACATGCCTGCCATTTTTATCTGTCATTTGTTTTTTGATTTCCTGGAGGGCGTGTGTGCTCACCAGAGCGACAGACAGAAGCAGGGAAGGGGAGAGAGCACCCCCAAGGGTGTGTGGCCACGCTGCAGCCCCTTCTCCATTTCTCCACCCGGTTGGTACACGAACATGTCCAGCGTGTTTTCAATCTGCCAGGACTGGGGTTAGAACTGTGTGGCTGGACATGGCTCTCACCACCAGGCCACAGGGCCAGCCCCCGTGGCTTACCTTTTCTACTGTATCTCTACTGCACCTTTTCTGTGCGCACGTGGACACGGGACACAAGCCGCTTTCAGACAGCCACACGTCAGTCGCACGTGTCTGTACCAGGAGCAATAGGCTGCTTCTGTACCGGGGCCGGAGCAGGCCACCCCACCGGCTCAGGGAGTAGCTGCGGCGTCTGCAGAGAGGTGCACTCCCTGACACGCTTCCACACGGCCCGTGTGACCCCCAGAGCCTGCACTTCTCTTTCCGTAAAAACAACACCCTGACTTTGCAAGTCCTCAGCCCGTTTCCGTCCTCCACAAGCGGCATTTCTCGGAGTCTCATTTTGTCTGTCTTTATCCCACTTAGTGCAAGAAGCTAATTCTTCTCAAATCTTCGGAGCTTTCTATGTGCCAGTTTTAAATCCATTGCATTAGACAAAAACCGCATCCACAAAACTTACAAAAAAAAAATTAACAGGCCTTTTTCTGGGAGGTGGGCGAGCGGTTTTAAGTTTACAGGAAAAGTACAAGGACGGGAATCCCGGAAGCGCCCTCCCCTCCTGCCCGGCTGCCTGTTAGCGCGATGCCCTAGTTCGGAGGGCCGAGCCGCTGACCCGGGCCAGGGGCCAGTCTACGCGGCGGCCGCTCTCGGCCCCGGCGGGCGTGGGACAAGCTGTGACGGACGCACCGCCAGGCGCCCAGACTCGCGTGGCAGGAGAGGGGCGGTGCGCTTCCCGGGGACCCGCGTGCCTCCCGCCCAGCACTTCCTGGGCGGCCACGCCGAGGGGCTGAGAGCGCCGCTGGTGCCGCGCACCCCCTCCCGCTCCCCTACCCGGCAATTCCGGCTCCGTTCAAACCGTGTTTTGGCACAGCTCACAAAGCCCTGCCTCTGCCCTCTGGAATTAGTCACCTTCTCCTCCGTACATTAAAAACAAACCGTTTTATTACGGAAATGTTCTTTAGCGAGAGTAGAGCGGGTTCTGCACAGTTTTCCCGATCGCGCCTTGTCGTCACCGCGCGCACCGCCCGGGTGTAAGGACGCGGGTCCCGAGCGCATCCCCAGCTCCGGCGCCACCCGCTGCAGCGCTCCGGGTCCCGCGAGGAAGCCGTGGCCCCAGCCCTTCCGAGAGCCAGCGCAGTCGCGCGTTTGATTCCCCGAGGAGGAGGGGACAGGTGCGGCACCGTCTGCCCGCCCCGGCCGCTCGGCCCCGCCGCAGCCCCGGCCTCCACCTGCCGCGCGCCCGCCGGGACTCGGAACTGGCCGGCCGCGGCTCCCGGAACCGACCGTTCGCGCCAGGGGGTGTGGCGACACGCGGGGCTGGGCGCTGGGCCGCGGCGGCGACCCCCGTCTCGCACAGCCTGCGTGGGGCCGTGGCGCGCGGAGCAGGCGCAGGGGCGCGGCCCACCCCGGCCCGGGGCCGAGCGCGCCCTGCCGCCGCCTCCAGGTGCACGCCCGCCGGGCGGGAGGTGGGGACGCGGGGCCGGGCGCGCACCTCGGCGGGCGGGGCGGGGCGGGGCGGGGCGGGGCCGGCCCTCGGCGCCCTCCCGGCTCCCGCTCCCCGCCCGGGATTAGCGAGCCCGGAGCCCGCGCCCCGCGGCCGAGCCGCCACACTTTCCTGGGAGCGGCGGCCCGGCGGCACCATGAGGAAGTCGTACTCAGGTGGGCGGCGCGCGGGCCGCGGGGCGGCGGGGTCCCGGGCGTGCGCCTCCGCGACCCCGGAGCTGAGCGGGTGCCCGCCGCGGGCTCGCCACGGGCCGTTTACCCACGGGGCGGGCTTGGCGCGTGGGGACGCTTCCCCGGTAGTCGCAGCCCCTGACCCGCGGTTCGAGTCAAGGGACCCTGGAGGCGTTGGCCCCCTCCCTTTGCCCCAAGTCGTCGCGCCCAGTCCCGGCGCCCGAGCCCTCTGGCCCGGAGCAGCTCGGTCCGGCTCCCCAGACGCGGCCTGTCAGCCTTGGCTCGTTCAGGTGTCTGCAGGACTCCTCCTGGCCCCTGGCCCCCGTTCGGACGCGCTGGCTCGGCAGCGCCGCCGGCTGGGTGCTTTGCGTCCGCGTTTGCGCCTGTGTGGCCTGGTGGCGGGCAGGGGGCTGCCTGGGCTCAGCTCCCGGGGCCACCCTGGCCGCTGCATCCTTTCTCCAGATGACCCCTCTGTTCCTGGGAGGTCTCCCGTTGGGACCGTTCAGCAGGGCCCGAGCTTGGCAACTGGGGTCCATCTTTGGAGTCTCAGGATGGGGTTCGCAAGGTGTAGAGGCAGGCAGGTGGGGGCTGGGCACAGCTCATGGGCATCCTCAGGTCCCACATCACCCAGGGGAGGAGGCCTGCCTGCCGTCCTGATGGCTCAGGGCGTTCGGAAGCCGTTTTCCCGGTGCTCGGAAGTCCCATGTCACAGGTGGGCGCAGCGAGGCACGGAGCAAGCTAAGGGGCCTCAGATCTCCTTTCTGCGCCTGTTCCTTTCCCTAGGATCTGGGCGGAATCCTGTGACCTTCTCAGTTCGCACATGAATGGCCTCTCTTCCACTCACCCTGCAAACCTTCCTTCTCCTTTCCTCCCTGTAATCTGTTTGGACACGAAGTTTCTTGCCAGTGATCCGTGAATTCATTTTCACTGATAAGAGACAGAATCATGGGACCTAGTTGGAGCTGAAGAGGTCATTTGGGCCATCCCTCTGCCTCTGGGCCATTTTCAGGAACCAAGATGAATAAAAAAAAAACTACCTCCTCTTGGGAACTACTTGAACTTCCCCTAAATTATCTTTGGGGTCAGTGGCTTAGGATTTCAACCTTCACCCCTTTATTGCAAATGCATGGCCCTAGGGTGGCCCTTCCAGCCCGGTGCAGCCCTATCTCAGCAGCGTGGGTGGGATGGTGAGATGGGGGAGGAGGGGGCTTCCAGGTGGCATGCACTTGGGCTTGGCACTGGGCCTCCCTCCCTCCCCAACATGCTCCAAATACTTGGAATGGTTGTGGGCATCACCCCCACGCAGCCCTCCCGGGATCCCTCCCTGCACAGGGAGGCCGTCTGCTCTGCACTCTGCTCTCCCCGTGGTTCCTTGTACTCATCTCCTGCTGGAGGGGCCCTGGCAGTGGGGACGGTCGGGGTCCTCCCAAGTCCTAGGCCCTGGTCTTTTCCGCTGAGACCCTCCGGCACAGATGCGAGAGGAGCTTGAGGCAGGCTCGAAGCCTCTGAGCCTCAGCCTCTTCAGAGGGGGAGGCCTTCCTTTCCCTTCTTCTACCCCTACCCCAGTCCCATTGGGAAATGAACAGAAAACCAAACAGCCTTCCTGCAGAGAGTGGAAGTAGAGTTTAGGGGTGAGTAGAAACCCGCCCTGTGAAGGGCAGCCTTCCTGGCTCCTCGTGTTTACCTAAAGGGGTGGGACCGCTCTGAGGATGGAAGAAGGGAGGCTGTGGACCATTTCCTGCCTCTTCTCCCCCTCCCCCGGAAGCAGTCCGAGGTGTGCCGGGTCACTCTGTCACAGTTCTGTGGGGCTGGATGGCCTCCTGGCCCCGTGCTCAGTGCCCAGTTCTCCTGGTGCCAGGTGCCAGCCGTGTTCTGATCAGGGACACTTGCAGAAGTCAACCTGACCCTGAGCAGCCATCCATGCCATCTAAGCCTAACCCACCCCTAGCCCTAAAAATGCCTCTGGTGTCTGAAGAACCCAAGGACAAGCAGGAAGCTTCGCTTTCCCACCCAGACCGAGGCGGGTTATTATTCTGGGCCTGTTCACGGGCTGGAAAGTGCAGGAGCAGTGATCGCGTCCTCCACTGAAGGCCCGAGCACTCCCGGGCCTCCGAGGAGGAGGGTGTGACGGGCGTGGGGTGATCCTGCGCCCGTGCACATCCATCCAGCACACTGCTGGCACCCGCGGCCGGCCTGGCTGTACGTGGCGTGGGCCTTGCTCTCGGGGAACTTGCATTCTCCTGGGCCGGCAGGGTGCCCAGGGATGGCCGGGGGAGGGACAGGGGTTTCACCAGGAGGTGAGATTGGACTGGGCCTTCAGGAATGAGAGGTCCCCAGTGGTGGAGAATAAAAGCCACCTGCCAGGTGGGGACCGAGGCCAAGGCCCAGATGGGGTGGCTGCGGGGTGAGGTGGGCGCTCATGGACGGGCCTCCCTGGCAGCTGCAGCACGGGTGCAGGCTTCTCTAGGTGCGCCTCGTCTGTCCCTCCTGAGGGGTGCAGCTAGTGGCAGTCCATAGGAAACACAGGCCGGTGTTAGGTGGGTGGGCTATGCAGCCGGCTCACGGGATTAAACCCCAGGCTCCCACCTCTGGCCGTGGGTCGAGTGTTTAACTGCGCGTCTCACCCACCCGCTCGTTACGCAGGGACGGTGCGAGTTGCAGTAGTTTAATGAGTTCACACATGACAGGGCTCCACACGCCTGTCCTGCACCTGGCCAGCTGCTGTCGTGTTCGTTATTGTCAACAGCAGAGAGGGCCAGGAGCCCTGTGTCACAGCGCCACCGGGCTGCATTGTGAGCTTCCACGCCTCCCTGGCCGGGCTTCTGTGGCCCCTCAGCATCGGCTGCTGCAGGCCACGCTCCTCTGGTTCTTAGGTGGTCTGACTCCGGGGCTCCGCACTGCCCACCAGGTCACATAGAACTTGCCTTTGAGCATCCTGGCCGTCCTGGGGAGTCCTCGGTGGCCATGACAAGGAGGCTTACCTGAGTCCCACAAGCCACAGACTGTCTGCGTGTGCACTTGAGAATTATTCTGAGGTGCCACGTGGCTTTTGTGGGGTTCCCAAAGGGGTACCAGCCAAGTTAGAGGGCTCTCCACCGCAGTGTGGCTCTTCCGCAGGCCTGGCAGGGAGGGCGGCTGTGCCCAGGAGGAAGCAGCTTCGGTGTGATTAAGTGCACTGGCTTGTGCTCGAGGCGGGGGGGTGGGGGGCGCTGGCTGCACCCCCACTCAGCACCCCAGGAGCTGACTTACAAGAAGGGGAAGGGCGAGGATTTTGCATCCTCGAGGACACTTCCCAGTCACTGGGTGAGGGGCCCCAGCGGCTCCTTCCTCTTCTCCACCGCCCAGCCCCGTCTGTTCTAGCTGCCGCTTGTCTCCTCACGTCCAAGCCTGTTTGCTCTGGCAGACGTCATGCAGGGGACCTGGGCCGGAGAGACAGAGCCACGTGTGCAGTTAGCCTGTGGCCCGGGCCACCCCCGAGGCCCCTGGTCATGAGATAGCTGGTGAGCCTGAGTCCGGGGCCAGCCCTCTTCCCCCGCTTTGGAGGTTAGGACTGTGTGCGTGGGTGTGGGCAGGCTGCCCGCCCTGCCCTCCCCCCAGACCACACCCCTGCCCGTCCGCGTCTCCCCAGCTTGCCCGGAGAGGTTCTGAGAGAGCAGTGCACCTGAGTCCCAGACACGCTGCCTTCTTCCTGGGCCTCTGTGTGACCAGCTGAAATATAGTGACATAGGCCTGAGCCCATGTCCTGGGGCCACCACATGCTTGGAGCTCCAGGTGGGTGTCTGCAAGGACATCTGGCCTGAGGACCCATGGAAGGTGGTCCCCAGCCCCCACTCGACTCCTCGGGCTGTTGTCCACCGAGATGGTTCTGCTCATTCCAGGTGGCCCAGCGGCTCCCCGTGGGTGGACCTGGTGGCAGGCACAGTTTCCGCGCCAGTGTTTGCCCGTGGCCTGTGCTGGGCGGGCTCTGCAGTTTGCTTGAGATGTACCTGATAAGGAGGGCTAGGCCCAGAGCAGTGAGGGCCAGCGGGGTGCTGTGAGCAGCAGTTCCCGGCCGATCCAGCTGGCGTGGGGAGAAGCGGGCTCCAGAGAGAGGCTCTAGGCCCTGAGAGGTGTGAGCCTTTGGGGCTGGGCCCCTCGCCTCTGTTTGTTGGGGCGATTGCCATGGAAACCTCTGGCTCTTGGCTGTTGCCAGAGGAAGGGGGATCATGGGTATCGGGCCAAAGCCCCCTGAGGCTTGTGCAAGGGGTGCAAGGTTGCAGCCCACTGTGCTCAGTGACCGTCTCCTGGAGAGCCCTCCCAGGGTCCCCACAGCAATGGTGAGGTCACATGATCCAGAGCACTGACCACAGGGAGTCTGTTCTGGGGATGCAGGGCCCCGGCAGAGAGCCACCGTGGTGTCTGGCACCCAGGCCTGTGTGCACACAGCTTCCCAGGGAGCAACGAGATGCCCCGAAGCCGGTGGGCTGGGCACCACAACCCCTTCCCTGATGGCATGGCGTGTCTAGTGCCGGGAACTCAGGCCAGAGTCCTGGCATGGCCGGCTCTGACGCAGCAGCCTGGCAGAGCTATGAGGTTCCCGGCCGGTCTTGATTCTCCACGTGAGTCAGCCATTCATTCCAGGAGCATCTGCTCATGCGTCCTCCGGCTATGCCCTGGAGGGTGGCCTGGCCCTTGGGTCTCCGGGGTTGTGTGGGGTGCTCAGCTCCCAGCCTGGTTTATCTCTGCCTTATTTCCCCAGCCCCCCGGCAGCCCCTCTGAAGGGCGCGCTGAGCTACTGCCGGCAGGGGCGGCGGCTCCGGGCGCCCTGTGTGTCAGGCCGCTTGCCCGCCAGGGCCTCTTGGCAGCGCTGAACAACTGAGCTTTGTTCCTGGTCTAATCTGACCTGGTTCTCCGAAGCGTGACTGTTGGCAGCCCAGAAACCTCCAGGACAGGAAACGGGAGCAGTGCGAGGAGTGTAAGATGATCCCAGCTTTGGGCCCTGGGGCGGCCCTTGAACCGAGGCTGCCTGCCTTCTCTGGCCAGAGCCCAAGTCACCGGTCATCCTCCGAGCATGCCGGCCCGAGGCCTCCAGCGGCCCTTTGAATCAGGGCGAGCAGAACTTGAATGGCCACTCTGGCCTGCGTGTCTGGGCCCCAGGGCCCCAGAAATGCCAGGTTAGGGAGAGAGGAGGGCCCAGAAGGAATCTCTGCAGCATCTGCCCGCTCGCTGCCTTCCACCCACCCTCAGCTTGGGCTCCGGGGAGGGTCCAGGTAAGACGGGTGGGTGAGGCTTCGGTCCCTGCGCAGACAGTGCGGCCCTCTTTCTGGCTCCAGGAGGGCCTTGGTCCTCCGTTTCCCTAGGGAGCAGCTGTGAAGCCTAGGCCCTGGCTGGGACCCCTGGGACCCCCACGCCTGTGCCTGGGAGCCAGCGGCGGGCCATGGAAGCTGATGCAGCCCTGGCTGCTGTGCTGGTACCGGGTCTAGCCTGGCCAAGCATGTCAGGGCGTGGCTGAAAAGGTGGCAGGGGTGACCTTGGCCAGTTTGAGATGGGTTCCAGGCGCGTGCTTGCGGCAAGGGCTGGGCAGAGGTGAGCTGGCACCTCCAGCCTGGTGTGCCCACCAACCAGAGCCTGTATCCTGGCGTGCTTTCACACCCTTCCCATAAATGATGGTTCCTGTTCCCGCCCCGCGTTAGATCCCAGCAGGGAACAGTGCTCGAGTAACCTAAGCCATTTGGAAGTGGGTTAAACGCAATTCCTGTTTTTTACCCTGCTGAGGACTTGACTGACCCAATCCAGAGGGATTTGGGGTGGGGGGCACTGCAAAACTCACGAATGAACTTTGATTCTGTAGCCACAAGGGTCAAACGTGCACGTGGAGTGCTGGGTACCGCTCAGGGTGATCCGGCAGTGTAGACTCTGTAGAGGCAACAGGCCGTAGAATATCGGCCGAGTGTCTATACAGCCGATCTGGGGCCTGGGGTGGAGAAGGGGCTGGATTTCTTGCCAATGCCGGCCTCACGCTGCCTCCTGGCTTGAGGGGCCAAGGTGTGGCCAGCCTCGGCCATGGGGCGTGAGTCACAGGACTGGCACAGCCTTCCGGGTAGCTGGGGGCTAGGGCTAAGGCTCTGCCAGACCTTGGCATTGCATTTAAGACCTACACACTACATTAACAATATACTGTGTACCTAGGCTTTCTCTTTTGGGTTTTGTTGCTGTTGTTAATTTGTTGCCATTGTTATTGTTTATTGCCAGTCAATGTGAGCAGGAAATTGGAAGGAAAAAATTCAGCCCTCCCGTTTCTTCTCTGTTTCCTTCAGTGCCTGTCTACACACGTGTGTGGCATGTCCTTTGACTTAATGCTCGGAGGCATATCACATGCTCTCAGGGTTGGAATAATAATGTTTAGTTCTGTGCTTTTCATTTGAAATCACAGATCAGGTATGGCTTTCGTAAGATCACTACGAAGCTTTCCAGAGTGGATGCCAATTTTATGTATCTACTGTATTTTATATATGTTAAATATTATTGAATATTTAATTAGCCGGAGGGCACGTGTGCTTGCCAGAGACAGAGAGGAGGAGGGAGAGGAGAAAGCGCCCTTCACGGGGCGTGGTCATGCCGCAATCCTTTTCCCTCCATTTCGTCCTTTCCGGGATGCCAGGCACACCCACACTTTTGCCCGCGTGTTCCTCAAGCCGCCAGAGCCGGGATTTGAACTGTGCAGTCAGCCATGTGGGGTCCGGCCGCCCTCCTACCAGCTTTCCGAAGTGGTCTGCTAACGCTGCTCCCCGGGTGGCACCCGGCCAAGCCCCGAGGGCGGGAGGGGTGCGGAGCTGGCAGAGCAGCGAGCTCCCGCCGTGGGCGTGGGCTGGCTGGGGACTGGCTTTCTTAAAATAAATCCTTACATCCACCTGCTTTCTGGTGATCCTGTCTTCCTAACAGTTACATGGAGGTTCATTTTAATATAATATAGCCTTTCTCCAGGGGTGACACCTGTCTCAAGGCCATACTGCCCCCAAGGGGTTCCTTTTCCAACGTTCCTGGGCCCGGCCCCCACACCAGGCGGCCTTTCATTAAGCGATGCAAGGGACAGAGAGTGCCATTCGGCCTGTGTGTCGCCACCGAGGGGCTCAGGGTTCCCTGATTTAAAAGCTTGCCTTTGCCTATGTCCCTGATGTCATTCTGTGGTCGGCAAAGAATGCCAGGGTCCCCATGCGCCTCTCCCCCAGTCTCCTCCTTGGCCCCAGGGTAGCTGTGCTTCCCTGGTCAGCCCGATGCCCCGTCGGAGGGTGGGGCCCAGTCCCGGGTAACCGGCCACCGCTCCTGCGCTAACCGCCCACTGGCTGGTTACTGGTGCACTGATTTCTTCCGGACCCCCGGGCCCCACAGGCGGTGAGCTGTGCTGGCCACTAGGCCTACCGCACGGCCGCAGTGTTGGCCCCTCACCTCAGTCTTCCTTGTCACCCTCGTCAGCCGTCTAGGGCGTCTCCTGGGTGCCCACAGGCCCACCCTCTCTATGGCACACCCCTGCGTTGTGGCTGGATGACCCGACGGGGCTGCGTGAAGCCCGTCTGCCGCTCAGACAATTCGAGGGTCCGGTCAGCAGACGTGCCTGAGGCTCGCACAGCCTTTCCTTCGCCCTGGGGAGGCCTCCGGGTGCTCCTCCGGTGGTACTCAGCGGTTTCTGCCTGCTGGTCGCTCTCCATTCTCGTCAGAGGCCCCGGTGCCTCGTCTGCCAGCCTGCTCATGGCGTGTCTCGGGGTCTGAGCAGGAAACGACTTGGGGACTTGGGACAGAAGGGCTTGAATAGAGGGAATTTGTTACAGAGTTGAAGGAGGAGCGGAAACAGCCCGACAGGGAGGGGGGAGGCGGCTGGGCAAGGTCAGGCGGGGTAGGGTTTAAACGGACCTCTTTTTTCTGTTATTTTTTCTTTCTTTCTTCCTTTAATTTCTACTGTAAGGTATGCAGGTGAGAGAGAGAGAGAGAGAAAGAGAGAGAGAAATCACCCCTTGGGGGGTTGGCCATGCCGTAATCCCTTCTCCTCTCTTCCCCTCTCAGGATTTGGGCATGCACAGACATGCACCTGGCATGATTTTCAAGCCCCAGGTCCGATACTTGGACTGAGCAGTCGGCCATGTAGGGTCCAGCTGCTTTAACCTCCACGCCACCTGCTGGCCCTGTAAAGGCATGGATGTGGTTGTTTACTTAAAATGAGAAAAGAAATAACAAATTTTAAATAGGTGTTCATGTCATAAGCGTCACAAAGCCTAGAAAAGTTTCAGTCAACTACCTGTTATATTTCTAAAGCAATATTTTTTTCTAAATATTTTTTAAAGAGAGATTTTTGCTATAGGGCATGTGCACTTCCTAGAGAGACAGAGAGAAAGAAAGCAAGAAAGCACCCCCTGGGGGGATGGCCACACCACAATCCCTTCTCCTCCGTTCTCCTCTTGGGATTTTGGGCATGCACGCACATGCACCTGGCATGAGTTTTAAGCCACGAGGTCTGGGATTTGAACCACAGTAGATTACATCGTAATCCAGTGACATAACCATTACACCGTCTGCTGATCCCATTTTTCCTAATTTTTTTTGACATCACTTAATATGATGACTTTGCAACATCGATTTTCTATTGAGAGAGTCGAAAGTTAATGAAGCGCCCTGGTTGATCCGAATTTTCACTCTCATGGCTGGTCTGCCTACTACAGTGGAAGTAACCGGCTTCCTGGTGGCACTCGGGGGTTTAGTGCTGCAGACACTCATGTTCCCGTGAACCCTGTGATACTGTTTGCGATCCTCGGTGAGGCGGGGACAGAGAAGAGCCAGGCCCTGTGTAGGTGCCTACGGCTGCCTGTATTCTGGCCAGAGAGCCTCTGTTTGGACTCGACCTTGGAGAGACTCGAGTTCTTTGCTTGCGCCTTTAACACCGGTGATTGGACCGGCGTTCCGTGGCTTTGCTTCTGGCTCCACACGTTCCCAATCTTGCCTCTTCCCCACTGCCCGTGTTCTCCCGGCGCCAGGCTCTGCAGGAAGTGTTCCTGTCTCGTGGTTTCTGTTCTGCACGGTGGGAGGAATTGGACTGGGAGTGGAAGGAGCATTCCTGCGATTTGTTTCCACGTCGAGGAAGGAACTGAACCGTACATGGAAAGACTGGGCGCTACGTACATTCAGCCCGAGTGAAGCCAAACTAAGCGGCCCCCAGCAGCACCCCAGATGCAGTCCTCCACTTCCGCCCCACAGGAGAAAGTGCGATGGGCCGGAACTCAGAGTGGAGTAACTCACGGTCTAGTTGATCGTAGTTAACACAGTTTCCATTGTGTGTTACAAAGCCATCTGGCTTTGTAGACATGTTGCCAGGCCTGTCTCACTGCACGTGCAGGTAAAAGCTCTTAGCTTTATGGAGGTCAGCTGATGTTAGCAGCAGGGAGCCACCACACCTAGACCAGAGGGTGAGGGGCCGGGGCCAAGGTCACCTGGTGGAGCCGACAAAGGTGGGCCTCTCCAGCAGGAGCTGAAGCCTCAGACGTGGCCAAACCCACTGCTGAGGAAAACCCACTCCTGCAGAGCACGGGACGGAGAGAGCCCTGGCCCCCTCCCTCTCCCACCCTCCAGTCTCCCCCCAAAGCCAGCAGACTTTGGACCTGGACATCAGAGCCTGCTGGGGTCAGCTCTTTGCCCCTCAGAGGTGGGCTGGGGGGGGGGTCAGGAATAGAGAGTGACCAGGCCAGGCCCAGCTCAGGGTGTGTGAGCAGCAGCTCCCGTCCCCCCACACCCGGGCGGCGTCTGCAGCTTTTGGAAAGGGAGTGCACCCCTGCTTGGGCGCAGCCGCCCCCAGGCCCTATCCCGCCTTTGCTCCCCACCACAGTGTCACCCAGAGTCCCACTGTGAGCAGCTGTCCCATCTGTTGTGGGTCCCCAAAGGTTCGTATGTGGAAGCGCTAACTTCCAGGGTGATTATTTGGAGCTAGGGCCCTTGGTCATCTAGAAATATGTCAGACACTGCGCGTGCATGTAGAGAAGTGAGGTTCAATGAGGTCTTAGGGTGGGACCCTGATCGGATAAGTTCATGTTCTAAAAAGGGTACGCAATACCAGAGATCTCTTCGTCTCTCTCCTCACTCACTAGCAAAAGGAAGGCCGTGCAAGAATCGGTGGTCCCCCAAAGCCGGAGGAGAGGCCTCACCAGAAGCCCACCCTGCTGGCCTGTTAGTCTCGGACTTCTGGCCTCCAGAACTGTGAGAAAATGGATCCCTCCCCGCCTCCTCCACCCCCAGACCAGGGGTTTCTGCAATGGCTCCCCCGAGTAGGACCGAGGTTGCACTGTCAGAGACCACTCCACCCACCCCACCCCCTGAGTAGGACCGAGGTTGCACTGTCAGAGACCACTCCACCACCACCCCCAGTAGGACCGAGGTTGCACTGTCAGAGACCACTCCACCCCCACCCCCACCCCCAGTAGGACCGAGGTTGCACTGTTCCTGCTGTGTTGCACCCACTGAGAAGAGAGGTCTGCAGACCTGTCCTTCTCCCCACCCAAGAGCACTGGCAGGCTTCCCTGGGAGTGCCTAACAACCAGAAAGTCAGCCCAGCGGGGAACAGCAGCTGCCAGGTTCTCTGGACTAGAATCTTGTCCATGGTCCCAGGGGAAGCATCTACCAGGGAAGTGAGTTGAGGAAGAAGCATGTGTGTGTGTGCGTGTGCGCGCGTGTGCGCGTATGTGTGTGTGTGTGACAGTGGAGGTGCAGGCCTGGATGCTCCTGAGACGAGTGGTCGTACAGGCCTCCCGGGAGCCTCTCCACCGCAGCCTGGCCCGGAGCTCAGAGGCACTCAGCCTCGGTGATGGGTGGTGGGGCAGTTTCCTCTGGTTCTCCCAGCTCTCCTCCCCTCCATGCACACCCCGACTTAGGCTGCCCTCTAAGAGCAGAGCTTCTCTCCTGGGCCTGTGATTGGATCTCGAGCGCCTGGACACCTGGGATGCTGGTCGCAGGAGGTGGGATGGGCCGGCCTTGTCACGCCCCTGCTCTGCTCCTGCTGGCCTCTGTGACCACATCAGTGCGCCCACTCCCGCCCCTTTCTGGCCACCCCTGTATCTCGTCGGTGCTTCCCTAGCTTCTCTTAGTTTGGATTCTTTGGAGTGCCGAGGACTCCAAGCCACAGGCTGGTCTGAAAGCTCCCAGCCCCTCCGAGCACCCTGAGAGAGCCACACCTTACTCGGAGCACCTTCTGTCTTCCTCTGAGAGAAGCGCCTTCTGGGAGCAGACGCCCAGCTTTGGGCACCTGGCAGTCTGTCGCTGTTGTTGGCCGATCACAGTGGGTGCCACTAGGCTGGGAGCAGGGCTGACCTGGCCAAGGCCGCATGGCTCAGGCCTCAGTCCTTCTGCCTCCCTGGACACTGCCGCTGTCAGTGCATCTTTGGGAGCCCGAGGGTGCTCGGGGCCAAGCTCTGGGCAGCTGAGAGTGGAGAAGTCATGTCTGTGCTGTCCTGCCGATCCACAACCCGCAGCTTCTCTGAAGATGGGTTAAATTTGAATCTTGGATAGACAAGGGTTAAGTTGTAGTGTAAGTATGTTCCACAGAAATGTGGGATACACTTATACCCAGAAGCACTGTTCGCTGCTCGTCTGGATGCAGGGTCACGCACCCTGTGCTGCCTATGGCAACCCTGTGTAGATGGGACCCCGGGCCCAGGCGCGCTGGTGAACCTTTGACGGGGGCCAGTCCTCGGTCAGCACTGACGTCACAGCCGCCCAGCCTGGCAGGTGCGTGCCGCCCTCGCCGTCCCCGACCGTGGGGCCGTGCATGGTGGCGTGTCTCTGAGGCTCCCCGGCAGTGCTGGGTGTGGTGGGTGTGCGCAACTCAGATTTTCACAAGTCAACACTTTGTAGATGCACAAACTGAGGCTCAGAGAAACCAGAAACGTGAAACACACAGTAAAAGCTAGAGGTCTCTCTCGCTGCTCGGTGCTCTGGCCTCATTTCCGGCCTCTGGCCTGTGGCTGGCCCCTAACCCTAACCTGACTGAGGCTGAGGGCTGCGCCAGAGCTGGCGAGGTGCCTGCTTTCAGCTGGCCTTTGCAGTTGGGTGGACTGTTTGCTGGAGGACCCCCACTGTTTTAGAGAGGGGCCGATGCAGGTGGCATGGTGGTTAAGGTGCTGGACTCGCACATGGCTGACTGCAGTTCAAGTCCTGGACCTGGCAGCTTGCTTTCTCATGTTGGCTTTCTCTTTCTTTCCCTTCCTCTCTGGTCAAATTTAAATAAGTAAATAACGTGAAATAAAATAATTCTTTTTTTTTTCTTTTTTTTTTTTTTAAAAGAAGGGGCAGGAACCCCAGGCTTCAAGGCCGTGGGCTCTGCTGAGACCAACACCTTCCGCCCCAGCCTGTAGGGGCCTCACCTTCTTGGTGAAGAAATTGGCACTTGCTTTAATCCGCATCCCAGGCCTTGGCCTTGAGGGTGGGGGTGGACCCTGCTGGGGGGGGGATCCTAGGAGGGTCTCCACCTCCCGTTTCACTTCCCAGCTGTTCAGCTCGCACCTCAACCACCAGGCAGATAAGCCTCCGTTGGAGATAAGCCTGGAATTTGACAATTCACCTGGAACTCTGACCTTGATCTGGCCCTTCAAGGCTTTTGAGAGCCCCTGGAGGAGAGTGAAGAGGCCCAGAGGGGAGGGAGCAGCCCCCAGCCAACAGCCCACCCAGTCCTTCCCTGGGGGCTCTCCCAGGAGGTTAAAGAAAAACTGGGAATGGACTCTGCAGAAAATTCCTTGTCTATGAACCACCTGCTGGTGAGGTTTTACAGCACCTTTTTCTCGGAGAAAATGGGCTCTTTCTGCCAGAAAGGCCAGGCTGTGTAGGAGAGGGTGGAGCCTTGTCAGCTCCCCTGGGGACAACCTGATCCCTGCTGGGCCTCTGCCCTGGGGCTAAGGACTGTGTGAGGCCCCAGAGGGGCTTGGGGTGGTCAGTAAGGATCTGAGAAAAAGCTAATGAGGGCACAAGTGCAGTTCAGTCACTAAGGTAACAACAGTAATAAAGTACCTCTAAGCCAGAGTCTTTAGATTCTCAGTGCCTGTCTAGCCCCTTCAACCTCGGCATTACCAAGTTTCAGCAGGAAAACTTGGTTGAGCCCCGGCGTGGCTGGTGCAGCTGGTAGCATGCCAGTGTAGAGGGCTGGAAGCCACGTGGCTGACTGCAGGTTCAAGTCCCCACTGACCTGAGGCACGCTGGGCACACACCAGCCCCTGAAGGGCTAAAGGGCTGGGCAAAGGGATCACAACGTGGCGCACGCTCACGCTCTCTCACACTCTCAGGAAAGAAAGAAAAGAGACTTTAAAAACTTTTGGTTGAGAGAGAAAAATAATAAAGGCTTTTAAACCAACTTTATCTGTCCCTGACCTCTCGGGGCTTCCTGGGCTGTGTGTGCGGGAGAAGCCTCAGGTGGGCAGAGCTTCATGCAAAGAAAACAAAGTGAGAGTGTGTGAGTGTGAGAGGGAGACACAGAGGGGTCCCCTCCACAGGGTCTGGTCACTCCGCGGCCCTCTCCCTCTCCCCGCCAGACCCTGGGCCTCGCACGCGTGCCCGGCTAGAGCGAGTTTCGGCCGAGGAGGGCAGCGTTCGTTAATTCCCCATTGTGGCCCCCAGGTGTGGGCTGGTACACGTGGCTGGTCTGTTAGTGGGTCTCACAGGGCTTCGCGGATGTCCCCCGCGGGGTCCACTGTGCGCCGGCCGGGCACCAAGCCCCTGCTCACTTTACTTCTGAGCGAGCACCTCGCAGCCTGCATCGGGAGACGAGAAGCTGGGCTCCCAGAGGAAGCGACGTCCCTGTCACTGCTCGGCCTGGGAGAGGTCTGGCTTCGGACCCTGCCCGCCTGACTCTGGGCCTTCCTGCCCCCGTTGCCTCTGAGAACTCAGATAATGCGCTCTGGGCCGAGTCCAGACAGCTGAGTTTCAAATCGTCTCCTCTCCTTCCGAATATGTTTTATTTTAAAATAAAAATAACTCAATTCTCAACTGGACTGGCAGGGCCGGCGCTGTCTTGGAGGCCGTCCCAGCTTCCTCCTTGCCGGACTCGGTCGGAGGAGCGAGCGGAATTCGAGCTGCCCCGGCTGGGGGCCTCTTCCCAGGATGGCGGTGGAGGCCCCTGAGCCTGCTGGCCGCGGGCGTCTCAGGGCGCCCTCTCCCCTCTTACTAGTGGAGCAGGCTCTGCATCTGCCCTGTGCCAGGGTTGCCTGGCCCCAGACGCCTGATCTGGGGAAATTGGAAAAACAAACAGTGTAAATAAAACACAAACTCCACCCAAGAAATCTGAGACAGAAGCCCATTTCTTCTTCACCATCCCCCACCCCCTCGGCTCCGGTGCCCTGGGCTGTTTAACCTGCATGGATCTGCCTCATTTTTACCTTTAGCCCAGAAGCCAGACACAGGGGGAAGGGGTAGGTGTCCAGCTGGCCCTGGAGGAGGGCAGGGCAGCCACTGTCCCCAGCATCTCCTGCAGAGTCGTCAGTCTTAGCCGGAAGTGACTCAGTCCCCAGGAATGCCTGGCCGGTCTTCTCCCTGGGCGCGAGTCCTCCCGTATTGTTTCCATATTGGGGACAGTTGGATCACAGACGCAGCTGTCACTAGTGTCGTTGTTAGCCCTGGGCAGCTGAAGCTTGAGTAGCTCATTGTGTGCCGGGGGACGCTGGGCAGATGCCATTCTAGCCTGGCGTTTGTACGGGGCCTCGCCGCAGTGGGTGTGTGGACAGGACGGTCGCAGCCATGACCAGGGTGCCCATGCCCTCTTCAGCCCTGGCAGCAGCCTGGGAAGCAGGCTGGCCTCCTGACCTCCCACTCCTGTCCCGCCAGCCACGCTGGGGACCCCCACTCCTGGTTTTGAGGTTCTGCAAGTTCTGGGAGCCGAGTCTGATGCCTCCTGGCCCGCAGGCCCAGCCTCTGCCCGGTGGGGCTGGCCTGGAACCTGGCTTTCCTGGTGGGGTCTCATTGCTCAGTGTGAGCAGAGGGTTCATCTGTGTCAGGGAGCACCGGGGACAGTAGAGTCCCTGACGTCCGCGAGGTCAGCGGAGGTCCCCGCGTGGGCCATTGCTCAGCCCTGTGAGCCTTCTGGGGTGTGGTTGAGAGGGAGCGGCTATCGGCAGAGCTTGGCACGTGGAGGTGGCTTTCCTACATGCAGCGTTCCTGCAGGCGTCTACCCTCGCCCTTCCTTCGAGGCCCAGCGTCATGCTTTCTGCCTCCTTGAAGCCTCCCTGGTTACTCTGGTGTCAGTGCCACACCCATGGAGCTGCGTGCCAAGTGTGGTCAGCTACAACTGGGCTCATCGTGGGTCCTTCCCGGCACCAGGAGTGGCCCGGGCTCAGCGCTGGCCAGCACTGATGACGCCTGCTCCCTGACGGGACAGGCTGAGCCTGGTCTGCCAGCAGCGGGGGTTTGCTAAATCCTGCAAGATGGCCATCTTGTTGGCGTGGAGCTGGCCTGTCCCTGGGGGCAGGGCACGGGGAGGTGCACAGGTCATCCCCTGGTCCCAGCGAGCATGGGGCTGTGGTGGCTGGGTGGCTGGGTGCTGGGTGTGGGACGGCCGGGTGGCTGGGTGGATGTGGAAGAGGCTCTCTGAGGAGTCCAAGGAGGAGCCTGCACCTTCAGCCCACCCCCAGGGTGGGAGTCGAATGTTGGAGGCCAAGGGAAGCGTGGGGGTCTGCCTGGCCCCTTGTCTTGCTGTCGGTGGAGACAGTCTCTGATGGGCGAGCTTGGGGTGTCCCTGCAGTCCTCTGAGAGAGAGGACCACCCCTTCCAGAACACCACAGTCTGGCAGCCGTAGGGCTGTGGCCTGCCCCCCGCCCCCGTGGGCTGCTCCTCCTGGCAGTCTTCTTGGGTTGCTCAGCGTACCACCTCGGCAAATCCCCTCGAGTTAGGGCTTGCCTGCCGTAAGCCTCCTCGGGGAGCGAGCCCTGGGCCAAGGGCGTGTGTGGGTGGAGGGAGCGCGTGTGGGTGGCGTGGGGCTGCATGGAGCTGGGGCTCTGTTCTGCTCCTTGGGGGTCGGGTGGGGGGAACAGCCGCTTCGGCCTTTCCTGAATCCTACCTGGCTCCACCCAGCCCTGGCAGCGAAGGGGGCCAGGGCAGGACTGCCCCAAGGAGGGGAGAAATTTCTCCTGGAGTGGAGAAACCCAACTTTTAGAACAGGAAGGTGCGGGCTGCAGGAGGGCCGGGCCTTGGCTGGCTGGGTGCCCCCCAGCCGCCATGGCAGCGAGGCTGACTGGGTTCCTTCTGGGCCGAACTCTTAGTAGCTGTGTGGCTTTAGGCAGTTTCTCAACTTGCTGAGACTGACCTGCAGAGTGAGGCCAGTGAGGGTTCGCGGGGTGGCGGTGGCACGTGCAGAGGTTTGACCGAGTCTGGCAGGTGGCCAGTATCCAGGGGATGGTGGCTCTGGGAGTCACCTGGGAGGACTGGACCTCTGAGCCCAGAGGGGCCCAGTCTCTGGTGGTGGAGCCCCAGCAGGAGCAGCGGTGAGGACACACCCAATGTTGACCATCCGCCTTTGTCCCTTGTCTCTGCCTTCAGGAGTCACGCGGACCTCCAGTGGCCGTCTCCGGAGGCTCGGCGACCCAGCTGGCCCAGGTGAGTGGCTCGTGCTGCCTGCGTGCCTGTTCTCCTGGCCAGAGCCTGGACCCCATCTGCCCTCCTGCCCATTGCCCAGCCAGCCCTGTCTTCAATGGCTCCCAGGCCTGCTGACCCAGCACGGCCAGTGGCAATCCTCGTGGGGTGGCAGGGCTCTCCACGGGTCTCCACCGCTAGGCACAGAGGGCTCGGGTGTGCCAGAGGAGAGTGGGAGACGGGCCTGCAGGGTGGCCCTGGCTGGGACGCTGAGAAAATGGGTGTGCCAGAGGTAGCTCTGAGCCCGGGCTGCTCGGGGCTGGTCCGTGTCTGTGGAGCACTGGGCCTGGCTCCCTGCAGCCTGGCAGGGTTGAAGATGCTCCTGGTGACAGCAGGCAGGCCCGTGTTATCCTGGGCTGAATAAGGGGCCCCTGGGGTGGCCCTGTGCTGTCATTAATGCTTTTTCCCAGTGTTTGAGAACTTTTCACAATAACTCGTGAGCAGGGAGATAGGTGCGCTCCCTGGGTTGGAGCCCTGGGCCAGCTGGAGCAGGGGTTCCTGCCCACAGGCTAGCGGGGGACTCTGCCAGTCCCCTGCCTGTGGGATGTGGGCTCAGGGCCAGGGGCTCTGCCACACTCCGGATGCCAGTGTTGATCTCTGCACCCCTTCCCCATGGGGCATCTCCCACCTCGCAGTCCTGTCTGCAGTGTGGCCCTTCCAAGCGGCTCTGTCTCCGCAGCCCACCTGTGTCTTCATGGTTGTCGCTGCCAGTAGCCAGGCTGGAGGACGCATGGTCTTCCTGGCCTCTACTCAGAGAGGTGTCAGGGCAAGGCGGTGAAGGGACTCTCCTCCTGGGTGCTGAGTGATTCTGGGTGGCTGAGGGGAGCCCATGCTGGGCTGCCAACCTCTGGCCGGCCCAGCCGGTGGGGCGTCTGGGGAGCTTTGTTCCGAGAACCCTCCTGAGCCCTTCCCTCACTGGCCATGCTGCGGAGGGGGAAAGCTGGGGCCCAGTGCTTCTCTTTGCAGGGTAGGGCTGGGACCTGGGCGGTCTGGGCCCAGCCCCGCTCTGGCCGTGGCACCCTGCACTCAGCCAGCCATTCTGGCCGGCACTTAGCGGTGCCTGGCTTGGCTGGAAGGCGAAGGCATAATTTGCTGGGCCCCAGAGCTGCAAGCTGGCGATCTGGGTTTCACATGGCACCGCCCGCTGACTCAGAGCCCTGCCGGGGCCTCTGCGGCCACAGCTGGCCTGAGACACCCTTTCCTGGCTCCGGTTTCTAATCCCTGCCACAGAGACAGTGGCCCAGACGGGGACTCTTTTTTGGATCCCCGTCCCCCCGGCCTCCCAGTCCCCTTTGCCTGCCCCCAGGCTGGCCTCTCTGTCACACCCCTGCCCCATCTTGTCTAGGACTCTGCACTGCCGCCTCCCTGGAGGGGGCGGGACCCCGGGCGGTGCTCCTCCTCCACTTTGGCTTCAGGAGGCCGTTGTGAGAAGAGGCCGGAGTGGCCATTTCTCCCTGTGTTCACATGAGAGACGGTCAACTCCCGGACCAGGTCACTTACTTTCTGTCTTCTTAAAAATGGAATTGTTAGACGTGAAACATGTAAAGAATGGGGGCCAGCAGGTGGCATGGAGGTTAAGGCACTGCATTTCACATGGTCGAATTCGTGGTTCGAGTCCCAGTCCCGGTGGCTTGAAAATCACGCCGGGTACATGTGTGTATGTGTCCAAGATGCTGAGAGGAGAGGGGATGTGGCATGGTGCCCCATGGGGCATGATTTCTCACGGTCCCTCCCTTTCTTTCTCTCTCTGGTGAGTTCCTGTGCCCTGTAGCAAACACTAAAATAATACTACTACTAAAATAGCCAGAATTCACGTCCCCACCATCCCACTTAAGAACTGAAATGTCGGGAACCAGCAGTTAGCGTAATGGCTATGTCGCTGGACTCCCACGTAGTCGACCGCAGTTCATGTCCCGGACCCGGTGGCTTAAAACTCACGCCGGGCGCGTGTGCGTGCATGCCCAAGATCCCGAGAGGAGAATGGAGGAGAAGGGATTGCGGCGTGACCACCCCCCTGGGGGGTAATTTCTCACTTTCTGTCTCTATGTCTCTCTCTGTCTGTCTGGCGAGCACACGCGCCCTATAGCGAAAACCTCTCCAAAAAAAAAAAAAAAAAAAAAAACTGAAATGTCACAGGTGCAGTCAAGACCCCAGGGTGACCCTCCCTATCCTACCCCGCTTCTGCCACAAGGACCCCTCCTCACTTCATCTCACTGTCGTCGCCTGGTCTGCGCCGCAGCAGCCATGGTCACTGGGTCTGCGCCACGGCAGCCATGTCGCCGGGTCTGTGCTGCAGTAGCTGTCATTGCTGGGTCTGCTCCACGGCAGCCATGGTCACTGGGTCTGTGCCGTGGTGGCCATTGTCGCGGGCCTGTGCCGTGGTGGTCAGTGAGGGGTCCTCCCCTGGAGCCCTTGGAGGGAGTGTGGCCCCTCCTCTACCATGGTCTGGTCTAGTGACCTCCAGAACTGTGAACGCGTCCATTTCTGGTTTTTACACCTCTATCCCCGTGGTAACTGTCGTAGCAGCCCCCTGGCGCTGGTCACCTCCCCACCGGGCTGTGGTGGGTGTTGGACGCCCGCCCAGGGCTCTCCTCTGCCCCAGGGAGCTGACCCGGGAAGGGACACAGTGGGCTCTGCTTCGGCCCTGCAGGGCCTTGCTCCCTGGGCCCTCCCCGCATCCTTCCGCTCCAGCTCCTGGGTGCCATCTTTAAGGGAGGCTGCTCCACTCCAGACCCCCTGAGTCCTCAGCCCACACGCCCGAGGTTGGCCGTGACGAGTGGTCTTACCGTCCCACAGTCAGCCAGCATCCTCCCCTGTCACCCTTCCACAGCCGTCCGCCCCGGGTGCGCGGAGCAGCTGCTCGGTCCACGTGCCTGCAGTCCAGCCACTTGGGAAGCTGAGGCAGGAGGGTCTCTTCGAGGTTAGCCTGGCTCCCGTGGACTTCTCTCTCTCTCTCTCTCTCTCCTCCTTTCTCTTCTCACGTCGCTTCCTCCCCCACCCACTGCCACCTTGCCACCGCGCCACCTTGTCCTGCCTGGACAAACCTCAAAGGCACCTGCTACTACACAGGTACCCAAGCAAGAAGGGTCGTGTTGACATTGGCCTCTGCCTCCCCAGCACCCCAGGAGAGCAGGTTGCCAAGGCCTCACAGGTGTCCCTTGGATGGGCTGCCATGGTCTTGGCTGTGGCCTCTGCTGTCCTTCTCCGGACCAGTGGGTGCCCTGGTCCTCGTCCCATCTCCCTGTCCACAGCGTTCAGTGGGCCTTGGCCAGGCCCCACCTCTCTGCTGCGAGCTGGCCGTGGGACCCCTTCACCTACCTGTTGTCAGCTGGCCTCCCTGGATGTGGGTCTCACCCACCTGGAAGCACCCACACTTCCTGCTCTCTGACAGCTTGCTCTCTACACTCCTGTGCCCAGCTGGGCCCAGTTGCGACCCCTGGCAGGCTGGCCTGGGGAGTCCTGCAGCTCCTCCTGGGACGGGGCACTCTCCTGGTGAGTATGAGTCGCCGACTTGATGGGAGAAGCTCGGGCGAACCTTCCAGAGAACGAATTTCCAGTAGCGACATCAGCCGTCCTCTGCCTTGGCTAGCGAGGCTGTTCTCTTTGTTTGGAAGAGAACGCAGGAGAAGGAGGAGAAGGAGGCAGAGTCTGCGTAAGGCAGTCACGAGGCACACGTGGCTGTTTAAATTGTTTAACATCAAAGGACAGTTCCCTTCCTCCTGGGGCTACCATGCTGAACACAGAACTTCCATGTCACTGGAAGGTTCCATGAGGCTGGCCGGTTTGGGCGGTCTGCACAGGAGCCCTAGGTCTGCCGCCCCCCGGCGGAACACGACTGGGGCACCCACGGCGCGGGCAGTGCTGGCTTCCCGGAGGGAAGTGAGCGAGCAGTCCGGGACAGTTCTCAGTCTACCTGAGTTAAGTTTAAACACCAGGGCTCCGGTGCAGACTCCGCAGACCCCTGGCTACCACACCATGGCTCTGTGGCTTTGCACAGGCTGTGGGGCCCCGCTAGGACGCAGGGCCAGCTCTGGCCCTGGCTCCGCTGGGCTGCAGCCCGGGACGGCAGGCCGGAGCAGTGGAAGTCGGCCGTCGGGGCTGCTGCTCTTCCACACTGACCTGGAAGGACCCCCGAAGCAGCAGGACACCCTGCAGAGCCGCGAGGGCAGAGTGCAGCCACGTCTGCGGCCGGAGCAGCAGAACACTGAGGCACAGTGGGACTCATGGTTGGCCATGTGGGAGTCCAGTGCCTTAATCACCACACCACCTGCTGGCCCCTTTCCTGGCACTTTTTATGCCCCCTGAGCCAAGTGCTGGGCACAAAGATATGCTCTGCAGGAGGGGCAGAGGGCTGGGTGCTCAGGGTGGTGTCAGGGTGGCCAGCTAAACATAGCTGCTGGGCGCACTCACAGGCCCTCTGTTGGGTCTTGGTCACAGCACCCGATTGTTGAGAGAGGCAGGGGTAGAAAGCAACCCAGATCTTCCCCGAGTTCCATTTGGCACGTGGGAGCCAGGCTCAGCCTGCCGACACGTTCGGGTAGGCACGTGGGAGCCAGGCTCAGCCTGCAGGCATGTTGCTGGGGCATGGTTTCCACGGAGAAGAGACTTCGGTCCCGAGAGGGCTCCGGTGGCAGTGCTGTCCATGAGGGCTGTGTGTGTTCTGCGCAGGAGCAGAGGGGAGGGAGGACGGAAGCCTTCCTAACAGAGGTGGCATTTGACTCAGCTTCCCAGAAAGAGCCATTTCCCAGGCCTCGCCGGCCTACATCTCCCTGAAGTGCACTGAGCCCAGGCAGAGCAGGTGGAGCCAGCCCTCACCCTCTTGATGGTTCAGCCTGCAGAGCCCCACTAGTGTCTATTACAGCCACCCTTGCCACCTCCTCACCCTGCCGGGGCCTCGCTGCTTCCAGGGGCGGGAAAGCGCTGAGCCTGGGAGCCCCACCCTGCGGTCAGAGAACAGGTGACAGGATGGTGATGTCACAGCATGTCCAGGGCTATGGGGACCACGGGTGAGAGTGTTTGAGCGGGGAGGGGCAGACGTGCAGTCCTGAGAACCGTCTGGAGAGGGGAGTGACCTGGGCAGGCTAAGGGACCGGGTGACATGGAATAGCTGTCACCCTGAAGGTCCCCGACCCTAGCCAGGAAGCCGGGTTCAATGTGGGGAAAGCTGGGTTCAGCTGGGCCAGGCCCCCTGAGCAGGGCCGCTCACTCCACCAGGAATACTGGTGTGCCCTGAGCCCTCGGCCGGGAGGCTCCGCGCAACCACAGACCTCCTCGTGCCCGCCGGAGGGAGGAGTGTGCGGGGGAGCCCACTTCAGGGGCTGGGTCTGCCCTGGCACTGCCCACTTAGTGCCTGCAGTGAGGCCAGGCGCCATGAACGGTGGGGCCGCCCCCCGCAGCCTGGCCTGACTTCACCTCTGCACCCTGGCTCTGAGGGGCTCATGACTAACAGGGGCCTCCCCGAGCCAACTGGTGCTGCCACGTTTCCAATTTCAAAGTACCCCCTCCTTGGGACAGCATGCTTGGGTTTTTAGGCATGGCCGGGAAACCGACCTGCAGCCAAACCATGCCGTGTAAAGCCACGTCGAGGCTGTGCCCACAGCCGTGGCAGGGGACTCCGCACCAGCGCTGCACAGCGACCTCTGCAGGAAGCGGCCTTGTGCGTGAGGGTCCCACACGGCCTTCACAGGGCCCTCTCAGCCCACTCCCCACGTCCAGCCGCTGGTGTGGGGCTGGGGGCAGGGCGGCAGTGCCCTCCTGGGCTCCCCTGCCCCTCTGGGTGTGGGCGCTGGAGAGTCTTGTGGGCGGACTAGCAGGGTTTCTTATTTATACTTTTCTGTGCTCTAAATGAATACAGCGAACAGATACTACATTTGTAATCGGGAAAACAGGAATATCTTTTCAAATGTGGAAAAGAAATGAAATAAATATGCCAGAAGTCCTCTGTGATTCCTGCCGTTCCAAGTTGAGGGCTATTAGTGGTTGGTTTGTCATGATGTTTTAGAAGGAACTACAATAACGGAAAACAGCGCAGGGGCACGGGCGCTGGTCCACGGTGCTGCACAAGTGTCCAGGGGCTGCTGGACAAATGGCCACGCCTGGGTGGGGGCAGCACACACTTGTTCCCGGGCAGATGTGGAGACACTCCGAAATCGGCACGGCTGCTCCTCCGGGAGGCCCTGGGGAATCTGGCCTGCTTCTTCCAGCTTCTGGTGGCTCCAGGCGTCCCCTGGCGTATGGCCACGTTGTCCAGCCTCCTCTCTGTGTCCCTGTCTCCCTCTGCCGCCCTGAGTGCAGGCCCTGTGCTCACGGTTAGGGCCCACACGGACGATCCAGGGTGGCTCCATCTCAAGGTCTTCACTAACTCAGTCTCAAAGACCTTTTCCCCAAATAAGGCCACATTTACAGATCTGGGGCTGAGGACTGGACACATATTTTTGGGGGCTGCCCTCCAGGCATTTGGGGTGAGACAGTGCTATCTGATGTCTCCAAGAAGACTGGAAACTGCTTCTTTACCTGCAAGATGCCCTTACTGCTTGGGGGATTGTGTTTAAGATCCTGTCCTGGGCAGGGTGGGGACCGAGTGGCATCTCAGGAGTTACCTGGGAACAGGTAACTCCCGTCACTCTGTGGGACAGGTGTTGTAAACTCAGAGGCCTGGGGTGTGTTTGGGGAGGGGCGGGCTGGGCAAAGAGTGAAAATTCATACCGTGGCCCAGAGACCGGAACAAACTGGAAAACGCATGCTTCACCTGACTGCCCGGTGGCTGGGCAGGAAGGCTTCTCCCGGGGGCCAGGCCTCTCTTAGAGAAGCCAGGAGTCTGGAGTTCTCAGGGACCCGCCCGGGTTGTGAATGTCGGCTTGAACACAGTTTTTTTGAGCAGGCTTGGGCCAACAAAGCTCTTCTGTGTCTCAGGCTTGAATGAATTCTTGACTGAAGAAGCTTAAAGAGCAGAGAGGTGCCCCCCACACCTCGGGGACCCAGGCTGTGGCCCTCCCCACCTGCTCCGTGGGCTCCTTGGGTTCTGACCAGGTGCTGGTCGGACTTCCCAGGTGGCCAGGTGAGCAGCCCCCGGGACTCGGGGAGCTGCAGGAAGTAGCCCCGCTCCCCCAGCCCGGCCACGTGTCCTGGAGAGGCGCTGGGCTGGGGAACGTGGAATAGGAAGCCTTGTTCCCCCGGGACCGGAGGCTACTGACTCATGAGTGCTCGGTCTTCCAGGAAGTCGGTCCCTCTCCCTCCAGGCTGGGGCGGGACACAGTTGCCTCTGCTACCACCGGGGCAAGGACGCAGTGGTTTCACCGGGCCCTTCCAGGACAGGTGCTCCGGAACCTTCTGCCTGGGGCGTGGCTGTTCTGCCTGCCCAGGCGGGTCGGGCAGGGCAGGGGCTGGGGAAGGCGCTGCCGGCCGGAACTCGGCTCTCTCAGCGCCCAAACCCAAGGAAACCGTAGCGTTGCAGGCCGGCCGGAAAATGAAAGGCCTTGCAAGTCGCCAGGAATTTGACTCTGAGCTGGTTTCCAAGAGGCTAAGTTAAGCATCGCCAAGTGGATATTAAAAAGAGCAGCGAGGCTCAGGCGGCGGGGCTGGAGGGGGTGGAGAGAGGAGCCGGCGGAAGCTGCACGCTGGCCCTCTGAAGCCACCGCTCGGCCTGGCGGCCAGTGCTGGCGCGTGGGGAGGCCCCGGGCGCCGGGTCCCCTCGGGCCTGCCTCTGGCCCGTCTCCCGTCGCCTTTTCTACCTCTCGGCCACTCACTCTGCCTCCAGTGTCGCGGAGACAATGCTACTTCAGCTCGGAGCACACACATATGACCAGCACATGGAAGTGTGGTGATTCGGACGTATTCGTGATTGCAACAGATTGAAGGAATTAGACGAGACAGAGTGGTTTCGGAGGAGGAGGAGGCGGCAGGAGGGGGGCTCCGGGGGTGAGAAAGGAGGACGCCTCTGAGCCGGGGGACGCCGGGACTCCCGCCGCTGCCAAGTATATCCGTAGGGATGGAGAGAGACCGGATCACAGGTAGGAACCGGCGCCCGCGGCCCACCCAGCTCTCTGAACTCAGGCTGTATTTGTGCTCCGGGAAGGGAGCACCCAAGGGTTGCGTTCCCTCGTTTTCGCAGAAACCGTTCTTTCAGACTATTGTAAGTCAGGGTGGGGGTGGGGGTGGGAATGTCGTTCCCAGGGAAGTCCCACCGAGTCTGGCTTCTATTTAAACGCGCCTCGTCGCCCCTCACCGTATTGCTCTTCCGTTTTCCTGTATACCCCTTCTGCCTCCTGCCACCCCTGGGAGTGTCAGGACTGTGGCGCCAGCGTCGGGAGGAGGGTGGGCCGCCCTGGCACGGGGACCTGGCGGCGGGGTGGGGGATGCAGCCGGCTTGCGTGTCCACCGTGTGGTTTGCTTTTCTGCTGCCAGCCACTGCCTGTCCCAAGGCCGCCGTGGTCTCCTCCCGGCAATAACCGCTCTGTGCCTGCCTGGCCGTGGTTATGGCAGTGGGAGCTCCCGGGGCTGCGAGGCTGCATGCGCGTGTGCGTGCGCGCGTGGCCCTTCCCATCAGCCCCTCTGAGTGGGCACAGACCCACGGGCGGGGGCGTGAACAGGCAGATGAAGTCACCCTGGTTGGGAAACCCTCTTCCAGGCCAGACCTCCTCGGCGCCTTCCCTCAGGCAGTGTTCCCTGCGGCGCTCCCACTGTCGGCTTTGTCATGAGCAATTACTGCTAATGACAGTGTCTGGGTGCTGGGACCCGGCGGGTGGCAGGGGAGGCCTCTCAGCCACGGTCCGGGCCTCGGTGTTCCGAGGTGACCTATGGGTCACAGTGAGGCCGTCGGCCCTGGTCTCTGGTTGCCACTGCGTCTATGTGGGGGAGTCCCTAGGAGGCTGGAGAGAAGGAGGGCCCACCTCAGGGGCTCCCTGCAAGGACAGTCCCCTGGTTTGCACTCCTGATGTGGCGCCAGGGCTGGCAGGTCAGCCATCAGGATCCTGCTGACAGACGTGTGTGCGTGTGTGCATGTGTGTGATGTATGTATGCATGTATGTGTGTATGCATGTATGTGTGTATGCATGTATGTGCACACCGCCACGCCCTGCAGAGGGACCACGGCCGGGGGCAGTCACAGAGCAGAAGTCACAGCCAGCGAAAGCCCCGTCCATGTGTGTTTGAGCTCCACGGTGTGGCCAGGGCTCCCTGCCCACAGCCTGGTGGAGACCCGGCGGGCCTGGGCAGGTGGGGCCACTGCCGGAGTGGGCCGGGCTGACAGGGCACAGACAGCACGGAGCCTGCTGCCTCCTTGGCCACCAGCTCCAGGCTGGTCGCTCAGCCTGCCCAGCGGTCAGGGGCTTCAGGGAGCCTTCACTATGGGCGGCCAAGCTGAGGCCCACACAGTGACCAGGGGACTGGAGAGGAGTGACACCCAGGGGAGGGGCTCCTGCAGAGCCAGCAGAGGGCAACTTCAGCTGGAGCCTCGTGGACCGACCGACCTCCAGGGGCTGCCTTCTCAGGAACGAATGAAATCGAGGTGCCGGCCTGATGCTCAGGACTCTCTGAGTGCAGGGCCCTCGGGAAGGGCGGCCCGGCCGGAGGTGGAGTGGGGCCCTCCCTGGACCTGCCTTGTTGGGAAGGTGGTGCTTTCTATGAAATTTCCATTTGGATGAGTTTTCATTAAAAACAAAAAGTGTATCTTTGAAAGCATAGTTGTAAACTGGCTACAACAGGATTGAAAATGAAAATCCCTGGGACCAGCAGTTGGTGTAATGGCGAGGTCGCTGGACTCCCATGTAGTCAACCGTGGTTCGAGTCCTGGACCCAGTGGCTTAAGTTCACACTGGGCGCATGTGTGTGTGTGTGCCCAAGATCCCGAGAGGAGAACGGAGGAGAAGGGATTGCGGCGTGGCCATCCCCCGGGGGTGGGGTGGGGTGATTTCTCACTTTCTGTCTCTCTGTCTCTCTCTGTCTTTCTGGCGAGTGCACGCGCCCTGTAGCAAAATCCTCTCAAAAAAAAAAAAAGGAAAGAAAAGAAAATGAAAATCCCTGACTGGTTTCCAGATGTGCCCCTCATCCCGGTCAGAGTAAACTTTTGTCTTTAATTGCTGAGCTCCACCTGGTCTCTGGGGATCGAGTTCTCGTCCTGTCTCTGCGGGGTGAAGTGAGCAAGCCACAGGTAGCTCTGGGCCTGTTTCGTCATCCGGGTGAAGAGTCGGACAGCACGGTCCCCCAGGCAGTGCCTCCCTCTGATGCGCTTCTGTGGTGCCCCGAGGCTCGCAGGGCCCTCTCTGCGGTTCTCCTGGCCGCATGGTTCATGCCCCCGTCTCACTACGAGGCAGGGACGGCTCTGGGTGGAGGGGGACTGGGGCCAGGCCTCAGTGACGTGGACAGAGGCCTGTCTAGTCCGACGCCCCACTGAGGGTTTCCAGGCGTGGCTTCCCTCCAGAGGGCCCAGGTAGGGGCAGGAGATGCATCTGGCTCAGACTGGCCAGCGGCTGTCCAGCAGGGCGGGGGGAGGGCCGGGGGAGGGCCGCGGTCCACCCTGCCCAAGGGGCTTTGGGCAGATGCCAGCAGCCTCAGGAGCCCTTGGGTGGCTCTCTGTCCCCTCCCTGGACAGCACCTGGTTCCAGCCTGGCGTGCGGACTCGCGGCCTGGGGCCGCCTGGGGCCTGTCTAGGGCTGCGGCTTCCCTTGGGAAGATGCCGGAGGGCTTGTCAGCAGGGCCGGCCTGAGTCACCCACAGGGACTGGCCACCGAGGCACGGAAGGCTGCTCCTTCCAACCAAGGGTCGGGCCTTTTTTTTCAGTCTGAACTAGCTTTGCGGCTTCTACAAATTAAGTAGTTTTATCCTGTTCCAAGAGCTTGTATTTCAGCAGAGAGAAACTCCAAGGAAGGAACTTTCCACTGGGAAGCTGGTGCCGCTCTGCTGCGTGGGGAGGGTGGGCCGGGAATGTGGCAGTCTCCACAGGGTCAGCAGTGCTGGCCTGGGGTCCTGGGAGGCCCGTGTGGCGCTGGCCCTGGCCGTCTGCCTCTGACCAGGGCCTACCCGATGCAGTGGGGCGGGGTTGGAGCCCAGCTCTCCTCAGCGTGTGCTCTGGGATGGGCAGACACGCGGGCCGCGACTCAGTCCTGTCCCTTGCCCTGCTGTTTTTTTCCTTGGGAGTTCTTACCTGGCCTGGACACTGTGGACACGGCTCTGGGCCTGCCCTCCTGCCTCTGAGATAAGAGGCCGTCCTGCCGCACTCCTCACCCTCTTCCTGTCCGACCAGCGGGGACCTTGGTCCGAGAGGTGGTTTCCTTAGGCCGTCATCACTGAGTGCCACAATGTGGAGGCTCAAAGCGACAGCAGTGCCTTCGCCTTGGTGCTGGAGGCCGGGGGTCCGAGATCAGGTGAGCGGGCTCCCAACCTGCGAGGCTCTGTCCCGGGTTTCTCTCTGGCTTCTGGTGGCTCCAGGCGATCCGTGGCACTCCTTGGCTTGTAGCTGTGTCACTCCAAGCTCTGCCCTGTCACCACGTGGCCTTCCCTGTGTCCCCAGCCTCGCCTGGCCTTCTCTTACAGGAATGCTGGCCACTAGAACCTCCTGGGTCACCACCCCCGGTGATCGCATCTCGGGAGCCTTAACTAACTACGTCTGCAGATGCTTTTCCAAATAAGGCCACCTTCGGAGACTCGGGGGCCACTGCTCACCACCGCCAGTCCCCGCCTGCCCTGGATGTGCTGGTGGTCCCATGTCCTGGACCTTCACCGGCCGCACCCTGCTCCTCGCTCGGCGGTGCATGGACAGGGATGCTCAGCGGGTGACCCCCCAGAGCAGCCCAGAGCCCACCCCTAGCCTGCCTGCCGCTGAGACCTCAGGGAGGCAAGACCCTGAGCCAGGCTGGGGCCACCTGGGCGTGGCCCTGGAGGCGAAGGCCCAGATGAGAGGGTGGTGTGCCGACCTGCACGGCTTTGTCTGGGGCCTCGTCATTTTCCCCAGGTCCCTAATCAGGTCTGTCTAGAAATTTTTCTGGTTCAGGAATTAGCACGTGAACTTGCTCTAAGGGTGACACAGATGCCACAGGCCGCAAGGTCGAGAATGTGGGGTGTGGTCACTCTGGGCTGCGTGCGAGGGGTCCCCTCAGCCATTCTGCACTGCAAGGCCTTGGGGTGCCCAGGGCTTGCCCTGGGTGCTGGGCGCTTATTGAAAAGCTGTGGTAAAATACAACATAAAACTGACCGTGAACCGTTACTGCAATCTTCCCCTTACCCTGCCTGAGGGGGCTGCAGTCCTTGCCTCTCCAGGTCTCCACCCCATCAGGTTACGAGGCGTGTGCACACGTGTGCTCTGTGGCTGGCATGTGTGCTGCCAGGGCTGGGACTCAAACCCTGGCTGGCCGGGTGGGCTCCAGCTTTCTCGGTGGAGGAAGTGCCACTATCTGGGACCAGCCGTGTCCTGTGTGTAGTGACGCTCACGCGCTGCACCATGGCTGTCTTCCTAACTGACTGTATCTTGCAAAACTGAAACTCTGGCCCACTGTTCAGCTGTTTCCGTGTGCAGCGCCCCCTCTGGGCTGCCATGCGCAGCACCACTGTCTTCCTAAATGGTTCGTATCTTGCAAAACTGAAATTCTGTTCCCATCAAGCAACAGCTCCTGCTATCTCCTCCCCTCCCCCCGGGCCCTGGCTACTGCCCCTCTGCCTCTGTCTCAGGGGTCTGACCACTTCAGAGACCTCATGTACGTGGAACCACGTGTGTGGCTTCCCTCACTTCGCATCGTGTCTTCAGGGACCAACCAGGCTGCGGTGTGCGCCAAGAACCCTGCTTTCCTTAAAGAGTGTTGCTATAAGCACGTGTGCTTGCCAGAGAGAGACAGAGCGAGGGAGGGAAGTGAGAAATCACTGCTCCCCCACCCCCACAGGGAGGGGATGGCCATGGAATCCCTTTTCCTCCATTCTCTCAGGATTTGGGGCATGCTCACATATGCAGTGGCATGATTTTCAAGCTGCTGGGCCCGGGACTTGAACTGTGCAGTGAGTTATGTGGGATCCAGTACCTTACCTCCACACCACCTGCTGGCCCAGAATGGCCTTCCTTTTAAGGCTGAGCCATAGCGTGTGCACAGACCACGTTTCTCTCGCTCACTTGTCCGCCAGTCGCTGCTGGGCGGCCTCCCCCTCTCAGCTGCCATGACACTGGAGCCGTGAGTGACATACAAGGGCCAAGGTCGGGCTTTGGGATTTCTTTCAGGTATGTCCCCAGAGTGGAATTGCTGGGTTTTATGGTTATTTATTTATTTTTTTTAAGTTTTTCTTTCTTCCATGAGAGAGAGAGAGACAACACTTTCAACCAGGCCTCATGCCTCTACCCTCCCGCCAACCTCTCCCGCCAACCAGGAACCCACAGACCTGTCCACACAGGACCCGAGGCCTGACCTTCCACAGGCTGCCAGCTCTACCGGGCAGGGCTGCGCCGCGCCACCGAGGCCGGCCTGCACTTACTTCTCTGAGGGCCCGCCTTCCTGTTTCCACAGTGACCGCGTCCCCGTGCCCCTGCTAACACCTGCTATTTTCTGTCTGTCTCCAGCCATCCTGACAGGGGTGAGGTGGGTTCGGTTTGCGTCTCCCGGTACCGGGAGGTGAGAGGTGTCTGCGGCTCTTCGTCCTGTCGCGTGTCTCGGGGACGAGTCTGTCTGGTCCTTGGTTTTCCGTTTGGATTGTTGGGGCGTTTTGTTGTTTTTAGAAGTCGTCTCTATTTTGGATGTTAATCTCTTATCTGATCCATGACTTGCAATCTTTCCTGCCAGCCGCTCTCGCCTTGTCACCTGTCACTAGTGTTCTCGGAGATGCCAGGTTCACATTCGGTGATGCTGGGCTGTCTCTCTGCTCCTCTGTGGCCTGTGCTTCGAGCGTCGTATCCAGGAAGGCCCAGCCGGACGGTGTCGGGAAGCTTCCCTGTGTTCCTCCGGAGTTCTGTGGTCCCGGCCTCGTGTAGGGCTTCGGTCCATCCGAGCCCACTTCTGTGTGTGGGGAAGGGAGACCCAGCCCCACGTCCTGGGCTCTCGGTGGCTCCTTTCTCTTCCCACAGCCGGGCCGCCCTGCCTGGTGGTGGGGACACAGTGGGTCCCGGGCCTTCTCCTTGCCTTAGCCTGCGGCCATCTCCCCCGTGCCCTCAGCTGGCTTTGTTCTCCGTCCATCT
This sequence comes from Tupaia tana, assembly GCA_026018925.1. Lineage (NCBI taxonomy): Eukaryota > Metazoa > Chordata > Mammalia > Scandentia > Tupaiidae > Tupaia > Tupaia tana. The sequence continues at coordinate 67,081,177 of JAKSZU010000011.1, forward strand.
GGGCAGGGCCTCCTTGCTCACTCCTGGACCATGGTGGAAGCTTGCAGCCTGGCCTCTGGTCCAGACTTCTCTTCCAGACCTCATGGAGCTGCAGGTGCTCCAGAGCCACCCTCAAGCCACCTTCTCCTGCCCCAAACGTGATGGTGCCCTGGCAGCGCTAGGTGTCCAGGCCTGAGCCCCCTTTCTGGCCGTGCTCGTCCTGTGCTGGGGCTGCCTGGGCTCTCCGTCGGCGGGTGTCAGCGCCGGGGCTCCCTGGGCTCTCCGTCGGCGGGTGTCAGCGCCGGGGCTGCCTGGGCTCTCCGTCGGCGGGTGTCAGCGCCGGGGCTGCCTGGGCTCTCGTCGGCGGGTGTCAGCGCCGGGGCTCCCTGGGCTCTCCGTCGGCGGGTGTCAGCGCCGGGGCTGCCTGGGTTCTCCGTCGGCGGGTGTCAGCGCCGGGGCTGCCTGGGCTCTCCGTCGGCGGGTGTCAGCGCCGGGGCTCCCTGGGCTCTCCGTCGGCGGGTGTCAGCGCCGGGGCTCCCTGGGCTCTCGTCGGTGGGTGTCAGCGCCCGGGCTCCCTGGGCTCTCCGTCGGCGGGTGTCAGCGCCGGGGCTGCCTGGGCTCTCCGTCGGCGGGTGTCAGCGCCGGGGCTGCCTGGGCTCTCCGTCGGCGGATGTCAGCGCCGGGGCTCCCTGGGCTCTCGTCGGCGGGTGTCAGCGCCGGGGCTCCCTGGGCTCTCCGTCGGCGGGTGTCAGCGCCGGGGCTGCCTGGGCTCTCCGTCGGTGGGTGTCAGCGCTGGGGCTCCCTGGGCTCTCGTCGGTGGGTGTCAGCGCTGGGGCTGCCTGGGCTCTCTCTTGGTGGGTGTCAGCGCCGGGGCTGCCTGGGCTCTCTCTTGGTGGGTGTCAGCTCTGGGACTGCCTGGCTCAAGCCCATGCTGTCAGGGAGCCTGAGGGTCCTGTGAGGGGGCCTTGAAGTTCAGGGCTATGTGGGCTCTGTGTCCAGGACAGGCAAACAAGGGGTGCTCTGTGGGTGGGGCCTGCAGGAGAAGCTGGGAGAGCTGCCCCTGCAGTGGCTCAAGCGTGGACGGGCTGTTCTGCGCACCTCTGGCCCACCAGCACCGTCCCACTTGTTCTCTTTCTCCACAAACGAGGAAACTGAGCAAAGCCGTGCAAACAGCCACACGCCCCTTGGAAGCGGCTCTGACAGGCTGCTGTGAAAGCACATGCTCTGGGTGGAGTTGGGTGTGATGGGAGCTGTTTCCGCCACGTCCCCAGCGCTTCCTCCATCAGGGGAGGTGAACACGAATGACCCCGTCGTGACCTCTGCTTTGAGCTCCTCTCATGCCGTCTCGGCCCTGTTAGACTCGGGCGCCCCGGCTCCTCCGGCAGTCCTACTGTGCAGGCATGCGCCCGTGTTCTTGACCCACAGTGAGGAGCGAGGACACAGCCTCTGGTTGCTTGGGACACGCAGCCTGGCCTGGGAGCCGGCAGTAGGCGATTCGGGCCGAGGGCTGTGAGCACGTGTGTGTGCTGACACGACACGGGGCTCTGCGAGGCACAGCCACGCGGGGGTCCCAGGCTCATGTCCAAACACTTCTCTGCGTCGTCTGGGCACACATGTGCCCGCGACCCTGGACTGGCTGAGGCTGGCCCTGGACCGCAGCCTCAGACCCTGCTGGGGTGCTGTCTCTCTGTCTCCCTCTCTCCGTCTCTCTCACTCATGAAAGAAATAAATAAGTCAACATTAAAAAAATAAGAAAGAACAGGTGATGGTCTTGACCAGGTGGCCAAGAGGCGTGTGGGGTGGGAAGGGGGTAAGTGGAAGCCCTCCCTGAGGAGTGGTATCGGCTGAATTTTGCAGGACCTGACCGGGCCGAAGTCCAGTGGGGCTGGGAGGAGTGTCCAGGCCAAGGCCTGGGAGCTGCTGGGGGGTGCCTTTAGAGGGGGATAGAGCCCAAGGGCCTTGGGGGGGGGGTTATTTTTGTTTGTTTGCTTTTTGTGTTTTTCTAAAATGAGGGAGAGACAGAGAAAGACAGATGTTTGACAGGGTCTCGCCCGGTCGGATCCTTCCTGCTCCAGCCTGCCAGGGAGCTGGGCCCACGCCGGGCCTGCCTCGGCCGGGCTGGAGCTGGACCCTGGCCTCGCGTGCGGCCCGGCCCCCCTGCAGCTGCCGTAGCTGGTGAAGGCTCGATTTTCTTCTTCACGTGGTGGGGCCGCAGTGCCCCCAGGGGCTGACAGTGACCTGTGGAGGTGGGGGGGAGGGGGGAGGCCATGGTGTCTGTGCAGTTGGGGGTGGGGTCTCTGATTGCTGGGTAGGCCCTGTGCCCTTGGCCCCTGGATGCTGAGTAGTGGCCAGCCCTGCCCTGCCCTGGGGGCTGCTGCCTTTAGGGGAGCACTGTGGTGCAGAGCCTGGAGGTGCTGGCCAGGTCTGGTGCCCTTGGCTGAGCCTGGGGTGGCCTGAGTCCGGGGAAGGCTGCCCAAGCCCAGCAGCCTCAGGGCAGGGACTCATCTGAGGGGGAAGCGCTGCTCTGAGCCTCGCTCCTTTGTGTCTCGTGGGGTCCTGAGTCTCTGGGCAGCCTCGTGGGGAGCCCCGGGGTGATGGGTACCTGCTGATACCCCCCATCCAGCAGCCCTTGTGCCTGGGGCCTGAGGCTTGCCACCCTGTCCCACTGGCCCCCAGGTTTCTCCCCAGCCTTAGGCCCCTGATTCTGGGAGAGCTGTGGAAACCCAGAACATTCCGGACTGGCCTGTGGAGCTGGGGCCTGAGTCCACCTCCCTCCCATGGCTGGCTCTGACACCATGGCAGGCCAGTTCCCGTGGTCATCCCTGGGGAGGGGAGGGGAGGGAGAGGAGTGAGTGCTCTGCCTGGGGGTGGCCGCGGGAAGGCCAGGGAGCAGGGCTTCCTCCTGGGCTCCTCGAGGGTGGGCTGCAGTCGCCCCTGCTCCAGGTCCCCATGGTTGTCCTATGCTTGTCCCCTGTGGGAAGGTGGGCCCTCCGCTCTGGGTGCTCTGCCCGCCCCCTCTCTCAGGTAGACTTTCTGCGGTCCCCTGGGGCCAGCTCAGGAGCCGGCTGCTGGGCCACCGTGGTACTGGGCCGTGGAAGGGTCACCATGGGCCTCTCCGGCCTCGCCTTCCTTCAGCTCCCTCGGGCCCGCCTCCCCGTCCCTCTCGGCTGTGGTCCAGGCAGGCCATCACAGGACGTCGCTGTTGACGATGGAGGGACCGTGGCTGCGGGGCGGTCGACTTCAGCACAGCCTGGGCCCAGTCCTGATGTGGGCCAGCCCGCAGGGTGGAAGGTGGGAGAGAGGCTGGGTGACGGCCGGCGGGGGCTCGAGCTCCACCTGGGTGGGGTGATCTTGGCGCTGTGAGGTGTTTGTTGGGGGGTGGCTACAGTGGCGAATGGACATGAGGTGTAGGTGAGGTGTAGGCAGAGCCGGGTGGTCCCTGCGGGCAGGCCTTTCCCTCTCACCTGTGCCCTCACGTTGACTGCAGGAAGGGCCGGTCCAGCCCGGGAGGGAGGATTGAGGCTGCGATGCAGAAAGCCTTTCCTCCAGCAGGTGGCGGTGCAAGCCCTCGAGAACCCACCTCCTCCAGGGTTGCATTTTCTGATTCCAGAGCAGAAGCTGCCCCTGGGGTAGTTTCCACTTATGGTGGCTGCCAGCAGGCGGGGAAGAGGGAATTGGAACCGACCAGAGGAAGCTCTGGCTCAGGCCTAGGGAGCTAGCACTTGGGGTCCCTGTCCCAGCTGACGGGCGAGCGCGGGTGGAGGCTCAGGGCTTCAAGGAAGGCTGGATCAACCTGTTAGGGAAAGGCGTCCCTGCAGTCCCTTTTATTGTATTTTTCCCATATGCCATCGATGTGTTTCTGTTTTATTTTTTTTTTCAACTTTCTGCAGTGCAAGTTTTCAAACATACAGAAAGACTTATGAAAGAGTTAGAGGGTGCACACCCACACGCCCACGGCCTAGACTCCGCAGTGAACAGCTTGCTCTGGGTTTCATCCACAGGCGTCTCTGTCACCAGTAACCCCTGCTTCTTTTTTTCTATGACAGAGGGTGCCTGTGCGTCAGAGAGAACAAGAGGGAGGCCATCCCACTGGGCCTGGTCACCCTGCAGTCCTTTGTATCAGGAAATGAAATGCATGTGTGCCAGGTGTATTTCTCAAGCCACTTAGGCTGGGACTTGAACCCTGGTCAGCCACGTGGACTCTAACTTTCTCTGCCCAGTGCTTAACTGCTACACTATTCCACTCTCTTTCCGATGCATTTCTTTATTTATTTTAAATATTTCTTTATTTAATTCTATTTGTTGTTATTGTTATTTTTTATTTTGATCAGACAGGGAGAGAGAGAGGGAAAATGAGAAAGCAAGCTGCCAGGTCCAGGACTTGAACTGTGGTTAGCCATGTGAGAATCCAGTGCCTTTAACTACTACACCACCTGCTGGCCCCCTTTTTCAATACATTTCAAAGTAAGTGGCAGGTACCAGCACACATGGCCCTGTGACACTTCTGCTCGCTTCTCCTTAACTAGGGTCCAGTATCTGTGGTTCTTTTTGTTCTTCCTTTGAGGTGAAAGCTTTACCCCGGGAGATGCCCAGATTTTCAGCGTGCTGTTCTCGGAATGTCCACAAATCGGTCTGCTCTGGGTCCCAGCCTCCTCGTGCCCCTTCCAGGCAGTGGCACGCCCGCGGGCGACCACAGTGGAGACGTGGACTGGTGTGGCCGGCTTAACCGTGCCTAGGTCCCTGCTGGTGCTGCAGGTACCAGCGGGCGTCTCCATTTTGGGGCGCTTAGTAATCAAGCTCCCTCAGTCCCGTACTGGCCTCTGCAGACACAGCTTCCCTTGCTCTGTGTAAATAGGTCAGAGAACTGCTGAGCTGGAGGGCGAGTCTGTGCTTCCTTCTATAAGGAACTCCCAGCTCTTTCCCCACGCGGCCTAGCCATTTCACACTCCCACCTGCAACGTGCGAGTTCCAGCTGCCCCACCCCTCCCAGCATTTGATGCCGTCACTCTTTTCCTTTCTTTTCTTTTTTTGCAAAAGTAAAAGGTAGTTTATTAAGTAAAAGCAAAAGTACACTCCAGAGAAGTAGGAGCAGGCCTGAGTGGAGAAAGAATGAGTGGCTCAAAAGGCCGCTGTCACTATTTTTTTTTTCTTTTTTTGGAGAGGTTTTTGCTATAGGGCGTGTGCGCTTGCCAGACAGACAGAGAGAGACAGAGAGACAGAAAGTGAGAAATCACCCCCCAGGGGGGATGGTCATGCCGCAATCCCTTCTCCTCCATTCTCCTCTCGGGATCTTGGGCACGCATGCACACGCGCCCGGCGTGAGTTTAAGCCACCGGGTCCGGGACTTGAACCGTGGTCGACTACGTGGGAGTCCAGCGACATAGCCATTACGCTAACTGCTTGTCCCCAAGGCCGCTGTCACTATTTTAAAATTGTTTGCTTAACTTACTCTTTCCAGATACAGGTCTTTTGTCAGATATATGCTTTGCAAATATTTTATTCTAGCCTATGGCTTTGCCTATTAGTTTCATTTTCTTCTTAACGTTTACTTATTTAATTATTTCATGAGAGAGAGAGAGAGAAACCCCCAGCAAGGTCTTCACTGTGACCCACTGCCAGCCTCAGCCAACCTGGATCATAGGTGCATCAGGTGTGTAGAGGGAGGCCCCAGGATCTGAACCCAAGACCTTACCACGTGGGTTCGGTTGTGCTAGCCTTGTGCCACAGTCTGTTCCCCCACACACACCTATTTTTTTTTTTAAGTTTACTCATTTTCTTAATAATATCTTTTTTTTTTTTTTTTTTTTTTTTTTTTTTAGGTTTTCACTATAAGGGCACACCTGTGTGCTAGAGAGAGACAGAGAAAGAAAGTGAGAAATCACAGCTCAGGGGCATGGCCTCGCTGCCATTCATTTTCCTCTTAAGCTTTGTGGCACAATACGTGTTCCAGTGTGATTTGTAAGCTACCATGTTTGAGTCACAGCTTACCATGGTTGGCCATGTGGAAGTCCAGCACATCAACTGTTCCATCACCTGCTGGCCCTTAGTGACATCATTTTTAATGGTCGAAGGGCACATGCACTTGCCAGACAGAGAGAGAAAGGGAAGGAGAAAACTCACCCATGGGGCATGGTCACACCATAGTCATTTTTCCTCCGTTTCTTCCTCCCATTAAGATTTTGGGCACACACACACACACATCTATTGTGGTTTTCAAACAGGGGGCTGGGATTTGAACTGTAGTCAGCCTGGTGGAACCCAGCTCCATGTGTACAGTGCTTTAGCTGTGGTGCTATGGAGCTGACCCTTAATGGTATATTTTTGATACTCAAAGGTATATTATTTTAAGTTTGATGAAGTCTAATTTGACTTTTTGCTCTGTGGTTATCATTTTCTGTGTCCTTTATAAGTAACTTTTGCTTACACTCAAGTTGCAAAGATGTTTCAATACTTTCTTTTAGAAAGTTTATAGTTACAGCTTTTATGAATTAACTTTTGTGGGGACCAGCAGTTGGAGTAATGGCTATGTCTATCTCTCTGTCTCTCTCTGTCTTTCTGGTGAGCACACGTGACCTGTAGCAAAAACCTCTCACCCCCCCCCCCCCCCCAAAAAAAAAGAACTAACTTTGTGTATGGTGTGAGGTAGGGGTCAGGGTTTATTTTGTTGTTGTTTTATGCATGTATCTAGTTGAACAACTTCATTAGTTGAAAAGACTTAACTATTCTTTTGTGTTTGGCTTTCTGCATTCAGTCTACGATTTTAAAACTTCATCTGTATTGCAAGTACCAGTAGTTCCTTCTTTTTCACTGATCAATTGAGTATATATACTTTATTTTGTTTCTCTGTTTACCTGTCATTGGACATTTGAGTTGCTTATAGGTTTTGACTATTGTGAATAAAGCTACCATGGGGCCAGCCTGTGGCCTGGTGGTTAAGGCAGCTGGATCCCACGGTCAACATCGTGGGTGGAGTCAGACCTGGTGTCTTCAAAAACACACTGGGCCATGTACATGTGCCCAAACTTTCCCAAAGAAGGAAGAGATGTAGGACGAAGGGATTGTAGTATGACCATTCCCCTTTGAGGGGTGGTTTCTCACTTTCCCGCTTTCTCTCATTCTATTTTTTTTTTTTTTCTTTTTTGCCATAGGGTGCATGCATTTACCAGAGAGAGACAGTGAGAGTGATAGTGAGAAATCACCTTCCAGGGTGTTAGCCACACTGTGTTAGCCACAGTCCCTTCTCCTCCATTCTCTTCTTAAGATTTTGGGCACACACACGCACATGCCAGGTATGATTTATCAAGCTGCCTGGTCCAGGACTCAAACTGCAGTTGGCCATGTGAGTGTCCTGCACTTTAACCATCATGGCACCTGCTAGCCCATAATGACTAATTTTTAAATATTAAACCAACCTTGCATTCCTGGAATAAGTCCAACTTGGTTATGATATATAATCCTTTTTTACATGGTTGAATTTTATTTGTCTAGCTGTTGTTATTGTCTTGCCACAGGGCACATGTACTCCAGAAAGAGATAGAGAGAGGGAAAACAAGAAATCATCCCTCGGTGGAGATGACCATGCTGCAATTCTGTCTCCTCCATTCTCACTGCAATGCTCAGGATGTTGGGCATGCATGCACACATGCCTGGCATAATTTTTGAGATGCCAGGTTTGGGATTTGAACTGCAGTTAGGCATGTGGGAGGCCAGTATCCCAACTACATGCTACCTGCTGGTCCTGATCTGCCTAGTATTTTTTTTTTTTAAGGTTTTTGCCATAGAGTACATGCACTCACCACAGAGAGACAGAGAGAGCGGAAGTGAGAAAGCACTCCCCCTGAGACAGAGAGAGAGAGCGTCCCCAACAGTTTCAGCACTGCAATGCAAACCAGCCTCAGCCAGCCCCCAACATGGGTACAGTGTGTCTACATGCTCAGAGAGGTCTCCGGATGCAGACTGGGAACCCCCGTGCCCATCAGCCTTGGAGGGCCATGTTTCCCGCTGTACCGCCGTCTCTCCCCCTCTGCCTAGTGCCCGCTGAGGGTTTTGCATGCAGATTGGTAATAGTTTGCATAAAATTGGTGTATTTCTTTTTTTAAATTTAACTTTATTTGTTTGTTTGTTTGTTTATTTATTTATTTATCATAGGGACAGAATGAGAGAGAGAGGGAAAGTGAGAAAGCAAGCCACCGGGTACAGGACTTGAACCGCAGTTGGCCAGTGCCCTTAACCACCGTGCTACCTCCTGGCCCCCGGTGTTATTTCTTTTGTAAGTGTTTGATAGAATTCACCACGAAAGCCATCCAAACTTAGGGTTTTATTCTTGGAAAGGTCGTCTTTTCTTTTCTTTCTCTTTTTTAAAGAGAATTATTTATTTAATTTATTTATTAATTCATTTATTTTTTAATTTGACCAGAGAGAGACACACAGAGAGAGAGAAGGAAAGTGAGAAAGCAAGCCACCAGGTCTGGGACTTGAACTGTGGTTAGCTACGTGGGAGTGTCCAGCACCTTAACCATCCTGCCATCTGCTGGTGCCCCTTTTCTTTTCTCTTTAAGAGAAAGATTTTTGCTATAGATTGTATGCGCCTGCTGGAGAGACAGAGAGAAACAGAAAGCGAGAAATCACCCCCTGGGGGATGGCCACACTGCAATGCTTTCTCCTCCATTCTCCTCTCGGGATTTTGGCATGCACAGACACCCAGCTGAGCTTCTAGCTGCTGGGTCAGGAACTTGAACCGTGGTCAACTATGTGAGAGTCTAGCACCTTAACCACTATGCCGCCTGCTGGTCCCTCTATTCGTTTCTTTTCTTTTAAGTTATGGTGAACACGTGTACATACAAGAAACAGAGAGAGGAGCCCCCTTGGCAGGGTCCTGTCGTACCTCAGCCCCCTCTCCCAACCCCCTAGGTTGTCAGGATTCTGGGTGCTGGCCCATGAGCCCAGAGTGTTTCAAGCCAATCAGAAGATCTGAACTTGCGGTTGTCGAGTGGCTTCCAGTCTTGCAGGGCACTTGGCTGCCATTGTGCAACAGCAGCTGGGGATGGTTTTTTTTTTTTTTGTGTGTGTGTGTTATTGTTTTGTTTTTGTTTTTATTATTATTCTTATTTTTTAGTTTGCTATAGGGCATGTGCGCTTACCGGAGACAGAGAGAGAGGCAAAATGAGAGATCCCTTCTCTCCCATTCCCCATGCATCACACGTGCCCCAGTGTGATTTTCAAGCTGCAGGGCCCAGGACACAAACCCTGAGGTTGGCCGTGGGATCCATCACCTCAACCTCCTCACCTGCTGGCCAAGAGAGTTATCCAGGTTTTAGCTTCCTCCTGTGTGTAAGTTGTCGAATGTATTAATAGAAAGTTGTTTATCATGTTTCCTTATTATCACTTCAGTGTCTGTAGCATCTTTAGGGATAGCATTCATTCCAAATATTCCAGTATTCCCACTAACAATGATAATGTATGTTCTGCATTTCTCTCTCTCTCTCTCTCTCAGTGTTTTAACTATGAATTTATCAATCTGTAGATCTCTTAAAAGAACTTTCGGCTTTTTTTTCTTTCTCTTTTCTGTTTCCTTGATTTCTGCCCCATCTTTAACACTTCCTTCCTTCTCCTAACCTCAGTGTGTCAGTCAGGGCCCGGCCAGGAAACACAAACCACACCAGAAATTTGAAAAGCAACTCATTTTGTTCTGAGAGATTTTTGCTAGGGTGCATGCACTCACCAAAGAGATAGAAAGACACACAGTGAGAAATCACCCCTCGGGGGCTGACCAGACAGACCGCAGTCCCTTCTCCGTTCTCCTTTCAGGATTTTAGGCACGCATGCACACATGCCCTGTGTGAATTTCAAGTTGTCAAGTCCCTGGGACTCAAACCACGGTCAGCCACGTGGTAGTCCAGTGCCTTAACCACTATGCTACCTGCTAGCCCGAACAATTTGTTACATAAAGTATTACCTGATAAAGGTGGTTAACTACTTAAAGGGGCAACCAGGACGTGGTATTATAATAGGATAAGAAATATATTTGGTCCCTGTTCCCCACCGTGGCTCCTAAGCCCTTGGACTCTCCGAGGGTGTGCCGTCTGTATGCTAAGGAGAGGACTGGGCGGCTCCTGGTAGCCGCAGGGCTCCAATTAGGGAACTTCCAGCCCCACGCCTTAACCTCCAGGAGGGGAGAGGGGCCGAAGGTCAAGGTAATCACAGATGCCAATGATTTTGCCAATCCATCATTTTATGGAATGAAGCGTCTATCAGACCCCAAAAGGATGGGATTTGGAGGGCTTTGGGTTATTGATCACGTGAAGGTGCTGGTAGGGTGTGCTCAGAGAGGGCCTGAGGCTCTGTGCGCCTTCCCGGGTACCCTTCCCTAGGCATTTGTTTCATTTGTCTCTTTCTGTGTATCCTTTAAAGTACCCTTTGTGGGGGGGGGGAGGGGAAGGCGGCAACAGTAAGTAAGCCTGGGTTCTCTGAGCCGCTCTAGCTAATTGTTGAACCCGAGAGGGGTCATGGGAACTTTTAATGTGTAGCCAAGGCAGAAGTTGTGGGGTAACCTAGGATCCACTGTTTCTGACTGGTGTCAGGTGAGCGTTGTGAGGCTGAGCCCTTAACCTGGAGGGGGCGCTGCTCCAGTGAGTGTCAGGATTGACCTGAATGGAGGCTACTTAGCTGCTACCCTTGGTGTGAGGAAAAACCAACCCTCACACATCTGGTGTCAGAAGTAAACGGCTGGTGGGAACCAGCAGTTAGCGTAATGGCTATGTCGCTGGACTCCCACGTAGTCGACCGCGGTTCGCGTCCCGGACCCGTTGGCTTAAAACTCACGCCAGGTGCATGTGCGTGCGTGCCCAAGATCCCGAGAGGAGAATGGAGGAGAAGGGATTGCGGCGTGACCATCCCTCCTGGGGGGTGATTTCTTGCTTTCTGTCTCTATGTCTCTCTCTGTCTGTCTGGCGAGCGCACGCGCCCTATAGCAAAAATCTCTCAGGAAAAAAAAAAAAAAAAAAAAGAAGTAAACGGCTGGGTGTCCTGGACGGGAGCAGATGGAAGTCTGTGTTTCCCTACAGAGGAGAACTTGGGGATATAGAAATAGCAAATTGAAGAAGCAGCTACCTTAGTAGAAAAAGGACGAAACCTTCATGGCTTTGGATTGGAACATTTGTTGGATATGATGCCAAAAAATATAGGCAACAAGAGAACAATCGATGGACCTTATCAAGTTGAAAACTTCTGTGTATGAAGAGCAGTAATCAGCCTACTGGATCGACAGTTCATAAAATGGGAGAAAATATTTGCAAGTTAGGTATCAGATAAGGGGTTCATATTTAGAGCATGAAAGGAGCTCAGCAACAGAAAACCACACAGGTCAAAGTAGGCAAAGGGGCCAGGCCTGTAGCCTAGAGGTTGAAGGAGCTGGATTCCACCCAACCCACTGAGGTTCAAGTCCCAGGCCCTGTCTTGAAACACACACCAGGCACGTGTGCATGTGTGCCCCAAATCCTGACGGGATGGAGAAATGGAGGAGAAGGATTGTGGCATGACCACACCCCACTGAGGGGTGCTTCCTCCCTCTGTCTCTCTGTCTGTCTCTGAGTGTACACAGCCTGTGGCGATTTTTTAAAATGGGCGAAGGACTTGAACAGACATTTCTCCAAAGAAGACGTCCAAATGGCCAGTAAGCCTATGCGAAGGTGCTCAGCGTCTCTCATCATCAAGGAAATGCAAATCAAAACCGCAGTGAAATATGACCTCATCCGCCTAGAATGGCTGTGATCAAAAGAATGGCAAGCGGCATGAGTTGGCGAGGACGTGGGGAAATTGGAGACCAGCGTGCTGAGGATGGGAAGGCAGAGTGTGCAGTGGCTCTGGAAACCGTAGAGCGGTTCCTCAAAAGTTAACCCTGGAATGACTGCATGGTTCAGCCCTCTCCCTCTGGGTGTATGCCCCAGACAATCGGAAGCCGGCACAGGGAGCTACTCACACACGCATGTTCAAACAGCGATCTCACAACAGCCCAAAGGCAGACGCCCAGGTGTCCACGGACAGACAAACGGGCGGGAAACTGTGGTGCTGCATCCAGGGGGCTCCACTCTGCCTTCAGGGAGGAAAGCCAGACGCTCGAGCAGAGATGAGCCTGAAGGCACATGCCAGCGAAAGAAGCCGGATGCAGGACACGTAGGGTATGGCCCTTCTGTGGGGTCCTTGAATAGTCAAATCCGTGGACAGGAAGAAGATCCGTGGTTGCCAGGGGAGCAGGATGGGGCGTTTGTGTTGAATGGGGAAAGAGTTTCAGTTGGCCAAGATAAAAAGTTCTGGCGTTGAGGCCAGCAGGTGGCGTGGTGGTGAAGGCTCTGGGTCTCGTGTGGCCGACTATGTAGGCTGAGTCCAGGACCCGGTGGGTTGAAAAACACACTGGGCGGGGGCCTAAGTGGCGGGGTGGTTGGGGTGCTGGACACTCCCACATGACTGACAACAGTTCAAGCCCCAGACCGGGTGGCTTGCTTTCTCACTTTCCTTCTCTCTCTCTCTCTCTCTGGTCAAATTAAAATATATGAATGAATATATGAAATTAAATAAATAATTCTTTTAAAAACACACACACTAGGCACATATGCATGCATGTCCAAAATATGGACAGGGAGAGGAAAGACTGTGGCATGGCCATCCCCCAGGAGTGCTTTCTCACTTTCTCTCTCAATCTAGTGGGTACATGCACTCTAGAGAGGAAAAAACAAAAACAAAAACAAAAAACCAAAAACAAAAACAAAAAAGAGAGATTCTAGCGCTGGGCGGTGGTGCTGGCTGCACTGAGTGTGAGTGAGCGGAGGGCTGTGAGCTGTGAGCTTCGCGTTATGGATACTTTATCCCCCACGCCCACCCTCACCCACACGCACACGCAGTCACTGCCTTGGGCTGAAAAGCATTGACAGCTCGGAGCCCCCTCCCCGCCTTGGCGACCTTGGGCTCAGCTTTGGTGGGAAGTGTGTAGCTACCACACAAACTGCCCGCTGGTGGCAAAGTTCTTCCGGAACGTGCAGATAGAGCGGGTCTGCAGGGGCAGCTGCACGGGTGGCCCGGGGGCATGGGTCCTGCCCACCAGGTGTCTGAGAAGTCTGCTGGGGAGCGCTGGGCCAGAGATGGGGTACTTGAGGAACCCCAGGAAGAGTGAACCCCACGGGGCTCGCACCATGGGCCTCCGTGCTGTAGGGAGAGAAAGGCACCCACGCCCTCGTGGTGCTGTCCCCGTACAGAGAGCCTGGCGTGACTGCGTGACTCCCTGTGGCCAGGAGACCGAGTTCTAAGGCCTGGCTTCTGTACCACACAGCGGGTCGGAGAAGGCTGGATCTGAAGCGGGAAGCACTGAAGGGGTGACTGGCAGTTTTCTACTTCTGAAGGCAGAGCCTAAGGTCATTTGTTCTAGGCTTTTCTTCTTTCCTAATACAAGCATTTACGGTTTCCCTCTAAGCCCTGGTTTAGCTCCCCCACGCCTTTTCACACGCTGCATTTTCGTTACTGTTCCACTTGGAATTTTGTAAAATTTCCCTGGTGAGTCCTTCTCTGACTCAGGCATTACTTACTAGTGTGTTGGTTAATTTGCAGCCAGTCAAGGCTCGTCTGAAAGTCTCAGAGCTCTTGGTTTCTAATTTAATCCCACTGGGGCAGACGACACATTTTATGTAATTTCGAACTATTAAAATTTAAAGCGTATGGCCCGTGGCATGGTGTAACTTGGTGAGCATGCCGCTTTCGCTCGAGAACATGTCTCTACGCTGTTTTCCGGTGGCCGCTCAGGCCAAGCTGGTTAATGGAGATCTCAGATCTTCTGATGTTTGCCTGTTTCTCTGATGCTGGGGGGATGGTGTTTGCTGTGTTCTGAATGTTTGTACCTGCTCCCCCCCCCCCCCCAGTTCCTATGTTGAAACTTGGGGCCAGCCAGTGGCGTGGTGGTGGGGTAGCTAGGTCCCACGCGGCTGACTGTGCACTTTGAGTCCCGGACCTGGTGGTTTGAGGAAGAAAAAATTCCCGGTAGAGCAGCTTTGGGAAATGATTAGGTCGTGAGGGATGTGCCATTGTGGGTGGGATTAGTACCCTTACAAAGAGGGCCCAGAGAACTTGGTTGTCCCTTCCCTGAGGGAAGACTCAGCAGAAAGGCGCCCTCTCTGAAGCAAGGAGCCTTCCACCAGATGCCGAGTCTGCCCAGCCGGCACCTTGGCCTGGACTTCCAGCCTGCAGAAGTGTGAGCGTTGTCTGCGAACTTTTGAAGACCCTGGTACAGTCCTAACATTTGTGCTGTAAACAGCCCTGTGCATCTTAGAGAAGTGATGAGTAAAAGATCGTCTTTCTCACTAGTCCATGGGTTTGCCGTGTTGTACATTCTTCATTGCTTCATAAAGAGCAGTTTCCATCTGGAATCATTCCCCGTCAGTCAGCCTCAACTTGGTTAGCATTCTCTCTTTTTTTTTTTTTAGAATTATTGACTTCATTTTATTTATTATTATTATTTAAGTTGCTATGGTATGTCCACTCATCAGAGAGAGAGAGAAAGGAAATGAGAAAGCAAATTGCCAGGTCTGAGACTCAAACTGCAGTCGGCTCTATGGGAGTCCAGCGCCTTAACCACCATGCCACCTGCTGGCCCCTTGGTTAGCAGGTTTTGCAGTCTGTCTGCTGTGAGCTGACTCTGTTCACTTAGGTGTATCCAGAAGTGTCTTTATTTTACCTTCATTCTTGAACGATTTTGCTGCACAGAGCTCTGAGCTGATGGTTTTCATTCAGGACTTAAAGGTGGCATTCCAGTGTCCTTGGCTGCATCTTTTCTAGCGAGAAACTGGCGTTCATGCAGTAGGTCTCCTGGAATGACACGTCACTGCGCCCTGGGTGCTTCAGGAACTGTTATCCAGGTTTTAGTGGCTCAGTATCTGCCCTCAGGCAAAAAGCCTTGTGAACAGAAACCCATCCAGCCTGGTCCCCTCTCAGGCGCTGACTCTGCCCCAGTGTCTGCCCCGTGAGGCACCCCTCTTGCCTCCAGGCTGCTGTTCTTGCAAATATTTTTCCAGAGTTAAGGTGCTTTCTGCAGAATGGGCCTCGGCCCCGCAGGTGTTCCTCTGCTGGGCCCACGGGCTGGGGGCTCCTGTCGGCAATGCCTTCCCTGCCACCAGAGTGTCAACCTCCCCGCAGGTGTTCCTCTGCTGGGCCCACGGGCTGGGGGCTCCTGTCGGCAATGCCTTCCCTGTCACCAGAGTGTCAACCTCCCCGCAGGTGTTCCTCTGCTGGGCCCACGGGCTGGGGGCTCCTGTCGGCAATGCCTTCCCTGCCACCAGAGTGTCAACCTCCCCGCAGGTGTTCCTCTGCTGGGCCCACGGGCTGGGGGCTCCTGTTGGCAATGCCTTCCCTGCCACCAGAGTGTCAACCTCCCCGCAGGTGTTCCTCTGCTGGGCCCACGGGCTGGGGGCTCCTGTCGGCAATGCCTTCCCTGCCACCAGAGTGTCAACCTCCCCGCAGGTGTTCCTCTGCTGGGCCCACGGGCTGGGGGCTCCTGTCGGCAATGCCTTCCCTGCCACAGAGTGTCAACCTCCCCGCAGGTGTTCCTCTGCTGGGCCCACGGGCTGGGGGCTCCTGTCGGCAATGCCTTCCCTGCCACCAGAGTGTCAACCTCCAGGCTTAACCTTCCTCACTGTCCGGAAGAGTTGAATTCCTCGTCTGGATGGTCCTTTCGTGGCAGGCTGGCCCAGCCCAGTACCCTCAGGCTCTGCCTCTAGGAGCCGAGGGTCTCTCCTGGCTGTTTCAGGTCCAGGGCCCAGCCTCGGCCCTCCTGCCCTCCGTTCTCAAGTTGTTCAGCATCCGGTCTCCACCTCATCTGCGCCAGGCACCTCAAGTCTCCACTCCCCAGGGCAGGACTCTTCCCCTCAGCCCAGAGCCCTGAGTCAACTCTGGAGGGGGCAAAGTGGGGCCCCACAGCAGAGGCCATCCCTTCTCCCGTCCTGGTGCTCCCAGGGACGGAGGGGGTGGTCCTGGGAGGAGGCCTTGCAGAACTGTGTTGCTGAGGCCTTTCCTTCACTGCGCCCGTCCCGAGAGCGAGAGCGAGCGAGAAGGCGTGTGCAGTGTGGTGTCTGCCTACAGCCACACGGCCCCTGCAGGTGTCCCCGGGAGAAAGCTTGTCATGCAGAGAGCTCCAAATCACACACACCCTTTGCCGAGGAAGTGACTCACACCGAGGGCCAGGGTTAGGATGGAGCAGGCAGTGCTGCGAGGAAGTGGGGTGGGGGTGCCGGGGGAACTGGAGAGGGAGTGGCTGCCCAGAGGGCTGGTCGAGGTGACCGAGGTGCTCCAGATGGACTTGTAATCCGATTCCTGAAGTTCAGCCGTGTTTATGAAGCCTGGGGACTCTGTGGGGTGAACGAAAAGGAAGGGCTGTCCCCCAGGGCTGTGTGTGCATGTACGTATGTGTGTGTGCATGTGTGTACACGTGTGCTGAGTGTGGGTAAGGGCTCTCGTTTCCATTTCTGTCTTCCTGGCTTTCACAAGGAATGTCTGTGAGCCTCTCCACCCTTCCCAGGCTGCCTGTGGTGGCACACTCGCACTCACACTCACACTCTCGCACTCATGTGTGAGTCAGGGCGAGCACTTCTGTGGGCTGCAGCGAGGCCGACAGGAAAGTGGCCCTGGGAAACGAGGCCGCACCTTTGGCACCAGACCATGCTTTGTTGCTGTTGGTTCGGGGAACAGAAAGCGGTGGGTGGGGCGGTGGGGCTCAGAAGAGCCCATTCTGACTCAAGCTCTCGCTCCAGGCTCTGGAGGGGACACAGCCGCGGCCCTCCCCCAAGGCCAGGGGTGGCCTACTCCAGGTCTGACCCTGTGCATGGGAGCTGTGGGCATTGGGAAGGCTGATCTGAGGGCCCTGGGAGCCAGGCCCTCCCCTGGGCCAAGATCAGGGTGCTGAGAAGTTGCCCCCTCGGCTCCCAGCCCAGCGCCCTCCAGCCTGGCCCAGGGCAGGGGCAGCCTGTTAAGTAAAACACTGGTTTGTGGGTCCACCCCAGGACCCCAGAATCAGATGGGGTGCAGAGCAAGAACCTGAGCCTCAGTGTGAACAGAGAAGGGGCCCAGGTGGCAGGAGCTCGGTCGGCAGGGGCTGCTCTGACTCTGGGACTTGCGAGTGAGAGCTGAGTGATGGGTGAACGGGTGACCTTGACCACGATGTAAGATAAGGGAGGCGGACTTCGCTGTACTTACCGCCTCCAGAGAATGGGGCGGCACCCCAAGCTAGAGGCCTGCGGCTATTGTCAGAAGGCCTCCAACCTGGGGACTGGTCTCTCCTGAGGCTCCGGGGACCACCTGTCCCAGGCGGCCCCAGCCTGGTGGCTTCCAGCAGTCGTCGATGTCCCTCCGCCTGTGGCTGCGCCACTCCTTCTCTGCCCTCGGAGTCTCCTCTGGGTGCCAGCGTCCGAGCTGTCCTCTCCTGGTCCGAGAGGACGCCAGTCACAGGCCAACCTACACTTCGATATGCAAATGAGGCTTGGGGTTAGGGCTTGCCTGTATCCGTGGGGACACAGTTTAACCCACAGTAGGCCCCGTCTGCAGAGGGGTGTCTCCAGGACTCAGGCGGGTGTGTGTAGGTGAGGGAGGGGCCCCGGGTAAGGGCCCTGAGTGGCCAGAGGGCTTCGCTCATCAGGGAAGGGGCTCTGGAAGGGGACGGGGACATTATGGGTGGCTGCCAGAGGAGCGGGTGGGAAGGGGCAGAGCTACTGTGTCTCCAAAAGTTGGAGGGTTGTCATGGAGAAAAAGGAGAACGTTTATTTGAGTTCCTCCAAAATACAGAACTAGTACCTACTGCTTGGATGGAACCAGAAAGCGGAGCTTCACTCCTCACATAAAGAGGTGTTTTTCCCTCAGAATTTCCTCTGTGTGACAGCGGAACCGGCTGCTTCTAAGTCCCGAATTCCCCAGGCTTGGAAGTATTCGACAGGGGTCCTGTGGGAATCGTTCAGGGATATGATGGGACCGGGACCTCCGAGGACCCTGTCAAAACACCTGGGATCCGCCCATAACAGGGCCCCACCCCAGCCCCACTCTGTGCCCTGTCTTAGGGAAAGGGACACGGGCGGGCTCGAACCTCCCACCCTTTCTCCACTTTTTCTTGGTGGCTCCCTGAGGGACTAGAAGCTTGCTGCACCCGGTTCCGATGGGAATGGAGCCTCAGACCCGTGACCCTCCGTCTGAGCCCAGATGTCACAGTTAGACACCGTCAGGTGGGTAAGAGTATGGATAAGAACACGTGTGTGCAGGTTGCATGTGCACACACACACATACACGTACAAATGCACGCGCACGAGCACGGGCACTGGAGTGGCTGCAGACTGGGAGGGGGATCCCTCTGGGTCAGGAGACCCCTCTCCTAAGGGTCTCTAGGACACGGCTCCAGCATCGGCCCTTGCCTGCTGCTGGGAAGAGCCTACGTGGGAACATCTCAACAGAACCGTGCTCGAGGACGCCGGCCAGGGTGCCCGTGGAGTGCCAGGCTCCGTTCAAGCGCGGGTCTGAGTTTGTGGGTTTCCAGCAAACCGGCAGCTGCTGTGCGCCAGGCACTGGCTCAGGACCTGACAGACACTGACGCACTGTCATTCGCGACCACCCTACGAAGTAGGCAGCCTTACTTTTATAGGCGTGGAAACTGAGGGAGGCCTAGCGGGGCAAAGACATGCCCAGGGGCCAGCAGGTGGCGTAGTGGTTAAGGCACTGGACTTCCACATGGCCGACCGCGGTTCGAGTCCTTGACCTGGTGGCTAGCTTTCTCACTTTCCCTTTCTGTCTCTCTCTGGTCAAATAAAAAAATAATAATAATAAATACAATTAAGTAATTTTTAAAAAATTTTTAAGAATTAAAAAAAGAGAGCAACTTGCTTAGCGTTCTCTCTTCTTACACACACGCACACACTCGCCCTCCCTCACTCCCTGCCTCGTGCAGGTTGCTGTCTTCCCTGTGAGGGCACGCATGTCTCGCGCTGATCAGTCTGGTCACGCCGTGGTCCTGTCCTGCTGCGGCGCCAAGATTCTAGCAGCCTCATTGGTCTGTTCTGGCCTGGTTCCCAGGAACTGATTCCCCCAGATGCTCCTGCCCAGCTCGGAACCTCCCTTCCAGCTGCAGGGAGGCCTCCGTGACCCTTTGTGCCCTGGAGGTCACCGGTCAAGTTCAAGCGCACTCCCTGCAGCCCCTCCTGCCCACCCCGTGCCTGCAGCCTTGCTCACGGGCAAGCCTCCCAGCAGCTGTCGGGAAGGAAACGACACCGGAGCAGATGATGTCTCCCCCTGGCAGCTCTGGGTGCAGCAGCTGCGGGGACCGCGGGCTCCTGCCCCCACCCCGCCCCTCACCACGGCTGGAGGAATCTCTTCTGGGGCACTTCCTGCAAGCAGCAGAGGGGGGCATGGCCGGGGTCTGCTCGTTACACAGCTGTCAGGGGACTTGGACCCCAGCCGCTGTGTGCCACCCACCGGCTGACCCAGGCCCAGCACTGGGTGGCCTAGGCTGCCGTCTCGCTCCGCTGTCTCCCTCCTCGCAGAGGCGGGACATCTCTCCCACCTCCGAGATGCGAGGTCCCTTGCACCGTCTCCCCAGCTGTAACTGGCGAGTCAGGATTTCTTCTATCCGACTCTGAGTGACCCAAAGCCCGAGCTCGCCCACTCACATCAGGCCTCGGAACGGGCCGACACGGTTCCCATGAGCCCTCTCTTCCGCTGATCCCACGGCTCAGTTCATTTTAGCTGCTCGATGGCGGTGTGGGATGACGGCGTCTCTCTTCCCTGGTGACCTGTGTGACTCTGAGCCGCTGGCCTCGGCCGCTCCAGCGTCTATCTCCCTGTGGGGTGAGTGACCTTGAGCGAGATGAGTCTCTCCCAAGCCTTGGGCGGTGTCTCCCAAGGGATCATCAGTACCCTGGGCCGTGTGCCCGGGTCCCAGTGCAGTCCCAGTGCGGGTGTGGGCCACTTTGGCCACGTGTGTGCACAGCGCTGTGTGTGTGGGACGTGTGCAGATGCCCCGCCTCTCCACCATCAGCCCCTGGTGGCTGCCAGACAGCCTGGCACACTGGCCAGGACTTGCCTGTACCCAGCTGCTGTGGCTGCTTGTTCATGTCACGTGGCTGTGCAGGGACCCTGGGTAGTAGGTCACATGTGCCTCCGGTGCTCCTCCTGGCGGTGGGGGGAGCCCCTCGACCCACGCACAGAGGCTGCCGCGTCCGAGAGGCCGCCTCGGAGAAAGCTCAGATCGTACTGACAGGCCTCCGAGGGCTTATTTATTTTATTATGATTATGTTTATTTTTAAGAGGTTTTTGCCTTAGGGTACATGCAGTTCCTGGAGAGAGACAGAGATAGTGAGAGGAAAAGTGAGAAACCACTCCCCACGGGGGATGGACACACAACAACCCTCTCTCCTCCATTCTCCTCCTGGAATCTTGGGCACCCAAGCACACACACACCTGATGTAAGTTTCAAGTCACTTGGTCCTGGACTCGAACCTCGGGGTGGTGTGGGAGTCCAGTGTAACCACTATGCCGTCTGCCGGCCCCTCCTCCGAGGGCTTAGACACTCTCTGCCCCTCCTCCCTATGTGGTTCTGCATTTCCCTCCTCAGAAGCAATGGCGGGTGAGGACCTTCCTAGACCAGGACCCCCCAGGAGACCAGGGCCTGCTCAGACCAGGCCCAGCCCCCGGCGGGGCGAGCTCGCCCAGGCTGTGTGCCTCTTGGCCTGTTTCTTCCTCCTGTCCAGACAGCCCTCCGCAGTCCGCCTGCAGCCCCCTCTGCCCTTCCCAGCAGCGTTCCTGGGGTGGCCTCTGTCCTGTCCCTCTGCCCTTAGGGACCTGCTGGGGACTCCAGGCATGGCTCCTGCTACTGTGGAACCTTCTTGGTTTGTCGTGGTGACCAGGACACGGAGCAGGGGTGGAGCTCAAGTCCCAGCACCTGCTTACTACCTGGGATCTGGGCAGTCTGGCCCTCGGGGCACCCCTGCACCCAGCTGTGGGGCAGCCCCCTCGGGGGTTCCTGTGAGTCAGAGGAGATGGCCCTGGAGGGGGAGCCCTCAGGTCAACCCGCAGAGTTAGGTGAGGTCTACACTCTGCCTAGGGAATAAGGGGTATGCTGATCCGCTGCCCCTTCCCCTCCAGTTTTCCTCCAGTTCTCTCTCTCCTCTCCCTCCCCCTGCCCTCTCTTCGCTTCTCCTCTCCTTCCCCTTTTCCTGTTCTCCTGTTTCTCCTTTCTTTTCTTTCCCTCTCCCTCCCTCCCCCCACGCACTAGCCTACAGTTCATCCCCGAAGTGCTCCTGTCCACTGCTCCCCCTGCTGCCTCTCTAAGTGGAAGCTGGGGCCCAGCGAGGGCGGGCACCCTGCTGGAGGGCTCCTGCAGGTGGCACCTGTGCCTGGCTGTCCTCAGCCTGCTCCCTTCAGCCTCTGTGGCTAGACCCCAGGGAGGCAGCCTCAGGACAGAGCCTTGGCGGGAGAGGGAAGGCGCCGTGCAGAGGAAGCTGTTGAGACCTCCACTAGTGGCCTTTCCATGACTCAGGACACGCGTGGTCACCAGAGCTTAGCTAAGGGAGCTGCTGGCCAGGCGTCCAGAGGCGTTAGCTGGGCAGCTGGCCGAGCTGCCGTGGGGACCTCTCTGGGCGTGTGTCAGGGGAACTCGGCATGTGCCAAGCGTGGTGCCCAGAGGGCAGGTAGGAGACCTGGCTTTCACCACTGTGGGCCCGTCCTGGCCCGGGTGAAGCAGAGGGAAGCAGGGGGCTTTGGGTCTTGAAGGCACACGTGCTCGGTGAGCAGCCTCCTTGCAATCTTAGAAGGAAGAAAGAAAAGAGGTGTCCTCCCGGGCAGGGCTGTCGTTCCGACACATGCTCTAGTTGGGGGTCTGCGCTTGCTCTAGCTGGAGTGGCTCCCTGTTACCTTGCTCCTCCCTGCACCCTGTCGTGAAACTTCCCAAACACAGCGGAGTCCAGAGTCGCAAGCGTTTCACAGGGAGCGCCCGCACACCTGTGGCCAAGATTCCCCCATGAACACCTGACTAGGCCTGCCTTATCGCCTCTCTGTCCACCCGCGGGGCCATCATTTTGATGATCTTGTGCTTCTGCAGTCATTGTCAGACACCTCAGTGTCATTTCCAACATTTCCTCCGACTATCACGCCTTCTATTCATTCTGAGCTTCGGGGACAAGAAGTATGTCTCTGGGTTAGGAATGGCAAGTGCTTGCCATGTGTGATACCAGTCTGTCCCCAAGCTGGGGCAGACAGAACTAGTGGTGGGCGTCTTTCTCCATGAATATGAAGACAGCTTCCAACCGGCCCCACATCAAGTCAGCGGGTCATTGATTGGTTCGGCCTGCCTGGGCACAGCCCCGCCCGTCTAGGTGTCCAGGTCGGGTCTGCTCTGCTAACAGAAGTGCCTGAGCCAGTGCTCCTATAAAGAAGGTAGCTGTTATTTACAAACACACCCTTCTGGTGACTGCAGTCCCAAATCCTGGGCCTACAGCACAGCTCAGGGAGGCACAGAGCACGGTGTCTGCAAGAGAGGTCTCGCCCCATCTCCCTTTCATAACAACCAGCTCTCTCGGGAACTCGCGTATTCCTGGGAGAGCCAGACTCTCTGGGCTTCAGAGACCTCATTAACCTAGTCACTGACTGGGGCCTCCATGATGCAATCACCGAGAACCAGTCGCCACCCACCGGCCTCACCTGGGACACCGCGAGGCAGTTACGTTTTCACTTACTACCTGTACGGTAGGATACAATCAAGACCCTGGCTGCTCCACACAGCAAAGGGTGTTCTAGACCTCTCCTCCTTCTTGGGAGGAGTGAGCGGTAGTTTCCAGGGCATTTCCGCCAGTGGCCTCACCTCCCCTCCCAGCTCTGGGCTCAGAGACGTCATGTTGGTAGCTTGAAACCAGCCATGGTAGAGCATTTACACCATGGGAATTGGCCAGCATTACAAATCAGACCTTCCTGCCCACACCAGAGCTGAGTGTTGAACATTTACCCCTTGTCAGTGTCTCAGCCCGTTTTCGTCCTTCCTCTATCCTAGGTGAAACTCTTCCTGGAAGATCTGAGTAGCAATTTCTGTTTTAACAGGTGTCCCCTGTTGAGCACAGTCACCCTTTTTTCAGAGAGCTTGCTTTGTCTTGGGTTATTCTGAAAGCGAGGTCCTCCTGCCCTGCACTGCAGACGCAGCAGCCCAGGGCGTAGGTTTGGGAGACCTGTAGAATTGGCAGTGGTGGCCAGCGCGCTTGTTCTGGAGCTCTGGATCATCGAGGTGCGGCAGGCAGATGGACAGAGAGGAAGGTGGCCAGGAAAGGACAGCATTCTGTAAGAGGGTGTATGAGCTGGGATGTTAGGGCCATCGGACGAAGCTGGCTGGATGCAGGAAATAGCAATCCCAGCTGTGTTCTAGATTATTCGTAAGTGGGTGGTCAAACCCTCGGTTTCTTGGTGGCTCAGGACACCACGTGCACCCCAGGCTCTGTGGGTTTCCTTCCCCTCAGAGCGTCAGGGGACGTGCTAATGGGCCAGCCTCCTAGCCTAGTGGTTAAGACGGCTGATCCTGCAGGGCTGACAGTGACTGGAGTCCAGCCCCAGGGGCTTGAAAATCACACTGTGCTCCGGGTCCCAACAGGATGGGAAATGACCACCTCACTCCGGTGCTTCCCCCCCCCCCCCCCCAGCACGTGTGTGCCCTCTGGCAATTAAAAAAGAAAAGAAGTAGTGTGCTGCTCTCTGGCTATCCCCTGGCTTGAATGACCTTTTTGCCTCCTGGAAAGTGATGTCCCATCTGTCAAAGACCCCTTTGGATCTGTGTGCGGGCTGTGCCCACCCCACCCCACCTGCCCCGCCCTTACCGTGTGCTTGCAGACAGTAGGCCCAGGGCCAGGTCTGTGGACCTAGAGATGGGACAAGCCACAGAGACCCAGACTCCGTGGTCCCTGGGACCCGGGTAGACGTGGCCCGTCTGGGCCTGTCCCTGCCCTGCTGGTGAGGGTGAGACATCCTCTCTGCGGCCGCTCGCTGTGCTGAGCAGTGGCCCGGCTGGCCTGCGAGGCTGCTGGGCGGGGGTGGGGTGGGGTGGGGGAGGCGTTGCTCTGAGCCTCCTCCCTCCTGCGGCCTCTCCCTGCCTGGGTTCCCAGCAGCCAGAAGATAACCATCCTGCATATTGCCCCTCACCGCCTCTGCTCCGAGAAGCCCACTCTGACCCCTGCTGCCTGGCTCCCAGCTCAAGGGGAGGGTACGGGTGGGATGAGGACCAGGTGGGTGGGACTCCCCCGGGGCTGCCGATGCAGGCAGAACTCATTCACATGTTACAGGGCTTTCTGTGTGACGCGGGCCATCACAGCCTTGTGGAGTCTCCTGGCTACCACGGGCCAGTAAGGCCTGAGTTACCGCCTGCCCCGGGGTCTGGGAAACTGAGAAAGAGCCCAGAGGAGAAGCCTCCAGCCGGGGTTCCAGGAAGTCTTCCTGGAAGAAGTGGCACCTGAGCTGAGACCTGAAGAAGGACGGAGGGTGGGAGGGCCTGCTAGGAAGAGGAGCAGAGCAGGACAAGCACAGGTGTGGCCGCCGGCCCTCAGGAGCTGAGGCGGGTCACGGCCAGGGAGGGAGAGGAGCAGACGTGGCTCGCAGGAGGTCTGAGGCCCCGGGGCCCTGCCTGGCCTTGCTTGGTACCCGGCAGGTGATAGGGAGCCCCTGAGGACTCGCAGGGAGGCAGCAGGTCGCAGTCGCACCTTGGAAAGGTCGTCACCCCCCGATAGCCTAGAGTCTCAGACCGGAGACTCTGAGCATGGAGATCAGAAGGAACTGGCCACGTGCGCGTAGCCTCCCTCCCTGGAGCCCCAAGCTAAGTGGGGGGAAACTTTTTGGGTGTTTATTATTAATTAAAACAAACAAGCCAAATGCCCTCGCCTCTCTGACTTTTGAGGTCCCAGGGAGTTACCACCTGGAAGCAGGCCCCTCTGGCCCCAGACCCCAGAGGCCTGGGCCTGGCCCCTCCCCACTATCGGCCTGTTTCTGCTCCCTGCACATAGGGGTCTCTCGAGAGATTCCATCCCAGGTGGGGGTGTGGCTGCCCAGTCCCTAGAGCCCCCAGAAACAGACCCTCCAGGGCATCCCCTGGTCTGGCCTGGCAGTGGCCTTTGCCCTTTGCCCCGGCCTCCCCCGTGCATTCTTAGCCTGGCGAGGCTGGCAGACCGCTGGCCAGGCCCTCTGGGTCCAGTCCCGGTAGCGGCTCCTGCTGCTGGCAGGGGCGGGGCGCGAGGCTGCTGCGTTAATAGCAAACCCATTTGTAACGTCTCCGAGGTCACTTCGCACAGGACAATGGTTCATTTAGGTTGATCTGGCCGCCGGCCACCCTCCAGCAGCACCCAGGGCGGGGGAGATCTCATTACCCAGGGAAAGCGATACCAGATTGTCTGGGGGGGCAGCCAGCACCCCCGCTCTTCCTGCCTGCCTCCCACGCGCAGCATTCTGTCCCCAGGCGGCAGGCCAGACCGGAGGCTGCGTCTCAGGTGGAAAGTGGCATGGCGGCCACCTTCTCCAGCGGTCGCTGCAGGGCACGGGGCACTTTGATGTCACAGAAGTTCCTCTCGGTTCATGGTAGGCTGGGGACGGGGTACACACCCAGCCACGGGGAGACCCCGCCCTTGGCCGTTAGTGTTGACCCTCCTGTCAGCAGACAGTGCGTTCAGGCACGGCGGAGTGCGCTGGGCAGGCCGAGCGGTCCCTGCTTTCTTCTCCATCCCCTGCGGAGGTGCCGACACAGGGCCGGAGTGGTGGGTGGAAGGAGAGGAGGGGGAGGGCCCGCCCAGTTCAACCCTTGAGACCTGTGGCCCCCACGGCAGCCACTGAAGGGCGGAGGTGGGAGGGTTCTTGGCTTGCCTTCAGGGGTACGTTGGGGAGCACCCAGAGGGCAGGTGGGGGGGCAGTTCAGAGGTGCCTGGGAGACTTGATGCCTCAGCCTGTTCCTGGGACTGGTCCTCGCTTTGCAGCCTTGGCTCTTAGGCTGCTTTCCAGAAACTTCCTCACAGCAGCTGTTTGATGGGGCCCTGTTGTCTCCCAGGGCCCAGAGCCCACCCTCTCCTTACAGGTTCCCACAGTCAGGGCCCCGAGTCTGCCTGGGATGCCGAGGACATGGGATGCCCCACTCCTGCAGGGCCCGTCCCTGTGGGGAGGTGAGGGACAGTGTCCTTTGCAAAACTGGGTGGCTAGGGCCAGCAGATGGTGTAATGGTTATGTCGCTGGACTCCCACAGAGTCCACTGTGGGTCGAATCCTGGACTCACACCGGGTGTGTGTGTGTACATGCCCACAATCCTGAGAGGAGAACGGAGAAGGGATTTTGGTGTGGCCATCTGCCCTGGGGGTGATTTCTTGCTTTCTGTCTCTCTGTCTCTTTGGAGAATGCACATGCCCTATAGCAAAAATCTCTAAAAAACAAAACAAAAACTGGGGGACTGACTCCCAAGTCCCAGGTCCCACAAGAGCTCCCACAGAGCCGCACCTTCACCCCTTCTTTCCATCTCTCTGTCCCTAGAAAGGAAGGACGTGGATGCCTTCCCTGATGTGGACAAGCAGTCAGGGTGACTGCGAGCCTAACCATTCCGCTCTCCATATATGTGGGGGGGAGAGAGAGAGGAAGTTCTTATATAGGATGGACTTTAAATATATATAGGTCTTATATAGAAAGAACCCAGCAGGTGGTGTAGTTGTTAAAGCACTGGACTCCCACATGGTCGACCGTAGTTCAAATCCCGGACCTGGTGGTTTGAAACTCACGCTGGGTACATGTGTGTGTGTGCCCAAGATCCTGAGAGGAGAATGGAGGAAAAGGGATTGTGGTGTGGCCATCACCCCCTGGGCAGTGTCTCTCTGTATCTCTGGCTCTCTGGCAAGTGCACATGCCCTATGGCAAAAATCTCTCTCAAAAAACAAAAGTTCATGGAAAATGGAATTTAAAGTGTAAGTTTATTTTGGTGCAGAAAATTTTGCAATGCCTGCATAGGGTTTTCATAATACACATTTTCCACAAACCTTTTGAAGACACGCGCACACACCCCCACACATAGTCTTTACAAATTTCCTTTTTCTCTATTCATAATCGAGTATGTGGAAGCAGGAGAGAGATGAACACCCTCCAGAGGTCTGGGCATACCATGCTCACCTCCTCCAGTCCTCCAACCCGTTGGTCCTGGGTACCTGATGTCCCAGGCCAACCGGGCCGAGGACTCGAATTGCGGTTGCTATGTGGGACCTGGCCTCTCCTGGGCACTGCCTTACACTGCGCCAAGAACTGGCCTCATTGTGCTCTTTGGCAGCCCAAACTAGCCAAAGGCAGAGCGACTTCAATAGGTACTGAGCTCCCTGTCACTGGAGGGTTTTTTTAAGAAAAGTATTTATTTTATTTGTTAGTATTTTTTGACCAGAGAGAGACAGAGAGGGAAAAGAAGAAAGTGAGAAAGCAAGCTGCCAGGTCCAGGACTTGAACCATAGTCAGCCATGCGGGAGTCCAGTTCCTTAACCACCATGTCACCTGCCAGCCCCATCACTGGAGATATTTAAGAGTATGATTGCTAGGCATTTGGGGCTGGGTATTAAGGCGAGATTCCATCAGGATTGTGTATAGCAGTACGAGCCTTGGATCCTTCTAGAAGGTGTGGAAGAAGAGAGCAGGTTCCTGCTCCCTACCCTTCTGGGCTGTCTGGCTGCTGCTCTGGACCCCAGCCCTCTTCCTTCCACCTGCTGGGTCTTGGGCAGTGGGCAGGGGCTCTGTGAGAGCGTGAGGTCGTGGTCCACGACAGGCAGACCGGGAGGAGAGCTCCCTGGGGACAGCGTCGCCTCGGTCACTGTGGGGACTTTAAAAATAAGTGTTTTTTTCTCTGTTTGGATGGCTGCTGTTCCTGCTGACGTGGAACTAGGGCAGCTGGTGACTCAGCCTGGTCCCCACACTGCAGCAATGGCAAGCTGCCTCCCGCCTCAGACCCCACAGAGCAGGGTGCCTGCTTGGAAAACACAGCGGGGAGGCCAGGACACCGAGGGCCCCTGGGAACAGCCTGTCCTCCCGGGCAGGCGCGTGGGGAGCCACGTCTCCTGGAGGCCCTGGGGTAAGGAGTCTGCAGGCTGGCACAGCCCAGAGCCATGACTTGCTGCTTTGAGGCTTTGTCCATCCCAGGCGTCCACTCTTGCTTGGCCCCTCGTGACTCTGCGGAGCCCCTGGAAGGCTGAGAGCGATTTTCCCTGGTGCACTGGGGATGTGGAGCCTGTGCACACCCACAGACCTGCAGAGCCGTCTCTCCCTGCAGCCTCAGGTGCTGGCTGGAGGGTTGGTGACTTCAGCGTCCGGCAGAGCTGGGCCTAGGGTGGGATAGGCTTGTCAGACTAGTGAAGGGGGGGTGATGAGGACAGACAGGAGCCGTTGAGAGGGGAGTCCCCCTCCCACCTTATCTGGTTCTAATGCCCCAGCAGGGCAACATCCCAGGCACCCCAGGGGCCCTGTCAGAAGCCCAGTCACAAACACATGCAGCTCTGGGGTCAAAAGCCAGGGTCCAGCTGGGGAGGGGTTGTGACCCCATCCAGGCCTGCCCTGGGCCTGAGCAGTCCCCTCCTGACTACCTTGCTCCAGGGTCCCATGGAGTTTATGTCATTCTGGTGAAATTTACAAGTGAAACTGAAGATGACAGGTCCAGGTAGTGCTGTCGTCCTGTCCTTGCCGTTAGAGCCAGGGACTGTGGGAGCTCTAAATGATTCAGCCTGAGCGCGGAGCATGAGGGCGCCAGGGTGAGGAGCTCGGAGTTCAGGGTGAAGCAGGTTCGGAGCCCTGGAGCTTGGAGCAGAGTGTTGCCCTGCTGGAAGGCCAGGCGCCTCCTCAGTGACTCAGACCATGCATTTGGAAGATGAATACTTTGTTTAAGAAGTCCCCTGCCTGGGTGATAAGGGCCGGCTGCTGTGCTCAGAGTTTGCTGTACACTCTGCACCAAGCTGGGACGCTCGGGGGACGGCTGAGTCACGTGCTCCCCTAAGCGAAACCTCAGTGTTGCATAAAGCAATCAGGCAGATGGCAGGACAAGGTTTGTAGCTTGAAACTGGGTGAACACAGCTGTCCCCACAGTCAGGCTTCATGGGAAGACTTAAAAACAGGCAGCCATAGAGGGACGGGGCAGTCCAAAGCCTGGCAGCTGTTCCCAGGACAGGGACTGTAAAAGCAGATTGTAAACAGCACCTGCACGGGACCCGGATGTCCAGGCTGGGGCTGTCTAGGAGGTGGCTGGTGTGTGAGTTCTCAAGGTCCCCCTCTGCCCCTCGGGGGCACCTTGCCCCTGCCGTTCTGCCAGGAAGCTGCACTGCCATTCCACAGGGTCGAAGAGGTCTCCAAGGTCCCCACTGCATGTCGGGAGACAGCTGCTCCAGGGGTCCAGCGTCTGAAGGCGCACACTGGGGTGACACCCTTACATTTAAGACCAAAGTGACAGGAAGCCAGCAGAGGGGAGGCTTTGTGGAAGCCATCGAGGCAGAGGGAACAGCTGTCGACGTCCTGGGGCAGGAGGCGCCTGGCGAGTGAGCAGAGGAGGCGGAGGCGTGGGCAAAGCCGGGTGTACCTCAGCTGCCTCCGCGGGGCAGGCGCTTGCACTTTGTCCTTCTGTGAACGAGGCCAGGGGAGGAGACCTCGCCTTATCTAACAACACCTCACAGAGTGCTGCGTGGAGGAACAAGAGGGGAAGCAGCAGGGCGGTTAGGAGACGCAGGGACGATCAGAGAGGTGTGGGGACACAGGAGCCCGTGCCGGCTCGAGGGTCTGCCTGTTAGACAGCCATTACTACGATGAAGCCCGGCCTACCTGCAGGTATGTGCACACCCGTGTTCATAGCTGCATTAGTTCTTTATTTTCGTTAAGAGGTTTTTGCCTTAGATTGTGTGCACTTGCCATAGAGAGAGAGAGGCAGTGAGAGGGAAAGTGAGAAATCACCCGCTGGGGGATGGCCACGCCGTAATCCCTTCTCCTGTATTCCCTTCCTGGGATCTTGGGCATGCATGCACATGCGCCTGGTGTGATGTTTAAGCCACTGGGTTTGGGACTTGAACTACGGTCGGCCATATGGGAACCCAGTGACATAACTGCTGGTCCCGATAGCCGTATTATTTACAACAGCCAGCAGGGGGACACAGCACAAGAGTTGATTGAGGGAAGAATGGATAAACACAGTGGGGTGTCCATGCATGGATTATTACTCAACCCTGAAAAAGAAAGGATTTCTGGCCCTTGCTGTGGTTTGGGGAGCTGGAGTAGCACCCTGTGGTGACGGCGTGCTAAGTGAGATAAGCCAGACACAGAACGGTGTGTATGCTTGCACCTAGATGAAGTTCTGAGGTGGCCATGTTTGCAGAGAGAAGAGAGGATGGTGGCTGCCAGGGGCTGAGGAAGTGGGCGTGGGAGTCAGTTGTTTATGGGGAGGGAGTTTCAGCTTGGGAGAATGGCGTGATGGTTGTATGACAGTATGAAGATAGTGAATGCCACCGAACCGTGCCCTTACACACGATTAAAATGGTGAATTTTATATTGTACATATTTTATTGCAACAAAAAAGCATTGCTTTCTTAGGAAAAAAATGCTAAAATTAAATTATGTATTAGATTTATATAATATAAGGGCTGGCAGGTGGCATGGTGATTAAAGGTGCTGGATTCCCACATGGCCAACTGCGGTTTGAGTCCCGGACCTGGTGGCCTGCTTTCTCACTTTCTCTCTCTCTCACTCTGTCCCTCTCTGGTCAAATTGGAATAAACAAATGAATAAATAAATAAATAAAGTTAAATAAAATCATTTTAAAAAGATTTATATAATAAATTGTTTACAAGTAATTATATTTATTTTTAAAAGAGAATTGGTTCATTTAACTTTATTTATTCATTTGCTTATTTTAATTTGACTAGAGAGGGGCTTTCAAGCAAGCAGGGCTGGGATTCGATTTGCAGTTGGCCATGTGGGATCCAGCTCCCATTGCACAGCACTTACTGCGCGTGCTACAGGGCCGGCCTTGAGGTGGTTTTCTTGAGGTTGCATCTGTAGTTGCATCTGCTTGTGCCCACTGTACTGAGGGCTACTCACGTTTCTTGTCAGCTTCGCTTCAGTGATGTCACATTGGTAGCTCAGAACTGAGCAAGGGAGGTGTGTTTACACCATGGGAATTGGCAAATGCCTCACGCTGCAAACTAGGGGTTGTGAGGGGTGTGTGTGTGCGTACACGTGTGTGGGGGAGTTGTTAACACTAGCTGGTGTGCCACTGGAGGAGAGGCGCTTAGACTGACAGCAGATATTTTGGAGGTCGAAACTCGCCAGCGGTTTGGATTTGGGGGCGAGGGGAAGAGAGGACTCCACGTGCGTTGGTAGCTGGTGGCACCATGTACTGAGCCGGGGGCTGTGGAGGACCTGGCAGCTGATGCATCCTGGGCTCCGGAGCCCTGTGAGGCCCTTCTGTGGGCCAAGCCTGTGCAGAGATGGGACCACGTGGCCTGCCTTTGAGAAGCCTCTGTCTGTCGGAAGAGAGACGGGTCACTTAACAGGGTGTCCTGTGCAAAGGCTCGGTGTGGCTGGGCAAGGAGCCATCCCCACCCCCGGCTCCCCAAGCCCATTTGCTGAGTTGGTTCCTTGCCCGCCCAGCTCCCTACTGAGGGCTGTACCTGGGAGCCAGGGGTCATGGACACCGATGTGCGGCCCAGCGGCTGTTTCCGCTCACCCGTTTCCTCCTCCTTTTCCCATGCTCTGCGGTTTGTCCCACCCAGGCGTGGCCCGTGGGGTTTCTCTTCTGGCCTGCACCTTACCATTCCCAGAAAGGCCTGGGCTCAGCTTCACAGTATACCTTCAACCTGTCCCTGCCCATGGCTTTTCTTACTAAAACTTGCTACCTGAGCCCTGCCTGCCCGCCCGCCGTGCCCTGCGAGACAGCCCCAGCCGCACACAGAGGGCTCGTGACTTACTGGGCATCTTTGCAATGAAAGCTGTGACTGAAGGAACGACCCAGATGGGACCTGGGTGTCTGTATGAGTTTGCTGTGGCTGTCACATGGAACTACCACGAACTGGGGGACCGACAACAGAACCGTGTCCCCTGAGTTCTGAAGGCCGGAAGTAGAGCAGGGTGTTGGCAGGGCCCTGCTCCTTCAGAAGGCTCCGAGAGGGGACCCCTTCGGCCTCTTACAGCTTCTGGTGGTTCCAGGTGTGCCTTGGCCTGTGGCCCTGTCACTCCACTCTGCCTCCACCCCCGCCTGGCCTTTTCCCTGTCCCTGGGCCTTTTCTGTCTCTTCTGGCCACTTTTCATTGGATTTAGGGCCCGTGCTAACCCAGGCGATCTGATCGCGAGCTCCTCACTTCACTACCCAGTCAGCTCAGATGCCGAGGTTCCGGGTGGTCCAGTCAGCCCCCTACTGGCCTCTTGGTGTACCGGGAGGTTGGCGTCCCTGCAGTCACACCTGCCCCTCGGGCCAGGCCTACAGTTGGCCTTGTCTCCTCTGCGACCTTGGGGAAATGCACCTTAGAGTCCCTTTCGTCTCGCCACCTTTATGCTCGTCTTCCTTCCTGCCTTGGTAGCTGTGCCTTGATCTGCCAGGTGAGTGCCCAGCCAGGACTGTCCAGCTCCTGCCCTTGGGGTCCAGGCTCCTCACCAGCCTAGGGCCACCGGCCCTACTAAAGCCCTGGAGCTCCAGACTGGACACAGCCATGGCAGTGCTCAGAGGGCAGCCAGGGATGATTACAGGGCTGGGGAAGGATGGCTTAAGCTGATGAAGGCCAAGCAGCCCTGGAGTGTCCTTGAATTTGGAAAAGGTAATTACAACTTGAAGGGCAGGCCCAGCTGTTCCCCGTCTCCTCTGAGGACAGAAACAAAGGAAATGAGTGATGTACAATTAGAGCAGTTGGGTAGATACAAGGGTGAACTTCCTGGCCGGGAGTGGGGCCAAGCCCCAGGTTGGGTTTCCTGTGGCAGCCGGGGAACCTCCTTACCTGGAGGTCTCCAGGCCTGGGAATGTCTGCCTGTGGCTGAGTGAAGGGGGCGGAGGCAGGGGGTGGGGGGCTCTGCGTGGGGCACTCTCTGGCCCTGGAGTTCAGCTTCCTCCTGCCATTGTCCTCTGGGTTCCCATAAGGGAGCGTTCTGTCCGGCGTGCACCCTGGCTGGGCTCCCCGAGGAAGTATGCGTGCGTGTTTGGCTCCACTGTGCGTGCAATGAATAGTGCCTCTCTGCTAATCTGGACAAGGTCCGGGCCAGGTCTGGGGGAGAACAATGCACGGGCGTGTCCACCTCCACCAGGTACTTCTTAGAAAAACACTAGAGAATAATGCTGTGGCCCAGGTTGGACGCTGTCCCGGAGATCTGGCATCTTCCCAGAGCCTGCTCGTGGGCTAAGAAACTTAGTTTCTTAGGGACCTGATCCCTAAGACCCAAGTGCGATGGACAGGTGGCCCACCAGGAGCTGGACTACGGGACAGACCCACGTGCTGGATTTTAGACAGCAGTGCTCAGGACTGGTTTGGAAGCCATCAGGGGCTACCATGGCACCGGCTCCATCCCCTAGCCCTGGGCAGAAGAGGGTGTGCACGCATCTGAAATGTCTGTGGTTTTACAGTTCCCGCGTCCTAACTCAGTTGAAAATAGTTCAAAATATCCAAAGCATGAGGGAGGGAGCAGCCACTCTTCTTAAAAAAGAAGGGCTCAGTTTTATCTACGTAGGAAGTCCACCAAGTCTTGTGCGTTCTCCAGGAGACTGCGAACCAGCCATTGTCCGGCTGGCCTAGATGGCCGGCAGGCCTCAGCATCTCCTGCACGTTTGGAGCTTCCTGAAGGGAAGGAGAAGTGGGGCGAGGAGCTCTCTTAGGCACCCTCATGCCACCCCCTCAGGGGACTCTGCCACAGAGCTGCCCACCTGCTCTGTGTGGGGCTTTTATTCTCTGCCATGAATTCTGTCCAGATGGAGCAGAAACTCTGGGTCTAAGACGATGGTGGTGGGGTGGGGAGAGCTGGCAGGAACACGTGCCTGGCTCTGCAGGTGCCAGGCCAAGAGGGCACTTGCTGGGGGCTAGAGCCAAAGCTTCTCCAGATTTGGTCCCCAGGCCCTGAGACTTGCCTGCCTCGTGAGTCATAGTGGTTCATGGTGTTTGCGGATGGAGAAGTGTAGACTACTGGCCTGGAGGGAGAGCCCAGCCCTACGTGTCCCAGAGGGAGGGACTTCTCCCTTCTCATGTCCTAATTCCTAACCTCAGCTACTCTGGTTTCTTCTCCTTACCAGGCCGAGGGCAGGTCTGCCCTCCGTCTCAGGAAGCCCTTTTTGGAGGTGGGGGAGGTGGCACACGTCAGTGGGCTCCATCCCTGCCCGACGCCCCTCGTCTGGGCGGGCGCCTTTTCTAGCGCGGACCCAGAGGGTGCAGCCCAGAGGTGGGGGTAGCTGGAGGTGTGCCCTCGGCGGTTGGGATGCTGTGGGCTCATGCGATCTCGCCCCCGAGACCCTGGGCTCCTTAGCCAACCCGCCGGGCTCCAGCTTGCCGGCCCCACCGAGCGGCGCGGGAGGCTTAACCCTTGCAGGCGCGCAGCGCGCGAAGGAGGTTGCAGCAAACTTTGTTTGGCTGCGTCAATAAAACCTCCCGCAGAAGGAACCCTGCGCCGGGGAAGGGGAGGAATCTCTTCCCCCTCCGAACCCTCCCCTGCTCCGCCGCCCGGCCTCCACATCCGCCCACATCTGGCCGCAGCGGGGCGTCCGGGGGGGAGGGGCTGAGGCCGAGGCCATCGGTCCCCTAGGCGCGGGCTAGGCGAGGAGAAGGGGGGCGCTTGGGTCGTGTGCCCAGGTCTCCTCTGTCCCCGCGGCGGCTGCTCTGGCCCCTGCCGCCCAGGCTCGGCCTTGACAGGCGGGCGGAGCAGCCAGTGCGAGACCGAGAGGCTGGGCCGCTGGTGCGGGAACCCGATCCGCCCGGGAGGCGGGGGCGGAGCAGAGGCCGGGGCAGCGGGCGGGGCGGGGGCGGCGAGTGCGGGGAGGGGCCGGCGCCCGCTTTCCTCCCCCATTCATTCAGCAGATCCTGGGGGCCGAGGGGCTCCGGCGGCGAGCTCTGCACCGCAGGAGCGCGGGCGCGGCGCCCCAGCCAGCGCGCAGGGCCGGGGCCCGGCCGGGGGCGCTTCCTCGCCGCCGCCCTCCGTGCGACTCGTTGCCCACGAGCCACCATGTCCGACCCCGCGGTCAACGCGCAGCTGGACGGGATCATTTCGGACTTCGAAGGTGGGTGCCGGGCCAGCCACTGCGGCCCCGGACAGGCTGCGGGGGACCCTCCTGGCGGGCCTGGCGCCGAACAGGGGCGCGCGGAGGGGAGGCGGGACCCCCGATGGGGGCGCTCTCTGGCGGAGAGTGTCGCGCGCCCAGCCTCGCGCTAGCGTCGCCTACGTGGAGGACCCGATTCCGGGGACCCTCGGCTACCGCGCACCCCCACGGGATCCCACGGTCGCCCTGCGCGCCGACGCCCGCGTTTCCTTCCTTTTATTGTTGTTTGTGTTTGCCGAGCGACAGCCACCTCCTCGAGGACTCGAGGGCTTCTTCGGAACTTCCCGGGGACGCGCAGTTTCACTCTCGGAAATCAATCAGTCCCCTCCCTCCGACGCTCCCCGGCCCCCTCGGGCCTGGCGGCTGGTTAGGAGTTAGTTCTCCGCCTCTCCCAGAGTGGGCGGCCGTGTCCAGCCCGGGTGGACCTCCCTCCCCTCCCCCACGCCATTTTCAGGGCCGGAGCTGAACCGAGTCCTGGCTGGGGAGGGCCGCCAAGTCGCGCGCTCTGTACGCGGGGCGCACCGCAGCGGACGCCGCCCAGGCCGCCGGGGTCCAGCGTGGTGCGCCCACCGCCCCTTCCGAGGATGCCCTCGTCAGCCTCCAGAGTCGGCCGGGCCGGGAGGGGAGGGGCAGAGGGGACCAACGCGGGCCCAGGGAGCGTTTTGGCTCCCTTCGCTTCGGGATTATAAAGTGTGGGGAGACTTGGGGGCCTCTCCGTCGGCGCGCGGGGCTGGCGTCCTGGCCCCTGCTCTCGCCTAGGTGTGCGCTTTCGCGTGTCCTTGTCCTCGTGACTGCCGGCGCGGTGGCCGCGTCCTGGGAGTAAATAAGGCTGGACGGGAAGCTCACACAATAGTTTCCAGCCCCTCTCTGCCGGGCCTGAGGGGCGGGCCTGCCTCTGTCCCCGCCCCTGCCGGGGGCTCCCCGGCAGCCACGGCCAGAGCCCTCTGGTGGTCCGGGCAGGGGAGAGGCTGGGCCGAGAGCAGTTCCAGCTGCTTAGGTGCCAGGCCAAGGAGGGCCTCCCGCCCCCCACTCCCAGCCCACATGCCCGCCGGGGTTCAGCCAGTCTCCTGGGGACCAGCGCCTTGGCTGGATTCCAGGCAGAGTGGCAGCCGCTGTGATTCTGGGCTGAGTCAGGACTGTCTCGAAGAGGGGGTGCGCAGTGACCTGCACACACTGCACAGCACAACTTTGTCACACCTGCTGTATCAGCTCAGCCATGAGAGCGGTTTCCAGAGTCTAGTACTTTCTGTCCACACTGCCCCAGAACAAGGGGAGCTCTGGGGCTGCAGAGCTGGGACGAGACGTACCCCGCTCCAGGGCATCTTGGGGAGCATGCTCCTGTGGAGGTCTCCGCTCCCTGTGCAGAAGGGTTGCCCTCTCTGTAACCGCTCCTTTGCAGAGTGTCTCCACCACTGCCCCTCTGGGGCCTTTCATCTTCTTACATGTCAGCCAGTCTGTCCGTCCCTGCCCTGCGGTTGTGGAGCGCCCGCCCCTTCAGGCCCTGCACTCTAGCCAGGCCTGCGGGAGTCCAGGCTCCTGCTGTCCTTCACTGTGCTGATGGGATGGTGGAATGTCTGGGGATGTACGCGGGTCTCTATGGGAGCCCTGGGCCGGAGAGGAGGCAGAGCTTGGGAGGGGGTCCTGTTAGTTTTAGGGCTGTCAAGTTTGCACCATGGAGGTCGTTAGTGCCCCTGCCTTGGGGCCCCTGTGTGTAACGCTGTCCTCTGCCACGTGCCCCCATCTGGAGCCACTGGCGGCCTCTGTGGCTGCCTCCCAAGCCAACTTCTTGACCCTCCAATTTAGTCTGAGACAATGGCCTCATTGAGACTGTCCGGGTGCAGCAGCTGGCAGCCCTGTGGCTCCGGGGAAGCTCGCTCAGTCCTGGGAGCAGGGCCTGGATTGTCTAGTTCCTCCGTGCGTCTACCCGCGTGTGCCCTGAGCTTTCGCGCCCCCAGGCTTCCAGTGTGCATGTGCAGGAGGGGGTTGTGCACGCTGACTGGGGAGCAGAGGCGGTTTCCCCAGTGTCCTAGAATCCAGGAGTGGAGTTAGAGGAGGGGAGATGGCTAACCTTGGAGACAGATGGGAGGACGCAGGGAAGGGATGCTTAGAGGAGGAGTGGAGTGCGCGATCCAGCCCAGGCAGGGTGATGCGAGCTGGCCGCTCTGACCCAGGGAAGAGAGGGCACCGCAGGCTAACGGGAGATTGGTGTGGAGGAGGTGGGCCTCACGCCAGAGTAGGAATGAGATTGCAGGCGGCCGAAGGAGAGCGTTTGACCAGGGCCAGCAGCAGTGCTGCGAGGACGGGATAGCCGCCTGCTAGGCACTTCAGCTCCTGAAGATCAGAGCTCCATGGGCCAGGCCAGCAAGGGCCAAGCATGCCCACCCGGACAGCAGGGCCGGGCCAACACCAGTCTCTCCGCTGGGCAGGCAGGGCTGGGGTCTCTGGTGGGCACGGCCCACCTGGTGCTTCGGCTTCTGCGAGGTGGTGAAGGGGGTGGGGCAGCTGGCCACTCTGCAGGAGTGGCTGTGGCCACGCTGGTCATGAAGCGAGATGAGGCTGTGGAGGGCCTGGGTCACCAGGGCCACCCCCAAAGCTGGGCGAGTGCTGAGCCGCTGTGTCTTTTGGGGTGATTTTTAAAAACGATTTTTTCTTTTTTAAAATTTGCTAGAGGGCCTGTGTGCTCACTGGAGATGGACAGAGAGAGAGCAAGAAGCACTCCTCGTCAGGAGGTGGTCTCAGCACAACCCCTTCTCTCCCATTCTCCTCTCGGGATTTTGGGCACACATGCTCATGCAGCCGACACCTTTCAGTCGCCAGGTCTGGGGCTCAAAACACGGAGTCAGTCACTTGGGATCCAGCCGCCCTAATCAGCACACCACGGGCTGGCCCTGGGGGTAAATTTTGAACCAGCGGACATCCCTCCCTGGAAGCCAGAGGGCCTAGACGGCAGTGTTCGGAGGTTTGGAGCTCCTGGTAGTGTCCAGGTCCAGGAACGGGGGCATGATCTGGGTGGGTGTGTGTGGGTGCCCTCGCCAGGGCAGCACACCCTTTGGGCTGTTCCTGTGCACCTGTGTGTGTGTGTGTGTGTGTGTGTGTGTGTGTGTGTGAGGAGTATCGTGGAGTTAAAAATCTGCTGGTGCCCCACGTCCTGGGCACATCCACCCCCTGCATGGGGAGCACCTTTCTCTTTTTATCTTATCCCTTGCCTCCCCTCCCCCTACCTCCACGGCCTTCCCTGTGGAGACAGAGTTCCCGAGTGAGATCATTGAGCTCCGGCCCCATCACTGAGGGTTCCCGTGGGGTGGGGGCGGGCTGAGGGTGGCAGCGTCATCCCTGGGCACCAGCTTCCCCCAGCCCACCTTTGTCCTCCCTTCACGGAAGGTCTCGGGACTCTGTGGCAGCCCCATGTATGAGCAAAGGGAATAGTTAGCGTTTGCTGATGCGTTCTTTACAGAGTGTCATTTCCCACGTCGCCTGGCGGCGTTGCTGCTGCATGTGGCCCACGGGCGGCCGCCCCTTCTCTTTCCCACTCCCAGTCGCAGACACACGGCGTGTTCTTTGGTGAGCACAGGCCAGATTCGTTATCGCAAACATGATGACAACTCTGGGCTTTGTGTAACGCAAGCCGTCCAGGTGCCAGCTGTTGGCCTACTTTCCTCAGCAGTGTTTGCTGGAACCAGATTTGCGTCCCCAGAACAAATCCTGAAGTCCGTGATGTTTGTGGAAACAGGATCTGGCCCGGGACCCAGGGACTCTGCTCCCAGGGCTGTGTGACGTCTGCCCTTCCCTGGGCCCTCCGCCCAGGCCCTCCCATCTCCCAAGGTGGACCCTGTGTCCAGGAGGCTGCGCAGGCTCTAGGCCCCAGATGCAGAGCTGGCCAAGAAGGCAGGGATAGGGCCTCCCGAGTGGCAGGGACCGTGTAGATGCGGCTGCATGTCTGAGAGCCTGATGCCTCTGGGACACGGATGCTGGGCTGGATGGCTTGAGGTGTCCCTTCCTTCCCCAAGGAAAAGGCCCGTTGCTTGGTGATGGGTGCAGACCTGCTCTTAGCTCATGCCAGCGATAAATGCTGCTCTCCAGCCAGGACCGAGGCCTCCCGGGGGCCCACCTTCCTGTGGGTCACACCTGGGCAGGGGCAGGGGTGGCCGTGGTGCTTGGAGTGCAGAGGGGCTGGCCGAGTGCAGACCCCACGCGGTGCAGCTGGGGCTCTGTCCACAGCACCGGCCAGGCAGACACGTCGCCCCGCTGCGTGTGCCTCGGTGGCAGGAGCACCTCTGTCATCAGTCTGGCAGCTGGGCTGAGGGTTACCTGGGCCTGGTGTCTGGGGAGAGGCGGTGGGTGAGCACGGGGACACTCGTCTGGGTGGCATCTGCCTGGGAATGCTTTGATTCACAGCAGAGCATGTGTGTGTACATGTGAGCGAGAGCGCGCCTCCCACGGGGCCGGCTGTGCTGGGCCCTCTAGCTCCAGGCCTCCATCCCATCAGATCTCAGACTCTCACGTCTATGCCTGTCGTGTTTCAAGCTGACACTGAGGGTTTGAATCGCAGCTGCGTGTGAGATCCAGCTTCTCCCGAGCAGTGGGCACATTACTGCTACACCTGCCAGCGTTCTAGAAGGTTCTGGAAGAGGCTAGTGGGCAGAGTTTGCACTGAGAGACAGAGGGCCTGGGAGGGACAGGCCGTGTGGTGTTACGGTTAAGCCGATCTAATTCTGCCTCTTGAAAGCTGTGGGCGCCGTGAGCCTCAGTTTCCTCCTCTGTGAAGCAGTTAGAGACGCTGCCTCTGAGGGGGCCGGGGCTCAATGAGAGGCACACAGCTGTATCCCTGAGCCCAGGCCAGCCTCATGAGAGTGTGGGGGTACTGTGGGTGCAGGAGCTGGGGGCGAGCACCTGAGAAGGGCCTTCGGTGTGGGTGCTGAAGTGTACTCGCCGGCTGATGGAGGGTCACCTGTTGGATCCCACTGTGGGGCGAGGCCGGGCACCATTGCCGGCTCTAATTACGGACTCGGAGAGCCCAGAGCCCGTCCGGGGGTCCCTCCGAGTGTGGCAGGTGCCCAGGCTCAGTGCGGCTGCAGAGCCCCTCCGCCTGGCTGGCTGACGTCCCCGTGATTCTGTCCCTGGCTGGCTGGAGAGAGGGGTCCTCTTGCTAGGAGGTTGTCCCGGGCTCCCCAGCCTCCCCCACCCCACCCCAGAGTGCCACAAATGGGCGTCCCGTGTGTTGATCGGCCGAGCGCCAACAGTGGCTGGGCTGTGAGGGCCAGAGCCTGCTTGGGCTCTGAAGGCGCTGGCAGCAGGCGGTGGTGTCGGGAGGGCACTCCGTGAAGCCTTTGCAGGTGCCTGACCTGGTCATGGAGTGAGCGCTGCGCAGGGCTGGGCTGAGCTGGGCCGAGCTGGGGCTGCCATCTTGGGCGACCAGGAAAGCACGGGCTGTGAGGCCAGAGCTGGGGGCCGCTCGCCTGCCTGGGGCCATTCGCTGTGGGTCCCACACCGAGGGCACGGGAGCCTGGGCCTGGGGTGGGGGGTGCGGGGGTGGCGGACTCCATGACCGGGAAGATAGATCGACCAGAGCTCGAGCCCCCAGGGCTAGCAGCTGGCACTGTGCCTGGCGCCGCACGTGGCTCTGGCTGTGTGTGGATGAGGCAGTCCTGCCGGTGGTCACTCGGCACGAGGCATCGCCGAGGAAAACACCGACATGCAGATTGCACACCACCTGCCCTGTGGGAGCTAGGTGCCACTCAGCCTGGTGACCGTGGCCTCAGCTGTCCCCGGGGGACCCGTACTCCCATATCCTGGTACCCAGAGAGCCGAACTGGGGCTCCTTCTCTCTCTGCCGTTTCTGGATGCCGAGGGCTTGGCCACTAGGGTTCAGTGACTTGGCCACTGTCCCCATGCCCTTCCGTGGTCTGCCATGCTGGGAGGGGCTGCTTCAGAGACTCCCCTAGGGTACAGTGGGGAGGACGGGGCCAGGCAGGAGGGCCTGGGGCCTGGCTGGCTACAAATCCCAGGACGGAGCCCCACCTTCCTGCCAGGCCAGACCAGACCCGGTGCTCCCTGTTGGGGAGACCCCCTCCCTCGAAGAGCAGGGCTGTGGATGTTGGTGCTCCGGGCAGAGCAGACCTTCAGAGAGGTGTGTGGGAGAGGGCGCTGGGCAGCCAGGGGCTCTGCTGGGATTCTTGTTTGGAGGCTGAAGCCCCTGGAGCCTTTTCTTCTCTCTTTCTCTTCCTCCCTTCCTTCCTTTTCTTCTTTCCTTTCTTTTCATTCCAGCCAGGCCCCAGCTCCGGTGCTTTCCTTACAAAGCATTGAAGAGAAATGGCCCAAAGCGGCTTTCTTTCCAAAGCCCTCTTGGTTTCCCCCAAATTTGGAAGCTCTCTGGATTGCTCATGAGATGGAATGGTCCAGAACTTTTTGGAACATGGTTCCAGAAGTCTGAGGATTTGTCATCTCTTCACACAGACAGATGGGCCAGTCGGGCTGGAGACGCAGGCGCCCGCCGGGCATTGCTGGGCTTCGGCTGTTTAATCCGGTCTGGACGGAGGCTCCGCTCAGACGGGACCAGGAGACAGGCGCTGTAGAAACTTCGAGTTTGTTGTCCTTTTCAAAAGTGTTGCCAATGCCCAGAAATTTAGATGGAGGGACGAGAGGGTGACCTCAGTTTCAGCCAGGAACGTAAATGGTGAGATCTCCACTCACTTGGAGCTCCTTCCAGAGCTTGAGCATCCCCCTGGGGAGGGGTGTTCTCCCGGGATCGCCAGGGGAGGCAGGAGAGCCGGGACTGGGACTCCTCTGCTTCCTGCTTTTTTGTATCTTTTCATTTCTCTTTTCTTCCTTCCTTCCTTCCTTCCTTCCTTCCTTCCTTCCTTCCTTCCTTCCTTCCTTCCTTCCTTCCTTCCTTCTTTCTTTCTTTCTTTCTTTCTTTCTTTCTTTCTTTCTTTCTTTCTTCTTTTCTTAATGATAGCATGTGCGAGAGAGAGGGAGAGACAGAGGAGGAGGAGGGGAGAGAGGAGGGAAGGAGCACCCTTCGCAGGGTCTCATCACGGCCTCTCCCCTGCCCTCTAGCTCCTCAGTGTATCCTCAGGCCAACGTGGGACCTGAGCCCACGGTGGGCACGTGGCTTCCAGCACTGCAGGCCAGTATGCGGTGGACTGCGGGCCTTAGGCTGGGCCTCCGTGTGTTTTTTCCCTTTCTCCCCTCCTCCAGAATTTCTGAATTTCTCCCAGTCTCCCCTTGTGTCTCTGGGCCAACGGAGAAGCTGTTATTTGCCCCAAATCCAGAAAATCAAGGGCCCAGCCTTAAACACGATGCAGCATCTGCCACCCTACCGTGTCCCCAAGGCCCAGATCCTGAGCCTGAGCCAGAGCTGGGGCAAGGCGACTTTGCAGGCAGTTGGCAACAGCTCCCCAGGGAGAGGTCCCATCCCGAGGAGGGGTGCCCTCCTGTCCACTCCCACTCACTCCCACTTCCCCTCAACCTATCTCAGTGGGGCTGTCTGGTGTGGATTTTCCCCCAGGCTTTTGTGCGAGGGTCCCTGGGGGCTCAGTTAGGTCTTTCGTGGTGGAGGGTGGGGACAGGGAACAGGGATCCTCTGCCTGGGTCCTGATTAGACTCTGACTTAGGAGTTCCTGGGAGCTGCCTTTTGCTCCTCCCAGAAACTGCTTCCCTCCCAGGGGCTGACAGTCTGGAGCCCTTTGAGCCTCTGTGGAGTCTTTTCTGACTGTGCCTGGGGTCCCACGCCTACCCCACGGCCAGTGGCAGGGAGGGATCCTGGCTCTTCTGGAGCCCTGACCACCAGCCTCTTTATGCATGGACTTCATAGGCAGTGTGTGCTGGGGCAGGGCCTTGGGGTCTGGGGTACCTCCTAGAGGGAGGCTGTAGGTGAGGGGCTCCTGGGATTTGGGGGGCCCACCTGAGCCCCAGTCAGTGCCCCTCTGCCTCTTTTTCTTTTTTTGGGGAAGAGAGAGCAGTGCAGCCGTAGGAACCGCCGCCCTCCCCCAGCAGGCCTCAGGAGGGTGCAGTTGGTCGGTCCTGGCCGCAGCCTGGTGGGTTTCTGTGCTTCCAGGAAGGGTCTGGGATCCAGCCACCCCTCCCTGGGTGCAGGAAGCCGACTCTGTGAAGAGAGACTTGGCCCCACTGTCCACGTGGGTGGGCAGTGTTCCTGTGAGGGTCAGGCCAGGCCCCGGCCTGCATCCCCGAGAGAATGATGTTATCTCCAGTGAAAGGGTCCGGCTTTTCCTGGCTCCGAACCAGGCCTGGAGAGGCGGCCTCTCTGGCCCCACTCTCGGGCAGGCAGTGGTGTGCTCTGTGCATTGGGGTTGACTTTTTTCCTTTCCTTTAAAATCAAATGCTGGAATCTCCATCTCCCACCCCAAGCCCAGGTTGCATGGTTTTGGGGTGGGGAGTGGGCTCTTGGTTCAACATAGGTGGTCACAGGTACAGAGGACTTTGACAGAGGGGGTAGGGCCTTGGGACTGCCACCGATGGCTCCCTAGCCAAGCCTGGGTGCACCCTCGCACTGGAAGTGCCCTACTGCGCCTGAGACTCAGGCTTTGCATCACCAGAGGTGAATGGCCAGGTGGGGAGGCCCGGGTATGCTAGGGAGGCCGGTGCCTAGGAAGGCCGGTGCGTTTGGAGGCTGGGCCAGTGCCCAGGGAGGCTGGTGTAAAGGGAGGCTGGTGCAGTTGCAGGTCTGTCCTGGCGAGTGTGAAACCCCGCTTCCACCCGACTCCCCAGAAAGGGCTGTATAGCTAACCTGAGGCTAGCTGGGGCCCCTTGGTGGTGGGTGCCTGTGTCCCCTGCCCACTGGGTCGCTGCCACAAATCCTGGCCTGGGGGCGGGCCCTTGCAGCAGCTGATGGGGTGCAGGCTGGGGACACTCAGGAGGGAGGTCGGGCGCAGACCTTGCCTCTCCTGTGCTCCCCTGGAGCCAGCTGTCCAGGCTTCTGGCTTCCCTCCCTCCCGCCCTCGCTCTGCGTTCTTTGTCTCTGACCCAGTCCGGCCCTTCCAGCTGTCCCCGACTCAGGGCACCTCCTCTGAGCTGGTTCCTTTACTGAGCACCCTGAGCACCGGCTGAGGGCCAGACCCTGGCCAGCAGCGTTATATTCCGGGTCTCGGGATCCTCCGAGAGCCCAGCAAGATTAACCCAGACGTAGGTTCAGGTGCTGGGAACTGGCCCAGGTCCTTCCAGCCCCCTCCCAGCTCCTGCCTGGGGCTGCCAGGCGGGCCTCCCCTCCTCTCTCTCCCCTCCTCTCCCCTCCTCTCCCCTCCTCTCCTCTCCCTTTTCCCCCCTTCCCTCCCCTCCCCTCCCCTGCATGGGCATGATGGAAATTCAGTCTACCAGTGGTGAGTGGGGACAGCCTGGGGTCCTGGGCCTGGGGGCTGGTGGGGGATGCTGCTCTAGTCCGGTGACCACAGGTGTGAAACAGGAATGACAGTGCAGCCTGGCGGGGTGGCTGGGGGCTCGGACAGATGGCTCCTGGGGAGCGGCGTCCCAGGCCACTCACTTTTAGAGTCCAGCTGTCAGGGCGGGCTTGGAGGCAGAGTGGGTGACGGTTTGTCATGCTGCATGGGTCACTCGCTTCCCTCCCTGTGTCCAGGCTTTCCGTCTGCAAAG
The DNA here is from genome assembly GCA_026018925.1 of Tupaia tana. NCBI lineage: Eukaryota > Metazoa > Chordata > Mammalia > Scandentia > Tupaiidae > Tupaia > Tupaia tana. The sequence continues at coordinate 67,126,055 of JAKSZU010000011.1, forward strand.
TGGGGACAAGGTGATTCAGTGGCCTCAGGGGACTGAGCATGTGGGCAGCGCTCCGGAAATGCCGACGATCAGAGTTCCGCTCGACCACCGTGTCCATTCAGACTTCGACCACCACCCGGCAGGTGTGAGGCCGGCACAGCTGCCTGGTGCCTGCCCTCAGTCGGCGACGGTCCAGCGGGAGGGAGGTGACTGCTGTTCTAGGCTGGGCGCTGTGACCCAGAGGGGAGCATGGCTGGGCCCTGACCTGCATCTCCCTGGCTCTGGCTGCAGAACCTTCTCTCTGAGTGCACACTGTCAGCCTCGGCAGGTCCGGCACCTGTGACCGACGTGACCTCTTCACTGGGCCTTTGCCCTCCGCAGTGCCCGGCACGCAGCTGAGTTCTACACGGCCTTCGGTGTGACTGCCCGGGGAGCCGAGTGCTCACCTCTGACCGGGGACGTTGTCCTTGGGTGGCTCCCAGAAGGTGGGGGTGGGTAGGGGGTGCTGAACTGGCAGCTCCGAGGTCCCTGACCAGGGCTGCCTGGGCGGCTCCTCTGGGCTTCTTTTTCAGGAGAGGATGCTGGGGGCGAGGTGTGGAGCCCACAGGAGGGCCGAGGCGCACAGCCAGCTGGCCCGCCCCCGACGCAGGACTGCTCAAGCGGGGGCCAGGGTCTTTCTTTTCTTTTTCTTTCTTTCTTTCTTTCTTTCTTTCTTTCTTTCTTTCTTTCTTTCTTTCTTTCTTTCTTTCTTTCTTTCTTTCTTTCTTTTTTTTTTTTTTTTAAATAATTTTGCCAGAGGGCACCTGTACTTGGCAGAGAAACAGAGAGAGAGAAAGAGAGAACCCCCCGGGAGATGGCCACACTGCAGTCCCTTATTCACTCTCTTCTCAGGATTTTGAGCACACACTCACACATGCTTGGAGTGTTTTTCAAGCCAGCGAGTCTGGGACTGGAACCGTTCAGTCAGCCATGTGGGGTCCAGCGCCTTCACCACCACGGCACTGGGTGACTCTGGTGTCTGTTTTTCACCAAGCTCCTGAAGTGATTCCGAGGAGCAGTGGGACCTGCAGATGGCTGATCCGAGGTCAGCTTCAGAGCCGTAGGTGAATCTGGAGACTGGTCTGGGGACTCGCGGGGGTGTGCGGGAATGTCGCCTCCTGGAGCTGCGTGGGGGGAAGCACGAGCCGTGCTCTGTGGGAACTTGCTTAAACACACACGTTTGTGTACGTGTGCACACACACTCGTACACATGTGCACATACGTGTACATCCATGCGTGCACACACACGTATACACATTCATACACTCACGTGTGCACACACACTCGTACACATTTGCATGCACATACCATACGCTCACACACTCATGTATGCACCGTCGTACACTTGCGTGCACACACACACCATTAAAGGAGCGGAAGGACGTTTGTCAAAGTATTGATGGTGGTTGTCTGGGCTGTGGTTTATGGATTTTCTCCCTTTGTGTTTTACAAATTTCCTGCCTTGCAGCTCACTTGCTTCTATAGTCAGGAAGAAAGCAATAGATGTTCTGCTAGAAGTTCATTGTCCGATGATCAGCTTTGAGAGATGAGGAAGCTGAGGCCCAGCAAGTGCCGGGTTCCCTGGCGGGCACAGCCAGGGCGTCTGAGGCCCTGCTGGCGTTTCCACTCCGGGTCAGGATGCCGGACTGGCCTCTGCAGGCTCTGCCTCAGCAGCTGCGTTTTTGGCCACAAGGAATGTGGGCTGAGCTGGGCGGAGCCGGCTGGAGCGGGGCGGGCTGCCCTCCCTGCCCACTGCCCGCAGGCCCCTCCAGCCAGGCGGGTGTTCAGACTCTGTGGACCCGGCTGCCCAGGCTGGAGCTGAGAGCCCAGCCTCAACACGGCCCCCTGTGGGGTCAGCAGTGTCCGGGCTGGAAGAGACCTTTCTGTCCAGCCCTTCCTGTTCCTGGCCAGGAAACTGAGGCCAGAGGGTCATCAGCCTGGCCCTCTGGTTGGGTGTAGACGGCACTCGTGACTCTGTGGCGTATCCAGGCAGCCCCTGGCTCAGCGCGCCCCCCACCCCCTCCCGATGGAGCAGCCTGGGAGAGGACAACTTGGCCAAAACCTTCCATTTTTAACTAAGAAAAGAATGGCCCACCTGCAGCCCCCCCTGACCGGCTTTCTCCGCAGGCGGGTGTGTGTGTGTGTGTGGGCTGTTTCTGGCTAGGAGGGGTGGGCCCTCTTCCTGCCAATGCCCCCCACAGTCCCTGGTGGCGGGAAGGGCCCACCTACCCAGGGGCCGAGATGGGAATCCGGGAGGTGGTATCAGCAGGCCTGGCCCCGCCACCCCCTGCCCGCTGCAGGTCAGAGGTCGTGGGCTAAGCTGGCTGCTCTGGGCGGTGGGGGCTGGCACCTGGGCCAGCCAGCGAGGGCTAGGGTGTACCATAAACAGTGTGGCCAGTTTTCCTTCTCCCGCAGGCCAGAGCAGAACCTAGGGTTCCATTTATGAGACGTGCCTGGGACGGGGGGGTCCCCCTGAGCCACACTGTCTGCCCAGGAGGTCCTCCCTGGGCTTCCCCTCTTGGAAAGAAAGTACGGGCAGGAAAAACAGCCTCGCAGGGGCACGTTTACGGAGGGGCCCCTCAGAGGTGCCAGGGCGCCGAGCCCACAGTGTCTTTGCGAAGGTGTCTGTCCTCCCCCAGGGGCCGTTACCTAGCACCTTCGGTGCAGGTGGACAGGCACGTGGAGGCCCGGCGAGCAAATGCACAGAGAAGGCCTGTGTCTCTGCCTCGGAGCTGGGGGGGTCGGGCGGGTGGGCAGGTCACCAGTGCAGACCTGTGCGCACGGGAAGACCGGACTTGGGAGTCTGCTGGGGCTGCCCTGCCCAGAAGGGGATGAGGATGAGGGCGGTGCTCGAAGGACCACAGCTGGGCCTTGGGGCACAAAGTCCGAGCGTTGGGAGACCGGCCCCTCGTGGGGCCTGGCCTCTTTCCCCGCCATCCCAGGCGTCCCTTGGCTTGTAGCCACACCACTCGGGCTGCTCCGTCGTCAAACGAGCTTTCTCTTTGCGCGTGTCCCTGCGTCTCATGAAGACATTTGCACAGGACTTGGAGGCCACCCCACCCAGGATGATCTCATTTTGGGGTCCCTGATTCTGCCTGCAGAGCCCCTGTCTTCAGCTAAGGTCACATCCACCCACAAAAGCGAGGAGGGCAAGGACTTGGGTATGGCTTCATGGGCCGCCATCAGCCACCACAGTGGCTTAACTGAGGGGACCAGGGTGTTCCAGAGAGCTGGCCGGCCCCTCCCCTGGCTCAGGTGGTCTGGGGAGCACAGGCTTCTGGGCGCTGCTCTGACCTGAGCCTGAACTGTGCCCCTGGGGTCAGCACCCCTGTAATTAGGCTGGGCGCAGCCTCTGCTCCTTCCGCCTCCAGGGCCCAGTGCAGAGAGCCCCTTCTGGCCCCGTGGCCTCGGCCTGGCCTGCGTGATTGATGGAAGGCTTCACCTGGCCAAGGGGCCCTGGCATTAGGGCTTTTTTTTTTTTTCTTTTTTAAAATGCGTTCCACATTCCCCCAGTATCAGTGGGGTGGGGTGGGGGTTATCTGTCTCGGCACATCAGGAATGGTCAGTACCCCACTTGGGCTTGCAGTGACCAGGGGAGGAACAGCCTGATCTGTAAGGGGGGCCCCCCGTAGACTCTGCTGTGGCAGAGTCCCCCAAACGTCCAGCCCCATCAGCAGAGCTGACCCTTCCCCTGGGAAAGAGCGGGATAGGTGCAGGCACCACCCTGCAGGCCGGGCTGGCTTGCAAAGTCTTTTCTTATTAACTTATTTTAAATGTAAAAGTGTATGTATGTATTTATTCTATGAGAGAGGGCGAGAGCGAGAGAGAGAGAACACCTTTAACGGAGCACTCTTCCTGGAGGGTCAGAGGTGGGCTTGAGAGCCCGAGCAGTCTGAGAAGGGGCTGTCACAGCCCAGGGGTGCCTGGGGAGGGTAGGGGCCCCACTGGTGATGGAGGGTGGGGGGAGGGAGGAGGATCAGGGGGTGGGCTGAGAACGGGGCTGTTTTCTGGGGAGGGACCCTGCTCTGATCTGGAACCGAAACTCAGCGCTCTGTCCCCAGAAGGGAGGCCAACTGGTGAGAGGGTGTGGGATGTGGCACTTAAAGCTCAGAAAGCCCCAGCTCTGGGGACTCCGACCTTTGAGGTGAGGCCTGGAGCCCTTTTGAAGTCACCTCCCTGGAGTCTCCCCTGCCTTATCTGAGGCTGTTTATCAGGGAACCTTTGACCCAGCGGCCTGAACCCATTAAGCCCCGCCCCTAGCCCCAGGTGGGCCATAGGGAGCACTACTGAGACTGAGAACTGAGGGCTGGCACCCTCAGCCCTCCTTCCTGGTTTAGAAGGGGGAGGGCGTGGGGCCATTCCAGGTGTGCTCCTGTCCCCGGAACTTTAATTTAGTGAAGAGAAACATACGTCGCATCTCAGGGCAACCTCTGACATCTGCCTGGAATGACCCTGTGGCTCTCCCGGCTCACAAAGAAGGCCTTCGTCCCAGATGGCTCCTCCTGGGGGCTCTGCCGCTTTGGAAGAAGATGCCCTGAGGCCTGAGTGGGGCTTCCTTGCCTTTGATACTGGTTTTGCTTGGTGTAGGGAGATTCCCCTCCCCTCCCCTCCCCCCCCTCCCCTCCCCTCGCCTCCCCTCCCCTCCCCTCTTCTCCCCTTACCTTTTGGTTCTTTTTTTTTTTTTTTTTGGAGAGGTTTTTTTCACTATAGGGCGCGTGCACTCGCCAGACAGACAGAGACATAGAGACAGAAAGCGAGAAATCACCCCCCAGGGGGGATGGTCACGCCGCAATCCCTTCTCCTCCATTCTCCTCCTGGGATCTTGGGCACGCACACGCGCCCAGCGTGAGTATTAAGCCACCGGGTCCGGGACGCGAACCGCTGTCGACTACATGGGAGTCCAGCGACATAGCCGTTACGCTAACTGCTGGTTCCCGACCTTTTGGTTCTTTTTAAAAGGGTATAGCCATTTCTTTTTAAGTTCAGTTTTATGTTTTCCTTTCTCCCATGAGCGAGAGACAGAGACAGATCCTCTGTTCCATCAATCACGCAGGACTCTGTTAAGAGTCCTCCCTGGCCCACCCTAGCCACAGCCAGCCCTGGAGCACAGGTGTGCTTGGGCCTGGTGTGTTTGGAGAGGGCTCTGGATGGGGACGCGGGGCCCTCCCACGTGGGTCAGCTCCGTGGGGCTGCTCTGCCACTGTGGGGCCTAAGCTGAGTTTGCTTGTTTGTTTTGTTAGGGGCACATGCATGAGAGAGACACAGACAGACAGATGGACAGACTCCCTCCCCTGGGGAGCGTGGCCCCACCACAGTCCCTTCTCTGTTCCTCCATCCTGTTGGGATTTGGGGCCTGCATGCACACCTGCCTGGGTGTGTTTCAAACCCCCAGGGCTGAGGCCAAACCGTGGATGTCCATGTGGGATCTGGCTCCTTAGCCACTAGGCTGTGGGGCCGGCGCCCTCTCTCTCCGCTCTCTCTCACTCTCTCGCTCTCTCTCTCATATGCGGACACTTACTGTTGGATTTGGGGCCCACACTCCTCCTGGGTAATCTCTTCTCAAGATCCTGACCTTAATGACACCTGTAAGGCCCCATTCACAGGTTCTAGGAGTTAGGACTCAGGCGTATCACTTTAGGGGACACTCTTCACCCCACTCCGTTTGGCAAACCTAGCGTTAGCATCATCTGCAGATGCCTGGTGGGTTCTGGAGGACCTTCAGAAGGGAAGCTGACAGAATCCCTCCCATCCTGGGGACGAGACGAGGCTGGCCGGGAGCTGGGCTGCTTCCACTGGCCTTGTTGGCCAGGTTGTGCGATTTCCGGGGAGAAGTGAACACAGCGAAGCTGGGCATAGAGAAGGCCTGGAATCCGAGGCTAGCTGGTGACCGCAGCACCGCCGGCTGCCCCGCATTTGTGTCCCGCCCTGAGGGGACTGGGCTCGCGAGCTCCGTTTCTGGACAGAATGTCCTGGTTGCTGTGCTCTGTAGGCTGGCTGAGGGTCTCGTCCTGCAGAACTGGGGGCTGGGGCGTGGTTATTGCCCTTGGCCACACCTGAGAAGTCCTGCCACAGGGCATCATGTGTCAGACGCCCTCTGTTCACGCATCATCACTGCAGGCAGGCCCGGCTTCTGGGTGGGGAGCCCGGAGAGCTCCAGGCCAGCCCCTCACACAGAAGCAAGGGCTGTCATCAGGATAAATTGGATGGGGCAGGGTGACCTCACGGTCCTCAGCTGGGGCTGGGTGCCTCCTGCCGTCTCGGGGGGCCAGAGACTTGGAGGTTCTCAGGGTTGCACCTGCAGCATCCCCCCGACCGCCCCCAGGCAGGAGTGGGAAAGGTCAGCCTTTGCGCCTTGGCCAAGGAGCACTGGTCAGGCCCTTGGAAAGACAGTGCGGGGCTGTGGACCCAGGCCTGCGTCTGGTCGGAGAGGTGCAATCGGGGGCTGTGGCCTGGGTATCCATCCTCACCACGTGTGCCTGTCGCCCAGGGTGGCCTCCTGGGGCCCAGCTGGGGCCCGTGGCAGAATGGGCCGGCCCAGATGCTCGCTTTGGCCGCTGTGGCCCAGCCAGGTCTGGCCTTGGGGAAGGCAGAGGGGAGAGGGATTGAAGGGGGTCCCTGAGCTCCCTTCTTTCCCAAGCCCTCTGAGGTTGAGTGTGTGGCTTCTAGGGAGAGAGCGTGTCCCCAACCTTTGTGCACACTCTGCCGTCTGGCAGGCCTGGGCTCACGGGCTATTCACCGGCCTCCCTGCGCGGCCTCCCTGCGCGGCCTCCTCTTTTCTTTTCTTTTTTTTTTTTTTTGGAGAGGTTTTTGCTTTTTTTAGGGCGTGTGCGCTCGCCAGACAGACAGAGAGAGACAGAGAGACAGAAAGCGAGAAATCACCCCCCAGGGGGGTTGGCCACGCTGCAATCCCTTCTCCTCCATTCTCCTCTCGGGATCGGCCTCCTCTTTTCTTAAGCCCTTCCTTTTGGACTCTTCTTCCTGAACACTCCCCTCCCATCGGTACCCATCCTCCCACTCTGTCCTGAGCCTGCCTCCCCACCTGCCCGGTAGCCATCCCCTCCTCCATGGAGCAGCCCAGGCCTGGGGTGGTGTCTCAATTTGTCTGTACAAAGCAGGTCCTGAGACAAGGAGGAAAGCGGGAGGCAAGGGGGTGCCCAGTGATCCTGGGAGGAGAGCGAGTGCTCGGGGGTGAGGCGGCATGGGCCAGCACCTTGTGGCGGTTGTGGCCAGGGCAGCTGGGGCTCAGCGCCAGCCCTTCACACCCTCACCGTCGTGTCCTGCGTGGGGAAGGGAGTGGGGGCACGTAGACCCCAGTTCTCACCGAGGGCTGGCTGAGCGTTAACGTCTTCCAGCCTTCTGCAGGCTTGTCACCAGGTGGCTGCCAGGAAGGGGCCTGGCAGACAGGCAGACCCAGGCCACGCGAGGTCAGGCGATAACAGCGAGAAGCAGGTACAGCCCTGGCTGCCGATGCAGTGTCTGCACGTGCCTGCGTGCACACCCACCCGTGGCGCACACGTGGCAGGCAGGATTAGTCATCGCTACGGACGCCACCTGACCACCTCGTTTGTTCCTGCCGCACGCGGGGCTTTCCTGTGGAGCTGCCATCCCTGCCGGGTCTCCCGCTCCCACCCTGACATGAGGAGCGCGGCTGACGTAGAGGCTGCAGCTCATCCTCCAGCACCCGGAGGCGTGGGGCCTTCGGTCTGCTCTGCCCTCGGCCTGCCCCTGCCCTGCCTGCCAGCTCTGCTGGGCACCCTGTTCCCAGACCCAGGCTTGCTTTTGTGGCTTTCTCAACTCCTTTCCTTTGAAGGATTTGTCACTTAGTGACCTGGGTGTTCTGTCTGCGCTGAGGGCTGCAGTGGGGAGGGAACCTTCCAGTGGCTAATCCAAGAGAAGTGAGGAGTTGAACCCTTGCAGCTGGTTCTGTCCTGCCAAGCTGAAGCCCTGCCCAACTGCCCCCTCCCCGGCTTCACAAGCCCAGGATCTAGGTCAAGGCCTTGCCTTGGGCTGTGGTGTGGGCCCTGTCTCCGGCCGCGCGGGGTTCCCGCGGCCTTTCCGTGCAGGCTCTGGGCAGGCACAGGAGGCACCTCCTCCCCCAGCCCTGGGTGCTGCCCTTCCTCGGACAGATCTGCTTTGCTGCCACTCGTCAGCCACTCTGTCCGACTAGGATCCGCGGTCTTCCTGGAGCCCGAGCTCAGGGCTCAGCCGGGCAGAGGGAGCCACCGTGGGCTCATTTTGACCTTGGGCTCCAGCATTACTTAGTGTGGCATTTGTCTCAGGCTGGAGCAGCGCTTTGTGGCTTTCTGGTGTCCTCTCCCCAGACTGAGACCTGACCTGTGCACCAGGAGGAGCTGGGAGAGGTGCAGTGGGGGCCCTGCCCTCGGTCTCTGTGTGCCCATACACCTCCCTGACAGCCCCAGGCCAGGCTGCTCCTGCTTCTGCCCCCAGGGGCACAGCGGGAAGGGCTAGATCTGGAGGGGAGCACTGGCCTCTGCGTGGCCGCCACGCCGGAGAGACCGTCGGTGTTTGGTGGACAGGAGGGGCTGTGTGTACATCCCGGGCTTTGGGACAGAAGTGGGCTGTGAAGTCTTTTTCCAGGAGTGGGGACGGGCCAGCAGGCAGAGTTATTTACCGCCTCCAGCTTGTTTGCACCAAGGTGGTTTTTTCTTCAGTTGCCGGAGGACATATACACTAGCCGGAGAGAGACAGAAGGGGGGGGGGGGGGAAAAAAGCACCCAGGAGGCGTGCTCATGCCCTATTTCCCTATCTTGCTGAGATTTGGGGCACACACACCCCATGTGTTTTTTAAGCTTGCCGAGGCCAGGATTGGAACCCGTGGTAGACCTGTGGGGATCCGGTTCCCTTCAACACTGGGCTAAGGAGTAGGCCCGAAATGGTGCTGATGGCTTTAACTCCTGAGAACGTGAAGGGATCCCCCCTTAGTGGAGGCGGATCAGAGCCAAACAGGAAAGCGAAACACTGCGATTCCATCCAGAGACAGTCGTTTTCTGCAAGGGTGTGAGCATGCGTGTGCACGTATGCGTGCAAACTGCACATGTGTCTGTGGGATGGAATTAGGATCTTGGTATGCATCTTGCATCCTGCTATTTTTACTTAATACTCTCAGCATTTCTCATCTCCAAAGATGCAATTTCGATGACTGTGCAGGGTTTCGTAATGTGGGCTTAGGAGACGAGCGTGCACCGAGCGGTTCCCAGTGTTTGCGACCTCAGTGTGGCGGACGTCCTCGTCACCGGCCTCCCTGTGCTTCTGCGATTTCCAGGCGGATCCCAGTGGATCGCTGTGGGCCGTAGCGGGCCGCAGCGCACAGACCGTCTCCAGGCCTTGGTGCCCGGAGCAGGGCCGGGGAGGCTTCAGGAGCAGATGGGGTTGAAGGCCAACCCCAGCTTTGGGGGAGGCTGGAATTCACAGGGGGGCAGGAAGGCTGGCAAAGGTGGGCACCCCCGCTCTTGGGGGGCCTTCCTGATGTAGCCTGCCCAGATTGCCTGGTGCCGTGCAGCAGTCCACAGTGGGGGTGTCCACGGGGCTCTGTCCTTGCCTGGGGTTGGGTTAACTCCTTGCAGACAGATGGAGGCCACCCAGAGCTGCCCCCCCCCCCCCCCCATGCCCTAGGCCAGTGAATAGCCACTTGCCAGCCCCGTCGCCCTGGATCTGATGTGTGGTCACCTGGGCATCTCGAATCTGCACGTGGACAAGGGCATGAACACCCTCGTTGGCCTCAGTGGCCACGCACCCCTTGCTGCCCTAGCTCCTAGGGAAGACGAGTAAGTGAGGAATCCCTGCAGGCTGGGGTGTCTCTGGGGAGGTTTTAGCATTGGGAAGGGAAGTGGGGAAGGGGGAGGTCTCTGAGTGACATTGTGACCTGGGTGTAGTTTCAGGACTGCTGGGGAGGAGGCAAGAGTCCTCTTCTGCCAGCCTTGGACCGAGCGTGCTCCTGACTCCCCAGCGGGGTGCCCCTCGCCACGTCCTCTGTGGGAGGCAGCTGCACCCACAAGGTCTCCCTTGTAAAGCCTGCCTTAGGGAATGGTCTTGCTTCATTGCCAGATATTCCAGCGTGAATCTGGAGTGATGTTATTCCCCTGACGCCTTCTCCCACCATCTGGGGTTTCTGTGTGATTCCAGGAGAGGGGAGAGGAGGCAGCCCTCTCCCTGGGCTCACGTTTGGTCACTGTGGAGTGTGGTTGGGCTGGGTTGGGGCCGGGTGGACAGCCGGTGATACCCCTGCAAGGCACCAACCACTTCACCGCCCGGTTCTCATCTTTCCCGCGGCCCCCTGGGCTCGTGTCCGCAGCATTCTCAGGGAAGGGGTGGCTGAGCGACCTGGCTTTCCTCTCCCACAGATCCGGAAGCCAGAGTAGGAGGTGGAGGTGTGGCAGGGCCCCGGTCCCTCTGAAGGTTCTGGGGAGACCCTTCCTGTCCTCACAGCCTTGGGGGCTCCAGGCAGCATCACCCCCGTCTGTTCTCTGTCTCAGTCTTACTCCTGTTCTCTGTGAGGACACTGTTGTTAGACTAGAGCCCCTCCTCAGTCTGGGGTGGTCTCATCCTGGGGGCCATTTGCAAGGACCCTATTCCAAGTAAGGCCACAGCCACATCTGGGGACACTGGGCCCCTGGAGGGAAGTGGGGCTTCTCAGGCCAAGGAGGGAGTGAAGACCCAGGGCTTCCCTGCCACTGAGGTCCCGCTCTGGAGGCTCCTGGAAGGTTCCATGCCCACCTGCAATCCCACCACTGGAGAGTCTTCTAGAAACACCAGGGGCAGTGAAGGGATGGTCCTTAGTGTCATGGCTTAGAGGTCAACCAGTCCTTCCCAGGGAGCCCAGCCATAGCCCCGAGGCCACCTCAGCAGTCACGGTGTGGCCGGGATGGCATGGGGTGGGAGTGGCGTGGACTGCAGGGCAGGGCCAGGGCAGGCTGTAGGAGGAGGCAGGAGGGAGCCTGACTTTGCGGGGTGCTTGCTTCACAAATGGGGAGGGGGCGGGGGCAGCTGGTGGGGGTGGGGCATGGCACCTCCTTCCCCACATTCTAGCTGGGAAGAGGGGTGGCCCAGGATGGCCCAGGTGGGTACGACTTTGGGGTGTAGCCTTGGTGTGTTTGCTGACGGTGTCTGGGTTGTGTCTTAGGTGGAGGTGAGGAGGCCACGGCAAGACAGAAATCAAAGTTCCTGAGCCAGAACGTTCTGTGTGTGTTGTGCCTGGGGGAGAGGAGCGGAGTGGGCGGCCCTGGCCGGAGCATCTGGGCCAGCACCGTCCGCTGAGCGTCATCGGCAGGAATCACACCATCCACTCACCTCACCCTCTTCTCTTTGTTTTTCAGCCTTGAAAAGATCTTTTGAGGTCGAGGAGGTCGAGACGCCCAACTCCACCCCACCTCGGAGAGTCCAGACGCCCCTGCTCCGGGCCACTGTGGCCAGCTCCACCCAGAAGTTCCAGGACCTGGGTGTGAAAAACTCAGAGGCCGCGGCCCGCCATGCAGACCCCCTGAGCCAGCGCTCCCCGAAGCCCTCCCTGCGGAGGGTGGAGCTCACGGGGCCCAAGGTGGCCGAGCCCATGTCGCGGCGCACTGAGCTGTCCATCGACATCTCGTCCAAGCAGGTGGAGAACGCCGTTCCGGGGCCGTCCCGGTTTGGGCTCAAGAGGGCCGAGGTGCTGGGCCACAAGACGCCCGAGCCGGCCCCTCGCAGGACGGAGATCACCATCGTCAAGCCTCAGGAGGCAGCCCACCGCAGGATGGAGCCCCCCACCGCCAAGGTCCCCGAGGTGCCCGCCGCCCCCACTGCAGATGCAGTCCCCAAGAGGGTGGAGATCCAGGTGCCCAAGCCAGCCGAGGCACCTACGTCCCCCAGCCCAGCCCAGCCCCTGGAGAATTCCGAGCCCTCCTTGATGCCGCAGCTGCACAGCAGGCTGGAGCCCAAGGCCCAGCCCCCCACCGCTGAGGCCCTGCCCAGAGGCCAGGAGGGTAAGTGGCAAAGCCTGGGCCTCCCATGCTGTGCTGCGGGTGTGGGAAGAGCAGGGAGAGGGGGTACTTCCGTAGACCAGGTACACAGGGCGGTATTCGGAGCTCAGGGAGGTGTCTGTACTCTGTCCTCTGGGGACACACTAAGATCAGCAGGTAGGACTTGAATGAAACTTTGGGGAGAATCTCTGAGCTGCGAGGAGTCCCATATTGGCCAGCACGGGCTGTGCTAGGCCCTTTGCCATGTAACTCCGGATATGGGGCCCGGGAGGGGGCCCATGGGGGGTATGGCGGGCACTGGCTGGGAAGTGCTCACCTTTTGATGGCTGTTGGCCTGACAGCTGGGCCTGTGGGAGGCAGAGTCCAGCTCTGCAGAACTGCTGAGGGCCCCAGGGCAGAGAAAGGAGGGACTCTGCCCTCTCAGGGTCACCTTGAGGGTCTTACTCCTCCTCTTCCCCAGGGAGAGGTGGTTGTGGCCAGGGACAGGAGAACATGAGTGCCTCTGCCTCTGCCGCTGCTTCTCAGGGCCACTGGGGAGACGTCCCTGGGGACAGCTGCACACGGCTTCACGTGGGGGGGTGCTCTTGGGGGAGGGGAGGGAGGAAGGGGCGCTTCCCGTGTCCTGGGAGGGCTCAGACCTCAGAGGAGAGCTTACAGGGAAGATGGGCCAGTCCCCTGTGGGAACGCCATGGTTGGGGTGTGCTGGGGGTCCTGGTGGGGCCTTGGTTCACGGGCCGTGTTAAGGTGCCGGCGGATCCAGTTCTGGGTCCAGGACTTGCCATCCAGTTAATGTTCAAGGGGTTCCCTGAGTTGGACACAGAACGTCTGAGTTTTCGCGATCTTTACTTTTTTCCTTTATCCATGGCAGAGTTCATGGTGTAGAAGAGAGGGAAGCACCCTCCGTAGGGTATGGTCACGCGTGACCCCTTCCTCCAGCCCTCCAGCCCCCTGGATCCTGGGCACCCGCCTCTGTCCTTGGGGGCTGGGGATCTGAACCACGGTCACCCTGCGGGACCCAGCCTCTCTGGGCAGTGCGTTACCCCGGCGCCGGCCCATTCTGAGCGTAACCACTGTTTTCATCGTCACGAATACGCAGAACGAAGGCTGCCTCTGCCGTCTGGCCGTTTCCAAGTGCCCGGTTCAGTGGCTTTAAGTCCTTCGCCTGTGCAGCTGCCACCACCACCATCTCTGGGACTCGTCTTGGAACACTGAGGCTGTCCCGTTAAGCATCTCCCGCCCCCGCCCCTGCGCCGCAGCCGCCATCGTACTCTGCCCCGGGAGCCTCCCGGGAACGAACCCAGCGGTGCTTATCCCTCTGGAGCTGGCTCTTAGACTCGGCACAGCGTTCTTCAGGGCCGTGTTGTGACCTGTGTCATTTCCCCTGCCGGGGCTGGCCGGTACTCTGCCACACGGATAATAGCGCGTCGTTTCCCCCGACGGCCACTTGGCGGCTTGCACCTTTCCACTGTGGCGGGAGCTCGTGGTCACGTCTGTCTAGTACCTGCCCTCTAGTACCTGCCCTCGGCTCGATGGCCTCTTTAGATGAATATCCCGGTGGTTGGCGGACTGGGGCTGGAGGGGTGGGTGCCCTCACATGCCCACCTCCGTCCTGCCCGGGTGCTCCTGTGACCCAGCGGTCTCAGGACTCTTGGTCCTTTGAAGGTCCCACTCTGTCCTGGGTGATGTCGCTCCCCTCTCAACTCAACCCTCAGAGCCACCTGTTCCCCCACCCCCACACGCCACCACCTAGGGGCTGCAGGCGGCAGGGTGTGGGACAAAGGCCTGGGCGGTTCTAGCGGAGTGGCCAGAGGCTGTTTCCCCCCTCTGCCCCCCCCTCCTGCCGCCCCAGGATGTTTGAGGATGTTTGACGTGCCCCTCCTGGGACGGTGTTGCGCTGCGCTGAGTCAGACAGGATGTGGTTTGGAGATGTTTGCCACTGGGTTGTCAGATCTTGACAGCCAGTGCCAGGTGCACCAGGGGGACGGGCGAGGGATGTCCTCCCAGGGTGGCACCTCCATGGTGGTGCACGAGAACATCTTCCTCCTGTGGCAGATGCAGCTCACTCCCACCTCGCGCAAGACTGTGCTGGGGACTGGGCCCACAGGGACATCTTGTGGGCCGTGTCCCTGGGAGCTTGCTGAGCCAGGTTGAGCAGGGCGGGGGTGAGCCGCTGCTGGGGAGCCAGGCAGGAGTGCCGGGGGCGTCCCAGGTGTCGATGCCACGGGCTCAGCTTTGAAGAGGGTAGGACTTAGCCAAGCAGGACGGAAGACGAAGGCTTCCCCACACAGGCAGCGGCTGGCCCGAGCTGGGGCTGGAACACTGAATGATGGAGCCAGGTGAGAGCAGACCTGAGCACCGACCCGACTGCCCGGGAGGAGGGCTGCTCCCGAAATCCAGCTGGAGGCCTGAGCTCCCACCAGCCCCAGCGAGGCCCCTCCTGCCGTTCCATCTTCCCCTCTTCTGGTCATGGCCTGCCCAGGGCCTCTGGACACAGCCCTGGCTCTCTTCCCCTCACTTCCTGCCTGTCTTCCCTGCAGACCGGCACGCCCATCCTCTTCCTCCAGCCGTGGACGTGCCCAGAACCCACGCAGGCCCTGCTCTGACCGCGCCCCCGGCTGCCCTGCCCCTTGCACCTGAGGTCCAGCCAGCATTGCAGTAGGGAAGGGTTGGGCAGGGACAGCTGGGGGCCCACTGACCAGACGCTCGGTCCCTCTTTGTCCACCCTCAGGAAAGCATCTGTGTTGTGGCTGGTCTTCACCCAGGGCCATGGCATAGGGCAGGCTCTCCTGGGGCCTCAGCGACCCCCTGAGCCCAGCATTGATGGCTGCACTCCCACCCTGCACCTCCCCTGGCCCACTCCCCGGGCCCTCGGTGGTCCTCACTGTCCTGCTCAGCGCCCCACACCCTTCCTTACCACTCCCACGTCCTGACCTCTGCCTGTCATCACGTCACTGCTGTCTGTGGAACTCCTACACACCCCTCCACGCCCCGCTCAGAGGGCTCCTCGGAGGAAACCGTCCACCAGCCGGGAGGAGCCCCGCTTCCTCTCATGCTGCCCTTTTGCCTCTTTCTCACGTGAGATGCCTTGTGTTAGCTGGAGATGTGAATTAATTTCTGCATGGGCCTTCCTTCTTCTGCTGGAGAAGTAATTTCAGGTTGTACAAACAAACAGTGTCTGCTCTTCAAGATGCAGAGAACGCAGAAGCCAGCGATGGCCGCTCTTCACCTGTTGCCGTCTGTGCTTCGGCACTTTTCCGTGCCCTCCACTAGAGCCAGGTTATTTAAGGAGGGCTTTGCATTTGTTTTATAAAGAAACCTGGGCCGGCTCTGTGGCCTGGTGGTTACGGCAGATGCATGGTTCGAGCCTCAGACTCAGCGGCTTAAGGAACACATGTGCACGTGTGCCCGAAGTCCCAAAAGGAGGGGCATGGGGAGAAGGGGTTCTGGCATGCCCATGCCCCATGGGGGCCTCTGACTAGGGTAGTGAGACGGGGACAGCTCTTTTGTGACTCTTGCAGGCAGATGTGGGACCTCATGGACACCCCTGCTCCCTGCAGGGACCAGCAGATCAGTTCCCAGCCAGCTCCACCTCCAGGCGCCAGGCCTCCTGGGCCACGGGCTTGGGTACCCCCGCCAGGGTCTGGGGCAGGGTGGACAGTGACGAATGCTCCAGAGGGCTCCCTGCCTGTGGTGTTTGTTTCACTTTGGGGGTCCAGGAAGTGGTTGGAGTTTTGGGAAGGAGAGTGGGGCCCCAGATGGCTGGGGGGGGGGGAAGAGAAAGAGCTGCAGAGGGTGGGGCTGCCACCTTTTCCTCCCAGCCTCAGCCCGGGGGGTCTAAGCACCACGCTGGCACCACGCTGGCACGGGACTGGCTCTGGGTTTCTGAGGCTCTGTCCCTGTCCCCGGACTTGGTTCCCTCTTGTGGCTTTTGTGGTCACCCTGGTCCTCTGGAGCCCTGGCAGGGGACAGCCATTCCTCCTCTTTCCGTCCCTGCATGGGTGCGTCTGGGCAGGCTAGGCTGCAGGACCAGAACCCAGCCTGCAAGGGCGGGCGGGCGGCTGCTGGCCGCCTCCCAGGGGCCACCCTCGGCAGCCTGCAGCCCCGTCCCGAGGCTACCTTATAAGGCGGCACATCTACCCGCCCTGGTCCGCTGCCTCCTCTGGATGCTCGGTGGGGGCCTGCTGAGTTCTTGGGTGGGTCTCGCTTCACTCGGAGTCAGCCCTTCACCCCGCCCAGCCTCAGGTTCTTAGTCTGTCACATGAGGGAGAGAAGGACCCGTGGCCCTAAGGTGACAGGGATCCAGGCCCTCCGTGGTGCAGCTGGCTGCTCTCAGCTACTCCAGGCCCCAAGGTGGGGGGTCAAGGCCTTGGTGGGAGGGCCACCGGGGCGGGGGTATGGTGGCATGTCTTGGCAGAGTGCCCGCATCCCAGCTACAAAAGTCTAGAATACTGGCGGTCATGGGTGGAGCCTGGAGAGAGGTGGGAGGGGGCCTGCTTCTTAGCCTCCATGCACCACGCCTGTGTTTGGGGCCGGGCTGGGGAAGAAGCTCGTTACAGACAGGGGTGCCGAGGCCGGGTGGTGCCGACTGGGTTGGTTGAAGCCGGGGATTCCTGGGGCCCACCCAGCAGGGCCGGGCGGCTGGAGAAACTGGGACGAAGTGGCTGTGGGAATCCAAGGTCCGGCTGAGGCCAGGGCAGGGGAGGAGGCGCAGCCAGGGAAAGGGGATGTGCCAGGCCCAGACTGGGGCGTCACGGCCCCCAGGAGTTCCTGTGGGGTCAGGAGAGGTGGAGAGAGGGTGGCCCCATGCGATTACGGAGGGCACACTGGACCTGTCCCTGAGCTGTGACCCCTGAGGGCAGGTGTGTGGCATCCCCTTGTCCCAGCACCAGGTGTGAGAGTCCTAAGGACTCGGGTCTGATGAAGCCATTGGGGAGCGAGCTCGCCTCTCGCCATGCCTGGGCCTCAGCCTGCCCAGTTCTGTCCTGCACGGGCTGACTTCGGGAGAGCCGAGACTTTGTGTCAAGGAGACCGTCCTACTGGGCTGTCTTGCTGGAAGACCCCTCTGTTTCCCCCATTGTCCTGACTGCCCTGGAAGGCGATCAGGGACACCCAGTATGGTGTTTGCTCTGGGGCCAGTCTCTCCCTCTCAGAACTAGCGCCTTCTTCTCTGCACTGCTCCTGGGGCCCTTCCCACACATCCCGGGCAGGGAGTGCCTGTGTACTGGAGCACAGGAGGGCTGACCGGGGGACGTGGCCAGGCCAGGTGGGTGTCCTTTAAGGTGGGGCAGAGTGGGGGGGCAGCGAGGACAGAGCCTGGGTCCGGGCTCAGGGAGGCGAACCCTGCCCTCGCTGGCTGCCAGCTGTCTGCCCAGCCCTGTGCGCGGGAGTAGGAGGTCCGGGAATGCGCCCAGCTGCTGCCAGGCTGTAAATAGAGCGCAGCTGCGGGCGGGGGTGGGGAGGGATGGGCGCTGAGGCCGCCCCGGCTCTGTGGGCCACATGGTCCGGGTGAGGCCTCTCCAGGTGCATGGCCAGCAGGCTGCCAGCCCCAGGGCAGCTGCCGAGGCGTCTGCACAGGGCGCGGCTGTCAGGGCGTGGCTGGCCAGAAGGCACTGAGCTCTGCAGGAGCACACCGCGAAGGGCGGGCGGGCGGCTCCCCACCAGACCCTGAGTCCCAGCGGGCGGGCCTGCGAGGGTGCTGACCCGTACACCCTGGCCCAGTGTCACCAGGTCACACATCTGAGACACTTTGCATGGGTGGGTGCAGCCCCAGGTTTGGCCAGCGCCTTCGGAGAGGGAGAGCCGCTGGTCCAAGCTCACAGCTGCCCTCACCACGCTGGGCCGAGTTGGAGTCCACTCTGTGGCCTCTGGTGGGAACCCTGGCCCTAGCCCGGGTCGCAGAACCAGAAGTTACCCTGGAGGGCACAGATTCCTGCTCCCTCCTTCCAGAATGGCCCACAGGGGTTGCAACTTAGAATGTTCCTGGTTCCTGCTAAGGCCACCATGGAGGCCTTGCCCGCCCCCGTCCCAGAAGGCACAGACTTTGCCCACGGCCAGGAGCCCTTGCTGTGCTGCTCTGGGCCAGATGCCCTACCCTCTCTGCGTCCAGTTTCTCCTCGCCTGGTGCACGGATTGCTCCTGCGGTGTCAGCGGAGTGGAGTGCTAAGTTGCGAGGCCTGGCCGCGGGGCTCCACGCCAGGACAGGACGTTTCCGCAGGATGGGCAGCAGCAAGCACCGAGTGCAGCCCTGCCAGGCCTGCCCGAGCCCCAGAGCAGTGCCGGTGTAAGCAGCCGCTCTGGTCCTGGCCCTCGTCCTGGTGCGGGCTTCTCCCACCTGCAGACTTGTATTACGTGCTCTCTCTGGGGCCAGCCTCGTAGCCTAGTGGTTAAAGGGGGCTGGGTCCCATTTTGACAAACTGGTTCAAATCTGAGCCCTGGCAGCTTGGTTAAACATGGAGCCTCTCTTTCTTCCCCTGGTGAGAGCATATGCCTTCTGGCAAAAATGAAATAAAAAAATAACTGCTGTTCTCTGTGTCCCTGACTCCCACTTTCCCTGTTAGCTTGTCCCGTTTTTCATTCTAGAAAGCACGGTCATCATTAGAGAACACAAAACGAAGCTCACGTGCGTGTCAAGAAGGAAGCCCATCTCTCCCCTCCCTCCCTCTTTGCCTGGGGTGGCCCATGCTTGTGTGGTTGTCCTGGCTTTAGTGCGAACAGTACTTCTGGGCTCGTGCAAAACCGCCCAGGCCTCAGTACCACAGAGACTTTCTGAGATCATGAGGGAAGTCGGACTCCTGCAGCTGCTTTGATTGCTTCCATTTAAGAACCCCGTGCGCATCCTCGCGTTCGGCGCTGATGGACTTAGTGCCTTCCTCTCCATAGCCGCATCACCCGCTGCCATCGGGTCCTGCCACTCTTGTCCGGTTTTTATACACGTATTTGTGCACATGGGACTGTGGGCTAGGGCCTTAGAGGTGGAATTTCTGCATCAACACTTTAAGTTTTAATCCGTGCTCCCACACTGGCCTCTCTGGTGCTTATACCGGTTTTCAGTAGACATGGCGAGAAGTCCTGTGCCCTTGCCTCCGCTGAGGGGGAAACGCTGTCTGCTACCTCCTTGGTGATTTATTTTGTATATCTTAGTGAGATGAATTGTTTTTAAGGTTTCTTGAGAGAGAGAGAGAGAGAGACAAACATCAATCAGGTCTCATGCCGCCATCCTCCCGCCAGCCAGCCAGGATCACACTTGCACAGGTACCTGGTGTGTACAGGCTGGCTCAGGACCCGACCCCGATCTCCCGTATGGCTTCCAGCATCTCAGGGTGTTGTGCTGCTGCTGCTGCTCCACGCAGAGGGTCAGGGATCATCTTCAATTGTTTACAGGCCAGGGACCCTGTGCTCCTTTTCAGTTTGGCAATGAATCCTCTTCTTGTTGCTGTGTATATATGTGTGTGTGTGTGTGTGTGTGTGTGTATGTATGTATATATATATGTGTGTGTGTGTGTGTGTGTGTGTGTATATATGTGTGTATAGTCTTTGGGTGCATTCACTCAAGAGAGAGAGAGACACAGACAGAAACAGTGAGAGGAAAGTAAGAAATCACCCTCACACACACCCCCCAGAGGGATGGCCACACTGCAATCCCTTCTCCATTCTCCTCCTGGGATCTCGGGCATGCACACATATGGACCCAGCATGATTTTCAAGCCACCAGGTCTGGAACTCGAACTGCAGTTGGCCATGTAGGAGTCCAGAGATGTAACTGCTATGCCATCTGCTGGTCCTATATTTTAAAAATTGTTTGAAAGTTCTTTATACCCTTTTGTCATAGCTGGTACAAGCACCTTCTCCTAGTTGCTGACTTACAATTTTATTTATGGCACGCTCTTCCAAAACAGAACATTTTAATGCTGATGTTGTCAAGTGTCTGCTTTTTCTTTTAGCTTTTGGAATTCAGGTCCTGCTTAGAGGCCTTCTGCATTCCAAGATTGTAGGAAGGAATTTCAACTGCATTTTCTTCTAGTACTTCTGTGGTTTTGTTTTTATGTATCGTGATCATTAATGCATTGGAATTGATCTCGGCTTAAGCAGTGTGGGAGGGCTATGCGGTTTTGCACAGATGCATGCAGTGAGCGTGGTCTGTAGCATGTGGGGATGTGTGCATGTGCTATTTTTATCAGCTTGGGTGTCACTATTGTGCTGCCTTAGCAAAAACAATCTGGATGCGTTTCTTTTTTCCTCTGTGTTCTGGAACATTTTAAACAGCAGTACAATCATCTCTTTGTTCAAACTTTTAAAGAATTCACTAGTGAAACCATCTGAGCCTGATACTTTTGGGAGTCTAGTACTTTAAAAACTTAAAAAATTTTTTCCATGGGTCTGAGTTTTGGTTTTCATATATATTTTTTTCCTTTCTTAAATTTTACCTTTATTTTTCTAGAATATTATCCTTTGGGTTTTATCGAAAATCCCTTAGGTCAGTCAGAGGTGGCTGCCTTAGTGCACTTGGTGGAGACGTGTGAGGAGAGATTAGCACCATCAGTGTGTGCTCAGCAGCTGCCCTGGGCCCAGCACTTCCACAGGGGGCGTGGCTGGGAGGATGCCCTGGGTGCTCCGTGAGGAACAGCACTCGTGTGCAGTGAAGGGTAATGTGTTCTGAGAGGGACAAGTCCAGAAAGCCTTGCACCCCAAGGAGAGAGCCCTATCCCCACTGATGTAGCCTTCCAGGAGGTGGTGACAACAGGGCAGCTGGGTCTTGAAAGGGGACAGAGTGGTCTAGGCGAGCAAAAGGCCTCTGGGCTTTAGGAGTTGAGAGGTGTGGAGTTGCCCAGGGCAGCTTTCAAACTCAATTTGGACTGTGGCCTCCAGTGAGAAATACATTTTACATCACACACCAGGATGTGCGCGTGCAGGGGGAGTTGTGGAGTAAGGCCCACGTTTGCTGTGCTCCTGCCGCACTCTGGCATTTCTATTCTTCCCCCCTTTTTTTGGAGAAGGGAAAGGCTCTTCTTTTTTAAAATTTTTCTTCAATTTTTGCTATCCCTGGAGACAGGGAGAGATTGGAAAAGCAACTCCCCAGGGGGATGGCCATGCTTCAATCCCCTCTGAAGATTTTGGGCACACATGCCCGGTATATTTTTCGAACTGCTGGGTCCGGTACTCAAGCCGCACAGTCGGCCCCTTGGGGTCGAGCCACCCTACCTAAGGCCACCTACTAGCCCTCTTTTCCGTTTTAGGTTTATTTTACTCGTGAGCACGAGTGTGCGCTTGCACGAGGAGAAGAGAGAGACGGGCACTCCAGCAGGGCCCTGCCACGTGGGCCCCTTCCCCAGCCCTGCAGCTCCTCAGGGTCGCGCATGCCCGTGCAGCACACCTGGCACGTGTCTGGTCACCTTGGGATCTGGACCCACGGCAGCTGTGTGGCTTACAGTACTGCATTTCAGTGTGTGGCCAACTATGCCACCACGGCTAGGCTCTTTTTATTTTTTTAAAAAGCAGCTTATGGGGGCCGGTGGGTGGTGTGGTGGTTAAGGCTGACATTCCCACATGGCTGACCCCCGTTTCAGTCCCGGACCTGGCGGCTTTCTCACTTTCTCTCCTCTCTCTCTGGTCAAATTAAAATTAATGAACGAATCAATAAAATTAAATAAATAATTCTTAAAAAAAAAAAAAAAAAACAGTATTTTTTGAGCTAGCAGGTGCGTGGTTGTTAAGGCACTGGATTTCCACATGCCTGACGTGGCGTGAAGTCCCAGCCCTGCGGCTTGCTTTCTCACCCCCCCATCAATTTAAATAATGATAATAACAATAATAATAAATAAAATTAAATAAAATAATTCTCTTTTTAAAAAGCTTTATTTAATTGACCTAGCATACAACGCACCCATTTCATAAAGGGTGTCAGTACACTCAGAGCTGTCCGCTCGTCATCACTGAAGTCAACCGTAGAAAACCGTTACCACCCCAGGAAGAAGCCGCTTTTTAGCTACCGCTTCCCCGTCTCCCCACCAAGCAGTGCCTAATTCCTGTGGAGATCTTACGTTCACGAACTCACCTGTTCTCTTTGTTCGTCACTAGAGGTGCCTTGTAAATGGAGCTGTTTTCAGACGCTGCTGGCGTCTGACTTCCCCCACTGAGCCCCGTGTCCCAACGCTCCCGGTGTAACGTGTATCAGAACTTAGCTCCTTTTTTTTGGAGAGATTTTTTTTTTTTTTTTTTTTGCTATAGGGCGTGTGCGCTCGCCAGACAGACAGAGAGAGACATAGAGACAGAAAGCGAGAAATCACCCCCCAGGGGGATGGTCACGCCGCAATCCCTTCTCCTCCATTCTCCTCTCGGGATCTTGGGCACGCACGCACACGTGCCGGCGTGAGTTTTAAGCCACCGGGTCCGGGATGCGAACCGTGGTTGACTACGTGGGAGTCCAGCGACATAGCCATTATGCTAACTGCTGGTTCCCGAGAACTTAACTCCTTTTTACGGCTCAGCACCCTCCCACTGCGGATAGACCCGTTCTGTTTGTCCCTCATTCGCGGTCGGACATTTGAGTGGCTGCCCCCTTTGGCCATTGTGAATGCGTTTTTTTTAATTGGGAAGAAGTGCTGTCGTGATCCACCATATGAGCCAGTGTGGGATGTGCCAGCCTGCGTGGTGGGGTGGGGGTGGCAGGCCCGAGGAGGCTGAGGCCAGACTGAGTCATGCCGGGCGGAATGTGTGGAGCGGCCGTGGACCCGAGCAGGTGCACCGGCAGGAATGGTGTTTATTCGAGAGGTGTGGTGAGCTGCCAGCTCTGGGTGCTGCTAGGCTCTGAGAACGAGTGAGAGGGAAAGTGAGAAATCACCCCTTGGGGTGGGGGGTGGTGCACACCCCCATGAGAAAAGAACTTAACAAAAAAGGCAAAACAAAATGTGCTTTAAATAAAGGCAGGCCCAGCCCTGTGTGTGACCTGGCTGCACTTCCCCTGTCCACAGCCCTAATCCCAGCCCTGCAGGCTTTGACGGGCCAGAGTTTGGCTTCGGCCCTACCCGGCACGGCTTGCAGTGCCTGAGCAGTGGGCTGGACTCCAGTGTAGGGGCGGGTGCAGCTGGTGAAAACTGTGCCCCTCGTGGGCCGGGCACGAACAGCACCAGGGCCTTTTCCAGCCCTTCTCTTGCTGTGAGTGTTCGGGGTCCCTGTTGGGGGATGTCCCTCTGAGTGGAGTGTGTCGGCAGGAATGGGTGCCCCGTGTACCTGGGGATCCAAAGGGAGCAAGAGAACTGGTGAAGGGGCCGTGAGCTCGCGGGCCTCTCCGAGAAGCAGAGGTGCGGAGGACCTGGGCTGGGACCCTCTGACAGCGAGCGGGGGTTTCACAGGGGCAGGGGTGGGGCGGGAGCCCCTCTTTCCCACGCCCCTCGAAGCACAGCTGAGTGCACTTGTGCAGGGGCTGCGGTCGGCCTGCTCCCTGGGTTCGGGGCAGCTGTGCTCTATGCAGGGGCTGCGTGCCAGACAGCTAGACTCTGAGTCCCGGAAGTCATGTCATGTCTGCAGGGTACTGTCACATCGTCCATAAGACCAGGATGCGCCGGGGGACTCAGCCCTGAGCTCCGTGTGCCCTGGTAAACCACCAGGCCCACTCCTGGCTCCGGGCTGCCGTGCGGTGTTTCCTCTGTACGTGGGAATAACAGGCCCCACCCCTTCAGGAGGTGCAAGATGGACTTCATGTTAAAAGCTGGGATTTGGGGCCACACTTCCTGGATTTGAATTCTGGCCCTACCTCTCCTAGTCTGTGACCTTAGACCAGTCCATCTCACCTTTCTGTGCCTCAGTTTCCCCATTTATAGGCTGGGAGGAGGGGCACTGAGGGTGTTCCTGAGCAGGCACTGGGAAGGGCTTCACAGTGCCAAGAGCTGTGCTCACAGGCCTGTGCAGCAGGCAGCCATGTGGGGCGTGGAGCCTGGCCCCAGGCATGAGGAGAGGTGGAGGTGGAGGAGGGGAGGAGAGGTGGAGGTGGAGAGGTGGAGGAGGGGAGGAGAGGTGGAGGTAGAGGTGGAGGAGGAGAGGTGGAGGAGAGGTGGAGGAGGAGAGGTGGAGGTGGAGGTGGAGGAGAGGTGGAGGTGGAGGAGAGGAGGGGAGGAGAGGTGGAGGTGGAGGAGAGGAGGTGAGGAGAGGTGGAGGTGGAGGAGGGGAGGAGAGGTGGAGGTGGAGGAGGAGAGGAGAGGTGGAGGTAGAGGTGGAGGAGGAGAGGTGGAGGAGAGGTGGAGGTGGAGGAGAGGAGGGGAGGAGAGGTGGAGGTGGAGGAGGAGAGGAGAGGTGGAGGTAGAGGTGGAGGAGGAGGAGAGGTGGAGGTGGAGGAGAGGAGGGGAGGAGAGGAGGAGGAGAGGAGGGGAGGAGAGGTGGAGGTGGAGGTGGAGGAGGAGAGGTGGAGGTGGAGGTCGAGGAGAGGAGGGGAGGAGAGGTGGAGGAGGGGAGGAGAGATAGAGGTGGAGGAGGAGAGGTGGAGGAGGAGAGGTGGAGGAGAGGAGGGGAGGAGAGGTGGAGGAGGAGAGGTGGAGGAGAGAAGGGGAGGAGAGGTGGAGGTGGAGGAGAGGAGGGGAGGTGGAGGAGGGGAGGAGAGGAGAGGAGAGGTGGAGGTGGAGGAGGGGAGGAGAGGTGGAGGAGAGGAGGGGAGGAGAGGTGGAGGTGGAGGAGAGGAGGGGAGGTGGAGGAGGGGAGGAGAGGAGAGGAGAGGTGGAGGTGGAGGTGGAGGTGGAGAGGTGGAGGTGGAGGTGGAGGTGGAGAGGTGGAGGAGGGGAGGCAGCTGGGAGCCTGGAGAGTGTTGAATGAGACCTCTGGGCAGTGAGAGGAGGCGGAGGAGGCTCAGAACCGGAGTGTGGGACTGGGCGGTAGGCCTCGCCAAGTAGGAGAATGTGTCCTCTCTGCCGTGTCCCTGCCACGCTGGGATATGTCCCCTCTGCCGTGTCCCTGCCACGCTGGGATGGAGGGCGGAACCTGCATATACAGATCACAAGCCGCCAGCAGCTCCTGCGACTGAAGACAGGCGATGGTGGGTGGAAGCCAGTCCCATGAGGGCATTGTCTTTATTCACGTGTACGTGTTCATATGTGGGACTTCCGTGATTCACCCCAGACTTCGGTTTCATAAAAGATCTTAAAGTTCCTCTGGTGGGGACCAGCAGTTAGCGTAATGGCTATGTCGCTGGACTTCCACGTAGTCGACTGCGGTTTGCGTCCCGGACCCGGTGGCTTAAACTCACGCCGGGCGCGTGTGCGTGCGTGCCCAAGATCCCGAGAGGAGAATGGAGGAGAAGGGATTGCGGTGTGACCATCCCCCCTGGGGGGGTGATTTCTTGCTTTCTATCTCTCTGTCTCTGTCTTTCTGGCGAGCACACGCACCCTATAGCAAAAACCTCTCCAAAAAAAAGGAAAAAAAAAAAAAGTTCCTCTGTTGCAAATCCCCCTACAGTGAGGGTTCCAGGAAGCCCTCCTGCAGGGACACCACTGCAGTTGGTCACGTGGGCGTGGGTGACGTTTTAGAAGGTTCTCTGCAGTCAGAGCGTACAGGCAAAAGGATCCATGTCAGCCAGTCTCTCCTGTGTGTGTGTGGGCACCCTGCCTGCTGGGGCCTCCCTCCCCTTGGGGGGCTGCTGTTGCTCCCCACTCCTGTGCCCTGGTGGTAGAAGGGCTCCCCGGGGTCACATGCACCGGGAGTCCCTGCCTCATAGGTGGAGCTGGCACCTGACCAGTCCGAGTGCCCGGCCTTCACGGTGTGGATGCAGGCGGAGGCTGTAGGCTTCATCTTGGAGTCCCGCCGCAGATCAGCCTCTGTGGACCCGGCACTCAGGCCTGCCCAGACCCCTGTCTTCTGGACTTCGGGAAGGCAGCCCTGCGGCCAGACCTCCTAACCCGTGGCTTTGCCCATTGGGCCCTCGGATCCCATTGGTCTCTGGCTCTGTCCTGCCCTCCACGTCTTCCTTTCCTCAAAGCCCACTGAAATCTCCAGACGCCCAGCCAAAGTCACCCTCCTCTGTGGCTCCCTGAGCTGGCCAAGGGCTTACGGGGGTCACTGTCCAGATGGTCATTTGAGACGTGTGAGCCCTGCTTCCCTGCTGAACCCTGAGGGCCTGTGCAGTGCCTGGGGGTGTCTGGTCCTGGCAAGGGGCCCGGGTGCCAGACTCCCCTGGAGGCAGGGCAGCCTGGCTGTTGTGGCCCCTCCGGGTGTTCCCCCTGGGAGCCTGCCACCTGGGCTCCCAAAGCCCAGACCAAGCCTCCGTCCTCCACCTGCCTGGCTGTTTCTGCTGATGCTCCGGACCTCCCGGCTCACCCCTCCTCCTGGCCTGGCAGCGAGCAGAGACCCAAGGAGCTCGAGGGAGTCTCTGTTTGAGCATGGGGTGTAGGCTACAGCTGCTCCCCTGTATACGCCCAGCCTCCTGCTCTGCAGGACTGGGTTCCCTCCTGGGCCCAGATTGGGGAGCACTGACCACGTGTGTTTGCATCTTCCCGGCCAGAAGGGGAACCCAGCTGGAAGGGGGTAACCACTCACGGTCAGCTCAGTCCTGGGGGACCCAGAGCAGGGCTCGAGTCACCACTGACCCCACCCAGGGGGGGCTTTATCTCTCACTCCTGTGACCCTTGGTCTGGTCTGTGTCTGGCCTTCCTTGGCCCATGCCCTCTGCCCGCTGGCCAGTGCGCGTCTGATACTGGATGGAAGAAGACTGGAGAGGACTGGGTGTGGTGAGCATGGGTCCCTGTCACAGCAGGGCTCGCATGACAAGCCTTGGGGGAATGCCGCCCTAAGCCAGGCCCCAGGCAGTGGCGACTTTGTCCCTGCCCCAGGACCCCCAAGTAATCTCAGCAGACCAGCCTCGCTGGAGTCCTTGGGCGCAGTGGTTTTCCAGTGTGAGGCCCGGCTGGGGAGGGGGAGCCAGGGCTGCGGTTGCCAGTAGGGTGGACGCTTCGTCCTCTGTCCCCTGGGCAGGAGCTCAGCGGCCCCTCCCCCAGGCCTGCGTGGCTGTGTGGCAGGCCGTGTGGCTGTGGTCTGGAGCCCGAGCCCTGACGCAAGGCTAACCATAGGCCATGGCGAGAGTCAGGGCCCCACCCCTTCCTGCGGCAGCCTGGCCAGTCCTGTGTCTCCAGGGAGGGCAACGATGAGGGGCAGACCTGGACGCAAACCTCAGCCTTGGCAGGGTTGGGCACTGAGCGGAGAGGAGCGGGCGAGGCAGCCTGGGTGCGTGGGAGGGCAAGAGCCCAGATGCAGTTGGCAGGTGGGCGGGCGGCGGCCCCCGGGCCCCCAGCCCCATGCCCTGCTTCGTCCTGCTCTGTGTGTGCGGTCGGGCATGGTCTGGGCGGCTGATCCGCTCCTTGCTGTTGCTGGCCATGGGTGGCCTGGGGCCCTCTGGCCTTGGCCTTGGGGCTGTCCTGGACAGCCCCCAACCTGTGCCCTCCCAGCTGTGGGACATTTGGTCCCACGTTCCACCCAGTCGGAGCAGTCAGTCTCAGTGTCCGGGTGCTTCTCCCCTGGCGGGAGCCTCCCGAGCTGCCCTCTTGTCCTCGGTTTGGGGAGGGCCTTCCTGCCGGCCTTTCCTCCCCTCTCCTGCTGCCCAGTCTGTCTCCCCACAGGCTTCGCCCCGCTCTCCCTCCCTTCCGTGCTCTGGGAGTGGGAATCGACCACTTGGCAGGCCTCCCTCGGCGAGGTGGGTGGAGGGCAGTGACTGGCCACCTAACCACGTGAGTGAGGCCGGACATCAGGTGCAGGGCTCCACGCTTGCCTGCGGTCCCACGGCTGTGAGGGTTCGGGTTTGAGCCCTGGGCACACAGCTGGAAGGGGTGGGGCGGCGCTCATGGAGGGGCCCCTGTCCAGCCCTTCGCCCTCCAGGGCTCTTGCCCTTGGGAGACGCCAGGAAGGAAACCCCGCTCAGTAAGGGTGTCCATGCTGCCTGGGTTTTGAAATAAGACCTTGCTTGTCAGTGGCCGCCCGAGTGGGAGCAGATTGGAAGGCACCTGTGCCTCCCCAGGCACAGCGGGCGTGCGCCCTGCCCGTGCCCCAGCTCACCTCCCTCTTGCCTTTCTGGTGCCCTCCCGCCCTCCCTGAGGGCCTGGGCCGGGTGCTGCTGGCCGGGGCAGCTGGAAACATTTGGGCTGTGGAGGGGGATGAATGAGGACTTCCCGGCCTTTGGTCTGCAGGCTGGCCCTGGAAAGGGCGGGGACACCTGCAGGCTTGGCTGCCCGTCCACCGTCCACCGTCCACCAAGGAGGTAGCCGCAGGCCCAGAATGCACAGGGCGCTCGGAGGCTCTGGCAGGCGCACACCGGGAGTATTGATCGTCCTCTGTGGAGCTGGGAGTGGCTCCTCTCGCGTGATTCGGCTGAGCAGGGTGCTGGGATGAGGGAGGAGGAGGGGAGAGCCAGCTGGGGACTCCGTGCCTGGGGGACGGTCCTTGTCCCTGTCCCTTCATCTCTCCTGAGTCCTCTCCAGCCATGCCGGGGTAAGTGGCCGGCCTCACCCTCAGGACTGGCGGCTTCTGCACTTCCTTCACAGTCGAGACGCCCTGGCCAGCGGTCCTGCCGAGCCCCACCCAGTTCTCCTGTGGGTGCTCCCTGCTGTGTGCCAGGCAGTGGGCCCCACTCTGCCCTGTGCCTTTGGACACCGGGCCTGGCCTTGGGGACCTTGGCAGGAGCCTTGGGTGGAAAAGCAGGTGGAGTTCTGGTCATGGCCCCGCCTCGGGCTGTGCCTGGGTGGCTTCCTGGAAGGTCCCCTTCATCTCTGTGGGCAGGGGGAAGGAGAGGCAAGCTTCTTCCCGATTTCTCCTTGTTTCTGGTCTCTGGGCCTCAGGGACAGGCCTCCAGAGTTCTGAGAAGGGGACTGAGACGGGAGAAGCTGGGGTCAGAAAAGGGGGGGGGAGCCTTGGAAATCAGTTTTCCCTCCCTGCGGAGCTAAGCTTTCCCTAGGGAGCCAGGCCAGGGTCACAGTGGACCCTGGGGCAGTTGACAGCCAAGTGGCAGCCATGCAGGAGCTGGCCCCGTGTTGGCTGTGAGTGCGCCTGGCACGGGGTGGGGCCGGGGGTGCCTGCTCTTCCTCAGGGGCTGCCCGGTCCCGCCTTCTGACTCCTGCCGCCAAAGCACGGCCCGGGATGTTGGCGTCCCTGCTGCCGCGCACCCTCCTGGGCCCCCGCCGGCCGCCGGGCGTAGCTTCCTGTGAGGCTGCTTTGCAGAGGAAAGCCCGGACAGCACGGCCTGCCCCCTCCAGCCCTGCCCCTCTTCCCTCTGGGGTCTTGACGAGGACTAAGCTCCAGAGTTGGGGCCAGCTGAGAGACAGGAACTCCGGTTACAGCTGCATCTTTTTCCCTTTGCCAGAGGGAGAGACAGAGGGAAGAGACAGACCCCCTCCAGTGGCGTGGTCACACCACCATCTTTTTTCCTCCATTTTTCCATCCTATCAGGATTTCAGGCATTCCCCCCACCACACACACACACACATCCAGTGCGTTTTTCAAGCCACCAGGTCTGAGACTTGATCCACACAGATGGCAGTGTGGGAGGGGGCTCCCTAAACATTAGGCCCAGGCCGGTCCTCCGATGTGCGTCTTGGTCAGACTGCTGGTAGAAGTGAAGCTATTCAGCCACCCCTCTCTCCCACCGATGTGCCCAGGGGCCCCCCGGTGACTCCCCGTCCTCTCCAGAATGGCAGCCTGATGCAGTGTTTTTGACCGAGGGATGGGATTTGTCCGGACGCCCAAAAGCCTTCAGAGGTGTAGCCCCCAAGGCGTGGTGGGGGCGGGGTCCTGACGGGAAGGGGAGCAAGGGCCGCCCACTCGCTGCCCAGTGCCGTCTCGGCACCCCTCCCTAGCACCCTCGGTCCCAGCAGCCCACGCCCCACCCGCAGCCTGCTGTGGAGAAACTTGCCCAGGAGCCGGCTGACACATTTGGCCTGGGTTCTTTGTTTTTGAACAGGAATGAAAGGAGAGAGTGAGTAAGAAAGTGGAGGAGGGGTTACGGAGTAAGGGAAGGTCAGAGAGAGGGGAGGAAAGATCTGGAAAGTCCAAACATGTGCTTTCAAAGCAGGTGCCAGCTATGAGATCATCAGGAGGGTGGCCGCCTGCCTGGGCCCTGCCTGGGGCCAGGAGGGAACACCCGCCAGGGCCGGTGGCTGGAAACGAGGCCTGGGAGCCTGCCCTTGGCTCCCTCCCTGCTGCTCCGAGGGCTGAGCAAATTTGTTTCCATTTTAGGGACCACGCGGGGAGGCTGTCACTCTGCTCCCGGCCTCATTAATATTGCATTAATCATAAGTGACCATTCATGGCCTTGCGTCTTCCAAGCTCAGGCTCAAAGCTTTCAGTGCTCTGTCCTTAGGAAACAGTCAGTGTTGGTGTCAGAGGAGGAGGGACTGAGGTAGAGAGGTTGAGTAACTAGCCCCGGCCACACAGCTAGAGGGACCTACCCCGGCTTCGACCATGAGGCTGCTTGACTGCGAAGCCCCACGGTAACCAGCTGGGTGGGAACGTGGCTCGTGGTGTCTGTGCGACTGGGTCAGTGTCTGGTTGGACTCCTCGGGCCAGCGGGAGGTTCCGGGACCAGTGGCTGTTCTATCAGGTGGCAGAGAAGGGACTTCAGGAGGTGAAAGGGGACAGGGCACAGAGTCCCAGCTGCTGGGCTCCAGTAGCTTGATCTTCAAGAGCATGGGGTGAACGTGGTCACTGACCTGCTTGACCCACTGCCGCCGCCCCTGGCCTGGCCACTAAAGGCTGACTCGGGCTGGCTGGGTCATTGCCTGTGGTCGGGACCGCAGAGCAGCCCGGTCGGGCTGGCCCGTGTTTTGTCGGCTTCGCAGTGCTCAGGAAGGGACGCCTGTGTGGCCCTGGACAAGTCACCGTGTGAGTCCGCTGCTTTGTCTGTGAATGGGTCACAGAGCCTCCTCCTGTCTCAGCGGTTTGGGGGAGAGTCGAAGGACGCGTGCTCAGAAGCCCCTTCCAGAGTGATACCGACCACTGGGTCCTGGTTCCTGTGCGAGTGGGCCCCGCCCTTCTGGAGCCCAGGCCGGAAGACAGGACTTGGCATGGAATTGTGGGAAACCTCATGCTCTGGGAGGCGCCTGCCCCCAGCGCTGGGATCCCCAGCTGTGCCCTGGCCAGCTTCCGTTCCACCAGTGCAGGGGTGATGAGGCCTTGGACGGAATCGGGTGAGGCTGAAGGACTGGCTTCCTCCTGTGAGGATGGGCACGGGCCAAAGTCACTCCTCCAGTCCCCCAGCCCGCCCCGGGCTGTTTCTGGCTCCCGGCCCTTCCCTAGAGACCCACTGACCTGCACCACGTGACCAGGGCATGGGAAGATGGGCCCAGCTGTGGGAGGTCGCCGCCAAGGACTGAGTGCACGGAGAGCGGCCTCCCAGGAAAAGCCAGCTGCACAGGAAGGCCACCAGCAGCCTCCGGAAGCGCTGGCCGTGCCGGCCGGACTCCCAAGTCTGTTGCTGTGGTTCCCTGTCCTGTGCAGCCCAGAGCCCTTGGCCCGCACCTGTGGCTCCAAGCACAGCGGGGGTGTGACCAGGTGTGACTGTGTCCCCAGGTTGGCTGCCACCTCCCCTCTCCCTGGTCCCCTCTCCAGACCTCCTACACAGAAGGGCCCTCAGCAGAGCCGGCCGGCCCTACCCCCGAGGATGCTTCACTTGCACCCCGGAGGCTGTGTCCACCACTCAGAAACCAGAGGGACTGTCCTCCGCCTCCCCGGACAGGCAGGGCCAGAGGCCTCGTGTGCACACTCTGGAAAGCTAAGAGGAGACCACACTCCACCCGTTCTCCCTTGACCCCTGCACCCAGCGGATACCCACCTACCTCGGTGCCTGGGGTCCGTGCGGAGCCAAGCCCAGCGGGTGCAGAGCTTGCAGGCAGGAGCTCGGGTGGGCGACTGCCTCAGCCTGGTGCTGCCCGGTGCTGCGCGGTGCTGCCCGGTGCTGCCCCTGCTGCTGGACAGACACAGGCTGCATAAAAGAGGCCCGTGCGGGGTGCAGGGCTCTGCGAGGTGCTGGGAAAGTGTTCTCGGCGTGGGAAGTTGAGGCTCTGCTTCCAGAGGGCGGATGTGACCGTGGCCCAGAGGGTCCTGGCCCCAGGGAGGCTATGAGGGATGTCCTCCACCCAGCTCCAAGCCACACGGAGGCCTCTCGCAGCTCCTGGGCTGAGCCCAGTGAGCAAGCACAGCCAGACCCCCGGCCCCCGCTCCCAGGAAACAGTACCCTGTCTAAGAAGCTTAGGAGTTGTCCGTCCCTCACGCACGTTTTCTAGTCCCACCCAGCCCCATTTCCAGAATAGCTCCTTCAGGGCTCTTCTCCCCACGCCCTTGTCCCTCCTGAGCTGACAGCTGGTTCCACACTGCCCCCTGCTGTCTCCCAGGGTGGCCAGCAGGGCCCCTGCACAGCTGCCTCCTCAGGAGCGCCACAGGTGGCGATGCGTGTGAAGGGCGCCCCCTGGAGGTGTGCAGTGGTGGGACTCTGACTGGGAGCCCAGTCACTGCAGCCCAAACCTCACTGTGGCGGCCGTTGTGTGGTGGCCGTGAGCTCTGCGTCACTCCGATGTCAGCGCTGCTCTCTGCACCCCGGCTCACGGTGTCCAGCGCCCAGCCTGGCCGTGCCTGGGAAACAAGGCCGGTCCCGGCTGCCTCATTCGGATCCCCCCATCTCAGGCCTCCCTGTCACCCCAGCTTCAGTGGCCATCTGGTTCCTTGGGTGGGCTTCCGTGAGGACCACCCAGGACAGGTAGGACCCAGGCATCTTGTGACCGATTTGTTCACTAATCCTCTATGAGGGCAGGAGACATGGGCACGTCATGGGTGCTCAGTGAATGCTCGTGAGTATTCACCTGG
Source organism: Tupaia tana (assembly GCA_026018925.1). Lineage (NCBI taxonomy): Eukaryota > Metazoa > Chordata > Mammalia > Scandentia > Tupaiidae > Tupaia > Tupaia tana. Next base: position 67,158,862 of record JAKSZU010000011.1, read on the forward strand.
AGCAGGCAGGGAAGACGTCCTGGAGGAAGTGGCCCAGGACTCACATTAGGATAGAGGGCAGAGGGCATTGCCACACAGAGCAGGGAGCCACGGCAGCTTGGGTTTTCTGTACAGTGGGTTGCCGACGGTTGGTGCCAAGTAGGACCCGGAGAGGGGAATGCCTGTGCCCTGGAGTCCCGAGGGAAGGCTGAGCTCCCGGGGTGGGGCGCAGTCTAGCAAAGGCCAGCGCTGGTGCCTAGGAGGCCAGTCCAGCGGACGGGCAGGAGCTCCCGGGAGGCTGAGTTAGGGTAAAGCTGCGCGAGCGGAGTGGGGGCCTGAGTTCCAGGAGACCTGGAGAAGGTACCGGCGGGGCCGGGCCTGGCCTTGCCGCTCCTTCCCCCCAGTCCAGCCTGGCTCCGGCTGCCAGCCGGGCATGGTGAGCCTGCCTCAGCCTTGGTCTTGCTGCCTGGAGCACTGGGTGGAGAGGGACTCCGAGGCCAGGAGGGCCCGCGGCTTTAGACGGGCACCGTCTGCCTCCGGCGAGGAGAGGCCGGCAGCAAGACGCCCGGAGCGCCCCCTGTTGGCCGTCCCTCTCTGCGGCTGTCTGCGGGGCTGTCCTGGTGGGGAGCCCATCACACCCCCGGGGTACAGTCAGGCTGGGCCAGGTGGACAGGGCAGGAGCGGGGTCCCTGGCAGCAGCTGGGCCTGGTCATCCGGCCTGCCCGAGGTCTGCCCTGCTCACTGTGTCAGGGCACCCAGCAGTTCCACAGGTTTAATCAGCCCCGGGCCCAGCCCACTCGCCTGTTAGTAGGACTCACTTGTCGTCGCTGATGTCTTTACCCCACAGCTGCCATGCCACCAGCCCCTCCAGAGGGCCAGCCCCCGAGCTGGGATCCCCATGTGCCTCCTGGGACCCTCACAGCAGCCCGGCAGGACAGAGAGGCTGTGCGGTTGGCCCGTGGTCACACAGCAGGTACCAGGCAGTGCCAAGGTTCGAGCCAGACTGCTGACCACAGGGCCTTTGCAGGGCCATGGTGGGACAGTGTCAGGGAAGCAAGGTCTGAGGGCTGGACTTGCCAGCACAGGGCTCGGGGAGTGCCGACTGGCAGGTCCAGCCGACCAGCAGCTGCGGTGTGGGCTGACCCACTGGTAAGGTCGGCTGCCAGGTGTATGCAGTCTCACCTGGGCAAGAGGTGCGGTTGGTGGCTGTGGGCTACGTGCACCTTGTACCACAAACCAGGCCTCCCAGAACCTTCCAGCTTCCTTATCTGGGGAAAGGGGAACAAACCGTACCCTTGAGGCAGGCAGGGGTGCATTTGCAGGACTCAGGCTAGTCTGTGTCAGGCCACCCCTCAGCGACATTGAGGTCAGCAGGTTGCTGTCCTTATCATGCAGATACAGCCCAGAGAGGTTAGGCCCCGGCCCCAGGTCACACAGCAAGAGCCTAGACTACAGAGAGCAGCGCTGGAAGTGAAGATGCTGGCAGCCTCCGAGCACAGGTGGGGAGGGCTGTGCAGGCCCGGAAAGCAGGTGTGCTTCCTGGCTGGTGGGGTTCAGTCATTCAGTGACGTCTGCGAGCTCGGACCTGGTGCCCGGTACCATGTGGGCTCAGGGAGGCCGGAGTTGCACTCAGAGTCAGGTTCCAGGACGCGGGTCACCTCCCTACCCATCGGTCTGCCAGAGGATGCCTGTGCTCCCCCGAGACAGAGAAGCCACCGTGTGGGACGCGGTCCTGTCGCAGTCACTTCTGCTGCTCTGCCCTGTCAGGCCTTTGGGCATGCACATCTGCCCAGGGTGTTTCTCAGGCATGGGGGCTGGGATTCGAACCGCAGTGGGATTTGACTCCCTTTAATCACTAGCCCACAGGAGGTTATTTAATTCATCTGAGTTTATCTCATTGCTTGTAAATTAGAAAGAAATTTGAAAACCTCCCCCAGAAGTGAGATACAGAGGTCAAAACGCCTGGGGTGAGGTTGTCCCCACAGCAGGTACTGGGGTAGTGCGGGCCAGCCTGGAGCTGCCCTGGGCCCTCCAAGACGAGGCAGAGGGCACTAGGATAGCAGACAGATGTCCCGTGCCCCCCTCTCTGCTGCAGAACCATGACCCACATTAACGCTCACGGGTGAGGCACCCTGAGCAGTGGTTTGAGGGTGGCGGGTGCTTCTGGGTCTGTGTGCACCCCACATTCTCCACAGGAAGACAGCAGAACCTAGGGCTGGCTCTGGGGGGGTTTTGTATGGGGTGCCCTGTCCAGCACACTCACCTCATCTTGTGGCTGGGGGACGGGGACAGTGGTTTAGAGCTGGGAGCTGACTGGGGTGAGGCTGCCCTCAGTCGCCATCCCCCCAGCTCACTGCCTTGTCTCCGGGTGCTGGCCACCCTCCAGCCTGGCTTCCCAGGGTCTTCCCATCTCCCTGTCCCCTGTGCTGTGGCCACTCCGGAGGGGGCACTGGAGGCCTCAGAAGCCCTTGGTGCGAGGCCTCGTGCAGAGAGGAGGTGTCAGCCTGTCCCTGGAAGGCTCTCCCTGCTAACCTGTTTCCCGGGGGTGTGCCGGCCGAGCCCATCCGTCGGGGTGAGGCAGAGCTGTGCCCACACATCCAGGCTGGAACACCTGCCACCAGTGCCGTTGCAGTGAACGGGGAGGTGGCCTCATGCAGGGCCCGTGGAGCGCCCACCCCACGGTCCTGCCCTTGGCTCCTGGACCCAGCTCTGGAGAGGGAACTGGACCCTGGCTCTTTGGAGCTGCTGAGAGAACCAGCCCGAGCTAGACCCTCTGCTCCTTGGAATGTTCCAGCGCTTGGCCAGCGATGCCAGTGGCAGAGGCCAGGGCGGCTCCACGGCCTCGCTCTTCCAGATTGAAAAGCAGCCTTTCTCTTTTATAGTTTGAAAAAAAAAATGAGATATGAAGAGAGTTATCAATAATAATTGTATCCTAGAGAAATAAGCTGTTAACACCTGGAGTTTCCTTCCGGGCAATATATTGATACCTAATGGAGTTTTCTATAACAACAGTATAGCATCAGCCACTCCCGAGCCTTGTGTGGGAGCGCCCACGTCCCTCGGGGTCGTCGTGCTCTGCCCTCTGCTCTGCCCACACCCTGCCTTGTGAGAGGATCCGGCCAGGCCACCGTGGGTGGGCACAGAGTGTCCCTAAGAAGCCAGCTCGTGGTTGGCGAGACTCAGAACCAGGCTGGGGAGTTTTCAGCAGAGGGTGGACCCCCCAGTGGGGCGCGTGGGCAGAGTGGCCCCCCACGCTGCTCTCTGATTTCTTGGAGTAGGCAGGAGAGTCTGGCAGGGGAGCGGCCCACCTGGGCTTCCGCCCTGAACCGTGACCCTGCCCGACGCTGGCTGGTGTGTTTTCCTTGGGGCCCCTCTGCAGAGTGGGCTAGCACAAAGGCCTGCTTGAGACTTGGATGGAAGCCGCTCGCTGGCCTGGTGGCCTAGGGAGCTGGGTCCCACGTGGCTGACTGTGTGGCTTGAGGCCTGAACCTAGGTCTGAGCAACTAGCCAGGTGCTCGTGTGGGTGCCCCAAATCTGGAAAGAATGAGAAATGAAGGCATCGTGGGTGACCATGCCCCACAGGGGTCTTTCTTCCCTCTCTGCCTCTCTCTGGCAAGTACACGCATGGAAATACACGGAGCGAGCGAGCCAGGCTGTGGTGGGGAACAGCCGGTCTGGGCGCAGTGCACTTAGCGGCGCGGCGGAGCCCGGGGCTGGTGTGGCCGTCCTCGCCATCGTCCCGTGACATGTGATACTCGTATCGTGTTTTCCTTTGTCCCTGTCACCCTGTCACCGTCTCCACCCTCAGACTGGCCCACTCGTTCACGTGTTTGATGACCGGCCAAGGCTGCCCCCACTCTGGGCCCGGAGCTGGGAGCGGGGTGAGAGGGGGTGGTGCACTGGCCGACTGGGCTTTCCCATGGGGTGTGAGGTTCTTGGATGCTGGGGGCATGGGGACGGCCAGCAGTGAAGGGGTGGGCTCTGGCCAGGTGTGACTTGGGGCAGGCCCTCGTAACCCCTGTGTGCCGAGGCAGCCGCGTGTGAGCTGCTGGGAAGGGTGCCCGTGAGCACTTCCAGGTGGCTTTCCTCGGAGTGGCTGCTCTGAGAATGTCCTTGGGCCTTAGGACACTGGCGACCATGCACGGAGTGCTTTTCCTGGAAGCCATCGAGAGGGGACGGCCAGCAGCGGGCACAGGGTTGCCGACTTGGGAGTCGCGGCCCAGACCACAGTTCCTGTTCTCACGAAGGAGTCCCCGCTCCCGGGAGCGCCTGTGCCCCTTGGCTCCTAGGGGCAGTGGCTGGGCCGCCCACTGCAGCCCTGCTCGTAGGGGAGGGCAGCCACTCCCTGCTGCGCTGGCCCCGGGCTGTGCCAGCAAGATGCGTTTGGCTTCAAGTAACAGAAAACCCTGCTCAAAGCAGCGTTGGCTCTAAGCAGAATTTCCTGTTGCACCACATGAGACTCCCTGAGCCAGGCAGCTCGGGGACATGGTGGCAGGCCCTGTCCTTCTATCCCGAGCCTCGCGTCCCTGTGATCCCCGCGGCTGCATGGGCCGACTCGGCCACATTCAAAGCAGGGGCTTCTCTTCCTGGGAGCCGCTTCCATGAGCCTAGAACTCTTCCCAGAAGCCCCTGGGTGGCCTGCTCCCTCCTGGGCACTGGGCAGCCTTGCCTCCCAGCCCTGGCCGTCGGCTGAGACCCGACCTACGGCTCCTGCCGGGGCAGAGCCAGGAGGGGGTCCTTCATGGTCCGCGTGTGCGGTTGGGTGAGGGGCCACAGCCGTGTCTGCCGAGGCGACCCCCTCCAGCAGGGGGAGCAGGGCTCGGGCACCTTTTGCTCAGGTTGGCATCCAGTTAGAGCTGGGGCTGACATGTGGCAGCTGTGCCATCAGCCATGCCACTCACCGCCCCTGAGCCTGGTGTGGAAACGGCAGCTGCGTGCCATGACCCTGGCCCAGCCACGTTCTCAGGCCCGATGTCTTGGGCTGGAGCTGGGGTGTGGGCAGCTGCCTGTGGACGGGCTGCAGACAGAGAGCCGCTGGGAAAAATCTGCAGGGGTGAGGGGATGCTGCCCGCACCTTTCCCTGCAGTTGGCCAGGAGCACGCCTCTGCCCTTCCTCTGCGCCCTCCCCGGCCCGGGGCCCTGTCCGGGCTGTTCGTTTTCCCTGCCCCCTCACTCCGGCTCTCCCTCACCATATGGTTCTAATTACATGCTTCCGCCCGGTGCGTGGAGAGGGGCGCCTGCCGTGGGGCCTCCCCCGGTCAGGGGACTTCCCAGCACTGAGCCCTGTGGCCTCCCAAACCCAGGCGTCCTGTGCCTGTGCACCTCGGGGTGCGATGCTGAGCTGGGCCGTTGTGTGCAGACGTTTCCACGTTCCCGCTCGTCCGAGGCCCTGGGGTTGGTGTGCGGGGGCTGCTGCGCTGAGGGCCGTCTCTGGGAGGCGTCTCTGGGGAAGGCAGGGGCCCTCCCCTCGATCTGGGCAGCCGCCCTGCGGTCTGCCTCCCCTAGAACGTAGCTGTGTGAAGGCTGGTGGGGGCTCTGGCCCGGGCCCGCTCCGCACCTGTCAGCTGTGTGGCTGGGGCACGTTACCTAACCTCCCTGTGCCTTGCTTCGCCCTGGGGTTCTTGTGGCTGGGAGCACCCCGTGAGCCGGTATCACACGTGGGCTCGCCCGTCCAACGATAAACTCTGCGTCACTTCATACACTCACAGGCCTTTTCCGTGCTGTCGGCTCACTCACATAAACTCAGGCCGTGTAGACCGTCGGCTCTGAGTCTGCAGCCTGTTTCCTCACTGTGTGCTGGGTGATGGGGAGGGGTCCATCCGTGGGCAGCGGACGCTGGCAGCACCTGCATCACGACCCCTCCTCCCAGCAAACCTCGGATCCAGGGCGCGACTGGCACCCACACACGCCTACCCCGTGGGGCTGCCGCTGCGTCCCGCACCTGAGGCAGGGACTTGTTTGGAGGGGAGTGAACACCGGGCACGTGGCTCGGCCTTTCCACACCTGGACAGTGGGGGCAGGCCGGGCCTGTGACCCCTGGTCTGGATGGAACCCAGACCCCGGCTGTGGCACCGTCCCCGGAGGGAAGACGGCAGCAAGGCCTCGAGGAAGCAGAGGTGCTTATCCTCACCTGCAGGGGCTCCGGGCTGGCCAGCACGGCAGTGGTGCCCGCCGATGCTAACCAGGGCTTCCTGTGGGCCCTAAACATCCCAGTGAACCCTCCCGGCCACCCTGGGCAGGTACTTCTGTTAGTAGTTCCATTCCCGCATGATGAACCCAAAGCACAGAGAGGCTGAGTAGCCTGTCCAAGGCCACACAGCTGGTAGGTAAGGCAGAGGAGGGTTCCAGTCTGGGGGGCCTGGTTCTAGACTTCCACCCTTAACCACGGTCATTTACCTCCTCAGTCAGGCCTCTGACTTAGACCCTCGTGTTAGGACGGAGGACCTGAGGCCCAGAGGTGCTGTGACGTGGTCTGGGTCACATAGCGGAGTAGTGGCTAGGCTGGAACAACGTCCCCCAGGCCCTGCTCCTGTGGTCCCTCAGCGTGGCTCTCTACCGACAGCTCCGTTTCCTCCTCTCCTCCCACCTGCAAAGCCGGGCCTGGCTGGGGAAGAGTGACCTGTGGGCTGCAGTGCCCAGTGCTGCTTGCCCTACCCTGAGCCAGCGGAGCGGCCCTCCTTGGGATGGGAGCCGTGCGGCCCAGGCTCACCCCGCTGTTCAGAAGGATGTCCTCCCCAGGGGCAGTGGGGAGGCTGATACCCTTCAGGGAGACGACATGCCGGCCGTGTCGTGGTTTGGGGTGCTCTGCTCTGACTTTTGTCCTCCTGGCTGTCCTGCGGCCTCCCCAGAGTGCTCAGCCCGGCGCCTCTTCTTGGGCTGTGGTGCTGGTGCCACGCTGTGAGCCCGAACCAGGCTGGCCTGCGTGGTCAGTCACGCATGGACCTCTTGGGGCTGCTGTCCTTCCGTCTTCACAGGTTCCCTGTACGGGCTCGGTGGCTGCACGGGGGAACTGAGCTGAGGGAGGCCCTGAGCCCCGGCTCCCAGCCCTGGGGCTCCCAGTGGTGACCAGCCGGGCAGGCAGCCTTCCCCTGCAGGCCAGGCCCTGCGGGCTGTGAGGGTGTTTGCAGGAAGCCGTGGTGCGCAGGAAAGAGTTAACGGCTCAGCCCTTCGCCCCTCTGCAGCTTTCCCAGGGAAAGGGCAGGAACAGAGAGGCCTTATCTTCAGAGGAAGGGGTGGGTGGGTGCGGGCGCTGCAGGCACCTCGGAGCCTGTGCAGTTCCAGGGACCGCTGCAGGCCAGCTGTTCACAGCGAGTCCAGAAGGTGGAGGGCGGGTTTCCGATAGGCGGAGGATGGAATGAATGTGGGACTCATTACTGGCATTTGGCAAAGCAAAGAGCTTCACTTTCTCCCCCAGTGGGGGCGGGGCCTCCTGCAGGTCCTGGGCTTGAGCCAGCACTTGGGGGGGTGGGGCCAGAGCCCTTCTCATCCCCCATGGCTCCCTTGAGCAGGAGAAGAGGGAGGTGCTGCCCTCGACTCTGCTGCAGCTCGCCCCGCCCCCAGAATCCTGGGCCGGAGTCACAAGCCTGGCTTTCCTTGCCCCTCCCCCCTCGCCCCTGCTGCAAGGAATGGCCTGCTCTCTGGCCTCTGCCACCTACGGCCTCCTGTTTTGCTGCTCTGGCCTCTTTCGGTGGAGGCTGGGGCGGAGGCAGGCAAAACCCACTTCCGGCAGCAGGCCCAGGACTGGGGTGTGGCTGAAAGGCACTGAGGGCTCCTGCAAGACCCACTGGCTGCCCTTGCTCACCAGGGAGAAGGCCAGGGTGCCACTTCTGGGGCAGGGCATCGAGGTGGCCCACACACGTTCCTGAGGCAGGAGGGCGCCGTGCCTGGGCTTGGGGCTGGCAGCCCAGGAGGCTGTGTGCCCGGAGTCTCAGACGCACGAGGACGAGGACCCTGCAGATCTCTCGGCTCTGTGCCTCGCTTTACAGAAGAGACAAGAGAGGCCCAGAGAGGCACAGTGACTTCCCCAGGCCAGGGCCAAGCCTCCTGCCTCCACCCCGGGCCAGTGGGCACCCCCACCCTCTCAACACCTGCTAGGTGGCAGCTGCCGTGGCTTTGAGGTTCAGGCCCCTCAGCCCCTCCAGGCTCTGGCAGGACCCCTAGGGACCCCGGAGGGAGATGAGAGCACAATGCAGAGGACAGAGTGAGGTGAGGCCTCTGGCCTGAGGGCAGACCTGGTGACCTGGTTTCCAGGAAAAGAGAGCTGACCCCCGCCTGGTGTCTCCCCACCCCTCCCATGCTCCTGAGGTCTACCCAGAGTGACCAGGCTCAGGGAGGGTGAGTTCGTCCCCCTGGATGTACAGCTGCCCTGTAACTGTCTGTGTCACAGAGAAGGGGGGTCTGTGTACTAAGGGGTCCCATGGGGAGGTGGGAGGGCCTCGGGGGGTCAGGAGGCTGCCAGGGTCTTCCTGCCATCAGGGAGCCGGTGAGGGTTGCTGGCCTCTCGGCCTCCTGATGGTTCCGGTGAGAAGGCTGTGAACTACCCAGCCGCTGTCCCCTGTGGCCCTGGCCAGCCCAGTGGCCGCCTGCGGTGGCAGCACCAAGCAGGAGAGCCTCAGGGAGCCCCAGGAGTGCCCTGGGGGGGGGCATTTGTCCAGAGCCAGGAGTGGGGTTTCTGGGGAGGACTTTCTCTCGTCCCAACCCCTCAGGTCTAGTGTCCTGGGGTCTTTCCCCTGCAGAGCAGGTCGGCTCCTCTGGAAGCTCCCCTCTGGAGTCAGGTGACATTGACTCTGGCCCCACCCCCGCTTGCTCTGGTTTTCGGTTTTTGGTTTTCGGCTCTGGCCCTGTCGTGAGCACTACATGTGTTAAGGTGGCCTCTTGGCCTCTCGGCAGCTATGCACGGACGAGTTGGCAGCATCTCTGCTCCCAGCGCCGTGTATGGGGAGTGACCGTGGAGGGCATGGGCTTGGGTGCCCCTGTGGGCAGTGCGCCTGGCCTTGTGACCGAAAGCCACAGAGGGTTCTGAGAGGCTGCTGGGCTGAGGTCAGTTCTCACTGAGTCAGCAGTGCAGGACAGATGGTCACGGAGCCCCGAGCATCGGGGACTGCTCTGACATTGTGCACAGCTGCACTTCCCCGTTCTTCAGGTGACTGGGTCCCTCTGCTCCTGAATGGTGGAGCCAGGATTTGAACTCAAGCAGGGAGCCTCCTAGGCCTGCAGCCCTGCTCCTCATCTCTCTGTTAGTGGGGTTGGCAGGATAACGACTCCCAGAGAGGTGCCCAGCTCACCCCGGAACCTGGGAATGCAGTGTCGGTCACGTGGCGTAGGGGTGGCGGTTGCAGTAGAACTAAGCTCGCCCAACAGGTGGTCCGGAAATAGGGACATCCTCTGGGTAGTCCCCGCAAGCCGGAGTGATCACAGGGTCCTCCAAGTTGGGGGAGACTGTCCAAGAGGCGCAGCGCGAGAAAGACCTTGAAGAGGGAGGCGCAGGGGGCTACAAGCGAAGAAATACTGGTGGTGGAAGAGGCCAGGAAACAGCGTCTTCCCTGGAGCCTCTGCAAGGATCGCAGCTCTGAGACCTCCGTCTTGGCCAGGTCTCGGCCAGCAAGTGCCTGCTGGACTCCTGACCTCCCACTGTGACGTGACTGGTCTGTGTTGATTTAAGGCACCGAGGTGTGGTAATTTGCTGCCCCAGCCACAGGAAACCGACACGGTTAGGAAGTGGGGACCCTGTCCTGGACACTTGGGGAGGAATTCCCTGTATTGCCAGCTCTGGAGTTTGCAGGAAGGTTCTCCCTTGGTGGGGTGGGGAAGAAACCCCGTAGCAAAACCATTTCCCCTTTCTGCAGATGAAGGCGAGGGTGTGGGCCGGTACACATGCCTCCTTTCCGTGGCTTTCTTTCCCACAGACTCAGAATGCTGTAGTTGGGAGAGACTCCAGGGTTCACCTGCCGGTTCGGAGGTGAGGAAACAGGCCCAGGGAAGCGTAGCGATTGGCCCAGTCTCGCTGGGGAGCTCAAGCCAGTCTCCCGGCCGCTTGGCCACCGCGCTCTTCTCCCTGGTGAGGAAGGAGGGTGCGGAGGAGTGGACCGTGTGGGCACATGGCACTGGCTGGGCCTGCAGGAGGCTGGGCGGGCAGCCCGCACACTGGAGCATGGCGCCTCGGGCCTCTTCCCGCTCAGCCGAGAGGCCGCCGCTGCACAGGCGTCTCCCTGACTGCCTCGCAGCCCTGGGAGCCCCAAGGACCCAAAGACACTGGTTCAAGAGCTGGTGCCTGCGTGAGAGGTAGAGGTGCCCCAGCCTGCACCACCAGGCTGCCCAGGGCTCCCGGCATCCCCACCTTCCCCCACGGCACCCTGTGGTCAGCCTGCACCACCAGGCTGCCCAGGGCTCCCGGCATCCCCACCTTCCCCCACGGCACCCTATGGTCAGCCTGCACCACCAGGCTGCCCAGGGCTCCCGGCATCCCCACCTTCCCCCACGGCACCCTGTGGTCAGCCTGCACCACCAGGCTGCCCAGGGCTCCTGGCATCCCCACCTTCCCCCACGGCACCCTGTGGTCAACTGCTTGCAAGACGTGGGCTCTGGCCTGTGGCCATGAAATTGCACTTTTCTTAGCCGAGGCAGGATCGGACGAGCAAATCCCCCATGCCCTAACTTCTGTGGTCATTTTGTCCGGGGTCAGGAAGGCCACCCGAGTGGCACTTTATGACAGCCCATGTGTCCAGCCTCGAGACCTGCCCTCTGCCCCCCAGAAAGCCTGATCGGCTTCCCAAGGCCTGCCCCGGTCTTCACTTGCACAGGCCCTGCTGCCTGCAGGGGTGCCTCCTCCCCGCAGAACTGGGCCCCGGCTAGGACTCGCCAACTGTGGTCTCAGTGGGCCGCCTTGAGCCCCAGGCCTGGACCAGGTGCTGCCGGCCACTCAGTCTCGTCCGTTTGTCCCACAGCTCGCCGTACTTGTACTGCTACGGCTCCTCCCTGACTCTGAGAACTGAGTGGGCAAGACTTATAACTGCGAGGCTCCTGGGGTCCCCAAAACCTAACCGTGCCTGCACTTGGGGAGCCCCCAGCACATGCACACTGAATGGACGAGTGAGTGAGCAGATAGCAGGAATTACCCCGCTCTGGTTTCAGAGCTGCATATAAATATTCGTGGCGTCTTTCTTTCTTCCTTTCTTCCTTTCTTCCTTTCTTCCTTTCTTCCTTTCTTCCTTCCTTCCTTCCTTCTTTCCTTCTTTTCTTTTCTTTTCTTTTCTTTTCTTTTCTTTTCTTTTCTTTTCTTTTCTTTTCTTTTCTTTCTTTCTTTCTTTCTTTTTTTTTTTGCCAGAGGGTGCATGTGCTTGTTGGAAAGAGAAAGTGAGAACCCCCCCACCCCCACCCCACCCCCACCCCCCCCAACACACACATACAGAGGGTATGGCAATGCTGCAATCCCTTCTCCATTCTCCTCTCAGAATTTTGTGCATGCTCCCAACATAATTTTCTTTTTCTTCTTCTTCTTTTTTTTTTTTTTAAGAGAGATTTTTGCTACAGGGTATGTGTGCTCACTGGAGAGACAGAGACAGACAGAAAGCGAGAAATCACTCCCCACCTCCAGGGGGGATGGCCACACTGCAATCCCTTCTCTATTCTCCTCTGAAGATGTTGGGCATGTATGCCTACGTGCCCGCATGTTTTAAGTCTCCAGGTCCAGGACTCGAACCATGGTCGACTACGTGGGAGTCCAGTGATGTAACCATTACACAATCTGCTGCTCCCCCCAGTGTGGTTTTCTTTTCTTTTCTTTTCTTTTTTGGAGAGGTTTTCATTATAGGGCGCGTGCGCTCACCAGACAGAGAGAGACAGAGAGACAGAAAGCAGGAAATCACCCCCCAGGGGGGATGGCCACACCGCAATCCCTTCCCCATTCCCTTCTCTGGATCTTGGGCACGCACGCACATGCACCCGGCGTGAGTTTTAAGCCACCAGGTCCAGGACGCGAACTGCAGTCGACTACGTGGGAGTCCAGCGACATAGCCATTACGCTAACTGCTGGTCCCTCCCAATGTGGTTTTCAAACCACCAGGTTTGAGACTCAAACTGTGGCCAGCCATGGCTGTGTGAGAGTCTAGCACTTTAACCACGGTGCCACCTACTGGCCCTGACATTTTACATTTTTAACGTACTTTTAAAAGAGAACTTGCCCAGGCGATCTGGCTGTACCTGTACCGTACCACGAGGCTCTTAAGCACAGGGAGTGGTCTCCGCGCGGAGCCGACAGCTGCTCCTGCCCGCCGGCTGTCTCCCCTCCCACGCCCTGCCAGTCCCGAGGAGAAGAGGCAGGAAGGCGCGTTGCCGGGCAGCTGCCGGTGTCGGTGTCCGCGCAGCGCCCGTCTGTACCTGTGCTGCCTCTCCTCTCGCGCTCCTCCGTCCCCTCACCTTTGTGCAAATGAGAAAACTCCCTCCGAGGGCTGGGAGACTTGCCCCAGTCACTCAGCCCGTCGGTGGAGACAGCTGGGAACTTCCAAGCCTTTCCGGATGAGATGGAAGTTGGGTAGCCTGTCAGGGGGTCAGTAGCCCCCGGCCAGGGAGTGTCTGGCAGAGGGACACCAGGTCTGTGGGGTGGACTGAGGGGGAAGACGGTCTGTGCCCCCGAGTCTGAACAGCCGAGGTGATGTGGCAGCTGGCCGGGTGGGTTTGCAACCAATTCATACAAGTGTCTTAGTCTCACCACCACAGCTCTCTGCTAAAGGGCCAAAGGCTTAGTCACCTGCCCTCGGAGCGGGTCTGGGGCTGACCAGATCTCCTGATGGACAGCTGAGGCCGCTGCCAAAGGCTTCGCACCTCAGCCCTGAGGCCACAGCTTCCTGTAGCTGCGGGATTTTCTGCCAGGTCCTGAAAACAGGCCCGTAGTTGGGGCTCCCTGACCTAGAAGCTTCCTGTGGTTTTCAAAGTGCTTTCAAGGTAACTCCAAAGATCCTCCCCCGGCCCCAGAAAGGGAGGGCAGGAAGTTACAACGCCTGCCTCGCCTGCCTCATGCGGAGGTCAAGAGCAGGTGGTTTCCCAGCCCCCGACAGGTGAGCAGACCGAGGCTCATGGTGATTACCTTGCCTCTCACCTACGGGAAAGCTGGTGCTTTTAATACCCAGTGCAGCCGAAGGCCTCTCCAGTTTCTAGGAATGTGCATTGGCTGAGACAGCGACACGGGGTGCCCCTGCCCAGCCCACAAGGAGACACTGGCCAACCCCGGCCCCATCCTCCCAGCAGGCCTGACCAGCATCCTGCATCCATCTGGGGCATTCCCACGGCGACCGTAACCCTCGGCTGTTTGGTAGGGGATAGGCAGTGTCGTCTCTCGGGTGTGGTAAAACGACGCAGCTGGAGCACGTCGCATAGGTGTGCCTTTGGCCGTCGCCCGTCTGCCGCGTCTGCCAGCCCGAGTTCCCCATGACGGTACCTGCATTGGTTCTGCCGGCCTCGCTGCTGCGCCGTAGTCTCTGCCCAGATGCCAGAGCATTCTCCTCTCTCCTTGATGGCCACCTGGGTTGTCAGGTTTTTGCCTTTGTGCACGATGCAGTAATGTCCGCTCTTTTGTCCCTGTCACTCAGGAATTTGGATTTTAAAATAATATTCCAAGACCCGCGGCTTACCCAGTAAGCCCTCCTGCCTGCGAGGCTGGCACTCGGCCTCCACCCTGGCCTGTGTCCAGGGCGGCCGGTGCAGAGCTGCCGCAGAGAGATGACAGCCGGGGAGCCTCGCAGTGTTTCCCAGACTGTTCCTGGTGGGACCATCCACGGGCATCGGAGTGACGGAGGAGTTCCCTAGTCACGCACGTGGGGAAGCACTTACAGATCATCTAAGGGATTAAATAGTTTTTGTTTGTTTTTTAACTGCACTGGAATTTCACACATTTAGAATGCTGGGCTGTATTTGCACGTATCCAAAAGGGAAACTGTAGAAGGCAGCAATTGTCAATTTTTCTTTTATTTTATTCTTTTATTTATGATTGAGCATGTGTATGTATGAGAGAGAGAGAGAGAGAGAAATAAGGGCCGTCCACCTGGTCTGGTCACCCCACAGTCCCCTGTCTCTAGCCTTCTGTCCGATGTCGGGCACTCACACACATGCCCAGTGTGTCTTAGGCTGACCTAGCGGGGGATTCGAACCACAGTGGCCTTGCAGGATCTGGCCTCTCTGGAGCAGCGCCTCCCCGAGGTGCCGCAGGGCTCGCCCAACAGTTGCCAGATGTACTGATTGTGGGACCTGCTGGGTGGAGAGCCCAGAGACCTGGGCTATGCAGCCTGAAGAGGCTTCGAGAAACAGACTGCTCAGCCAGCGTGGTGGGGAGGTGGGGCTCTGCCATGGAGGGGCTCGAGGTGTCGAGGAAGCTTTTCCTCTGCCCCTAAGGTCTTTGGGGGCCTATAAATTAAACAAAAGATAGACTAGCAAGAAAGGAGATAGATTTTTTGGGGGGAGGGAGGGAGAGATTTTTGCTATAGGGTGAGTGACCTTGCCAGAGAGACAGAAAAGTGCTGTCCTTGTCCTCGTCCAACGTAGGGGCCGTGGAAATCCCAGCCAAATCTTGGTAAAGACCCCAAGGGGCCCGTCCTGTCCTGTCTGAGTTCAGGACTCTGTGCTGGGTTTGTGTGGGGAGGAAGGTATGGGACTCAGAGGGCCAGAGGCTTGAGATAGCCGAGGCGCTGTGCACCCCACCTACTCCCTCGCCCCAAGGGTGTCTCTTGGGCATGCTCAGCCCTCAAGTTTTATCAGAATCTTGGCACGTCTCAGATGTATGTGTGTTATCAGTCCTAACCAGCAGTTCTCAAGATAAACCAAGTTGAGGGTGAGGACACCCCTGGAGCTGACTCCAGCTGCACATTGTGATCCTCTCAAAAGTTTTAAAATGCCAGTGTCCCGGGACCAGCAGATAGCATAATGGTTACATTGCTGAACTCCCACATGGTTGACTGGGGTGTGAGTCCTGGATCTGGCGGCTTCAAACTCATGCTGGGCACATGTACATGTGTGCCCAAAATCCCAAGAGGAGAATGGAGGAGAAGGGTTGTGGTGTGGTCGTCCTCCTGGGGGGTGATTTCTCACTTTTTGTCTCTTTGTCTTTCTCTGTCTCTCTGGAGAGCACATGCGCTCTATAGCTGAAAATCCTCTCTTAAAAAAACCCAGCAATGTCCCGGGTTAGTGGAGTTAGCGTTGCTGGGGCGGGGCCCAGACATCTGCATTTTTCAGATGCTCCATCTGGGATGGTAAGGGTCTCCCTCAGACCTGTTTCCAGAAGTCAAACAAATGCTTCTGCTGACCTGCGCCCACCCCCACCACCCTGAGTCTCCACGCCCGTCTCCTCTAAGTACTGACCCATTCACCGTTGGACGCAAAAGCACCACCCTAGCCGCCCAGTCCTTGTTTAGGCCCTGTGCCATGATGGGACGGGCTGAGAAGGTTCAGAGTGTCGCACCAAACAGCAGCCTGGAGCGACCCCCTGGTGGTCCTCACCACTGACAGCTCGCCAGGCTGGACAGCCCAGCCGGCAGATATGGACGTGTCTGTGGCTGACCCAGGGCCTGAGTGTTTCGTGGCTAGGTGTGTAGGAGATTGGTGTCCTCAGCCGAGAGGCCACGCGCTTCAGCCCAGGGGCACTGGTTGTCGGAGGGAGGTGATGTGGACTGGTATGGGGAGCTGGCGAGGCTGAGGGGCAGGGAGGGGTTGGCTGGCGGAATGCCTGGCGCTGTGGTTGGTCTACAAGTGGTCATCCTTGTGAATGAATGACAGAGCTGGCTGCAGGTGAAAGGTCACGCTTTAAGTTATTGACAAATAACTTTGACAGCATACTGTCGATATAAGCGTAGCTTTTCAAGAGGAGAACAGGTGTACTGACGGTCCCTGAAGCAGAAGATGCAACCTTGGGGCATCATTGGGGCGAGCGTTTCTTAGAAAGGAGGAAATGGGGCCTCCCAGCCTAGGCCTGCAAACATAGACCTGCAAACCAAACCCAGGATGCAGTACGGGGTGCAGGGGGGCGGCTATCGGGTCAGTTCTCCAGGGGGTGGATGAGGGTGGGCTTCCTAGAGGTGGTGACATTTATCAGAGGGGCTTTAGATGGGCCTTGGGAGACCATGGAGCCTGGCTGGGAGTGTCGGTTCTGAAAAGTGTGGGAACTCAGGCCTGCAGTAAATAGCAGGGGGCAGAAGGGCCTCGGCAGAGGAGCCATTGAAGGTTTTTTGGGAAAAGACAGTGAGGAGGGTCACCAGGCAGCCCTGGGTGGACAGAGGGACACAGGAAGTGGGCGTGGTAAGGGGCCTCTGCAGCTATTCTGGGATATGCCACGGGGCCTAGGGTAGCCCCGCAGGGCAGGAAGGGACCCACTTGAGACACCTGGGGGAAGCTGGCAGTCGGACTTGGGGTGAGGCAGGCAGGGGTGTGTAGGAGCCTGGACCTCAGAAAAGTGGGTGCCAGAAGGAAGGAGGAGCTGAGGCTGCAGGGGGCGGAGTGGGCCCAGAAGGGGCCACGGCGAGGTCACTCTGGGTGCCAACTGGAGGGCAAGGAGACCCTTAGAGCTGACTGGCCTCCTCTTTAGGGAATTATGGGGGGAAGAACGGGCGCTGTTCGGGCAGGGTGCCTGGCAGGGTGCCCTGAGGCCGCGCTGAGTGGGACTGGGTATTGGCGGTAGGACGGTTTGAAGAGCTCAGTTTTAATAGTGAGCTGGCCAGAAGCCAGGGGGCGGGAATTGCGTGGGAGGTGGGAAGATCGAAGCCGGGTGTAGACCAACTTTGAGAGGCTGGCTCACAGAGAGGGAGAGGGTCATAGTTGGAGGGGTAGCCAGTCAAGGCGGAGCTGGCTTTTTCTTGAGCTCGGCCTGGACTCCCAGGCCAAGTGGTAGGACCTGGGGGAGAAAGAAAGATGGCAACTGATGGCGCCCCGCCCGCAGGTGGGTGAGCAGCTGCTCCCACCACGTGCTGGGGCGTGGGCTTCGCTTGGGGGGCGGCCCTATGGATGGCAGGGTGCTCCCGGCACCTCCTGGAGGTGGACCGACGAGGCTGCAGGCTGCCCCTGGGCCACTGTGGCTGCAAATGCCCATCCTTGTCAGGCCGCGCGGGCCTCCCCGCTTCTCCACGCAGGAGCCGGCCTCCTGGCTGAAGAGCAGAAGGAAGGACGTCTTTCTTGGCATTTGTCAAGAAGCATCTGCCGCTTCCTGCGGGGGTGTTGCCTGGGCGGACCGGAACGGAATCGGCAGGAAGGCTGGTCTTGGTGCTCACAACCTGGCCGCCAGGTGGCCAGGGAGCGGGCAGGAGGACGGTGTGGGGGCAGGGCAGGGCCGACGTGGTGGAAGCCACTTCCCTTCTGCTGATGCTACGTGCCGCAGGGTGCTGGGCCGTGGGCGTCCTTGCACTTCCTGCAGGAGTTGGCCCAATGCTGTCCCCCACCACCCCGTCAGCTCCGTTGGCAGTGGGAGCCAGAGGAGAACCCGCTGTAGGACAAGTGGCCACTGCTGCTACCTTCCTTGGGACCTGTGTGCCAAGAGGGTCACTGGGAAGGACACTGGACGCCACTGTGGGCATGTGAGCGAGTGGCAAGGATACCTGTTGGCCCTCTCTCCACTGCTGTACATCTGTGCCCAGCAAAGGGGGACTTCCGTAGCTTCGGGACGTGTCTTTGTCCTGGTGGGTGTGGGTCAGCTCAGAGTGTCCTGAGAGCAGCCACCTTGGAAAAGCTGACTTCGATGCTGCTGGGGGCGGGAAGGGCCACGCCGGCTCTCCGAGGTTGCACACCCAGGAGTGAG
This sequence comes from Tupaia tana, assembly GCA_026018925.1. Lineage (NCBI taxonomy): Eukaryota > Metazoa > Chordata > Mammalia > Scandentia > Tupaiidae > Tupaia > Tupaia tana. Next base: position 67,176,608 of record JAKSZU010000011.1, read on the forward strand.
TGCACCTTCCCGCCCGGCGTTCGTTTCTTCATCCGCACAAGGAAGCTCCTAGCTTCTAGCTGAGGTAGAAACGGAGGGTGAGTTAGTCCCCCATCACTGTGACACGCAGTGGTTGGAAATGCAGGAAACTATTGTTTTCTCTTCTGAAGGTCAAGAATCTCAGTCAGACCCAGGGTGTGCAGGGCTGGCTTCCTTCTCGAAGCTCCAGGGAGAATGCATCCCGGCCCCGTCCAGCCTCTGGTCCGGCCTGTGGCTGCATCAGCTGCTCCATTGGCTCACGGCCTTCCCCACAGGCCCGTCTCCCTCTGCCTTCCCTTATTCCCCTTTCTGTGGACCTGGCCTTACTGATTGCAATGGGAGGTGGAGTGGAACGGGAACGGGGCTGGCATGAGCGTGCCCACTGCTGTGGCCGCGTCTGGCCCTCAGCCGCCCCGGTGCAGGCCGCCCCCTCTTGGCGGGACACCTGGATTATGTGCAGGGCCAACCTGGACACCCTTCCTTTTTAGTCTTTGATCCCAGCTGCAGAGTCTCTCCTGTCACGAGAGGTGACATTCGTGGGCTTGGGGAGAGGTGTTATTTAACTTCTTGAAGCACTCATGGTTTTCCTTGGGGCCCTTTCAGTTTTTTATTCCCCCTTCCCATAGACTGCATGCATTTGTTGGAGAGGCAGAGGAGGAAAATGAGACTCAGCCGGGGGGCAGGGCACGCTGCAGTCCCTTCTCCTCTGTTCTCCTCTTGGGACTTTGAGCATGCACACGCACGCTGTGTGATTTTCAAGTAGCCGGGTCCAGGTCCTGCGCTGTGGTCGGCCTTGTGGGAGTCTAGCGCCTTAATCACCGTGTCACCTGGTGGCCCTTAGCGGGCTCTTTTGGTTTTAAGGTAGAAAACTGGCTCAAGGGGAAAAAATGACACACTACATTCTTTTTTCTGTAAACATATATTTTTATCGTGGCGAGACCCACAGAAGACGTGCATCAGTAACATTCTGTTGCTTTCTTAACGTCGTCAGCAGCACCGCCATCGCCATCCTGTGCCAGAACTTTCCCATCGCCCCGCATGGAAACCCCACGGTCGCCCCCATAGCTCTTGGCAGCCGTCGGTCTGCATTCTGTTTCTATAAATGCCTTTTTGATGAGTGCAATTCTCTGTGACTTTAAAATAAACGAACACGAGCATGATGCACTAGCCATTGGATGGACATCCCTGCCGGGCAGCCGGCACGTGAAGTACCTAGGCCTGCATCCAGAAGGGCTGGAGTTGAGTAGGTGGAGTGTCGCCACGCTCTGGCCTCGGTCCTCCTTCCCGCGCGCTCTGCCCTACGCTGTGCTCTCTCCCCCTCCCTGTACAAATGACCCCAGATAGCTTCCCAGCCGCCCCCCACCCCTGCCTAACCCCAAGCTTCAGTGCCCTCTGCCAAGAAGAGTTCCTGGCTTCACTCTCCTGGGGGAGACCCTGGCAGCCCCCAGGCCACCCCTTTGACCAGGCCCCACAAGTCTGTGGCCAGCTGCCGTTGAGATGGGGGTTCATCCCAGCCTGGCAGCAGCACTTGGGAGCGAGGATAGGACGGGGACGCCCAGGGGAAGCGAAGCGTGTCAACCCAGGTCGACACGCGCAGCAGTTGAGGTCTCTGCGAGTCTGACTGCTTAGTCTGGCAAGTTCGTTTCTTCAGCGAAACCCTTCTTTGTCTCTTAGTGAAACCTGAGAGAAATGGCCCCAAGGCGTCCCCAGAAAGGGGCACTAATGGGGACCAGTGGCCTCAGCAGTGTAGCAGTAGGTGCTGTAACTTCCCATCCACACCTAAATGTGATGTGTAGACGCCGTGCTAGAAATGACCCGGGGCTCAAGTGATCCGGTCTGAGTTGCGGCTCCCAGCCACCTGGTGTCACCCTGGGGTAAAATGGAGACTGCCTGGAGCCGTGCCGCCCTGCACTGTGGCCACGGGCCACTGCGGCTCTTGAACACTTGAAATATGGCTGGCCCAACTGGAGCGGTGCCGCGTGTGAAATCCGTGTTGGACTTCAGGGTCTGTGAGTGGAGAGAGCAGAATGTGGGACACCAGGCTTTGAGAGGTGGTTGGTAGCATACCAAACTGTAGCGCTGGGACCCCCACGGGGCCGCGGTTCAAATCCCCAACTCGGTCAGCCTGAAGCGTGCCAGACACCCACGAGAATGCTTAGGGCTCGGAGGGCTGGAGGACTGGGAGGGGGATCCAGTGAGACCGGACCCCTGGAGGGCGCGTCTCTCTCACACGTGCTTGGACACATGCTCTATCATGAATAAAGACACAGTTTTTAATAAAAGAATGTAAGAGATCTTCACTTTAATGTCGATTACTTGTTTTATTTACATTCTTTTTTGGCCAGAGTATGTGTGCTCACCAGAGCGAGGGAGAGAAAGCACCCGCCAACGGGCGTGGTCACGCCGAACTCCTTTCCTGCCATCTCTGCATTCTGCCCAGGTTCTGGTCACGTGTGTATGCACGCCCTGTGGTGGGATTTGAACCATGGTCAGCCATGTGGGCTCGGACTCCTCATGCACAGCTCTCGGTCATGGAGCCACCGGGCCAGCCCTGTGATTATAAGTTGGACTCTCTTGGGTTTGATTTTATAATACGTCAACTACCAAAGTTAGTTCTCTTTGTAATGTGGCTACTAGAAAGTGGAAGACTGCGCCTGTGGCCTGCCCTGTGGCTTGTACCTGTGGCGGGCGCACATTCTGTCCCTGCTGGAGGGTCGGAGGGCGCTCCCGAAAGCAGAGGACCTGTGGGGCGTGCCAGAAGTGTGAGGACAGATGCTCTGTGCCGAAGGGCAGGGAGCAGGCAGTTTGTCAGAGGGGGCTGCTGCAGGCCCAGGGAGCTGGGGGGACAGCTAGGCCAGAGAAGGAAGTCAGGGTGGGCACAGGGGTTGGGGAGACCGCTGCCCACAGGGACGGAGGAGACCAGTGGGACAGTGTCAGCATGGAGGTTGTGTCTTTGAGGCTGAGGCTGGCGCTGACACCTGGCAGACAGGAGTCCCTCCTGACATCTTCGTTGCCAACTCCTGGGGTTGCCCTTCAGGGCCTAGAGACCAGAACCCAGTGGGCTGGGCATAGTGTCCGGGAGGCCACCGTGGTGGGAAGAGAAGTGGCGTTCTGGGGCGGCCGCTCCTGGCCTGGATGTGCACTGTGGTCTCAATCCTGAGGGGAGTTGGTGGAGCTCATCTGACAGGGGGAAGGTCCAATTCTGTGGCCATCCAGGGCCAGGGCGCCTCTGAGTCAGCAGCCCGTGTGCCGAGGGCCTCTGACCCCAGGGCAGCGCTCCTCAAGGCCATTTGGTGTGGGGATGGGAATGTGTGGGGACAGCAGCCCCCTGAAACATCGCGACAGACTGGAAGACCTTGGAGGCCTTCAGAGGGGAGAGCCAGCGGGAGTGGGGAGCGGTGGGAGCTAAAATGGCCAGGGGCTGCCACAGAGAAGAAGCCCAGAGAGTGGGCCAGCTCAACTCTGCCTGCAGCCTGTGGCCAGCAGGGGGCATGCCCTCCACCACCAGCCACATGGGAATGGGAGAGGAGGAGCCCTTAGAGCCCAGTGGGCCTGTGACCAGGCCTGTGGGGGCTGGACCAGGGTTCTCCAGGAGACAGAGTATGGACAGGAAGGCATGGCTTTGAGAAATCAGTCACTGTCCCTAAGATGCCTTCCCAGGGCTTTTTTCTTTTTTTTTGTCATTTTTGAGAGTTTTTTTTTTTTTTTTTTTTTTTTTTTTTTTTTGCTATAGGGCGTGTGTGTGCGCTTGCCAGAAAGAGAGACAGAAAGTGAGAAATCACCCCCCAGGGGGGATGGCTATGCTGCAATCCCTTTTCCTCCATTCTCCTCTTGGGAATGCATGCACACCGGTGTGAGTTTAAGCCACCAGGTCCGGGACTCGAAACGTGGTCGACTACATGGGAGTCCAGCAACATAGTCATTACACCAACAGCTGGTCTCCCCAGGGCTCCTTTCCACTTGAACTAATCACTCCCTGCCCTAAGCAAACTCCCAAAGCAGCCCCAGGAGCCAGCCCTCCAGGAACTCTCCCAGCGCCAAGTCAGCTGACTGTGCTGGCCAGGCCTGAGTGACTCACTCAGGGTCAGAGGCCGCGGGCCATGGCACCGGGATGGGTCTGACAATCCCAGCTTCTAGGCCCAGCCCCAGTAGGGTCAGCTCCCTCCTCTGCCCCCCAGCCCGCCCTCCCAGAACATCACAGGAGTCTGCAGGAGCGGGGAGCAAGAGAGCCCAGACACACCGGCCAGGCCCCCAGGGGCTGGAGAAGCTGGAGCCCTCCATAGGGAGGCACAGGGACAGAGCTGGGTGCGCTGGCCACCCCTCCCCCAGCCCCTGCCTCTTCCTCTCTGCTCCTGGCGGGGGCAGCTTCTGCACCACCACGCTAGGGTAGGTGGGGGTAGGGGCAAGCCCCGCTGTGTTTTGTCCTCCCCTGTGCTCCGTCCTCTGCTGCTGCTGCCGGAGTCCATGAAGCTGGAATCCGGCCCAGCTGCCCAGAGCCTGGATGTGGGCTGTCATGGCCCAGCGGGGAGTGGGAGGTGGGGGGACCGAGTGCCTCGGAAGCCCCCCCCAGCGCCTCAGAAGCTGGTATCACGGGGCAGCGGGGTGCCTGGGGGAGGGCGCCAGAGGCAGCCTCACCTCCTGCACTCTGATCCTGGCAGGGAGGCTGGGTGGGGGCTCCTTGCGGGCACAGACAGGCTAGTGCAGGGGCCGGCCCGTGGTAGCCTGGCTGGAGACTGGGTGGCCTCTAGCCTTCCCTGCTCCTAGGGCAGCTCCCTGGGGCTCTTTCCCCAGGAACCACACACCTTCCTTTTGGGGGTGACCCACCCTATGGGTCCTGGGGTCCTGTGACTGGCTCCTTGGCATCTCACGCACAGAAGGCACCCACGCGCCCAGGGCGGCTGCCGCGGTGGCCCTGTCTGCCTGCCCCCTCCTCCTGCCCCCTCCCCGCCCCCTTGGAGCAATTCCCCACCGAGCCTCCCCTCTCAGGCAGTCGCGGTCCCTCCCTACCTCTGCCCTGCGCTCTGGGAGGCTCCTTGTTCCGCGGCCACAAAGCCCCTTTGATCCTCTGCTCGGCTCCGAGCCATGTGACCTGGTGGGCGGGCCGCGGCTCTCCACGTCCAGGCAGCCGACGTTCCTGCTGGGGTGAGTCCTCGCTCCTTTGTTCTTCCAGCCTCCCACCGCTGGCTGGCCGGGGCCCTCAGGTGGTGTGGCTGCCCGGCAGCCCCGTGGCTGCAGCGGTGGGGCTGCGAGTCGCTGTGTCCCCGGGCGTGGGCCTAGGGACACAGGACAGCCCCGGGTCCCAGGAAGAGGGGTGGCCGTGGGAGCTCGGTTTCCATGCGGGGACCAGATTTTCGATTGCGGAACAGAAGAAAAGGGCTTTGTGTGGTCACAGCTATCTCTTTGTAAATATTTGGCCAACTAAGCAGTGTTAAGTTCTCCTCCTCCTCTCCCGGAGTTTCTTGGAATACGTTTTTCCCTTTCGCAAGGGGCTTCCCTGACTTCCAAGAGGGCCGGGAAGAAACGGGAATTGGCTTCTGCTTTCTCTTAAAATTCCTCGGCCCAGATGATCGGACTAAGGCTACCAGGAGGCGCCTACAGTTGGCTGGAGGTCCCGCGCAGCCGTCACTGGGAACGCAGTGACAGAGGTCCCAGGCACCCGCCCGCACTGCGATCCCAGGAGTTGCTGCAGCTCAGCTCGGGATTCCTGGGAGCTGCCAGGGCACGGAGGGGGTGCTGAGTGGGGCTGGGCTGGTAGCATTTCCTTTGCTAGAGAGGAGAGTGGGGGTGTCCGCCATACGGCCGCATCCGTGAGCCTCCATGGCAGCAGCTCCGTAGGAGACCCGCCTTCAAAACCCCAGGTCAACAGTGAGCAGGGGGGAGGGGCTTGAAGGCGGTGCCATTGCTCTGCTCCTAAAATGCCACCCGCAAGCGTGCCCTGGGGCCTGGCTCAGTCTCCTCTGTGCTTCCTGGCCCGCTCCCTCTCAGCTGTGAAGTGTGCCGGTGGTGTGAGGCACCTCTGCTCACCAAAGAGAAGTTGACATTCCTTTTCTTGAGAAAAAATGTGCCACCTGGAAGCAGCGGTGAGGTGCTTCTAGCACATCTGTTTCTGGCCACGGGGACAGAACCCGCTGGACCGAGTTAGAACTCGGCTTGGATCCTGTGCAGGAAAACCTGTTAGAGGAGGAGGGCGTGAAGGGCCATTCCTTACGAGGTGAGCTGCTCCCGTCTGTCTTTCACCATCTCCTGTCCTTGAACCTTCGGGCGCCCGTGTGTTTACCTGGACTGTCTCTGCGCCGGCTCCCCTGGCCGCCCAAGCTCCTTTGCAGGAAATAGGAGGAAAGGGCATTTGTTCTGCGTCGAGGGTGGGACCCCGTGCCAGCCCAGTCGTCTTGGGAAGGTGGGCTCTTCCTTCTCCTTCCCGGACCCTCTGGGCTAAGACGCTGCGTGGAAGGAGGCTCTGGTATGGCTCACCTGCTTGGATGTCCCTCTCTGAGTTGTCGCTGGCCCCTGGCTCAGCCCTGCCCGCCGCAGACCACTTTGGGGGCCACCCTCACCATATCTCATATCTGCTGGTCTGGGTGTACTTAGCCAGAGCCTCTTCTTGTTCGTCATTGGCACAGTGGTGGGGCCAGTTCAGCCATACCTACTATGTGCCGAAGGGGCAGGGCCTTCAGAGGTGGTAGGGGCATGACTTCCGCCCTGGAGGAGCCCTGTTCTGATGGGAAGGCACCGACAAGAGACACCGGCGGAAGGCAACCAGTGCTGTTGTCACCCACCATCCCAGGTCAAAGATGGCCCTCTTTGGGGCCTGTAGGTCAACCTCTGAGCGCAGGACCCTGCTGCCCGGGACTCGAGGATCCTTCGGGCTTGCACTCATTTGGGAGCTAGTCTTCTGGTTGACTGAACCCCTCCCCGCTTCCTGTGCCATACCCCCCACTTCCTGTTGTGTCACCACTCTTCTGAGCTGTCCTTTCAGATAGGACGGCTCTGCGGGGGCCCAGTGCAGCAGGAGGAGCGCCCTGACCTTAGGAGAAGCCCACGGCCCGGGCAGTGGGCCGTTCCCTGCCGGCTCCTTTGAGAAGCAGGTCATCTCGGATCAGCTGAGCTTCCTCTGTCGGACTCCCCCGGGAGAGATCAGTTTTATATCCGCTTTCCCATGCCACCCCGGGTGTGTCCGGGCTCCCCACCCCTGCCTGGCCGTGTGTGCGTGCTGGCTGTGAGGGCTGGGGCTGGACTGAGCTGCAGGGGCCCCCTGTCCCCATCTTAGCCTAGGTCATGGATGTCATTGGCGTCAACTGGGCTTGGGGAGATGGGGTGTAGGCATGACCTGGGGCTGATGACCCCGGAGGGCCGCTGGGAGATTCCTGCAGAGCCCCTGGCCCTGGGCCGGGGCTCCACCCCAGGTTCTGCCTTCAGGGCTGCGCTTTGATTCCTTTACGAGCACCAGCCTGGGGACTTGGACAGGCAGGGACCTGCTCTCCAGCCCGCTGAGCCCCACGAAGCTTTCCCAGGAACACTCCAGGGCTGGTGGCCAGGCACTGGGCTCGGTGCAGGTCTCGGCGGCCGGTGCAGGGCTCTTGCCCACCCGGTAGCGCAGGCTTGCTAGGGCCTTGGCTCTCACGGTGTGGGCGCTTGAGGCTGCTGGGGGCTGTGCTCATCCTCTCCCGCTTCTTCTCAGAGCAGCGAGCCGCTGAGGCAGTGAGGAGGCACCAGGCCCAGCAGCCTGCAGGTCCCAGCCTGACTTCCTGTATTATCTTTTTCTCTTCCCCTTTCTTTTTTTTTTCTTTTCTTTGGGAGAGGTTTTTGCTATAGGGCGCGTGCGCTCGCCAGACAGACAGAGAGAGACAGAGAGATAGAAAGTGAGAAATCACCCCCCAGGGGGGATGGCCACGCCACAATCCCTTCTCCTCCATTCTCCTCTCGGGATCTTGGGCACGCACGCACACGTGCCCGGCGTGAGTTTAAGCCGCCGGGTCCGGGACTCGAACCGCGGTCAACCACGTGGGAGTCCAGCGACATAGCCATTACGCTAACTGCCGGTCCCTCTTCCCCTTTTTCATGAGAGAGCATGCACACGTACGCGTGAGTGAGAGGGACACCCTTGGTGGGGGCTGGACCCACCACAGTCCCCTTCCTCAGCCCGTAGATAGGGGCCCCCGAGCACGCGCCTAGCAGGTGTCAGGATGAGCAGGCCTGGGATTTGAACTGCTGTCTCTGGAGTATCTCATTACCTACCTCTGTGCTGTGCATCCTTTTATCCCAGCTTCCTGCAGGGTCCAGGCCACCGGTCCCTGCTCAGGGCTCACTGCCGGCCCTGGGGCAGAGCGGATGGTCCCCTCTGCATTGCTTCATCCCAGCTGCCGGGGCTGGTTTCCAGGGGAGGGGACAGGCCTTGGTTTGTTGGGGTCGAGGCAGGGGCAGCTGAGTGCCAAGGGCCTGAAAGTTGCCAGATGGTCACTGTCAGCCCTCTCAGGCCAACCGGCCTAAGCGCCACCTGTAAACGCTTTAACTTGGGTTCAGGAACTGGGACGCGGGTGCACGGGGCTACATGTCTTGCCAGTCTCCCGGAGCTGAGGGCAGGGACACCCCGGGTGACATGACAACTCCTTAGCACCAAGGCTGCACTTGGGACCGGTGGAGTCCTGCGTGGTCCTTGGAAGGAGTTCTCAGACGGCGCGGGCCCCTCGCCCTGGGTTTCATCAGGCCTGGCTTGCAGCAGCCTTCCTGGGCCTTGGCCCCCACAGGGCCTGCCCTCCACCCCCGCTGCCTGCTCTGCAGGTGCCAGGCACAAATGACCCAGGTGGGTGCCCAAGGATGCGGTCACCTGAAAGGTCGCCGCAGAGCAGTTGTCCTTGGTGTCCCTGTGTGAGTCCCAGTGGAATGTCAGACCTCCTCCCTCCTCCCTATCCTTATCTCTGACCTTATCTCTGGCTGTTCCAGGTGCCTGTCACAGGATGGAGATCGGACTCCTGGGCCTGGTGTCCTGGCAGCGAAGTGAATTTCTAGGTTGTGGGTGCCCTGTCTGCTGGGCGGATTTGGCCTGAAGGTTATTGGCCCTCGCTCAGCGGTGGCCCCACACAGCGGGCATCTTAGCCTCCTGTCTGCCTGTCTCCGTAACAGGAACGTGTGAGGGATAGTCTGACCCAGCTCCTGGGTGCCCTGGGTGCTTGCTCAGTTAATCTGATCTGACTGGTCAGCTTGGTGGGAATACAGCTTTTAGATTTTTGCCCTTCATCCACATCTCCCGTGGTCTCTGCACCCCGGAGTGCCCTGTAAGCACAGCCGCTCTCCCTGCTCTCTTGGGGCATGTGGGTTCCTTGGACAGTTTTTGAGAAGGAAGCCAAAGGGCATTTCCTTGGTGATTGGAGTACATTCTCCCCCGACAGGGCCCACCCCACCCCCACAGCCCCTTGCAAGGCACTGGGGTCTCTGTGACAGGATCTTGGGGACAGGGTCCGGGCACAGGGTCATGCCTTTGTGCCTTGTTTGCTGGGGTGGAGGAAGTGTCGCCCGTTGCCGGGTGTCCGTTGCCGGGCCGCAGACTAATGATAGTGCAGACAGTGGCCCATTGAGTTGGAGGGAGGGATGCTGCTGTGCTGCATGCTCAGGCTGGGCACAGAGAGCGGGGTGTGCCCGGGCCCTGCACCTGCAGCGGGCCCTGCGGTGAGAGGACGTGGCGTGTGGGCACAGTGAGAGAGCGTACGTGGGAGGCGCAGTGAGAGGGCGTGGCGTGGGGGGCGCAGTGAGAGGGCGTGGCGTGGGTGGGTGCAGTGAGAGGGCGTGGTGTGTGGGCGCAGTGAGAGGGCGTGGCGTGGGGGGGCGCAGTGAGAGGGCGTGGCGTAGTGAGAGGGCGTGGCGTGTGGGCGCAGTGAGAGGGCGTGGTGTGTGGGCGCAGTGAGAGGGCGTGGCGTGGGGCGTAGTGAGAGGGCGTGGCGTGGGGGGGCGCAGTGAGAGGGCGTGGCGTGGGGCTTAGTGAGAGGGCGTGGCGTGTGGGCGCAGTGAGAGGGCGTGGCGTGGGGCTTAGTGAGAGGGCGTGGCGTGTGGGCGCAGTGAGAGGGCGTGGCGTGGGGCTTAGTGAGAGGGCGTGGCAGTGAGAGGGCGTGGCGTGGGGGCGCAGTGAGAGGGCGTAGTGAGAGGGCGTGGCGTGGGGGGTGCAGTGAGAGGGCGTGGCGTGGGGGGGCGTAGTGAGAGGGCGTGGCGTGGGGGGGCGTAGTGGGGGCGTGGCGTGGGGGGGCATAGTGAGAGGGCGTGGCGTGGGGGCGCAGTGATAAGGCGTGGCGTGGGGGCACAGTGATAAGGCGTGGAGTGGGTGCGTAGTGAGAGGGCGTGGCGTGGGGGGGCGCAGTGAGAGGGCGTGGCGTGGGGGCACAGTGATAAGGCGTGGCGTGGGGGCACAGTGATAAGGCGTGGCGTGGGGGCGCAGTGAGAGGGCGTGGTGCGGTGAGAGGGTGTGGCACCCTGAGAGGGCAGGTGCAGGGGAGGCCCCATGGCCAGTCCCAAGCCCATGCCCTGCTCATGTGCTGCTGTCGGCCGTGGCTGCTGTGCTTTCGCTGTCACGGTCCTCCAGCGCCTGCTCCCTGTGACTCAGCGGGAACACTCAGTAACACAGAGCTGGCCAGATGGCAGGTGGCTCCGAGCCTGATCACGGAGCAGTAACACGGAGTTGGCCAGGTGGCAGGTGGCTCTGAGCCTGGTCACTGTGGTCTCTGGGCACAGACTCCGCAGCCCGTCCTCTTGAGTTCTGGAGTCAGACCCAGGCTCAGGCCCTGCAGTCCCCTGCGCCTTGGCCAGTGCCTTCAGCTCTCTGAGGCTCAGAGAAACAGTAATGACAAAGAGCTTGGTGACAGCTGCCAGGGCCTGGTGCACAGGGACACCTGCATGCCGCTCCCTCCTGGCGGCACCCTGAACGCCAGGCCAGTGGGATACCCGCATATCTCTGAACCCCCAGGTTGGAAGCAGCACTGCGTGGACCCCACCACACGACCCCAGGCCCATTCCCCTGCCACTTCTCTCCAGGAGGTGTGGCCCGGGGGGCCCCACAGCAGATCACTGTCTTCTTGGAGGGTTTAGTTAGATGCACCCTAGAGGGAGAGGCCCAGAGGACGCTGCTGGGCTCAGCAGGGCACCCCCTGGGCCTCTTGTCTGCGGAGGGGGTTGCAGTCTGAAGTCCTCATATCCTCCAGCCAAGGGTGGTGACGGGCAGACATGGGGCTCACCCTGATGTCCTTCTCACGTGCTGACTAGCGTTTTGGCCACTCTTACAGGGGTAGGGAGGAGGCTGGTGGCTCCGTGGCAGGCTTGTCCTCAGTCCATGGTGCACTGTGGCTCCAGTCCGTGGAGCTGTGACGCCAGGGGGATGCATCAGCGGGTGAGAGCACAGGCAGGCGTGTGCATGAGGGTGGGCTGGCTGGAGGGTCTGTGGGTTTGAGCAGCTGATCACCTCACTCTGAGACCGCTGGCCGGACGTCAGTCCAAGTGGTCCCGCACAGCCCAGGTCAGAGCGTGTCCTGGGTGGGGCCTGGGATCCCAGGGAAGGTGGGGGCTCGAGATGGAAGCCAGAAAAGGGCAACACAGGAGCCAGCTTGGCTGTGATGAGGGTCCCCTTAGGAGACAAGGAACAGGGTGGAGCCTTCCGACTGGCTGCTGGTGTGGCTGGGAGGCCGTGTGCTCAGGAGCCTGTGATCCGCCTCTACTGCCCAGACTTGTCCCGCCCACATCTGCTCCTGTCACTCCGCCTGAATGGCCTGGACAGCGCCTGCTGCAGGCTTTAAACCCTAGCGACATCAGTAGCTGTCCAGGAGGTGGTTCACACAGGGTGACTGAGCTGCGGTTCCTGGCTCCTCCCTCTGGCCGTGTGGCCTTGGTCTCGCTCTTGGCTCTCTAGCTGCTGTCCTCTGTGTGAGAATGGGTCGTAGTTCTCGCTTCCAGGACCAGCGCGGGAGGAATGGGGGTGAGGCCAGAGATGTGTCCAGGTCCAAGAGACGGGACGTGTGCAGCTGCTTCATGCGTACGTCACGCTGTGGCCGTGGCTGCGGCTCTGTCCTAGCCACATGGCAGCCCTGGGCCGAGTGGGTGCTGAGAGCGTGCAAGATGGGCCTTCCAGAAGCTTCCAATCTGTTTGGATGATGAACACACTCCTGCTCTAAGACCAGGCATCCCAGAAAGGGAGTGAGTGGTGGAGGGGATCAGTACAGATCTTGGTTGGCCCTGGGTGCGTGGTGGGGGGTTAGTATAGACTTTTTGGCCCTGGGTGTGCGTGTGTGGGGCTTAGTCCGGATCTTGGCCCTGGGTGCGTGGGGGGTTCAGTACGGATCTTGGCCCTGGATGCGTGGTGGGGAGTCAGTACGGATCTTGGCCCTGGGTGCGTGGTGGGAGGTCAGTACGGATCTTGGCCCTGGGGGCGTGGGGTGGGGTCAGTACGGATCTTGGCCCTGGGGGCGTGGGGTGGGGTCAGTATGGATCTTGGCCCTGGACGGCTGCTCTGGACAATTCCACCTGGAATCCTGGAGGGTGCTCAGGGTGGGACAGCAGGAAGAGCAGGGATGGGGAGGAGGGAGCTGCTCGGAGCCGGGCTTGGTGGGCGAGGGGCGAGGAGGGCCTCGGTTGGCGTGGACCTCATCATCCAGGAGGTGGAGGCAGGGCGGGTGCGGTTAGAGGTAGCCCCACTGACAGGACCACTTGACCCAGCGGCCTGGATCACGGGTTACCATGGGAACCCAGCGTGCTCAGGTAAAGCCAGGGCCTTTCCCTCCAGGTCTTGCTCACCTGCACGGCCGCCCCTCACGCGCTGGCCACCGAGGGCTGCCCTGGCCGGTGCCTGCGTCCTCACCTGGCAAGAACTCACTCAGCACTAAGCTCCTCACCTCTGCTTTCCCATCCTTCCAGGTGTCTTGGTTGTCCCACCTCCAGTAGGGTTCACTGTGACCTGAACATCCTGGTCCTGTCCTCTGAGACATTCCCGACTCCTGGGAACTCAGCTGGGGCTCAGCAGTCACTCTGTCTTCACGCATTCGCACACGCATTCACCCCACAGTGCTTCGGGGCATCTGCTAAGTAACACCAAGGTGCTGAGCAGCACAGGACTGAACCCCAGGCCTGGTCTGCGCAGACCCCACTTGTGGTGGGAAGGGGAAGGGCAGGCAGCCCTCTGCGGTGCCCGGGCCCCCACACGCCCCCCAGCGCTGTGTATTTGTGGGGTGACCAGAGATACTGACTCTGGGTGGGAGCTGGGCCCCTGCTGGTGTCTGTGGGGTGGGTGGGTATGAGGGATCCCCCCACCCCGTGTGCACCGCGCCGCACTGTGCAGGCTCCTCCCTGCCTCCCTGGGGGGCTCTCTGAGATAATTACCCTGGGCCTGGAGACCCAGTGACCAGAGGCCCGTCTCCCTGTGGGGCCCTTGGAGTAGTGCTTACTTAACAGAATTTCCCCTCCCTGGGGCCGTTGTCTCTGGGCCGACCTTGTTAGGGTTTGGGATACAGGAGAGGAGGCCGAGAGAGCTTGGGCCTCTTCCAGATTGGGGGTGGTTCCTGCCAGACTCGACCCAGAAGTCTGGAGCCAGCCCACAGCTGCAGGCTGCTGTGGCCATTTCTGCCCTGCCTGTGCTCAAGATGCTGCGGCGGCTGAGGCCTGAGGTCCCTTGGCCCCTCAGTGGGGATGCGGTGGCCTGCCAGGCTTGGGGCCTCACTGCTGGGCACGAGGTGTTCGAGTCAGGGGACTGGGTGCCACTTGGGGGTCTCGGGGGGCAGGCTTTCCCTCTTGGTCCCTTGGAACAAGCTGTGTTAGGGCTTTCTGGTTTCTGATGGGCTGCGTTTTTATTGCCTTTCCAAACCCCCTTTTGGGGTGAGGCTTATGGCTTTCCTTATTTAACAGGCGTGCCCCTGAGCTGTTCCGTGGCTTAGCGGATCCCAGCCCCAGAACCGAGCAGTTGCTGCCTAGCACCCTGCCTGCCCAAAGGCCTTTTGGATGAACTTCTTTTCTAAAATCTTTCTTTCTTAATTTTCTTTTCTACCAAATCAATGGCGAGACCTCTATGGCCGTGGAATAGAGTAAGGAGGTGGAGGAGGTGATGGGGCGAGGGCCGTGGAATTGAGGGAGCGCGGGAGGCTGGGTGCTGTCGGACGGCCCTGCGGTGTTCCTACATGTGTGCTGGAGGCGGGGAGTGGCCCTGCACGGGGGCACGGAGGACGCAGTCCGCCCTCGGTCATGGGGACGGGCTCACAGCCGTCGCCGCCTTCCGTTGCATCGTGGACAGGAATACCCAAGACTGGGTTCCTGCTGAGAAGAGAGGTTTATGTGGCTCTCGGTTCCAAGGGCAGCAAAGCCCAATGGCGTGAAATTGGCCCAGGCTGGCCATGTCATGGGACAGCTGACAGTGGCTGAGGGTGGTGGCCACGTGCAGAGACCTGGGGGCAGCCATCTTGCTTTATAACAACCTGCTGTCATGAGAACTAATGCCTTCTCATGAAGACTAGAGCTCACAGGGTCCCCGAGACTGTCACCCACTCCTAACCTTGATCCAGTCAGCCTAACCCACGATCCAGTCAGCCCACGGGCCTCGTGTCTTGCAGGGCATGCCACCGCCCTGCGCCGTCACACCAGGACCAGCTCCTAGGCATGAACCTTTGTGGGACCAGCCATTGTTCACACCATGGCACAGCTCACCCGTTTGGCTCCTGTTGTTTCAGTAATAGCTTCGCTGAGACGTAATTCACACGCCATGAAACTCAGAGCACTCGGCGGGTGGCTTCACAACGTCGCGGCATCATCGGGGGCGTCAGAGATGGGAACCGAAGTCCCGTGCGGAGTCGGAGAGGTCTGTCATGGGGAGCCAGCCCCCTGGTGGTGGAGGGCGCCAGCCCCAAGGTTTGCAGAGTCCTGCGACAGGCTGGGAACCACGGGACGCCCTAGAAGTGGCCCTACCCCGTGTGAGGCCTGCAGCTAGCAGAGACAGTGGCGCATTCCAGTCCCACAGCTGTTACCTCTGACCCAGGAAGAGCCCGTGTGTCAGGTGACAGGCCGGAAAGCGCTGCTGTCCCATTGTCTCATTCGGAGGCAGTCAGGCAGGAAGAACCTCACTCAGGGAGGGCCTGTGTTTGTGTTGCATTCATGCCTTTGTAGGGGAGGGAAGTGCATGCTTTTCCTTCTTTCCTTTTTTTTTTTTTTTTTGTTAAGAATTATTTATCTGATCTAGTTAATTAATTTATTTAATTTGGCCAGAGTAAGACAGAGAGAGGGAACGCGAGGAAGCAGCCGCCAGGTCCCTCCCTTCCGCCCCCTTGCAGTGCGCCGGCAGGGCCCCGTGCCGCAGACGGGCCAGGACAGGTGAGCAGGAGAAGAGCGCTGGGACTTAGCTAACAGGAGTTCTGCTGACACAGGAGCCTTCCCGAGGAAGTGGACAGCCAGGGAGACGTGCTGCCGAGGGCTGTATGCTAGGCTTGAGGAAGAGTGGAGAATCGTGGGGAAGGTGGCAGGATCGAGGGGGCGCTGGGAGTGGTAACCTGGGAACGCGGGGCAGGCTTGGCCGTTCAGCCTCCTCTCCGAGGCCTCGTCTTAGAAATCAGGCTGTTCCGTTCCTTGGGGTACGGGGTGAGGGGGTCCTGTGACCTGCTTCAGAGGGGAAGGAGGGCCTGAAGCTCTTGTACCTGCTGCTCAGATGCCGTCACCCGAGTGCTCATATGCTGAGTTGTCACATTTTGAGGTGGCGTGCTCTGCACCCTGCCGGATTCTGTGGATTGGATGAGTTCCACCCAAACTGGGGAGTGGGGGTCGTCTGCTTTATTCAGGCTACCGACTTAGTGTTGAGCGTGGGCCAGCCAGATAGCATTGTGGTTAAGGGAGCCAGATCCCACGTGGCCGGTCATGGTTTGAGCCCCGGCCCCAGCAGCTTTAAAAATGTGCCAGAGTGTGTGCGTGCAGGCCCAAGGTTCCGACAGGGAGGAAGAGTGGAAGAAAAAGGATGGCAGCGTGATCGTGGCCCTCTGAGACGTTCTCTCTCTCTTTCGGACGTGCCTTCTGGCAATTAAAGAGGAAACAAGAACCACACGTGTAAATGTGTTACACTCAACTAAAAGCATTCACAGAAACACCCAGAGTGTTGTTTGGCCAAACATCTGGATACTCCTCAGCCCAATCAAGTTGATAAATAAAACTAACCCTCACCATTTAACTTAATTCCAGAACATCCTATTATTTCCAAAAGAGACCCCATACCCATGAACGGGTCACTTCGTATCCCCGAACCCCCCACCCTAGCCCCCAGCTTCCATTGGTCTGCTTTTTCTCTGCGAAGGTGCCTATTGTAGGTACTTTGTGTCCCAGAATTACACAAGATGCGTCCTTTTCGTGTTTCATCTAGCCCCTGTGTGTGGGTCCGCCTGCGTCATTACGTGTGGGGTGCTTTGTTCTTTTCGGGCCTGGGCCGTCCTCCGTCCTAGGTGGAGACCGCTTCCATCTCCCCGCTCACCCGGTAGCGAGGACCTGTGGGCCGTCTCCTTTTGCAGATTTTGTGAGCTTTGCTCCCGTGAACGCGGCGGACAGGCGTTGTGGGTCTCGTGCTCTCCTGTCTTGGCAAGCCCCATGTTCAGGATGGACCCAGGCCTGGTGGGGGTACGTTAGTGCATCAGTGCAGCAGGGGGGCTGTGACACCCCAGCTCTTCCCTTGGAGCATGTGTGGTAGTCTCTTCCCCACACAGTTCTCTGGGAGTGTCCCTCGGGGCACGGGAAGTCCCAGGAGGCAGGGTCTGTGCTGTCTTGAGTCTGGGGCCTGGCTCAGTGGACCAGGATGAGATGAATCAGTGTTGAATCCAGACCTGGATGAGTTGGGGTGGCCTGGGGACGTGGAGTGGCCTCTGGGCCTGCAGCTGGGTCCTGGCCACCCACTTTTGGTTTCCCCTTCTTTCTGGAGGGCACAGGGAGGCACGAGGTGGTGAGCTGGTCACAGCGAGAGAGGACTGCGCGGGGAGGAGTGGGCAGGTCTGGGGTACCCCACTCCTAGTAGGGGGTTGGGCCGGGGGACTGACTTTTCTCTTTCTGAGAGCATGCGTCCCCTAGGCCAGCCCCAACTTTCCTGGGGCGGGTGGGGGGGAGCTGCAGAGGTGAGGGCACCCCAGGGCCCAGGTCTGTGGGAACGTTGTGCTGTAGCATTTCGGAACTGAGTGTCCTGTGCACTGCACACGCATGCACACTCTTGCACATATGTACACATGTGCGTGCACACACGATAAACCTAAAACAAATGTGTGTCCACTGCTGCTTTAAACCAGCCCGTGACGTGTCTGGGCGCCCCTCCCCGCGGCCAGCTGTCGGTTGTCCTCACAGCCCAGCCCCACGGTGTCCACTCTGTGGCTTGGCGGAGCCCTGTTGGAGGGCCCAGACCCGCGGGCGCAGTCTCTGGAAGGCCTGGCCCTGGCCCCCTCCCCGCCCTCTTGGGCCCTCTCAGTCCCAGGGAGGAATTACCATATGAATGTGGCTCCTTCCCGGAGCCCGGGCTGGAGGGGCCTGGGAGGGGCCAGGCTCCGACCCTCGGGCCTCCAGCTTCCAACCGGCTGGTGAGCAAGCCACGGGCTTGTCCCCGAGTGGAAGAGAAGCCGCGTCCCCGAGGCTGCTCCTTGAACCTCACGGTAGGTCGGGGCGGGGAGCAGGAGAAGCGGGGGTGGAGGGTAGAGAGCGGGATCCTGCCGAGTGGGGACCCAGTCCTCCCTCCAGGTTCAGCTCTCTTTCACCGCCCCACCCCGTGAGAACCCGCTCTCCCCAGGCTCCCTGCTTGGGTCTGATTTCAAAAGGCGCAGCCGACTCCCGCGGGGAGGTGCAGCTGTGGAGGGCGCCTGCGTAGCCGGCCAAGGGAGCATCATCTAAACTGACGGGTGCCCAGGCCAGCGGTTCTGCCCCTCCGATGCCGCGGCCTCTCCCGTCTTTGCTTCCTGGAGCTCTCCCGGGGTGGGAAGCATTTGGCGACCTCCCGCTCCTGGCAGTACGAAGTCGGTTCCCAGTTGCAGAGTGGCTGCTTGTGCCACCTCAGGCTTTTCCTGCTGGGCAGCAAATTGCTGGCCAGGACCGGGCATCCTTCTCCGGCAGCGGGCAGCAGCCTTAGCCAGCTCTTGGAAGGCAGAAGGCGCTGGCTTTTAGCAGCATTTCTTGCAGCCAGAGCCTGGTGGCTGGTGGCCTGGCCACCCGTGGAAGGGTCCCTCTTCTCTGCAAGGGAGGCAGCATGGCCGAGTGTCAGAGTCTGGCAGAGCCAGGTGTAGGCCCAAGTATTCATACGTGGGCACCCAGCCCTCCAGCCACGAGGTCCTCCTGCCCAGTCCCTCCCGTGTCTGCCGTGCTCCTGGGAGAGACCCAGGCTCTCAGCCCAGCGGAGGGGCTGGGGAGGGGGTAGAGACCCAGGGGCCGGCCACGGGCCAGCCAGGCCGCCCGGTCTTTCCCCCTCCCCTTCAGCTGTTTCCTGACTCGGCCACTGCAGCTGTCCCAGGAAGTCTGCTGGGGGTCCTTCCTCCCCGCCTTCCGCCCTCGTACTTTGTGGCTCCAGAGGAGGATGGAGACCGGAAGTTGTTAGCATCTCATGCACGCGCTGACACGCTGCCGCTCTCTGAGCCAAGGGGAGGCCCGTGGGAACGGACGCTGCCAGCCGGGCCTCGCCCAGGGAGCAGCAGCGGATTGCCCTTGCTCCCTGGGCGAGGACAGAGGACAGTGCCACAGCGGGCCGTGCCTTCCTTTTCTCGTCTGTTCAGTGGCATCTTACTGGGTGTTTGGGTGGAAAATCGGTTTTGTGAGCAGTGTAGGAGTTCGCCTCCCGCAGGAGGTCACAAGAAACATGAAGTCATGCTGTATGAGTCCTCCTGGGGGGTGCCGAGGGGTCCTCCCCAGGGCCAGTGTGGAGGGGGAATGTTCCAGGCCAGGAGAACCTCTGTGAGGAGCCTTGTCTGAGGAGCTGAAAGGGAGCCAGGCGGGCGGTGCATGTGTGCAGACTACAGAGTGGCCGGGGCATGCCAGGCCCCGTTCCAAAAAGATCTCCTCCAGTGCTCAGCATTCTCGTGAGACACATATCCAAGTCTGCAGGTTAGAACGTTGAGGCGCCGAGAGGGCACGTTACTGCTCAGGGCCACACAGCAAGGCAGTGGTGGACTCCCACCCAGGACAGAGCCTCGGGACGCGGGGTGACCCCAGGTGCAGGGGCAGCCAGTCAGTCTCAAGCAGGGAAATGATCAATTTGTGTACGTTTCGAACAGTGCTTATTGGGGCTCTGCGGAGAATGGATTGGGGTACGGGGGAGCTCACAGGGCGGCTTGTGTTGTAGGAGGCTGTCAGGGGAGGTATAAAAGGAAACCGATGAGATGAGATGTTAGGGACAGGATTGGATTTAGGGTGATGGAGAGGGAGCGACTGAGGCTGGCCCCTAGATTTCTAACTGTAGTAACCAGGTGGCTGGAGGTGCCACTTAACTCCAGTGGTAGGGGTGGGTGGGGTTGGAGGTCAGAGTTCAGCCCAGGGCACTTGGACTTTGAGGTGCCGTTCACACACCCAGAGTTGGCCACTGTGCTAGCTGCAGCTGGTACCTGGGAGAGGGCCTGGCCCCGTAGGGCTGAGCCGTCTCTGCTCACGGGGCCACTGGGCTGGCCCTGGGTGTGCACCTGGGCAGAGGAGTGGCCGTTGTTGCTGTTTGATGCCTAGGGAGGGGTGAAGTTACTTGGGGAGAGGGTCTGTGGAGGTGCAGGAGGAGCGGGCAGGTGATAGGACTGAGGATGCATTGCCCCAGGCAGAGGAGGGCAATCCGCAGATCAAGCACAGAAGCCAGAGGAGGCTTGCAGAAAGGCAAGATTGGGAGTCGGGGCTCTTCCATGGTGGCTTAGTGGGAGATGACCCTGCTCGGTCAGAGCACTAGCAGCTGGAAAGGTACATCCGAGTGCCGTGCCACGCCTGCTTCTGCCTGGTGTTGGCCCACCAGCTCAGGTGCTGGGTGCCCTGTCCATAGGCAGCATTCTCCAGGAGCTCCAGAGGTGATGAAAGTGCCTGTCCCAAGAGGTGACACACATAGTGTGACCATACACACTGCTTTTTCCTGGGGAGCCTGGGGAGAAGGGGCTGGCATGTGTTTCTTGGATAGGCCATCCACCTATCCATCCATTGGCTTTTCCATCCATCCATCCATCCATCTCTCTGTCTACTCACCCATCTACACATCTCTTCATCAGCCCATCTCCATCAGCCCATCATCTGCTCACCTGCTACTGTCCATCCATTTATCTCCCCACCGCTCCTTCATCATCCATCCATCCATCCATTGTTCCATCCATCTCCATCCATTCATCCATGTGCCCATCATCATCCATCCATTGTTCTCCATCCATCCATCCATTGTTCTCCATCTCCATCCATTGTTCCATCCATCCATCCATCCATCCACCCCATTGTTTCATCCATCTGTCCTTGTCCATTATTTCAGCATCCATCCATCCATCCGTTCATCCATGTGCCCACCCATCATCCATCCATCCATTGTTCCATCCATCCATCCATCCGTTCATCCATGTGCCCACCCATCATCCATCCATCCATTGTTCCATCCATCCATCCATCCATCCATGTGCCCACCCATCATTCATCCATCCATTGTTCCATCCATCCACCCATCTCTCCATCTACTCACCCACCTACACATCTCTTCATCAGCCCATCTCCATTAGCCCATCCATCTGCTCACCTGCTACTGTCCATCCATTTATTCCCCCACTGCTCCTTCATCCATCCATCCATCCATCCATGTGCCCACCCATTCCATCCATCCATCCATCCACCTGTCCATTGTTCAATCCATCCGTCCATCTGTCCATTGTTTCAGCCTTCCATCCATCCATCGTTTTATCCACCTAGCCACCCACCCAACTATACATCTCTCCACCCTTCTGTCCATTTCTGTACCATCCATCTGTCCATCCACTCACCACCCATCTTCCTACCCACTTGTCTTCCCCCGTTCTCATGCCAGAGAGCCCTTGAAGTGGCCGACTAGAAGCTGCTCTGAGCTTTGGCACGGCTTTCTGTGGTGCATCGTTTGGTTGCTTGGTTCCTGTGGGAGGACAGGGGCTGAGGGTGGCATAAGGCGAGGGCCACCTTTGGACATGCAGGATTTGGAGTGGTTCTGCTCGAAGTGGGCACAGACCCGGTGGGCGGGCTGCAGAGCTGAGATGAGGGAGCCTTTTAGGGGCCCCGCGGATTCCTAGACTAGTGGCTGGCACCGTGGGTGGGTGCCCTGCTTCCACATCCTTCCGGCCCTCATGCTCCTAAGTGGGAAGACCCTCAGGCAGGGCCTGGGGATGGGAGAAATAGGGACTCTAGCTGGCCCAGCTCCCACCAGCCCCCATAGCCCCCAGTTCCTGCTGGACAGATGACGAATGGCCTGGAGGTAGTGCTCCCTCTCCACTCTTCCCGGACCCTCCGATGTAACTGAGATGGTTAAACCAGGTGTCTTCCCTCACTGGAGAGGCTCCCACTCCTGGCCCAGGAACGCGTGTCTCCCTTCCTGGCTGCTCTCCAAGTGACCCGGCCATCAGGAGGGCTTAGATAGCGTCCCTAGGGCCTGAGCCGAGCTGCACAGGAGAAGGGATTTCCTAATGATTGTTGGGGGAAAGCCCTTTTCCATGAGCTGGCAAGGGGACACCCTGCTCACCCTAGAGACCCGCGTCTACTCTTTGTTATTTCACATGATTTAATAAGCTGAGGATCTGGATCGGGCTCCAGATCCCGCCTCCGTCCATGTGCCCCACGGAGCTCTGCTGTGTGTCAGCTGACAGCCCTGCTGATAGAGAGGGGGCCTCTGCCTCTACCCCCCTCCCGAGGGACATCCCTGATAAGAGGAAATTCCACCCTGTAACACATGGCCAGCTTCCGCCCGTCCATGGGAGGAACTTTCGCTCGCTCTCTAACTTCGCAGACCTCTGCCAAGAACTCAGAACTCGGGAGCTCGCGTTCAGTGGGCCACTGACAAGGCGGGAAGGCAGAGCCGGGGTGGGAGCTCCTGCTCTAAGGTTCCCTGCGTGGGAGGAGGCATGGGCACAGTCGCCGATCTTGCCTCTGCAGCGACCTGCTCCGGGCACCCGGGTGCTCAGAGAGGCGAGGAGGCGGTGGAAAAGGAAATAAAAATGAAATCCCCTGACACAGGAAGTCAGAGGCCTCTCCGTGGTCCTCACTGCGGCAGCTTTTCAGGAAGTGAATAGACGTTGCGGGTCGGAGCCTGCTCAGATCAGAGATGGATGTCTCAATAGGCCTCCGGGCTCAGAGAGCGGGAGGGGAGGAGGTGGGCTGAGAAGAAAAGAGAAGGGGGCCTCTTCCGAGCGGGGCGGGGCGGCGGGCCTGGACTCTGTCCAGGTCTGCTTTCCCGAAGGGGCTGGTCGAGCCTCGCTGGCAGCCGTGCAGAACTGCTCGACAATGGATGAGGGTTTCCTTTAAAGCTGGAGGAGCCTTTGCCGCAGTAAAAGTGGGGACCTCCTGCACTCACCCCCACCTTGGGGCACCTTTAGTCCTTAACGAATGAGTAGGAGCTGGATGGGGACTGACCCACACCACTGTGCCCCTCCCAGGTCCCGCAAAGGGCACGGGGCCATGGGACCTTTACTGGAACGTCCTGCAAAGGGGAAACCACTGGTGTAGACGCCATGAAGCTGCAGTTGTGTTCCAGCCCGTGGTGAAGACAAGAACAGGCTCTGAGCTCCCCGAGAGAAAACCAGCCCCCACCTCGCAGCCCTGGTGCTGGGTTCTGAGGGGTTTTGGGGGGAGGGCAAGGGCTCAGATTTCCGGCGTCCTGGTCCCTAACCAGGCCCCTCCCGCCACCACCCAGTCCCTCTGGGGTAGCTGCCCAGTCCGATGACCATGTGTGCTTTTAAAATTCAGCCCTGCATCTCGCCCACGCCAGTTCGCAAAGTTCGGTCGTTTGTATTCAGTGTTTCCATCTTTAGAGGAGAACAGGAAGTCCCCCGTGACACTCGCGGGGCTTCCGAGTGGCTTGTGTAGGCGCACGGGGACACAGCAGTGGAAAGCAGAACTGAGTGACCGGGGACTGTTCACAGCCTCCAGGGGAGACCTGTACTCCCTGTGTCCTGGGGGGAGAGCTGCTCGTCCTGGCTATCCTTGCTGTGGGGCTGCCCCGCCTCCTCCCCGTGCCTGGGCTTTTCCACCGGGATGGACATTGCCACTCGCCCTCTCCCTTCTCAGCTGCGGAGCCCAGAACGCTGTGTGTGTCGGTGGACGTTCACCAGGGGCCGAGGGCTTCAGATAAACCGGATTAAGATCTCAGTGCTCAGTACACCAAGCGATGGCTTTTAAATTGGGGCCCTGGTTGTTCAAGTATGTGTGTGTGTCTTCGTGGACTTTCCTAGGGAGAGCCCTTACTTTCATCAGCTTCAAAAAGAGGTTGTGACCTAAAGCCCCGGGCCTCTGAGTCAAACCGAGTGCCTCCTGTGAAGAGAGACGGAGAGTCTCTCTGGAAGCCTTGGCTAATAAACATTTGAATAAGTGATCTCTGTGTCCCTCGGCCACTGCTGGTTTTGTTAGGACTGGTCTAGCCTGTGGTGTCCCCTTTCTGTTTATTACTCAGTAGTAGGTGCTCAAGAAACGTTTGTAGAACGAGGTGGTGCTGTCGATCTGTCCCTGGGCCCAGGCTTACTTTCTAGCAGTGCTGCTTCTAGCCACCGCTTCAACACTGCGTCCCAGGGCAGCTCTGTCTCCAAGGTCTGCCTGCCTCCCTGTGCCAGGCCTGGCTTCCAGCCCGCTGCCTTCCCCACCTGCACTTCCCGACCTGGTTAGCACTGCTTCTCCCTCCGCCCACTCACTCATACCAGAGCAGCCAGGCAGCCTCCTGGGGGTGGAGTTTTCATGTGAGGGCTGGCGTTTTGGTATCTGCTGGCTGCTCTCAGTGCACCTGCGAGTGTGGGGGCCGTGGCCCTGGGACCCCGCTGCCTCCTGGGTGCAGGGCTTCTGCTTCCCCAGGTCCACTCGCATCAGCACAGTGCCCCAGGAGAGCCACAGCAGCCCACATGCAACCAGGTGGCCGGCGTGGAGGGACGTGGCCAGCCCATCCTTTTTGGCGGTTGTGGGAATCGGAGCACTAATGTCCTTGGCCTGGTCTGGAAAAAGCCCTAATAACCTGGCTTGGAGGGTCTCCACCTGGTGTCTCTAGGGCTGTTTGCACATCCCCCCGGGTGGCACCCAAGCCCTGATCGCCGAGGCCCCTGCCCTGTATCCTGGCTGCAAGGACCCGGCTTCAGATCAGGCTCGCCACTCTGGCTCTTGGCCTGGGGGGTGAGGGAAGCGTGGCCGCTTCTTCTGAGAGGCGTGGCAGCAGTGTGTACCTCAAGGCCGTTGTGCTCGGTGAGTTCCTGTGTACCGTTTAGAAGAGAGCCGGGCGTGCTGGCCTGTGGCCTGGTGCTTAAAGGGGCTGCATCCCACAGTCGACCATGCTTCAAATCCCAGCCCCTGGGGTTTGAGAGACACGCTGGGCTCGTGGGTGTCTGTGGCCCAGATCCCAACAGGGTGGCGAGTGAGAGATGAGGTTGCCGTGTGGCTGCGCCCCTCAGGGTGCTTGTCTCCTCTCTTTGCCTCTCTGTCTCTGGTGAGTGTACCCACCCTGGCACGTGGGGAGCGCCCAGGGAAGGCTGGCTGCAGTGGTCAGCGTCGGCCCTTCCTGTGTGCTCCTTCATTCGACCAGTTTTTTGCAGGAATGTGCCGTGCTCCAGGCCCACTCTGTTAGCGGCGCGGGCTCATGAGCCTCAGGGGCGGAGACTCAGGGAGAAGGCTGCCCGTGTGACTGTTCCGTCCCGCCGTGGGGAGCTGGCCGGGAGCTGGGTGCGGGTCTGTGAGGACGGCAGGGGCAGCCCCAGGGTTCAACTGGGACCCAGAGGACAGTGCAGCCACCCCGGGAGGTAGGACAGGCAGAGGAAGCGGCTCTGGCCTCTCCGTCCTGTCCCCCTGAAGTTATCTCTGTTGGGGACCTGCCCCCCTCAGCAAGCCCCTTTATGGGGAATAGGGAGTATCAGACCTGGTTCATGAGACCTCATGTCCTGGCCATAGGCTCGAGGCACCCTGGGCTCAGCAGCGGGCTACGGAGCTGCAGGCAGGGGTGACGTCCCCTGGGCCTGCAGTCTCGCCCTCCCCGTGGCCGCAGGCTCTGAACTCCGGGGGGAGAGCGGCCTCCAGTGTGTGTCGTCACGCAGTGAAGGGAGGAGACTGTCCCCTGCGGGTGCACAGGCTAGGCTGGGTGGACAGAGGGGCAGGCTGGCTGGAAGTACCTGAAGGCTGGCAGGTGGCGTGAGTGCCCAGTGTCGCAGGAGCCCAGCACCTGGCCACCCTAGCCGGTCCACAGGACTGCATGGCGTCTCTGGCCTCTTGCTGCAAGCCTGCCGGCGGTCTTGTCAGCATCTGTGGGCAGGTTGACCCTCTTTCGTCCCACCACTGTGGTGGTGATTGAGCAAGGCGTGTGCGGATGGTGGCAGGGAATGGGCGAGAGATGAGGGGCATGGCTCGGGCTTTGCCCAGGACTATAGGCCTGGCTGTCGCGTGGTGCCCCGTGGTGCTGGGAGCAAAGTCAGGCAGATCCTCCAGGGCCTTCGCCCCAGCAGAGCCGCCTCTGCATTGGCAGTGCGGACGGCCCCGGGCTACAGAACAGGCAGGGAGGCTAGCTGGGAGGTGAGCGGGAAAGGTGGCCCCGGACACTGGTTTCCAGGGCGGGCTCCACGCAGGGTTGGAAGGAAGTAAGTGCCCCAGAGGGTGCACCGATAGCTGCCTCCCCTGGGGGCCAGTGCCCTGCGAAATGTGCGTCCCACAGCCCCGTCCCCGCAGCCAGGCTGTGACCTGATTCCGTCGTCCCTGGCAGGCCCTGGGCTGGGGGTAAGCATTTGTCACTCGGTGCAGATGTGCCTAGATGGTGCTGGCTCAGGGCTGCGGGGGTGACTGCCCTTTCCTCCTCCTTTTAGACCCACTGTCAACTGCTGAGAAAGGAGCCCGGCAGCACCTGGGGCAGAAGGGAGAAGGTCCCCACGACGGGCAGCCCCGTCATAGGCCAGGGTGGCCAGGAGACACCTCCGTTGGTTCAGGATGAGATCCTGCAGAGAGAAACCGCCAAGGGCTTTTCCTGCAGGTCCCTCTGGCTGGTCACCGCCCCCAGTGAGTCCCTTGCTGGGAGATGCTGGGGCCATGTGTCTGGGCCACTGCCTGGCCGCACCGGCTGGAGGGCCTCAGGTGGCCTCTGGGCCTCTGGCATCTCTGAGCTCCCGGTAGCTCTCCATGCATGGCCGTTTCCCAGGTGGGCATTGCAGCGCAGGCACAGCGGGCGGCAGGACCTGCGAAAGGGCCCCTGCACCCAGGGCCAGAGCCCGCGGGTCGAGTCCCAGCCACAGAGGCTAGAGGGTAGGCCCGCACCTGGCTCTGCCCGGGGAGGACCATGTCCGTTACCGCACGGGCTAGAACCTTCCTGAAAGCAGCCGAGGTGCTGTTAGTAACAGATGCCCCAGAGAATTGAAAGCAGAGGCTCAAAGCGTTACTCGTGCACCTGGGTACAGAGCGGCAGCATTCTTCCTAGCAGCCAGAGGGTGCAAGTGACCCAGTGACCACAACGGAGAAGTGGGCACACGGTGTGGTCTAGCCACGTGACAAAACGCCACCCAGCATTGAAAAGGAAGGGCACTCTACAGCTGCAGTGTGGGTGTGCCTCGAAAACGTGCCGTGAACAAAGCCAGACAGGACAGGCCATGCAGGGGAGTCTGCGTGCTGTGACCTCAGACCCAGATTCAGACGACAGCAGGACAGGGTCAGGAGAGAGGAGCGGGGAGGGAGTGTTCCCTGGGCCTGGGGCTCCTGTGTAGGGTATTGAAACGTTCTAGAGCTGGGTGGTGGTGGTGATCACCATGGCTGGGAATACCCTGAGTGCCGCTGAGGGGAGCCCAGGCCCCCACTCATCCGACCCAGCCCGGCTGCCAAACCCTGGGGTGCGCTGTGACCTCCACGTCCTAACCAGTGCCTTCTACACATCTTCGGTTGGGACCGGGCCACCACGGGTAGACCAGCTGTACTTGTCCCCGCCGGACAGCCTCCCCCGGGTAGCCTCCCCCGGGTGTGCTGAGGGCCAGGTAGACACAGAGAGAACGGCTGCCTCAGGCCCAAGGGGGACACGCAGGGGCGAATGTGAAACTTCGGGGCTATACCTTCAACAAAGGTCTTGTGCTGGCCTGGCCACTCCAGTGGGGTATCAGAAAAACCACCCCGTGTACTCAGTTTCCCAGCTGAGGAAGAGTAGTTGGACTAGAATTCTGCTGTCCAGTACGGTTGCTCTTGGCCACACACAGCTTTTCACACAGGAATTAATTAAAATTAGATCAGACATTCAGTTCCTCGGGCCAGCTCCATGGCCTAGTGGTGAAGGGAGCCAGCTCCTACGTGGCTGACCATGGCTCAAATCCCAGCCCTGGCAGCTTAAAAACCAGGCCAGGCACATGCGCATGCACATGCAGGACGAGGGACTGGCGTGGCCATGGCCCACTGGGTGATTTCTCCCTCTCCCTCCCTCTCTCTGGCGAGTGCACGTGCCCTCTGGCAATTGAAAAGAAAACTGCGCTCCTCAGCCTAGCGTGGTTCCCAGCGCTCAGAAGGTGGGCGCGAACACACTGCGCGGTCCCTTGAACAGCTAGATGCAGTGCAGTGTAGCCCCGCGGTTCCACCTCTGGGGGTTTATCCACAGACATCGAGAGCGGGGTCTCAGCCCCCTGCACGCCCGCGGTCACAGCGGCACTGTTCACAGCTGCCGGGAGCACCTGCACGTGGATGGACAGATGGAAACAGGGAGGCATGGACAGGGAGTCGGACCAGCCTCGAGAGGAAGGACGTTCTGGTCCAGGCCACGGCCCAGATGAGCCTGAAGGCCATTACGCTCAGTGAAATAAGCCAGTGGCAAGGGACGCATGCTGTAGGACCCTGCTGAGCAGAGCAGGGTGCCCAGGGGCGGGAGGGGCACTGGGGGCGGACTTCCGGTTTCTAGAGGAAAGGGTTGGGAGACTGGCCGCACGGCAAGGTGGACGCTTGAGACTGCCGGCCTGGGTGCTCAAAATGCTGAAGCTAGTGAGTTTCATCACAGCTAAAGAAAAAGTCACGGGCCAGCCCTATAGCCTGGTGGTTAAGGGAGCCGCATCCCACATGCCCAACCACAGGGTTTGAGTCCCAGCCCCGGTGACTTGAAAAACATACTGGGTGCGTGTGTGTGCCCCAAATCCTGACAGGATAGAGCATTGGAGAAGGGGTTGCAGTGTGAGCACGCCCCATAGGGGGATCCTTTCTCCCTCTTCCTGTCTCTCTGTCTGCTTTGTCGCTCCCTGGCGAGCACACCCACTCTCTGGCCATTACAAAGGGAAGAAGTCACGTGGGCCAGTGGCTGCTGCAGTGGCCGGCACGGCATGTCCATCAGATGAAGTGGGTGTCTACCGCCCTCAGAGCTAGAACACCCTGGGTCTGGGACCAGGCCCTGGTGGCTTTCTGTAGATAGCAGGGCTTCAGTCCATGGAGGTGTCTGTAGGTTGGGGGTCCTGCAGGACCAGCGTGTCTTCCACCCAGCTGGGTCCTGTACGGCTGCTCTCTGCAGTTACCTGTGGACAGTCCAGTTGCCTGCAAAGGTGCCTCCCAGGGAGGGGGTGTAGGGAGGGCCCCGACCTGTGCCGAAGGCCACAGCCGCCCTGTCTGGCGGAGAAAGGCTGCTGTGTCCGCCGTTGCCCTCAAGCCGGGCTGCAGGGCAGGGTGTTTGGCTTGGCTGAGTTTCTGCAGTGACCGATGGTGTGTTTGGGGGGGCCAGCTGGGGTAAGGCCCTCCCTCCCTCAGAGCTGCCAGGGCCCTGGAGGGCTGTGAGGGAGAGTTCTGGGGGCAGGGCCTCCCCCTGGTGCTGTGGGGTGTGGAGTAAGATGGGGGCTGGTCCCAGTCCTGGGAAAAATGGCTCCCAGACCCACAGACGGATGGAAGCAATTTGGGGTCACGTGGGTCGGGCCGAACTGCTGCCCCACAGGCGAGGCCGCATGTCTGTCTCCAGGAAGCGGCCTGCAGCCACATGTTCTGGGGCCAGATGCAGAGGAGTCTTTGTTTATTTAAAGATGGGGCAGGGGGAGGAGAAGGAGGGGGAGCACGCTGAAGGGGCGGGCAGATGCCTGCAGCGGGCGGAGGAGCCTGGCCTGCGTCGGCCTTTTGTGCTTGGCGGTGTGGGGAGTGAAGCTCTGGACCCCTTGGCAGCCCTGGCGCTGTCAGACGTTGCATGTCTCGTTGCCCCTCGTTCCGCGAGGTAGGCTGAGAAGGTGGGAGTCAGATAACGTCCAGGGCCTGGCTCCTCTGAGCACGTACCGCCCACACCGTTTCCGGGCCTGGCTGCTGCCCACTCCCACCTCCGGGTCCCCAGGCCTGGGGTGAGACAGGAGCGGTGCCGGCCCCGGAGTCCGGAAGAGCCCGAGCTGCGGGCCAGGGACTCAGGGGACACGGCCTGGCCGGTGGGGAAGCTGGTGTTTCCCAGGAGCTGGAAGAGGGGCGTCGCCGAAGAGTGGTCCTGCTCTTCTGGGGCAAGGCTGGGGTGGAGGTCGTCGGCTCAGGTCGGGAAGGCCGCTCACCACCTGGGGGTCCGCCGGGATTTGCCCCCCACCCCCGGCCCATGCCCACATCCCTGCTGATGCGCCCGGCTCTGCTGGGGGTAGGGGAGCTCCTCGTGAACCCCCCGGGGCTGCCCTGTGGGAGGAAGATGTGTTCCCAGAGAACCAACTGCCCCTCCCCAAGGGTTGTGGAGGGCCCGCAGGTGAGGAGAGGGCCCTCGGAGCACTTAGGTGCTCCAGGAAGAGGCCTTGCAGCCCGAAGCCTCCCTGGGGAGGACGAAGCAGAAGTCCTTCATACGGCGGGGGGCTGGGAAGAACTTGGCCCCGCTGCGGGGTCAGGACAGGTCTGCGGCCCGGGCGTGTGTCTGGGGCCTTCTCACAGTGGACATGGCATGTCTGCAGCCTCCTGGGATGCAGGGCCATGTGCATACCGGGCCCACCCTGATGGCCCGTGCTGAGATCGCCTGGTCCCCAGCCTCTGACCGGGTGGGTGGGCCTGGGGCAGCCAGGGACACCACAGACTGACAGACGGAAGCTCGTGGGATCTTGAGCAGCTCGGCCCAACTGCACGTCCGCAGACCTGAAGGCCAACTGCCCCTTGCCTGTGGGTGGGGCGCATGGGGGCCAGCGGTCGTCCTGGCCAGGGACTCTGGGCACCATCCTGCCTGCCCGGCCCCACTCTGCCCCAGGGAGGGTGGGCACCTGGGCACCCCCGCCTTCCTTCTCACCTCCCCTGTGCCCCAGCACTGCTGGCTGGTGACGTGTGGTGGAAGGACACAGCGGGATTGGACAGGGTAGGACAAGCCTAGGCAGTTCTGTCCTTCCTGCCTCAGGAGCAGCCACGGGACAGGCCTGCCCCTCTGCCCACTTCAGGGGGCTGAGGCTTAGAGCGTGGCCACTGTTGCAGACAAAGGTGAAGGAGGTGGAGGAGGTGGAGGGGGTCTACCTGGTGGCCTCAGCTGGGACGGGAGTAGTTCTCTGGGTGAGGAAGAGGTGGCTTTGGGCCATCCAACATTGTCTCCATGGTAGGGAGAGTGGCTGAGGGCTGTGGCCTCCTAGACTTCCGCTCTGGGCACCCGGCAGGGGATCTGAGGCCGGTCCGTGAAGCTCTCTGAGCCTGTTTCCCCACCCGAGAACAGCGTGACAGCCGAGCTGCCCAAGGACGCGTGCGTGGCAGACCCCGCCCCCGGGCCCGCTGCTCCCTAACCCCTGCTCTCCCTCTCCAGCCACTGAGGCGGCTCCCAGCTGTGTGGGCGACATGGCCGACACCCCCAGAGATGCTGGGCTCAAGCAGGCGCCCGCGCCGCGGAACGAGAAGGCCCCCGTGGACTTCGGCTACGTGGGGATCGACTCCATCCTGGAGCAGATGCGCAGGAAGGCCATGAAGCAGGGCTTCGAGTTCAACATCATGGTGGTCGGTGAGTCCCGCTTCCCCGCCGCCTCTCAGACCAGTGCCACCGCCTCGCCGCTGCCGCGTGGGCAGTCCCGGAGGAGGGGCCCCGGCTCGTGTCAGCTCCAGGGCACTGAGAGCCCAGCCAGGCGGGCACAGGTGCGTGGTGGGCTGTGGGGACACCCCTTGTGCTCCCCTGCTGTCACTCCGGCGCAGCTGTCTGGCCCTAGTGGGGCTCACCCCCACACCCGGGTACCCGGCTGGAGGTGTCCCCGCAGCTTAGCTCCACAGCCTGCCGGGAAGTGGTGCCTGGAGGCCGCACCCCTGCAAGTGGCGTTGGAGGCTGTCTGTCCCCAGAGGGAGGCCATGGATGGCCAACCTGGACAGGGTGCGGGGGCCGGCTGGGGTTGGCAGGGACAAAGCCGCTCTGGTCCCCCCAGCCCTCAGGGCGACCCCAAGGAGGCGTGCCCGTTTTGCAGGCTGGTCCCTCTGCTCACGAGGGCGAGCCGCGCCGCCGTTTTCAGGCTCTGCCTGTCTGTGGCCTCTGGAGGGGCTGGGGGAAATGCTCCCCGCAGGCTCAAACCAAAACTAGGGCGGGCTCTTCCTCTTTGTGGCGTGGGGTGCAGGTGCAAGGCCGTTTTCTCAGCCTGGTGCCCCACCCCTCTCCACCCCATGTGCTTCCTGCTGTGCTGGGCGAGCACAGACCAGGTCTGTCCCCTGACTTCCCTCCTCGGCCCCAGCCTGGGCCTGGCTGTGCTGGTCTTAGTGTCCCCTCCTGAGTCACCCCTCACTGGGCCCCCGCGAAGCAGGACCCAGGGTCAGCAGCCTGGTCGGGCTGCCACTCATGGCCCTGCCATGTTCTGGGCGGCCGCCTGCTGAGGAGGGGTGGAGGCGTGGGGTCTTCCCGTGGGCTCCCACCCTGTCTGCCCGGACGGGACCCTGAGGAGTCAGGTCACTTCCCAGCAGGTGTGGAGAGGGAGATGGGACAGGCGCTGAGGCAGTGGCCACGGAGGCTCATCTTCGTGAGCTGAGAAAGGGCTGCCTGGTGCTTCTGGGGAGGGCCTCTAGGGAGGATCTGGGAGCCTCTGGGGCCGCTGCAGCTCAGGCCTCCTTCAGGAGTTTCAGCCAGGAGGGAGGAGAGGCAGCCTCTCTCCTCTGCGGTCCCCAGGTGCCCCCGCCATCACCTGGCAGGGCTTTGTCTCCCTTCTGCACCTGAAGACAACAGTGGTCCTGGCTCCCACTCGAGGTCTTTGCCCGTTGAGGCCGCTGAGTGAGGAACAAGACGATCTAGCAAAATCATGGGGGTCTTGACAGGAGCCCAGGGCACCAGGGCTGGGATGCTGGCCCAGGGCGGGTGTCAGCGCCTGCCCTGCTTCCTCCTCCCTCCCAGCTACAGGGGTGCCCACCTTCAGTGGTGGAAGGGCACCTTGGGGCCACAGACCAGGATAGAATCCCAGTTTGTCCTGCCTCAGCTGTTCAGTGCTTATCTTTCCTCCCCTGGGCTTCTGTATCCACCCATTTATCTGTTAAATGAGATAATCCTGACCCCAAAGGGCCAATGAGATGGTGTGGTGTGGTCCCTGACACATATGGGCACTTGAGAAGTTTTAGAAGCCTTAGTGACAGTGTTGGTGGTAGTGGTGGTATGACGGTGATGGTGGTAATAATGGTAGTGGTGATGATAGTGATGGTTGTGATAATGATGGTGGTGGTCGTGGTGGAGGTGATGGTGGTAGTAGTGGAGGTGGTAGTGATGGCGGTGGTGGTGACTTTGGTGGTGGTGATAATGGTAGTGATGGTGGTAATGATGATGGTTGTGGTAGAGGCGATGATGGTGTTAGTGGAGGTGATAATGGTGGTGGTAGTGATGGTTGTGGTGTTGGTGATGATAGTGGTGGTGATGATGGTAGCGACGGTGGTGATGGTGGTAACGATGATGGTGGTAACGATGGTGATGTGATGGTGGTGGTGTTGATGATGGTGGTGGTGAAAATGATGGTGATAATGATGGTGGTGATGATGGTAGTGGTGGTGATGGTAGCGATGGTGATAGTGATGCTGGTGGTGGTGATAATGATGGTGGTGGTGATGACATTGATGGTGATAGTAGTGGTGATGGTGGTGATGTTGATAGTGATGGGAGTAGTGATGGTGGTGATGGTGGTGGTGGTGACATTGATAGTGATGGTAGTAGTGATGGTGGTGATGGTGGTGATGTTGATATTGATGGTAGTAGTGATGGTGGTGGTGTGATGGTGGTGATGTTGATAGTGATGGGAGTAGTGATGGTGTAGTGATGGTGGTGACGTTGATAGTGATGGGAGTAGTGATGGTGATGGTGGTGACGTTGATAGTGACGGTAGTAGTGATGGTGGTGACGTTGATAGTGATGGGAGTAGTGATGGTGATGGTGGTGATGTTGATAGTGATGGTAGTAGTGATGGTGGTGATGGTGGTGGTGGTGACGTTGATAGTGATGGTAGTAGTGATGGTGGTGGTGGTGATGTTGATAGTGATGGTAGTAGTGATGGTGGTGGTGGTGGTGGTGGTGACGTTGATAGTGATGGTAGTAGTGATGGTGGTGATGGTGGTGATGTTGATAGTGATGGGAGTAGTGATGGTGGTGGTGGTGGTGGTGGTGGTGATGTTGATAGTGATGGAAGTAGTGATGGTGGTGGTGATGTGATAGTGATGGGAGTAGTGATGTGGTGATGGTGGTGAGTTGATAGTGATGGGAGTAGTGATGTTGTGATGGTGGTGACGTGATAGTGATAGTAGTGATGGTGGTGACGTTGAGTGATGGGAGTAGTGATGATGGTGGTGGTGATAGTGACGGTAGTAGTGATGGTGGTGACGTGATAGTGATGGGAGTAGTGATGGTGATGGTGGTGATGTTGATAGTGATGGGAGTAGTGATGGTGGTGATGGTGGTGGTGGTGACGTTGATAGTGATAGTAGATGGGATGTATAGTGATGGTAGTAGTGGGTGGTGGTGGTGGTGACATTGATAGTGATGGTAGTAGTGATGGTGATGATGGTGGTGATGTTGATAGTGATGGGAGTAGTGATGGTGGTGTTGGTGGTGGTTGATAGTGATGGAAGTAGTGATGGTGGTGGTGGTGGTGGTGATGTTGATAGTGATGGGAGTAGTGATGGTGATGGTGGTGATGTTGATAGTGATGGGAGTAGTGATGGTGATGATGGTGGTGGTGGTGACGTTGATAGTGATGGTAGTAGTGATGGTGATGGTGGTGATGTTGATAGTGATGGGAGTAGTGATGGTGGTGATGGTGGTAGTGACGTTGATAGTGATGGGAGTAGTGATGGTGATGGTGGTGGTGGTGGTGACATATAGTGATGGGAGTAGTGATGGTGATGGTGGTGATGTTGATAGTGATGGGAGTAGTGATGGTGATGATGGTGGTGGATGGTGATGTTGATAGTGATGGGAGTAGTGATGGTGATGATGGTGGTGGTGGTGACGTTGATAGTGATGGTAGTAGTGATGGTGATGGTGGTGATGTTGATAGTGATGGGAGTAGTGATGGTGGTGATGGTGGTAGTGGTGATGTTGATAGTGATGGGAGTAGTGATGGTGGTGATGTTGATAGTGATGGGAGTAGTGATGGTGGTGTTGGTGGTGGTGGTGACGTTGATAGTGATGGGAGTAGTGATGATGGTGGTGGTGGACAATGATGGTGGTAGTAGTATTGATGATGATGGTGAGGATGATCATAAAAGTCATAATAATTAAATGATAATGAGTAGACTTTATGTTATCCCAGCTGGCGTCTACCCAGTCTGAGTGCTGTGGCTGGAACATTCAACCCAGCTTCTGCCTGGCCTGAGCCAGGTGGGCAGTGGGAATGGTGGACGAGGAGAGGCTGTCCATGGGCAGCTGAACAGCTCAGGCCAGGGCCTCCCAACTCAGCCTCTGTCTTCCTGGGCACCCCTACTTTTCCTTGGAAGGTGTTGTCAGAGTTGGTAGTGGTGACAGGGATGGTGGTGGAGGTGGGTGGTGATGGTGGTGGTGACAGTGATGGTGGTGGTGACAGTGATGGTGGTGGTGACAGTGATGGTGGTGATGTGTGGGAAATGTGTGCTTGTAGCACAGCCTACGGCAGGGTAGGGGTGGGGCTCCAGTCAGGGTTGTGAGTGTGAGTGTGAGCTGTATATGTGTCGTGTGCATGTGAGTTGCATATGTGTGAATAATGTGCGTGAGCTCCACATGTCAGTGAGCTCTGTGTGTGGACAGTGAGCCGTGTGTGTGCGCACCACGTCCTCATGCATCAGTGACGTGTTGACTTGTTGCCACGGCACGCAGGCACTGTAGACACTACTCCTCAGAGTGGACAGTGCAGGCCAGCACCAGTGTGGCCACAGACTCCATGTGACACGTGCGAGTGCACTCAGTGCTCACGCCAGCCCTGGAGGGGAGGTGGCGGCTTGTCCCATTTTACAGATGAGGAAACTGAGGCATGGCGAGGGGAACTGACTTGCCCAAAGCACGGCTGGTCAGGGAGGTGCAGTTTGAACCCCTGAGGCCGCCCCTGAGTTTTAGTTCCTGTCCACCCCAGTGAGCTACCAGAACTGGCAGCCACCTCTGTAGGCATGTCCCATGAGCCCTGCCCCCGCCCCACCCAAGGCTGGCCACCAGGAGTCCTCCTTTTCAGAAAGCACAGAGGGGACTCTGACTCTGAGGCCTGTGGGTGCCTGTGTGGTCACCTCAGGAAAGGACCCTGTGGCAGAGTCTGGACCAGTCCCGGAGCCCAGCTGTGTGGGCTCACGCTCTTCGGTGGACCCCTGCATGGAAGGGTAGTGCCCCGGCATGGCCTTCCGGCCCAGTGTCGCAGAGCTGTCAGCCTGGGCATCGCTGAACCACCCGCCTGTGAAGTGCCCTTCCCAGGGAGCCCGCCGCCAGCCTCCGTTCTCTCCCCAGGGCAGAGCGGCTTGGGCAAATCCACTTTAATCAACACCCTCTTCAAGTCCAAAATCAGCCGGAAGTCGGTGCAGCCCACCTCGGAGGAGCGCATCCCGAAGACCATCGAGATCAAGTCCATTACGCACGGTCAGCAGCGGCCGGGCGGGCGGGCGTTGGGACGCTGCCTGTTTCTGCGTGGGGTGAAGGTGCTGGGTCAGGCAGGCCTGGGGCTCTGAGCGGGGGCTTGCTGGGACACCCGTGGGCATATGGGGACCCTGGCCAGGTCCGTGGGGACCAGGGTGGTCTAGACCTGGTGGGCTCTGTGCCGAACACCGTTTCCTCCGGAAGTCGTGGGCAGGGACACCAGGACACCACCCAGCTCAGCGGAATTCATCCGGGGTCACTCCCGGTGTCCCTATGGCTGTCACTGCGGCCCACTGAGCACAGGGTCAGCCTCCGCGCGGGTGGGACCGCGGACATCTGTGGGGTCCCCTGAGTGTGGGGTGCCGACCTCCGCAGATATCGAGGAGAAGGGCGTCCGGATGAAGCTGACGGTGATCGACACACCCGGGTTCGGAGACCACATCAACAACGAGAACTGGTGAGGGCTGGAGGCTGGGCCGGGCCCCGTGGGGGCACTAGCAGGGACGCCGGGCCCTCCGCACGCCTCTGCTCAGAGCCTGAGGGCTCGCGGCCCCTGGGGGAGCATGGCCATCTGTGTCTGTGTGCATGTGTGAGCTGTGTGTGTGAGCTGTGTGTGTGAGCCATGTGTGTGAAATGCATGTGTGTGAATAATGTGTGTGAATCGTGTGTGAGCTGTGTGTGTGAATAGTGCATGTGTGAGTGAGCTGTGTGTAAACTGCGTGTGTGTGAGTTGTGTGTGCATGAGCTGCCTGTGTGTGAACTATGTGTGTGAGCTGTGTGTGAACAGTGCGAGTATGAGGCATGTGAGTATGTGTGAACTGTGTGTAAGCTGTGTGTGTGAGCTGCATGTGTGTGAACTGTGTGTGTGAGCTGTGTGAGTGCACAGTGTGTGTGTGAACAGTGCGTGTGCACACGGGTTCTCTTCGTTGGCAGTGTGCTGAGTCGACGTCCCTGCACAGGGCCACTGTAGACACCGTGCCCACGTGTGTGGGCCAGGCTTGCTCCAAAACTCATGTCTGGGGCCCAGGGCTTCTGGACCAGGCAGTGACCCTGGGGACTGCGCTGCCCCACTGCCCTCCAAGCTCACCAGGCAGGCTGCAGGCTGGTATGGGAGCGCTCCCATGAGGTTGCGGTACCCCCGCCTGAAAGCCCAGTGTCCCCTGGGGGCGGTGGGTGGGGGCTGCCCGAGCAGGGCCAGGGCACAGCGAGCGGTGGCCTGTGTGCAGCTGGCAGCCCATCATGAAGTTCATCGACGACCAGTACGAGAAGTACCTGCAGGAGGAGGTCAACATCAACCGCAAGAAGCGCATCCCGGACACGCGCGTCCACTGCTGCCTCTACTTCATCCCGGCCACCGGCCACTCGTACGTGTCCACGCCCCGCTGGGGCCGCCCTGGCTTCCCCCAGCCCTCACGGCCACCTGCCGTCCACCCACCCTGCACCTGGAGCCGAGTCCTGAGAGGCCAGCGCCGCTGCCGCTGGGTTCCCGCAGCCTCGCCCGCCCCACCCCACGTCAGCCCAGGCTCCCTGCAGCTGCCCTGCCCCGGGAGCAGCAGCCGGTGTCCCGGGGCGCAGTGGAGCAGCATGAGCTGATGGGCCCCAGCCACCCTCTTCTCCTCGCCATGAGAGCCCCGCAGCCCAGCAGGCTCTGCGCCCTTGGTGCCTGCGGGCGGTTGGACGAGGGCACTCAGGACTGGCCCCCACCCCTCCTGCCCAGTTCCTCTGTCGGTCAGGATGCCCCTGCCTCCTCCCTGCCCTGCGCCCACGGCTTGGCTCACCAAGTGGACCCCACCCCCATGAGGCCCGCCGTCAGCTCCTTCCCTGGCCCCAGCCAGCCCGGGCAGAGCCTCACCTCCTGCCCCGTCTCAGTCTCAGGCCCTTGGACATCGAGTTCATGAAGCGCCTAAGCAAGGTGGTGAACATCGTCCCGGTCATCGCCAAGGCCGACACGCTGACCCTGGAGGAGAGGGTCTACTTCAAACAGCGGGTAGGGTTCTGGGCCTCCCCACCCCCTCGGGGACAAGCATCAGGTCTGGCGAGAGCCACCTCTGCCTAGGGGACTGTGCTGGCCCTGGTGGCTGCTGGGGCTGTCCCCCGGGTGGTCCTTCTAGCTGTCCCATGGCAGGGAGGAGTCCCCGAGTAGGTTTTGAAGACACAGACCAGGTGGGGAATGAATCTCCCTCCAGGAAGTGAGGCCTGCGGGGCTGCAGGCACAGCAGGCACGGTTCTTATTAGATGAGAGAGAAAGCCCGAAAAGGTCAGCCTCTGCTGGGGACAGGCAGCTGCCCCCTCCTCTGCCCAGGGCTAAGGCCACCGCTGGCCGGTGGTGGTGGGCGTCCAAGCAGGAGGTGCACCTGGGCCCCCTCTTCCTCACAGAGTCACTGGGGGCTGTTGGGAGCTGAGGCCTGGACTCCAGCAGGCTCCAGTAGGGCCCTGTGGCCGCAAGTGAGGCCTTGCAGTCTCATTCCACAAGCTCTGAGTGCCCTGCTTGGGCCTCCGTCCCAGGTCCGCGCATCAGGGTTTCCCAGCGTGCTTAGGGAAGCGTGGGCCACTCGCAGGGTGCACCTGCTGGAGGGAAAGCGGAAAAGGAGCCAGGAAGGAGCGTGGGCCTGCGTGCGCCCCAGCTGCCCGGCTCGGTAGTGGCTCCCCGTAGGCCGGCTGGAGCCTGGGCAGGGTTTGCAGCAAGCCGGTGCCCACACCCCTCCCCGCCCCCAGATCACCGCAGACCTGCTGTCCAACGGCATCGACGTGTACCCCCAGAAGGAGTTCGACGAGGACTCGGAGGACCGGCTGGTGAATGAGAAGTTCCGGGTGAGTGAGTCAGCCAGGAGGGACCCTCGGCTCCTGCCGGAGGTGTGGCTGGGGGTATCCTTCCCCACGCAGAGGACAGTGGCCCTCGGACATTGGCAGGATAGCCTTGGGCCGTGAGAACGAGCCCCGGTGAGGGAGGGTGGCGGCCTTTCCCATGTGTGAGCAGTTCCCGCCGTCCCCAGGAGATGATCCCGTTCGCGGTGGTGGGCAGCGACCACGAGTACCAGGTCAACGGCAAGAGGATCCTCGGGAGGAAGACCAAGTGGGGCACCATCGAAGGTACTGGCCGCCGGGACGATGGCCGCCCTGGGGACAAGGCCTCTTCCGTGGGATCCCGGCGCGGCTGCTGCACTCAGAACCTCTCCAGCTGCCGACGGGAGGGGTCTCGGGGTTCCCACCTGACCAATGGGAAGACAGAGAGGGCAGGTGACCTTTTTGGGGTCCGAGGCTACTGCCTCCCCCAGGCCTCCCCCAGGGCAGGGAGCTGAGATGGGGGCCGCCTCATAGGCCTGTGTGAACCGACCTCGCCAGACCTGGAAAAGAGCTGGGCTGTGACGCCCAGAACTTCGGAGGCTCAGAACTCGCAGACCTCTCCTGCAGAACCCCCGGACCCACAGCCAGTGCTCAGTGGCCGCCACCCGCTGGCCCAAATCGACTCTCAGCTCTGGGGCCAGAAGTGCCACAGCCTCTGGCCCCGAGGGAGGACCTCGGCTGGCCTGTCTCCTGGCCCCTGCAGGCAATCCTCATCCTCCCATCCCCGTAGACACCCTCGGTTCCCTCTTCCCTGCTCGCGGCCTGCCTTCATGCAGGTGCACGCCTCCCCTCTTGGGAGGACGCCGTCACCGCATGAGGTGCGCCCCAGTGCAGCAGCCCCAGGCCCTAGCCAGTTCCATCTGCAGAGACTTTCCAGGTCAGGGCACAGCGCAGGGGCCCCGGTCTGTCTGCCTGGTGAGACCCCCGGGGCCGGGCAAGGGCACTTCTTCTCTTCCTTCGTCTCTAGATGAGCGGAGGGGGAGAGTGAGGCGAGCAGGAAAGGCTTCTGTTCCTGAGTGCACCTTGGCTGGAAGGCCAGTAGGGAAGGAAGCGGAAAGTCGTGGCCCCGAGTCTGGGCAGATCCCAGGGTCTTCCCCACCCGGAGTGTGGGCCTCACACCAAGATTTTAGTAAAGTGAATGTCCTGGGGGGCGGAGCTGGCTGGGGGCACTCACACCAAGAAACGGACTGTCTCGGCCACTGCCAGGCAGCGAGCCCTGGCGGTGCCCGCTCACCTCGCATGGAGCGTCTCCACCCTAGGAGCCCATCACACACGCCTTGTCACCACCGCGGTGAGGTGGGAGACCTCCCTGGGGCCCACAGCAGGAGGCAGCCCTGGAGGCCATGGGGCTTACGCCTAGAGGAGGGCTTGGGGCAGTGAGTGCACCTTTCCTGGGGTTCCCCCTGAAGCACCATCTGGTCCCCCCAGCTGTTCTCCCCGTGGGTGCTGCTGGGGTTCTCCAGGGGCTGCTGTGTGGCTCTCGGTCAGCAGCTGGCAGTCCTGACGCTCCTTGGGGGCTGTGCACAGGAGCTGCCCCACCCAGAAGGGCTCGGTTAGTCTTTTCCTTGGGATCTGTCTTGGCCCTTGGCCCATCCTCTTCCATTTCTTCTCTTTCCAAAGAAATCTTGCTGCTCAGGAACCTCCTATGAAAGGCACGTTTGAGGGGGTGGAGAAATTCAAAGCCAGTTTGGGTGGGGGGACTGCCCCCAAATTGCCTCAGCTCTGCTGCCCCCTGGTGGCCATCTTCAGCATGGCAGGTGGCCTGTAGCAGTAATGGTCAGGAAATGAGAGTCTGGATTCTCGTTGTTGTGGCCCTGCCAGGTCACGCTGAGAGTGAGCCTCACCTGCCATGGCTGGGCCCCAGAAGCCTTTCAGGAG
Organism: Tupaia tana; assembly: GCA_026018925.1. Classification (NCBI taxonomy): domain Eukaryota; kingdom Metazoa; phylum Chordata; class Mammalia; order Scandentia; family Tupaiidae; genus Tupaia; species Tupaia tana. Next base: position 67,217,397 of record JAKSZU010000011.1, read on the forward strand.
GACCTCGGGGGCTCCCCAGAACCCTGGCAGGTTCACATCAGGAACTCCGTGGGTTGAGCCTCGGCGCTCCCCTGCAAACGTGGCTATGGTGCCTGTGTGCATCTTCCTGGGAGCCGCCGAAGTGCTGTCAGGGTGAAGCAGGGGTGTCACCAGACACATATCGACTCCTTTAATCCCCTGAGAGGTGGCGACATCAGCACCCTCGTTTTACCCGTGGGGAAACTGCCGGTCAGAGACACAGAATAATTTCCCAAGGTGGGAGGCAGAAACACCCTCACACGCCACCGTGAGCACCGCCTGCTGCCAGCTCTTCTGTCTCACCGCGGCAGAGGAGAGGGGCCAGCAGGTGCCACAGCGGTTGAGGTGCTCGACTCCCATGTGGCTGATTGTGGTTCGAGTCCCAGACCTGGTGGCTTGAAACTCACGCTGGGCATGTGTGTGCACGCCCAAAAGCCGAAGAGAATGGAGAAGGGATTGCGGCATGACCACCCCTGGGGGATGAGGGTGATTTCTCGCTTGCTTTCTTTCCAGTGAGCACATGCCATATAACAAGGAAAAAAGATCTCTCTTAAAAAAAAATGCTGCAAAGTTCCTTGGCAGAAGGTTCTGGTATGGACACAAACCCGCAGGAGTGGAAGGCCTGGGGGAGGCCGGGCCCAGGCGAGAGGCAATTCGATAGAACCAAGAGCACCCAGGGCTGGGCAGGTCGCAGGTGCTTGGCCGGTTCGGCCCTGCCTCTGGCCTGGCCAGCGGAAATCAGGCCCTTTAGTGCTAAAAAAAAGCCACATGGCTCCTGAGGGCACCACCTGGATGGCACGTTTCCTGTGCTCTCAAAGCCCCACTAGTAAGATTGCAAAAGGTAAATGGAGAGCACCTGGCGGGGAGTAGCCAAGGCCTGTCCACTCGCCATGTATGTGCCCCCCCCCCCGCCCCCCGGCCCCGAGCTTCAGTTCTCTGATGATCCCACATCCAGGCCCTGAGAGTCTCACCTCAGGCAGCATGGCAGTAACCGGAACCCTGAGCTCGTGCCTTCGTGCCCTTGGGCTCGGGTGTGTGGTGTGTCGGGACGTGTCCCTGTGCAACACAGCGACAGCTCTGTGCGTTCTCGGGCTCGAGGTCGTGGTCTCTGTACTGGTCCCGTGGCCCCTGTGCGTGTGCCGTCTGTGCCTGTGTGGGGGGACACCCTGTCGGCCCCAGATTTTACTTAAACCCCAGCTTTGATTCCCTCTTTGCCCCACTTCCAGCATCTTCCCCACTCCAACCTGTTTTCAGGTCTCTGCTGAGACATCCTCCTGGGACTCCCTAGTCACTCCCTCCACCCCAGTGGAGCAGAGCCCCTGCCACCCGCCTTCCTCACTGTCGTCTTGGCCTGGGCACCTCTTCCCCCCATGGCCTGATGTATGGGAACCCTCCAGAGAGGGGCGCTGAGCCTGTCCTGCCACCCCAGGACCCTGTACTGGGAGCTGGTGACGCGCAGGGCATCGGCATCCCTGGGCATGCTGGGAAGGGAGAGCCGGGCCTGGGGAGGGGCTTCCGGCCTGACTGCCCGCTTCCCCTCTGCAGTTGAAAACACCACGCACTGTGAGTTCGCCTACCTGCGGGACCTCCTCATCAGGTGAGTGTGCTTCCGTCTCTAACTAGCCTCAGGGTGGGCTCAGAAAGGAAGGGGTCCCTGAGAGAGTCGGGTTACCAGGCAGAACCCCTGCCTGTGTGGGCCCAGGCCTGGCCCAACGCGAGGGCCCTGAGGAGGGATGGTGTGGAGGTCGCAGTGAGGAGGCCCCATGGGCCAGTAGCAGGCCCTGGTGGTGACGGTGCCCTGTGAATAGTGGGCCTGTCCCGTTTCAGTGGGAGTGCCCTGGTGGTGGGCGTGTCCCCTTAGCGGTGGGTGTGTCCTGTTTAGTGGTGGGCGTGTCCCGTTAGCGGTGGGCGTGTCCCGCTAGCGGTGGGTGTGTCCTGTTTAGTGGTGGGCGCGGCCCGTTAGCGGTGGGCGTGTCCCGCTAGCGGTGGGTGTGTCCTGTTAGCCGTGGGCGCGTCCTGTCAGCCATGGGCTGACCGTCTCCACCCCTTCCCCGGCCCCTGCCCCCAGGACGCACATGCAGAACATCAAGGACATCACCAGCACCATCCACTTCGAGGCATACCGTGTGAAGCGCCTCAACGAGGGCAATAGCGCTATGTCCAACGGCATGGTGGAGAAGGAACCGGAAGCCCAGGAGATGTAGACGCCTCCCGCCCCAGCCCCACCCTGTGTTTTCCGCCCCCCAGGCCCACCCACCTGCCCCGTTTTATTTTATATAAATCTATCTCCCCAGTTGTCGTCGAGCCCCGTTTACACGCTGCCAAGTCACAGGAGGTGCAGCCCCGTGTGTGTTCTCAGCCCGCTGATGCAGGCAGGCGGGCGGCCCTGTGGCAGGCCAGGCTCCTGCCTCTGCCAAGTCTGGGAGAGGCTGGGCTAGAACCAGGAGGGCGGGACAGGAATCTCACCCCAGACCAGTGCTGGGAGGGTCCAGAAGAGCCGCCTGTCCGTCTGACCCTCCCGCCGCATCCAGGTTGCTTTCTCAGAGCAGGCCCCGCGCACATAGAGGTGTCGGTAGGGCTGCATGCTCCCTCTGTCCCCTCTGCCGAGCTCCTGGAGCGTCTAGGGCTGTGCTCCGGGGAGGATGGAGCCCCTCCCACTGCCCACGTGGCTGGGCGGTCGCTCAGAGAGCACCCCCACCCCACTTTCAGAAGATACTGGAGAATTCCAGGAACCTCAGTTGCCAGTTGCTTAGACCCGACAAGGCCCTCAGGGCACCTGCTGGCCTAAGCCGTCCTGGTGCAGAAAGTGCCTTTATCTCAGCCGTCCACATGAGCCAATGGACTCTCCAGCTGGCCCGCGGGCCAGGAGCGTGACGGGGAGAGGGAGGTGTGTGTTCATCTCCCCATCACCCCCCAGTCACCACCTCCCGTGGGGCTGGAGGTGCCCTGATCCGTGGGATCCGATTGAGGATAAAAAGGGAGGAGAGAGAGGTGTGCCTCACCCGTCCTGATCTTGGGAAGGTCCCAGCAGGTGAAGCTGTGGAGGAGCTGAGGGAGGGAGGGAGGTGCTGGAAGAAGGGGTGGGGCGGGGCGTGTGGCCACGGCCCTGATGCTCACCCGCCCGCGCGCCTGGAGCGGTGTACCTGTGTCTGCCTCGTCCTGGGTCTGGCCCCACGTGCTCAGCTCACATGAGTGCCTGGCAGCCGCCCGTCCTCAACCCTCCAGGCCCAGGCCTCGCCAACCCCGCTACCTGGAGAGACCGGGCACACTTGCCTGTTAGATGTCCAGTGTGTTCCTGGGCCCTTGCACCCCAGAGCCCATTATAACCCCCAAAGAAAGAGGGATGAGGGTCAGGGGTGCACAGTCCACGGTGGGCTGCAGAGCGAGCGCTCATAGCCTGCTCAGCCCACATCCTCTGCCCCACAAGGAGACTGCTGGGACTGCCCACGCCCTGCACGCTGACCAAACGTGCTTCCTTCCCTCCCACTCCCAGTGCATACCTGGGGCGTCGGCCTGACGGGCCAGGACACAGGTGCGCCGTGCAGAGCCCGGCCTTGCGGCCTGCAGCCAAAGCGGAAAGAGTGATGGCGAGCAGACTCGGGGTGCGTGTGTGTGCGTGTGCGCGTGAGTCATTGCATCGGGGGTCTTCCTTCCTCCCCACCGAGCAAAGGAGGACCCTCACCAGATCCCTTAGCGGAACAGATTACTTGCCGACCTGCCGTGTTTTTGCCAAAACCAAGATTTTGCAGGAAATGTCCGTCTCTGGGCCCAGGACCTGGGCAGGCGACCTTCCCCAGCGTGGGGCGGGGTGGGGGTGGCACTTGGCTTTCTCCCTCTAGCTGGGTCTCGAGATTGTCACTTTTATCCGGCTCTGTTCCGCAGTATCCTCCGCTATGTGCCTCCCGAGAAATTGGTCTCTTTTGTATAAATAACAAAGCGTTGAAAATGTATTTCCTGAAATAAATGTTTCAAATGCAAACCCGGAAGGCTCTGGAGTAAGAATGATCTTTCTGCCCCTGGGAGGGTGCGTTTCCTCTCGGCCTCTGGGCCACTGGGGCGCAGGTGCAGGTGGACGAGAGGTCAGGCGAGCAAAGGCCAGTCTGAGCTGGATCGGAATCCAAACCGAGAATGAAACCACCAAAGTGAAAGCCTCCGGGAAGTCATGACCCAGAACGTTTGCTCAGCAGGACTTACAGGGGTGACGAGGACATCTGAGTGCTGGCTTGATCTACTCGGCGGGGTCGGGGTGGTGTGCAGGGACTTAGTAGCAGCCAGTTATGGAGATGAGCAAAGAGAAGGACAAATCTCACGTTCGTTCATCCCGGGGGCGTCGGGCAGTGGCGAAGCGACTGTTGAGGCAGCGGGACCCTGCACGGCCGACCGCATGGTTAAAAGCCCTGGACCTAGAGGGCTGAAGAGCACGCCGGGCGCATGTATGTATGCCCAGAATCTCGAGAGGAGAATGAGACGGGACTGTGGTGTGGCCATCGCCTGTCATTTCTGAGGCCCTCCTGGCTCTGGGCTCTGCCGTGTCCCCATCTAGCTCTTAGCGGGCCCTCCCTCTGCCGCCTCCAGGCTGGAATGCCCGTGTTCTTGGCCCTGCTATTCACCCTCATGCCCAGGAAGCCTGTCCGCACCTGCTCTCAGCCCACGCCTCTCTCCAGGACCCAACGCCCTCTCGGAGCCTGGCCTCCAGGTCCACACACCAGCCAGCTTCCTGACCCCTAGGCTGCTGCCATGTCACTGCCAGACCCACCACCTTTCTGCCCAGGCCGGCCTGTACCTCTTGTCCCAGCCGTGGTGGTGGGGAGCTAGTGCCCTGCTGTGAGACCCAGTGACCCGCTGCCCGGTCAACCTGGAGATGAGAAGTTTCCAAGGACACGGGGTCGGCTGCCAAACCAGGACAGTCCTGAGCAGCCCTGGGCCTCACACTCGTGGTCCAGGCCGGGCTGTCACCAAGGAGACTCAGAAAGATCCTGTGTGACTCAGAAGGGGCCGCACCTGTGGGCTCAGCACCTGCATGGGGAGTGGGGTGCCCCCTGGGCTGTGGAAGTGCAGTATTCTCACCTCCTTCCACCCAGTTTGAAAGCAGGAAAGTAAAGTGAACAGATCTGGGCTTCTCTAGACCCAGCCGGCGTGAGTCCTGAATCCTCGAGCTCAGGGGCTGGGGAAGATCAGGGAGGAAGCCAGACTGGAACCTTGGAGAAACCACGGAGGAGGCCCTGCTCGGGGTCTCCTTTTGGGTCTTTACAGATGGTCCCCGTCCGTTCTTTTTTCGTGGTGGTCGGTCTGGCAGTGACATGGCAGCAGCATGAGTTTTAAGCCACTGGGTCCAGGACTCGAACTGCAGTAGACTACATGGGAGTCCAACAACATAGCCATTACACTAACTGCTGGTCCCTGTCCGTTCTTAAACAGTAGGCTTTGGTCATCAAAATAGCAGTGTGCAAGGCCAGCCCCTCGCCTAGCGATTGGGAGAGCCAGACCCATGTGGCCAACTGTGGTTTGAATCTTGGTCCTAGTGGCTTGAAAACACACCAGGTGCGTGGGTGTGAATGCCCCAAGTCCCAGCAGGACAGACACAGAGGAAATGGGGCGGCACCACGACCGTGCTCCACTGGGATGCTTTCTCCCTGTCTCTCTGTCTCTGGTGAGGGACATGCACCATGTCCCCTGGCAACTAAAACAAAATTAAAAATATTACAGAGCAGGGGCAGCGAGTGGCATGGTAGTTAAGACACTGGACTCCTGCATGGCCGACTGCGGTTCGAGTCTCAGACCTGACAGCTTGAAGATCATGCCACGTGTGTGTGCGTGCCCAAAATCCCAGGAGGACGATGGAAGAGAAGGGCTTGCAGCATGGCCATTCCCCTAAGAGGTGATTTCTCACTTCCCCTCTCGCTGTCAGTCTCTCCTCTCTGGTGAACACACACACCCTGTGGCAAAAAGCTGTATGTGTGTATATGTATATATATATATATATGTGTGTATATATATATATATATATATGTATATATATATATATACACACACACATACATACACACATACAGAGAGAGAGAGAGGTCGCATGTGCTGCCCAGCCAACGTGGAAAATGCCTACACACACACACATACACACACACACACACACGTGCAACAGTCCCACCTTGCCCAGACCCGTCCTGGGGCACAGTTGCCTTAACTTGGAAGAGACGGCCCCTGTGCATTGCTTTGCACCCTACTGGAACTGGTTTCAGGGGTGCTTGGGGTGCTCCAGGGAGGGAGAGGAGGCCAGACATAGCTGAGGGGTTCGAAGGCACCCTGTGCCCATGAAGACCCCTGGCCCTGGCCCCAGCCCCAGCAGGGAGCCCAGCGATCACCCCTCCCCCACCGCCCCTCACACTCCGTGAAGGGCAGGAGAGGCGGGTTTCCTGCACTGGAGCAGAACGCTTTCCAGATGTTCGTGCCGCCCCAAGGAGGGGCCCCGATAAGCAGAACCAGCTGTGTATGGGGTGCTGGCCCTGCGGCACATGGGAGAGTTGTTGATTGACATGTCCTTTCCCCAGGTCACTCCTTGGAGAGTCCCAGGGAGGCTGGGCCCTTGCAGGTTCTGGGTGGGCTGCCGAGCCCAGGAGCCAGCTCTCTGCTTGCCCCCGTCTTTCCTGTCTCCAGTCTCTGCTCTCTGGGCTGGGGACCTGAGCACCCTGGGCAGTCCTGCCTGTCACCCTCCGGATTCTGCACACAAAGGTCTGAGGACTAGGAGGGTCAAGGCGCAGTCATCCGTGGGGACGACAGGTGCAGAGTTAAATCGGAGTCTCAGAGAAGGCGGTTTTCAGTGTAAGTACAGTACGTCCCAGGTGCGGCCTGGGTGTGCAGTCAGGAGCCGCCTAACGATGCTCCAGTCTGGGCGGGCACACCGAGGTGCCACGGATGGCCACGTGAGCTGCAAGCTGGAGTGCCCAGCGCTAAGCACGCTGTCCGTTCCCGCAGGGACAAATCGCCTCGCGACAGCTCTTCATGCAGTCCCGTCACCAGGCGGCACATCCTGCACTTAGAGCAGGGTTCACTGACCCGAAGTCCAGCTTATTGGGCGTCCTGTGTCTTACCCGGAAACCCGAGTTCGAGGTGGGAGTGCGCGTTCTGGTAAGAGGGGCGAGAAGGGCTGGCAGAACAGAGGCCGCCTGGGGGCTGAGCTGGTGGAAGGTACGACAGGTGATTAAAGTGGCAATGTGCACGGAAGTGTGCACGTGTGTATGTGCATGAACATGTGTGTGTGAAGGTGTGTGCCTGTGTGTGCATGAAAGTCTGTGTGTGTGAGTGAAAGTGTGCACCTGCGTGTAAAAGTGCATGTGCGTGTAAAAGTGCATGCATGTGTGTGTGCGTGTGAAAGTGTGTGTGCACGCCTGCACGTGTGGTAGGTCTTTAAATGAAATCCTGCCCACGCCCAGTTAGAAAAGCACAGCAGAGGCCCAGCCTTGGAGGCAGTGGTAGTTCAATGCCCTGCGGTGCTGGGAGCCATGTGGAGAACTGGGGTTCGGTTCCCAGGCTGACTCGTTCACAGCACACATACACATGTATGCCTTGATCCTAGCGGGCAGTGTGAGACCCTGTCGAGGATGCTTATTTTTCTCTTTCTTTCTTTTTTTCTTTTGCTCTGTTTCTCTCATGAGATAATTAAATTTAAAAAATCTGAAAGACAAGAGAACTGAGCCGCCTGGGAGGGGAGGGGAGGGGGCCCAGCGCTCAGCTGCCTGCTGGTGGCTCCTGGTGATCCTTCCCGGATCTCTGCCTCTGCGGTCACGTGACCTCTGTGTGTCCTCACCTCCTACAAGGACACCAGTCATTGGCCTCAGGGCTCACCCAGGACACGCTCAGCTTCACCCACCAATTCCCTCTGCAAAGACTTAGTTTCAAAACATGGGTGTGCAACCAGGTCCACACCGGGGCCCCAGTGGCTCAGCGGGACCTTGTGATCGTCATTCTCAATCTGGGGGATCCCCTCCAAGTGGGGGTCCCCTGTAGGAGTGGGGTGAGTGGGCCCCCCTGCAGGAAGCCACCCTCCCTCCGGCCTGAGCCCTTGCCCCTCTGCTCCTCTTCCTCAGGGCCTCGCCTGGTCTTCAGACCCTGCATGGCAGCCCCGAGGGAGCGGAAGAGAAAGAGACTGTCTTGTGTGACATTTAGCCTCTCACCCACGTGGTCCCCCGAAGATCACATCGGGTTGCTGCTCCCCTGCTCAGAGAGGAAAGTGAGGCCAGGGAGTCTTGAGGTCCTTGGTGCCGGGGGCTGGAGGCCTGGGCTCCTGTCCCTTCCTCCTGCCACTCTGTGCCCTGAGCCGCTCGGCCGGACCCCCACGGCTCTGGGAGGTCGTGGGCTGGAGCACAGGTGTCCTACGTGGGGTCTGCTGGGCCGGGCGGGGCTCACAGTGGGTAGAATATGTCCTCATGTGTGCATGCGTGTGCATGTGTGAGACTCCAGTAATCATGCAGCTCCCCCAGCATGTAACATGGTGGAAATAGGCCACCGGGGTCTTGTCTGCACTCGGAGCAGGTGGAGCGATGCCGGATTGGCAATTGAACCATGACGGCTGTGAGAGGACCTCCCTCAACCTGCCAGTGGTCATTACGAAGCCCAGCATCGCAAAGCCCAGTAATGAAAGCCAGACCTGCCCATCGAGACACATCGAGGCCCTCTGCAGCCTCCTGAGGCGTGGCTTCGTGAGTCATCCCTGCAAGGAGACATGGGGTTGGGGGCAGAGAATCGCAGCTCCAGTCTCTCTGTGCTTTTCTTATCTATATTTTATTTTCATAAAGGCTAGTTTCTTTTAGGTATTGCACATTCTTTCCCTCGACCTTAATTTTCTACAAGATCTTAGGCTGTCTGTATTCATTTGCAAAGAACATGCCCCTTTAAAAATTTTTTATATTTTATTTATTATTATTTTTTAAGTTTGCTATAGGGCATGTGTGCTCACAGGGTTGGGGAGTGTTCGGGGAAGCGAGAAAGAAAGCTACCAGGCCCAGGATTCGAACCACTGTCAGCTATGTGGGAATCTAGCACCTTAACCACCACGCCACCTACTGGCCCATGCCCCTTCTATCAGGTCATTAGTGTGAGGGGCTGAGTCAATCTAATATGCAGCTAAGTCTGGACTTTAATGAAGTATTAGATTCACCACTGACTCCAAATGTTCTGAAGTCAGGCTCAGGTCTTTCTCTTAAGAGCTTGGAGTAGAGGGGAGGATGAAAACTTCAATGCGTGTATGAAATGGTGGGTAGCGGGACCAGCAGTTGGCGTAATGGCTATGTCACTGGACTCCCACGTAGTCGACCGTGGTTCGTGTCCCAGACCCGGTGACTTAAAACTCACGCCGGGCGCATGTGCGTGCGTGCCCAAGATCCCGAGAGGAGAATGGAGGAGAAGGGATTGCAGTGTGGCCATCCCCCCAGGGGATGATTTCTCGCTTTCTATTTCTCCGTCTCTCTCTGTCTTTCTGGCGAATGCATGCGCCCTATAGCAAAAACCTCTCCAAAAACAAAAATCCCTGAAGACCTTCTCGGGAGCCAGTGGATGGGCCGCAGGCCGCCGCTGCTTGCACTGGGTCCGTACCGCAGCCCGTCCTACTGCCAGGCCCCGGCACCTGCTGCAGCGCCCTCAGAGGGACGCACCATCAGAAAACAGAAGCCTCAGTGGTCCTGGCCGCAACCTTCGGCCCTGCCCTCGCCCAGAAGGGGGGCCCCACAAGCAAACCTGCTCAGCTCCCCAGACTCCCTCAGCGCTTTCTGGCTTCTGTCAGTTCAAGGCGGCCCTTGAAAACCGTGGAAGCTGGCGGGGGGGTGCCTAATAAAGTAGGAGTGCTGTAATTTAGCAATTACTGTAACCCACACTGGCAATTTAGGGGGTTTCTTATCATTCTCCTTTGTACTCTTTCTCTCTCTTTGAAAAATATGCAGCTTTAATAGCTTCCTCTTTAATGCTGAGGCTGGTGTTTGCCACCCTGTCCTCACTCGGCAGCAGATGGTGTCTGCTCCGCAGGGTCACAGAGGTCGATCTAAGCGCAGCTGCCCCAGAGGACGGCCGGCCTGGCCCTCGGCCCTCGCGCTGCCTTCAGAGCTCTGCACTCATCTGCCGGCCTTATCTCCGGGGTGGACGAAGCCTGCAGGTGTCCTGCGCCAGCTGCACGGTACTACCGTCAGGCGGTCTCCTCGCGGCTTCCTGGACACACGTGTAGTTTTGTTCTTCTGCCTTCATTGGGGCAGTTTCCTGTTTGTGCACTTGAGAATTCGCTGCTGCTGTTGTCCAGAACTTCCCTGCGCCGGGCACTCCGCTGGTACCAGAACTGACGTCCTACAGGACGGGACTGCTCTCTTGGGGAGTCTGCAGCGGGGTGGGAAAGAGAGGCTGTCTCCTAACTGCATTGGCGATGCCGGGGCTGGCAGAAGGTGCGGCAGCCGAGAACGGGAGCACCTAGATCAAACCCAGTCGAGAGGGCGAGATGTGGGAGCCAGGCTGTGAAGGGTGAGGAAAGGGTCGGGCGAGCACCGGAAGGAGCGGTTCACAAAGTATGTGGACTCTCCACTGCCACGGACCACGGGCCACACCGCCGTGCAGGTGACCAACGTGGACCAGAACTACTCTGGGGACTAACAATACAATAATGGAAATGGTACAGATTGAAAATACAACATAGAGGGGTCCGCATGTGGCAAGGTGGTGAAGGTGCTGGACTCCCACGTGACCGACCACGGTTTGAATCTCAGACCTGGAGGCTTGCTTTCCTACTTTCCCTTTCTCTGTCTCTCTCTGGTCAAATTAAACAAATAAAAATAGTGATAAATGAAATAAAATAATTCTTAAAAAAAAGAAAATACAGTATAGCAACTGTTTTCATGGGCTTTCCATCGTAGTATGTCAGGGTTCATCTCCTGCGGGTGTCAAGCACACAGCCCTGTGCAGGTTCTGTGCAGACGGAGGTACACCAGTTTATATGAGAGCCTTGAGCAGCCACAGAGCCTGGTACCACCGAGGGAACTGGAGCCCACTCTCCTGTGGATACAGACGGGCGCCCGGGACAGGATTTGTGCTAGAGTGTACCCAGAAGCTGGATTCGAGATGGAGACGACCCGAGTGCTCCCTGATGGGGGTCCCGTACACTCCTACAGTGTGTGAGCTACTGATGCATGTACGTGTGCCTAGTGCTTTGTCTTTTGTTTTTAAAATTTATTATTATTATTTCTTGGGACCAGCAGTTAGCGTCATGGCTATGTTGCTGGACTCCCACGTAGTCGACCGCGGTTCGCGTCCTGGACCCGGTGGCTTAGAACTCACGCCGGGCTCATGTGCGTGCGTGCCCAAGATCCCCAGAGGAGAATGGAGGAGAAGGATTGTGGCGTGGCCATCCCCCCTAGGGGGTGATTTCTTGCTTTCTATCTCTCTGTCTGGCAAGCACGCGTGCCCTATAGCAAAAAAAAAAAAAACCCTCTTCAAAAAAAATTTATTATTATTTCTTAACTCGCTGGAGGGCACGTGTGCTCACCAGAGAGAGACAGAGAGGGAAAGTGAGAGAGCGAGCCGCCAGGTCGAACATGTGAGTGTCCAGTGCCTTAGCCACCACGGCCCCTGCTGGCCCTCAGTGTGCCTAATTCTGTAAAACGTTCGATTGAACAGAAAATACTATCCCAAAGGGCACATAGTGTTTGCGTTGGCTCAAAATGAAATGGGAGATGAGAAAAACCTAATCCATGGTGGTAAAAACAGCTCTGGTTGCTTATCGAAGGTGGGGGTTCCGTGACAGGGGCGTGAGAGGACTTCTGGGATAACCTGAGTGTTTCTGGTTGCATGAGTTTATACATTTATCAGAGCTCATCGAATTTTACACCTAAGATCTGCATGTTTAGCTGCAGGTAAATTTTCTGTCAATAAAAACTAATCAATAAGAGCCAGCAGAGGGTTAGCAGACATTGTTGGACTCCCATGTGATAAACTGCAGTTCAAGTCCCGGACCCGGTGGCTTGAAAATCACACAGGGCACACGTGCATGTGCATGCCCAGGATCCCAGGATGGGAAGTGATGGCAGTGTGGCTATTTCCCGTGGGGATAATTTCTCCCTTTCTCTCCACTGTCTCTGTCTCAGTCTCTCTCTCGGGCAAGCACATGTGCCCTAAGGCAAAAACCTCTGGGGGGGGGGAATGAAAGGAGCAAAAGCTGAATGTACATTTTCATAGGTGATTTAATCCATTTACATTATTTGTAAATTGTTATTATTTTTAAAATAATTATCTTATTTAACTTTTAAAAATTTTTTAGAGAGGTTTTTGCTATAGGGCATGTGCGCTCGCTAGAAAGACAGAAACAAAGAGACAGAAAGTGAGAAATCACCCCTCAGAGGGGATGGCCATGCCGCAATCCCTTCTCCTCCATTCTCCTCTCAGGATCTTGGGCATGGAGTGAGTTTAAGACACCGGGTCTGGGACTCGAACTGTGGTCGGTTACATGGGAGTTCAACGACATAGCCATTACACTAACTGCTGGTTCCTATCTTATTTAGCTTTATTCGTTTATTTATTTTAATTTGACCAGAAAGGGACAGAGGAAGAGTGAGAGAGTGAGAGAGAGAGAAAAAGTGAGAAAGCAAGTCTCCAGGTCCGGGACTCGAACCGTGGTCGACCATGAGGGAGTCCAACACCCCAATTACCATGCCACCTGCCAGCCCCTGAATTGTTATTATTGATATGCTTAGACTTATTTCTGCTGTCTTGTTTCATTTTTAAAATAGCACATGGTCTTGTTATTTTTCATGTTCCTAAATAAGAATACTTAAAATTTTAAATTCACTTTCTTTTTTTTAAAGAAACAATTATTTTTTAAAAAAATTATTTAATTAAATTAATTTATTTAATTTGACCAGAGAAGGACCGAATGATGGGGGAGAGAGAGAGAGAAAGTGAGAAGCCAGGTCCGAGACTCGAACCACCATAGGCCATGTGGGGGTCCAGCACCCTTAACCACCGCACCACCTGCCAGCTCCAATAACTTTTTTTAAAAAAAGGAATTTATTTATTTATTTGACCAGAGAGAAACAGAGAGGGAAAGTGAGAAAGCAAGCCACCCAGTCCAGGACTTGGACCATGGTCAGTGACATGAAAGTCTGGCACCTTAGCCACCATACCACCTGCCAGGCCCTCAAACTTGCTTTCTAAATACAACTTTGTATCCCACTGGAGCAGGCTAGTTTAAGATTGAGCAGGACCTCAGTCATTTTGAAATTAAGAAGGGCCTCCAGGGAGAACAGTCTGCTCAAGTGCTGAGTCGGGGAGGTCTGTTTGAGGAATGGTCAGATGAGAAACCAGGAGTGGGTATTAGAAGGAACAGGGTGATTACTCAGGGAAAACCAATGGACTGATTGTGGAGGATGACGTGCACCTGCTTGTATCTCGTACTATAAATAAGGAGAACAAGTTGCGCTCTTTGAGAAAGTCTGATGGTGCTTGCTTGCTGCGTCCCTGTCTCCCCGTAACTGGTTACAGAGTAACTCCCTTCTCCAGCCTCGCCTCTTGTTCCATTGGCTGCAAGAAGCAGCAGGGGACTTCTTGGTGTGCTGGTTATGTCAGTGGACTCCCACATAGTCGACTGGGTTCGACGTCGCTTGACTCCCACATAGCTGACCGCAGTTCGAGTCCTGAACCCAATGACTTAAAACTCACTCCAGGCACATATGCGTGTGTGCCCAAAATCCCGAGAGGAGAATGGAGGAGAAGGGATTGCGGTATGGCCATACCCTCTGGGGAATGATTTCTCACTTTCTGTCTCTCTCTGTCTCTCTGGCAAGCACACGTGCCCTGTAGCAAAAACCTTTCTAAAAAATAAGAAGAAGAAGCAATGGGACTTAGTTTGGCCTGTAACACCATTATTTTCTAAGTAATTTGTAATGAATTTGATTTTTTTTAACTGCTCAATATTTGAGAAACCAATTTAAATTTTTCAAACATTCAGTGTTTTAGGATTTGTTTAAGCTTGCCTATTAATTTGTGTTTTTTGTTATTTTAAAATATTGTGGTTAGGAGATATAGACTGTACCCTCTGCTTAATGGAATTAGATGAAAAACAGACTACTCAGCAGTTGCATCGTTTTGATTTTATTCAGATGCCTTTGAAAAGTTCTACATCAGTTAGAGTTTTAAAAATTGTTATAAATGAGTGGGGTTTCAGATAGTTCTGCAAAAGGTGTATTATGAAAAACCTATGCATAGATTTCAAATGTTTTTGCAGGAAAATAAACTCATACTTTTTTTTTGGGGGGGGAGAAGTTTTTGGTATAGGGTGCATACGCTCGCCAGAAAGACAGAGACTGAAAGCGAGAAATCACCCCCCAGGGGGAATGGCCATGCCACAATCCCTTCTCCTCCATTCTCCTCTTGGGATCTTGGGCATGCACGCACACACACCCAGCGTGAGTTTAAATTACCAGGTCCAGGACTTGAACTGCGGTCGACTACATGGGAGTCCAGTGACATAGCCATTACACTAACTGCTGGTTCCATAAACTCACATTTTTATTCTATTTTTTCAAACTTTTTGAAGTCTCCTCACATAAATAAGTCTTTTATTTATAACACTGAAGCCAGCAACCTAAGTGTAGTAGAGGTTTAATTGTTGAAAATTTATACAGCCAAACAATATTTGCTGGATTTTCCTGTAAGCTTGACTTTATTTTGCGCTCCTGAATTTAGCTCTATCCACCACCACATAAACACGCATACCGTCCTCTCTGCTGGGAAAGGGCTCGGTGCCTGGGTTCCACCTGTCTGTAAATATTTGCGGCTCGCTCAGCTAAAAACCAGCACGTGACACTTGGACATCGTCAACTAAGGTAAAAACAACAATCTCTAGGTGTGTCGCTGCGTGAGAACCCTGAATGCGGTAAGACGAAAGAGTTCGGGGACTTTATATATTCAAAATACGTAGGCTATCTCGGTAGTAACATGAAGGCAAGCCACATGTCTTTTAGAAAATATATTCAATGAGAAAAAAATCCAGATAACTGCCACCACACATTAGAGCCAGATGTTACGGGTTGCCATGAGGCCCCGTGTGCCCGGATCTCACGCTCTGCCCCCGAATGTCCAGTTTGGGTCAGGATATAGATAATCCCTTATAGGACTTTGCGTACATCAGAGAGGAAAGAAGGCAGATGGAAGCAGCCCCTCCGGAAGCTGAAGGGTATTTAGCCATGGACCCATTTCACCGACGTTGGAAAAGATGCAGAACATCATCCTGCTCACCCGCCCCACTACGTACTAGCTGTCTGCGGCTGCCTGACACATTACTCCAACACCCAGGGCTTAAACCCTCAGGCATTTCTCCCCTCCCAGTTTCAGGAGCAGCATAGCTGGGTAGTTTGGTCTCTGGGTCTGGGGGCGGGCGGTTGTCAAAATGTAGGGGACTCGCCTGGGCTGGAGGATCTGCCTTCCAGGAGGCTCCTTTGCGTGGCTGCTGGCAGAGGCCTTGGTTCTGAGCCACGCGGGCCTGTTGCCAACATAACCACTGGCTTCTTTCCGAGCGAGGGGTCCAAGAGAGAGCAAAAGAGACACGCGATGTCCTTTCTAAGCTCACCTTGGTGGTGACGTAGGCATTCCTGTGTGTTCTGTTGGTGACACAAACCAACCTGGGAGGCAATGCAGAGGGCATACGTGTGAGGGTCACCTTGGAGGCTGGCTGTCACGAGCTTTTTATCTACTTTAGATACAGGTAGAAATTTATGTGACCTTTGAATCGGTTAGAATGTTTTGTCTGTTTTTCCACTTGACTATCAAAGACTGAAAGTGGTTTTTATCTAGTGCTACAAATGTAATTCTGGAACTTTCTTTGACCTTTGACCATTTTCATCTACCTATATAGATGAAATATATATATATATATATATATATATATATATATATATGAAAAAAATATAAAAACAAATATATATGAAAAAATATATAAAAAGGCAAAAAGAAGATAACAACACTAAAACCAAACATTAAACAATTATTTAATTTTATTTAATATTATTATTATTTTAAATTTGCAATAGGACACATAGAGAGAGAGGGAATGTAAGAAAGCAAGCCACCAGGTCTGGGACTCAAAGGGTGGTCGGCCATGTGGGAGTCCAGTGCTCTAACCACCTTCCCATCTACTGGCCCCTCAAACATACTTTTATAACAGTAACTTACTTACTCAGTAAAAGGATAGTTAAAAAAAAAAAAAGGAAAATTACAGGCCAATTTCACTCCTGAACCTGGGTACCTAGGTGTAAAATTCTTTTTTTTTTTTTTTTTTTGGAGAGGTTTTTGCTATAGGGCGCCTGCGCTCGCCAGACAGACAAACAGACAGAGACAGACAGAGAGATAGAAAGCGAGAAATCACCCCCCAGGGGGGATGGCCACGCTGCAATCCCTTCTCCTCCATTCTCCTCTGGGAATCTTGGGCACGCACGCACATGCGCCCAGCATGAGTTTAAGCCACCGGGTCCGGGACTCGAACCGCGGTCGACTACGTGGGAGTCCAGCGACATAGCCATTATGCTAACTGCTGGTCCCTAAAATTTTTTTAAGAAATATTTGCTAGAGGGAGTGGGCACAGGAAAGAGACACACGGGGAGTGGGGGGATAGAAAGTAAGATATTTCCCAGGGGTGACGGCCACGCTGCCATCTCTTCTCTATTTTTCCTCTCAGGATTTCGGGCATGCACGCACAAGCTCCCAGCATGTTTCTGGTGATGCCGGCTGGCTCCCCAGATGTCAGATTCTGCAGAAAATATTAGCCAGGGCCAGCCCATGGAGCAGTGATTAAGGTGTCTGGATCCCACATGGCCAACTGCATGGTTCAACACCCGGACCTGGCAGCTTGAGAAACACACTGGGTGCGAGTGCGTGTGTGTGTCAAAATCTCAAGAGGAGAAATGGAGGAGAAGGGACTGTAGCGAGACCATTCCCGAGGGACAGGGCTTTCTCACTTTCCTCCTTTCTCTCTTGCAAGCATATGTGGCATCTGACAAAATGTAAAAGAGAAAATATTACCAAACCAAATCCAGCGAGACATTTAAACAAACAAGCAAATAAAAACCACTTGAGCTCTGCTCAAGTGAAGTTGGTTGCTTTAAACATAATTCATCACATTAACATTAACTTTTAAAAAATAAATTAAGGAAAGGGAGCCAGATGATGGCACAACAGTGGGGCATGACCCTCTGTGAGACCGATCTACGTGGGAGGATTACGAGTTCGAGTCCGGAGACCTCCCAGAGCATGCTGGGCACGTGCACGCCCCTGACCTGGGCTGGCTGGGGCTAAGGGTGCACTATGGTGTCAGGACCCTCTTATGGGTGCTGCCTCTCTTTCTCTCTGTTTTTTGCTCATGGGAGAAAAACATAAATTTTTAAAATTAAAAATATATTAGGAAGAGAAAGAAAATATGTATACACTCTTTGATATTTACTCTCACATTACCATTTCCAGTGCTTTCATTCCTTCTTCTGGGTTTGAATCACCATCTGGTGTCACTCCGTGGTCCTCTGGTGGTTCTCACCCAGTGCAAGTTTCTCTCAAGGGGACCTCTGGCAATGTCTGGAGCCGTGTTTGTCATGACTTGGGACTGCTATGGGCCAGTGATATATTATAATGGTGCAGACAGCTCCCCACAACAAAGACTTATCTGGTCTACATGTCAGTAATGCTGTGGTCGAGACGCTCTGTTTAGTCTGAAGGACTTCCTTCATGTGTCTTGGACAGTCGATCTGCAAGCCATGAATGTTGTGGTTCTGTTTATCTGGGAATGTGTTTGTTTTGCCTTCATTTTTAAAGTTTAACTTCACTGGATATGTAAGTATTGGTTGACAGATTTTTTTTCTTTCAGCATTTTGAAAAAGTAATTCCACTGCCTTCAGGTCCCTGTTATTTCTGATGAGAAGTCAATCGTAACATATTATTATTCCACTATCTGTAATGAGCGTTTGTGTGCATGTGTGCGTGTGTGCGTGTGTGTGTGTGTTTTGCTATTTTTAAAATTTTCTCTTGGTGTTTGGCAGCAGTTCAGCTCTGATGTATGTAGGTGTGTGCTGCTTCGCATCTACCCTACTTGGGGTTTGATGTGTAGATTAATGTTGTTGCCTGTTTTATTTGCTTATTTGCTTTTTATTGGCAGAGGGCACGTGTGCTTCACCAGAGAGTGATGGATAGGGAGAGGGAGAGAAAGTACCCACCCAGTAGGGCATGACAATGCCACAATCCTTTCTCCTCCGCTTCTCCTTCTCGTCAGAATTTTGGACACACACACACGTATCCAGCATGTTTTTTAGGCCACTGGAACAGGGATTCAACTCCTATGCCCACCCTGTTTTGTTTTTGCTTTTATTACTATTAATTAAATTTGGGAAGTTTTTAGATATGTATTTTAAAATTTATTTATTTATGTTACAATTAAAGTATGAATTTATTTTGGTACAAAAACTTTTTGAAATTCATACATAGTTTTCCCATTACAGGTATTTCCATGCGCTTTTTTTCCCTGAAACTTTTTTAAATTAATTAATTTACATTCATTCCCTAAGCATTGCCACAGTATACACAATGTGATTTCCCATTCAGAATATACTGCACAGTGGTTTAATCATACATGTTATCATCAATAATTTTCCATTTCTAGTTTCATATATATATATTTACCCCTATTTCTGACCCTCTGCCCTTTCCCACCATCCTCCCACACTATCTCTGATGTCTACTGTTGTTTTTCATTCTTTTTTCACCCATGTTTTATTGGTCACACAATTTCTTATACAATCTAATTACTTTCAATAGCAAGTTCAGTTGGTAATTTCAAGAAAAGCAGTTTTAACTCTAATCAATCAAAGAAATGTAAAGGAACTTTGCTTAAAACTTAAAGCCAAGAAACAGGTTAGGATTCTGTTCAAATAGTAGGTACATGAACCTATTGACAGCTCGCAACAGGACAAAAATCCTTAAAACTGCAAAACAAAGCCTAGAAGAAAATCAGCAATGTCTTAGTCAAAAGTCATAAAATGCTATTTTACCAGTTTAGTCTCATGCACTTTATCTTCTGTTGTGGTTCGATCTTCCTGATTAAATTCTGGGATATAATATTCAACTACAGACTTGTCCCTATGATTAAGTTGGACATTTTCTTAGTTTTTGAACTCTTATTTCTGTGTATCTGTATTTAATTTTCCTGGTATAGCACTCCCTTCAGGACTTCTTGGAGATCTGATCTGGTGTTGGTAAATTCTTTCATGTTTGTTTATCTGAGAATGTAATTGTCTTTTCATCCCATATGAAAGATAATCTTGCCAGGTACAGATTTTTGGTTGAAATTGCTTTTCCCTTAACACTTTGAATATATTTTCCCATTCTTTCCTTGCTCGCATTGTTTCCGATGAGAAATCCGCTGTTAGCCTGATGGGTTATCCTTTGTACGTAACTTGCCCTTTTTCTCTTGCCAGTCTTAGTGTCTTGTCTTTGTCTGTGGTTTTGGTCAATCTGGCTATAATGTGTCTTGGAGAAGATCTTCTTGGGTTGATTCTATTTGGGGTCCTTTGTATTTCTTGAGACTGGAATTTTGATTGCCTCTCTAGGTTTGGGAAGTTTTCTTCCAGGATTTCATGGAATAGATTATCAATGCCCTTATGAGTCTCTTTGCTTTCTAGAATACCAATTATATGGATGTTTGGACGTTTGATGGTATCTAGTATTTCTTTGTATATTATTCTCATTTTTTTTTTTTTTGAGAGGTTTTTCGCTATAGGGCACGTGCGCTCGCCAGACAGACAGAGAGAGACATAGAGACAGAAAGCGAGAAATCACCCCCCAGGGGGGATGGTCACGCCGCAATCCCTTCTCCTCCATTCTCCTCTTGGGATCTTGGGCACGCACGCACACGCGCCCGGCGTGAGTTGTAAGCCACCGGGTCCGAGACGCGAACCGCGGTCGACTATGTGGGAGTCCAGCGACATAGCCATTACGCTAACTGCTGGTTCCCTATATTATTCTCATTTTTGGGGACAATTTTCTCAGTCTTTGTGGTAGATTTTTCTAGGTCAGCAATTTTCTCTTCTTTGTCTGAGATTCGTTTTTCTTTATGAGCTAGTCTGCTTTTAATACTTTCATGGGAGATTCTAACTTCCTGTATTATAGCTTTCATCTCTAACAGGTCTATTTGATTCTTTTTAAAAGTGTGTAATTCCTCTTTTAGATCTTGCAAGAATTTCTTCACCTCCTGGAACTTGTCAGCTCCTTTCTCTTGCATCTTCTGCAGTTCATTGTCTTTCTTCTCTTCCATCTCTGTTAGCTTCATCATTATGAATATTCTAAATTCTTTATTAGACATTTCCATGATTTCCATTGAACTGTGTGTGGATGAAGAGGAGCTATTCTTTTCCCTTGGAGGAGAGGTATTTTCTTGCTTTCCCATATTTCTCATGGCCCTGTGGTGATTTCTAATCATCAGATGGATGATGCATTTCTTCCTAATTTTTGAAGTTCAATCTGAGCATTCAGGAATGTGTAGAAGGAGGTGACCTGGAATCTCTTTGCCGTTCCATTTTTAATCACTTTGTGCACTAGATTCAGTGGATATTGAGGAATATGTTAACCCTAATAGTATTTGGATGTTTGGCTATGGTTCCCTTAGATCCATCTAGAAACACAGAGAATAGAGAGTGAGGAGGAGTGATGAGATAAAAGAAAAAGAAAAGGAAAGAGAGAAAGAGAGAGCGAGAGAGTGAATGAGGAAGCAAGCCGCCAGGTCTGGACTCAAACCGTGATTGACCATGTGGGAGTCCAGTGCCCTTAACTACCACACCCTTTAATCATCACACCACCTGCCACCTCCCCATCGTGTTTTTCTTAATTCTTTGGATATAGTTTCCTTTACCTCTTTTCCCCATCCTTATTTTTGTCATAATAGTAAATGCATATAACATATGATTTATCATTTTAACAATTTCTAAGTTCTTTGAATATATCAATATTTATAATAGCTGCTTTAAAAATGTTTATTTATTTATTTCCATTTGTTATTATTATTTTTTAATTTTACCACAGAGAGACTGAGAGAGAGAGAAAGAAAGGAAAAATGAGAAAGCAAACCACCAGGTCTGGGACTAGAACCACAGCTGGTCATGTGGGAACCCAGTGCCTTTAACCACCATGCTACCTACTGACCCTACTACTTTTTTTTAAGAGAGATTTTTGCTATAGGGTGTGTGTGCCAGAGAGACAGAAAGAGACAGAGTGACAGAAAGCGAGAAATCACCCTCTGGAGGGGATGGCAGCCATGCTTCAATCCCTTCTCCTCCATTCTCCTCTTGGAATTTTGGGCACACACGCACATGCGCCTAGTGTGAGTTTTATGCCACTGGGTCTGGGACTTGAACTGAGGTCAACTACGTGGGAGTCCAGCAATGTAACCATTACGCCATCTACGGGCCCCTTGTTTTTCTTTTTAAATTTGCCAGAGGGAGTGCATACTTGCTGGAGAGAGTGAGAGAGAGAAGGAAAGTGAGAAAGCACCCCGCCCCTCCCGGAGATGGTCATGCTGCAATCGCTTTTCCATCATTTTTCCTGTTAGAATTTTGGGTGTGCATGCACACACGCTCGGCATGTTTCTTGCGTCACTAGGTCTGGGTTTGAACCATATAGTCCCCACGTGGAGTCCAGACACCATTACCACCATGACACCGGCTGGCACCATAATAGCTGCTGTGGAGTCTTTGTTAGGCCCCAAATCAAAGCCCACTCATAGTCAGCTTGTTTTTATTACTTGTTTTATTTTATTTATTCATTTATTTATTTTAAATTTGACCAGAGAGAGAGACACAGAGAGAGAGAGAGAGAGGGAAAGTGGAAAGCAAGCCACAAGGGCTGGGACTCAAACCGTGATCGGCCATGTGGGAGTGTCCAGCACTTTAACCACCATGCCACCAGCAGGCCCCATCATAGTCAATTTCTATTGACTTTTTTTTCCAGGTATGGGTTACTCTTCCCTGTTTATTTGTAGCCGTACACTTTTTGGTCAAAAACTAGACATTTAAATTAATATATTGCAATAGCTCTAGATCATGTTTATTTTTCTAAGCTCTTTTTTACTTGCCTGGACTTCCATTATGGGATCTAGCTCCTTTGTGATATGCCACAGTTGATGTCTTTGCTCAGATTTTTAATTTTCAGCCTGCCTTCCTAGGAATTATTCCCAGTCTGCATGCTTGATGGTCAGGGATGATTTGAGCGGAGCTGTTCTCAGACTTCCTGAGTCCCGTGGGCAGCTGCAGCTACGGCTCCGAGAGTGGTGTGGGAGCTCATTCAGCGTTTCCCTTGGTTTTCACTGCAGGCTGGGCTCTTTCCAACCTCCGTAACGTGTGTGCTTGGCTCCCTAGACAGCGCGGTGTTTATGGAAAGCTTATTTCAGCCCTTCTAGCGCTCAATGACTTCCAGGGTCTCCCTGTGAGATTCCTGACTGGCCTGGTGCTTGTGCAAGCTGGGGACACAACTCCGAGTTTATGGAACTATGGGTTTTCTGATTTGTTCCCTACTGAGCTCGCCCGTTGTAGCTGAGGAAACTATGTTTTCCCCCGTCCCTAATCGAGTCAGCCCGCTCTGGCTACAGCTGTTCTTTTCGACCTGGCGTGGGGCGTCACATCTCCAGATAGAGGATCACAGACACTTGGCGTTCTTGCCCGAAGGCCAGCTTCTCCGTAACCAGAGCTTCTTTATTGTCAGCATTTGGTCAATATTGTCCCATTAATGTGTGTGTGTGGAGAGAATTTACCAACCTCTTCGTGCCAATATAGCCAGCAGTATTTCTACTATATTAAGGTTCAAAAACCATGTGAGGGGCCAGCAGGTAGCAGGGTGTTAGAGCTCTGGGCTCCCACACGGTCAGCGGGTAAGGGTGTCAGGGCTCTGGACTCCCACACGGTCAGCGGGTAGGGGTGTCAGAGCTCTGGACTCCCACATGGTCATCAGGTAGCAGGGTATTAGAGCTCTGGACTCCCACACGGTCAACAGCAGTTCGAGTCCCATCTTGGAGGCTTGCTTCTCTCTCCCGTCTCTCTCTCGTGAGCACATGTGCCCTACAGCAAAAATTTTAAAATTAATAATAAATAAAATTTAATAAATAACTATTTAAAATAAAAAAACCCATATGCTTAGGTAATGTCAACAAATACAGAAAAGAAATATGATAAAATCTGATAGCCACTTTTGAATAATAATAAACAACTTAATCTAATAATGGTTATCTCTTGAAAACTGATAGCAAGTATTGTATTTAATAATGAGATGTTAAAAGCTGTCTCTTTAAAAGCAGAAACAAAACCAGGAAACCACTCTGGGTATTTTTTTTTAAGAGTTATTTTATTTAAATTTATTTATTTAAATTTGACCACATAGGGACAGAGTGTGAGAGAGAGAGGGAAAGTGAGAAAGCAAGCTGACAGGTCTGGGACTCAAACTGTGGTTGGCCATGTGGGAGTCCAGCACCCTTAACCATCATGTCACCTGCCGGCCCCTGGGTATTCATTTTTTTTAAAAATAATTATTTATTTACTTTTATTTATTTATTTATTTATTTATTTATTTTTTGGAGAGGTTTTTTCGCTATAGGGCACGTGCGCTCGCCAGACAGACAGAGAGAGACAGAGAGACAGAAAGCGAGAAATCACCCCCCAGGGGGGATGGTCACGCCGCAATCCCTTCTCCTCCATTCTCCTCTCGGGATCCTGGGCACGCACGCACACGCGCCCGGCGTGAGTTGTAAGCCACCGGGTCCGAGACGCGAACTGTGGTCGACTACGTGGGAGTCCAGCGACATAGCCATTACGCTAACTGCTGGTTCCCAATTTTTTTTGAGAGGTTTTTCCACAGGGCGTGTGCGCTTGCCAGAAAGACAGAGACAGAGACAGACAGCAAGAAATCACCCCCCAGGGGGATGGCCATGCCACAATCCCTTCTCCTCCATTCTCCTCTCAGGATCTTGGGCACGCATGCACATGCGCCTGGTGTGAATTTAAACCACTGAGTCTGGGACTCAAAGCACGGTCGACTACATAGGAGTCCAGTGACATAGCCATTACGCCAACTGCTGGTCCCATTATTATTATTAGTTTTTAATTTGCTACAGGGCACATGCGCTCACCAGGAGAGGTGGAGTAGTGAGAAGGCAAACCTCCAGGTCTGGGACTCAAACCGCCATGTGGGGGTCCAGCGCCTTAACCACCATGCCACCTGCTGGCCCTCACTCCGGGTATTTCAATCCAATGGGATTTAATACAGGAAATGAGAACACAGAATGAGTGGGAGGCGGAAACAGAAGGCGTTAGACTGCAGGGCCATGGCAGTGCAGGCAGAGCCCGTAGGTCCGTCACTGCTCCCCTCCTACGAGGTTTCACTGCCAGTGACGTTTGGCAACTTGAAACATTGACATATGCTGGGGTTCCTTAGGAAACACCCCCACTGAAGAAAAGAGTCAGGGACTTCTGTGTCCCTTTCCTTCACAAGGTGTCGGAAGGGTGTCTGTGGGCAGACCGGAAACTGCAGCTGGCCTGCAATGAGGGTGGGCCGTCCGAGAACGTACCACCTGGCCGCCCAGCCCCGGGGAGGCGAGGGAGCAGAAATGGATGCTGAACGCCTCAGAGAATGCCTAGCACACGCATGTAGGAAAGGTCTCTTCTGGGGCCTGCAGGTGGCGGGGTGGTGAAGGCCACCCACAGGTGGAGTCCGGACCTGGCGGCTTGCTTTCTCACTCCCCCCCCCCCATCTCTCTGATGATCATACGAGCCCTGTAACAAACTTAAAAAGTAAATTTATTAATTAAATACGTTTTTAAAGATTAAAAATAAAAGGTCTCTTCTGACCTTTGGGATAAGAACAGGATCCAATTTCTCGCAATAAGTCGATTCATAGCTACGTATAGAATAGAAGCACCGGAGACGCAGCTCTACGGATGTACCTTTACCTGCATATCTTTGACTGGTTCTGTTTCTCTGGAGAATGCTGATAGCAATATTTGCACGTGATCTCCTTGCTTCCCCGGGGCTGGGGACCCAGAGGAACTCAACATGGTTAAAGAGCTACTGTGCTGGGACCGAGCTGAGGGCGCGTCTCTCTTTCCTGTGCATGTCCTAACCTAAATAAAAATTTCAAAAAATTAAAAAAACCAAAAAACATCGTAAGAAACTCTCAGAATAACGTTTGACCAAATATTCGGGTTCCATATGGCCCGACTAAGTAAAAAACACAACATAACCTTGACCCTTACGACATTCGTGAAACACCTCGACATTTTTCTGGACGGTGCCTTGAAACTTTGCAGGTGGGACAGGAAGAGTCCCGCATGACCTCGTAGCTGGACACGACGTCGGACTCAAGAATCGTGATGGCATTCATATCAAGGGAGAAAGCACGTGGGCACTTTGGGGTGGGGAGGTGTTAGGGACCTGAGCTCCGTCGTCCTTCCTCTTACCTCCTGACCCAGCCAGGTGAGTCTGTGGCCTCTGCCTGCTGCCCTAGTCCTGTGCCCCGAGTGCTGGCAGTGGCCTCAGGGCCAGTCCTGAGCCCCCGCGCTGACAGCCACGTGCCGGCTGTGCATTTCAGCTGCTCAGACCCTTCCCTGGCCCTCTGCGTTGCTGCCTCCGCATCCCCTGGCCTTCCTGTCTGCGTTCTGCCTTCAGACGGCCCCATTTCCCCCTTGCCTGGACCTGCGCTTCGTGCCTCTGGGGACCCCGGCACCAGCTCGGGCTCGCGCCCCTGCCTGCCCGCTGTCTCCCACCTGGTGCAGGCCCTGCCCTGCGGCTGACCCCCGTGGGTCCACTCAGCATCCTGAGACCAGTCTCCGGTGCCAGAGGGCAAGGTGCCGCGTGTCCTGGGCTCATCCCACATGGAGCTGGAGCACCAGGGCTCTTCACAGCGTCCCAGGCCACCTGGGAGGAGGGCACTGACCTCAGCCCAGTTAGAAGCCCAGGTTAGAGGTCACCCTGCGCTCCAGCTCAGCCTCGCCTTTCCCTGTAGAGCTCCTTCCGTTTGGCCAGGTGGCCGTGGAGGGGGCGGGCGCTCAGAGCTCGACGGGGAGTGTAAAGCGGCTTCTGAAAACAGTTTGGAGGAGAACGATCTGACATCCGCAGACCAGGGTTCTCCCTGCAGTGCTCAGCTTGGTTTTAGACAGAAAGCTTCGGGGGGCACTCTGAGCGCATGGGCCACCCCACCCAGGGCAGCTGAGAGCAGCCATTTGGGGATATGGGAGTGGATTTCAAATCCCTTCCGCGCCGTGGGAGAAGATGGAGGCCTGGCCCAGGGTCCTTCCCACCCTCCTCCTTCTACGCTGATGCAGTCCCCAGGCACCCACTGTCTGCGTTCATATCGGTGCCAAGGCTGGGACCCTGCGAAGTCGCACCTGCTGCCTGCAGGTAAGCCTCTGCTGGCTGAGCCAGCTGCGCATGCCCGGGGAGGGCACGGTGGAGCACGCAGCTTCCTTCCCTGCCGCCTCTCCTGCCTCCCACGTGGGGCTCATGTAATTAATTAATATCGCATTCATCAGAGCTTAATTCGTGTTCTTGTAATATACAAGGATTGAAAAAAATCCTGCCAGGAGAGCAGCGATGCGCTCGGCTACCCTGGACTGGGAGCGAGTGTAAGGAGCCCTGTGATAAGGAAGACTCGCTCCGGCTCCTGCAGCGTCTCCCTCTCGGGGTGTGGGCATGTTTACCATGGTGAGCTGTCCCGGTGCCCAGGAATACCGCAGCCTGCCTCCCGGAGGGGTGGCCACACTGGGGCCTTCCCGGTGCATCAAGTAGTGGGAGGGCTCAGTGATGCTGCGGGCCCCTGTGGGTCTGAGCTGAGAGCTGGGCTTCCTGCAGGTGCCAAGGTGGGCGTTGCAGTGGCTCCCTGCCCCTCCCTTCCTGGTTTTACCCACCACCTCCACTCCAGCGCCACACAAGGCTTTTCCACGGTCACCTGAACACATGGGAAAGGGGCGCAGGCCCCCAAGGGTGCCCTGCAGCTGGGCAGTTGAGGGCAACCCTGCATGCATTTCAGGACAGGGTCCCACCTGTGTCCAGGGACAGCATCTGAGCCCTGGAACATCCACATTCATGCCCTCTGGCTGCTTTGCTCAGCGCCTGGACAGGGCCCGTGGATGTGTGAGGTCTCGGCAGGGTGGGGACCCAAGGGCCAGTCACGGGTCCAACCAGACCTCTCCCTTGACATCCTCATGCAGAGCCCAGCCTTTCCTGGCAGCCCCTGGGGCTCTCATTCCCGTGTTAGGACAATGTGGCCATTTTATACAGAACAGAACAAAGAACTAGAGGGGAACACCGAGCGGCAGTGTTGGCAGTGTGTCCCGGTCTCACCCCCTGGCAGTGGGGAGGTGCCAACCCGCCTTTGCTCCCCCCACTCCTGTCTGGGACCCAGTAGGCTGGGGAGGATGTTCTCCCGCCCTCGCCTCTCCAGTGCCCTCCTCCCCGCCCTCCCCGCGCCCTCCCTGCTTAGTTCTTCCATTCGCAAGACTTTTGGTCCAGCCGGGCTGCAGGGAGCCTCCAGGCAGCAGGTGGGTTGGCGGGATCGGGGTCACTGGGAGCTCGGGGCTGTGCCCTGTCCCTGTGTCCCTCTGCTTGCCTCACCCTGTGTCACACAGCCTTGCAGGGCCTGTGGTGTCACACCAGGTATACTTTCTGCCCTCTCCACTGCTGTCCCTGGTCCCTTTTCTTTGCCATGGCCTGTGGCCTGGGAGCTCTTGGGTGGTGGGGCACGAGAGCCATGGGTGGAAGGGGCAGAGCGGCTCCGGGGAAGGGAGGCCCGGGTGGCAGCAGCTGCAGGGAAGGGCAGGCAGGGCCACCTGGCGCCCCTCCAGACAGCGTGCACCAGCCCGTGGAACTCCTGGACGGGCAGCTGGAGCACTAGCTGGGAGCACTTGGAGCTGGCGGGGCTGGCAGGGCTGGGGGCCACGTGCCCTCTCTGGACACAGAGCTTCAGTGCCCGGTGGCAGCGTGATGTTCTGTGGGCTGGGTGCCCACACAGGCGGCGGCCGCTGCGGTCGGCCGGTGCTGCCACCCCTGGGAGATGTGTCTCCCTCCTTCTCTCCCTGCTGCCTGGGGTGGAAGGCTGGGCGTGAAGGCCGGACTGCCGCCCCTCCCTGCGCAGGGCACTCCGCGCTGGCTGCTCTGCAGCCCTGCAGGGCAGATGTCAGGGCTGCCCAGCATCATTAGGGGCTGCCCGCCTCTGTCCACCGCTGGCATGGCAGGGGTGGAGGCAAGGGAGAAGCACGAGGAAGACGTTTTCCGAGCGCTGGTGATTTGACCCGACACCTGTCAGGTAGGCCCTGGCTTCCTGCCTGCGTCCCCCCAGGGAAGATCGGCTGCTCTAGACCAAGGAGAGGCAGGCCCTCCGCAGCGAGGGTGGTGGCTAATGAGTCTGCCGAGGGGCTGCCCTGGGGAGACTGGCCAGGAGCCCCTCGCAGCCCTCTGGCCCGGCTCCCAGCCATCACGGGTGTCTCTGACAAGTGGCCCTAAAAACTACCTTTGGCCTCTTATCAGGTGGCCCTTTGTGTCTGGAACATTCTGGATAGTCTCTGCCTTTGGAGTGTTTATTTTATTTAGTATTATTTTAAAGTCACCCCTAGCCCATTTATCCTTATAGATAGATAAAACTAGTATCTAGAATGAGGGTCTTCCCGGGGAGCCCTGGGCACCCCCCGCACGAGGTCTCAGGCTACATGAGCTGCAGTGTTTGCAGATCAGTCTGCTGTAAGGTGAGCCGTGACCTCCCAAATTCGTATATGGAGTCCCTAACCCCCAGTAGCTTGGGATAGGATATTTGGAGATGGGGCCTTTAGAACAGAAAAATATTGGGTCGTCGGAAAAGTCATGACATATTTTTCTGTTTTCCTATGAAAAATGCATTGTGACTTCTCCGATGACCCAATAAGATGAGGTCCTTGGCATGGGCTCCAGTTGAACATGACCGATGACCTTGGGAGAGGAGACCAGGACACAGGCACGCAGGGGTATGGCCATGTGTGGACAGGTGGGCGGACCGCGCCTCAGGGCAAGGACAGACACCGCAGGAGGGGCCAACCCTGCCCGTACCTGGACGCTGGACTCCCAGCCTCGGGACTGTGAGGAGGCGAATTTCTTTGTTTAAAGTGCCCAGTTGTAGAGCTCTGTTACAGCAGCCCCGCCAAGGACCCACAGAGCCTGTGGGCGAAATGATTGCATTTCTGAAGACACCCCCAGGTCCCTGAACACATCCACTCCGCTGGAGGAGAATGTCCCCCGATGTTCGTGAACTCACCAAGGCGTTTTGGTCACAGTTGCTGAGCTCAAACCCCCCCCCTTTGGCTTTGGAAGGAGGTGGCCCTGTGGTTGCAGAAGCACCAGAGCCCTGCAGCATAAGCCACCGCCTCCAGACCCCGGGCGCTGGTACCCAATGGAGGACCACCTATGGGGCTGAAGGGCGGCACCAGATCCTTTCAGAGAGAGACACCCCGGGGCGGGGCACCCGAACCTGCGAGGCACTTTGCCACAGAGGAGTCCAGGTCCCTGCCAGCCTGCTGGTCAGGCCACCAGGGCGAGGCTGGAAGCTGCTTCTGAAAGCTCCTCTGGCGGCTCAAGTTCTGGGTGGTTAGGGGCCACAGCTGCATGGCAGAGGGTTCCAGGAGTGAGCGAGGTGGAGGGACACGGCACCAGCCTTGCCTGGGACCCTCCAGGGTGCCTTTCTGGCTAGGCTGTCTTGGAACGAGGGACCAGGAGCCCAGCCTCCCTGAGAACCCCGGCCTCCAGGCTCATCATCAGATAGCGGGCAGGGGTGTTGTCAGCAGAGGAAGCCACATTTGCCGCTGGGCATGGAACTCCCAGGCCGAGAGTGGGCGCACTCGGAGCCGTGGGCTCGGCCACTGCCTCCCCTGTCATCTCGCAGGGCTGAACCAGGAGGAAGGCGGGTGTTCAGAGGGCTGGGCCTTCAAGGTGCCCTCGGTCTCCTTAGTAAACCAAGGAGGTGATACCCTCACCTGTGGGTGCTCCCCCCGCAGTAGGGGGGCAGACAGTGGGAGCCCCGTCACCTGGGATGGCCCCTCCAATACTCAGCCTTGGTTTCTAGCGCAGCCGAGGGGAGGCGTGCCAGGGTCCATCTGTTGTACCCAGTCCTTTACGTGCGCCGAGAGGGGAAAACGTAATTTGTAATAAATCGGCATTGCAGCGGAAGCCCAACTGCTCCAGTGCAGAAATTAATTCCTTACCCTAACCATTATAGTATAGCTTCTAAAATGAATCGACTGTGGTTGGGGTCCTGGTTTGGGCCATTATTAGTAATTAGTGCAATCAAATGACATCGCCCATGATATTTCCCCTCCCTCCACCCCTCCACGGGCCCGCCCCCCTGCCTTGTCAGGAACGCAAACCGAACTGCAAACGGCAAACAGGGTCTGAGAGCGGATCCCGCTGGCTTCCCGCTAAGAGAGATGACCTCTCTCCATTTTGGAATGGTCCACTTTGCTCTCTGCCTTTCCTTTTCCTTTCAAAGTCCTGTGTATTCTTGAGATCCTCATATTTCCTCTTGAAGGGACTTGCTGGTTGGGTAAGAGCTTCACCAGATCTGTTTGGAGGGTGGGCGCCTTAACCTGGGATCCACGGGGGGCTCCCCAGGGCCCGGGACCTCCTGCACTTGTCTGGGAAACATCGAGTCCACGTGCAGAGAGAGGCTTCCTCCCCCCGAGGAAGTAGGTTTCAGTAGATGTTCAAAGGGAACCCATGTCCCAAATAACAACTGCTAGCGTTTACTGGAAGCAACGGAGACTAGGCTGCCTGAGAGCCCTCACCTGTGTCTAGGGACCCACTGGAGCCTACAGACAATTCAGGGACTCGGGGAGCTTGGGCGAGATAAATTAACATCTTTCTTTTTAGGTACCTTTTAATGAAATTGAACCTTTGCTTTAATTATTATTTCTCCATTGAAGTTTTGCAGTTATCTCAAAATAGTCTTGCCGTAGAAATTCTGGTGGTTATTAAACCAGTAACTACGCTTTATTGAATGCATTAAAGAAAAGCACATATATAATTAGATCTCAATTTTTGAAAAGTATTTTAAGAACTGAGTTTTAATCTATTGGTTTCCTTTGTAATTCTATGCATTTCATTTTATGCATTTAAAAGTTATTCTGAGAAGGGCTTTGCCAGCTGTCAGAGGGGCCCACGGCCAAGTCACGGTGAGGACCTGCTGGTGTGGACGAGAGTGCGTGTGTGACTGTGGCTGGGTTCGAGGTTCCTCCTCACACCTCATGGCTGCGTGGTCTGTGCCGTTCCTCACTTTGAAATGGGAACAGTAGCCAGCACGCAGGGTACTGGAGATAACAGCCAATAAAGAGTTACGATAGTGAAGCTTTATTTTCATTTTTTAATTTTTTAATTTGCTAGAGGACACATGCACTTGCCAAAGAGTGACAGAGAGAGAGAGAAGGAAAGCGAGAAGGCACCCCACGGAGGACGTCACACTGAAGCCCCTTCTCCCTCTCTCTTGTCTGGATCCTGGGCACACGTGCACATGCATCTGGCGTGTTTCTCGAGTCTCTGGGTCCTGAACCAAATTGCATGGTCGGTTGGCAGGGAGGAGGAGCGGGGGGCAGCCTCCCCAACCGCCACACCACTGGTTGGCCCATCTTTTTTTTTTTTTCCCCAAGCTCCTTCCTTCCTTCTTTCAAGACAGAGATAACGTGAGAAGACAAGCACCCTCACCCTCAGCATCTGCCATCCCCCCGCAGCCTTCCAGGCCAGCCGGGATCACAGGCACGCACTCACCAGCTGGCTTGGGCCGGCCCAGGCACAGCCCGCGATGCTCAGGGCAGACCGGCCCAGGGCCAGCGTGGCCGAGCGCTGTGAGCCCACTGCAGCCGGCGGGGAAGCTGGGGCAGCACCGAGCGCTGCCGCTGCATCTCGCTCTCCACAGGGCGCTCTCATTCAGCGCTCCCGCAGCTCTGTGAGGGTGTGTTCTGGAATCACTCCCACTTTACAGGTGGGGAAATGGAGGTTTCTTTTTTCAGGGCTGCAGAGCCCAGAAGAGTAGAACTGAGATTAAGTCCCAGCCATTGTGCACAGAGCCCACGTGCAGCCTGAACGCCCTCCAAAACCTCAGGCCCGGCTGGGGCAGTGGATGCTGTCGCCCGGGCCGTGCGGTCTGCTGGCCAGTCTTCCATGTCCAGGCTCCTGAGACCTTGCTTGACGGGACTCTAGCCACGCTCTCCAGCAAGCCCAGCGAGGTCCCACGATGCAGCCCGGCGGTGCGGGTCCTGCAGGGCGTGTCGTTCCTCCCTCGTGTGTGGACACGTGTGGATCTGCTGCACCATGTGGCTCGGGAGGGGTGGGGAAGTGAGGTGGAAGCCGTGGTTACATCTGTGACGGTGATAATGACAATGATGACAGCAATGGTGATGGCAACAACCGTGATGGCAAAGACTGTTACGGCTCCCCACGCCAGTCTGCAGGTCCCATGCTGCCCTGGAGGAGCCGTTAGGGCAGAGCAGAAATGTGCTGTCTCACCAATCACAGGAGGGGGACCACAGCAGTAGGTGCCCCAGGGAGACGCCGGGGTGGGGCTGCAGTGCGTGGCGACGATGACGTGCCTGCGACGCTCAGCGCAGACCTGGCACGGCCTCGGGAACTCCAACCAAATGGCAGAGGCAGCATAAAGCAATCCGAGCCAACCTGAATAAAATCTTATTTCTGTCTGTTTGCCTGGTCTGCCAGTGTGCGCTTTCCCAAGTTGGGGTGGGCATTTTGAGATGGTTTGGCTTAAAATAGAGACCGCACTTTGGTATCACTCCTTTGCGTCAGAATATGCTCTGCAAGATTTTGATCGTTCAAGTTTGTCCGGACCCGTTTCCTGGCCCGGAGTAGGGTCCAGGTGGCGAGGGCTCCTTGTGCATTTGTAAAGGGTGTGTCCCGGGCAGCCGCTGGGTACAGTGTTCCTTAAATATCAACCAGGTCGGTTAGATTTGTGAGTATTCGGCATCCTTACTGACTTTTCTTTAGTTGTTCTATCAGTGACTGAAAAAGGAGTATTAAAAATCTTCAATGACATGGAGCCAGACGGTGGCACAGTGGGCAAGGCGCTGGACTCCTAGAATCTTCTTTTCAATAGTCCGAGGGATGTGTCCTTGCTATAGAAAGAGAGAGTGGGGTTGGCTGGTGGCATGGTGGTTAAGGTGCTGGACTCCCACATGGCCAATTGTGGTTTGCATCCCAGACCTGGCGGCTTATTTCTTCACCTTCCCTTTCTCTCTCTCTCTCTAGTAAAATAAAATAAAATAAAATAAAATAAAATAAAATAAAATAAAATAAAATAAAGTAATTTAAAAAGGGGGGAGAGGGAGGAAGCACCCCCAGTGTGGCACAGTCATGCTGTAATCCCTCCTTCCCATCTCTCCATCCATTCAGGATACACACACCCCCAGTGTGTCTCTCAAGCTGCCGGGGCAGGGGCGCGAACCACAGGACCAGCCATGCGGGATCCCCCTAGCTTCCCTTAACCGCTAGGCTACAGACTGGCCCAGAACCCTTTGTTAGTCATAATGAACCCCTGACCTGAGTAATGGCAACCTTACCTGAGGTCCTGTTAATGAGGTGGATCCCGATGGACCTGGACAGCTTCAGGGTAGGTGCTGGTAGCCAGAGGAACCCGCCCATGGGTTCAGAGAGTTGGAAATGTCAGACTCAATCCTGGACCTCAGGGAGAGAGAGGGGCTAGATGGAGCTAATTACCAGCGGCAACGATCGAATCACCCCTGCCTCTGCTCCACGGAAGCTGCCGAACTGCAGGGTTTGCGTGGCTTCAAGGCTGGTGCCGGGAGGCTGTGGGCCAGAGAGGGCGCGGACACGGTACACTCCCCTGTCCTTTGCTTCCATTCAGCTGTTCTGAGTTGTGTCCTTTAAAACAAACCAGTTTGTGTACGTAAATTGTCTTGAGTTCAGCGAGCTGTTCTAGCAAATGATCTCCTCCCCCCAGGGAGTGTGGGCTCCCCCAGGCAGGAGGGTGGGCAGTCAGGGCTTCTGAAGTGGGCCCGCCATCGGCTGTACTCCTGGCCTGTGTGGTCTGCACGAGCCCCGGGTAGCTCGGTTAACGTCTAGCAGAATCGCCGGGTGCCCGGTCGCTCTGGAGAGCTGGACAATCAGTTGCTGATGGGAGGAGACCTTCGTGTTTGGTGTGAGGGATGTTCTGTGAGTGATGCATGGATCGTGGTGGTAGAACACATGTATCTTGGGACCGGCAAATGGCAGAATGGTTACATCGATGGACTCTCATGTAGTTGACTGTGGTTCGAGTCCCGGATCCAGAGGCTTCAAACTCACGCCAGGCACATGTGTGTGCGTGCCCAAGATCCCAAGAGAGTAATGGAGGAGAAGGGACTGTAGCGTGGCCATCCCCCTTGGGAGGTGATGACTCTCTCTCTCTCTCTCTCTCTCTCTCTCTGGCAAGCACACACACCTTATAGCAAAAATCTCTCTGGGGAAAAAAAAAAAAAGAAAAAGAAAACATACCTTTAACTTATCATGGTCTACTTAGCATTATCCCACTCCTCTGAAAATGTAAAAACCCATAACAGTCAAATTGCGTTTCTCCTCTGCACCTCTCTGTTTTTTTTCCAGATATCTCTACAACATGCTGTTTTTATTTCCTTTGGGTATATACCCAGAAGAGGTACCAGAAGAAGCTGGACCATATGGTAGCTCTATTTTTTTTGATTTTTTATTAAAATTTTTTTTCATTAAAAAATTTATTTATTTTTACATTCATCCACTGAGCAGTATCACAGCATACAAAATGTGCTTTCCCATCCATACTACACTACATAGTGGCTTAATCATACATGTTGTCGTCGGCAAATAATTTTCCATTTCTTGTTTCATATATACATTTTTTTCTTCCCCCTATTTCTCACCCTCTGCCATTTCTCACCCTCCTCCCACAGTCTCTGGTGTCTACAGTTGCCCACCCACATTTTGTTGATTCACAGAATATCTTAATTCATCTAACTACTTCCAATAGTAAGTTCAGCTGATGTACACAGATCCGTGAACACGTGTCTGACTTTAGGCATGAAACTCCCAGTAGAATGAACATACTGTAAAGCAGCACCTAACCGATGCTATATAGCTTACTGTGGTCATGAAATAGGTATTTTTAAATATATTTTTTAATTTTAAGAAAATCAGTTTTAGTTTTAATAAATTAAAATCAGAAAAAATGCTTAGAGAGTTTTGCTTAAAACTTAAAGCCAGGAAACAGGTTAGGATTCTGTTCAAATAGTAGGAACATAAACCTATCGGCAGCTCAAGACAAGACAAAAATTCTTAAATTTGAAAAACAAAGCACAGAAGAAAATCAGTAATATTTTAGCCAGAAGTCATAAGATTCTATTTCACGGTTCAGTCTCATGTACTTCCTCTTTTGTTGTGGTCCAGTCTTCCCGTGTCAATTCTGGAAGATAACATTCAACTCCAGACTTGGCCCTACCATTAAGCTGGTCAGTCCCTTAGTCGTTTTTGAACTCTTACTTCTGTGTCTGTATTTGGTTTTCCTGGTATAGCACTCCCTTCAGAACTTCTCAGAGATCTGGTCTGGTGCTGGTACATTCTTTCAGGTTTG
This sequence comes from Tupaia tana, assembly GCA_026018925.1. Taxonomy (NCBI): domain Eukaryota; kingdom Metazoa; phylum Chordata; class Mammalia; order Scandentia; family Tupaiidae; genus Tupaia; species Tupaia tana. The sequence continues at coordinate 67,253,073 of JAKSZU010000011.1, forward strand.
CTGGGTACAGTATTCTTGGTTGAAATTGTTTTTCTCTTAACACTTTGAATATATTTTCCCATTCTTTCCTGCTCACATGGCTTCCGATGAGAGGTTCGCCATTAGCCTGATGGGATATCCTTTGTAGGTAACTTGACATTTCTCTCCTGCCAATCTTAGTATCTTGCCTCTGTTTGTGGTTTTGGTCAATCTGGCTATCATGTGTCTTGGAGAAGATCTTCTTGGGTTGATTCTATTTGGGGTCTTTTTTTTTTTTTTTTTTTTTTTTTGAGAGGTTTTTGCTATAGGGCGCGTGCGTTTGCCAGACAGACAGAGAGACACAGAGAGACAGAAAGCGAGAAATCACCCCCCAGGGGGGATGGCCATGCCACAATCCCTTCTCCTCCATTCTCCTCCCGGGATCTTGGGCACGCATGCACACGCGCCTGGCCTGAGTTTAAGCCACCGGGTCCAGGACTTGAACTGCGGTCGACTACGTGGGAGTCCAGCGACATAGCTATTACACTAACTGCTAGTCCCTATTTGGGGTCCTTTGTATTTCTTGGGACAGGATCTTTGAATGCCTCTCTAGGTTTGGGAAGTTTTCTTCCAGGATTTCATGGAATAGATTATTAATGCGCTTATTAATCTCTTCATCTTCTGGGATACCCAATATCCAGATGTTTGGGTGTATAATAGTATCTAGTATTTCTCATATATTATTCTCACTTTTTGGGCTATTTTCTCAGTCTTCATGGTGGATTTTTCTAGGCCAGTGATTCTGTCTTCTACATCTGAGATTTGATCATCTGTATGATCTAATCTGTTTTTAATCCTTTCAATGGAGGTTTTGATTTCCTGTATTACAGCCTTCATCTCTAATAGTTCCATTTGATTCTTTTATATGGTGTGTATTTCCTCTTTCAGATCATGCAAGAACTGCCTCACTTCATCTGAAACTCTTCGGCTCTTTTCTCCTGCCTCTCCTGCAGTTCATTGCCGCTCTTCTCCTCCATCTCTGTTAGCGTTGTCACTATGAATACTCTAAATTCTTCATCTGACATTTCTGTGAGTTCCATTGAACTGTCTGTGGATGAAGAGGAGTTATTCTTTTCCCTTGGAGGAGAGGTATTTTCTTGCTTTCTCATATTTCTCCTTCTCCTGCAGTGATTTCTGGACATGATGGGTTGTACGTTCTTTCCTACTTCTTGAAGTTCTATCTGAGAGTTCAGAGGTGTGCAGGAGGAGGTGATCTGCAATCTCTCTTCCGTTCCATTTTCACCCTGTTATGGCAGCTGAGTGGTCTCACAACAGGAGGTCTGCAGGCTGGACACGTGGAGATTCTGGTAGCGTGGTCAGTCGAGTCTGAAGGCAGTTCTGGCAGCTACAAAGTGCGAAGCTGTTAGGCGTGTTCGTAACACACCAAACAGGAATGTTGTTTCTTTCCTCTGTACCTTGATGCTATTGTGCTGTTTATCATGTGTGTAATAATTCCCATAGTAGGGGCCAGCAGGTGGTGGTGTGGTTAAGGCACTGTATTCCCACATGGCCAAAGGTGGTTCAAGTCCCAGATGTGGTGGCTTGAAATGGGGCCAGCAGGTGGCATGGTGGTTAAGCGTGTTGGACTCCCACATGGCTGACCACAGTTCACGTCTTGGACCTGGTGGCTTGCTTTTGCCACTTTCTCTTTCTCTTTCTTTCTCTCTGGTTGAATTTAAATGAATAAATGAATAAAGTTAAATAAAATAATTCTAAAAGAAAAAAGAAGAACATCATACTGGGGTGGTATAGTGAGTGGTTAAAGCACTGGACTCCCACGTGGTCAACTGCAGTTGAGTTCCGGACCTGGCAGCTTGAAATTCATGCCAGGTATGTGTGTGTGCGTGCCCAAAATCCCAAGAGGAGAACGGAAGAGAAGGGATTGCAGTGTGGCCGTCCCCATGGGGGGTGATTTCTTGCTTTCTGTCTGACAAGCTCACACACCCTATGGCAAAAAAAAACCAAAAACAAACAAAAAGAAAGAAAGAAAGAAAGAAAGAAAGAAAGGAAGGAAGGAAGGAAGGAAGGAAGGAAGGAAGGAAGGAAGGAAGGAAGGAAGAGAGAGAAACAAAAAGAAAAAGAAAAAGAAAAAGAAAAAAAAGAAAAAGAAACAGAAAAGAAGAGAAAAAAGAAATCATCCTGCTGGGCTTATGTGCATATGTGTCCAAAATGCCAGGGGGAGAATGGAGGAGAAGGGAGTACATCACGGCCAACCCCGAGAGGTGATTTCTCACTTTCCTTCTCTCTGTCTCTCTCTGGAGAGTACATGTGCCCTACTGCAAAAGAAACTAAATAATAATCATAATAATTCCCACAATTAATTTTTTATGTTTGTTTGAAATGGTTATCTTGCAAAAAAACTGATAGAAGAAGTCATTCTCTCACAGTTACTCATCACTTGCTTTTCCAGAGCAGGGAGACAGTGTCGTGTTGGGTTGTGGGCCTCTTTGTATTTATCCAGCTTGAGGTTTGCTGAGATTCATGGATCTGCAAATTCATCTTTTCCACCAAAGTTGAGAAATTTCAGTTATTATTTCTTTACATATTTCTTTGTCCCAGTTTATTCTCTCTCTCTAGAACTCTACATGCATATATTTCACATAATTTTGTTCCTCATGTCATCAAATTTTTGTTCATTTCTATTCAATCTTTTCTCTTGGGACTAGCAGATGGCATAATGGTTATGTCGCTGGACTTCCACATAGTCAATCACAGTTCGAGTCCTGGACCCGGTGGCTTAAAACTCATGCTGAGCACATATGCATGTGTGCCCCAAATCCCAAGAGGAGAGTGGAGGAGAAGGGTTTGCAGTGTGGCCATCCTCCCTGGGGGGTGAGTTCTCGCTTTCTGTCTGTTTCTCTGGTGAGCTCATACACTCTGCAGCAAAAATCTCTCTCTAAAATACTAAGCTAAACTAAAGTAAATCTTTTCTCTCTATCCCTTAGATGGAATAATTTCTATTGTTCTATTTTCAAATTTACTAATTCTTACTTCTATAGTGTCCAATTTCCTGTAAAGCCTACCCAGTAAATTTGATTTTAGATATTGTACTTTTAAGTTCTGAAATTTGAACTTATTATTTTTTACAGCCTCAATTCTTTACTAAGATTTTACCCATAATTTGCTCATGATCAACCTTCCCCAAAGACCTTTAATATTTTCATAATTTCTTTAAAAATCTTTTTTCCTAATTCTAACAAATGAACCATGTCAAGTCTTTACCTGTTCATTGCTCTTTCTCCCCCTCTTCACATGGGTCACCTTTTTTCTTTCGTCACATGTTAGGAATATTAGCTTGCATGCCAGGCATCGCGGGAGCTGCGCTGTGGAGTCTGGATTATGTCACCCACTGTGAAGAACGTCGAGGTTCACCTAGGCAGCTTCATTACTGGTGGGTACTTTTGGTCCTGCCGCCCTAGGTTTTATTCTTTGTTAGAAAGGATCTCTTTTGATTTTTGAACTTAGTTCTTAGGGTATGGTCTTTGCTTCTAAAGCACAGAATTTATGGAGTCGCAACAGAATGTTTTATTCGGTTGAAATATAGGCTATCGGTTGACGTAAACTCCTTCCTTTTGGGCTCTTAAAGTTGCAAAGAGAAGGTCAGTAACGCTTGTTGGGGGAAAGGGTGAGAAAAGGGGATGATTAAAAGCGGGCTTGCTTGACTCCTAGGAGACAGTATTCACAGGAAGATGCTGAAGACAGAGAGCACGCACAGTGCTTGTAGAGGTAAGTCCAAAATGGAAAGGCACAAGACCAAGCAGAGTTGCCCTCCTCAGTGTGGCAACTCTACGAGGCTCTGGGATTTCCTTACTGAAAATTTTGTTCATGGTCGTTAGAGCGATGCTAGGGAGACTAGCCGGTCACTGAGCCTTTTCTTAGGTTTTGCCCTAGGGTGTGAGTGCTTTGGACAGAGACACAGAGAGAGGGAGACATCACCCCCAGGGGAATGGTCACGCCTTAGTCCCTTCTCTTGTTTTCCTCTTAGGATCCCAGGCATGCACAGGCCTGGTGATTATCAAGCCACCGGATCTGCTGCTTGAACTACGGTCAGCCATGTGGGAATCCAGTGCTTTAACCACCACACCACCTGCACACCCCACTATTGAGCATTTTTAAAGACACACTTTTGAATTCCTTTTCCTTTTTTTTCTTTTTGCTAAGATTTTTGCCATAGGGTTGCATGTGCTCACCAGAAAGAGAGAGAGAAAAAGAGAGAAAATGAGAAATCACCCCCCGGGAGGGATGGCCACACTGCAATCCCTCCTCTTTTCCATTTTCCTCTCGGGATTTTGGTCAGACTTGTACATGTGACTGGTGTGATTGTTAAGTGGCCAGGTCCAGGTCTCAAACTGCAGTCACTCAGGTGGGAGTCCAGTGCCTTACCTACCATACCACCTGCTGGCCTCTTGAATGAACTTTCAAGTACCTATGGTGACTACTGAATGGACTGGGATGTCTGGTGCAGCCAGCACCTCCTGCACCTTGCCCTGTCTGTGCCACCTTGTAACGTGTAAGGGGAGGCCTGCCCCTGGGTCCCGCCTCCGTCCCTGTCCTGATGGGCTCTGGTGAGGGTGCACAGAAGGAGGAAGGAATTCACTCCCGCAGAGGTGCTACCTTCCAGAGGGACCCTGGGAGCTGGGCCCTCTGCTGCAGGCCCCTCGGGCTCCTGAGGGTGCCCGGCCCCGCCCACTCCGCCGAGCTCTCTTGTCTTTCCCTGCCCTGATTTCTCTGTCATCCGGCCAGGCTACTGGACATGAAGCTTTGTCACCCTCTCTAAGGACTTGCCTGTCCAGGAGAATTAGCTTGAGAGGAAAAGGGACTGATGTGAGTGGAAGGTGGAACTACCCAGATGTGAGGAGAGCGGCTCTGACAGCCAGCGGGGCCTCCGGGACCCTGCCGAGGTTCACACAGGTGCACTGCTGACCCTGCCCCAGGAAACACCTGCTGGGACCAATTAGAAGCCCTCTTTCTGCGCTGGCTTCATTTGCATAAACTCTGGGCCCCCAGGAAAATTTTCCAAAGGTCTCACATTCTTCGTTAATTGAGAAAAGCTCTTTGTCTTTCTCGGGCTGGCAGCTCACACGCCCTCCGCAGCAAGCTGCCGGCTCTGCACACAGACGGGCCCCTTCACTTGGGTGCCCCCCCACGGGCTCTGTCCTCACTCCACACACCTCTGCTCGCTGACTGTCTCTGTGGTTGTTGTGTAGCCCATGGTAAATCCGGGACTTAGCACGTAGGCCTTACTGGCTCAGTGGTTGAGGGATTGCGGACCAGACCCTGGGCAGAATCCAGTCTGGGCCCCGCGGGGCGGCCTGTGGTGTTCTCTCTAGGGCTTCCCGGGTCCCTCTGCCAGTTTCTCAGGTCCCTCCCTAAGGAGCTTACAGCTGAGCCGGGGAGATAAGATGTAAGGCCATGGAAAGATTATTTCTATTTTTGGAAAGTTGAACGTTTTAAGCCAACACCCGTGAGGCTGCGGGGTTAGGCTGGAGTGGGACATGTTGGCATCACTGAAGATTTCTGGAAGGGACTTCATTCTTCATCCTCTCTTATTTCTAAAATTCTGCAGAGATTCTGCGACGCTGAAGTCAGTCCCGAGAGAAAGGCAAATGTCGAAATGTCAAATGATGTATTGGAGTAAAGGGATGGGAAAGAGACCACGTGGGGCCTTGGGGGTGACACCAAAGGAGCTGACCCTGGGGGGCTTGGTGGCTGTTCTGGGGCCCAGCGGGTGCACCTGACCAGAACACGGCTTGTGCGCGGCCGCGTGCTCGTCCCGGCTCCTGTGTCTTGGATGGCGGGCGCGGCTGGAATCAGACACACGGCACACACTCGCAGACCGGTTTCAGATGCCGCTGTAGTCCCAGGGAGCTTGGCAGAAGGTGCTAGAACGTCTGAGGAGGAGCAGATGGCTCCCAGAGGGGAGAAACATGTAGACAGCGCCTCCGTGGTGAGAACACAGGTTACTGGCTTCTGTGTCCTCAGGAGTTCTCTCTCATCTCCCCGGGAATCCTGGGCAACCCAAGGAACAGGGGGCAATTGCACCGAGTGGCCATCGGGTGGCAGTATGGAATCAAAAGCCCTGCACCTGCTTGGTAGACCAACCACTCCCAGGCTAGGGTTAGCTGTTGGTCAGATGCTCCCGAAGCTGGGCCTGCAGTCCATGCAGGCTGGGAGCCAGAGTGCTGCCCCTTATTTTAATTGCCCCGTCCCTGAGCTGAGCACAAGCCTCCACTCCTCTCGGCCTGGGCAGTGCCCATCCTACCGAGGCCTTGGAGCGCTTATTAACTGGGCTGGGAACACGCTGATAAAAAGTTAATTTCTATTTGCTGTTGCTCAGTAATTGGATGAACATGAAAGCAATTAAATATTAAAACATACAAACAAATAACTAAGTCACCGTAATTAGCCAAAGTTTGATCACTGTCATATTTATTTAGGAAGAGGTGATACGTCTCAGCAGGTGACGTTCTAAATACCCCCGGCCTATCTGGTGTTGTCTTTGGAGAACGCCGAGTAATGTACGGAGAATTTAATTAAACCCTGTTGTAAATCAGCGATGATGACAGGGAAATGACAGCCACATGTTGAAATGAGAATTAGTCCTCAGCGAGGGATATTAATTAACTCTCTTTCTGAAGGCCTCTGGCACCGAGTGGTGTTTAAAAAAAAGTGAGTGCTTTGACGTGAGGAGGGGACCCTGCCTGTTATTATTTTTATAATCATCATTATTATTTATGGCTTGAATTTCTTCAATGGCCAAGTGCAGCTAATAATCATGGGGTCGTGCAGTGAGATCAAACCATTTCTTTCCTGGGAGCCGCAAGACACAGGTGGCAGACAGTCCTGAGAGACCAGGAGTGAGGGTCCCCTCAGATCAGTGTGGGGGGGCGGCAGAGCCGGATTAGGAACGGAGCTGGGAGAGGCGCTGGCCTGATCTGGCCTCCCCTCCTCACCGTTGGAAGAGGGAATGGGGCTCCAGACGATGTGCAGATCGGCTCAAGCTCACAGGCTGGTGGGGGCAGGGCGGGTGCAGGGCAGGGGCCGGGCGCTGTGTGATCTCGACCCTGGTTGGCCGAGTTTCCACGAACCACCTCCCCCATGTAGCCATCCCGGAATGTAAGGTGCTGCTGTGGGAGGCAGACTCACAGAGGTGCCACTTGGCTCCTGGCATCCAAGCTCCATGCGCCAGTCGGAGCAGATGAGCCCGTACCCACGAGCACGTGCGGCGGGCCTTAGCCCTGGAGGGCGTCACCTGAGAGAACTTGCTTCCATTGCTTTTCCCCAGCTGCGAACAGGGACTCCTGGCAGCAGGACGGTCGTGACGAGTGCTTCTGTGGGGAGGGAGACTCCCCAGCCAGAGACAGGCCGGTGGCCGATGGCTGGGACCAGGAAGAACACCCCCTGTGCACCCGTGGCCTGGCCCCTGTTCCCACCATCCAGGACCCACACTGCGGCTGCTTCCTTGGTGAGTGGGAACGAGGCCAGGGGACGTGCAGTTGCCGCCCTCCACAACGCGGCTCTGGGTGTGGGGACACGTGTCTGTGTGGACCTCAGGACACTCGCGTAGCCATCAGCCAAAGCAGCCACATGTGGGCCACGATGTCACCTATTGGCTCCCTGGGCTGGCAAGGGACAGCAGTACCAGCCAATCAAGAGCTTGAAACGATGGGGTGTCAGCTGCAGTGAAGAGAGTCCCCTGGACCTTACACCACGCATGAGCAGTTGTATGGCTTCTGGAACATTCTAGAGTATCTCTCTTAGTGACCCCCAGAGGCAGTCTGGTCATGAAGGGGTGACAGGATTCAGCCTCTGTGACTGCCCCCCAGGACTGGAAGTGGTCGTTTGACACAGACGCCCGCCCGATGTTTTTTTTTTTTTTTTTTTTTTTTTTTGGGAGAGGTTTTTCGCTATAGGGCGTGTGCGCTCGCCAGACAGACAGAGACAGACATAGAGACAGAAAGCAAGAAATCACCCCCCAGGGGGGATGGCCACGCCGCAATCCCTTCTCCTCCATTCTCCTCTCGGGATCTTGGGCATGCACGCACACGCGCCTGGCATGAGTTTAAGCCAACGGGTCCGGGACGCGAACCGCGGTCGACTACGTGGGAGTCCAGCGACATAGCCATTACGCTAACTGCTGGTTCCCCGATGTTTCAGAGGTGCAGCTGCCCTGACTTATTTTGGGGATGTGTCCACAGGGTGTCCCTGAGCGTTGGCCCTCACTTGTCCTTGGAGGAAGAGTGGCTGGACGCAGCTGAGAATCTGTGCCGAGGGCCTCCTTGGTAGGGTGGGAGAAGCATTACTGCCAAGAGGAGCCCAGGGACGCCCTGCCGGGGTGGTTTGGACGATGTTATCTGGAAGGTCAGAGACTTAGCAGAAGCTTAGCTTAATCCCCGGAGGCCAGCGTCAGAGTTGCTACCACAGAGGCACAGGGACCTCAGCTGGTCGCGGCAAGTCCATCTTATCTGGGTCAGCCGGAGCCTTACACACGATGCAGCGGCAATTTTGCACTTCCAAGCTAAGTGTGATTGGCAGATAGAACGACACGTTTATGCTGTTTTCACCCTAGCGGATGGCTCCCATCGGCGACATTCCAGGGCTCAATGTCACATGACCTAGGGTGAGGTCTTACTGCTGCTGGGAGGGAAGGAGCAGGTGGGGAAGAGAGGATGGTGGAGGCTCCAGCACCGTCTCCCTACCCCGTACCCGCAGCGCCCGTAGGGAGAGGCCGATGGTGCGAAACCTCGGGGCCCTGGCGTCTGTGCGCGGCCGCCAGCGGCAGAACGCTGCCCAGCGCTGCCCACGGGGAGCCGTTCTCGGAGGCTCCCATGCCACCAGCGAATCCAGGCTCTGAGCGGCGCTGCGGTCGGGCCGTGCTCACCCCCTCACAGAGCGAGCCCGGCCCTGCTCACCCCCTCACGGAGAGAGCCGGGCCCTGCTCACCCCTTCACAGAGAGAGCCGGGCCCTGCTCACCCCCTCACGGAGAGAGCCGGGCCCTGCTCACCCCTTCACAGAGAGAGCCGGGCCCTGCTCACCCCCTCACGGAGAGAGCCGGGCCCTGCTCACCTTCCCTTCACAGAGAGAGCCGGGCCCTGCTCACCCCCTCACGGAGAGAGCCGGCCCTGCTCACCCCTTCACGGAGCGAGCCGGGCCCTGCTCACCCCTTCACAGAGAGAGCCGGGCCTGCTCACCCCTTCACGGAGAGAGCCGGGCCCTGCTCACCCCTTCACGGAGAGAGCCGGCCCTGCTCACCCCCTCACGGAGAGAGCCGGGCCTGCTCACCCCCTCACGGAGAGAGCCGGGCCTGCTCACCCCCTCACGGAGAGAGCCGGGCCTGCTCACCCCTTCACAGAGAGAGCCGGGCCCTGTTCACCCCCTCACGGAGAGAGCCGGGCCCTGCTCACCCCCTCACGGAGAGAGCCGGCCCTGCTCACCCCTTCACAGAGCGAGCCAGGCCCTGCTCACCCCCTCACGGAGAGAGCCGGGCCCTGCTCACCCCTTCACGGAGAGAGCCGGGCCCTGCTCACCCCCTCACGGAGAGAGCCGGCCCTGCTCACCCCTTCACAGAGCGAGCCGGGCCTGCTCACCCCTTCACAGAGAGAGCCCGGCCCTGCTCACCCCTTCACGGAGAGAGCCGGGCCCTGCTCACCCCTTCACAGAGCGAGCCCGGCCCTGCTCACCCCCTCACGGAGAGAGCCGGGCCCTGCTCACCCCTTCACGGAGAGAGCCGGGCCCTGCTCACCCCTTCACGGAGAGAGCCGGGCCCTGCTCACCCCTTCACGGAGAGAGCCGGGCCCTGCTCACCCCTTCACGGAGAGAGCCGGGCCCTGCTCACCCCTTCACGGAGAGAGCCGGGCCCTGCTCACCCCCTCACGGAGAGAGCCGGGCCTGCTCACCCCCTCACGGAGAGAGCCGGGCCTGCTCACCCCCTCACGGAGAGAGCCGGGCCTGCTCACCCCCTCACGGAGAGAGCCGGGCCTGCTCACCCCTTCACGGAGAGAGCCGGGCCTGCTCACCCCCTCACGGAGAGAGCCGGGCCCTGCTCACCCCTTCACGGAGAGAGCCGGGCCTGCTCACCCCCTCACGGAGAGAGCCGGGCCCTGCTCACCCCTTCACAGAGCGAGCCGGGCCCTGCTCACCCCCTCACGGAGAGAGCCGGGCCCTGCTCACCCCTTCACGGAGAGAGCCGGGCCCTGCTCACCCCCTCACGGAGAGAGCCGGGCCCTGCTCACCCCCTCACGGAGAGAGCCGGGCCCTGCTCACCCCTTCACGGAGAGAGCCGGGCCCTGCTCACCCCCTCACGGAGAGAGCCGGGCCTGCTCACCCCCCTCACGGAGAGAGCCGGGCCTGCTCACCCCCTCACGGAGAGAGCCGGGCCTGCTCACCCCCTCACGGAGAGAGCCGGGCCTGCTCACCCCTTCACGGAGAGAGCCGGGCCTGCTCACCCCCTCACGGAGAGAGCCGGGCCTGCTCACCCCTTCACGGAGAGAGCCGGGCCTGCTCACCCCCTCACGGAGAGAGCCGGGCCTGCTCACCCCTTCACGGAGAGAGCCGGGCCTGCTCACCCCTTCACGGAGAGAGCCGGGCCTGCTCACCCCCTCACGGAGAGAGCCGGGCCCTGCTCACCCCCTCACAGAGCGAGCCGGGCCCTGCTCACCCCCTCACGGAGAGAGCCGGGCCTGCTCACCCCTTCACAGAGAGAGCGGGCCCTGCTCACCCCTTCACAGAGCGAGTCATGCCTTCGTGCTCACTAACCCCACCCCCGTTCTTGCATTTGTAGGACACCGTGGCGGGCAGAATAGTGGCCCCCCAAGTGTCCACACCCCTATCCCCAGAACTTGTGACCACGTCACTGAACACAGCCACAGGGACTTTGCGGTGTGACTGAGGACCTGGAGATGGGGACCGTTCTGGGCTTAAAGTCCTTAAAAGCAGAGGATGCTCCCGTCTGAGGTCAGAGAGAGGCGACATCGCTGCCCTTGAGAAGGAAGAAGGGCCGTGGCCAAGGGGTCTGGGGCCCGTAGAAGCTGGAAAGGCAGAACGACCCTCCCCTAGACCCTGCGCTGAGGAACGCAGCCTCGCCGACTCCTTGGTTTTAGTAGACGAGCCTCCTAACCAAAAGAATTCGTAAAAATAAATCTGTGTGTCTGTGTGTGTGTAAAGAGCTTTTAGTTAAAGGGCATGTGTGCTCACCGAGAGACAGACAGAAAGCGAGAAGTCACCCCCAGGAGGAATGGCCATGCCACAATCCCTTCTCTTCCATCCTCCGCTCGGGATTTTGGGCACGCACACGTGCCTGGTGTGAGTTTCAGGCCGCTGAGTCCAGGACTCAAACATGGTCAACCATATGCAAGTCTAGCTCCTTAACCACTCCGCCCCCTGCTGGCCCCACTTGTGTGTTATTTCAATCTGTTGGATTCGCGGCAATTATTTTAGCAGCAGTAGGAAAGGAATACAGTTGTTAACGTGTTGGCCTATTTGGGGACACATTGGCCAGAAATCCCATCAAGCAATTCAGAATGACTAACTGACCTTAATCTCCTCTGCGTGGGGTTCTGCGGCCGAACCAGGTTTCCTCAGACACACTTCTACCCCGAAGAGTCTGCGTTTCCCTGGGAAGCCAAGACGCACATACACAAGAGAAATAGTGACCGCGTCTTTTTTTCTTTTTAGTTGCCAGGGGGCGTGTGCCCTTGCCAGAGAGAGACAGAGAAATGACGGGGACGGAGGCAGCACCAAGTGGGGGCGGTCATGCCACAGACCCTTCTCCGTTCCTCCCTCCTGTCGGGGTTTCGAGCGTGCCTGCACACGTTGTTCGAGCCACTGGAGCGGGGATTTGAAGGGCGGGGGGCTGGGTGGGGAGGGCGCGGCGAGACTCGTCCTTCCCGCATAATGTCCACCTCCAGGGGTGATCCTGGCACCTGCCTGCCTCCAGGAGACATGGCCTCCTATTTCTTCCCTGCCTGAGGGGTCCGTCTTTGGTTCTGTCCCCCTGTAATGAACTCGGGCAGGGGAGCGTGTGCCAACACAGCCGGCAGGGCAGTCCCCTTGGTGCTGGGGCGGTGGAGGGGTGCTGCTCCTGACCACGGTGTTCGGCGTCGTGCCGTGGGGGACCCTTGGCAGAGCGGCTGGGCCTTCAGCTTGTTCACCGGTGTCTGTTGACCTCATCTCGGCCCAGGAAGTGACTGGCAGTTTGTCCTGGCGGTGCCTGTTCGGGGACCAAAACGCGAGCTCTGTACTGGCCGCCAGAGGAGGAGCGGTGGGGGCAGGTGGTGGTTGTCCTCTGCGCCTGCGTCTGCCCCCTGGCTGGCACCAGGGCCACGGGCAGAGTCCCTTGCTCTAAGTAGAAGTGAGGCGCTCTCAGAGGGCCCCAGCCTCGCAGGCATGCCCTCAAGGAAGCAGGAGAGTGTTTGCCTTTGGTTAAACTTCTCGGTGGTCGCAGGGTCCCTGCGGCCTTTCAGTTTGCAGTGGGAAGAGGGTCACGAGGTTATTTGCTCACGGGCCTGGCTGGTCCCCAGAGGGATGGGAGTTCGGCCTCCACCCTCTGCCAGGCCGTGCTTAATGTGGATGGCGTAGATGGCTTCTCTTCATCCCCCCAGTTCCCTTCAGTCTCTCCCCGCACCTTTTCCCCTGAGCCGTTACCAAGCGCGGCACCCGGTGAGTGTTCGCAGCCCCACGGATGCCCCGAGAGGATGCTGGCACACCAAGCCCCCTGTCCTCCCTTACTCGGTTAGCGGCATCTCAGCGGTGCCCGAAACCTCGTGCAGGAGGCAGCAGGGCACGTGGAGACTCTGGGGGGGAGTCTGAGACCCCAGCCTTCAAAGGCAGAGCTTCCACCTGCCAGCCGTGTCATTTTACAAGGGTCGCATAGAAAGGGAACTGTGGCTTAGCTCATTTACAGACACCGTGGGTGTGACTTGGCATCAGTGTCCTAACCCCGGTCACGCGTCCCGTTTGTGGCGACACGTATGTTTTATCGCTCTGCAAATGTCTATTTAATGAGCTCAGTGCAGTCGGCTTTCTTCTCTTTTCTCAGTCAGGCTGGTTGAGGCCCAGCTCACACGCAGTGAGAGTGACCCTCTGTGCTCCTGAGTCGGGGTGAATGCCGTCACGGAACAGCACCCAGTCAGGTCGGGCCAGTTCACGCGCTCACCCCAAGCTGCCCTCGGTCCTTTACAGCAAAGGCTCCCCTCCCTTGGCCCTCGGGAACGAAGTCCGTTGTCTTCCCCTGTAGTTTTGCCTGTTCCAGAACATCACAGAAAGGGGACAACACGGCAGGGGCCTTCGAGTCTGGCTTCTTTCACTTAATGTGATGCAGTCAAGTCACCCATGTCCTTGCGTGTCACATACATGCGCCAGTGACAGAGCTGGCCTGCTCACTTAGCCGAGCGAGGAAGAGACGTTGTAAGAATGGGAGGTGCCCTGGACCCTCAGGATGCTTGAGCCCGGCAGGACAGGGCCCTGGGGGTCTCCTCTCTTCCCACAGCCTCCCTCCCTGTTCCTCCAGGGTCCAGGGAAGGACTTAGCCTCTGTGTCAACCCAGGTTCCTCGTTCGTTGATAGTGACAGATTTTTTTAAAGAAAAACCCATGATAGAGCGCATGGGGGGGCACTCCACAGTCTGGTCATACTGCGATTCCCTCTTCCCGTCTTCCAGCCTGTGCGTGGGATTGGGGCGTTCTCAAGCCTGCCTGTCATGTTTCAGGCTGGCTGGGCCAGAGGTTCGAACCGAGGTGGCCATGCAGGCTCCAGCTCCCCCGAGCAGTGCATTCGGGCCCCTTTCCTTACCCGGGGGCTTCAGGGAGGGATGTCCCCCGGTGTGCTCGTCTGTTCACCAGCGAAGGAAGTCGGGACGTTCATTTGGCACTGTGACGAGGAAAGCCCCTGAGCACATTTGCATGGGTGTTTGTGGGGACACGTTCCCAGTACAGACCTTTGTCTGTGCACAGTAAGTGCGTGCGTAGCTTCAGGGGAACTTCACACCCCGTCCACACAGCTGGGCCGTGCTGCATTTGCACCAGTGGTAAAGGCGAGTGCCTGTCTCCGTCTACACGGCTACCGTCAGGGTGAACGGAAAGCCCTCTAGCCCTTCTGCCAGGCCTGTCATGGCTTTAGTTTGCGTGGCCCTAGTAACTAATGATGCCCAGCATCTTTCCATCTTGTTTTTAAAAATATTTTATTTTATTCTATTTTTCTTTGGGGTATGTGAGCTCGCCAGAGAGAGAGAGAGAGAGAAAGAGAAAGAGAGACAAAGAGAAATTACGCCCCCCCCCCCCCAGGGGGGGGGGGAGTGGCCACGCTGCAATCCCTTCTGCTCCAGTTTTTTCCTCAGGCTTTTGGGTAAGCAGGCACACATGCCTGGCATGATTTTCAAGCCGCTGGGCCCCGGACTCGAACTATGCAGTCAGCCATGCGGGCTACCGCGCCTTAACCCCATGCCCCTGCTGGGCCCCCTTGTGCTTATTCACAATCCGCGCACCTTTCTTAGTGAGGTGTCTTCAAATCTTTTGCCCAGTTTAAACATTTGATTGTTTATTTTCAGATTAGTAGGTTTCGAGAGCTCTTTAAATATCCTGGATACATGTCCTCTGACAGATAATATTCTGCAAATATTTGCTCCAAGTCTGAGGCTTCTTGTTTCTTAAGTAACTCTCTGAAAGAGTGAAAGTTTTTAGTCTGAAGAAGTTCAAGTCAGCATTTAAAAAAATGGATTGTGCTTTGTTTCGTGTCTAAGAATTTTTTCCCTAATCTAAGGTATTTTCCCTGTGTTTTCTTCCCAAAGTTACAGAGTTTTGAGTTTTTACATTTAGCTCTGTGTTCCACTGTGAGTAGTTTTTTCCCCCTTAAACATCTTTTTCTTTAGTCCTGATAGAGCACATGTGTGCATGACAGAGAGAGAGAGAGGTCGCCGGCCACGGCCCTGGCCCCCCACGGTCCCTTTCTCCCTCCCCAGTCTCCCAGGTGTGCCCAGTGTGTTTCCGGTGGACTGGGCTGGGTTCGAACCATGCTCACCGCGTGAGATCTAGCTGCTTTGGAGCAACGCTTTGCCGCAGCGCCACGGGCTGCCCTGTGAGCTGGCTGTGCAGGTCGTAGAGGCTTGGGTTCCGAGTCGCCTGCTCCCGTGTGCTGTCCCGCGATTTCAGCACCGCCTCTGGGAAGGCCTGCCCCTCCCTACTAGACCGCCTTGGGCCCTGCGGGAAATAACCGGATTGCTCCATTGGCTTTGAGAATCCCCGTGGGCCTCCTGCTAGTGATGCTGTGACCCCAAGTCTCTGTGTCAGCTGTTTCCTTCATGGTGGGCACAGGTTAGGGCAGCCCTGCACGGGGTGTGGGGACCTGCCGGGAGAGACCAGGCGCTGTCAGCCAGGACCTGCCTTTTGGTCCCATCTCAGAACTGTGGAAACCCTTTTTTTTTTTTTTTTTTTTTAATTGAAATTTGATGGTTGGGATTTTGGGCACACACGCATACGTGCCCAGCATGAGTTCCAAGCTACTGGGTCCAGGACTTGAACTACAGTCGACCGTGTGGGAGTTGGTGACATAACCATTACTCCGTCTGCTGGTCCCAACACAAATAGAAGTTTTAAAAGTTTATTGATTTATCTTCATGGGGGAGAGGGAGAGAGTGAGCGGTGCACCCTCAGCGGGGTCTCAGGCTGCCATCCTCCCTGTAGCCTTCCCGGCCAGCCAGGATCACAAGCACGCATGCGCCCAGCATGGACGGGCAGACTTGGGGGCTGACCCTGATCTCCCTAGGCTTCCAGCATTGTAGAGCGTCGTGCTACTGCTGGGCCATGCCTGGGCCTGTTGTTCTGTTGTTGTTTTAGGTTTTTGGCATAGGGTGTGTGTGCTCCAGAGAGACAGCGAGACAGTGAGAGGGAAAGAGAAATCACCCTCCAGGGAGGGTGGCCACACTGCAATCAATCCCTTCTCCTCCATTCTCCTTCTTGGACTTTGGGGACCCACACACATGTGTGCAATAATTTTTCAAGCTGCCAGGTCTGGGACTCAACTGAGTCCAGCGCCTTAACCACGGCGCCACCTGCTGGCCCAGCTAGGCCTGCTTTTAAAATGTGTTCTGAGGGACCGGCAGACGGCGTAATGGTTATGCAGTCACCTGCTATTTAAGTCCCGGACCTGGCAGCTTAAAATTCATACCGGGTGCATGTGTGTGCGTGCCCAAGATCCTGAGAGGGGAATGGAGGAGAAGGGTTTGCAGCGTGGCCATCCCCCTGGGAGCGAGTTCTCGCTTTCTGTCTCTCTGTCTCTCTGGCAAGTGCATGTGCACTATAGCAAAAATCTCTCAAAAGAATGCGTTCTGAATTGCTCTCAGGTCAAGTGTGCAGGTGTGCGGTAGTCTTAAGACAGGCGATAGGCTGAATTTGGCAATCATGGTGTCTGCCGACTGTGTGAGGACTTCCCCTTCTCTTTCTGGGTGCTCAGCCCCGTACAAGCACCATGACACGTGGCCCAGGTGAGGTGCTCCACCAGGTCACTGTAATCGTCAGTGACACTGAAGTTCTTTGTAAACTGCCCTTCATCTTGCACCGATAGTGTCTGAGTGTCTGAATGGCCTGGAGCCTTCTTGCTTCCCTGACCTGTGAGACGATGTGGTGGCAGGCTGTGCTCAGAGGCCCCCCGTCCAGAGACCAGGGTCCTGAGGTCCTCAGCAGTGTCTCCCAGGGGCTCTGCTGTCTCCAGCACCCTCGGTGTGTTCCTGGCACCCCTTCTCAGGGGAAGGTGCATTACTGAGGTTCTCGCTTCTTGGGATCCTGCTCACTTCTTTCCGATGGTCTCCCTGAGCCTTCTACGGAGTGTGAGCGAGGCTGTCCAAACCAAGTCAGTGTCTAGGACAGGCGAGGGCATTCTCTTATTCAGCGAGCGCTGGGGCCTTCAGGGGCTCCAGGCACGGCCCTGGAAAGCTGGCCAGGAGGTCCCTGGCATACCCTCACTGCAAGTCGTGCCTCTTCCCTGGGCGTCCCAGAAGCGGAGCGGACATGGGCGAGCTCCCTGTGAGCAGCGCTCCCTCTTGTGCGTCCTGTGGGCCCAGCCACACTTGTGCAGGCACTCTCTGCAGCCCTGGATTCAGGAGCATGAGCGGAGGTCGCTAGCACTCACAATACCGACAGAGGCGACTTGTTCTCTGAACTCGGGTCCTCTTGTCTTGTCTTCTAGAGTGCCTGGGTTCTTGGAGAGGTGCCCTGGCAGTTTCTCTGCTCTTGGCTTCGGTGTGTTCTGCGCCCCCATGAGCCCCTCAGTGCCCCACACACTCAGGGACACCCCTATACCAGCCTTGCTGGATTAACGGCCCAGGCACCCTGGAGGGCACTGGCAGGAGCCCCCACACTGCTCCCCCTCCAGGGTGGGCTGTGGCCAGAGGACACAGAGGCCAAGCAAGTGACATGAAGCACTGGAAACCATCAAGGAGCTGGATTCGCTCTGGAGACAGTGGCCCTTGGCCTGTCCTTGCCTTCCTGAGAAGTTGGCTCTAGGGAGCTCGCCTTGGCTCCCTGGTGGGAGGAGGCTTCCTTTCCAAGTCGCCAGATCCTTTTCACAAGGAGCCCTCGTTCCTGGTTCTGCCCTCGCCTGCGCTGGCTCTAACACAGGCTCAGGCCTCTATGCTAGGAGCGTTTCTTTTCATCCAAGCAACACTTGCCCATGGGAAAACACCCAGGGCAGGGAGCCCATGACGGAAGCAATGGCGCTCTGCCCCCTCATGCTCCATGCCCCGGCAAGAGTCCAGTTCAGTGAGTGCTGGCTTCCGCTGCTGTGAGTCGATGCTCAGCTTAGACGGCTCCGCCGCTTGCCGGAGCGTGCTTCAGTCCGTTCTCTTGCTCATGAGCCGAATGTCTGAGACTGGGCATGTGCAGAGAAGAGAGGTTTATGGAGTTCATGGTTCCGGAGCTCCAAGGTCAAGGGGCACGTCTGGTGAGAGCTCTGCAGAGTCCCAAGGCAGTCCAGAGTAGCTCAGGGCAGGACAGAGAAGAGCGTGTGTGTCTGGCTTAGGTCTCCCTCCCATATAAACTCACCAGGAGCCAAGCATGGGGCCCCACCCCAAGGAGCTGGTCACCTGCCAAGGGCCTATCTTTTGAAACCATAGTCAGCTTGGGGCCAGTAGATGGCTTAGTGGTTAAGGTGCTGGACTCCCACGTGGCTGACCCTGGTTTAAGTCCTGGACCCAGAGGTTTGAAACTCATGGCGGGTACTTAGGCATGCATGCCCGAAATCCTGAGAGGAGAATGGAGGAGAAGGGATTGTGGTTTGGCCATCCACCCCAAACAAACAAACAAATCCACCACAGTCAGCTTATGTTTTCACTCTCTGGCTATTTTTCTTTTCTTTATAGGGATGGGGTGGGCAGAGAGACAACAGGAGAGGGACAGACAGAGAGACAGGGTTTTTGACAAGGTCTTGCTGTGTCTCCATCCTAGCTGGGACTAAGGCATGTGCAGCCATGCCCTGCGTGTTCAGGCTGCCCAGGAACTGAACGCAGGCCTCCCGTGTGGCCCAGCCTCCCAAGCAGTGGAGCTGCCTGTGCACCTGCACAGCTGGGCCAACTGTCCACCTTCTCGGTGCTATCACTATCAGAACCAAATCTCAGCATGTGAATTGGGGGGGCGGGCACGGGGGGACCCCACAGGACGTGCATTTGGCCACCTTCTACCCACATCCTTTGCAGCGTTGCATGGTTGCCCTCCAACTCTTCTATGTTCTGTCTTTGCAATAAAGAAATCCTGCCACTGGAAATTCTTGTTCTGTCCATCTTGGGCTGGGCCACCGGGATGGATCATGCAGACTTCCAGCAGCAGCGAGCGGCAGGCTCTGGTTGAGCCCAGAGCCTCCGTGTTCTCCTCTGTGAAATGGCACCAGCAAACAAAAGCACCATCTGGGGATGTCCGGAGACTTGTGGCCAGTGCACGTCAAAGGCGTGACCAGGTGGGGACCGTGGCGTGGGCTGCTCCACAGGCCACCGCCCAGAGGAGACGGGTGGGGTGCAGCGGCTACTGCCCGGTCCACCCTCAGCACGTCCTGCTTCTTGCCTTGGCCGCTGTTGAGAACAGAAGCGCTCTTTGCAGTCTCGAATGATGCCCACCGAGCGCCCATTAACTCATCAAAGTGGTGATTCCAAATTGATTATTTCGAGTGTAAGACATAATAACAAGCTCATCATGGGAAATAATTAGCGGTGGAGTGGCCGGGGTGGCCTGCTGCCTGCCTGGCCCCGCCCTGCAGCTGTGAGGGGGGTGGCGGGGCAGCCTCACCCAGGCGCTGCTGCTTTCACGGGGTGGGGCGGGGCACTGGAGGGTGAGGATGGACCTGTCCTGCGCCCAGCCCCTCCTTCAGCCTCTGGGGCCCAGCCTGGCCTTCTCCTCCAGCCCCGCCCCACTAGCCTGGGTGCGGGCTCCTCCAGGGGCACAGTGCGGCCGGACTCCAGGGGGGGCCTGAGCACTGACAGCACGCCGGCCTCCATGCTGAGTGTGGGCGCTTGCCCAGCGCACCTCGCCGTCTCCTTGGAAACCAGATTGCTCTGGCAGCATTCTGCTGACGTGGCATTCACACACGCACCCCGCACACACACACATTGTGTACACACACCACACCACAATACCGTGTACACACACCACACCATACACTTGTACATATACCACACACATACACACACACCACACCACAATACCATGTACACACACCACACACATGCACATACACACCATACACTTGTACATATACCACACATATACACATACACCACATGCACACACCACACCACAATACCATGTACACACACCACACACATGCACATACACACCATACACTTGTACATATACCACACACATACACACACACCACATGCACACACCACACCACAATACCATGTACACACACCACACACATGCACATACACACCATACACTTGTACATATACCACACACATACACACACATCACATGCACACACCACACCACAATTCCATGTACACACACCACACACATGCACATACACACCATACACTTGTACATATACCACACACCTACACACACACCACATGCACACACCACACCACAATACCATGTACACACACCACACACATGCACATACACACCATACACTTGTACATATACCATACACATACACACACACCACATGCACACACCACACCACAATACCATGTACACACACCATACACATGCACATGCATACCACACATATACATATACCACACACATACCCACATCATGTACACACATACCACATACGTACACCACACCACAATACCATGTACACACACCACACACATGCACACACACCACACATGTACATATATCACACACATACACATATAATGTACACGCACCACACATGCCATGTACACACACCACACACATGCACACATCATGCATACACACATACCACACACACACCATGTACACACACCACACACATATGCACACACACACCATATATACGCACCACACATGCACACACACCATGTACATACACACACAGCACACACATGCATACACAAACCAGGTACACACACTACATGCATATACACAGACTCCATGCATATACACACACACCACACACACATGCACACACATACCATGCATACACACATCCCATGTACATACACCATGCACACACATACCATGTACACACACACACCACACCATGTACACCCACACTATGCACACATACCACATGTGTACACACATATCATGCACACACACACATGCTCCATCAAGTGTCACGGGAGCCACTGCCCACCCTCTTCCCTCCACCCCTTCCCCAGAGCGCCCGTGCCCCCTCCCCACAGGCGTTCCTCGGGCCAGGCTCTAAGCCCACAGTGAGAGGCTGGCAATGGTGCCCTCTGGGGAAGGGAGATGAGGCGTCTGTGGAGGTGGCAGATGGAGCTGTGTTTAGGGCACCTAGGTGGAAAATGGCCCCTGAGGGCCTGAGGACAGCAGGCAGCATTTGAAATGGGGCCTGAAGCATTCAGCAGCTTTGGGGGTTAGAAGGTAGGGAGGTGGGGAAACGGATTTCAGAATGTTTTGCGTCAAGGGAACCACTGTTGACGTGAGCTGGTTCAGGCCCTTGGCTCGTGTGGGGTGCTGGTGCTGCTTCTCCCTGTGAAGCTGCTTCTCCCTGTGAAGCTGCTGTCCGCTGAAGAGGAGGCCATGGCGCTCTGAGTCACCAGAAACACGAAAGTTAATGCAGGAAACCAGGTGCAAATGAGCACAGCAGGTACACTGCGTGTGCTGTGGTCACTGCTGAACCTGCATGCAGGGCTCAGGCCGAGAACCACCTGGAGACGTTGGAGACGAAGTTGGTGAACAGGCCAAAGCGCCTCTGAAAAAGGAAGCAAGAACTTCAGCTACTGGAAAAGTTACTGCTAAGGAACTTCCAAAGCCCCTGAAAAAGGTGCCTGAGCCCGTGCCTGAGCCAGAGCCAGAGCTGGAGCCAGAGCCAGAACTAGAACCTGAGCCTGTTGCAGAAAATTCTTCGCCTGAGCCTATTTTGGTTGGTCCTTCTTCTCCCAGCCCAGTGGAAACACCTGGATGTGCTCCTGCAGAGGACTGTCTGTGCCAGGCTTTCTCTGGTGTAATTCTCTCAGTGAGGGATGTGAACACAGGAGATGGAGCTGATCCAAAGCTTTGCGGTGAGTACGTAAAAGCTATCTGTGCTTATTTGTGACAGCTCGAGGAAGAGCCAGCAGTCAGACCAAAATACCTCTTGGGTCGGGAAGTCACTGAAAACATGAAGCCATCCTAACTGACTGACTAGTACAGGTCCGGATGACATTCAGGTTGCTGCAGGAGACCGTGTACCTGACTGTTTCTATTATTGATCGTTTCATGCAGAATAATTGCGTGCCCAAGAAGATGCTGCAGTTGGTTGGTGTCACTGCCATGTTTATTGCAAGCAAATACGAGGAGATGTACCCCCCAGAAATTGGTGATTTTCCTTTTGTGACTAGCAATACTTACGCCAAGCATCAAATCAGACAGGTGGAAATGAAGATTCTAAGAGCTTTGAACTTTGGTCTGGGTTGTCCTCTACCCCTGCATTTTCTTCAGCAAGCATCTAAGGTTGGAGAGGGCGATGCTGGACGATGTACTCTGGCCAAATACCTGATGGAACTACTATGCTCAACTACTATACGGTGCAATTTCCTCCTTCTCAAATTGCAGCAGGAACTTTTTGCTTAGCCCCGAAAATTCTTGATAATGGTGAAGGGACATTAGCTCTCCAACATTACTATCTTACACTGAAGAATCACTTCTTCCTACTATGCAGCACCTAGCTGAGAACGTAGCCATGGTGAATGGTGGGCTTACGAAGCACATGACCATCAAGGAAAAGTGTGCCACAGCGAAGCATGCTGAGCTCAGCACTCTAGCACAGATGAATTCTGCACTGGCTCAAGATTTAGCCAACGCCGTGGCAAAGGAGTAGCTTGCACACGTGAGTCAGAGTATTATACCTGCCATCTGTACATCTTACGTTACATTTACTTTTAATAGTTTGCGGCCCTTTAAAAAAAATTTTTTTTTTTGCATCAGAACAAACTGTACCTCCATTCCATTTTCCACCAACTTTTTGAACTTGCTTTGCCTGTTTGATAGAAACGGTGTTTTCTTCAGTCCTTGTCTGTGGCTTGGCCACTTCCTAATCATGATGATGATGGTATTTTTTAAAAGAGATTTTTGCTATAAGGCCTGTGTGCTCTCGCCAGAGAGACAGAGACCGAGAAACAGAAAATGAGACTTCACCCCCCAGTGGGGAGGGCCACGCCGCAGTCCCTTCTCCAGTCTCCTCTTGGGAGACTGTGTGCCCTCTTGGGCAGGTACGCACATGCGTCCGGCCTGAGTTTTAAGCTGCTGGGTCCAGGACTCGAACCACAGTCAACTATGTGAGAGTCCAGTAATGAAGTCATTACACTGTCTGCTGGTCTCGACGTTAGGGTACTTTGAGAAGGAGGGAGAGGTTGCACGCTCACCAATTTATTATTGTATATTATTAATCGTTGCATTTTATTAGATATTTTAGTCTCTTACTGTGCCTAATTAATAAATTAAACTCAATTGATAATTCCATTGATCAGACGCAGGTAGGAAAAACAGCAGGTGGAGTTCCGTCCTACCTGGGTGGCCGGCAATCACTAGGGTCGGGTGGGGAGGACCGTACCCTGCTCCAGCCCACTGAACAGTACACGGCACACAGCAGGCCCTCACTAAACCAGTGGGACCGAAGAGGCCACAGAAGCGCCCCCTGGCCCCCCAACTCTCGCAGCCACTTCTGCCCTTGCCCCTCTTAAAAACTTTATTGACACACAGTCCACAACAATGTGAAAATGGAGGTACACGTGGGTAAGGAGGCTGCCCCTCTTCTGACCTTCATTCACAGAAAGCAGGTGTGTTCCTAGGCCACTGTCTGAAGCCACAGGGCTGGGACCCCCGAGCCCGAGCTGTGGGTTCGGGAGCTGGCCTGGGCAGAAGCCCTGGCTCACGGAGATAACGTTTGATAAACAGGGCAGGCCCTTCCCCTCCGCCCCTCTCACACCCGCCATTCTTTATGGCTTTGCTCAGGTAGCTCATTCCTGGCTGTAAATTTTCTTATCTCCAGTGCTTTTCCAATTATGGATAACAACAGAAAAGCAGTCATTGGTTTCTAAAAGGTCATCAAGATATAGAGGCCGTTTGGGAAGGGAATGACTTATGTGGTTGGCTTGTATAAATCTGGAGAAGTTTTATGCACAAGTCGGACAAGAAATGTAAGTGAGATTCATAAAATATATAAAGATTGATGGCACCCCGGCTGATGAAAATTGCCTTTTCTTTTGCTGTTTGTGTGGGAATTATTTGTTCTTTCTGAGTGTTTTACATATGGCTGGTGAGCCCATGAGGCCTGAGGAAGCCCTGCAAGGGGCTGGTGATCCCAACACCCTGGCGAGAACTGGGCAGGCGCCCTCGGGCACAGGCTGGGTGGGGCTCTAGAAACTATGGCTCCTTCCGAATGTCAAAGGTGTTTAAGGCCCTCTGGCGACTGGTGCACTTTGAGCATCTGCCCAGAGAGTAAAGAAACACTCCCACGCACACCCAGCACCGTCCTCGGACAGCCACTGATCGGGACACGCGGCCTGGCTCAGCTTCTCAAAGGGGCCGAAAGACCACTGGGAGGGACCATGCAGGCTCCGGCCTCCCCTCCAGCAAGCTGGGTTATTTCAGTGTGTGGCTGGGCCTGGGACCTGCGAGTGTAACAAGCTCCCCAAGTGCCCGTCTACACAAGGCGGCTTGTGAAGCACCCGTCTACACTAGTCTTCCCTTTGTGGTTGGGGAGTTCAGGCCCAGAGAAGTAAGGGGGCGGGATAGAGGTGGGCCGGGCTCCTGTGCTTCCCTGGCACTTAGAGCACTACTGAAGGGGGACGTGCGGGAAGCCGTGGCATCCACGTAACAGCCACGCGTGAGCGGCATTCTCACGGCGGCTGCTGGCGTGCAGGCAGTCGGAGAATGCTATTTCTCCTGGAAGCCCCTCAGTGGCCCAGCCCGAGGGCCTCCCCTACTTTTCTGCGTTCCCTTGCTCCTGTGCCGTTCCTCTGTGGGCCCGCCATGGTCCTCCCAGCCCACGCTGCTCCTCCGTGGGCCAGCCATGGTCTCCCAGCCCGCGCTGCTCCTCCGTGGGCCAGCCATGGTCTCCCAGCCGGCGCTGCTCCTCCATGGGCCAGCCATGGTCTCCCAGCCGGTGCCGCTCCTCCGTGGGCCCGCCATGGTCCTCCCAGCCCACGCTGCTCCTCCGTGGGCCAGCCATGGTCTCCCAGCCCGCGCTGCTCCTCCGTGGATCAGCCATGGTCCTCCCAGCCGGCGCTGCTCCTCCGTGGGCCAGCCATGGTCTCCCAGCCCGCGCTGCTCCTCCGTGGGCCAGCCATGGTCTCCCAGCCCACGCTGCTCCTCCGTGGGCCAGCCATGGTCTCCCAGCCCACGCTGCTCCTCCGTGGGCCAGCCATGGTCCTCCCAGCCCACGCTGCTCCTCCGTGGGCCAGCCATGGTCTCCCAGCCCACGCTGCTCCTCCGTGGGCCAGCCATGGTCCTCCCAGCCTGCGCTGCTCCTCCGTGGGCCAGCCATGGTCTCCCAGCCGGTGCCGCTCCTCCGTGGATCAGCCATGGTCTCCCAGCCGGCACTGCTCCTCCGTGGGCCAGCCATGGTCCTCCCAGCCCACGCTGCTCCTCCGTGGATCAGCCATGGTCTCCCAGCCTGCGCTGCTCCTCCGTGGGCCCGCCATGGTCTCCCAGCTGGTGCTGCTCCTCTGTGGGGCTGCCATGGTCCTCCCAGCCCACGCTGCTCCTCCGTGGATCAGCCATGGTCCTCCCAGCCCACGCTGCTCCTCCGTGGATCAGCCATGGTCTCCCAGCCGGCGCTGTTCCTCCGTGGGCCAGCCATGGTCTCCCAGCCGGCGCTGCTCCCCCGTAGATCAGCCATGGTCTCCCAGCTGGCGCTGCTCCTCCGTGGATCAGCCATGGTCTCCCAGCCGGTGCCGCTCCTCCGTGGGCCAGCCATGGTCCTCCCAGCCCACGCTGCTCCTCCGTAGATCAGCCATGGTCTCCCAGCCGGCACTGCTCCTCTGTGGATCAGCCATGGTCTCCCAGCCGGCGCTGCTCCTCCGTGGATCAGCCATGGTCTCCCAGCCGGAGCTGCTCCTCCGTGGATCAGCCATGGTCTCCCAGCCAGCGCTGCTCCTCCGTGGATCAGCCATGGTCTCCCAGCCGGCGCTGCTCCTCCGTGGGTCAGCCATGGTCCTCCCAGCCGGCGCTGCTCCCCCGTGGGCCCACCGTGGTCCTCTCACCCTCGCTCTGGGACGGGGACCCCGGACTGACACACCCGTGAATGCCATATGAGTCTAGGCCACCAGGTAGTGGATTTGGTCCTTAGGCAGTGGCCTCATCTCTCATTCTCTATACTTCCTCCTCCTTTTCTAGAAAAGCAAGAACGGTATATGGTCAGAAATAGCCCAGGTCCTGGAGCCAGAGAGTCCTGGGTTCAAATCTCAGCTGGACCACTTAGCGTCCGGGTGGTCTGAGAGAACGATGGCAGCTGTGGTCCCTGCGCGGTCACTGCTGCAGTCGGGGTGACAGTGCTGCCTTCCTCGTGGGAGAGCAGAGGTGAGGAAGGCGGTGCCTGTACCGGGCGGCGTGTGACCCCACGGCTGTGAGCTTCCCTGAGTGGTCGTCCTTAGTGACAGGCAGCCCCGCCCCACCTGCAGGGTGTCCACTGCATGGCGCACCTCGTCCTTTGCCCCCAGTGTTCTCGTGTGTCTTATTGCTGTTGTCTGAAACCACTCGGGCAGCGCTAACCATGCCCGGCACATAGTAGGCAGCTTATGCACAACGCTGCCCTCCCCCCACGGCACCTCGCACAGTACTGGCGTGCAGTCAGTGCACATCCCGGAGCTGAGGGGTCAGCCCAGGCTCCCTCTTCCTCCTCGCAGCACCCTCTGGCCAGCGTCAGGGCAGCCCGGGTGAGCTCCAGGGCAGGTTCTTTGCTGCAGGGGCTGCGGCGGGAGAGCAGCTGGGAGCACGCAGGCTCAAGGACTCGCGGTGAGGGGTTCCATCTTAGCAGGAATGCCTGGAATCGCCCTTCTGTGTTCATAACACCTCGAGGTCAGGAGGTGACTGGGCAGCCCACCCGTGCAACCCGCGGCCCTTCCATCCCGCCTGGTACCCCGCCTTCTCCCTGGGTGCCCGCCCACCGGAGTCTGACAGGGGCAGGAGTGATACCTTGTCCAATCGCTGGGCCTTCGTGGGAGACAGAACAGGGGCCAGCTCTTCTCTGGGACAAAGGAGGACTGTGAGGACATGCTGGCTCTCAGGGGTGCCGGCATTTGTCACAGCAGAGAGTGACAGAGGAAGTAGGTGTGACCCGAGGTGACAGAAACACAGCAGGGCAGGCACGCGGCAGCGGAGGGCGCAGAGACCCGCTGTCATTTCCTGCACAATTGTCCTCGTTTAACGTTCCCATAGATTACGGGACTCGGTTGTCTGATGGCCTGTAGGGATGGTTTATGGTGACAGGGTGTACGGTTTTAGGAGAGGGAAAATCGTTGTGAACTTTCTGTCCTGCAAAGACTCTCACCGTCTGTGGTGATTTTGTTTTGCTTTTCTTGGAAATGTCCTTGAGATGAGAAAGACAAATAGGATTTACTAACCGCCTTCTGTATGCAAAGAAAAGGAAAGAAACCTCCCCTCTGGAACTTTCCTCTTGCCTGGATGAGAGTGAAGAGAGGTGTCTTACAAAGAAGATTGAAGAGGCTCCTTCCGGAATGGCGGAGCATTTAGTGTGAGACGCTGTTCAAAGGCGTTCGGTCTCGTCCTTCAGGTTCCTCTCCTGGCTCTGTGACCAGGAAGGTCTGAGAAAACAGTGGCAAGTCCTTCCTTACAGCGACCCCGTGCCAGGCCACATGGTGCACACCCAGCTTGCAGTTCTTGGCCCTGAACCTTCATGGAAGGACCCTGCTTTTTCTTGAGGAATAATAATAAAAAAAAAAAAAAAAACAGTGTCAAACTCAGGGAGGGGCCAACAAAATGGAAAATGCTCCATTTCATTATCATCAGGGGAATGCAAGGCAAAGCCACCACGTGGTCTCACCTCACACCCAGCCCAGACAGAGCACAGCAGGTGCCGATGAGAATGGGGGGGATTTGAACTCTGGGTACTGCTGGTGAGAGTATAAAATGGCGTGCCCTCTTTGGAAAACAGTTCAGCAGTTTCTCCAAAAGTGAAATGTAGAGTTACAATACAACCCAGCCATTCCACCGCTCGGTTAATACCTGATAGAACTAAAATCAGGCATTTGTACAGATATTCGTACATGAATGTTTACAGTGACATCGTGTCTGTCCGTGGGTAAATGGACCCACGAACTGTGGCCTGAAAATACAGTGGAACACTTCTGAGCTGTAAAAAGCAGGCACGTACTGACACGCTATCACGTGGATGGACCTTAGAATACAGCAAGTGAAAGAAACCAGTCACACATCGTGTAGCTTCACTGACATGAAAGTCCAGAATGGGGAACCTATAGAGACAGAAGGGAGAGGGCCAGTGCCCTGGTGGTCAGGGTGGCTGGATCCCACCTAGCCAACTGAGCAGTTCGAGTCCTGGACCCAGGGGCTGGAAAATCAGGCCAGGCACATGTGCGTGCGTGCCCAAAATCATGAGAGGAGAATGGAGGAGAAGGGATCGTGGCATGGCCATCCCCACTATGGGTTGGTTCCTCACTTTCTCCCTCTTGCAAGCACACACGCCCTGTAGCAAAAACTAAAAAAAAAAAAAAAGAAAGAGAAAAGAAAGTAGATTCGTGGTTGCCATGGACTGGCAAGGCAGTGATGGGCAGTGATGGGACGGTACGGGGCTTCCTTGTGGGTGAGAGCATGTTTTCCTACTGGAGAGGGTGGGGGTTGGTTATGTTGTGAACAGACTAAATGCCACTGACCGTTCACTACAAAATGGTTCCTTTTGGATTAGGGCCACCGAAGACCTTCTGCCCAGACTTCACCTCCTGTCCCACAGATCTAGCCAGGAGCCAGGACAAGCCAATCAGCAGCCGTCTATATCTGAGTTCTGAGCAGCCCCATTCAGGGATTAGGGCCACTGAAGACCTGCCCAGACTTCACCCTCTTGTCCCCCAGGTCTAGCCAGGGGCCGGGTTAGAACACCCTACTTCTTCTCTGTCTTTGTCTTTCTATTTTTCATTTAAAAACATTTTTTAAACTTCTTAGCTCTCTGCCATTCTTGTCTTGCTAATTCTTACCTGTCCCCTGCCCTCACAGGACAAGCCAGTCAGCAGTCATCCATATCCCAGTTCTGAGTAATGCACTGCGTGGTTTTCATTTTTTATCAAACTTTATTTTTCTTTTTAATTGTTTCTTTCTTATTCTTTCTCTTTTTCGGTTTTTCCTTTTCTGTTTCTTTTTACCTTTCTCACTTTTCTGCTCAGCCTCCACACATTAATTTTCTAGACTGGTCTAAATTCTCAGTGGTCAAACATCTGGATACTTTTAGGGTCCGATTAATCTTCAATTTCTATTGAATCAGTTCCTCAAAGAGAGAGAAACGGTACTATTTAGAGATTGCAGGTCACCTCCTCCTGCATGCCTCTGAATGCTCAGATTTAACTCCAAAAACTAGGAAAAAATGTATAATGCAGCAGATGACCAGAAACCACTGTAGAGGCACAAGAGATATGAGAAACCAACAAAGTATCTCTCTTCTAAGGGAAAAGAATAACTCCTAATCCCCCACAGACAATACAAGGGAACTCATGGAAATGTCAGATAAGGAATTTAGAATATTCATAGTGACAAAGCTAATAGAGATGCAAGAGAAGAGAGACAATGAACTGCAGAAGATGCAGGAGAACAGCGACAGAGTTCCAGGAGGTGAGGAAATTCTTGCATGATCCGAAAGAGATACACACTATAAAAAAGAATCAAACAGAATTGTTAGAGATGAAGGCTGTAATACAAGAAATCAAAACCTCCCTTGAAATTATCAAAAGCAGATTAAATCATGCAGAAGATCAAATCTCAGATGTAGAATATAGAACCTCTGAACTAAAGAAATTCACCAGAAAGAATCAGAAGATAACTCAAAAAAAGGAGAATAACGTATGAGAAATTCTAGGTACTATTAAAGGCCCAAACATCCGGGTCATCGGTATCCCAGAAGGTGAAACAACTAATCGGGGCATTGAAAATCTAGTCCATGAAATCCTAGAAGAAAACTTTCCAAACCTAGAGAGGCACTCAAATATTCAGACCCAAGAAATACGAATCAACTCAAGAAGATCTTCCCCGAGGCACATCATTGCCAGATTGACCAAGACCACAGAGACAAGATACTAAATTTGGCAAGAGAGAAACGGCAAGTTACTTTCAAAGGCTACCCCATCAGGCTAACGTCAGACCTCTCCTTGGAAACAATGCAAGCAAGGAAAGAATGGGAAAATATATTCAAAGTGTTAAGTGAAAATCAATTTCAACCAAGAATACTGTACCCAGCAGGATTATCTTTCATATGAGAAAAAAGACAAAAACATTCTCAGATAAACAAAACCTGAAAGAATTGACCAACACCAGACCAGCTCTCCAAGAAGTGCCGAAGGGAGAGCTATACAGGAAAAGTAAAGTCGGACACACAGAAATAAGAGTACAAGAAACAAAGAGAATGGCCAACCTAATGGTGTGGACAACTCCAGAGTTGAATGTTAACTTCCAGAGTTTAAATGGGAAGATCAGACCACAACAACACAGCAAACTCAATAGAAGAGAGGTTAATTACATGAACTGAACTAGATAGAATCTTTTGACTTTAGACTAAAACATTAATGACTTTCTTCGATGCTTTGATTCCCATATTTGAAGATTTTTGTCATCTCTTGAACTGTCGGTAGGTTCATGTACCTACTATTCGAACTGATCCTAACCTTTTCCTGGCTTTAAGTTTTAAGTAAATGTCTCTTAACATTTTTTTGATTTTGGTCTATTAAAACTAAAATTGTTTTCCTTGAAATTAAATAATCCATTAAAAAATACCTATTAACACCTACTTAGTGACTGCAGTAAGCTTTATAGCCCAGCTAGGTGCTACTTTACAGCATGTTCATTTTACTTGCTGAGGTTTACGCCTGAAGTCAGACATATGTTCATAGACATGTATCTCTCAGCTGTGCTTGCTACTGAAAGTCTTTAAGATCTTTAGTGAATCAATAAAATGTGAAAAAAAAAAAGTCATGGAAAACAACTGTAGATACCAGAGACAGTGTGGGAGGAGGAGGGAAATCGGCAGAGGGTGAGAGGTAGGGAACCAAGGAGGGGGGCAAAATACATAAGAAACAAGAAGTAGAAAATTATTTGTTGACGATACCATGAATGGTAATATCCTTGATTGACCCAATATACAATGTATACTCAACGAGAAATCTAATTTTATATACCGTATTGATGTACAGTGAATGACTATAAATAAACAATTAAAAAAAATTTTTTTTGAGAGGTTTTTGCTATAGGGCGCGTGCGCTCGCCAAACAGACAGAGAGAGACAGAGAGACAGAAAGCGAGAAATCACCCCCCCAGGGGGGATGGTCACGCCGCAATCCCTTCTCCTCCATTCTCCTCTCGGGATCTTGGGCACGCACGCACACGCGCCCGGCGTGAGTTTTAAGCCACCAGGTCCGGGACGTGAACCGCGGTTGACTACGTGGGAGTCCAGCGACATAGCCATTACGCTAACTGCTGGTTCCCAAAAATTTTTTTAAAAAGGAAACAAAAAGATTCCTTTTCTGCTCTGTGGGCCCGGCGTCAGGCATGGCCGCAGTGCACGTACGCGTTTATACAGAAGTCAATGAGAGCCTGGACGTGCGGGCTGCGAGGGGCTGGCTCGGGTCGCTGTGAGTAGGTGAGGGCGTGGTGGGTTTCTTCTTCCTGACTTCTTGTCCCTTCCCCCTCGGTCACAGAAGGTTCCGGAGCACCAGGTAATAGACATAAAGTCCCTTGAGAGTCACCTTACAAATCAGTCTGGATTGAGCCAAGACCCCAGGGTGACGTGACATAGACCCTGCTCGTCCCCTCTGGCACCGCCCTGCACACACACACACACACACACACACACACACACACACACACTCGTGACCGCCTGCCCATCTTCCAGGCCTTCACTCAGGGCCCAGGGAACGGTCCAGAAGGCTGAGCGTGGGACGTGCAGGGGGGTGCCCCGGGGACTGAGGCTGGCCGGTCTTCTCCCTCCATCCCTAGGCTCCAGGACGGCCTGCTCCAGCTTTCCCTGGTCCCCGTCGTGGGGGGTACCCCAGGCTAGGCTGGCTCACACGGGCGGCCGGCAGGGGGAGGGACGGAGGTTCCCGCGTCCCGGGCAGCTGCGGTCCCCTGGACGGGCGGTGGCCGTCCCACCTGCTGTTTCTCCGGAGCTGCGTTCAGGGCTGTCCTTGCTGCTGTAACCCAGTGTAGACTGAGGTCCTGGGAAGGCACTGCCCGAGGGCCGGAGAGCACCTGTCTTAGTCGAGGCTTCTGGGTGGGCCCAGGGGGTGGAGGGCACCCCTGGGATAGCTGAGTGCTCCCCCGCATTGCTCCCAGCTCCACGTCATGACGTTTTGGCACCCGTGAGACCTCCTCGCTCCTCTGCTGCATCCCTGCCTGGCTCCTGCCGCAGGAGGGGCGGATCAGGGGTAGGGCGGCTGCCGACAGGCCTGAGCTCAACCTGAGGGCGCCGTGGAGCTTGGCTGGGGTGGCCTGTGGAAGGCCGGGCAGGAACCCCAGTGAGCCGGCGGGCTGGTGTGACTCGCTGCACCGCCAGAGGACTGGCTGTGGGAGGGGCTTCCCAGGGGGCAGGCAAGATTGCCCTTGACCTCGCCTGAGGAGACCATGCGAGCCCCGAAGCCAGGAGCCTTGTCCTCCTCTTGACGGGCCACTTGCTGCCCCACTCAGCACGCATTCATTGTTAAGCAGCAGTAGAAATTCTGGCCCATGTGCAGCAGAGACCCGCAGAGCAGGTTCAGGAAAAATGACGCAAGCCCGGGGCTGGGGAGACAGAGAGAGGACGGTCCCCAGCCTCCCACGCCTCCTCGTAGAAACCTCTCCGGGCTGAAGTGGCTCTCGAGGGTCTGCTAAGTGCCCTCTCTCCTTGCATTAACTGGGGAAGAGCCAGGCCCCGCTATTACCCCGCCACCCCCAATGCGGAAGGAGTGGGATGGATGTGAAGAATCTTTCTGGATCGCCCTCCCCACAGCCCCCACACCACCCCCGCTGCCCCTAGCAACAGGAGCCTGAGTGATCCTTGGGAAGAGAGGATAATGAATTTAAAAGGCCCACTTCCCGGGCCTCGGCCCTTTGACAGGGGGGAGGCGGGGAGACAGGGAGAGCGGAGCGGAGAAGTCCCTGAGAATAATCCTGTCTCGGGCAAGGCTGTGGCGGCCCTAATGAGACTCCGGGGCATTATCCCGGCATGCATTGTCTATGCAGCCAGAAAAGGGCCAGACCAACTTTATTTCTGAATCTGGACTGACTTAAAGAAGTGGCATCACATTTGAAGGGCACCCAATCAATCTGTTGCCCTTGCTGCATGAAATTGTCTTGGCTCGCCTCCGCCTATCTCGCTGGGCACAGCTGGGCTGTAAGTCATCGGCGATAGCGTCCTTTATTATGCCGCCGTGTTTATGAACTGTGCCTGGGAAGAGGTGATAGAAATATGCAGCAATATGCAAAGGGCTGGGGGGGCAGTGCTAGTTGCCAGGACAACGATGGGCTATTTTGGGCATCGGATTTTGCAGATGATGAAAACCATTTTCCTGCGCTGGTCGGACTCTCCCCTCCCCCTTCCTGGCGGCGATAAATGCAGGACTGAATATTTAGGAAAGGGATGGCTTAATTTCTTCATTAAAATTATGATGTTTTTCCTTTTGCTTCTGTTAAAAACGAATAAACGATCTGAGGGTGTTGGTGAGCGTTCCTGGGTGGAGGCACACTCTGGTTCTGGAAGGAGATTGTGAATAATTCACTAATCTTCAGTGATCTCCGCCACCTCCCCCTCCCCAGCCCACCGCCTCCCAGCTCCCCTGACTTCACTCTGATAAACTCCCCGAGCCAAACCCTCACGCTCCGGTCCGCGCCTAATCCCCGAGCCTCCGGGGTCTCTAAGCAAGCGGAAGGCCAACGGGGCTCTGGGACCCTGGCTTCCGAGGAGGCGGCGGGGAGGTGACTCCATCTCGGGCACAGAGGTCCCAGGAGACAAAGGCTGGGTGCCAGGGCTGGCTGGGCGCTCCGCTCCTGGCCCTCCATGTGACACTCGGCACTCTGGGAGTGGGAGCCCCCTGAGGGTATCCAGCCACTCACATAAACTTGGTCGGAGCACACCCCAGGGGCAGGCTGGCCCTCGTAGGCCTCCTCCTGCCAGCCCTCCTCCTCCTGCCAGCCCTCCCATGTCTGCCGTCTCCTCTGCAGCTATCTTCAAAGGGAGAAAGGGCTGATGGATGGGCTTTGCCTTCTTTTTCTGTTCTTTTCAGTGGTTCTCAAACAGGGGTGCCCTGAGTAGCAGTGCCACCAGACTTATTAGAAGTGCAAATTGTGGGGGTCCCATTCGAGACACACTGAAGAAGAATCTGGGGGTGGGTCTGTGGTTTCTTTCTTTCTTTATTTAATTTTTTTGGGAGAGGTTTTTTGCTATAGGGCACGTGTGCTCGCCAGAAAGACAGAGAGAGACAGAGAGACAGAAAGCGAGAAATCACCCCCCGGGGGGATGGCCACGCCACAATCCCTTCTCCTCCATTCTCCTCTTGGGATCTTGGGCACACACGCACACGCACCCGGCAGGAGTTTAAGCCGCTGGGTCCGGGACTTGAACTGTGGTCTACTACGTGGCAGTCCAGCGACATAGCCATTATGCTAACTGGTGGTCCCTGTGGTTTCTTTACTTTTTTAAAAATGTATTTCCCCAATGAGTGAACGAGAGAGAGAGAGGGTCCTGAGACTGTGACTCACCCCCACCCCCAGGTCACGGGCACACACATGCATGGTGCCCTCCGGAGGTCTCTGCACGTGACTCCGGAACCTTCCCCCGTGGAGCAGCCTTGCAGGGTGAGAGCCAAGCTTCCCTGCAGCTCTCCTCTCGGCCCCAGGAGCTCCTGTTTTAAGGAGCCCCCAGAGCGACGTGGGTGCTGCCGCAGTGCAGAAAGGCAGGTCCAGGCATCCGTTACCGCAGCCCCAGCCTCCTGGCTGCAGGCATCTGTAATCGTTTATTGAAGAACGGATCCACCCTCGGCCCATGCCCCGCCTCAGCTGCCTCCACCTCTGAGCAGTCCTGGTGTGCGGTGGAACAGTAGGCGGGGTTGCCGCGCCAAGTCCGAGCTGGTGGAGGTGGCCGGGGCAACCTGTCTCCCCTGGGCAGGC
Source organism: Tupaia tana (assembly GCA_026018925.1). Lineage (NCBI taxonomy): Eukaryota > Metazoa > Chordata > Mammalia > Scandentia > Tupaiidae > Tupaia > Tupaia tana. The sequence continues at coordinate 67,288,043 of JAKSZU010000011.1, forward strand.
TTGTCTGTCCAGCTCCCTTGGCCAAGCGTTCCTCAGGGGCAGGTGGCTGCCCTCTCAGGGACGTCCCAGGAACTGGGGAACCAGACATATTCCCCCCGCCCCCTGAGCCCTGCTGCCAGGTCTAAGACATGCTCCTGAGTCCAGGGAGCATCCACAGGGCCAGCTGGCTTCTGGAAGCTTCCATAGGAGTCGAAGTTGGTTGGAGGTTGGGGTGACTCTTGCTCTGCAGCTGAAATGGCTTGGTACCTCTGGCTTTGTGACAATGAGCCACGTGGTGGCCTCCAAGCACCCCTCCTGCCCATCCCACCACCAGAAAAACACCCTGAAGGTGTCCTGTGTGGCCAGCCTGGGGAGGTGCTTTGTGTCATTAGAACCAAAGGCAGCTGGTGGCTTCAGATGCAGGCCCTTCCTGTGGGGTGTCGCTGAGCAGAACATCATCGCCCTGGTCTGAAGCGCGCTCTAGGGTTCACACGGTTTCTTTTTAAAAACTATTTATTTAATTTTACTTATTATTATTATTTAATTTGCTATAGGGCACAAGAGAGAGAGAAAAAGTGAGAAAGCAAGCTACCAGGTCCAGGACTTGAACCACAGTCGGTCATGTGGGAGTCTAGCACCTTAACCACCATGCCACTTTCTTTTTAAAAGAAACTGAGGTGCGTGTGATCCCAGGACTGTGTACGCCTGTGGGAGACGGAGCCCAGGAAAGCACAGAGGTCAGCCTCGTCTAGATGATGATGACGAAGACTTCGCTTTTGTCTGGAGATAAACGATCATCTTTTTCTGCTTTTTCGTTCTACTTTCTCGGACTCTGTCTCTGATTTTTACAAACCTAAGACTGTGTTATATTCTGCCTTTTCCCAGCTGACATCGTGTGAGCATTTTTTCATTTCCTTGCACGATCTTCAATCTGGCTTATTCCTGTCCGGTAGCGGCTGCAGCATTTGTAACGGGCAGGTATCAGCTAGACTCTCGTGAGTGAGTAAGTTCTTTCCCGTGTTTCCTTCCGGCTGTGGAAGTGGCTTGTTTCATTTAATACCAGGGTCCAGAGAGAGGCCGGGGTGAGTCCCCGTGTCCACGTGCCGGGCACCCGAGGAGAAGCCAGGCAGTTCGTGGGGCTGACGTTAGGGTCTGTGGTGAGACTGGGGCGAGGGGCGAAGTTCCCGGGTGGAGGCAGCACGTGGCCCTGTGAAGAGCTCGGCCCCGAGGTCATGGGGTGCAGCAGAAGTTCACGCAGCGCTGCCGAAGTGCAGGGGCTGGCTGGTGAGGGGGGACCGAGAGTGACCCGCCTGGCCGTGCCTGTGCACCCTGAAGTCGAGCCTGAGTGCCAGCTCCCCTAGGGGGCAGGGAGGCCATCGGGCTGGGGTCTATGGACCTGCTGACAGTACCTCTCCACTCCCGGGGGGACAAGCAGAGGTCAGCCCTGTCTCACGTGGTACCTGTACGCTATGTCCCCTCTGCTAGGGGTCTACCCACCTGTGACCGAGGGCAGGCGAGATGAGTTTTTTGTTTGTCTATTTTAATTGCCAGAGTGTGTCTGTGCTCACCAGAGAGAGACAGAGAGAGAGAGAGAGAGAGAAAGAGAGAGAGAGAGAGAGAGAGAGAGAGAGAGAGAGAGAGAGAGAGAGAGAAACCCTTCTCCCTCTCATGGGGCACGGTCTCGCAACCCTTCCTCCCTTTCTGCACCCCATCAGGATTTGGAGCATGCAGGTACACACGCCCAGTGTGGTTTGAAGGAAACCCCTGTAATAATTGGGACGGTGCAGGTCACCCGCACAGTGGGCCTCCCGCCTGCCCACACTCTGTCCCCTCTCCGCAGGGACGCAGGCATCGCCTGTCCCTTTGCAGCTCTTCTGCTGCCAGAATTCAGGCTTGCTATCAGTTTCCAAGGCCTCTCTGGCCCCCTCCTCTCTTCTGAGCACTCCCATCACTGCCAGCTCTGCTGACAGGGGACCCCGAGGACGGCTGGCGTTGATGACAACAGCCGCGCCATGGGCCTGCTTCTTTCTAAGTAGCTGTTCCAGCAGAATTTACTGACACGCGAGTGCTAATATCCCTGTGATCCTCGAGGGCACAGGGTCTGGACTGCAGCACTCCCGACAGTGAGGGCTGGAAGAGTCCGTGTGGGCGCTGTCCTGCACATCCTAGGATGTCAGCAGTGTCCCTGGTGCTACCCGCGACATGCCGGGAGCACCCGCGTGGTCAGAGCAGCCCAGAATGTCTCCAGCCAGTGTCCGCTGTCTTCCGGGGGACAAATCACGCAGTTAGAACTCCCGATTCAGGAGAGCGTTTCCCAAGATGTAGCCTAATAACCCAAATTTAATGGGCTGCTGGTAAGTGTGTTATGAGAAATTATCAGCTAAGTCTGAAAAACGGGGGCGAACGAACAGATTGACAGGGCCCCGCTTTCCTTTCCTTGGATCCGTTTTCTCTCCTCTCTCCTGTTCTTTCCCCACATTTCAGCAGCATTCTCTCCCCCTGCCTCTTTCTAGATCATCTTAATTCCTTCAGTGGTTGTTTATTTCTTTGTTTTTTTGAGAGGTTTTTGCTATAGGGCGCGTGCGCTCGCCAGAGAGACAGTGAGAGACAGAGAGATAGAAAGTGAGAAATCACCCCCCCGGGGGATGGTCACGCCACAATCCCTTCTCTTCCATTCTCCCCTTGGGATCTTGGGCACGCACGCACACGCGCCCAGTGTAAGTTTAAGCCACCAGGTCTGGGACTCGAACCTTAGTTCACTACATGGGAGTCCAGCGACATAGCCATTACACCAACTGCTGGTCCCTCAGGGTTGTATTTTTACTGCTTTGCCTTCCACTTCTCTGGGTTATTCCAGACCACGAGCCTCTCCTGTCTCCTGAGCTCCTGTATCTCGGATTTGTCCTTTTGCGTCACTGAGACGTTTGCCTTGAGCTCGTGAGAAGAGTCCGGCCACATTTCTGCCTGCTCAGTAGCAACGATTCTGGTTTATACTGCGAGCACTCTGGCCCTGCTGGGACCTGCTTCCTGGAATGGCGGGGGGCTTCCTGCTCTCCCCCATCGGCTCAGACCTCTACCCACACCCCTCCAGAGCTCCCCACCGTCCTCAGGCCATGGCGTGTTCCAGTCTGAGACGATGTTGTCTAAGGGTAACGAGCCACGTTTGTCTAATGGGTGACCGAGACCAGCTCGGGAAGGAAAGCCGAGTGTGAGCCCGGGAAACGCGCTAGCCTGCCTCCGCCATCGCCACGTCTCAGACGACAGCTGCGGCTCAGCGACACGGGACACTCTCCCTGGCAGACGTGGGGCTGAACTGCCCGTGTGATGGGCCTCCGGGGCTCACGGGCACTGCGGGTGTGTCTGTGAGGGACGTCAGTGTAAACCATTCGTGGTGTTTCTCTTTAGCAGTTCTTGTCACACTTACAGGAGGCCAGGAGAGGTGATGACACCTACTGCTTCCTGACTGGGGGACGAAGCACAGCGGGTGCACGGGGACACTTACTTACGGCAGAAATTCGCCTCTCCGCATCCTGACAGAGGATTACTCTTTGGAAGTGATTTTATTTGCTGTGCTCAGTTTTGTTTCTGAAGAATGATTTCCTCCCCATGGACTGCAATTCTAAGAACAGTAATTTAGCTTTTAGGTTGGACAACTCAGAGTCGCTCAGAGTTGGCTGTCCCCACTCCTTCCATTACTAGGTGGTGTCTGTCACCGTGGGTCATCAGCACTGTCCCCAACGTCCCTGGCCAGGAAGACTCCCAAAGAACCGTAGGGAAGTGGAGACGCGTGGAGTGTGACAGGGTTATCAGACCTGGCTGGGAGGACGGGTGGGCATGGGTGCCGGAGAAATGACGTTCCTAAAGAGTCCTGGTAGGAGGGCTCCGTGACTCAGGCCAGTCCTGGCAACCATCGTCCACGCCCGCCTCCCCTTCCTCACGCACGCCTTTGTGTCCGTGTGCAGGGCCGCCGTGGCCAGTTCCACACACGGGGAGCTCAAAACACCGAGGTGGGTTTGCTCACGGGCCTGGAATTGGCGGCTCCACAGGGGTCCGTCCTTTCTCTCCAGCTCCTAGTGGCTTTGGGCCGTCCTTGGGGGGCTGTGTGTGTCGCTGTAATGGCTGCTGTCTTCATGTGGCCTTTCCCTCTGCCCGGGCCTCTTTTCTTCCGGCAGACACCAGTCCCTGGATAGCTCAGTCTGACCTCTTTTTTTAATGACACAGAGAAAGAAGAGAAAAGAGAGACATTTGGATAGCTGGCACTCACAGGTGTGTCCCACTGCACCCCGCATGCATAGGCCACTTTGGGATCCGAACCCCAGGCGGCCATGTGGCTCCAGCCCCAACATCAGTGCCCTGCAGCCCACACCACTTGGCTGGGCCAGTGTGGCCTCATCCTAATTTGACTAATTACATCAGCCAAGGCCCCGGAGTCATGGGTCATGAAATTCGAATCGTGAATTTGGGGGGACACTATCCAGCCCAGTGCAGCCTGGTCTAAGAACCTACCCGAGGCCGTGCCAGGGTGCACAGCGAACTCCAAGCCCCGCTCGCCAGGTCCGAACTTCTCAGGCAGACTTCCTCCGAACACCCAGCTTCGTTCACGTCTACCCCTCGACCGCACTGCCACCATCCCCGCTTATCCGCTGAGCCCGCGGTCCGCTCTGCCCGGGCCTCTCCTGAGTGCTCCTCCCCACGCTGGCCGAGGAGACCTTCCCAGGCCTTGCCTGTGCCCGCACCTGTTCCCCCCGAGTCCTCGACCTGGCTGGCACAGGGAGGCCCTGCGGACAGAGCGTCTCCTGGGAGCCGTGACACAGCCTGGCCTCTCCCTGCAGGTGTCGCAACTCTGAGGCTCATGTTAATGGTGCCATTTTCTGGCCCAGGGAGAGGTGTGACAGCTCACCCCACCCCCACCCCCACCAACATTTCCCAAACACCCGTCCTATCTACCCCCGAATCCTGGCACGGTTCACGTCCGAGAGGCACCAACGTCAGCCTTTCTCGTGTTCTTTTCTGTCCAGCGTCATCTCCCCCTTCTCCCAGCGTCTGTGAGGATGTCGGCCAGCCTGGCTCTCTCAGGACGGCAGCGCTGCGGGGCAGACCTCTGGCCGGTGTGCTGCTCCCACCTGGGCTGGCAGCTCTGTCTTGGAGAGGCGGAGTGGTGCCAACGGCACACGCCCAGGGACTCCCAAACGTTTCCGGGCCTGGCTGCAACCTGGGCTTCCTCCACGCCGGCGGCGCTTCAGGCTGCTGTCCTTTCCGCTTTCCATTCGAAATCCCGTGGACCGACTGACACTCGCCAGCGAAGATGTCTGCCTCCTCTGTCATGTCTGGGTGCGGAGTGGCTCCAGGCAGGTCCCGGGGCCCAGCGCCTCCTCCCAAAGTGGCCGGATGTATTCCGGGATAATTTTTGCCTCCCCTCCCACTGCCCAATGACAACCCTTGCAGACAGGAGAGCAATGGACCCCCGAGCTGCAGCAGCTCCTGCCCGGCCCGACCCGGCCCGGCCCTGCTACGGCCTTTGGGCCCACAGTGACAGCTGCTGAGGTTCCCCACTGGTTTTGTCTTTGACACTGTTTCATCCAGACTTGCTGGAAATCGCTGCCGAAGGCGGAAGCCATGGCTTCTGCAGAAGGCTGTTTATTGCTTCTCTCCCACCCCAATTAGCTCAAGACCCTTGAGAAAGATCTAGAGAGGAAAAGGCTCCCTCTGGCCCCCAGCCCCCCAGCCCCCCAGCCTACTCAGCCCCAGGCCCCTTGGCCTCTGGACCCTCGTTAGAGGCGGGTCCTCCCTGCTGCTTTCTCAGGCCCACGGTGAACAACCACCAGGTATACTCAGCATGGAAGGTGCCCAGGAGGCAGGTCTGGGCTAGGTCGGTCACCCTGGAGGTGACTACATGTGGCTTTTCCCGTTGGCGGTCACAGCTCCGGCTTGACGTCTGCCGCTGCGGGCCTTCGGGAGCCTCTTAGGACTGGCGGGGCTCTGACGTGTGTGAGCGGTGCTGTCTCAGGGCGGCCACTTCCTGCTCTGGTTTTCACACCCACTAGTTCTGCTGGCAAGGTTTGTGGCACTCCTGAACTGGAGGTGGGGCTGGGGAGGGTGCAGGCTCCCACAGGTGGCTCCTCCCTCGGGGGCCCACACTGCCCGACCGGCTTCTGGGAGCATCTTCTCCAAGTAGCGAGGGCTTCTGGGAGTGCCACCCCCGCACACGCACCTGCACGGGGCAGCCCGCAGCCGAGCACCGATCCAGCTTTCCGGCTGATAATCACAGGGTCCTGTTGATATTATTATTATCACGGCTATATTTAGCTGGCGGTATATAAATCACATTAAAAAAAACTGGATCAAATCTTTGAAGTCTTGAAAACCTGATAATTTCAAGACACACCAGAGCTCCTCCACGTAGAGACAGGGGTGGAGGGTGATGGCGCCGCCGCCGGGCGGGGGGGCTGCTCCCCGGGGTCGGCCTACTTGCGTCATTGGCGTGGGCCTTGGTTCTGGGGGACTGGTCTGCTGGCCCTTCAGCTGGATGAGAGCCTGAGCACCACAAGGAGCACTGAGGAGGAGCTGGGCTGCATCCCATGATAGGCTCATCACTTGATAAAATTAGCTCCACCATGTGGGGCCAGCAGGTGGCATGGAGGTTAAGGCACTGGACTCCCACGTGGCTGATGAAGGTTCAAGTCCTAGACCTGGTGGCTTGCTTTCTCTCTGTTTCCATAGCAAACATGACAAACCTTGGAGACAGGAGAGCAAAAATGAAAATAATAATAATAATAATAATAATAAACGAAATTTTAAAAATAAAAAAAAATTAGCTCCATTATAGATAAAGAAACTGAAGCCGCTTGATTTCTGAAATGATCATTGTTGGAGTGTATCTTATGGGTGGCAATTTCTTTAGAAGGTTTGATTTTTTTGTCTCTTTTTTGTTCGCTTATTTGTTTAGAGGTTTTGGCTTAGGAGGCATGCACTTGCTGGAGAGAGAGACAAAGACAGAGAGAGAGAAAGTGAGAAATCACCCCCCAGAGGGGATGGCCATGCCGCAATCCCTTCTCCATTCTCCTGTGATCCTGGGCACTCATGCACACACACCCAGTGTGATTTTCAAACCACCAGGTCTGGGGCTCAAACTCTGGTCAGCCTTGGGAACCAGCAGTTAGCATAATGGCTATGTCGCTGGACTCCCATGTAGTCGACCGCGGTTCGTGTCCTGGACCTGGTGGCTTAAAACTCACGCCGGGTGCGTGTGCGTGCGTGCCCAAGATCCCGAGAGGAGAGTGGAGGAGAAGGGATTGCGGCGTGACCATCCCCTCTGCAGGGTGATTTCTCGCTTTCTGTCTCTATGTCTCTCTCTGTCTTTCTGGTGAGCACACACGCCTATAGCAAAAACCTCTCAAAAAAAAAAAAAGAGAGAGAGAGAGAGGGACAGACAGACAGAGAGAGGAGAGGTCCCCGGGTAGGGTCTCGGTGCCGCCCTGTATCTCCGGCCTGTCTGCCCTGGGTCACAGGCATATATGTGCTTGGCGCACTCAGGGAGGTCTCTGGACACAAACCCGGGCCCTTCCCCATGGGTCAGCCTTGCGGGGATCGTCTCTGCTGCCCGCAGTCCGGCCCTGACCACTTCTCCAGCTTTACTCTCCTTCCGTTCTATTGCGTGGACACACGGAGTCCATGCCTGGCTCAGTCACTAGATACCCCGAGGCCTCACACATCCCACACGTGACCTTCCTGCAGCCATGCTGGTGTGTCCTGGGGAGTAGCCTCAGATGTGCTTGTTGTTATCAAAGAATTCAGTTTCAGGCTGGCTGCATGGCCTGCTGGCTAAGGCGGCTGGACCCCACATGGCTGCCTAGGAAGTTCGAGTCCTAGACCTGGCGACTTGAGAGACGCACTGGTACAAGTGTGTGCACGCCCAAAATCCCAACAGGAGGGAGAGATGGAGGAGGAGAGACTGTGGTGTGGCCATTCCCCATGGGGGTGCTTTCTCCCTCCCTCTCTCTCTGTCTCTTTGTCTCTCTCTGGTAAGTACATGTGCACTCTAGCAAAAAAAAAAAAAGAGAAAGAAAGAAAGAAGAAAAGAGAGAGAAAATGAACTTTTTTTTTTTTTTTCAAAAGAGAGATTGTAGCTATAGGGCACATGTGCTCACCAGAGAGATGGAGAGACAGAGAGACAGAGAGACAGAAAGCAAGAAATCACCCCCGGGGGGATGCCACAATCTCTTCTCCTCTAGTCTCCTCTTGGGATGTTGGGCACATACGCACATGTGCCCAATGTGAGTTTCAGGCCACTGGGTCCTGGACTTGAACTATGGTTGACTACATGGGAGTTTAGCAATGTAGCCATTACACTATCTAATGGTCCAGAGAATTAAATTTTAATTGTTTGTCAGGGAGGGTCACTTTAAATGATAAGAACAACAAGTACACAATATTACAGATGATTTAGAAAATAATTTAGTTCGACCAACTAATGCCCTGGGCTGGCCGCCCATTCATCTAGATGCACCTCACTTTTGAAATCCATTTCCTATCTGAGGGGCCAGAGTAGGTCAAGCAGAGGAGGACGGGCGGTTCAGCCGGGTCCATGTGGGGCATGCGTGGAGTCAGACGTGAGCAAACAGGAGCATCCCGGCAGGCAGGGCGAAATGAGCAAGAATCCTGGAGAGCACAGTGGGAAACTTGTCGACAAAATGTGGATCGTGTGAATGCTTTTCCCGTCGGCTTGTAGGACATCATTTTTCATAGATGCTTTCAATCCGGTGGGCTTTTTTGGTTGTAAACTTTTCATTTGGACTTGATTTTAGATTTGTAGAACGATGCAAAGATAGTTCCCGATTCTCAGCCGAGAGCCATGGAAACTTGTCAATGTGGGGAGGCACTCGGTTGTCACAGTGAGGGTCTCATGCCTTCTAGAGAGAGGACAGGCGGCTGCCCGTGGTACACAGACAGCACCCCCAAGCCATGTGGCCCAGTGTGCCCACAGTGCTAAGACAGGAGGTTGTGCCACACACCCCTCACCCACTGCCCTAACGCGAACTCTCCCAACAACCACGTGCACAAGCTAAAACAGAAATCAGCCTTGGTGCGCCGCTGTCATTCCGCCTCGCAGTGTCTCGGTCCCTGCAGGCTGCTGTCACAAAGCACCCACTCCGAGGCTCATAAACAAGTCGATTGCTCATAGTTCTGGAAGCTGGCAAGGCCTACATCCAGACGTCCGCAGGTTCCATGGCTGGTGAGGGCCTGAGCCTCAGGTGTGGCCTTTCGGCGTCCTCACGTGATTGGAGGGGCAAGCACGTTCCCTCGGGCCCCGTCTATAAGGGCACGGATCCATCATGAGGACGGAGCCCTCATGACCTCTCGCCTCCCAAAGGCTCGCCTCAGAACCCCACGTGGGAGACTTGTTTTAGCACATGAATTCGTGGGGGAGCACGAGCCTTTAGACGTGGCACCCTCTTAACGAGTGTGTGCCGCGCGCCGTTGCTAACTCCGCCACAGCGCACTTGGAGAAAAGTTCTCTAGAACGTGCTCATCTGGCACCGTGGGCTTCATATGCACTGAACAGTGATTCTCCGTTTCCCTCTCCACCTCCCGGCCCCTGGCGGCCACCAGTCTGCTTTCTGCTTCTAGTTTAGGGACCACGTGCTAGAGAAGTCGTGCAGCGCTTCCCTGGGACTGGCTTGTTCCAGTGGGCGCGCTGACGGCCTGGTGCGTCTATCTCACCGCATGTGGCAGGACTGACTGACTTTTTTTTTTTTTTTGGAGAGGTTTTCCCTATAGGGCGCGTGCGCTCGCCAGACAGACAGAGAGAGACAGAGAGACAGAAAGCAAGAAATCACCCCCGGGGGGGGGGATGGCCACGCCACAATCCCTTCTCCTCCATTCTCCTCTCGGGATCTTGGGCATGCACGCACACGCGCCCGGCGTGAGTTTTAAGCCACCGGGTCCGGGACGCGAACTGCGGTCAACTACGTGGGAGTCCAGCGACACAGCCATTACGCTAACTGCTGGTTCCCAGGACTGACTGACTTTTCAAGGGCAAGTAATATTCCACTGTCCGTCCTGACCACCTTTTGTTTAGCATCCAGCAGCCGGCGGGTAACTCGCTTGCGTCCACATCCTGGCTGTTGGGAACAGGCTGCGGTGGATATGGGGCTGCCAATGCCTCTTTGAGATCCCAGTTCCAGCTCTTTCAGATGCGCGTCCTGGCCTGGGGTCGCTGGGCCCTGCGGTAGTTTCAGCGTTAGTTTCTCAAGATCTCTCCAGGCTGCTTCCCACGGCTGTCCTCTCAGTCTCAGCAGCAGTGGGCAGGGTTCTGATTCTCTGCGTCCTCACCCACATGTCGTCGTCACCATCACGGCAGCCCTACCAGAAGGGAGGCGATCTCTCACTGTCATTTTGAGTGGCATGGCCCTGATAATTGGTGACGCTGGGTATCATTTCATATGCTGTTGACTACGTGTATGCTTTTTTATTTTTTAAAATCCAAATCTGGCTATCATTTTATTTTATTTTTTATTCTTACCATTTATTTATTTTTATTATTATCATAATCTTGTTTATATTACATGAATCACATATATCTTTACAGTGTATTACATTTCTTTCTTTTTTTTTTTTTTTTTCTTTGAGGTTTTTGCTATAGGGCGCGTGCGCTTGCCAGACAGAGAGAGACATAGAGACAGAAAGGGAGAAATCACCCCCCAGGGGGGATGGCCACGCCGCAATTCCTTCTCCTCCATTCTCCTCTCAGGATCTTGGGCATGCACGCACACGCTCCTGGCATGAGTTTAAGCCACTGGGTCCTAGACTCAAACTGCGGTCGGCTACGTGGGAGTCCAGCGACATAGCCATTACGCTAACTGCTGGTCCCCATTTCTTTTTCCAGGAGGAATACCTTGCATATCAGTCAAGACAAAGACATTGCTATCCACATCATCATCATCAAATAGCTTTACATTGTTTTTTCCACATTATTATTATTCTCATTATTTTTTCAAACATTCAATAATTATATATCATTTTGCTTGTAAAAAGACTTTACCCAACATGAAATACTTCTCAGACCAGTCCAGTTGAGAATACCATCTACGTCATCACCAACAGGTAATGAACCATTTCTGTGTCCACTAATGTCGGGCCTCTCTATTTGCTCTCTTGCTATCCTTCTCCATACTCTTCCCTTCTCCTGCCCCGTTCCACACTGTCTTCAGCATCCCTAACTATTTTCACTGCTTTTATGCCCTACTATATTTCAATTTCTACCATGAAGTGCGAGTAGTCGATATATATTAAGTGGATACATACAATATCTTTCTTTCATATCCTGGCTTTCTCCACTCAGCAATAGATCCTCCATATCTGACCACTTTCTATCAAATGCCAGAGTCTTGTTTTTTATGGCTGAGTAGTATTCCATAGAGTAATCCATAGTAATCCGTTCATCTATTTGTGGACATTGGATTGGTTCCATGTGTAAGCGGTCGTGAATAATGCTGCACTGATGAACAATAATGAACATTGATGTGCACGCGCTTTTCTGACTGAGCGTTCTCCTGTCCATTGGGTAGATACCCAGAAGTGGGATTGCTGGATCAAATGGCAGTTCTATCTGTAGGTCTTTAAGGAACCTCCATATTGCTCTCCACAGTGGCTGAACCAATTTACATTCCCCCCAACAGTGTAGGAGAGTTCCCCTTTCACCACATTCCTGCCAGCACTTATAACTTTTTATATGTTTAATCTTTGCCATTCTGACAGGGGCTAGGTGGTATCTCATTGTGGTTTTTATCTGCATCTCCCTTATGATGAGGGAGGTTAAGCATTTCCTCATATGCTTTTTGGCTGTTCGTATGTCTTCCTTAGAGGGATTTTTGTTCAGCTCATTTTCCCATCTTTTAATTGGGTTGATTTTTTTTTCCAAGTAAGTCACTTGAGTTCCTGTGTATTCTGGTTATCAGTCGCTTGTCTGAAGCATATTTTACAAAAATATTCTCCCATTCTGAGGGTTGTCTATTCACACAAATTACTGTGTCTTTGCTGTGCAGAAACTTCTTAGTCTGATACAATCCCACTTGTCTATTTTAGGAATTATTGCCTGTGCTTTGGGGGTCTTATTTAAGAACTCTTTCCCTACCCCAATGTCTCTCAGAGTTCCCCCAGTATTTTCCACCAGTAGTTTTATGGTTTGAGGTCTTAGGTTCAGATCTTTGATCCATTTTGATTTTGTTAATGGTGAAAGATGGAGGTTCAGTTTCATCTTTCTGCAGGTGGATACCCAGTTTTTCCAGCATGATTTACTAAAAAGATTTTCCTTTTCCCAATGGATTGACTGGTATCCTTTGTCAAAAATAAGTTAGCTGTAAGCTTTGGGGTTTATTTCTGGGGTCTCTATTCTATTCCATTGGTCTGCCTGTCTGTTTTGATGTCAATACCATGCTGTTTTGATTATCACAGTTTTATAGTATATCTTGGGGTCAGGGAGTGACATGCCACCCACTCCACTCTTCTCGCGCAGGATTGCTTTGGCAATATGAAGTCTTTTATGATTCCAGACAAATTCTATGACTGTCTTTTCTAGATCTGTGAAGAATATCTCTGATATTTTTATTGGAATTGCATTAGATTTATAGATTAATTTGAGTAGAACTGCCATTTTGATTATGTGGATTCTTTGAATCTAGGAACATGGGATGTCCTTCCACTTTTTTATGTGCTTTTCAATATGTTTTTAAAATATTTTCATAGTTTTTTTGGTAAAGGTCTTTGACTTCCTTAGTTAGGTTTATCCCTAGGTATCTTATACATTTTGTGGCTATGAGAAAAGGGATTCCTTTCTTAAGCTCTATTTCATTCAACTTGTTTATATATAGAAATGCTATAGATTTCTGGATGTTAATTTTCTTTCCTGCCACTTTACTGTATTCATTTATTTGAGAATTTTTTTTTTTCATGGAAACCTTTGGGTCTTCTAAGTATACCATCATGTCATCTGCAAATAAAGATATTTTCAACTCTTCTTTGCCTATTTGAATTCCTTTTATATTGTTCTCTTTTCTGATTGTATTAGCTAAGACTTCCAGCACTATATTATCTTTCTTTCTGTTAATGTGGTGTATTATATTTACGGTCTTGCATATGTTGAACCACCCTTGCATTCCTGGAATAAAGCCCACCTGGTCGTGATGACTAATAAATATTTGTTATATGTTGTTGGATATGATTTGCAAGTATCTTGTTGAGAATTTTTGCATCTATATTCATCAGCGATATTGGTCTGTATTTTGTCATGTCCTTATCTGTTTTGGGAATGAGGATGATGGAGGCTTCAAAAAATGAATTTGGAAGGTTTCCTTCCTTTTAAATCTTTAGAAATAATTTGAGTAGGATAAGGGTTAACTCTTCCTTAAAAGTTTTGCAGAATTCAGAAGTGAAGCCATCCGGACCTGGGCTTTTCTTTGTCAGGAGGTTATTTATTACTGATTCAATCTCATGGCTGGTTATGGGTCTATTAAGGTTTTCTGTCCTCCTGATTCAATCTTGGTAGATTATATGCATCCAGGAATTTGACCATCTCTTCCATGTTCTCTTGTTTGTTGGCATATAGTCTCTCAAAGTATCCTTTAATGCTATTTTGTATTTCCATTATGTCTATTGTAATATTGCCTGTTTCATCACGTATTCGATTTATCTGGTTTCTTTCTTTCTTTATCATTATAGTCAATGATGTGTTGATCTTGTTAATTTTTTCAAAAAACAGCTTTTGCTTTCATTTATTTTCTGTATGGTTCGTTTGTTTTCTATTTCATTTATTTCTGTTCTAATCTTTATTATTTCTTTTCACCTGGCATTTTTTTTTGTTGTTGTTTTCCCAATTCCCTGAGGCATGATGTTGGGTTATCTATTTGCCACCTTTTCATCTTTTTCTTATGCACACTAATTGCTATGAATTTCCCTCTTATGACTGCTTTTGCCGTATCCCATAGATTATGGAAACTCATGTACTCATTATCATTTGTTTCCATATTTTTTTTATTTCAGACTTAGCTTCTTCAGTAGTTAAGAAGTCATTCAGAAATAGGTTGTTCAAGTTCCATGTATTTGTGTATTTTCAAGGATGTTTCTTGAAATTAATATTAAGTTTAATTCCATCATGGTCAAAGAAGATGGTGGATATAGTTTCTATGCCTTTGAATCTGTAAAGACTTGATTTGTGTACTATCATATGGTCAATCTTTGAAAAGGTTCCATGCTGGGGTGAGAAAAATGTATATTTTGTCATCTTAGGGTGGAAAGTTCTATAGATATCTATCAAACCTATTTGATTTATAGTATCATTTGGGTCCTGTATCTCTCTATTTATTTTTTGTCTAGAAGACCTGTCTAAAGGAGATAATGGGGTGCTGAGACCCCCAACAATTACAGTGTTGCTCCCTATCTCTTCTTTTAGCTCCAGGAGTCTTTCCTTCAGATATTTAGGTGCTCCAGTGTTGAGTACATAGATATGAATAAACCCATTTACTATTATATAATGCCTTTCTTTGACTCTTCTTATAGTCTTAGTCTTGAAGCCTATTTTGTCTGAAGTCAATATCGCAACTCCAGCCCTTTTTTATTTCCATTTGCATGGAGTATCTTTTTCCAGCCCCTCACTTTTAGCCTATGTGTGTCTTTATCTATAAGGCGCATTTCTAGTAGGTAACAGATAGAGGGCTTCTGGTTTTTTATTCATTCAGCCAGTCTATGTCTCTTTTTTTTTTTTTTTTTTTTTTTTTTGTTGAGAGGTTTTTGCTATAGTGCGTTTGTGCTCGCCAGACAGACAGAGAGAGATAGAGAGACAGAAAGCGAGAAATCACCCCCCGGGGGGATGGCCACGCCACAATCCCTTCTCCTCCATTCTCCTCTCGGGATCTTGGGCACACACACACACGCACCCGGCGTGAGTTTTAAGCCACCGGGTCTGGGACGCGAACCGCGGTCAACTACGTGGGAGTCCAGCGACATAGCCATTACGCTAACTGCTGGTCCCTGAGCCAGTCTATGTCTCTTAATTGGAGAATTTAATCCATTAACATTCAATGTTATTATCGATATTTCCAGACCTATTCCTATCATTAAGTGAGCCATTTTCTTGGTTGTTTTTGTTCTCTTATAACTGCCCGTCTGACTTTTTAGTTTTCCTGGCATAGCACTCCCTTCAGAACCTCTTGAAAGCTGGCCTTGAGTTGGTAAACTCAGGTTTTGTTTATCCAAGAATGTTTTTGTCTTTTTTTCCCACATGAAGGATAATCTTGCCAGGTGTAGTATTGTTGGTTGAAATTGATTTTCATTCAACACTTTGACTACATTTCCCCACTCTTTCCTTGCCCGCATTGTTTCCGACGGGAGGTCCAATGTTAGCCTATGGGGTGAACTTTGTAAGTAACTTGACATTTTCCTCTTGCCAATTTTAGTGTCTTGTCTTTGTTGTTTTTGCCAATCTGGCTATGATGTGCCTTGGAGAGGATCTTCTTGGGTTAATTCTATTTGGGGTCCTATGTATTTCTTGGGTCTGAATATTCAAATGCCTTTCTAGGTTTGGAAAGTTTTCTTCCAGGACTTCATGGAACAAATTTTATCTTCTTCCTCTTCTGCGATACCAATTTTCTGGATGTTTGGGTGCTTGATGGTATCCAGTATTCCTCATATATTATCCTCATTTTTCTTGGTTGTTTTCTCAATCTCTTGATTTTTTTTCTAGGTCAGAGTTTTTGTCTTCTACATCTGAGATTCGCTCTTCCCTGTGATCTAATCTACTTTGAATACTTTTGAGGGAGGTTTTCATTTCCTGTATCACATTCTTCATCCCTAACAGTTTCATCTGATTCTTTTTTTTTTTTTTTGAGAGGTTTTTGCTATAGGGCGCGTGCTCTCGCCACACAGACAGAGAGACAGAGACAGAAAGTGAGAAATCACCCCCCAGGGGGGATGGTCACACCACAATCCCTTCTCCTCCATTCTCCTCTCGGGATCTTGGGCATGCACACACACGCGCCCGGCGTGAGTTTTAAGCCACCGGGTCCGGGACGCAAACCACGGTCGACTACATGGGAGTCCAGTGACACAGCCATTACGCTAACTGCTGGTCCCCATCTGATTCTTTTTTAAGGTGTCTATTTCTTCTTTCAGATCATGAAAGGACTTCCTCATCTCCTGGAGCTCATTGTCTCTTTTTTCTTGCATCTCAGTTAGTTTGGTCACTACAAATATTCTGAGTTGCTTATCCGACATGTCCACGACGTCCATTGTGTTGTCTGTGGGTGCTGTGGGATGACGTTTTCCCTTGGGGAGAGGCATTTATTGTTTGCTCATACTTCTTGTGCTTCTGCGATTGTTCCTAGCCAACTGGTGGTCTATACATTCCTTCCTAACTCATCCAAAGTACCTTTGAGTGTTCAAATGTGTGCAGGAGTAGAAAATCAGCGATCTCTCTCCCGGTCTGCTTCCCTGCTGCTCAGCAGTACCCTGCACTGTTGTCAGGGTGACCTGACAACATGTCCTGCGTGACCCAAAGTCCTCCCTGTTTCTAAAGAGTGGTCTCCCCCAGGGCTTACTGCAGGGCTGGGAGATGCCAAGGCCTGAGCGCTGCTCCCAGGGAGCTGCCGTCCGGCTGAGCAAGAGCAGGGAGCGGGCAGCACCATCCCCCCGCAAGAAAGAGACCGCAGGTCAGCGTGTCTGCAGGTGACACTCACGGGTCACCTGGGAGCCTGAGAAACCCGCAGATCCGATTCTGGGGGAGGGGCCTGAGATCCTGCACTTCCAACACACCCAGATAAAGCCCTGGGGGTTGGGGTGTGGGGATGCTGCGTGCAGAAGGGGCCTGCCCTGGACTCTGAAAGAGGCCCAGGGTGGAAGCAGTTGCTGAGGCCAGGATGTCGTGAGGCAGGAGTGGGGCTAGAGAGGGTGAAGGGGAGGCTCCACCCCTGCCTGGGCCCTACTCAGGCCACAGAGAGGTCGGCACCTCCTGGCCATCTGCTTTCCTCGAAGCAGAGACCCGGTGTGCACTGACCCAGAGGGTGAGTACTGAGGGCGAGGCGGGCAGGCGGGAGATCCCGTATCAGAGCCGCACAAGCCTAGCAGCGCAGCAGGGAGGCGGGGGACAGGGCCTTGGGAGAGGGCACATTTGCAGGCAGGTTCCTGATGGTGGAGTCTGGGAGGGGCGGGAATGGCGGTGGGCCTCTACGACCGCCCCTGAAGGTGGTCTTGCCTGTGGCAGCCCTGGGCCCACATGTTATTTCAGGGCAAAGTTTGTGCTTTGAGAAATTTCTTTCCAAAGAACTGATTAGCCGTCCAGACCTGTTGTCCTTTTGCAAGCAGCAAATTACCCGGGAAAATGTAATTACCCATTTGCTTTGTTATTAGGACACAGCTAAGAAGATTGAAGCAATCGCCCCTTTCATGGTATTTCAAAGCTAACTCACACGATGCATCCCTGATATTAAACACAATGAGACTTTTTTGAATTCAATTAAGCATTTGCCTACTGTGACTCTTTATTCATTGCAAATTGTCTCAGTAAATAATCTTCATCAAAAGTCAGAACCAATCCCCATTAGTTGTTTAGATTAATTAATGGGTCCCCTGGAGCCACCCAAATGAATTCAATTTGAACGTCAACAACTTGGAGATGGAGTTTCCCAGGTTGGCATTAAGACAACATTAAACCTGCAATAAGTCACATTTAAGATGTTAATTCAGAGAAGCTCTCCATTTAGAGAATTTAATTAAATCCTTAAATAAACTGCATGGGCTCAATACCAGATGGCTGTGTGTTCTCGCTGCAGCACGAGCCTTGCAGTCATTGTGGGAAGCAATATCGGAGGCCCGGTGAAGATAACCAGGATATATGGAGTAATAAAATCTAATCTCGTTTCCAGCGGGGAGAGCCGCTGTATGTACACAACCCGGGCTCAAATTGTAAGTTAATTACATTAACCCCAGTGTACTCGGGATCTGAGCTGCCAGAGATGAAATTAGTCTTTTTCCTATCATAAGATTCTTTTCAACTTCACTATATTAATTTTTAGCCAAATACTTACTCATAAGGAAAATTGAAGTTAATGTAACCAAAGATAAAAGTAATGCAGCCTTAATATTCTGAGGGGATTAGGGGGCCCCATGAAATACACTTTGCAAATGTCATCGACTTGGGATGGATTTATGGAGCGGGGGGTGGGAAGAAATGAAGATGCCCAGAAGACCCTGTCTCTGCCCATTCCCCCCACCAGCCCAGGGTTAATAAAGGACCTAATCTAGGAAATTCAGTCCTTGGAATCAGCCACCAACCGTGGCTGTGGAGCGTGCCTGCTGGGGGAAGGGGCGTGTGGCTCCTCCGTCTCGGAGACAGGCGATGCTGCCCAGGTGCCCCTGGTAGGGTGACAACTAAGTGTCCCTTGGCTTGCCACTGCTCAGCCTCTTAATCTCCCTGTCCTGAGAGCCTCAGCCCTGCCCGAGGAGGGAGGCGACAGGTCCCTCTTCCAGCCCTTTCTGAGGATGCTCAGAGGAACCACTCAGAGACCCTCGGGCAGCACCCGGTGAGGCTCGGTCACATGGCGACTGGAGTGGTAAAGCCGACCTGTCCCCAAATCTATCAACGTTCTAGCAATAAAGAAAAGATGCACGTGGTCTACCACGGTGTTCTCATAGCCATGTCCCTTCACTCTGGGGAAATAAGGAAAGCCTAAAACCTGGTAAATGTGCCTCAGAAATACGGTTTTATGCTTCTAGAATTCCAAGCAGAGCAGTGGGAAGGGAGTGAATTTCCAGTAGCCTCATCCCTCGCCCTGCACTCACCTTCCTGTGACCTCTGTCCGAGCCCCAGCCTGATGCCCAGAGATCCGGGGAGAACTAGCGAGGACGTACAAGCCCAGGCCCGTTGTCACCTGCGCGGGCTCAGAAGCCAGTTTGGTGGTGGCAGGACAGCTGGCTTTGGCATGATTTACGATTCTTTGCATCACGCAAAGAAAAATGAACCCCAACAAAGACTCGCAAGACACGGCCCATATGAGAAGAAGAAGACGTCCAGAAAACAGCGAAAGGAACGCGGCAGCGTGGAGACGGGACGCAGAGGCCAGCGCTGGAGCCGGCAGAAGCCAGCTGGAGGCTGGAGAGGACTCGGAGGAGTAAAGCTCCTCCGTGACATCCGCGGTGACGCGGCCTCTTCATGAGATCACTAAACGCAACGTTTCCATGTGCGAAAAGCCCACAAAGCCCCGCTCCGCAGTGCCAGTGCCACCTGCCGTGTGCGCGCCCATGGCTGTACCGCGCGTACTTCCCAGTGTTCCAGACCGTCGCCGCAGACGCACTGCGGTCACACCGGCCACACCGTCATTCACTGTTGCCCTCCGCGAGCGTCTTTTCCGTTCCTTCGCCAGCAGGCATAAATGGCGCAGCTTTGCACCTGAGTCTGCCTCCCCGTCTGTCCTTTCACTTGGCTGGACGCCTGGCAGAGGACTTACTGGCTCAAAGACCATGGACGAAGGTGAACTTACTTCTTTACTATGTCCAGCGCGATAACCTGATAGACGCCCCTAATGATCCCAAGAAGAGCGCATACGCAGAGAGCAAACTTAAAGAGATAGCAGAGGTTGTCAAATATTCTCTCTAAATAGTCTCATTTCCCGTCAGTCCTCATAGACTCAAAGACTTTAGAGGCAGAAAGAAAAGGGAGGTTGAGTCCAGCTGTCACATGGAACAGAGGAGAGCGAAGCCCAGAGAAGCTAAGTGCTTTACGGAGGCCCCATGCCAGCTCCTGCAAGCCGGGCCCTGTCTCTGGCCACATCTGCTGCTACGCGCACCTGTGTGCACACACTCCCCTTGCTGGGCTCAGCCGGGGGGTCTAAGGCCTGGGTTCTCCTTCCACCTCACTCTCGGCTGCTCGCTGGCACGTTAGGGACATTCTGTGCCTGTCTTCTCCTGCAAACACAGCCAGCATCGTGGTCTCCAGTGTCCCTCGTCCTGCCCCTCTTAGTCCCATGTGGCAAAAGTGAGGAGAAACGTGTGCTGACCACACCGGCTCTGACACCAGGGGCGTGTGCCCACTCTGCTTGGTTGGAAAAAATAAAACAAGCTTTGGTTGTCCTTGGTTTAGTTTTGCAGAGAGCACGCTACAAAACAAACACACACACACACACACACACACACACGCACAGAAGCGTGTGGAAGGGTCTTTGCAGGCACTCTGCCACAGCAACCGAGCACAGCCTGAGCTGCAGGAGCAAAGGCGCCCTCCCTCCTGTGAGCTGGGAGTCCCACTGGAGGGACGGGGTGCCTGGGCCCGGGCCGGGGAGGGGGCAGGGTCTGTGCCTCGTGGGGAGGGTGGGACTGCTGGAGGGGCCGGGCTGTAGGTCAGTGCAGGGAGGGCTGAGCTGGGCTGGGCCCGGGCCAGGCCCCGTGAGGCTGCTCCCACGCCCTGCACCAGCCTGGCCTGCAGACTCTCTGGGTCTCCTCCTGCCAGGACCGGGTTTTCCGTGGTACCTGGCCACTGCTGTCCTCTGCAGGGGTTTTCCCGAGTCAGGGCAGGGCTCTCCTGTTTCCCATGGGGTGTCTGTCCTGTGGACACAGACCCTCCTCTGCTGAAGACCCTGTGAGCTGGTGCCCGCTCTGGGCTTGCTCAGTGGGAGGGCTCACCTCCACCACTCATCAGACCATGGACTTTCCGTGAGAAGGGTCCTCTCAGACGCCACCTCTCTTTCAACTCTGTCCCCATGTCACCACTCAGAATGGCAGTGCCAACCCTTCCTTTTCCCCTCAAATCCAAACCATCACCTTCTAGGGCTGGCCTACGCACCCAGGCCACCCTCCTGCTGAGGGGATGGAAGCACCAGATCCCCAGTCTGCGCAAAGATGCCACCCAAGGGCGAGCCTGCATATGCTCCCTTCCACGTCAGCTTCCGGCGTGCAGAGGCCAGGGGCCCTGGGCGGGGGCAGGCGATTTTCTTGAGGCTCCCCCTCGCCTCTTTGCCCTTTCTTCTGGCCACCCCGTGATTCCAGCAATGTGAGAGCTCCTCGCAGCCCCTGGGCCAGAACTCGAGGGCGGCCGTGCTCCCGAGGGGCAGGGATGCAGGGAGGCGGCGAGCCAGCACGCTGCGCGCTTCGCTGGGCCCTGCGGGACTACCCCACCCACCCAAAGAGCCTTAAAGACAAGGGCAGCAGGTGGCGCGGTGGTTGAGGACACTGGACTCCCACATGGCCGACTGTGGTTTGAGTCCCTGACCTGGGAGCTTGCTTTCTCACTTTCCTTCTCTCTCTCTCGCTCTGTCCCTCACTGGTCCAATTTAAATAAATAAAGTTAAATAAGATAATTCTTAAAAAAAAAAGAAAAAGACATTTTTTTCGTTCTCATCCAGCAGGCATGACGAAATACGTTTCTTTTAGAATGGCTTATGCTGTTGACAACATAGGCTCTGTCATCGGATCCCTGCAAATGCTCCCCTGGGGTTTGGGCTGGAGAGGGTGGGGCCTGGGCTTCTCTTTCAGAACCACGGCTGAGCCTGGCCTTCGGCCTGAGCGAGGCCTGTGCTCCAAGCACGCGGGCCGGGCCCACATCCTGGAGAGCAGCTGCTGCCAGGCGTGCGCTGTGCTGTGGGAAGTGGCCCGTGGGACTGTCCTGCCAACCCACAATCCACCATGTGTCTGCGTGGAAGCCGCGGTGGGCCCGGGGAGGCCGGTAGGAGGCTCCCCCGCGGTTCCAAAGCACCCCATAAGGAGCCAGCTTCAGGAGTAAACGCAGATCCTGTCTTCGTTCTCCCAGTCATCCAGCAGGGTGCTCTGGGCCAGGGCCACGCGGGTACAGACGACCCCACAGCGGGGGGTGGGGTCACACTCTTCCTGCCATTCAGGAAGGGCCTGGGGGCTGCCCGCTGCCTGGTCTGTGACCCGGGCAGTCGCGCTCTGCAGCCAGCACGCCTCAGCGGTGCTCTGGGACAGTGGTGGTCCCCAAGCCTGGTCGAACCCCCGGGGCCTGCTCCGCGCCAGCATCGACACAGGCAGAGCCTCGGGGAGGGGGACCGGCCCCGGGAGTCCTTCTGGAGACGCGCCGCAGTCTGCACTCTTCCCATGGGGGGTGACGCGCGCCCACAGCCAGCTGTGAGGGGGTGAGCCAGTCCCTGGCCGGGATGGGGGGAGGTGCAGGGACAGGGTCCCCAGGGGGCTCAGGTGAGTCCTCGGGAGCACGGAAGAGCAAGGTCAAGGCAGGGCTGCGTTTGCTCAGAAGGCCAGGAAACCTGGCTTGTAGCCACGCTCTTGTAGAGGGAGAGTGAGAGCGGGCCTGGAGGGGAGCCGTCTGCAGGGGGTGCAGACAGCACACTCCTGTGCCAGCACAGGGGGTCTCTGCACAGCTCGGCCTCAGGGGTGTTCGAAGCCCGAAGACTGACTGACGAGGCCTGCATCTGGAGCCCCGTGGCCATGACAGCACAGGCGGCCACACCCTCCTGGCTCTGCACCTTGGACACCTCTCACCCTCTTTCCTCAACTAGTTGTGACGGCCCAGCTTCTGACCCTTGGCGTCCTTCATTATCCGGGCAAGGCCTACTGAGAGCCTCCCGTGAGGAGCTGCCGAGGCGCTCACTCCCTGTCCAGATGCAGGCCCTGCCCACCCTGCCCCATGTGGACTCTCGAGTCCCTCCCCTTGCAGACTCGCGCTGCCACTTCCGGCAGTTCTGGGAAGACACACACTGGCCTGGTCCAGTCCCCCAGGTGCACCCTGAGCGCAGGCCCCAAGGTGGCCACGGCCAGGCCAGCGGACGGAACACGGCGTGGGCAGCATAGATAATGCTGTCAGCAGGCCAGGGATCCTCTGGCCTCCTGTGGGGCCAGAGGAGTAAATATAGTTGGGTTGGGCGATGGATTTAATAGAGCAGAAAGGGGTATTCACAGGGAAGAAGAAATCGATGAAGAGCTAGACGGCTGAAAACAGAGGCTGGCTGAATCTTAAAGAAACTGAGGGGTGGGAGGCTCTCGTCCCTTGCTGGAGACTCGCCTGGCGGTCCAGTGACTGCACCGTGGCCGGCTCAGCCAGGCTCGACAACTTGCAGCAGTGGGGGTCGTCATTGCCGCCGGAGCACACGTGACACCGCGCCGGCAGAGTGGTCCCCAGACCACGCCCGTCTGCCTCTGCACCACGGCATGCTCTTGGAGGAGGCCTGTGGACTCCAGCCATGGAGGCGGGGAGGCATCCGGGGAGCGGCTAAGGCTGTCCTCAGTGGAGCCCAGCAGAGGGGGCAAGTGTCCCTCTGCCCCTGCCAGCTGCGTGACCTTACGGAGCGCCCAGGTCCGGCCTTGGCTCCCTCCCTACGTAATGATGAAGACTGGCCACGCCCAGGGTGTTGACGGACTGCCCTGCCGAGGGGACGCGCAGGCACCGACAGGTGACATCTGTCTCCTTACAGTAGTCCCCGTCATGTGAACATGGCTCCTGAGAATCTTCAGGCAAGAGGCGGAGACCATGGTGGGGCCGGGGCAGCGATGCCCACCACAGGGGACACCACGGAGGGCCTCACCTCACAGGTACCCAGCGAGGGGGTGGAGAGTGGGTGTGTCGAAGCGCTGGGACCTATAACCCTGGCCCTCCGGTGTGCTTGGAAGGACAGCCACGAGGACGGGCCCTGACACTCGAGCACTCCTCACTTCCAGACGCTTCCCCGCCTGTGACTCACGGCCGGCCTGCCACCTCTCAGCGCGTGACCTTGTTGCAGCGGGTAATTCCAATATCTCTCAGTGTCAGGAGTGATCGGCGCCACGTGAGACGGACAAGCAGAGCTTACGCTGAGCGCAGATTAATGGGGTTTTAATATTCCTAATTTAATCACTCCTCTCTGTCGCACTGTGGGCAACATGATGTAGCAGCTAATTATTTTTTTTAACCGTGATGGGGATCTTTCCTAATCAATTTTATATTTAACATGAATGAAGGGAGGGCAGTGATTAATGAGAGAATAAATCTCTCCAAACAGGCAGAAGCAAGCAATCAGTTAAAAATATGGCGGGATGATTTTGTTCTTCTGTAGCAAATTCTTCAGGGATGGGATGGGATGGGGCTGTGTAAGTCTAATTCTGACGAAGGGACAAGTAGCTTTCAAGACTGTGCTGGCAAAAAAGTGATAAGCACACCTGTCTCCATAATGTGCAACAGCATATTCTAACAAGTACAGGGCATTTACATGCCCTATGGCGTGTACTAACAGTGTAGGGGTATTTACACCCCCTACAGCGTGTACTAACAGTGCAGGGGCATTTACACCCCCTACAGCGTGTACTAACAGTGCAGGGGCATTTACACCCCTACGGCGTGTACTAACAGTGCAGGGGCATTTACACCCCCTACGGCGTGCACTAACAGTGTAGGGGCATTTACACCCCCTACGGCGTGCACTAACAGTGCAGGGGCATTTACACCCCTACGGCCTGTACTAACAGTGCAGGGGCATTTACACCCCCTATGGCGTGTACTAACAGTGCAGGGGCATTTACACCCGCTACGGCGTGCACTAACAGTGCAGGGGCATTTACACCCCTACGGCGTGTACTAACAGTGCAGGGGCATTTACACCCCCTACAGCGTGTACTAACAGTGCAGGGGCATTTACACCCCCTACAGCGTGTACTAACAGTGCAGGGGCATTTACACCCCTACGGCGTGTACTAACAGTGCAGGGGCATTTACACCCCTACGGCGTGTACTAACAGTGTAGGGGCATTTACACCCCCTACGGCGTGCACTAACAGTGCAGGGGCATTTACACCCCTACGGCCTGTACTAACAGTGCAGGGGCATTTACACCCCCTATGGCGTGTACTAACAGTGCAGGGGCATTTACACCCGCTACGGCGTGCACTAACAGTGCAGGGGCATTTACACCCCTACGGCGTGTACTAACAGTGCAGGGGCATTTACACCCCCTACGGCGTGTACTAACAGTGTAGGGGCATTTACACCCCCTACGGCGTGCACTAACAGTGTAGGGGTATTTACACCCCCTACGGCGTGCACTAACAGTGCAGGGGCATTTACACCCCTACGGCGTGTACTGACAGTGCAGGGGCATTTACACCCCTACGGCGTGTACTAACAGTGCAGGGGCATTTACACCCCTACGGCGTGTACTAACAGTGCAGGGGCATTTACACCCCTACGGCGTGTACTAACAGTGCAGGGGCATTTACACCTCTACGGAGTGTACTAGAAGTGCAGGGGCATTTTATAGCTGCTTCAGTGTACACTAACAGGTCTGGGAGGCTCAGTCCTGCTACAGTGTATCCTAATAACATCTGTCCCTACTCACCCGCTACAGTGTATGCATCTTAGTAAGAATGTTAAGATGTGTTTGCCTGCTACAATGTATACAGTCCTCAGTACAATGGCAATCCCCAGTGGCTACATTCCATAGGGAAAGGGTCCTGGCATTTCACAGTTTTCCCCCTTCAGGGAGCACACTTGGAGTGGGAAAGACACTAGAAGAGACAAGAAGACATGTATATGCAAATGCGGGCACTGCCTTTGGCCATGCATCCTCGAGTCTCTGTTTTCTCATCTTTTAAATGGGCATAGTGGTGCCCACACAGCACAGTGCTGGTACATAGGAGCCCCTTAATCGAACTTTAATTCTTGCTACACTGGAAAGGGAGTCCCAGGCTGAGGCCCCCAGGTGCCAGCCCTGAGATGAGGACCAGGGTTTTGTTAGGAGGGTTTCCCGGGAGGCGGACAGTGGAGGGGGGACTGGGAGACCAGGAGGGGAGGCGGCCACAGCTCTATGGGCTGTTGGGGTGTGAGCCTGAGCTGGGTGTGGGAGGGCCTGGGAGGGGAAGAGCAGAGACGCCGAGTGTACAGCTCTCCTGAGGAATTTTGTTGTAAAGGAATATGGGAGAACAGGGTGAAAGAGCGCATCTGGGTTAGGGTGGGAGAAAGGGTGGAGTGCATGCTGATGCGGAGGGCCCCGCAGAGAGGGAGCCACGGTGGAGCCACCACAGAGGGGAGAACTGCTGCCCCGGCCGTGGGGCGGGAGACGAGCGGGAGGGCGTCGAGGGCTGGACCCTGAAGCAGGGGAAGCGGCAGGCAGTCAGGGGCTCCCTGCAGGACCTCTGCTTTCCTAATCATTTATGTCTTTTTAAAGTTTCAAACATGCGTTTTTTCCATGAGCAAGAGAGAAAGAGAGACAGTGAGAGAGAAAAGGCACCCCCAGTAGAATCATTTTTTTCTTTTTAAGATTTTTGCCATATAGTGTGTGCCCGCACTGGAGAGAGACAGAGAGAGGGAAAGTGAGAAATCACCCCAGGGGACGGCCATGCTGCGATCCTTCTACCTTCGCCTCCTGGGATCTGGGGCATGCACGCACACACGTCCGGTGTGATTCTCAAGCCCCTGTCCAGGACTCCACCCGGGCCACGTGGGAATCCAGCACTTTAACCCCCGGCACCTGCCGTCTTCTCCACCATCCTGACGCCATGATCCACCCCAGCCCCGCCAGCCGGAACCAAGGCACTGCACCCGGCATCCTCGGGGAGGCCTTTGCAGCCACTCCAGCCTCCCGTCCGCCTGCACAGCACCCTGGCCTGCCGTGGCTCCTTCCACCTGGCTCCTTCCCAGTGTTCGTGGCACCCCTGACCTCCTGCTGAGCCGCCAGGGACTGTAAGGAGGTTACGGGCTGTGGGACCACTGGAGGCCGAGGCGGAGGGTTCTTGCAGGTGGGAACCAGCCTGCCTTGGGTCCTGGATCCTGTTCTTTCCTGCCGTGAGGCTGGGTTGCCTTGGTTCACCGCCCTGAGCTGGTTTCCAACAGGAGGGAAAGAGGTCGGAGGGAGGTGGGCAAGGGGCCACGTCCATGCAGACCCCGACCCCGACCCCGACCCAGGCTGTCAGAGCAGGCAGGCCGGCTCCTCCACAGCTGAACATTTGAATGAGACTTCCAATTTTTTGGGGGGAAAATTCCATTGCTTTCTTCTTACAGTTTAATTCCTGAGAGTCAGAGAGACCTCAAACAGCGCCACCATGTGCCTCACCCCAGCCCCAGGCGGCCTGCCTCGCGCACACACGCGCACCGTGCTCCTGATTCCTGGGTGCAAACCCGCGACCTGTCACACAGCCAGTTGTGCCACCACCATGCCACTACGTGGCCCAGTAAATTTTAAAAATAGAATTCTTTCCTAGGCATTTAGCTTTTTAAGCTTAATCGTATTCAACTTCTCTTGTCCTGAACTCCCGTGGGAACTGAGGTTCAGGGATGCCTTTTGCTTGGGTAGAGGCCAGAGAGAGGCTGTCCCCTGCCCACCCTCCTCCTCCCTCCTACTCCCTGCTTCATCGTCCTCCACCCTCCTTCACTGACCTCCACTCTCCTCCTCCCTCTTTCCCTCTCTTCCTCAGTCTTCTTCCCTCCTCCTCCATACTCCTCAGCCAGAGTGTGTGTGTGTGTGTGTGTGTGTGTGTGTGTGTGTGTGGTGGGGAGGCAGAAGGTGGGGCCATGCAGGGGCGGGGCCATGCAGAGGGTGAGGCCATGCAGAGGGTGGGGTGGAGGGCATAGCTCTGGCTTCTCATTTTCTCCTGTGTTTATTTATTTATTTATTTATTTATTTATTGAGAGGTTTTTGCTATAGGGCGCATGCGCTCGCCAGACAGACAGAGAGAGACAGAGAGACAGAAAGCGAGAAATCACCCCCCGGGGGGATGGCCACGCTGCAATCCCTTCTCCTCCATTCTCCTCTCGGGATCTTGGGCACGCATGCACACGCACCCGGCGTGAGTTTAAGCCGCCGGGTCCGGGACTCGAACAGCAGTCGGCTACGTGGGAGTCCAGCGACATGGCCATTACGCTAACTGCTGGTCCCCTCATTCTCTCCTGTGTTTTGAGCTGACGGCCTGTTCCCCGTCGGACCGCAAAGTTGTGTATAAACAAAGTCCTGTGTTTCATTTCCTTTGTTTGGGAAAGGTCACGGAAAGGCCTCAACATGATTCTATTAAAGCTCTTGTTTCCCGAGTGAATATTTGAGGCCAAGTTATAAAACGGCGAGGGAAAAGTGAACATGTGCCTGAAACCTCTTCCTCTGCCTCCAGGAAAACGAGACTGGAAAGCTCCGTGCAGAGCGGCGCCGGCACTCGGGGGACTTGGTTGCCTGTTCCGGCCTGTCCCCCTCTGCCCAGGGGTCAGGGTGCAGGAGAGCCCTGCCGCCCCCTGCCCCCCTCCCCGAAGCCGGGCTCCGTGCTGGTGCGGTGGGCATGGGGCTGCTTCTTCCCACAGGGCTGGAGGTCACAGGCTTAGAGGGGGTTTGTCCCTGAGCAATTTTCGTCCCTGGTTTTTAAGCCATTTCTGTTTCAAGGAAATTGAATCCATGTGTGTTCGGCTTAATTGCTTAACTCCCCAAGATGCTGTGTTTTAAAGAGTACCTTAGAGTCCAGAGAGCTTTTAAAGTCGCTTTCACCCTTTCCATGTGGCCCCAGCCAATGAGGGAGAGTCCTCACTTGGGTCAGCTCTGGGCTTCCAGCAGGACCGGCTAATGAGGGATTAGCAGCCCCTTGTGGCGCTCAGCCTACCCCCAGACAAGGTGGGCTGGCAGTCCTCCCTCTGACATCGGAAGGCCCCCGAGTCTTGCTGGATTTCTGGGCTTTGGAGAACACGGAAACTTTCTATGGTCTCCTGTTTAACCAGAGACGTCCTGCTCCCCGGCCCTGGTTTCCAGGAGGCGGCTACATCTCCAGCCTCCAGCGGTGTAAGCTGCAGTGGGGCCCAGGGCCTTGGAGAGTGAAGTCCCAGGACTCAGGGCTCTGGAGCTTCAGGAAGTTCCGTCGAGCGAGGAGTCATGCCTCTGTTCTAGAAAGTGCTCTGACGTCTGGACATGACTGAGGGGGTGCTGCCCTCTCTCTGAGTCTCGGTGCCAGCAGGACCCCTCTCCAGGATGGGATTCTCGGACTGGCACAGCCTCCGTGGTGCGCCAGGCAGTGGGCACCCCGTGGGGAGCGCAGCAGGGAAGGAGCTGGGACGACCCCCCCACTCCAGGCCTGAAACCGTCTTGGGTGGAGTGAATGGGGCTGTGGGCACAGGTCTGGACCAGGGGTTCTTTCTTTTTCTTTATTTCTTCTCTCTCTCTCTCTCTCTTTCTCTTTCTTTCTTTTCTTTAAAGAGAGATTTTTGTTATAGGGCATGTGCACTTGCTGGAGAGACAGAGAGAGAACAGAGAGAGGCAGAGAGACAGAAAGCAAGAAATCACCTCCTGGGGGGATTGGCCATACTGCAATTCCTTCCCCTCCATTCTCCTCTTGGGATTTGGGGCACACACATACACACACACACACACGCCCGGTGTGAGTTTTAAGGTGCCAGGTCCGGGACTCAAAATGCAGTCCACAGGAAACCAGCAGTTAGCGTAATGGCCATGTCGCTGGACTCCAACAAAGTCGACTGCGGTTCGCGTCCCGGACCCAGTGACTTAAAACTCACGCCAGGTGCGTGTGCGTGCGTGCCCAAGATCCCCGAGAGGAGAATGGAGGAGAAGGGATTGCGGCGTGACCGTCCCCCCTGGGGGGTGATTTATCGCTTTCTATCTCTCTGTCTCTGTCTGTCTGGCGAGTGCACGCGCCCTATAGCGAAAACCTCTCAAAAAAAAAAAAAAAAAATGCAGTCCACTATGCGGGGAGCCCAGTGACACTGTAACCATTATGCCACCTGCTGGTCCCTGGACCGAGATTTCTGCTTGGGCGGGTATGACATGCACATGGCAGGCCCTGGGAGCCGAGGCCACGTCTACACACAACTTCGAGGTCTGACGGGCAGCAGGAGACCCTGGTGCAGCCCGGGGACCAAGGTCCTCTTGCCGACGAATATGGGCGGAGGGGCAGCGTAAATAAAATGAACCGATGACCACCCCTTGAGAATGTGGGCTCTTCTGGTCGGGGACGGGTACCAGGAGGTAGGTCCAGGACGACCGACGAGGGACAGCCTCGTGGCCCACTCTGAGAGCTCGTGGTTCTGTAAGATGAGGGATGGCTACTGGATGGGAGGATGGACACGCCGCGGCATTTGAAAGGCAGGGTGATCTGGCACACGCCCACATGGACGGCCCTGAGAGCGTGTCCTGTGAAGGGGCCAGTCACGGGGACCACACAGTGTCCCCCACTCCATCCAGAGGAAATGCCCAGAACCAGCAAATCTGTAGAGATGGGACAGGTGATTGCCCAGAGCTAGGGGGAGCGGGGTGGGGTGCACTTGGTCAGGGGTACCGGGCTTGCTTCTCAGGTGATAAAAATGTCCTGGCACAAGATAGACGTGGTGGCCGCACGGTCTCGCAAATGCACTTTGTGCCACTAAAATGTTCACTGTAAAATGGGCTTTTGTTTGTTTAGTTTGTTTGTTTTGTGTTTTTTTTTTTTTTTTTTTTTTTTTTGTTATGGGGTACATGTGCTCACTGGAGACACACACACACAGAGGGGGAGAGAGAGGAGAGAGAGGAGAAAAGTGAGAAATCTCCCCGGGGGGATGACCGTGCTGCAATCCCTTTTCTGTTTTCTTGGGATTTGGGGCATGTGTGCGTAGTCACCCGGTGTGTTTTCAAACCACCAGGTCTGGGACTCAAACCGTGCCGTTGGCCGTGTGAGATCCAGCCTCCTCAACCACTGCACCATGGGCTGGCCCCTAAAATTTTATGTTATGAGTTTTGTCTTCATTTTTAAAAACGATGAGAGAGTGAGACGGAGCACGGAAGAGTTTTCAGGAGAGCGGGGAGTGACCACAGTGGCTTTCTAGAAAGCTCACCAGGGACAGGCCATTGGGCAGGATGGCAGGGGGCCCTGGAAGGCTACTTTGAAAAACAAGATGAACCACAGGCAGAACTCCAACCCAGAGGAAAATCTCCAAGGAAGATGGCGCTGAGGTTATTTAAGGGCTTCAATGGGCATAATTGGTGATTGGTTTAGGAGTAAACACGTTTTCTCTGCCGGGTGGACGGCGCTGGGGTCCACTTTTCCCAGATGGCACATTAACCGGAACAGGCTAGTGACACGCTTGCCTGGTAGGCTTTACCTTTGCACTGTGTCCAGTCCCCATCAGAGCCCAAGGGCTACGCCATGGTGTCACTGGGCCACATGCCTGCCCTACTGCAGCCTGGCACCCCTGGGTCTGGGTCGTAGCTCCAGCGACCATGGCACCTCTGAGAGGGCTCCTTAATTTCACGGAGCATGAACTGGAGAACGGCCGCAGGAAAGGTGAGCTCTTTACCATCCAAGAGATGCGCACGGTTCTGGTCTCAGCGTGGCCCCCGGAGTCAGCTAGCGCCCTTCCCGTCTGCGGCCCAGCACCCGGGTGTAGCGAAGAGCCCGTTAGCCCTGCTCTGAAGGCGCCTGTCTGCACAGCCCCAAACCTCTGTGCGCTCTGCCCTGCCGGAGTCCTCTGCCTTCTCTGAAGAGGACTTTGTACTTGTCCTGTGTGCCAGGGACTTTGAAATGGCATTTAGCCCACAGCGAGAAAGTTCTGGCTTCATCTTTGTGAAATTATTTCTTAAAGAGGGGGGCAGTATTTAATTATGCACAGAGGGATTATCCATGCATACATCTGCGCCCTTATCGCTCAGCATATTCTAGGGTAATTGCTCTTTCCTGGTGGTGGAGGTGACCCCAGGGGACCCGGACTCATTTGAATATCAAGTCTGATAAGAATGTAATTAGGAAGGGACCATGGCAGACCTGCTAATGCCTCTGGAAGTCAGGGCAGCCGCAGGCCTGCCTCGTGCATCTGTTCTCACTGGGGTCCTCAGAGCCCCTCTAGATTCTTGGCTGGAACTCGTGTCACCCACACCCTGCATCTGAGGCTGACATCTGTCCTGCTCACCGTCCAGAGACGCTGGCCTGCCCAGGCCCGGCCGGCCAGTGAGCTCCTGGTGACAGGAGTTTACTCCAAGCTGGAGCAGCCCGGGTGTCCACTGTGACAGAGGACGGCTGGTCCTGCCCAGACCCGCTGCTTCTGCTCTGCTCGGCCAGAACCTGCCTGTTCGCCCAGCGGGTCCTGAAGACATCGTTGCCCCTTGGGTCCCGCTGCGTGGACCACCTGGCCTTCTCAGCTATGTGGGGACAGGCTCTGCCCCTCCTTGTCCCCCTTTGAAGCTTAGCCGGTTAAACTGGTCTTCCATCCTCTGTCACCAAGAGACCTCCAGCATCCTCATCAAGTGGCCACAGGGGGTCCGCCCCTCCCCAGAGCTGTCAGCCAGGCACCTGGAGGCCCTCCCTGCTGTGGCCTCATTCTCCCTGCTGTCCTCATTCCGTGTCCTAATCCTCTCCAGGGATCGCCACCAAACTCGGGGACCCCTTCTGGGAAAACTTCTTTATCAACTGAGCTTTGATAAAACCTGTCTCAAACTCTCTTCCACTGGGGGTGGGGCCCACGTCCCTCCCTGCCTGCCTGTGGCCTGGGGAGGGGTTGAGGGGGTGCAATGTCCAGTCCCCTGGGCACTTCTTTCAGGAAGGGGGTCTCATCCCAGCATCCCCCACGTTGTCCCCTCTTGTCCCCATGGCCCAGTCTGTTTCCCTGAAATGCTCACACAGCATCCAGGTGTGAGCAGCCATACGGGGTGTTTGGATGGTGGCCGAGAGGGGTCTCACCGCTACACCCCCTTGGCCAACACCCGTCACAGAGTCCATTCCAAGCCCTCGCCAACAGGCGTGCCCTCCTACCCCGCCGCTGCGCCCGCCGGCCATGGCCCTGCCTGCTCCCAGTCTCAGTGTTCTCAGGAACAGGTGTCCCCCATCTCTGTGGTCCCCAGGCTGCCCATTCACCAGGACACCAGCCTTGACACTGACAGCCCGAGCCACCAGGTCAGGACGAGGAGCTGCAGTGTCCGTAAATAGCTCTTCCTCCTTCCTCCCTGCGGGGAGGGGGCAGGTGAGAGGGTCTTCTGGTTCACGCTACCCTCCCTGGAGGCAGGGCCACCCGTAGTCACTCTGGGTTTAATGACTATTTGTTTTCTCTTGTGGCGCTTGAAATCCTCCCAGCCTTGGCCGTCTCCCTTCCAGGCTCGGCTGACACGGTCCCTTTGGCACCTCCTCTCTCCAGACCCCTCGCCGTCTGCCTGGAACACCCCTCCCCAGTGCATTCCCGTCAGCCCCGTGCTGGCTCCTGTCTTTCTTCAACAGGGGTGTCCAGAGCCAAAGGCCCAATTCCAGATGTGAGCGGCCGGTGGGCGTGTCCCTGTGAGGCGGCTCCGCGGCTTCGTCACGTGGTCCAGGCTGAGCTGGCTCTGTGCACGAGGCCCTGGCCTGGCCGAAGTTTGTCACCTGCGTGCAGCCCCGACTTGCAGCAGCTCCCGCTGTCAGGCCCGCCCCGCCTGGGCATGCGCTGAGAACTGCCAGTGGCCGCCACCTCTGGTTTGGGCGCAGGGGTGGCCTTCTGTTTGGTCAGTTTTGAATCTTGGTGCCCTCATCATTCACTTTAAGCATTCCCTGCCAGGTTAGTGCCATTCGCAAACCTGACGAGCACACCCACGGGCCCACCCGAGGCGCCAAAGCTCCGCAGACCGCTCAGCACCGAAGCCAGGGCAGAGCTCCGCGGCCCCCTCCGCGCGCACCCCCGCGAATCCACCGGGCAGTTCCCATTAGCGGCCGGCTGATCTAACGTTCCGTCCTCTGGCCCCTCTTTGACCACCTAGTTTGCAATGTTTCTGCGGTCAGCATGCTGTCCAGACATTCTTTGGGTCCATAAATCTGAAAACTCATTGAAAATGAAAATGAGGTCCGTTGAATCGTGTTTTATTCCTCAAGCGTTCCCAGTCTCCTGGCGACTTCCCTTGGCATTCGTGAGCCCGCTCCGTAATCATCTTTTCTTTTTCTAAAGATGTGCATCCCTTGCTGGCTAGTTATTTCTAGAATTTCCTTTCATTTCTGTCCTGGCCGTGGCCGGTGTTCCAGCACCTTTCTTGTTCTCCGTAATTCCCGGAGGTGGACGGGGACTGCTGCTCGACCCCCCGGGGCTGGGCGCGGCAGGGCTGGGCGGAGCTCTGCAAGCACAGGTGGCTGTCCCCCCTCACTCACCCCTGAATTCCCTCCTCTGCACTTAGTTCAATGCACGGCTCTGAGCACCCACAGCATTCCTGGCTTCGAGCTTTGTCCTGACCGTTCCCAATTCCAGACGGCTCTTTCCTGGACGGGCAGGAGCAGGTGAGAGTCGGGCCTTTCCGCCTTCTCGCTCTTCTCGAGGTGGGCCTTGCGGGCCGTTGCTCAGGAAAGTGGCCGTGAAGGCTCAGCGTGTTTGTACTCTGGAGGGTCGGGCTGGTGCCCAGCGCCTCTCACTTTCCTTTCCTCCAGCCCTTTGGGCTCATCTTTGAAAGACAGAGGCTCCGGCCAGCGTGCAGAGGTGTCTGGGGCCCGCTGGGCTGCTGCTCCGAGTCCCTCCCAGCAGGTAGAGTCTCGGCAGCTGCGAGGACAGACTCACTTACTAGATGTCCCTGAGCCTCGTGTCCCGGAGCGCCTCGGGCAGGGCCTCCTGTCTCTTGGAAACCTGCTTCCTTTTGGTTGGGGGGACAGGGAGACTCATAGCTGTTCCTTTTCTTGGAGGCAAGAGCCCGAGTCTTAAGCTTTCTTTCTGTCATTCCTTCACTGCCATCAGCTCTTACCGCAGGGCTCATGGGACAAGCCACACGTCCCCTTTCCAAAGAACTCCCCTAAATCCGTGCGGACAGTGCCGGCGAATACATGGAGGATCTGGATGGAGGAGGGGTGGGGTCAGGGCCCAGGAGGTAAGGACAGTGGACGTTTGCTTTTATAAAGATTATATATATCTTCAAAAAGCTTATGAAAAAATGTGTATGATGAAAAAACTACACAGAGATTTAAACATGTTTTTGCACCCAAATCAACTCATGCTTTAGTCCATTTTCCACAAACTTTCTCAGCCTCTCGCGCATGTGGGTGTATGTGTGTGACTGTGTGTGGGTGGTGTGTGTGGTGTGAAACCGAGAAGTGCAAACTTATAGATCTGTGAGTATGAACGTGGCTTCTTCATGACAATCGTTTCTGTGTCTCTGTGTCTTACCTGGTTACAGTAAATCCCAGGTGGATGTAAAGACAGTAGCCACTTGGAATTGGCTTTTTTTCGCTAGGCACAATTCTCTGGAGATTCATCCAAGTTGTGGTAGTGGTGGTGCATTCTGCTCTTTTTTTTTTTTTTTTAGAATTTTTTGCTATAGAGTGCGTGTGCTCACCAGAAAGACAGAGAGACAGAAAGCAAGAAATCACCCCCCAGGGAAGATGGCCATGCAGCAATCCCTTCTCCTCTAGGGATCTTAGGCATGTGCGCACACACACCCAGCATGAGTTTAAGCCACCGGGTCCGGGACTCGAACTGCTGTTGACTACACAGGGGTCCAGCGACACAGCCATTACACCAACTGCTGGTCCCGTGTTCCGTTCTTTTGCTGAGTATATTCCCTAGTCTGGATGTAACAGTTGGGCCATCGAAGGACATCTGGGTGGTCTTCTAGCTTTCACTACTATAAATAATGCTACAGAGCACGCGTGTACAGGGCTTGTTGCTGGTGTTTATTTATTTATTTAATACGAACACTGGATTTCATTTGCGAGGCCGTATAGTGGTTTCTTATTTCGATTTTTAAAACAGTTTATTCTGTTTGTCCCGAGGAGAGAAGCAGGCACCCTGGCAGCATCTCTTTATGTCGCGATCTCCGCCCACCCCACCCTCAGCCTTCCAGCAGCTCAGACCAGGGGTGTCCCGGCGTGTTGAAGTTGGCCTGGGATCTGAACCCTGACCCTCCTGTGGCTCCATGTCACAGAGCAGCGCCTGGCTGGCTGTTCCACTGGAGCCGAGCCACAGGGTTAGCGTTGAAAGGAACTGCCAAGCCGTTTTCCACAGTTGGCGCATTTAGCATTTCCACCAGAAGCGCGGGCGTGGCCCTCGCCAGCCCTGGCCTGTGATGACCCTGTGTCCGCGTTCTTACGGGCACGCAGCAGCTCACAGTGGCTCCGACTGGCATTTCCTCACGGCCACTGATGTGCTTTTCCACATGCCCACTGTCACCTGCGTCTCCCCTTCAGTGACACAGCCCACGTCCTCTGCCATCCTCTGATCAGGCGTGCGGGTTATTTCACGCTCACTGTCACCTGCGTCCCCCCTTCAGTGACACAGCTCACGACCTCCGCCATCCATCCTCTGATGGGGCGTGCAGGTTATTTTACAGCTGAGTTTTGGGTGTTCCTCATCTATTCTCTCTCTCTCTTTTTAAAATTTTTTATTTAACTTTATTTATTTATCTAAATTTGACCAGAGAGGGACAAAATGAGAGAGAATAGAGAGAGGGATCGTGAGAAAGCGAGCTGCCAGGTCCGGGACTCAAACCATGGTTGGCCATGTGGGAGTCCAGTGCCCTAAATGCCACCTGCCGGCCCCCTTACCTATTCTCTCAGCTGGTCCTGGATTGCCCTGAAGCTTGCAAGTCTTTTCTCCCAGTCTGTAGCCCCCCGCCCCCCCCCCCCCCCCCTCCTAACAGGGTCTTTCACTGAGCAAAAGCTGTTCATTCTAACGCAGTCTGAATTGTCCATTTTTCTTTTATGGGTTGTGCTTTTGAGGTCAAGCCTAAGAAATGTTTGGGTCCCGTCTAAGAACTGTTTAGAGATTCTAAATCCCTGGGATCCTGAGGTTTCGGGCACGTTTCTTTCTCAAACCCTTATGCTCTGACATTTGGCGTAGGTTCGCGATCTCGGCAGGGTTCACCTCCGCGCGAGGTGTGAGCCGGGGTGGAGGCGCACCCTTTGGGGTTTGGATGTCTCATGGCTCCAGTGAAAGGGCTCGTTTTCTTTTGCACCTTCGTCAAATTCAGTCGGGCATGTTTGTGGGTGCATTTCCGGGGCCTCTGCCCTCTGCCATTGATCTGTGAATCTCACCGCCTGCCAACACCAGACAGTCTTGGTAACTGCGGATATGTAAAAGTCTTGAACGGGGATTGAGTTGGGCTAGTGGTTAAGGGAGCCAGATCCCACTGATCGTGGTTCGAATCCTGGCCCAGCTGCTTGGAAACATGTTCCTCTTAAGAAAGAAAGGGGGGGAGGGAGTCTTGCTACGTCATGACCCTCCCACCGCAGGGTCTGAATTAGTGGCCGAACATACGTGTCCCGTACGTTCAGGCTGGCCCAGGACCTGAACCCGGGCCTCCCAGGTAACCTCTCGCCCCCCAAGCAGAGGTTGGGTCTGTGCCAATGTGGCTAGACCCTCCAAGCCTTTCACTGGTGTAAATCTTAGTCCAGCTCCCGAAGCTCTTCAGGACGTGGGCCTGGTCACCTCTCAGCCTTGTTTTCGGCTGTTCTTTGTCCCCCACGGAGCAGCCACCCTGGACGAGGTTGCGCTCCCTCCCCACGTCCCGCTTCTGTGGTGCACTGCTCTGTGCACGGAACAGCGCTCACGCTCCCTGGCGCTGCCAGCCCTTCTCACTCAGGCATCTCCTCCTCCCAGAAGCCCACCGTGAGCTTTCTCCCCAGTTAGGTCTCCGTGTGCCACCACTGGCCCCCACCCTGACCAGCCTGCTTCTCCCACTAGCCAGGAGCTCCTTGGGGCGGGGACTGTGGCTGGTTAGGAGAGTCCGTCATGAGACCCGGGGTACAGCAGTGCTGTGCACGGACTGGCTGTCGAGTGAGGCTAGAGCAAACTGTCTCAGACTATGGCCCCGCCAGGGGGCTGTGCGTCCCTCCCCTGCAGAGCTGCCACCTCACCGTGCGAGATGAAGCCACCCCGTGCTTCCCCGCTGCGTCCCCCCGGAGGGCGGCTGTGCTTCGCCTGCTGTAATCCTGGAGAAAACTAGAGCGTGGGGATTAGCTTCAGTATTGACTTTTTATTACTGAAAATTTTTATTTTACCCTTGTTCATAGTTCTTTTAGAACTACTTATGCCCAGCAGGTTTTAAAAATATCATCTGTTACTTCTGTTCATACATAAAATGGAAGATCCACGCGGAGCAGACGGTTAGGATGGCCCCGACCCCTCACGCGCGGCACGATGATGTCCGTCTCTCCCAGACAACACCCTGTGGGTGACGAGAGCTTTTGTCACGCAGCAGTTCTTAGAATTCGCCATGACCACGGCATTTCCTGCTGCGGCACGTCGCCCGTGTCACGGCACGTGCTGGTGGCGTTCACACGCTCGGACACTCAGACTCCTCCAGCTCTCCCACTGGAGACTGAGGACACAGTAACACTGACTTTAAGGCCCCCCAGCCCAGCACCATAAAGACGTGGGAGACAGTGCCCGCGGCGGCGATGCACCAGTGAGGGCCCCGCTGTGAGCGCTGGACACCACGTGGAGGCGCCGGGTTCTCGTCCTGGGCGGCCCAGCACTCTGGGCGTGTGGGCACGCCTGTGCGGCCGGGGGAGGAACACGGGGGAAGGCCCTGTTGGGGATGCCCGGCCCTCTGTCTCCCATGAAGGTAATAAACTGAAAACGAAAGGTAAGTGGGGAAAAGTAAATCTTAAAGTTAACAAAATATGACATATGTACTCCTTTTTCAATCATCTCAAGTCATTTTTACCTTTTTTTGTTAAGGTTTTAGCCATAGGCTCGTGTGCTTGCTAGAGAGGGACAGGAAAAAGTGAGAAGCTACCCCCCCCCATGGGCGGGGCCACGCCACAGTCCCTTCTCCATTCTCCTCTCTGGATTTTGGGCACACACACACCCCTGGCATGATTTTCAGGCTGCCAGGTCTGGGATTCGAACTGTGCAATCAGCTGGGTGGGATCCAGTTGCCTTAACCACCACACCCCTGGCTGGCCCCATCATTTCCACCTTCTATTCAGCTTCCGTGTGGTCACGTGCCATCTCAGTTCTGTCTCCACTGGCTTCCCCGATCCTGCACCAGGGTCTGCTGTCTGCTGTGACTGTCACGGTCCTCACGCTCCGAGGGCAAGTACCCCCCTCTTGTTTTATAAGGCTATTGATCAGGTTTATTTTTATTTTCTCTGTATAAACTTTAGAATACATTTATCAAGTTCTTTAGAATTTTGAGTAGGATTTCACTGAATGTATAATTTGTAACATAATAAAATTAATATTAAGTTGGGACCAGCAGTTAGCATAATGGCTGGACTCCCACGTAGTCGACTGCGGTTCGAGTCCCGGACCCAGTGGCTTAAACTCACGCTGGGTGCGTGTGCGTGCGTGCCCAAGATCCCGAGAGGAGAATGGAGGAGAAGGGATTGCGGTGTGGCCATCCCCCCTGCGGGGTGATTTCTTGCTTTCTATCTCTCTCTCTCTCTCTCTCTCTCTCTCTCTCTCTGGTGAGTGCATGCGCTCTATAGCAAAAACCTCTCCAAAAAAAAAAAAATTAATATTAAGTAGTTTATCTTCTAGGTGGATATAAATAAATTACTTACAATGTATTGTATGTTATATAAAAGTATCATACTATATAGTAACATATTATTAATACAGATTAATTAATATAGGTTAGTACACTACTTTATAATGTAGTAAAATTCACATTATATTAATCTATATTAATTAATAGATTCATTGGTAATATCTTTATTATAGGCTAAGGTAACTATTTCAAAGGAATGATGTCTTAATAAATGTCTCTCTTTAATTCAGATCTTCTTGTAGTGTTTTTTTTTAAGTCATGTTTTTATTTTTGAAATTGTTCTATAAGGTATGTGAGAAATAGAGAGATGAAAAGTAAGAAAGCACCCCCCGGCAGGGATGGCCATGCCACAATCCCTTCTCCATTGTTCTTCTAAGGTTTTGAGCGTACACGCACCTGTTCCTGCCATGTTTTTCAAGCTGCTGGGTCAGGGATCCGAACAGTGCAGTCGACCATGTGGGATCCAGCCACCTTAGTCACCACACCACTAGCTGGCCCTAAAGTCACGTCTGTTGATTTATAATTCACATGTAGTAGAAGTCACTCCTTCTGGGGAAAGCTTTCTATGTGTTCTGACAAACATGCAGCTGTGTCACCAGCGCCACTGTGAAGACAGGGACATGCTCGGGAATGCTCAGTAATAAGCTTGGAACCCCCACTGCTCCCACCTTAGGCCCCTTAGAAAAGACCTGGGAGGTGTCAGCGAACCCAAGGGGTTGGTGGTGGGGCAGGTGGGAGCTGGCTTTGCGCATGACCAAACACTATTTTCTTTTTTTAAAGGCAGAGTTCTTCTGTGGGGTCTGGGACAAGAAGTGGCCTCCGTTCTATCATGAAGCAGTAGATTCTAAGTTAGTCTCGAGGAGCGGGTTGATGCTTCGTAGTCGCCTGTTCTCAGCGATTTTGTGCTTGTATCCTTTCTCCTCGGCTTCCCGGCCAAGGTCGGTGGTGGTGGTGGAGGTGGAGGTGCTGGTGGGGTGGCGTGTGTACGTGTTTTAGCCCTGAACTCTCTGTGTTGAGAGGGGAGATGCGCCTGCCGGTGGCTAGGACAGAAGCAGCAGACTGCGTGGAAGTCCTGGCGGCAGCTGCCCCGGCCCCAGGGCACAAGATGCAGAAGGTGAGGCCCGGGGCAGAAGGGGAACAGCCTGCAGATGGGAAGGGTGGGCAGGTGGCTGCACGAGGGTGCAGGGACTGGGGTGGGGTGGATGTCAGGGGGAGCCCCCTCCTCAGGTACAAAGGGTGCCCTGCTGATGGCTGGGCAGCTCCAGGAGAGACTGCTGACATTCACGGGTGGGCCCAGGAGGGTGCGAGCCAAGCAGGGAGCAGCTGGACCCAGGCTCTGGCCGCTTTTCCAGAATCAAGATACACACGTATTTTTAAGAGGTTTTTGGCTTAGGGCATGTGTACTCACTGGAGGGAGAGAGACAGGCAGTGAGAGGGAAGTGAGAAATCACCTCCCAGGGGATGATCATACTGCAATCGTTTCTCCATTCTCCTCCCAGGATCTTGGGCACACACGCACACTTACCTGGTATGAGTTTCAAGCCACCTGGTATGGGACTTGAACCACGGTCGGCCATGTGGGAGTCCAGCAATGTAACCACTATACTATCTACTGGCCCCAAATCAAGATATTTTAAAGCAAGACTTGAGTCCTGTTGGACACCAGGAAGGACTCCTTCTCCAGGCCATCTGTAATTGCATGTGACCGTATAACCCCTCTACCCCTCACGGTCACGTTCGTCCCAGCCCCGCTGGCTGGCTGGGGCCAGAGTCACCGCATTGTTACGAGGGCCCTATTTTGCAGCAGGCACAGACAGAATACAGCCCAGCCTATAAAAGGCCCTGTCCTGGGGGAGAGAACTAACAGATGACCCTCAGAACACAGGTGGCAAGTGCCGCAGCCTCAGGGCACATGCGCAGAACGATGCTGTGGACCAGTGCCTCCCCCACATTAGCCACACACACGCGCGTGCGGGTGTGAGACTGCAGGGCAAGGCGCCCTCGCGACACGGCTGTTGGGAGGAGGGTGGGACCACCACGCCCCTCTGACTCCGAAGGCCTGGCTCTTTCTGGAAGGACTCGCAGGTGTGAGGTTCGCTGGGGGAGACTCCTGTGCAAGGCAGAAGGGGAGAGAGCAGGACCGGGCAGGGACCGCCTCCCGAGGGGCCGCCCTTGGACTCAGCCGGCCCTTCCCCAGGAGCCAAGGCCACCCAGAAGGCCGAGTGGCCACCTTCACAGCTGCCTCAAGGACACGCATGGGCCCCGCAGGAGGGTCCTGGGCTCTGTGTCCCCCACACCGGGGGCTGAAGCGCAGAACGCCTTGCTCACACTGCAGACTGCGGGTATGAACTCAAAGTGCTCAAGGGGACACCTCCTGGGCGGCTCGGGTCCACCTGGTTCATTTTCCTCCCGCGGGTCGGGCTCAACCTTAAGAGGGTTCATATTCTGCCTGGGGGTAGGGCAGACCCAAGCTGTGCCCCTCCTATGGCTCCCCAAGAAGTTCCCAGGTAAGCCTCAGAGCAGCCCACCCCACGGTGCCAGGCAGCAGACCCCAGGGCCCTGGCCTCCCAGCCGCCTTGCTCAGAGCAGGTTGCCATGGCGACCAGCCAGTATGTCCAGGCAAGACCCTGCCTGAGCCGGCCCAGCACAGCTTCCGGGTGGGAAGGAGACGCGGAGCTCCCATACAGAGCCGGTGAGATGGCGAGGAGAGGGACCAGAGCGGGGAGGGCCGGGTACGGCAGCAGGCCAGAGAGGGTCGCTGCTCCTGGGAAGTGGGGTGTTCTGGATCTGGAACTTTCATCTGGGGTGGGGCTGCAGGCGGGAGCTGCCTTTGCCCTTGCACACGGGCGTCTCCAGTGACTGCTGCAGGCCTGGCGACCCCACAGGGCCCTCCGAAGGGAAGGCAGCGGTCCACAGACGCGGCTGCTCCCCTCTGCACTCAGCCGAGCACAGGAGCAGGAACAGGAGCAGGAGCAGGAGCAGGGCGGGCCTCGGCGTTTTACAGGGACCGGCATGGGCACACCGTGCCGCACTCGGTCCGGTCAGTGGCTCTACACTGCCGGCTGTTCTTCACATACCCACGCCTGGTTCCTCGCCTGGCCCGTCCTCAGACTGCCCCCCCAACTTGTCGGAGGGTCCACCTTAGAAACCTTTCTGAATCTCAAAATGGCTGCAGTCCTGCCAGACCTCAAG
This sequence comes from Tupaia tana, assembly GCA_026018925.1. Lineage (NCBI taxonomy): Eukaryota > Metazoa > Chordata > Mammalia > Scandentia > Tupaiidae > Tupaia > Tupaia tana. Next base: position 67,330,573 of record JAKSZU010000011.1, read on the forward strand.
CTGGCCTGCTTCAGAGGTACCGGGGTACGGGTGGGGCTGTGGGGTACAGGCAGGAGTGCTGGGCACCCAGCATCTTTGACTCTCGCTTCAGTGGCTCGGACACTCCCGGGTAGTGGCGCTTCATTCGCTCTGCCTCTCCCCGCATGTCCCCCTTCCTGCCCACGTCAATCCTGTCCTGTCTCTTACAAGGACACTGGCCATCGCGTCGGACCCATACGCAGAGCCAGGAGGGCTCACCGACATCCTGAATTATGCCCACAAGAGTCTTTTTCAAATAAAATCTCGTTTGAAGGTTTTGGGGATCAGAACATGAATGTATCTTTCGGGGACCACCCCCCATTCTACCTGCTACAGGCACAGAGAAGAGTGGGCTCCGGGGGAGGCCCCAGCCTCGGAGCTGCTTGCCCTCACCCCAGTGCTGCCCGTGGGTGCTCAGGTCCCCCGCTCTCCCTCTGCACGGCCCGCCTGGGCCTCCCTTTCTAGTGGGCTGTCTGCCCCGTCGCCCTTGCCGCCTATGAGAGGAAAGTCCCCCTTGCTAGTCCAGCCTCGTCCCTGCAGCAGTCCGGGCGTCTACTAGCTGGATACACAGGTCATCTGTCCTCCTGTCACAGACGGAAAGCCCATGATGTGCCCCACAGTGAGCCGGCTCTGGAGACATGAGCGAACAGGTGCAGGGTGAGTCCCGGCTCAGAGCTGCCTGAGCTGTTCGAGGTCAGACCCCGTGACCTCCCCACCCCTCGCTTTCCCCAACGATGCGATGGAGGGAATGCGGCCCCGTGTTCTTAGGACTAAAATCCCAGCTCTGGAAGGCTTACCTCCCACCCCCTTCTGGCAATCTCACTCCACTAATAATAGACTTAATTATTTAAATTTAATTTGTTAGAGGTTTGATGTTTAATTTGAAAAGACTAATGAATGATTAACATTTAATAAATAATAAAATTTAATATGTATTAACTTGCGTTTAAATGCATAAATGATTTAATTTCTGAGTTCAGTGTCTATTTTTTAAAAATAAAGCAGGAATCACTCCTCAGAGCTCTCGTACCCCGAGCACGTCCTCGGCGCGACCGCATCCCTGCTCCCGTCAGTGAGGACAGCTCTTCGTGGGGGTCCTGGGTCCGTGTGGAGAGGGTAATTCCACCGGCAAAGAGGATGTGGGGCCACCCCTGTGCTTCCCCAGATCCGGGGGCCCGAGAGCACGGAGGAGGCTCTTACCGTGTAGCCACATCGTATGTTCCCAGCGAATAAACTCCCCCGGGGTGGCCACTGCAGCGGGGGTGACCTGCCACCAGGGCGGGGAAGGAAGGTGTTGTCTTAAGAACAAGTCTTCTTTTTCTTCTTTAAGAGGGAGTCTTGTAACGTTGCCCAGGGCTGGGCTTGAGCACCCACCCTCCTGCCTCCGCGTCCCAGATCGCTGGGCTGGCCCCAGGCTTAGGAGCGAGGCTCCTTGCAGGGAGGCGGGACGGCACGTCAGTGGACACGCGGCGCTTTTTGTTTTTATCCTCACTGATGTTCTGCTGGTGTCTATCGGGTCATCGATGTATTTTTCTATCCAAAAACGTGCTGTGACCCAGTAGTGACCAGTGAGGTTCTGGAGTGCAGAGCCGTCCCTGCGATACTGGCATGGAGGTCACTGGAAAGCACCCTGTGCCCTCCCCAAAGCACCATCCTCCAGGTGACGGGGACCCTGTGTCTCCCCGACGGTCACGTACCTGCCTCTCCCCAGGGCTGTGCTAAGCCACAGCCTGAGGGGCTGACTAATGGCGCCACATACTTCGGAAGGGAGCCATGGGTGGCTGCGTCCAGGGGGTCCTTGACGGCCTTTGCCAGGGGCTTAAAGTGCCCCCCACTTCCTTGCCCTTTCAGGGGCACGGGGCCTTCCCTGGTCATTCCGTCCTTGGAGCTGGGGTGAGGCAGCCTGGCCAGGGTGCCTGGAATTCTGGTGGGGCAGGGTCCTGGCACAAACATGTGGGTCACCTCCAGGAATGTTCCGGCTGCTGGGACAACTGCAGCCAAGCAGGGGCAGCCCCTGGATGCTCGTCAGCCCTGGCTCTGTCCCCCACCCAGGCAGGCTGGCACGGCAAGGGCACTGTGTTCTCAGGTCACTGAACGTGCCAGCCTCCACGTCGGCCCTGGACGCCCAGCGAGGGGGTCCGCCTTGCCTTCCCCAGCAGGATGCCTGGCACAGGGTGGCGCCCGGTCTCTGGGGAGAAGGCGCAGGGGTGGTGGAGAGACAGCCCAGCAGGCTCCAAGCTCCGAACTGACTGGTGCGCGGACCTGCTTAAGAGACGAGCCTGCGAGCCTGCGAGGAGGTGTTCTCAGCATGCTTCCCGGGCTGGCCCGCCCAGCCCCAGCCCCTCCCACCTGCCTGGGCACCCTCCCCAGCCGGCTGGGCAGGAGGCAGGCCTGCAGCCTCAGGGCAGGGAGAGTCTGCCCAGGAAGCCGAGGAAACACCGCCTGGCCGCGGCGCTAGTTCTCCCAGCCCCGTGCCTCCTCGGCGGCCTGGCGGGGCAGCTCAGGCTGAAGGATGGCGAGGAGCGGGAAGGGGAGAGAAGGAGCATTTCTGATCTCATTTTCCAGTATTTCAGCGGTGCCATAATCTATTTACCACACAATTTGTGTCACTTTGATAAGCGGCTGCTTCAAGACTGCATTTATTAAAATCAAGAGCAGGGACAGCTTTCAAGTCTCTCAAGAATTGTAATAAATGTTTGAAATTAGTCATCACGGTGTTTGCCATGGTTCGCATCAGACACTCCATCTCGGTGACGAATGATGGCATCTTGCGTGCCTCCTTTTTGGGTGACGCTGGGGAAGGCTTCTCCCGACACGGCTGCCTACAGGCCCAGACGGGATGGCCGGCAGGGCAGCGTTCCGGGCGCAGCTCAGCCTGTGAAATGCTCTTGTCACCTAAGCTCTGTGCTTAAAGGCCATGCACACCCCGAGGGGCTGGCCCCTTCCTCCTCTTCCCGCCCTTGAGAGGCCGCTGGCTCTTCTCATTCCCAGGGCCAGGGCAGCCCCTCCTCATCCCACGGTGCCATCGAGGACGCTGCAACTTTGCAGCTCGTGTGGTTTCCCTCGGGCTTCTGCTGTTATGGGAAGTGACCCCGGCCAGGCTCTCCAGGGCCTTGAGCCCCAGGGGGAGAGGGGATCCTCACAGCCACGAGATGCGTATTCAGAGCGCGTGCAGGAATCTGGGGTGGACCGTGACTTTGAGGGCCATGCTCCCCCTCCTCCGCGGCATCTGGTGTGGCGCGTGGCAGTCCGTGCCTCAGTGTGCCAGAAGATGCCAGCAGGGCACAGACAAGCCCGGAGCAAGGCCCGGGCAGCTGGGCCTGGCAATGGGCAGGCGACAAGGGTAGGACCAGGCCGTGTACCCGCTCTGACTCTCCAGGGGGTTTACCTGGGGCTCTCCCTGTGTGCCCCAGTTCGAGGGACTCTCCGGCTGGCCGGGCCCAGAAGGGACGCCCAGGCCCTTTTTCTGTCCCAGGAGACCCCAGAGGACCCCCCATGGCAGCTGTCGCGTCTCCTTCAGCTCCTCCCGGCTCTGGTGGCCGCTTTTTCTCCATGACCTTGACTGTTTGGTGACTAACTGGCCGGCCACTTTGCGGACGTTCCTCTCCTGGGATCCTTCTGGCATTTTCTTTGTAATGAGGCTGGGGTTCTGGCTTTGGGGAGGAAGAATGCGGGGCTCAAGCGCGTTTCAGCACAGCGTGCCAAGGGGGCGTGCTGAGACGGCCTCGGCCGTGTGCTTGGGGGGCGTCCGTCCTGCCCTCCCCGTGAAGCTGCACACCCCGCGCTGCCATCCCTTCCCTTGGCGTGTCCCACGGTGTCCTTTCTTCTCTAACCAAACTGCCGTAGCACGAGCAGGGCTTCCCTGACTCCTGCGACGTGTTCTGGATTAGCAGGCCTGAGTGAGTCACGGGAACGCCCAAATCTGTAGCCAGCGGGTCAGAAGTGAGGGTGGCCGGGGAGGCCCCACGCCGGCAGCTGGCGTCTGCAGTGGCGCTGGCTTCGTGGATGACAATGCCCTTCACTGGTGATGGCTCAACCCAGGAGGTTGGCGTGAGAACAGCACCACAGAAACTGGCTGCCGCCACACGCCGTCCACTTACCAGTTAGTTCCAGTACAGATCGGTTTCCCGCTGTTAACCCCAACCTCTATGGACAGCCTCTCCGGCGCCCGTGTGCAGCCCTGCTGCTCGGCCCACGGACTCCGTGGTCTCCTGCGCACACGGTGCCCGGGTCGGCATCTCCCCCCACCCCTTCAGTGAGACTGTCTCTGCATGTCTGGGATTCAGTTCGTCTTTGGTCTCGTTCTGCTTTCTGTCAAGGGAATCCCCCCTCCTGGATGAGCGTTTGAACAGCCTGAGGCTCACTGTGCTAAAAAGTCCGACGGGTTTGGGCGAGTGTGCGGTGTGGTGCGTGCCCACCTTTACGGGATTGCCTAGCACAGGTCCACACACTGAAAACAAAACGAAAGAAGCCCCCTGGCTTTCCCTCAATTTTTTCTTTTTCTTTTTTTTTTTTAGAGGTTTTTTTTGCTATAGGGCGCGTGTGCTCGCCAGACAGACAGAGAGACATAGAGACAGAAAGCGAGAAATCACCCCCCAGGGGGATGGCCACGCCGCAATCCCTTCTCCTCCATTCTCCTCTCGGGATCTTGGGCACACACGCACACGCGCCCAGCCTGAGTTTTAAGCCACCGGGTCTGGGACGCGAACCGCGGTCAACTATGTGGGAGTCCAGCGACATAGCCATTACGCTAACTGCTGGTTCCCTCCCTCAATTTTTAGAAACTATCAAATACACCAGGTATAACGGATCGTGAACGCAGAGCGTCCTGTGGAAGCATGCAGCCGGAAGGTCCTGAAACGTGACCGCCGCTACAGCAGGACGCGGACCCTGTGAGCACGCCAGGCCGGGCCCATCCAGGCGCTCCCCTCCCCTCCTCCTCCTGCCCCCCGCGCGCACAGGTTCTGGCATGATAAGGGGGGAAGACCGAACGTGGAGGTCACCCCTGAAAAGTCCCCTCCTGCCCCTCCCAGGACGTTCCGTCCCTCCCCCGCAGTACTGATCCTGCAGCCCCGGAGTCCTCACGAAGCCAGTCACAGGCTCTGCCCCTCCACGGTGAGGCCCAGTGCCCTCCCTCCACCTTCAGCCCCCGCTGGCCTGTGGTGGCCCCAGCCTTGTCATCTAATGGCCATCGAGCAGCTGGAATACTTCGTTCACAATGCAAATCTGGCCCCGCCCTTCCTCCCTCAGTCCTTGGGAGAGCTGAGCCCGCAGGTGACAGGTGACGCCCAGGTGCACACAGCCTGGCAGGCGTGGGCCTAGTAGTCCTGGCTAACTCAGCATCTCTTGAGATCTTGCCCCCACACACCCCTTCTGAGAAGCCTCCCCTGACCACCATCCCTGGGGAGCCCATCTTTCGTTCTTTGTGGGCCCAACCCTGTGCCCCCTCCTTCTGGTCCTTGCCACAGCTGCCCGCTTTGGTGGGCCAGAGGTCTCTGAGCAGCTCCTCTCCAGAACTGACGTCCGTCCGTGGCGATGAGGGCCCAGCCCTGGTGCCGCGGACACAGGGAGCGCGGGAGCACACAGGCAGCAGGCAGCCAGGCGTTCCTGCTCACGGCACCCCTTCCCCCCGCAGGCTCACCTCCCTTCCCAGGTGTGCTCTGCCGGGGCTCCTCCAGCCCGCACGGGTCTCCAGCCCAGTATGGACAAAGCATCGCTCCTCACCACGGCCGCTCACTCATGCCACCCTCCCGCTCCTCCCTGCGGGCCTGCCTCAAAGAGGTCCCCACACAGGCCCGTGTTTCTGGGCCACCTGGCTAAGGCCCTGGTTTTTATCCTCCCTCTTGCCTTTTTATTTTTTTAAGTTTTTTTCTTTAGGGTGCATGTGCTCACTGAAGAGAGAGCGAGATGGAGACAGAGATGGAAGGAAAGTGAGAAATCACCCCTCAAGGGGATGGCCACGCCACAGTCCCCTCTCCTCCATTCTCCTCTCGAGATCTTGGGCACACACGCACACACATCCAGCTTGCTTCAAGCCATCGGGTCCAGGACTTGAACCTCGGGCAGCCACATGGGAGTCCAGTGATCAATCACTATGCCATCTGCGGGTCCCTCCCCCTTGGCTTTGGCTTCAGTGCGGAGAGCCCACGCTATATCTTGGTTTGAAGGCACCCGGGCCTTTCCGCTCGGTGTTCCCATGGGAGTCTCTGACCGTGCCTTCCGTTCCTCCGTTCTCGCTCTGGCCGTCGCTTTTGCTTCTTCCTCGCCTCCGTCTCTCCCCGCTCCTTGTCTGGAAACTGTCTTTGGGGCATTCTCGCTGCTAATACCTAGACATCAGCTCCCTGCTGCTCTGCATGGAAGTCTGACCTTGGGCAGAGCTGCGGCTGCGGGTGCGTGTGCTGCGCCTGCATTTCATCATCGAGCAGCCCAAGGCTCACGAGCCGCAGACCCGGTTCCCCAGCCCCTGCCTCGGGATGGTAATGAACCTCTGAGAAGTAGCTAATCAATAAATTGAACAAATAACTCGGCAGCTAACCCTCTCTGTCAGCACCTTAATTACGATGCAGAAATAAATTGGGGAGTGGGGATGAGAGCTGGGGGGTGGGGCCAGGAGCTTATTATTAACCCCTGATTTCCTGGTAGGGTGGGCAAACTGCGGAGGAAGGGCTGGGGTTTGAGGGACTGGGCTTTGATTTCTGGGAGGGGACAAGAGACAGGAGCCGGTTCGTCTGTTTTTCTTACCGGTCTTCCCAGATGGATGAGACCAGCTTCTGGGGGGCTGCCCCACGCTCCCGGAGGCCCCCGGTTTGGAGAGAGCTCCTCCTCGCACGTTTCGGGCCACACCGAGGCTGTGGGTCTGTGCTGGGCCCTGGAGGCGGTGAGCAATGGGAGGGAGACTGTGGACCACAGTGCGGGACAAGGCTGGCCCTGCTCTACTGTGGCCCTGCCGAGCTGGGAGACCTGGGGCAGAGCACACGCCCTCTCTGGTGTACTGTAGAGTCTGTCCCGGGGAGTCCCACCACCTGGCTCGCAGGGTCCTTGTGAGGACCGCTGAAGTACGGGGTGGTCCTAGAGCTGGAAGTGGGGCCCCCACACGTGTGGGTTCTTGCTCTATCTGTCCCCCCATGCCTCGCGACACCTTCTCTTGCCTCCCTGGTCAGTCTGAGACTGACTCCCTTAGGTGGTCTCCAGAGAGGCTGGAGTTAGACCTCTGGGCCCCCTGGGTGCTCAGAAGCCACTGGTGCCTCCCAGTGGTGAGAGGGCCCTGGAACCTTGCCCCTGCAGGCCCCACCTGCATACCCAGCTGCCCCTGCCTGTGACACTCCTGCAGAACAGGATTCTCCCTGTGCAAGAGGCCCTGGTACCCTGGTGCCCCACTGCCCATCACAGCGGTGCCTGGCCAGGCTCAGCACCCTGGGCGGGCTCGGAGCGGGTGGGAGGTGGGCAGATGGCCGGCCTGCACTGACTCCCACACTACCAGGCCCTTCTTGAGAGGAAAGTGACATTATTTTGAAAACCACAGGAGCCTCAGCTGTCAGAGATGGTGGGTGCAGTAACTGTCCCCCTCAGCCAAGAACCCACCGGGTCTCTGCAGCTCCGAGGTCTCCCCGTCACCCCTCTGAGAAAGGTGGGTTATTCCGAATCCTCGACAGGCCAGGCGGCCCCCCGATGCTGCTGGAGGGGCGGGGGGCGTCCCGCTCTCTTGGTTTTCCTTTCTTCTGGGGGGCCACTGTCCATTAATACATTTTTATTTTAAAATATTACATAAGGACTATTTGACTATTACAGAAAAATTAAAATTGAGCTGAACGGAAAGAGAAACGACGGCCAAGATTATGGCGTGTGTTCCGGTGCAGGTTTCTCGAGGGCTTTCCTCTTCCCTGCTCTGTAATCGAGGGAGTGGCGTGTGTCACACACACACGCATGTGCGACGGGAACAGGCAGCAAGAAGCAGGATGCTGGGACGCTGGGTGGCGGCAAGCTGCCCGCCTCGGCCGGAATTTTCCACGGTGGTAGATAAATCTCTGCGCAGCGGCGGACACGGCGAGGCCCGGAGCGAGGCGGCGGCGTGAGCTCGGTGTTCCCCGCACCGGGAGAATATTTACGGCTCCTTCTCGGTGTGAAGTGTGGCTCTCCAGAACCCACGACGGTCACCGGAAAGTCGGGGATTTACGGTGTCTTAGAGCGTGTTCCGGCAGGCAGGCAAGGCGGCGTCCAGCCAGGGAGCCCCGGAGTGGGGAGTCGGGGAGCAGCTGGCTGGGAGGCAGCCCCAGCCCTGTGTCTGTGCCAGCGCGGGTCGTGCCTGTCGCGTGCGTGTGGAACATATGCTCGGCGGGCGTGGGCGGAGAAGAGCTGTGAATCACAGTTCAGGCTCCGCGTCCGCTGCTCGGGCTAATTGCTTCGTGGTTTTACACGCGGACGCGGCTCATTGACGCCGGAGGGTCCCGCTAGACTACGCCCGGATCCCAGAGTCCCGGCAGTGGGCGGTGGGCAGCGGGGCGAGGGCCTCCGAGGGAGTAAGGTCATTGTCGCCGTTTTCAGTTGAGGGAGCCAACAACCGAAGCGTCGTTGTTACTGAGTGCGCCTGTGTGTCGGGGATGCTGTTCCGAATGTCACTTCTTGTGTGTCCCTGAGGGGACCTCGGCCTGGCTCACATCGCCTGAGCTAGTCTCGAATCGGCCCCAGTGACTGGCTCCTAGCTGGCAGGGGCGCTGTCCGCAGTGACACTGGCGTCCACCCCCTGACCTCACTGGACTGGGGGTTCCCTCGGCTCAGGCCCTGGTGGGCCCTCAGGAGTGTGAGTCATGCATTTATTTGTTCATTTGCTCAGCACGTCCTGGAGAGGGCACCCCGGTTTGAGCCTGTTATGTGACACGGCTCTGAGGCCGCAGAGGAGACGAAAGCAAAGCCTCCCGCCCAGGATTCCGTCTTAGCAGGCACTGGAACAGCGGTCGCCGAGACAGGCGCACCCTGGCAGCGGCCGCCAGCTCTGTCCCTGGCAGAGCCGCGGGCTCCAGGCCAGGCCCTCGCCCTGCACTGGAGCTGTCCCCAGCTCTGGGAAAACAGGTGGTGGCACTCGGAGTGCCCCGATTCCAGGCGGCGCTAAGGAGAAAGCGGCAGCCTGAACCGTGCTGTCCTGGAGCTGCCGCTGACGTTCCGGGGCAGTGGGCAGGGGATGAGCCCAGACGGAGAGAATGAGCCCCGCGAAGGGAGAGCCGGGCTTTTCAGGAGAGTGCCCGCGAGTAACCACGGGCCTGAGGGCGCCGCTGCTGGGGATGGCCAGCCATGCTCCCTGTGGCAACGCCTGGTGAAGAGCGGGTGCTACTCCCCAGGCACCTCCCACGCTCAGTCATGAAACAGGAGAGGAGTCGGGGCCTGAGAGAGACCAGGCGGACATGGCCCTCACTGAGTGGCCAGGGCCAGCCCCAGGTTGGGGACGACAACGGTGGCCATCTCCTGAGACGTTGCTTCTCTGGGGATCCCGTCAGACACGCACAGCCTCAGCCTGAGCACAAAGAGGTGTCAGGAAAAGCCCGACTAAGGACGGTCTACACAGTAGCTGGCCTGTGTCATTCAGAGATGTGGCGGGTAAAAGGACAAGGAAAGGCCGGGGAGTCATTTCGGATTAAAGGACGGCTAAGAGCGAGCGTGATCCCCAGCTAGGTTCTGGACCAGGCCGCTCGTGACGAAGGACGCCACTTGGCTAACCAAGCACCGGAAGGCGGACCGTGCGTTAGGTGACAGTATTCATTACAGTCACCACACGGGCTCCCTGCCGTGAGGCTGGTGTCTGTGCCTGCCCTGGAGTGGCTCTTACCAGCCCCAGCAGAACTTCTGCTCATGTGGAACCCTCTGGAAAGTCCTTTTGCTGTCATTTCTACACTATCGTCCTAACATAATCATTTCACAGCTATTTTCAGATTAATTTTATGTAAAATCCCCATCATAATGTGGACAATAGATTTTTTTCCCAACAGAGAATTTTTTTAAGAATTATTTATTTAGTTAATTCCATTTGTTATTATTATTTTTAAATTTGTCCAGAAAGAGACAGAGAAGAGAGAGAAACGGAAAGGGAGAAAGCAAGCCATCGGGTCCAGGACTGGAACCGCAGCTGGCCACGCGGGAGTCCAGAGCCTTTAACCACCACGCCACCTGCCAGCACCCTCCCCACAACAGAGAATTTTACTTTTTTTTTTTTTTTTTTTTTGGTCTGTTAAATGTGTCTTCCCATCTATAAACTCTTACGTGGGGCAGTTGCCCTGACCCTTCGGCTAGGTACCAGCACGTGCCCTGTCCTTCCATAAAGGAACGGCATCAGCCTTCATCTGTGGGGTGCTCCCACCCCTAACCCGGGGGCTTGCTCCCCCGACATTTTTCCTGTCTCCTCTTCCTCTGCTGTGCCTTGCCGCAAGAAGGGGCAGAGCCCGCAGCTGCTGAGATGCGAGGACCGCTAGTCCTCTTCCTCCAGTTTGCAACGCACCTCTGATTTTTTTTTAAGTTTTTACCATAGGGTGGGTGATCTCACCAGAGAGAGAGAAAGTGAGAAATCACCCCTCCACCCCAGAGGGATGGCCACATGCAATCCCTTCTCCTCCATTTTCCTCTTGGGATTTTGGGCATGCACACACTTATGCCTGGCAAGATTTTGAACCCACTGGGTCCGGGACTCAAACCGTGGTTGACCATGTGGGAGTCCAGCGCCTTAACCACTACGTCACCTGCTGGCCCCAGCAGCTCTGATCTTAAACTTTGTTATTCTCTATGGAGTCCCCTGCTTCATGTTCGGTTTCAGAGGCCCTTCTAGCAACACCAGTGGTAAATTTCCTGATGCTGATCACCGTCCTGCAGTTCTGTAAGAGGATGTCTTCATGCTTAGGAAAATGTGCACTGAAGGACTTAGAAGTGGAGCACGGGGTCTGCAACTCACTCCCGAAAGGTTCAGGGACACGGCAACCAAGCTCGGTCAGAGAGCTGGTGATGGAGCCCAGAATGCAGACACTGGCGACTCTGGGGGAGGACAGCTCAGTGACCTGGTGACTGTGGGAGAGGACAGCTCGGTGACCTGGTGGCTCTGGGAGAGGACAGCTCGGTGACCTGGTGACTGTGGGAGAGGACAGATTGGTGACCTGGTGGCTCTGGGAGAGGACAGCTCCACGATGTGGTGACTCCAGGAAAGGACAGCTCAGTGACCTGGTGACTCCGGCAGAGGACAACTCGGTGACCTGGCGACTCTGGGAGAGGACAGCTCCGTGATCTGGGATCCGTGAAGTGCCCCGTCTTACAAAGTGGACCTGCCTGATCGTGACCCTTCAGGGCAGTCATTACAGACACTTCTAAAAGAGCAGGGCCATTGGGGGGCTTTGCTGTTTGCCTTTTCTCCTGTGAGAACTCTGGTAGCAAAAGAAACTCGATTTCCCTTGTTCCCCTCCTTCCTTCCTCCTTCCCCTCCATCTGCCCACCCTCTGCCCACTCAGCGCCTCGTCCTTCTCCCTGTCTCTCTCTTCTCTGATGCCATCCCATTCTCACTGCTTTCTTTCCCTTCCTTCCCCCTCTCTTTTTGTTTCACTTCCAAATTGCTTTGATGTGATAAAACAATTCACTCCCCTTTGACTTTCTTGGCTCCAATTTTTCAAGACAGAAGTGGAAGAAACAGTCTCGAAAGCGCTCAGAGGGAGATAGCAGAGCTGCAATGAACACTGCCGTGATGTAAACCAGGAAGCAGCTCCGCTCGACGGGCTTGGCAGCTGTCTGTTCTCGAAAGCTGCATTAGGGGCCAGTCCCGTAGGGCAGTGCGCTTGAATTAAAGTGACCACTGCTGATCGCACACGGAGATCCCGTGGAGCTGTCATCCCTCACAGATGCCGTGGCCAGAGCCTTCCCAGTGGAGGGAGAGGCAGCAGGGAGTCGGCCAAGTATTGGCTGAGGTTCCTCCAGGAACCCGGATATCCTCCTGGAAGCCAGAGTTCTAACCTCTGAGCGGGTGTGAGAGGGAAGGCCAATGGGAGCCTGGGCCTGCAGGACCGAGTGGACAGGTCACCGGCACCCTGGGAGACATTTCATCCTCTGGCCAACTGTTTTGACAGAACTGACTCCTTGACCTAATGATACCATGGGATGGCCCCACGTTAACTCCTTATCTATCTGCCATCTCTCCTTTTAAAAAAAAAAATTAACTTTTATTTATTTATTTACTTATTTTAATTTGACCAGAGAGGAACAGAATAAGAGAGAGAAAGAGGGAAAGTGAGAATGCAAGCCACCAGATCTGGGACTCAAACTACGGTCAGCCATGTGGGAGTCCAGAGCCCTTAACCACCACGCCACCTGCCAGCCCCCACTGCTGTCTCTTTTGTAAACTCAGATTTGAAATTATAAATGATTGGCCAGTCGGTGGTATGATGGTTAAGGCAGCTGGATCGCACACGGCCAACTGCATGGTTCGGGGCCAGGACCCAGCGGCTAGAGGAACGTGCCAGGCATGTGTGCATGCACGCTCAAAATCCCAAGAGGAGAGTGGCGGAGAAGTGACTATGGTGTGGCCATCCGCCTTGGAGGGTGCTTTCTCACTACCCTTCTACCTCTCTGTCTCTGTCTCTCTCTGGTGAGTACGTGTGCCCTATAACAAAACTAAACTATAAATAAATAAAAATGAAGGGCTGAGTAAAAAAAAAAAAATTACAAATGGTCATCCTTCAGTTTTGGGGCCAGTTACCAGGGATCTAGCCTGACATGACCTGATGGCCGGAGGGTCTTCCCTACCCTTAGGTGGCCGTCCTTCGGTTGTGCCTGTTCTTTAGAATTTAATTCTTTCTGGAGTAAATGCCACTGAGAGGGTCACTGCTTGGTACCTTTGGGCTTGAGAGAAGTGGCTCTGTTGGGATTAAAAGTGACTGGAGCTCAGAGGGGTGGGAAGGAGCGGGAGGACCCGCTGGGTCAGGAGATGAGCAGAGGCTGGCTTTCCTGAGGCCGAAAGCTGGGCTGGCTGCTGGGGCCGCCTCTGCCCACTTCCCGGCTGCGTGCTGGCTGGGCGGGCAGGGCTGGCAGGTCCGAGCCTGGATGGGAGCCCTCCCCGGTGTGCCCAGCCTGCTCCCGGCCAGAGCAGTACTCTCACACATCGCCCATGGGAGCCTTCCTCGTCCTCCGGCCTTCTCCCGCGTGCACGTCTCTGCACCCGCGTGTCCTGGCTTTGCGTGAGCTCAGGGCTGCGTGTGCAGGGGCTCGCCTTGCGTCTCTGTACCAGCCTCCCTCGGTCCTGGTGAGATAATGTTCCCCAAACTTGATGTCACACCACGGCCTGGTCTGGAATAAAGGCTGTGGGGGACGTGCTTGAGTTAGGGTCTCTGGAGGTCGCTGTCCTGGATTTAGAGTGGGCTGGAAACCCCGCCGCTGGTGTCTTTAGAACAGACAGGAGGGGGACGTGAGTTACAGCGATGCCAGGGAGACTCGGGAAGACCTTGGGTGATGGCAGACTGAAGTGATGCGTCTCCCAGCCAAGGAGTGCCAGGAGTTCTAGAAACCTCCAGAAGCTGGGAGAGAGGCCTAGGCAGACGGTCCTCAGAGCTCAGAGGGAACGCGGAATCTGCAGCTCCGGAATTCCGACATGATGGAATGCCTGCTGTTCCCGACCCCTCGGTTCAAGGCCATGTGTCATGGCCACCCTGGGCACTTCCTTCCTCCCTTGTGCAAACTTGTATTGAGTCCCTTTGGGGACCAGGAGCTTGGCCACATCCCGAAAGTGAGACCAAGACCAGACAGCCCTGGCCGAGTCGCAGCGCTGTGGGGCAGGGAGGGTCTGTGGGGCGGGAGGCCAGAGCCCGCCGCCCTCCACAGGGACCCTTCCCAGACCAGGCCGGGTCTGACCCAGCGAGGGCTTACTCCGCACCCTCGGCGTGGCAGCCCGCCCACGTGGCCCCGAGGAGGTGCTGTGGGAGTCTCAGCTTTCTCTGCTGCTCCTCGCCACGACGCTGTGCCCCCACTGCCATAAACCAGGCTCCTAGCATTGCCAGGGTGGCCGGCTCTCAGCTCTTCAAATTAAATGCTGTTCTTCTACAGAGCCACGGAAGTTGCCCAGGAAGACCAATAAAATAGAATAAAAATGAAAACTTCAAAAGATTTTAAAAGGGCAATCTAGGAAGATGGAAGATGGTGATAATAAGGCCAGAGACCGTTGTTGGAGACCGTCCCGCAAGGAGGCAGAAGTACTTTGAATACCTGATGAGCAGTGAAAAAGGAAACAGGGAAATGTAAAGTGGGGGCTCGAAACTCAGCTCCGTCCCGGAAACAGCCCCAGCGGAGCCTGGGTGGTGGTGTAAGAAGGAGCGAATAAACCGGGGCAGGAGCCCTGGCGGGAAAGACCTGGGGCCACGCAGGCCCCGCCTTGCGTGGGGAGACGGCCAAGGAATAGCTGCTCCCCGGGGGCGGGGGGGTGCAGGGAGGCGGAGGCCGCTGCCTGGTGGGGGAACGAACACGCAGCTCAGACTTCGGTGCACACCAGCGTCTGCTGTCATCAGTGTGATGCTGTGTGTCGGTCACTTGTCACTGGGCCGGGCACGCGGGTTGTATTCATTTGCCAGGGCTCCTGCCAGGAACCAGGGGACTCGAGAGATGGAAACTCGCCTCTCACTATCTGGAGGCCAGAGGCTCAGGGTCAAGGTGTGGGCACGGCCGGCTCTAGGTGGCTGCGGGGGACCCTGCCCTGGCGTCTCCCAGGCGCTCTTCGGCTCACAGACGCACGGCCGGCCGTCTTCCTCGTCGCCCGCCTCCTGCCTGTGGGCACCTCTATCTCACTCTGCGGGGACACCATGTGGCATCAGGCCCACCCTTGTGCCCTCACCTGACCTTGGCTTTGCCTATGAAGACTCCGCTTCCACATCGGGTCGCATTTGGCCCTGGGGGTGAGGACTTCAGGGGACACAATTCAAGCCATAACAAGGTGAGAGAGAACTTCTGGGTTCTCGTGCTGTGTCACCACCAGCCCCAACCCTGGCGGCATATAACGATTGCCCTGTGGTCTCCAACTCTCCATCAGGAATTCAGATGGCACACACAGGGTGGCGCTTCTCGGCTCCGGGAATCAGCTGGGAAGGTTTGCTAGCTCAGCAGCAGGTCCGGGTCCGGGTCCAGGTCCCGTCGGGGGCATCTTCACCTGCATGCAGCCAGTCACCGCACAGCGGCCTCAGGGTCGTCGGACGTCTGCGTGGCTGTTCAGGGCCCCGGAGGCAGGTGTTCTGGGTAACAGAGCAGAGGCCGGAGGCCTTTCCTGACCTGGCCTCAGGAGTCATGCAGTGTCTCCTGTCACATACCACAGGGCCCAGGCTCAAGGGGTGGGGACTCAGAACCCACCTCTCAATGGCGGGCATCAGAGAACTTGGGGGCCTCTGTCATCTGTCACAGGGAAGAGGACGGAGGCAGGACTGCTGGCCCGGCCCTGCTGGGCAGAGGGTGGCGGGGCGGTGGGCTCCTGGGAGGAGTTGTGGCCGGACCACCGCGCTGTGCGGAGGTCGGAGAGTAGAAGGGGAGGGCTCCACAGGGGACCTTGGGAAAGGGCCTGGAGCTCATCCTCCACCAGGAGGAAAACCTGGCCACGAGGACCCTCGGCTCCAACGAGACCCTGAGGACGTGCTCTCGCCACCCAACCTCGGGAACGGTCTGTCCCCTGAGCCTCACTTCCCACTCTGCGATGGGAAGGGACCAAGGTGGGGCCAGCAGGCGGTGTACTGGTTAAGGTTCTGGACTCCCACTGCGGTTCGAGTGCCGGACCTGGCAGCTTAAAGTCTGAAGAGGAGAAGAGGAGAAGGGATTGTGGTCTGGCCATGCCCTGGGGGGAGGAGATTTCTCTCTGTTTCTCTATTTCTCTGTCTCTTCAGTGAATATACACAGCCTATAGCAAAAATATAAGGGACCAGGATGGAGAAGGATGTGAGGGTATACTGGGGAGCTCCACAGATACGGGCCTGACGCCGCCCCAGAGAGATCTTATCTCCTGCAGCTGGCCTCGCCTGTGTGGCCGCTGCCCTGCGCAGGGAGAGGGACGGGCCAAGCAAAGCATTTACCTGCGGGGCTCCTCACACCACTGGCCAGACCTCCGCTCTGGGGGTCGGGGCGAGGAAGCACTGGGTGTCACCTGTGCGTGTGAGCGCTGCCCTGCATCACATCACCCACTTCCACAGACCGTGCAGGAAGCATTAGCACCCCTGTCTCGGGGTGGGAGACTGAGGCAGAGACCTCCTGAGGTCAGTAAGTTGTAGGCAGGCTGGTGTTTCGTTCTCACCAGTGGTGAGGGACAACATTTATGGCTAAGTCTAGAGACACCTCTTACTATTTTTTTTTGGAGAGGTTTTTGCTACAGGGCACGTGCGCTCGCCAGAGACAGAGAGAAACAGAGAGACAGAAAGTGAGAAATCACCCCCTAGGGGGGATGGCCGCACCGCAATCCCTTCTCCTCCATTCTCCTCTTGGGATCATGGGCACACACACACACGCACCCGGCATGAGTTTAAGCCACTGGGTACTGGACTCGAACCGCGGTCGACTACATGAGTCCAGCGACATAGCCATTACGTTAACTGCTGGTCCCACACCTTTGACTATTTTTTTTTAGAAGTTTATATATTTATTTCTTGAGAGACAGACAGACAGAGACAGACAGACACTCCAACAGGGCTTGTATGCCACGGCCACCTCCAATCTCAGCTGGCCTGCACCGCAGGCACCCACATGCACACTCTAGCATCTCTGGGAGGTCCTGGAGCACAACCCCAGGACCTTTGCCCCGCAGCCCAGTGCGCTCCTGCTGCGTGTCTGCCTGGCCCCAGAAAGGCCCCTCTTAGCAAGCACGCCGAGGGCGGTGAGAGAGCGCGGTGTCACGGAGCCCGGCTCCCTACCTGCGGTTCCCAATGGCAGGTAACACGCGTGTGCACCGTGGAGTCAGCGGGGGTAGCAGAGATGGGTATTTTTTTGGGGAGGAGTGATGGGTATTTGCTGACCTTGACCTCACCTCCTCTCTGTAACCCCCCGGGCTGATGTGGACTGCTCAGTAAATACCTGTGGAACAAGCCATGTAAGGCAGAGCACAGGTGCTGTGTGGGTTAGCATAGACGACGCGTGTTCTGGGATTCGGAAGGGGAGATTAAGATCACTGCGATGCTCATCCACCACTACGAAGAGGGAGGACTGGAGAAGTAGGTGTGAGTCGTGTAGGCTCCGGCAAGGTTAGGGGTCACGCGGCATCTCAGATCCCAGGGTGGGGGTTCATTGTAAACGCAGGTAGATGGAGCTTCCGAGGGTTTGTTTTGCACAGTATTTGTGAACCATGGAGAGGCGATGTGATTGGATGTAACCCAATAATATCCCACGGTTCCATGTGGCTAGGGATCTTCCTGAAGTCACACACACACACACACACACACACACACACACACAAAAATCAGTAACTAGGAGCAATTAAAATCCTTACCAGGGCCAGTAGGTGGCGTGGTGGTTAAGGCACTGGGCTCCCATATGGTCAAATGAAGTTCAAGTCCTGCACCCGGTGGCTTGAAACTCATGCCAGAAGCATGTGCGTGTGTGTGCCCAAAGTCCCAAGTGGAGAGTGAAGAGAGGGGATTGCAGCATGGCCATCACCCCTGGGGGGGTGATTTCTTGATTTCTGTCTCTGTCTCTCCAGTGAGTGCTTGCACCGTACAGCAAAAATTTCTAAAAACCATAAAATAAAATAAAAATAAGCCTTTATCTGCATTTCTTAGAGCACAATAAAGGTCATTTCAGCTCACAACCATGGTTCCACTGGTCTGCAGCCCAGCTTCATGGTGTAGCTTCAGGTCTGGTCCTTGTTTTTCCATAGGGAGAAGATTTGGAGGGAGTGGATGAGGCTGAGGCTGTGCTGGTGAGTGTCCTGGGTGGTCGTGGCTTCGACATACCCACAAAGACCTAGGGGAAGAGCGCCCTCCTGATCAAGCCTCGCTCAGCAGTTCTCAGGGCAGCCTGGGAGGTGTGGCATGCACGCAGATGCTCACCCTCCAGGCCGCCTGGCGAGGGAGGGCCGCAGTGAGGGCAGCTGGGAACTGCCAGGGGTGACAGACCACGAGGGTTTCCAGGCCCAGAGCGTGCTTCCCTGCAGCTCATCGATTCTAGAATTCTCCCGTCCAAGCTTCTTGCCTTCCGTGGCCATTTCTGTCCGTTTCAATACTACAGCGACCCTGTCGGCGAAAGCCTCAGCTATCTTTTCCTTCCCTTGCTTCCGGGAGGAAGAACCGAGGACTTGCCCTGCTCCCCTCCCTGGTTGATGGCTGACACAAATCGTCACCACAATGGCAGCTCCTGAGAGTGGGACCAAGGAGAGGGCGTGGCCACCAGCGCAGGACGAAAGGGAGGACGGCTCAGAGCAGGTGTCCAGGGCTCTCTGTCCGGGGTCCTCTGGCTGCGGTCTCCTGCTCCAGGTCCTTGGCCAGGAGGCTGATGCCATGTGATGACAGACAAGAAGCCAGTGCCTGCCTGTGACACACATCCTTTCTGGAGAACTGACACCGAATCCTGGGCAGCCCATGCGGCCGTTTAAACCCAGCATGGGACAGCTGGGAGCAGCAAAGGTGACGGTTTATATATTCAGCACTGGAAAGCCCTGCTTTCAAATGTTGGCTTTCTAATTAAGACACACAGCGTCCTGTCCTTGTGGCAGCCACAGTGGACGGAGCCCCCAAGAGGGTAGTAAATGGTACCTGTGATCTGAGTAGAAAGACTCCAAGGCAGCAGGACGTGCCTGCCCCTGCCCTCACTGCAACCCTCCTGAGCCCACTAATCCATTTGTTTGTTTAGTCCTTAGATCACTCGCTGCCTGATTCGGCCATTGGTTGGTGCATTCATTCATTATTCGTTGGCTCGTTCTTTGGTCCATAACTCATTGCTCGTTTCTCCTGTGCTGACCGATTCACAGCTTTGCTGGCCCACTGTGACAGCTGACCGTCACCCAGCTGCTGCGTGATAGATGCTGGGTAGGTCAGGACACCTGGAGGGGAGTGCGGGGCTCTCTGTCGGGGTCCTCTGTCCAGGGTCCTGACACACTCCCTGCCCTCAGGGAGCGTCCATGTGGCTCGGTGTTCTCTGTACTCCCATCTTCTCTGACTGAATGTGTTCTAGTCCTGGGGCCAGTGCTGCCACCCCCACTGGGAGTGTACACAACCCCACGACTCCCGCAGATCAACTCACGGGAACGCCTGAGGAGTAACAAGCCGAACATGGTACTCTCCCTCTGTACATCTTGAAAAATCTTGTAGTCAGGTAATGTTTGTCCCGATTTGTTCCTTTTCAACGTTATTTGGGTTATTGTAAGCCTTCTGGCTCTCCTTATACATTTAAAAATCAGCTTATCAATTTCTTTTATTTATTTTTCCTTTTAGGTTTTTCCCATAGGGCACATGCACTTGCCAGAGAGAGACAGACAGAGAGAGGGGAAATGAGAAATCACCCCCTGCCCCAGGGGGATGATCCCTTCTCCTTCATTCTCCTCTTGGGATTTTGGGTAGGCATACACATACACAGCTGGCGTGAGTTTCAAGCTGCTGTGTCAGGGACTTGAACCATGGTCGGCCATGTGGGAATCCAGTACCTTACCTTAACCTCCCCACCACCTGCCAATCCCTCAGCTTTTACAAAACAAAAACAAAAACAAACAAACAAAAAAACCTGCTGGGGATTTAGTTGGGATTATATTTTTTCTATAGTACAGCTTAGAAGGGATTTACATCTGAAAACATTGTCTCCCAATTAAAGATTATACTCTATTTTTCCTTGTATTTATTTAGGCGTTCTATATCATCTCTCAGCAACTTTTTGTAGTTTCCATTGTATAGTTCTTACACATCTTTTTGTAAATTTATTTCTAAGTATTTTTTATTTTGTATCTTATTGTGAATTAAAATGTTTAAAAATGATCTTTCATCTATTTCCTGCTAATACTTAAGCATTCTGTACTAATACCTTTATAAATTCCTTTATTAAATCTGAAACATTTTCTAAAATTATTATTCCTTAAAGCGTTCTATGTAAGTGATCATGTCATCTGTTCTGAAAGACAGTTTTATTCATCTCCTTCGACCTGACATTTCTTCTTTCTCTCACCTTCTTGCACTGACTGTAGACTCCAGGGCAATACTGAACTGAAGAGGCGAGAAACATCTTTGTCTTGCTCCTTATTAGACTTTCACCATCAGCTATAATATTAGATGGATTTTTTTGGTATAAATCCTTTATCAGATTGAGGGAGTTCCTTTATATTCCTATTTTCTGAGAGTTCTGCTTGTGGACTGATGTTTTGTCAGATGCTTTTCTGCAACTTTTAAGATGATCAGCCGATTTTCCTTTCAGTCTGTTACTACAATAGATTACATTGACTGATCTTAGAATGTTAAACCAATCTTGCATTCATAGAATAAACCTTATTTGGTCAGGATGTAGAATCTATTTTATAAACTGATAGATTCACTAATTGAGTGAAGTGGATTCACTTCGCTGAAATTTTTTAAATGGTTTGCTCCTGTGTTCATAGGCAGTATTGGTATATATGAGAGGGGTCTTCAAAAGGTTCATGAAAACTGTTTATTTTTTAAATGCATGTATTTCAAACATTTTTGAGCCAAAATAAACTCATACTTTAATTTTATTTTTTTCACAAGCTTTAAAAAATATTCTCGAATATTCTTTTATTGTAATATTTTGTATCATGGTATGCTGGCCTTATTAAGTGAGTTGATAAATGTTTCTGCCTCTTATATTTTCTGGAAGAGCTTGTGCAGAATGGATATCATTTCTTCCTTAAATGTTTGTAATATTTACCACTGAGGCCATCTGGGCCTACATTTCTTTTTGAGGCAAAGTTTTGACTATGAATTCAATTGTTTTTAAATGAGCGTTATTCAAACTATTTCTTCTTGAGTGATCTTGGATAGTTTGTGTTTTTCAGGAAATTTCTCTATTTCACCTAAGTTGCCAAATTTATTGGCATAAAGTCATCTATCAAATATCCCCTATTTTCCTTTTAATGTATGTAGGGTCTGTAGTGATGTTCCCTCTTTTAGTTCTAATATTGCTAACATATGTTGTCTTATTTTTTTTCCTGATCATCAGGCTATTACTTTTTAAAACAAATATAATTTTAAACATCTCTTCAATGATCCAACTTTCAAAAAAAATTTTTCGCACCCTATTTTATTTAATCCTGCTCTTATTATTTCTTCCTTCTGCTTACTTCAGGTTTAATTTGGTCTTTTTTTTTTTTTTTTTTTTTTTTTTTTAGTGTCCTAAGATGGATCATTAGATGGAGACCTTTATTTTTTCTAATATTATTAGCCTTTAAATAAATGCTATACATTTTTTCAGCACAGCTTTGTCTGTACCTCAGATATATGGTGTTTTTATTTTTATCTAAAATATTTTCTAATTTCTCTTGTAGCGCCTTCCTTGGTTCATCTGTTATTGAAAAGTGAATTGCTTAATCACTAAGCACAGGGTTTTCACAAAGCTCGTGAGAGTACATATTATGAAAAAACTAGTAATGAATTTCCAATGTTTTTGCATCAAAATAAATTCAAACTTGGGACCAGCAGGTGGTGTGGTGACTGGGGAACTGGACTCCCACGTGACCAACTGCAGTTTGAGTCAACCTGGTGGCTTACTTTCTCACTTTTCCTTTATCTCTACCTCTCTCTGTTGAGTGTGTGTGCCCTATAGTAAATTTTAAAATAACATTAAATACTTAAAACAACTCAAACTTTTATTTTTCATTCTGCAAATATTTATTATAAAATAGTGTGTCTGGCTCCATACCAGACACTGGGAATACAACAGTGGACAGATAGGGGCTGCCCTTATAATGCAAAATGTAAGCTACAAGGAACGTACCCTGTCTAGTCTACTATCCTCCCTTCAACCTCGCAAGATGTGTGAACACAGAGGCTCCAGATGGTGACTGGACAGCTGGTGTGCATCTTCTGATTTGAAGAACACAGAAAAAGGAACAGGAGACAAAGTGAAAAGTAACCAGGGAGATACACAACAGTTACACCTGTGGGTCTGAAATGAAAGAAAAAAGTCTGGCCTTAAAAGGAGATGGCGATTCTTCTCAGAGAGCGTTTGTGTGACTTCCAGTGCCAAGTGATACCAGACTATGAGGGACAGTCGGAAACAGAGCAAGTACAATCAGATCTAGTAAAAAGAAAACAACTCAAACTTTAATTCCATTTTTCTATGAACTTTTTGAAGTTCCTTCATATTTGAGGATTTCCCAAATATCTTGCTGCTGCTGATTTTTAGTTTAATTCCATTGTTCTCAAAGTATATACTTTGTATGATTTCATTATCTCTTTTTTTTTTTGTCTTCACTTTAAGCTTTGTTAAGGTGGATCTAAAGTAGCTCCTATTTATGGTAGGGCTAGAGTAGTCCTATTCCTACGGTGCAGCCTTTCTAGAATCTCAGCTAACTTTTTTTTTTTTTCATTTAAACAGGTTTATGTTAGCAGCTCAGTTTTACCACAGTCTACATATTTGTCTTTTTATATGTTTATATTTCTGTCTGTTCTGCATAGATGGCATATGCATTATATAGCTATGTGACTGTTTACCACTGGCTGGCAATTTAACTGAGAGCTAAATTCTCGAGTATTCGGTAATGTGCTTTGGCTTTGGATGGTCAGAACTTCAGCATCCTTCAGCACTGTGCAGCCTGAAAAATTTCCACTGAGTTCACGACCACCTCGTATTTGTCCTTTGTGGGCCTCATGAAGTCTTCCCTTGAGCTTAATATGCTTAGTATTTGGGCCAAAACTCAAGGAAACGCCACGCCAATTTCTCTGCACAGCGACCTCCATGCAAGCACCCTGCCACCCCAATTCCAGATCCCTGGCCACCCCTGAACCTGATCTCCTGACCAACACTCCTCCTCCCCAGTGACCTCATGGCTCTGCTGGGCTGCTCTTCTTCGTGCCTTGGTGTGGAGACGTTCTCAGGCAAGAATCCTCAGTGAACGAGACGTTACCCTGCAAGTGTCCATTCTGTCCCAAGTCTCAGCCCCGCACTCGGTATCACCCGAAGACTGTCCAAAGTAAAACTGCTGCTTTGCCTTTTTTAAAGTCTGCCAGAGGACATGTGTGCACACCAGAAAAAGATAGAGACAGAGAGGGAGAAGGGAAAAGTACCTCCCAATGGGGCGCGGTCATTCCATAATCCCTTCGCCTGCATTTCTCCATCTGTCAGGGTCTAGGGTACGTGTACACACGCACCTGGTGTGTTATTCAAGCTGCCATATCCGAGACTCAAATGTGCATCGGCCACGTGGGCTCTGGTTCCCTTAACCACTAGGCCATGGGGCTGGGCCTGCTTTACTTATTGTACCCGAATTTGTGGTCATATGTGGTGGGATGGTAAGTCTGATAGTCGCTGCTCTGCTGTGACAAACGACTAAACCTCTTTCTAGTCATGGGAACGTGGTTCTTCAGAAGCCACTCCTCACCACACCCCTTCGTACTCGTCTTTGAAGCTAACTGACCAGGGTAGTGTCACAGGTCCATGCTTAAAACAGTCATTGGCAAGGTCGGTGGAAGTACCACGATGGAATTTGACAAAACTAAGCTTCTTCTTGGGGTGGGAGTTCCCACCTTCCTAAACACACGTGTCTATACCTGGGCAGAAGTGAGTCCGGCTAGCAAAGAAGAAAGGGTGGTGGGTATACGGGGCCCAGCCCTGCTCTGGCGCCTGTGCCCGGTCAGGGCTGTGTCTTGTTGTGACTTTGGCACTGGGTTGACTTCCGCTCCCTCTCCCCTGACCTGTGATATGATCTTATTTGGAAACAGGTCTTTGCAGATGGAATCAGGTTTAGATAAGGGCTTACCGGGTTAGGGTGGGCCCTGCCTCGATGACTAGACCTTGTAAAAGGGAAATTCGGACACAGAAACCCGCGGAGAATTCAAAGCCAGACACAGGGACAGTGGCCCTGTGAGGACAGGGGCAGAGGCTGGAGAACTGTGTCAGTGCCAAGAATCGCCAGCAGTCACCAGCTAGGTCTCCCTCAGGGACTCCAGAAGAAACCAACCTGTGGATTTCAGACTTCTGCCTCAGAGCCGTGAGAGAACACGCTTCTGCTGCTCTGAGACACCCACAGTGTATACGGCTTTGTTATGGAAACCCTGGAAAAGGAATTCAGCCCATAACAGGGCACTTTATGGAGCTGGTCTGAGCAGGTTTCTGTCTCTGGTTAAAGCAGAGGAAGGTCCAGTCCCCAGCCTGCCTGTTCTCGCCCCGCTGTCGTGAGTGCCTGCTCCTCTCGCTGTCTGTGGCTCTCACAGGAGCACACCGAACAGCTCTAGCTCCTTGTTCCTGATGCGACCCCCCAAGTCCTCCCCTTCCCCTGCCCCAGCACCTGGTTCTTCCTGCCTGCAGGTCCAGCAGCTGCCTGTTGGGCCTCAGCCCTACTCAGGACCTGGCTCTGCGGGTCTGCCTTTGAGTTGTCTCCAGCCTGCCTCTGGGTTAAGAGGCACGAGTGGGTCCCTCCATTTGCTGACCCCACCCCAGGATCCCACATCCTCTTCAGCTGGCCCCTCCCAGCTGTGTCTTCCTTCCACACTCCGGGTCACTGAGCACCTGCCAACCAGGGCCACCTTGTCACCAACTGGGAGCATACCACTCCAGGCCAGACGCCTGCCTTTACCAGCTAGCGTCCCCCCAGCCCCGCCCAGCCACGCTGCCTTCAGCTCCAGGGTCCCCATCTGTGGCTCCTGCTCACAGGCCTCTCCCACCATCCTGGGCACTCCCCAGCCCCGTGCCTCCTCTCTAGAATCCCCCAGGAACTTGGAGTCTGTCGTGTTGGTGATCGATCATTTGCCTTAAAGAGGCCGCGTCCACCTGATAGTTATCTCGCGCCCGCCCGCTCTGGGCCTGCACGGGGCAGCTGCACTCCGCTGGTGCCCGCCCAATGAATGGGCTGAGTCAGTTACTCTGGGTGGGGAGGCCGCCCCTGACCTGCGAGGTGAGGCCCGGAGGCGGGGCAGGGGAGTCACCACCTGGCATACTAGCTGGCCTGGATGCCATTACCTCCAGGGGAGGGGTGCGGGTGGGAGGCTCGTCGGAGGCCCCGCACTGTCTCGGGCTGTTTGAGGTTAAACTGAGGGGGCTGGTGCTGCTGCTAATCGTCCTCGCACATTAACCACGGGTCGCCTGTTAGAAACGCGTTAATTTGGTAATTACTGAGGAGGGGGGCTGCTCCCTAACCCTCGGCCTTTGTCATTATTTTCAAACTGAAATATGAAAAGGGAAAGTGAGAAATTCCAGCAAGGATTTCCAGCCAGACGGTCCCAGTCCCACCCACCGCCAGCCGGTCTCTGGCTGCCTGGACACCACTGCTGTCTCTTCTTCGCTTCACCTGCCCCCTCTAAAGCGGGGGGCCTCTGGGGTTTGAGCTTCCAGGCCCCAGGACTGGGGGGAAGTGGTGGAGACGGCTGGAGTCCGCACTGCTGACAACACAGTGACCCCGACCCCAGCTGCCGGAGGCCTGGCCCACACCTGCCCGCTTTCCTTCACGGCCTGTAGGCCTCACTGCCTGTTGCCCTGACCATCGTCCTTGGCTCGGTCTCTTCCCTGAACGTGCCCCACCCAGTCACGGCTCAGACACCCCGTGTGCTGGCTGAGAACCAGACCAGGGACAGCTCTGGGCCAGCGCCATGCTAGGGCATCGTCTGTGGCAATTCCGACGCTGCGGCAACTGTGCCTGGGATTACAGAGCCCTGGGGTGAGTGTCACGGGAGGGCCGGGATTCCGCGAGAGCCAGGACGGGTGGGTCTTCTGACCTCCAGAACCATGCCATTCTAACCAGAGAAGGGCAAGACTTGCCTCCTGCCTGGGCCTCCTGCCACTCGTAATCTCTGTCCCAGCTTCTGTGCAGGAGAGAGCCGTCATTCCTCCCAGACCGCAGGTCTGGGTAAGAACGGAGAGCAGAGGGTGGCTCCTCCGTGTGTCCGGGAGGACAGTGCCTGCCCGCCACTTCGTCGTGGTAGGGATGGACAGGTTTCCTCGGTAAAGGCTGTGAGCGGGGCGGTGATACGAAGCTCCTCCCAGGTCACGCGCATTCCTGAGCAAGTCCTTACTTCACGTTTTCCTGTTACCCTCGACACGTCTCTGAAGTGAGTGTGACTGCCCGCTTTATGGATGAGGAAACCGCCGCAGCAGTTCAGGAGACCTGTCCTGCGTCCTGCAGCTCATGAGGGTTCGCACTGGCCCACGGCGAGGCGTACCCTGTTCAGCTGCCGCGGATGGACTGCCCGCTGCCGCTAAGTGCAGAGGTGGGCAGGCTGCCCAGGGCTCCCGGGGCCAGCAGGGCCTGCTTGCTGTGGGCCTGCCCACGCTCTGTGCGAAGGAGCCTCCAGCCTCCCCTGATCCTAACTCTCACTTCTCTCTGGGCTGACATCGGGCTTACCTGGAAGCAGAATTGGTGCTGGAAAGGCACCAGCCAGGACGGTGTGTTGAACTCTGCTCCCTCCTCCTCCCAGCCCCCACTGTGCACGCTGGCACGGCCCACGGAGAGGCCCCGACCGAGACAGGAGGCACGCCTCTCTGATGAACCTGAGCTTCCTTATTAAAAAAAATAAATAAATAAAGGAACCAGCAGTTAGTGTAATGGCTATGTCACTGGACTCCCATGTAGTCGACTATGGTTTGAGTCCCAGTCCCGGTGGCTTAAACTCACGCCGGGCGCGTGTATGTGCGTGCCCAAGATCCCACGAGGAGAATGGAGGAGAAGGGATTGTGGTGTGGCCATACCCCCTGGGGGGTGATTTCTTGCTTTCTGTCTCTCTGTCTCTCTCTGTCTTTCTGGCAAGTGCACGCGCCCTATAGCAAAAAATAACTCTCAAAAAAAAATCAGGAATACCTTCTTACTGAAAAATTAATATGAAAAGGAATAGTGAAAAGAATCTCCTCTCGCCCAGCCCTTTAAGTCCACCTCAGAAGCAACTATCGAGACTTTCGGTACCTTCCAGAAACTCTCCCCGTGCATGTAGTCGCACGTGCTTGTGGATCTCTGCGTGCCACACGCCATTGCTTCCTGCAGATCATGAGCCTGGCCTTGCGATCCCAGCACCTTGGATCACCCGGCCCTTCTATCGCTGGCACAGTGCTCCGCTGCCTGGTCAGGCCCCGGGTAGGAGCCACCCCAGCTGGCGGCCTTCCTGCATCTCGCGGCATTCTGCTCCTGCCGGCCTCCTGCAACCGCCCTCCCACACAGGCAGCTCCTGAGCACGCCCAGATGTGCCTCTCAGCAGGGCAGTTCACTGTCACTCCGGCTGTCCTAGCAAAGAAGAGAAAAAATAGAAATAGAGGTGCCCACGTGAGAAAGGACAAGTCTGTCTCCATTTGCACACAATAGTCTCTTCTACCTGGAACCTCCCATCGCATCAGCTGGCGAATGATAAAACCAACAGGACAGCTCAGTAAGGGGACCAGACAGTGACATTGAAGCCATCAACAGCTCGCCAATACTCCAGCCATACCCACTTAGAACGTGGAATAGAAAAAAATAAAGAAGAAAGAGAAGTGGACTTTCTGGGCCCAAATGTCCTCTAACGCAGCGGTTCTCAAACTGTAGGGCACATCAGAAGGGCCTAGCCAGGGCGGCCTGCGCTGCTGAGTCGAGCCCTTCAGGCTGGGACCACACGGGAGGCCTGGACTGGACTCTCAGCCCAGCCCAAGGGCTGGGCCTGCAGCAGGCGCTCGTCATCCCGGCGACTCCGGAGGCTGAGACCAGAGGGTCACAAACTTAAGGCCGGCCTGGCCAGCATAGCAAAACGCTGTCTGAAAGAGAGAGCCAGGGGTGGTGGCGCACAACGGTGGGCCCCTCTGGGAGGCCGAGGCCAAAGGAGCCAACAGGACCCTGTCTTAAAGGAAGTGCTTGGGGGACTCGTTCAGAGCCATGCTGCCCCAGCCCCTGTTGGTGTCTGGACAGCTGCACTTGAACGAGGTCCGGGTGAGGCAGAGGCCACGCATCTCTGGGTCCAGTCTGGAGCAGCGAGGGTCTGAAGGCTGGCTCCCCCTCCTCTGCTCCCACCAGGTGCGAAGGAGCGAGCCCCGTTCCCCACTTCTGCCCCAGGCGGGCTGCCATCAAGCCTGTGCTGTTTTGCCAGCTGGAGGAGTGGACGTCTTGTTTTATGGTTTTAATCTACATTGCTTTAATTATGAACGAGGCTGCGCGTCTTCCCACGGAGCGGGCCTTGGCCTTCATTTTTATGCCACCAGATGTTCCAGGACAGCCACGTGGTGAAGGGAGCTGACATCCCCCGGGGGCAGCTCTGTCTCCCGTGGGGTCCTGCCCGCCCCTTGAGCTGAGTCCCCCCCACGGTGAGAAGGGATGTGGAAGGCCCTGCAGCCTCTGCCTCCAGGGACACGCCGTTCTACCCATCCTGCCTCGTGAGACCATCTTCCAACCCCGAACTATCTCTTCAGTGGAAAGAGCGAAGAATTTGAACCCAGAAACCGAATACCTCGCTGAGAATGCGAAGTGCTGCCGGGTGGGTAGGCACGCCAAAGGGCAGCCGTGCCAGCATCCGGCCACGGCGTCGTCACCGACTGAGCGCTCTGTTGACACTCGGGAAGGGGAAGATGGATCGGAAGGAGCTGGAGAGCCACCCGTGAGTGGGGTTTCACGCCATCTAAATGGTGCGATTTCCGCGGTGCATCCTGGCGTGTTTGTTAATAAAGACCCGTGCTGCGGCAACACGGCGTTCATGTCAGCCCTTGTCCATCTCCCGAGAAACGCCGTGGGAATCCTACTGCATGTTCGGGCCCCGCAAAGCTGCAGTAATGTAAGTATTTTGTGCAAGTGTGTGGAGGTGGAAAGAGTAGCGCTGTTCCGTAACTCCTCAGGTACCGAGCCCTGGTTACTCCTGAGCTTCAACACGCCCTGATGGGAGGCGGTTGCCGTGGACCAACAAACGGCCTTTCGTGGAAGCTGGTCTGCTCGGAGCTAGAGCCTGTGGCCAGCATGCGTTTATGGGGCGTGCTGACAGGCCAGCCCAGGTGACCCTGAGCCCAGCCATGGAAGGCGAGGAGGGCCACCCAGTCACTGCTCACGCGGGTTCTCACCTCCCCCCATGCCGCCACCCTCCCTGCCTCTGCCTGCCCATCCTTCTGTTCACCCACCCACGGGGCCTAGTTTTCTTTAGTCTGTCCCTCCCTCCATCCACCACCCCTCCATCCCTCCATCCCTCCCTCCATCCCTCCTTCCATCTATCCCTCCCTCCCTCCACCCACCACCCTTCCCTCCATCCCTCCCTCGCTCCATCCCTCCCTCCATCCCTCCCTCCCTCCACTCGTCCCTCCCTCCATCTCTCCCTCCCTCCATCTACTCCTTCCTCCCTCCACCCCTCCCTCCACTCCTCCCTCCACTCCTCCCTCCCTCCATCCCTCCTCCCTCCATCTACTCCTTCCTCCCTCCACCCCTCGCCCCCTCCACTCACTCCTCCCTCCATCCCTCCCTCCCTCCACTCACTTCTCCCTCCATCCCTCCCTCCTTCCATCTATCCCTCCCTCCGTCCACCTATCCATTGTCCCACATTTTTTCTTCAATCCATCCCTGTACCCTCCATCTCTCCCTCCATCCCTCCATCCCTCCTTCCCTCCATCCATTTGTCCTGGGAGGCAGGATCAGGTCATGGGCGAGAAGATGGTCTCTGGACCAAGGCTCTGAGGCTGGGGCAGCCGAGATGGTCTTCCTTGCACTTAGCTTGGGTGACCTGGCTAACCAGTAAGGTCAGTATCCTCACACCCTCAGCCCCAGTTTCCTCATCAGCGTGACAGTGATGACGATGGTCCTCGAGGACCTGCACAGCCCACAGCACGGCGTGGGTACACACAGCGAGTGTAGCCAGAATACCGCTCATTCATCGCAAAGCCGCAGCCACAAGTCCCCGCTCCTCAGAAAGTTCAAGAGAAACATGGTGTGTGCGCGTGTGTGCATGCGCATGATCCTGGGGGTGTGAGAATGCCCCGCAGGCCGCAGTGGCTCTTGGGGCTGTCCCTCACCCGTGGAGCACTGAGAGCCTGCAGAGGGTCCCCAGTGGACAGGCCACACCCCAGGTCCCCTCTGGTCACCTGGAGATTGGGAACTCCCTGTGTGGGGGAGCAAAACAGCTACAAGGAAGTCTCCCATCAGCACTGCCACGAGCCCCAGTGTCCCCCTCCCACTCCTCTCTTAACTCACCCTGGCCCTGGGACCAAGGGGGCCATACTCTCAGCATTTCCACCCGATCTCGAGATGGCCAGATGACTCAGAGGGGTCAAAACCAACCCCTTGTCAAAAGCCAGCAGGCCCAGGGACCAGCAGTTAGTAATGGCTATGTCGCTGGACTCCCAAGTAGTCGACCGCAGTTTGAGTTCTGGACTCAGCGGCTTAAACTCACGCCGGGCACGTGTGCGTGCGTGCCCAAGATCCTGAGAGGAGAATGGAGGAGAAGGGATTGCGGTGTGGCCATCCCCTCTGGGGAGTGATTTCTCACTTTCTGTCTCTCTGTCTTTTTCTAGTGAGCGCACGTGCCCTATAGCAAAAATCTCTTAAAAAAAAAAAAAAGCCAGCAGACCCACAGGAAGGGGAGAGAAGACCCAGGTAACCATGACCTCCGAGTGTGCCTGCGGAGGGGGCAGCCGGGGAGAGGAGCTTCCAGAAGGGACGTTGGGAACGATCCCTGGACGATGGCATTAGAGCAGCCTTGGAGGGAGATGGGTTTTGGTGTCTCCGCTGTAAAGCAGCAGAGCTGTCCCGTGGACACTGTCCCTTATTCCATGTCTCCCTCTAGCTCTGTGACCACAAGTGAGGGCCGTAGACACTTCGTGGTGGACGCACACTGCCTGTGGCGTTCGTGTATGGCTTCGTTCATGCCGTATGATGTTTCCAAGGT
Organism: Tupaia tana; assembly: GCA_026018925.1. Lineage (NCBI taxonomy): Eukaryota > Metazoa > Chordata > Mammalia > Scandentia > Tupaiidae > Tupaia > Tupaia tana. Next base: position 67,361,520 of record JAKSZU010000011.1, read on the forward strand.
CCATGTGGCCACGAGTCAGAACATCCTTCCTTCCTACCGCAGACTGGTCTCTGTGGCTCTGTCACCTCCTGCTTCTCCAGCTGTCGCCTGGGTTCCTTCTCCCTTCCAACTGCCCTGAATCGTCATTGCTTTAAATGCAGCCGATTCCTCGTGGTCTTTGTGGACTGGAGACTTCCCGAGGGCAGGGAGGGGCAGGTCTCTCTGCCGCCCTATCCCATCCAAGAACACCACCATTGGCGGGTAAGGGAGGGTGGCAAGAGAGGGCACCCGCCTTACTGCAGGGCAGAGCAGCCCCTCCCACACCACCCCTGCAGATCTGTTTACTAAGGAAAGAGCAGGCTGCCCAGGGCCAGCCTCCCCCTCTGTTCCCCACCAGGGGCCCCTGCGAAGGGAGGCGGGGCCAGGGCAGGTGTCGACAGCCCACCCTCCTCAGTCAGCTCTTCGTGGACTGCGGCCATGAGTACAGCCCAGGCGGGCGTGTAGGCCAGCTCCTCCACTTCCCCCACAGAAGTCATCATGGCTGGACTCCTACAGCGTGTGGACTCCACGAGCGTGTGGAACAAGAACACCTGTGAGTCCATGTAGTGTGGACGGAAGGGCCTTTGGAATTCTCAGGAGGAAAAGAGCGGTCGGTGCGCTTTGCCGTCTCCAGACACAAGAGGCGAGAACGGTCATAGCTCAGGGCCCCGCCCACATGAGAAAGCCCAAGATGTTCCCTCAGTCCTGCTGACCTGGTGCTCCCGAGAGCCCATTCCCCACTCATGCCAACGCTCACGACAGTCCCAGGCAGAGGAGGCGGCCCCAGTCTGGGAGAAAACCGAGCAGCCATGCTTGCTAAAGTGGGTGTCTGGTCCCCGCTGGTGCCACTGAGTGCCAGGCACGGGGGGTGCTGAGGCACAAAAGGACTTCTCAGTTTCGAAGGGACCAGGCGATGAGTAGAGAGCACCCTTAGGCTCTGAGAGAGACGCCAAGACAGACGCGCCCCACCCCATCCTCCCAGGGATGCCGAGGTTCAGAGTGGATGGTCAGCTCCCAGGGGAGAGCAGCCTTAAACCCTGCACAAGTCTCTAGCTCTGTTTATAACATGCATGCCCACACCCCCCAAGGAAGAGAAAAACTTCCTTTTCTGAGCCCTGAGAAAGCTGTGTCTGCCACCCCAGCTCAGGGCCCTGGGCCCGAGATGGCTGTCGGGCAGACTGATGGCACAGGGCAGCCCACCCTGCTCCTGCGACAGCAGACTGGCACAGAAGCCCAGGGCAGGCCCGGCCGCCCAGGCCGCGGGCTCCGTGAGGGGCGCAGCCTCTTTTCTGCGCTATTTCGCAGTGCCGTGTGCCTGCACGGAACATGTATAAATTACCAGCCAGCGCGCGGGCTGTTTGTCCAGGCTAATTGTCAGCATTAAATCTTGCTCAGTCACAGTTTTAAAGCTTCATTTAAAATCTCTGTCTTTAAGAAATCCATACTCCCGCCCACCACGGGGGAAAATAGGTTTAATGGGTTTAGTCGGTTTCCGCCCGTAGCAGCCCGGGTTATAATCAGGTGTGTGCAGAGCGGATGTTTCGGTGGCGCCGTGCCCGCAGACGCTGTCCCCTGGTCACCGGCAGTCGGGTCCTGGTGGGAAGGCCGCCTTGCCTTTGCTCGCTGCATGAGTTTCCGAATTAGGCTATTGCCAGGTGTCCCCCCAGCCTCTGAGAGTCCCCTCCCCGACTAGAAGGTCTGTGTGCACGGGGAGGGGGAGAATTCCTACCCTGAGGTGGGAGGGCCCGCAGGGAGGCCTGAGCAGCCAGGAAGCCCTCCCCTCACGCCAGGACCTGGAGAGAGCTGGGGGGAGCCCGAGGGCCTTCTCTTCTCTTCTCTTGAGGGAGATCAAGACCCCGAGAAGCCACCCGGCTCCCGGGACCTCCCTGAGACCGCTGCCCGCCAAGCACTGCCCCTGTCTGCAGCCGCTCAGGGCCGGGGTGGGGGTGCCGCCCCTGACTGAGCCCTCCCCCCCACAGGGCCCCTCCTCTCTCTCTCTTTCTGTTCTTGGGTCTCCCTGAAGAAGCAGACAGGAGTTCCCCCAAGCGAGGCCAGGGGACGCAGACAACCAGGGCAGAGAAGCGGGAATTCCAACTGCAAAGGACTGCCAGGAAACCCTAGTCTGAGGGAGAGTGGGACTCAGAGGGGACGTGGCTCGTCCAGGAGCTCAGAGCTGACCGGGCCGGGGCCGAGTGCCAGGGCTCTCTCCCATGACCCTGCTGCACGTGACCGGGACAGGCTAGCGTGTTCCACCAGACGTGCTTGGTGATTCGTTACTGACAACGCTTCTGGTCGATTACGTGTATCATGTACACAGATGCACACACGCGTGTGCCGTCATCCCCTACGTGGGACACCGCCACACACTTCTGGTCCCTCCAAGTGGGGCGCGAGGACGGGCTGTTTCCAGGGCGGGAGGGAGAGGTGTGGAGGCTCTCACCCCCGGCGAGGCCGTGGGCAGGCCCGTCTGCCCAGGCAGAAGACAAGGCAGTGAGAAGAGAACAGGCGCCGGGCCAGGCGCCCTGGGACGCCGTGGGGGCAGAGTTCGCCTCGCAGCGGTGACAAGCCTCCAGGGGTGGAATGGTGTGAGCTGGGGGGCCCTGGGGCAGATGGCCCACAGCAGAGCCCTGTGGGAGGGCTGGCCTGGCGTGCACAGGGAGGGCCAGGACTGGGCAGACCACTGGGCCACCGGGCATGTCCTCCCCACGCCCAGGGAGGGGTGCAGACGTGGTAGGAATTAGACCCAGGGCCGAAGGTGCTGGCTTCAGTGATGAGGTGGTGTCAGAGCACAAGTGGCCACGTGGGGGTCGGGAGGATGGGAGGAACCAGTGGCATGGGCAGGCGTGATGGCTCGAGCCCACCGGGGAAGCTCCGAGCGGTGCTGCGGCCCGGGGCATGTCTGTGGTGATGAATGGCTGGAACCATGAGGAGGTGGTCGGTGGAGCTAAACGTCCCCGAGTGGCCGAGGGCAGGGCTGCTTGCCGTCGCCCTCCCAGGAGGAGGCGCGGTCACCGAGAACGGTGCCGTGGCCCAAGTCGTGCTTGCGGACAGTCCAAGGAGCCAGCACTCTGCAGGGGTGAAGGGGCTGAGCTTGGGGGACCACGCCAGGGACGTGACATTTGTTCCCAGGGCATAGGCCACCTGCTGTCATTTTTAAAAAAGAATTGTTTATTTAATTTTATTTATAATTATTTTTAAAATTTTGCTGTAGGGCACGTACACCCATGTGAGAGAGAGAGAGGGGAAGCAAGTGACCAAGCCTGGGACGTGAACCGCAGTCGGCCACGTGGGAGTCTAGCCCCTTACCCACCGTGCCACCTGCTGGCCCTGGGCTGGGTAGCTTCACCTTTGCCTGGAGCCTGGGAGGGCCTGAGTAGAGGGCTGGCTCCACACATTATGTGCATCTGTGTTTGCACCTCCCACTGCTGTGTGGCCTCCCTCCCAACTCCAGCACCTATCAGGGATGTGCTGAAGACCTCAGGGTCATCTCTGCAGGTCCCTTGGGCTGGGTCATCTGAAGGGGAGCTCAGTTGTGCACCTCGCCAACATCCACCCCATCTCCCCCTTGGGAGCACTTACACATTTTCTGGGTGGGTTAAGGTCCATCTAGTCTATACTGGCTGCCACGGGCTGGTGGTGTGGCCTTAAAAGTGGACTCTCCACCAACCCCACCCTGACTTCCCAGCCCCACCAGAGACAGCTCCACGCTGGGTGAGAGAACAGTTCTTGGACCGTTCTCCTGCTCTGGCTCCCCTGCACTGCTGCCCCTGCTCCTGTGCCAACAGGGTCTGCAGAGTTTGGTTCTGACCTGCCGAGAGCCGAGCCCCAGAGGCAGGTACCCGCCTGCCCTGCTGCCCAGTCTCCCTTCCCCAGCTCAGGGATGGCGTGGACACGTGCCAGCTGGGCTGCCCAGAGGAGCCAGCGTGGGGCGGTGATTGCCCTTTCGTCAGGCACTTTTATTTGTCCTCGGACGTCTGGGCAGAGCCCAGGCCAGCAGTGCCAGCTCCCAGGGGTCTTGAAAGGCTGCACAGAGAGTTCCCGAGTCCCGGCCCCACCACGTGGGAACGCGCTTTGTGGAGACGCCTGGCCCTCGGGAATCCCCTTTAGCCTCTCAGAGTTCTCGTCCTGCTAGCTCACGTGTGGAAGGTGACAGCACTTCTCATTTTTTCGACTCTGAAAACGTGTGACATGAGGGGGAATGAAAAGAAGAGGCTGCAGGCACAGTGAGACTGCGGGAGGAGAAGTGTCAGCCCGGGACTAGAAGGTGGGGCCCTCGAGTGAGCGCAGCGCCAGAGGCTGGGAGGGCGGGGCCTGCAGGTGCAGCTCTTGGCTCTTCCCTAAGAGCAGAGGTGGGCACGTCCTCCCCACGCCCAGGGACGAGGGCACCTGGGCTGAGAAGGTGTGGGACTGTGAGGGGTGGGGGAAAGCGGGGGTGCCCTTGCCCGGGCAGCCTCCTTTCGTTCCTGGCTCTGGCCTGGCAGGTTAGGGCCCAGGCCACGGCCTCTCGGGCTGCTCTCAGTCAATGCCTGAGCAGGGGGTGCAGGTGGGGGGCACCAGACCTCCATTCTTGCCCCGGCCCCCGACAGGCTGTCTTTGGCCTAGTTGAGATGGCCTCTGAGACACCCCCAGCCTGCGGCTTCCCCTCCCGGGGTGTCTGCTCGCCGTTGCAGCCTCCCGACTGCCTCCTGCCTCTCCCCTTTACCCTCCGCAGTCGGTTTCCCCAACAGCCTCTGACATGCCCCCTTCTGTTCTGGCACCTTCTTCCTGAGGACCCACACCCACGCCCTCTTGTGGCTCAAGACCAGCAGCTCCTACTCACCCTCCCACTCCCACTCCCACCCCAGCCAAAGGCCCTTGCGGGCAGCCGCCCCGGGACCCCCGAGCAGAGCAGCCCCTGGTAGGTTCTCTAGGCCTGCCAGGTGCCCGGAGGGGGCAGCCTGAGTTCGTGGCCAGGCCTCGAGAAGACAAACATGCCGGTGGTCACCAGCATGGGCTTTTAAGGCAGACGTGACCAATGACCTCTGCTCTGGCTTCGTGGGTCAAAGATCCACCTGAGGGCACCTCCCAGGTGTGGGCCACCAGCTCGCTCTGTACAAAGAGCACCCACCACGATGGACACCCAGGAGACGTGGCTGCCTGGCACGCGCCCCTTGGAGAGCAGAGCCAGAGAAGGCTGTGTCTGTCCCGGAAGCTTCTGTCCTTTCTGTGCGCAGAAATCTGGGGTGTGGGGACGGCCGGGCATAACCCATGCCCAGGAATCCTGATTCGCTGAGGGCTGGTGCCTCTCCTGGCCCGTCTGTGGGCAGACCCGCCAGCCTCCCTGGGGGAATGGAGCGGGGGAGGCAGAGAGCTGCAGCTGCTCTTACCCTCCCGGTCTGGGGACGGGCAGGAAACCGAGTCACACAGGGCTGGTTCCTCCGGAGGCTCCAGGGGACAGTCTGGCTCGGCCCGCCCGGATGCACCCTTCGACCTCGATCCCCTTCTTCACGTGGATTTCCCCGTGTCTGTGTCTTGTTTCTTGTAAGGTCACGGTCTCTGGATCTAGGGCGCCCAGTCCAGGGTGACCTCAGGCATCCCTACAAAGACCCTTATTCCGAACCAGGTCACATCCTCATGTACCCAGTGGGCATAAATTTGGGGGACACTATTCAGCCCACTGCAGAAGGCCACTGGGGCAAAGCCACAGGGCAGAGTCACAGTCCCCAAGGGCTGCTGAGGCACCAACTTGGGTCCTGAGCAGGGCAGGGCCCTGCAGGAAGCAGCAGGGTCCAGGGGCAGAGGGCAGGTGGGCCCCGGGCTGTTCTGGGGCTCCCCTGGTGCAGCCCCTTGCAGAGCCTTCTGCCACCCTCGTTTAGCCTCTTGCCCTGCTGTGGGTGGGGTGGGGAGGCAGCATGATGGCACGTTTGATTTAATCAAGCTATTAAGAACAAATGATTTGGGAGTTCTTCCGAAGGAGACCGGGGACTGAGCGGGCAGCCGAGAACAAAGGAAGATGCCGCCGCCACCGCCAGCCGCCACCGCCGGGGAGGGCCCGGGTTGGCGGAGAGGTGGGGGAGGGGCGGGGCCGGAGGAGGAGGAGGGGGTTCTCCTGCGCAGCCGGGCGGGGAGGGGGTGCCTTGCGCTCCCCTCCCTTCCCCGGAAGCTGCCGCCGCGATTTAATATGCAAAGGTGGAGCGACTGGCAGAGCGTGGGCGTCCGCGGCAGGCGCAGTTCAAACAAAGAATACACAACAAAGCCGGCCGGCGGGACTGTCAGGACTCAGCCGAGGGAGAGATTTATCTAAGCCGAGTGGAGGGGCCTGTGACCTTGGGCTGAGAGCTTGAAAGCGAACAGGCGGCTGTTGAAGATGGAACAAAGAGATGCTTGTGATTATCATTATTTAATATAATGGTCTTAAACTGTTAGGAGGGGGAATTAGCTGGCACGAGAGAATTGTTTTTTATTCCAGAAGATGTAAGGAAGATGTAATGGAGGGGAAAAGCGGGGGAGAGGAGGGAGAGGTGGGAGAGATTTCTAGATGAAGGAGCGGAGAGAGCAGCAGTGAGCGAGTCTGCAGCGGTGGGGATAAACAGGAGCCTCCCCCCACCACCCCCGCAGGTTCAGCCTCAACCCAGAAGGCATTTGCTGGGAGTTGGTGACCAGCCCTGTGCCAGGCAGGGCCTGGGCTGAGGGACTGGGGTCTTGGGAAAGCAACCAGGAAGGGGAGGCGGGTCGTGGCGGAGTCGGGGTGTGGGAGGGCGGGCGGCCTCCAGGAGACCGGGGCATCCTGACCTATAAGCAGTGAGCACAGGCGTCCACTGAGAAGGTGACCGTGCTGGGGCGGTCCTGCCTGTGTGCCAGGCTGGTGCCAGGAGCCCCTGTAGTCAGGGCTGAGCAGAGTGTCCCCATGGGCAAAACTGAAGCCCAGCACAGCAATTCCTTGGTTCCCGCCCCTTTCTTTCCATTTGTAATTTTGCATCTTTTCTTAAAGAGCACTCTCTCAAAGCATCTAGGTTTCAGGTCCAGTTGAGACAGGATCCAGCAGATGGTTCTCATCACCCAATCAGGGTAGAGCAACTGTGCCAGAAGCTGGTCCCAGGCAGCGGGGGCTCCGTGGGACAGCAGAGCCAGGTGGGGTGGGGGCCACAGGAACTGGTCCTATCCTGGCACTAGATGGACACCCAGGTGGGCCAGGCAGGGCCCTGTCTCCTACCCAGCCATCCAGGGAGCGGCTTCCCGGGGGTGCGGCCTGTTGCGCACCTGCTGCTCAGGGGCAGGTGACTCACCTCTGAGGTCTGGGAAGCTAGAGGAGGGAAGGCAGAGGTGGGGACACGCTGGAGGGCTGGGCTGCCACGCTCTGTCCTGCCTGTGGCTGGCCACAGCGACAGGAGGGGTGGAGGACGGGACGGCACCTGCTCTTTCTGCTCCTCTCACTGGGGTCTGGGGCCAGGGTCAGCAGGCAGGAGGGAAATATGGGGACACCAACAGCCCAGTTTTCTGGGAGCCAGCTGTGGTACCTCCAAGAGACTAAAACGGGGACAAGAGACGACTTAGAAAGACCAGCAAGCTGCCTCCCCCACGCTTGACGGGCAGCTGTGCTTTCGGTGGGGGACAGCCTGGGCAGCAGTTTGGTGCTGGGGTCAGCTCTGCCCTGTGGCCCTGGCCTCAGTCTCCTCATCTGTAAAATGGGGGAAGGGAAGGATAGGACCCACCAGAGGCAGCTGTGAGAGGGGGTCGGAGGGTGCACGTGGGAGGTCTCCGGGGCTGCGGATGGGCTGCTCACCCCTTCTCACTGCCCCCGCCCCCCACAGCTTTGCTTCCAGACTGGGGCACCCCCACTTCAGACCGGAAGGAAACCCAGCTGGGGAGGCGCAGGCTTCCCTGCATCACTGGCAACCTTCCCAAAGCCCAGGATGAGCTCGCCAAGCCCTTCGTGAAGCACCTGGGAGGTGGCTGTGTCGCTGGGGACCTGGGGCCAGCCATGCGACTTTCAGTTGGCAGAAATGATGGTGCAGCGTAAAACAGCACGGCAGCTGCCTCTGCCCCTCTGCCTCTCTCCTCTCGTCCCCTACCCTCAGCGTGCCCGGGGCACGTCTCTAAAGCTGATGGTCAGCTGTGACCTCAGTATCATCTGCCTTTTGTCTGGTCCCTAGAGCAGAAATGCTTCCAAAGGAGAACTCTCCCCCAGCCTGGTCAGAAAACACCTGCTTCAGGAGAAGTTGAGCAGAATCCTCCTTCTCCCTAACCCAGGTCCTTCATGCTGCAGCTTGAACCTGCTCTGCGTGCTGTTCCTACTACCCACCCCTTCTCCAGCTCACAGGCCCCGACGGGAGAACAGCTCTCTAGCAGACTCCTAATTCTGCCTCGGAACCTTTCGCTCCCTTTCACCTGCAGGAGCTGGTGCACAGGGATTCTGGGGGAGGCCTTCGGCGCCCCGTACCCTGGCCTCAGCAAGATTCAGGCTCCGGGTCTTCTTCCCAAGACCGGGTCCTCTGCCTTCACGCCGCGTCGTTATTAAGAGATGATGCAGGTCTAGGAGCAAGGACCCTTTGCTCTGGAAAAATTATGTGTGACACTTTACATATGGATCAGGTAATTAATGGATGCCCCGATTTCCTCCACCATAACATGAAGAGGGTGAGCACAGCACTTTAATTCCAGATAATTAAAGAGCGATCGAGTTCGCACGCGCTGCTCGGGGAGTGCGGGCTGCTGTCATTAACACCGCGGAGGCTTCTCCATTCTCCACACCTCGCTGCAAACCGCAGGGCCTCCCAGCTCCCCTGGGAGTGAAGAGCTGCAGAGCCCGCCGCCACCGCCATGCAATCGCAGTGGCCACGTCTGCCACGCTGCCGCTTAGTGCATGTGTATGTATGCGTGCACGTGTGTGTGCATGTATGTGTGCATGTGTGTGTCCACGTGCGTGCGCATGTTTGTGTGTGTGCGTGCATATTGAGGGAGGAACCCCGGAATGGCTTAGAGCTGCCATACCCGATCTTAGAGACCTGGCTGCCAGCGTATGTGCAGAGCTCGACCAGCTGCCACTGTCACAGGGGCAAGCCAGGGACTGTGCAGAGCAGCCTCCAGCCCCAAGGAGCTGGAGACTCTCAGACATCCAAGGGGCCGTGCCTTCCTGGAGCGGAGGGCCCTGGATTCAGAAGCAGCAATGCGTTGGCGCTCCACCAACAATGCCTTCCAGAAGGTCCTCTTGTCCTGCTGCGGTTAGGTGCCCAGGCTGCTGCCTCTCCGGGAACAGCACAGGAGAGGAGTGGACGGGCATCCTGTGGCAAAGGCAGACCCCTGAGTCCTGGCGGCCTCCCTGGGAGAGTGGTGCAGCTGCTGATTGTGGCCGAGAGGACTGAGAGCTTTCCGGTTCACGTGCGCACCTGTCGCACGTCCTGCTGAGTATCGGCCGTTCTGCTGTCAGACAGGCCTCTCAGGGTCTCTGCACTTCCTTGCCTGCCTCTGCTCATTCCTGGTTAGTGGCTCCCAGGAAGGCGTGCATGCTCATTTCCTCAACATCCACTCAGCGTCTGTGAGGGGCCAGGCAGGCCTGGGGCTTATTACGCCCCGAGATGAATTAGACAAGATCGCTGCGCAGAACAAGCACGTGGGCAGCTGAGAAAGCACAGAAATAAATCTGTGCAGCGCGGTGGACCGGGGTGAGGAATGCGCCAAGGTCAGGGTTTGCTGGGGCTGGGAAGGTGGGGGGTGGTCTTTGGAGCTCAATGTCTGCCTGGCAGAGAAAGGGGGGCGGGCATCCGTGTGCACCTGCACCTGCACCTGCGAGTGTGCGAGCCAGGGCGTGCCCTGCTACTCGCCCGCCAGCTTCTACCCGCCTCCTCCTCCTGCCCTCTGACTGTCCTGGGTGTCCTGCCTCAGGCACTCGGGCATGCCCGCTGGGGAAAGGCCAGGGAGGTGTCTCAGGGGCTGCCTCCCTGCCTGACAATCACTGCCTTCCTCCTCCAGATTCAGGACGGATTGAATTGTTCCCTAAAATCTTCTTTTTAGTCCGGATATGGGGGTGGATGGTCACTTAAGGGTAGCTGCAATTTTCCTTCCAACCCAGACCTCTCCCCGCTTACTTAGAATGGCCACTTGGCTGATACCTCAAGTTCAAAGTCAAAACTGAGCAGCTTTTCATGTCCTAGACCTTTCCCTTCTCGAGCAATGGCACCTCTCCTGTCCCTCTATCGCCAAGACCAAAAGGCTGGGAGTCATCCCGGACAACTCTCCTCCCTGCCCAGTCAGAAGCCCACTTTGACTCCACCTTCAAGACACCTCCAGACTCCAACGCAGTGGAAAAGCCAGGGAAACGCTGCCGAGTCTGTGCCCGAGCTAACAGCCTGCACCCATGTTAATTTCTCAGATTTGATAAATGTGCTGCGTATTCACAGAGGGAAACTGGATGGACAGTATCAGGGGACACTGAAATATCTTTGCCAAGTAAAGAGTTTTAACATGCAGCTGCTCCTCAGCTAACAAAGGGGTCACATCCTGATACACTCGGCATAAGCTGAAAACGCACTTAGCACACCTAACCTACTCAATAACACGGCTTAGCCTGGCACCCTCAGATGTGCTCAGGGGCCAGCAGATGGCTCAGAGGTTAAGGCTCTGGATCCCACATGGGTGACTGCAAGGTTCGAGTCCCAGACCTAGTGCCTTGAAAATCACACCAGGTGCAAATTGTGTCCAAGATCCCCAGAGGAGAATGGAGGACAGGATTGCTGCAGGGCCATCCCCCCTGGGGAGGTGCTTTCTCACTTTCAGTCTCTCTGTCTCTGGTGAGCGCATGCACCCTATGGAAAAAAAAAAAAAAAAAAGAAAAAAGAAAAAAAGAAAAAGGAAAAAAGTGCTCAGATCACTGACTTAGCTGCACTTGGGCTAACATCTAACACAGAGCCTATATTTAATAAAAGGTCAGATATCGCATGTATTTATTGGCTACTGTAATAACGTGAAACTCAGAATGGGTGTGTGGTCCTCGAAGGGCGGTTTCCACTGTTTTGCACCATGGCAAAATCAATACACCATTACGCTGACTAATCACAAGGTGGAACCATGCTAGTTGGGGACCATCTGCACTATCACTCTTCCCCTTAAGGCTTTACCAGGGTGACCGTGCACTGGGGACAAGAAATAACCAGAGTTTTCAGGGACCCAGGACCCTTTCTCTGAACCAACACTGTTGCCAGCCAGAGCAGGAACTCGTGGCGGTCAAGGGTCAGCGGCAGGCCCAGTGGGCCCCCCAGCCCACCCTGCTGCTCCCCACCATCCAGAAAAGGAGAAGAGCTGAAGTGCCCTGAGCAGGGCTGGCACGGCTGGGCCGCGGCCTGCCGGTGACGTCACTCTGGAAGGTGATGTCACCTGATTTCTCCGCAGGCTGAAAGTGGACATCTTCACCTCCTTTACAGAGGTGAGAAAACCGTGGCTGGGGGCTGGGTGACCTGCCGGGGGCTCCCTGTGTGCCCGCCTCCCTGCTCCTCCCCTTCCTGCTTCTGGGCCCCTGCAGGGCCTGGGCCTGACTCACCCTACTGCCAAGGGCCGGGCAGGTGTAGACCGTTCCATTCCTTCTCGAGCCAGGAAGGCCGGAGAGCAGAGGCCCCTCTGGACTTAGCTGGGCTGAGCGAAATGTGCTAGCACCAGCCAACCACGGAGTAGGGACAGATGTCCTCCACTGTCCCCCAGCAGGGTGGGCACAGTGGGTCCAATGGAGGCCCCCAGAGAGGCATCCAGGCCCCAGCTCTGGAGCACGAGTGCGCCTAACGTGGGGAACACGTCCTTGTGGGTATAGTCACATTAAGGACCTGAGGCGTGGCCATCCTGGGATGGGGTGGGTCTTAAGTCCATGCCACGTGTCCTTGTCAGAGAAAGGCGGAGGGATGACTGGGACCCAGTCACACAGCAGGCTGCGTGAAGGCAGAGGGCCGTGTGGCCACAGGCCGAGGAGAACAGAAGCAGCTAGAAGAAGCAAGGAAGGATTCTCCCTAGAACTCAGGAGGGAGCCTGGCCCTACGGAGACCTGGATTTCACACTTCCGGCCGCCAGGACTGTGGAGAATGCGAGAGTTCCGGTCCGAGCAGACTAACAGTGACACCTCTGCTCAGGGCCTGAGCGCACACGTCACAGCACCTGTCCCGGTCGGTGGTGTGTGCCCTTTAACATGACCAGGGAGAGCGCGCCGGTGTCCTGCCTCACCGACACGGATGTGGACTCAGGGAGGACCCTTGCCAAGGCCCCGCTCTGGAAAGAGGGTCCAGCCCTACTGACTAGCATCCGTGCGCGCTGCCGGGCTCAGGGGCCTGCACTGTGCGGCTCCAGCTTTGCAGATGCCCCAGAAACCCACTGTCCGGGAGACCAAGCGCTCGGGTTTCAGGGTCGGACCAGCCTGGACGTCGGGCCTCCCCGCCTGGACGCCACCCCCTTCCCTGGGCTGGGCTCCCTGCAGTCCCCTCTGTGTGGCCCCTCTGCCGTGCCGATCCGTGTGACGGTCTTCATGTCCGGGCCCCACCGTCTTCAGTACGGGAGCTTTGTCGGAAATCCTAAACCAGGCAGTGTAAACCCGCCAGCCCCGCTCTTTGCAGGCCGGTGGTGGCTCTTCTAGTTAGTTATTATTTCCATGTACATTTTGGAATCAGTCGTTCACTTTCTATTTTAGAAAAACTTGTGAAAGTTTTAATGCTACTGCATTCATCTATGGATCAATTTGGGGATCTGTAGATGGTAATTTCACTGTATCGATCATCTGATCCCTGAACAGGATGTACTTCATTTATTCTGGCTTTTTAAAATTTCTCTCTGTAAGGTATTGTGTTTTAAGGATGCAGTTAATGTACATGTGTTAATAAACATACCCAAAATATTTTTAGAGAATTATTTATTTTATTTATTATTATTACTTTTAATTTTTGCTATAGAGCATGTGCACTCACCATAAAGAGACAAAGATCTAGAAAGTGAGAAATAAGCTCCCAGGGGAGCAGGTGGGGTAGTGGTTACATCACTCGATTCCCACATGGCAGTTCGAGTCTCAGACCTGGTGGCTTGAAATCACGCCGGGTACTTGTGTGTGTGTGCCCAAGACCCCAGAGGAGAATGGAAGAGGAGCGGTTGCCACACGGACGTCTCCCTCAGGGCATGATTTCTCACTTTCCCTCTTACTGTCTCTGTCACTCTCCCTCTCCGCCTCCCCCGCAAAAGTGTATGTGCCCTAAGGCAAAAACCTCTTTAAAAAAAAAAAAGAAGAAGAAGAAAGGAAGCTGCCAGGTTTAGGATGCAAACCGCAGTTGAACATGTAGGAGTTCAGTAGCTTAGCCACCTTGCCACTTGCTGGCCCCCTTAATTTCAATATTTAACTTTAAACATGTAAAAGTACAATTTTTTTGTTTGTTTCCTTTTAAGATTAGGTCTTGCTGTATCACAGTCCTCCTGCCTCAGCCTCAGCTGGGACTGTGGGTGCATGCTGCCACCATTCCCAGCTCTCTCTTAGGCGGGATCTCGCGGTGTTCCCAGGCCAGCCTCCCGCTCACCGTCTTCCTGCCTTAGCGTCCCAAGCCACTGGGACGACAGGCACACACCGCCATACCTCCTTTAGGTTAGGCTGGGAGTCACACTCTCCAGGCCCAGGCTGCAGAGCACGGCATCTCTGTGCACGCCACCGTGGGGGGCCCACGACCTATTTCTATGTATAGACATTGTATCCGGATCTGGCTCAGCTCATTTAGCTCTAGTATCTAGCACCTTTTAGGTATAGGTCTTAGGATTTTTTTTACGTAGACAATCATGTCATCTGTAGGGGAAAAAAGTTAATTTTTGTTCTAATCTATATGCCATTTATTTTTAATTTTTTTTTATTGCACTGACTATGCCCTCCAGTAAAATATTAAATCAAAGTGACAAAAGTTGGACCAGCTGGTGGCATGGTACTTGAGTGGCTAGATCCCACAGGACTGACTGCATGGTTGGTGTACCAAATCTAGCAGCTTGAGAAACGTACTGGGTGCATATGCATGTGTGACCAAAATCCCAGAAAAAGTTAAAATCAGAGGAGAAGGGATTGTAGGACAACAGTCTCCTATCAGAAGTGCTTTCTCATTTCCCCCCTTTCTCTCTGTCTTTAGTAAGCACACACATCCTTTGGCAAAGTCAAAAGAAAATAACAGGATAAAGTATATATCTTTTCCCTGCTCATAGAGGGAAACGTTGTCTTACACCATTAAGTACAATGTTAGGTGCAACTTTTTTAGATTTCCTTATAAAGTTGAAGAAATTCTCGCCTCGTCCCAGTGAAGTGAGAGGTTTGTTTGTTTGTTTTTTTAATTTTGTTTTATTTTACTTTTTTACCATGATTGGGTGTTGAAATTTACCTAGTGTTTTCTTTACTTGCTATAGAGATCGCATATTTATCTGTTCTTCTTTAGTGAACTATAGTAGTTCGTTTCTCTTAAGGAGTTTGGTATATTTCATTCAAGTTGTTAAATTATCCTTTTACTACCTATAGGGTCTGTAGTAATGTCTCTGTTTCATTCATGATATTAACAATCTTTGCTTCTTTCATATTTTTCTTAATCAGTCTGGCTATAAGCAAATCAATTTTATGGATCTTTTCTAACAATCAGCTTTCAGTTTCATTACTTTTTTGATTATTCGTTTATGTTTTATTTCACTGTTTTCTGCTCTTTATTGCTTTTCTTCTATTTACTTGGAGTCTAATTTGCTTTTTTTTCTTTTCTTTTCTTTTTTTTTTTTTTGGAGAGATTTTTGCTATAGGGCACGTGCGCTCGCCAGACAGACAGAGAGAGACAGAGAGACAAAAAGCGAGAAATCACCCCCAGGGGGGATGGTCACACTGCAATCCCTTCTCCTCCATTTTCCTCTCGGGATCTTAGGCACGCACGCACATGCGCCCGGTGTGAGTTTTAAGCCACCGGGTCCAGGACGCGAACTGCGGTCGACTACGTGTGAGTCAAGCAACATAGCCATTACCCTAACTGCTGGTTCCCTCTTGAGCTTCTTAATGTGAAAGTTTGGGTCATTGATTTTAGTTTTTTCTATAGGCAATATCAGCTGGTAACGCTATGAATTTCCTATTAAGCTCTCCAGCTTTACTCCACAAATTTGACATATTGCGTTTCCTTTATCATTAAGTTCAAAGTATCTTCTACTTTTTCTTGTATTTTCTTCTCTGACTCTATGTTAGTTAGAAATATCTAGTTTAGGGCTGGCAGGTGGCATGTTGGTTGGGGCACTGGACTCCCACATGGCCGACCATGGTTTGAGTTCTGGATCTGGTTGCTTGCTTTCTCACTTTCCCTCTCTCTCTTTCTCTTTCTCTCTCTGTCACTCTCTGGTCACATTAAAAATAAGTAAATATAGTTACATAAAAAATAATTCTTAAAAAAAAAAAAGAAATATCTTGTTTAATTTCCAGTTTCTCAAATTGTACCAGTCCATGGCATGGTAGTTACAGTGACTGGATCCCTTATGGGTGACTGCATGTTTCAAATCCCAGACCCAGCAGCTTGAGAAACAGGTCAGGCACAACATCCTAAAAGAAGGGCGACATGGAGGAGAAGCGTAACCATTCCCCCAAAAGGTGCTTTCTCATGTTCTCGCTCTCTCTGTCTCTGTCTCTCCCTGCTGAGTATACACACCCTCTGGCTTTTTTTTTTAATTCCAAATTTAGAGATTTTTCAGATGTCATTCTGTTATCAATTTTTTATTTGATTTTGCTGTGGTCAGAGGACATTCTTTGTACTATTTCAATTCTATTAGGTCTTGGGAAAGTCATGACGTACTTTTCTATGTTTTCCTATGCAAAAATGTGCTGATATTAAATTTGCTAAGGATTGTTTTATGGCCAAAAATATGGTCAATTTTGGTGTATATTATATGTGCACTTGAAAAAAACTGTATTCTGTGGTCGTTGGGTGAAATATTTTACAAACCTCTATTAGAACAACCAGATTGCTAGTGTTGTTCAAATTTTCTTTACACGTAATTATTTCTGCCTACTTGTTCTTTCATTTTTTGAAAGAAGAGTATTGAAATCTCTAGGTATAATCCTGGATTTGCACATTTATTCTCCATGTTCTATTAGCTTTTACTTTCTGTATTTCATGTCATTTGAACCTTTTTGGTAGATACATAAACATTGAAGATTATGGGCTGGGAGCCAGCTGGTGGTGTGACGGCCGGATCCCACATGGCCAGCTGTGCAGTTCAAGCCCTGGACACATGGCTTGGGAAACATGTCCTTTGTTCCTGCGTGCATGCCTGGAGTCCCACAGGGAGGGAGACATGGTGTGACCAGCCCCATGGGAGGGGTGCTTTCTCATCCTCTTTCTCTCTTTCTCTATCTCTCTCTGACAAGTACTCATGCCCTCTGTCAAAAAGTTGAAAGAAAAAGATGTGCTGCGTCTTCCTGGTGCAATACCCTACATCCACTTGTATTTCCGGCAAATGTGCTGTGTCTTCCTGGTGCTATAACCTACATCCACTTGTATTTCCGGCAAATGTGCTGTGTCTTCCTGGTGCAATACCCTACATCCACTTGTATTTCCGGCAAATGTGCTGCGTCTTCCTGGTGCTATAACCTACATCCACTTGTATTTCCGGCAAATGTGCTGTGTCTTCCTGGTGCTATAACCTACATCCACTTGTATTTCTGGCAAATGTGCTGTGTCTTCCTGGTGCAATACCCTACATCCACTTGTATTTCCGGCAATACCTGTTCTGAAGCCTGCTTCAGAAACAACTTCTCTCTTTGGTCGTTGGTATGGAAAGGTCTGTTTTCATCTTACTTTTTTTCTGAAAGATATTTTAGGTGGTTGTATAATTTCAGGTTGACTTTTTAATTTTCCCAGCACTTCAAAGGTGATAATCCATTATCTCCTGGTTTTCATGGTTTCTGGTGAAGTCGTCTGCCATTCTTCCCTTCACTTCTCTGTTACTCCAGCCGTGCATGTAGTAGACTTGTTGGTATTGTCTGGCTGGCCACTGAAATAATTTTCTTTTCTTTTCTTTCTTTCTCTTTCTTTCTTTCTTTCTTTCTTTCTTTCTTTCTTTCTTTCTTTCTTTCTTTCTTTTGCTAGGTTTCTGCTATAGGGCACATATGCTCACTGGAGAGAGAGAGAGAATGTGAGAAATCACCCCCCAGGAGGGATGGCCATGCCACAGTCCTGTCTACTCCACTCTCCTCGTGGGATCTTGGGCATGCGCACACGCCTGGTGTGATTGCCAAGCCACCATGTGTGGGACTCAATCTGTGGTCAGCCATGCTGGAGTGCAGCATCTCAACCACCACACCACCTGCTGGCCCCTATTTTTCACTTTTGAAAGATCTGTCATAGTCTGACTGTGCTGCTATAACAAAATGCCACAGGCTCAGTAATTTCTGAGGAAAAAAATCTTTCCCCTTCCAGTTCTGGGAGCCAGTAGTCTAGGAACACGACTTTCATACTGGTACCTGGTGAGGGCTGCGTCCTTGGAGAGGAGGGACACATGTCCTCACGTGACAGGAAAGCAGAAGAGCAAGCTGGCTGAAGGCCGCATGAAGCCTCTTTCATCAGGGCCTAATCCCATTCACAAAGGAGAAGCCTTCATGGTCCCGCCACTCTCAAAGGCCCACTGCTCAGTACTATGGCATCGGCAGCACCCGGACTGTGAGGGCCACATTCAAACCTTAGACCGGGTTTTCATTTCCCGAGCTCCTCTTGGACAGTTTTTTACCGCTGTATCTTCAAATGCTGTTATTTTTCCTCCTGCATTGTCTACTCTGCTTTTGTTCACACCCAATTTATTTAATTATACTGATTTTCCATGTCTAGTGTTCTAATTGTGCCTTTTTAATATCTCCCATCCTCTCCTCATAATGT
The DNA here is from genome assembly GCA_026018925.1 of Tupaia tana. NCBI lineage: Eukaryota > Metazoa > Chordata > Mammalia > Scandentia > Tupaiidae > Tupaia > Tupaia tana. The sequence continues at coordinate 67,379,396 of JAKSZU010000011.1, forward strand.
TTATATTTTTATTTACCTTCTTGAGTGTGTGTGCATATCTATAAATATATGTATTATGTATGTGTGTGTATGTATATGTATGAGAACATGTCACAAAGTTCATGGGAAAATGAGATTAAAGTACAAGTTTATTCTGGGGCAAAAAGAATTTAAAATCTATGCAGTTTTTTCCTAGTGCACATTTTCCAAAAACTCTTTGAAGAGTCAGAATCCATCTTTCTATAATTTCTGAATCTATTCCTACTGGTCCCCCCCAGGTGTGCCTCTAACTTTCCTATTTCCTAGCCTGCTCATTTTTTATAAGATGCTAGATACTATCGATGTCACATCGCCGAATGCTGCATCTCCTTGAGTTCTCGACAAGTTTTTGGATTTTGCTCTGGCAAGCAGTGAAGTTCATTGTGATCAAACTGGTTCTTTTACGTCTTACTTTTAAGTTGTGTGCACGAGGATCTGGAATGGGTTTTAGACTAAAGCTAACATTTAGTTCCCATCCTAAGGCAATACCCTTCCAAGGACTTCGGTCAACACCCCTGTATCACGAGGTCTGTTCTCTCTGCCTAGTGAGAGCATTCATTAATTCCAGCCCTTTGTGAGAGCCTTGAAATGCTGGAGTCCATCCTTCTCTTGGTTCTCTTCCTAACCTGGTGGCTTTTCTCCACACCCACCCACCAACACACACAGGAGCACTGAGAGGTTGGGGCCACGTTACAGATTTCTGAATCTCTCTCTCCCTCTCTGTGTGTCTGCGAGCAGGGAGGATTTCCCTGAAAACCCCTGATCCAGCTGATCCTCTTTCCAACACATTCCAAACTCTTTGCCTCGGCCTCATTTCCCGCTTCTCATCACAGCCTTGAGAGTGACCACCCCGCTCTGGCTAAGGCCAGAGCACCGGGACCAGCAGATGGCATAACGGTGACATTGCTGGACTCCCACATGGTCAGCCGCAGTTCAAGTCTTGGACGTGGTGGCTTGAAACTCAGGCCATGGACGTGTGCGTGTATGCCCAAAATCCCAAGAGGAGACTGGAGGAGAAAGGACTGCGGTGTGGCCATCCCCCCAGGGGGTGATTCTTCTCTTTCTGTCTCCTGTCCGGCAACCACATGTGCCCTATACCAAACTCTTAAAAAAGAGAAAAATAAAAAAGACCAGAGCAGCTTTCCTAGGTGACTGCTCAGACTAGGGTCAACAAAGCATGGCCAGCACACAGCCGCCGCCCACCTCCCTGTCTGCAGCTGGCCTTACTAACCAATCACAGCACTCCGGCTCATGGCGCCCTCGCAAGCTCTCCAATCCTCAGCTGAGAATTTTAGGAAGACTCTGGCAATCACTCAGATTTGGTACAAGGAGTGAAATCTATTTTCCATGCTGGTTTTAGTCATTCCCTCTGCTTTTGCTGCTTTGGGCTGTGCTGGGTCAACGTCCTGGCCAGCTGAGCCTGTGCCTTGAGTGCACATCCACGACTGGGATGGCTGACCCAGAGAGAGGCCCGATGCCGTGGCACACGTGACCTCCCCCGCAGCCCACCTGGCACCTGCACCGAGCAGGCTATCGCGACCCCCAAAGACTCAGTCTCCCTCGATGTTCTGCCAGCTCCAGGCTCAGCGGGTTTATTAGTCCAGTGGTTACTAACTTGGGATTCCTTAAGATAGAAGTCTATAGGTTGGGTTGAATATTATAAATGCCAATGAAATATCTTTGTGGGTCTCTAAAGTTCTGCCCTAAACCACTATTTTATCTGTCTTCTAAAGCTTTTAACTTTATATTTATCTCTTCCATGACACAGCGAGAAAGAGAGAAAGGCAGAGAGAGGCACCCCATTAGGTCTTCATGCCACGATCCACCTGGGCTCAGCCCACCTGGATGACATGCAGACACCACCCGGCGTGCACCAGGGCCAGGACATGAACCCGGGGCCATCCTCTGTGGATCCAGCACTGCAGAGCATCGTGTTACCGTTGCACTACTGCCTGGCCCCTAAATCCCTGTTTTAAATGACAGCTCCCCCCCCCCGTTCCCAGCCCCCTTGCCGCGCTGCGCACGGCTGTGTACAGAGCGTCGGATGCTTCCGTGCTTCTCTTCCTTCTGTCTTCCCTTTGCTGGCGTTTAAACTCTGGGGCCTTTGTTCTGCTCACCAACGTATTTTAGCCACTTCCGACAGTGCCTGGCACTTAGTAAGACTCTTTGATGTGGAGCGAGCCTCCCAGACTAAGTCCAAGTCTCCAGTCCCGGCTGGCCCCGGGCTGGATGCTGCTCAGGGGACGTGAGCGGCAGGTGCACGTCTCTGATTAATAGGAATGGGAAACACATCACAGTCACTCGGTACGTTCAGCTTCGTTGGCAACATATTCCAAAACAGGAAGCCTGTGCGGACGGGCGGTGGGATCAGGATAAAAATGAAGAGGCCTTTGTTGAGGACACCGGCTCAGGAGCAGAACGGCCCACGAGGCCTGTCCTGCAGCCCCGCTCACTAACCGCGGGGCCTTCTGGGGTGCTTCCTGGCCTTCCTCCCTGGTCTCTAAAACAGGGAGGCCAATATCTGCCCTGTGCTCCGCTCAGGGCTGTGCTAAGGACCCCGTGAGTTCACGTTCCACCATGAACTCACCGCCTGCCACCCGTCAGGAAAGGGACGACGGCAGGAGAAGACTCGAGCAATCTGCAGGGGGCTGAAGTCTCGCGGTAGTGACTCCGGTAACCTGGGCAAGTGAGATGATAATTATGCAAATACCTGCCCCAGGCATGGCTGCAGACCCCATGCAGGGTGGCACAGCCGCCGCCGTCTGGGCCACGTCGTCCGCCCACGGTGCTGCGCTCAGTCAGTGCGTGTGGGGTTAGAACGAAGATCCCGAGCCGTTTTCTCAGCCATAAACAGAATGCGAAGACCAGTGTACATGGTGGGCGCTCTTCCCACGGCCCGGATGGAGAAGTCCTACGAGCAGGAAGCACGAAGAGCACACGGCTCAGGGACTTGGGCAAAACCAGGCCTCGGTTCCAATGCCGCTCTGCCTTTGGGCACGTGGCCACCGGGCAGTCTTGGTCTGCTGCTCTGTCGGCAGAAATGCAGCGGCGGTTGTGAGGGTGGAATGATGAATGCCGTCTCCGGGTCAGGACCAGCTCGGGGTGTTCAGGATTCTAGTCTCTCCCCTCTTCTGAAAAAGAGAGTACAGGACACGTCGGCCTTGAGGAGTACGCCACCTATCCTGCCTCTGTCACCTGGGAGCCTCTGAGGCTCTGCGTGCTGCTCGCATTCTGCTGGTGAGACTGGCCACCCTGTCCGCTTCCAGGGAGGCCAGCGGTGGCAGCTGGCCTGGGTGGTCTAATATGAAATACTCCGTCCCAAGCTGTCAAACACTGCTGCTGTCGCCACCTTTGGCACACAAGAGCCAAGCTGCGGTCACCTGCCAAGCTGCGGGGCCCTCAGCAGAGGCGTCCCTGTGCCCCCTTCTCCAGACTCCTGCTGCAACTGAGCAAGGTGGTGCCATCTCCCTTTGGAAAAGTCTCGAAACCCTGACCCCGCCCAGCGTTCTGCCCCGTCTTTCTCAGCCAGGGGCCTCCTGCGGTTGCTGAGAGGCCACTGGCTCAGCCCTGCAGCTCCAAGTCTGCGGTGGAGCCATGGGTTTTGGTGTCCCTGCCAGGGTCCTGTGAGTCATTCAGCCATGGGCTGCTGAATGCTTCTGTACCGAGAGTCCTGGTCCCACTGGAGGTGGGGCCGGGAGGCCTAAGAAACTGGCCGCAACGTGGGTCCTAGCCCATGTGCAGGAAACAGGCTAGCGAGGGAGAGGTCCAGGGGCTTGAGCCACTTGTCCCAGGGTCCTCGCAGAGCAGGGATCTGCACAAAGACCTGGCAGTTGATCCCCCTGTCTGTACTTTAACCGCCTCACCACGCAGCCCTCTTATGCACCCAGTTAGAATTCCTCCTCCTGGTGCCGACTGCTCCTCCGGCCCCGCTCGGTGACCACCATCCACTCCTCCTGGGTGCCGAATGCCCCCCGGCCCCGCTTGGTGACCACCATCTCCTCCTCCTGGGTGCCAAATGCCCCCCGGCCTCGCTCAGTGACCACCATCTCCTCCTCCTGGTGCCGACTGCCCCCCGGCCCCACTCAGTGACCACCACCTCCTCCTCCTGGGTGCCGACTGCCCCCCGGCCTCACTCAGTGACCACCATCTCCTCCTCCTGGTGCCGACTGCCCCCCAGCCCCGCTCAGTGACCACCATCCCCTCCCTCTGGGTGCCGACTGCTCCCTGGCCCCGCTCGGAAACCACCATCTCCTCCTCCTGGGTGCCGACTGCTTCCCCGGCCCCGCTCAGTGACCCTCATCACAACGGTCAGCAGGGGGACGCAATGTCTGTCAGTCTCAGAGGCCAGCCCCTCTGGCCCTGAGGAACCTGCCTGACTCGGGCTGCCTGCCACAGAGCACTCCCAGGTCAGGTGAGGCGGTGCGTAGGCCCAGCCCACTGCCCCACTGCCCTATCCTCCCACCCCCGGCCGGCCTCCATCTTTCTAGTTCTCGCCAGTGGCCTGGCCTAACAGCCGGGGGCTGCCAAGGGCTTCAGGGTCCGCCCTAGCCGAGGCCACCGCGTCGTGCCCCTGGCCCAGTGCCTCGTCTGCTCACGCCTTGCCGGAACCATGGAAGTGGTGGTTCTGAGTCCCAGAAGCGTCCTCATTTGCTGGCCGCTGTGGTCGGGCGTTCCCAGTGCATGTCTCCTCGGTTCTATTAGCCTAGAGGAGGGAGGGGAGAGCCCAGATGGTGGGTGGGGTGTGGGGCCGGTGGGAGAAGGGGACAGGAGGGAGAGGGAGAAGCAACCGGGGCCTGGCCGGATGGGTGTTCACAGACGAGGCTGCGGGGTGGGGGTGCAGAAGAGGAAGGGGCACTTTGGGAAGGAGGGAGGGACACTGTGGGGGTGCCCCCAGGCTCTGGCTGCAAAGGAAGGCATGCCCCCGGTTCTTGCCCCCTCCCCTTGCCTTATCTCGCTGGTGATCCTGGTGGTCACCCCACGGCCTCCCTGCAGCCCAGCTCACCACGTCCGCTGCTTCTGGGTTCAGCAGTGCTGTGGGCGTGCGGGGGCCGCCGGCTACTTCGTACCTGGGCTCATCACAAACGCTGTGGTCAAACTGGGAGTGGAGATCCTGGGGGCAAGGGGAACCCGAGCGGGCGACGGGTGCCGGGGTCAGGACTAGACGGAGCGCCGTGGGAAGCACAGTGGGCTCCAGCAGCCGCTTCCTACTCTGGAGACCTTGAGGAGGGCCACCACCTCCCCGGGGGCAGTGTCCGGTTCTGAGGCGGCTCTGCCTCTGCGTGAGTCCTCGGCAAGCCATGCCCCTGCTGTCTGTGAGCAGGAAGTGGGACCAAGCGCGGTTCCCGGCCCCTCCAGAGGCAAAACCACCTGGCCCTGTGGCCACCTCCATCTTCCTGAAATGTTCCCCGAGCCTTCAGAGGCAACACCAGGCACCAGAGTGACGTGTTGCACTGAAGACCGTCGGTGGACCGTCGGTGGCTTCAGGGGGACATGTCACTGACCCGGGCTCCCACTCAGGAGACGTGCGTGCAGGTGAGAAACGGAAGGTGGTGAGCTGCCGCCGTGAGAGGCAGAAAGCCTCCCTGATCTGCTCAAGCAAAGGAGGCTCGTCGGAGGGCTTGGGCCGGAGTGGGCGCTCACAGCTGGGGTGTGGGCAGCGGGCCGTGGCGAGGCCCTCTAGTGCGTTCATGCCTCTTGGCCCTGAGGCACCGCCTCTGGGGTCAGAGTCCCGGGAGATGGCCTCTCAGGCAGGCCCTCGGGCAGTCCCTTGTCTGGTCCCTCCGCATGCACACCATGGATCGGAGGACAGCAGGGCTCCTTCGGCAGCCTGAGGGGCTCCCATGGCCACTCGGCACACACCGTGAAAACGTAAGCAAGCAAAGGGGCGCGTGGACGAAGAGCCAGTGGGGGTGGAACGCTGGGGGGCCTGGGGTGCCGTGGAGAATGCCCAGCCCCAGGCCCCAAGGCCAAGCAGGCCCTTCCAGTCCTAGGGTGGCAGCTTCTGCGGATAGTCCCGCCCCGGAAACTTGGCAGCCTGGTCAGGGCTCAGAGAGGGCCTGACCTGGGTGCTGACTCCACTAGGCCCCAGGAGGGAGGGAGGGAGCCGAGCTGGGCCTTTTCTCTCCCTGCTTCCGAGAGGGGTTAGTGGCGCTGCATTACAAAGCGTTCACTGGGGCCTCAGGCTGCCTGGATTGGGAAACCTCTAGCAAAAGGGAAAGTGCCCCCCAAATCTGTTTCACAGCCAGCCCTTGTATCAACTAAAGCCCCAATTTTATTCGTTATATGTGGGAGCTGGGAGGCTGCTGCTTTTCCCCCTAAGGATTCAGTGGTTCAGTCGTGTCTGCATTGTCACACATGTCCCCTCCACCCCCCAGGGCCAGCACTGTTCCAGGCAGGGACGGGGAGAAGGTGCAGGGGCTTGGCCAAGCCCTGGGATCTGGGTTTGGAGGGTTGATTTTCCTCAGCCCATCCCCAAGTGGCTTATCCCCCAACGCCAGTCACTGGCCAGGTGGGCCCTTGCCCCCAAAGCTAGACCCCACCACCACTGCTATGCCCGGAGCCCTAATTACTGCTAATGCTGGAAGCTGGGCGGGGGTGCCGCCTCTCCTTGCATTTTCCCTCACCGCCCTCCTCTCCACGGGGGAACCATCCCGAACCATCCCTTCCCACGCACCGGTGCCAGGATGGTGCCTTCTCAGGCCCTCACCTCCCCCTAGACTCCAGCTCGGGTCCTCCGGGCCCTCCCTTCCCGCAGGGCTGACCCCCTGCTGCGGGGCCCTGCAGGTGGAGCCCTGCCTGCTGCCCTCCCACCGCTCCCCTCCCCCACACCACCATTGCTCAGTGTTGATCTGCACACCAGTTTGCTTGTGGTCTCCATAGCAACAACTACCAAATGGCCTAAGGATAAGCGTGATTCTGGGGCGGATGGGGAGCCCATGAGGGGGTTTTGACTTGGAAAGATGAAAGTAGCAATTCTGCCACGTGCTCAGCCCAGGGTGGTAGCTCTCCCCACCCCGGGCCACCCGGCCCTCACCCAGGAGCTCACGGGGCTTCGGAACAATGGAAGGGGCAGGGGAAGCTGAGGAGGGGTGGTGGCAACACCGGGGCAGCCGGGACCTTCCGGAACCGGCTCCTCTTACTGAGAAACCTCCAAAGCCTTCCCTTTTCTCCAGCGTCCACATCGTTTCCCATCTCACCGTGTCCTGCCACCCTCCCCAGGCGCCCCTCCACGAAGAGAGAAAAGGAAGCATTGCCGCATGTCTCAGGACTGGCTTCTCGGTGCAGTACCCAGAGAACAAATTCTCTGATTGCTTACATGTGTCCAGCCTGAGCTGTTTACAAAACATGTTCATGACCGTGAACCTCAGCCCGCATGAGGCTGGGACCAGCAGGGGATGATTCTTTGCATCTGAAGACGAGCGAATGTGTGCTTGAGGCTCCTCGGACAGGTGCGCAGAGCAGGAACCCAGTCTCCTGGCCCCACATGGCTTTCCACGGAGAGCTGGAACGCTGTTCTCTGTTGTAAATGTTCTGCGTTTGAGTCGGACTAGACCTGCCTCATTTATTTTCCAAGCATTTGCCCAGATAATTTCTTACTTACTTTTTTTTTTTTGGAGAGGTTTTTGCCATAGGGCCCATGCGCTCACCAGAAAGACAGAGACAGAGAGACAGAAAGCGAGAAATCACCCCCCAGGGGGGATGTTCACGCCCCAATCCCTTCTCCTCCATTCTCCTCTCGGGATCTTGGGCACGCGCGCACACGCGCCTTGGCATGAGTTTAAGCCACCGGGTCCAGGACTCGAACCACAGTCGGCTACATGGGAGTCCAGCGACATAGCCATTACGCTAATTGCTGGTCCCATAATTTATTACTTTCTACCTTCACTGCTTGAGGTGTTTAGGAGAGTTACTCTGGAACAGGATCCCTCCACCCCTCCACCCCCCCAACTCCGCAATGCTTGGGCCCTGAGACCACGGTGAGAGTGTGGTAGAGAGAATGTGATATAAAAACAAAAGACGCTGCCAGAATAAACTCACACACCAGTCATTCCCATAACAGATGAACTAACCGAGGCCTGGAGAGCTTCCGCAATCTTCTCGAACATGTGTGTACACGTGTGTGTGTACAGGTGTGTGCGTGCACACACAGAGTTTCAGCTGGGGACAGATGCCTCAAAAGGATAGGCCCCACCTGATAAAACCTCCCTGCCAGCTTCTCTCCCTTGTGGGGAGAGTTCTCAGGCATCCCTGCCCAGGCTGTGGGTAGAATGACGAAGTGACCACGGAGAGGGTGGCCTGGCAGTTGGGTGTACTCAGCAGCCATGAGGTAAGGTGTGCTCAGACACTACAGTCAGGCTTCATTTAGGGCAGGGAAGGCCAACTCTGGCCTGTAGAGTAAATCCAGCCCTTGCACATTTTTGTAAATAAGTTATTGGAGGGTCAGCAGGTGGCATGGTGGGCTCCATGTGGCCAGCTGCAGTTCAAGTCACGGACCCAGTGTCTTGAAAATCATGCCAGGCACGTGTGCATACGTGTCCAAAGTCCCAGGAGAATGGGAGAGAAGGAATTGGGGTGCAGCCATCCCCTCTGGGGGATGATTTCTCACTTTCCTTCTCACTGTCTCTCTCCTGCAAACACATGTGCCCTATGGCAAAAAAACTCAAAAAATACAATTAAATAAATAAAGAATAAAGTTATTGGACCACAGCTGTGCCCACCTGTTTATGTAGAGTTACTGTGTGTCTGCAGTTCCAAATACACTTGTACATAGTCATAGATTCTAAGTGCACTTACTTCAACTGCCAGTCTGGTGTGACGAGCCTGAGAATCCCTCCTACGAGGAGGGGGTCCAGGAAGACTTTTGTCAGGTGGGGCTGTTCCTTTTGTGACATGGTCCCTAACGGTGGGGCTGTTCCTTTTGTGACATGGTCCCTAACAGAACACTGTGTGTGTGTGTGTGTGTGTGTGTGTGTGTGTGTACATAGACATACATAAATGTATATACCCGTGCTTATGTGTCCATAGACTATACATAAATGTGTGTGCACAGACTATACATAAATGTGTATGTGTGTGTGCACAGACTATACATAAATGTGTGTGTGCACAGACTATATATAAATGTGTGTGTGTGCACAGACTATATATAAATGTGTGTGTGTGCACAGACTATATATAAATGTGTATATGTGTGTGTGCACAGACTATACATAAATGTGTGTGTGTGCACAGACTATACATAAATGTGTATGTGTGTGTGCACAGACTATACATAAATGTGTGTGTATGCACAGACTATATATAAATGTGTATATGTGTGTGTGCACAGACTATACATAAATGTGTGTGTGCACAGACTATATATAAATGTGTATATGTGTGTGTGCACAGACTATACATAAATGTGTGTGTGTGCACAGACTATACATAAATGTGTGTGTGTGCACAGACTATATATAAATGTGTATATGTGTGTGTGCACAGATTATACATAAATGTGTATGTGTGTGCACAGACTATACATAAATGTGTATGTGTGTGCACAGACTATACATAAATGTGTATGTGTGTGCACAGACTATACATAAATGTGTGTGTGTCTATAGGCTACAGATGGTTCCCGAATTGCTGTGCTTTGGCTTACTGTTCTTTGACTCCGCTACGGTGAGACAGCAACACAGCCATTCTGTTTTTCACAGTCGGCAGTGTTCCCTAAGTCATAGGGGATGTCCAACACTCGGCTATAAGATGGATTCTGCATTAGGTGCTTTTGCCCAACCTAGGAAGTCTCTTGAGCTGTCTAAGGTGGGCTGGGCTAAGCTATGATATTCAATGTTAGGTGTGTTGGATGCATTTCCGCATATATTTTCAACTTTCGATGGGTTTCTTGGGAGTGAGCCCCGTTGTAAATCAGGAGCGTCTGTAACATGAGGGCTGCTTCCCTGCTACCCGACAGCACAGCTTGCAAAGTCTAAATATTTACTATCTGTCACTCTGAGTACAAGTTTCTGGGGGAGCTGTGTACTGCAGGAAGGTCTCGCGACCCCTGCTATGTGCCCGGCACTAGGACACCCGAGTATGCACAGAAGGAGCAGGGCTTGCGGCCATCTCTGAGCTCACAGAGCCTGTAACCCAAATGCGGGCACCAGGTACCACAGAGGGGTGGTACTAACCCAAGGCAGCCAGCGACGGTGGTGGCAAAGGTGGGCGAAGGCTGGGGGGTGCTGGGAAAGGCTTCCCGATGACACTACCAAGTCGCCAAGTCTTAGAGGATCTCTAGCTCGTGCTAGATTCAGAGAAGAATCAAAGACACAGGACTTGGAGATGCAAGGGCGTGACTGGCTTTGGAGACATGGAGTCCCAGGTGTTCTGATAATCCAGAGATGGAGCAAATATTAGAATTCAGGAGAGAGTCTGAGCTGCAGGCGCCACAGCGGGGACTTTGATTCTGCCACCTTTTTGGAGAAAAGAGCCACTCGGCAGCAGGAAAACAGGATTTTCTCTTCCCACAAGCAACCGTGGCATAGCAAGCTTTGCTGCACGGAAGGTGTTCTGGTACTCTGCGTTCCAATGTATGCGTGCCCATTGTCTCTTTCCGCCGAACTACACACAAGCGAGACCTGGCTGTGATAGTGTAGCCATCTCCGCGCTACCTTAGGCAGCTAAAAACAGACCCAGTGTATGAAAGGGTTTCAGATGTCACAAAGAGATTCCCGGCCGACGCTCGGAAAGGGGGAAGCACCATGCCCGGCGATCCCACAGACTTTAGAGGCCAGATTCAGAGTTCAGGAAGGCCAGGGCGATTGTGGGGCAGAGATCTGGGAAGGAGAGAGCTGCCCATGAAAAGTGCTTAGAGCTTCTCCGCGTTCGTGGGGGAAGGAGTGTCCGGCCTCGTATTGAGGTGTAAGGGTGCTTTGTACATGCTGAACACAAATCTTTAATCACATATGTGTTTAGCAAATATTTTCTCCCAGTCTGTGGTTTGTCTTTTCATTTCCTTAATAGTGAAGAGCAAAAGTTTTAATTTTGGTGAAGTCTGATTTATCACTTTTAAAAAAATAGTATATACTGTATGCATCCTATCTTTGCCTAAGCTAAAGTTGCCAAGATTTTTTTCCTATATTTTCTTCTAGAATTTTTTTTTTATAGTTTTGGCTCTTTATTTAGATCTAAACTTTATTTCAAGTTGATTTTTGTATATGGTGCGAGATAGAAGTTGTGACTTTAACAAAAAGTGGTTATTTGATTGATCCAGCACCATTTGTTGAAAACATGATCCTTTCTCCCATTTGAATCGCTTTAAAAATGTAGAACTGAAGTATATGACAATAGCACAAGGCTGGTGGGGGAAGGGCTGGACATACACTGCCTTAAGATTCTTAAAATACACACAAAGTGGCATAATACTACTTGAAACTAGACTTTGATAAGTAGTATATAATGGAAACATTTGAACAGTGATTTAAAATAAAAAGACATAAAGTTAATATGCCAACAAAGATGGTAAAATGGAATCATAAAAAATACTTAGTCGGGACCAGCAGTTAGTGTAATGGCTATGTCGCTGGACTCTCATGTAGTCGACCACGGTTCACATCCCAGACCCAGTGGCTTAAACTCACACCAGGCACGTGTGTGTGCGTGCCCAAGATCCCGAGAGGAGAATGGAGGAGAAAAGATTGCGGCGTGACCATCGCCCCAGGGGGGTGATTTCTTGCTTTCTGTCTCTCTGTCTTTCTCTGTCTTTCTGGCGAGTGCACATGCCCTATAGCAAAAATCCCTCCAATAAATAAATAAATACTTAGCTGGTCAAAACAAAGCAGAAAAGAAGGGAAAAGGGAACAAAGAACAGATGGACCAAATATAAAACAGCAGAAAGATGGCAGGTTTAAAACCAATCATAGTAATAGTCTCATTAAATAGGGACCAGCAGATAGTGTAATGGCTATGTTGCTGGACTCCCATTTAGTCAAACGCAGTTCGAGTCCTGGACCCGGTGGCTTACACTCATGCCAGGCACGTGTGCGTGCATGCCCAGGGTCCCGAGAGGAGAATGGAGGAGAAGGGATTGCAGCATAGCCATCCTCCCTGGGGGTGATTTCTCACTTTCTGTCTCTCTGTCTGTCTCTCTCTTTCTGGTGAGCGCACACACGCCCTATACCAAAACCTCTCAAAAAAAAAAAAAAAAAAAAATCCAGTAATTGAAGAATGAGTGGATGAATTTGGATTTTTCTAGAAGTCTCTTTGAACTCCAGGTTAGCCAAATAGTCTTCCTCTGAGCTTCCACCATATTCTGTGTCCCTCCGCCCACTCCCACCCCGGCATTCACCACATTGAGGGGATTTTGACACTATTCACACGGATGTCTGTGCTCCGTGCTCCTGAGATGGGGGATGGTCATACGCAGACAAGCTACCCTGGCTTCCGACAGTGCTGCCACCCATGGAGCAGGGGCTCCATTAACATCCCTGTGTCGATACGTCATCGCAAAGTAGGTTTATGTTCATCTCTTTTGCTAGGGCTCAATAAGAGTAACATGTGTGGGGCCAGCAGGTGGCATAGCAGTTATGGTGCTGGACTCTCACATGAATGACCACAGTTTGAGTCCTGGACCCAGAGGCTTGAAAATCATGCGGTGTGCATGTGCGTGCATGCCCCAAATCCCAGGAGGAGAGTGGGGGAGGAAGGATTGAGGCATAGCCCACCCCCCACCCCCATCACTGCCCAGGAGTGATTTCTTCCTGTCCCTCTTACTGTCTCTCTCTGTTTTTCATGCCCTACAGCAAAAACCTTAAAAATAATAATAATAAAAATAAAACCTTAAAAATAATAATAATAACGTGTGTGGGTTTAGGCTGCAGTCGAAGGGACTGGAGTGGACTGTGAGGGTAGCCAGGGCAACAGTGCGTTTGCAGCTGTTTTGTTCTAGGTGCTGGGCCAGCGACTGGCCAGAGCAGCCCGGGGCGATAAACACTCTGGTGATGGCGACAGCTGATCCCAACTGTCCCCTGTGGTAGCTCCCAGCCACTGTGGCTGCTGGGCACTTGAAATGGGGCTGAGGTGAGTGAAGAACCGAAGTTTTAATGTTTATTTATTTTTCTGCTGCACTAGAGAGAGACAAAGAGAGAGGAAAACTGAGGAATGACCTTGGGGGTGAGGGTGCATGGCCACACTGCAGTCCCTTTTCCTCCATTCTCCTCTTGGGGTTTTGGGAACACATGCACACATGCTCGGAGTGATTTTCAAGCTGCCAGACTGGGGACTACCAACCTCAGCCAGCCATGCGGGAGTCCAGCAGCTTCACCATCGCGCCACCTGCTGGCCCTGCAAGGAACTACATTTTAAATTTGATGTCATCGCAGTTTAAGTTTAAATAGCTGCATGTGACTGGGGGTTCCCATTGCGGACAGCACAGCACTGGGGCTATTCTCATCCTCTGTACCCGGACAACTGGGTCTCGTCCTCGGGGGGCGTCCCTGGGCCACGCTGGTTGGCGGGACAGGCATCCCCATCTGTTGAACTGAGAGGTGCAGACGGGGAGGGGTGCTGAGCCCTGAGCAGCTGGCTCTGCTCCAGGCAGCGCCCGTTCTCCGCCTCCCCCAAGGACCTGGCACGTGGCACTGCCTTGGACACTTGGCACAAGCAGCCCTTGTGCCTGCCAGCTCCCCGGCCTGCCTCCCTCCACTCTAATTAACTCAGCAGCAGCAACTCTGCTTCCCTCTGCCAAGTCAGGAGGCACACCCTGGCATGCGAGCAGCCAGCCCCGGCCGGGCACCCCCTCCCAGGCAGCTCCCCGGCCACCTCCCTCTTTACTCCCAAGAACCTCAGGTCCCAGGCGCCGGCTTGCTGGGTGACAGCCTGGTTCTGGGAGTCGTGTATTGGTTAAGCCATGAGTCGAGTCATGGCTGACTGAGGCCGAGCCTATCTCCATCGGGGACAGCCTGGGTCAGCTCAGGGGGCGGCCGAGTGGAGGGAGCGGGGGATGCCCCCCACACCCCTCCTTCCTCTCTCTGCTCTGCGTGTGATGGGCACAGCCAGGGCGGCTGGTGCTCCTCTCCGACTACGGGGGCCTGCTGCCAGCTACACCTCGCACAGGGCAGGGCTCGTGGAGGGCACTGGCTGACGCGCAGTTTCCAGGCCCGAGCCCTGCTATGGCAACCCTGGCATCTGGAGCGGAGCCCAGGAACTGCATGTTTAACAACACCCGGGGCTGGGCTGGCCACCCGGACTCTCAGCTAGGCAGAGGCCCGGCTCGGCCAGGCTCCCCAGGCACTGTGGACAATGGGAGCCCAGGGGAGCCAGCTGGAAGTTTAAGAGGACACTCGGGGCTCCCTCCTGTTTCCTGCACCTCAGCCAGGACCAAGACTCCTGAGGCAGAGGAGGCGTCACGGGCCCTGCCCCCAACCTGCGGGGTCCAGGAGCTAGCCCGGGAGGAGGCTGGCAGCCCAGAGGCAGCTCCAGCCTGGGTCCCTCCCTCTGTAGCTTCACCCCGGCTGTGCACGCTGGTGCCTCCATCTAGGACTGAAGACCCAGGCCCCTCCTGGCCCCGGGGGTGGTCAGAGCCAGGCCCCTTCTCCAGGCGGGCCCCTGCCAGTTCCCACGGGGCCTGCTCTGAGCGGTGAGACAGGAGGCTGTCCGCACTGACAGGGGAGTGGCAAGCCAGGTGAGGACAGCCTGCCTCCCTCCGCTCCCCTCCTGTGGCCCCTGGGGGTGTCTTAAACTGAGGCTGAGTAAACACAAGGGAGTCTCCGGCTAATTGGGGGGGCGGGGGGGGTACGAAGTGAGAAGAATGGGGTGGGAGGAGGGGAGAGAGCAGGCAGGGGGTGGGAGGGGGTTGCTTTAAACCCTGATGTGGAAGCCAAGTCCTGACCCTCCCCCAGCTGGCAGGCTGCCCTCTCTGGGCCCTCGCAGAAACCCTGTTTCCCTGTCTGTAAAGTGGGGGTGGGCCCAGACACCCCGACGTGAGCGCTGACATCCTGGGACACCAGCCTTCTTGCTGCCTGTCCAGGACGGCTCCTTTCCAGCCCCGCGGTGCGAGGCCTCTGCCCTGCCCCCTGCCCCCCCCCCCCGACCCCCTGCCCCCCGACCCCCACACTCCAGCTTCCCGGGCAGGGAACTCACTCGCGAAGCACTGCCTGCCAGCCCTGTGGTGACCCTCATCAGCGACAGGCCAGGATGTCAGTTTGCGCTGAAGCCACCAGGGCCCAGCAGTCTGCTGTGTGCCTCGTCATAAAGTAAGTTGTCACCTGGGGAAGAACCACCACGATGAAATATTTCAGGAGGCAAAAACGAGAGGCGCATTGATTTTCCACGAGGTCAGACCACTTCTAGGAAGCGGCTTGTGACTCGATTGTCACGGCCTCTGTCCCCAAACGTCCGTCTGGTGGGTCGTCGGGGGCCTCTCACCCAGGTGGGCTCCCTGACCCCAACACGGGCTGTTCTTCAGAGCCAGCGTCTTCACCAAGCCCAGCCAGCTCCGGGCCGGAGGGGGAGAGTCCTCTCCGAACTCACCCAAACTGGCTCTGAGAACGGCTTGCACAGGCCGCTCAGGAGGGCTGTGCTGATCGGCGACGTCTGCCATTTGGTAAGTTTATGACACGGGCCTAAGTGGCCAGCTGCCTTGACCCCACCCCACCCCGGGCTGAAGCCAGCGTATTCTAAAACAAGGCACAGTAATATCAAACGCGAGGTGGAGTGAGGCCAGAGGCAGTTCCTTCCTCACCGCTCCGGAGGGAGCGTGCTATGCTGCGCAGGGCCACAGGGGGCGCACAGGGGAGCGGGAGGCAGGGTGGGAGGGGCTCCCGGCCAAGTGGTTTCCACAGGAAGAGTGGCCGAGGCAGGTTGAGCAGGCTTAGGGGTGACACTGGAATCTCCTCCGTCGGTGCTGTGGCCTAGGCCTGTTCCCGGCTTCCCCCACCTTGGGCTAAACCACCAGGGCAGAGTTCTTTGTGGAGAGCAGAGCGCTTCGTGTGTCCTTTCCCAGGCGCCCAGGCCCTGGCTGTGGCTCCCTCCAAGCTGGGAGCCCCTGCTGTGGCTCAGCGTCCCTACTGCTGGGGAGCAGTTCGTCTTGCCTCATTTGGTCTGCACCGGCCCCGGAGACCGTTTGCTCAGCCCTGTTCTCCCACGAATCCTTCATGTGGGAGCAGTGGGCCGGAGAGCCTGGGCCTGCCAGTTTGAGCTCTGGGTCCACATCTGCCACCGGCCAGCAGTAGGACCTGGCCACTTTCATACTTACTCAGCCTCAGCTTGTTAAAAGGGCGCTGAAACCCTCTGTGGTATAATGAAGAGTCTGTCCCGTCTTTGTCCCTGGTTCCTGGTGCAAAGTTTCCCAAACTCATGGAGTGGTGGCTTATGCTTTGTTGTGTCAAAGCTATGACACCCGGCAGGTCCCCAGATAGCTTCAGGATGGGGACTGGCCACCAGCAGTGTCAACCATGTGATTAGAGATTAGAATTTGGGGCTCACCTGAGGTCTGGAGAAGAAAGGGGATTGAGTTCTATGATGTTCTATTTAATCAAGCATGCAGATGCAATGGAACCCCAATAAAAGCTCTAGATACCGAGTTCTCTAGGGGATAGTAATCCCTTATGATTTGCAAATATTTTCCCCCATTCTGTGGGTTACCTTTTTATCCTATTGATGGTGTCTTTTGAAGCACAAAAGTCTTTCATTTCTACAAAGTCCGTTTGTCTGTCTCCTCTTTCGCTGCCTGTGCTTTTGGTGCTAGATCCCAAAAGCTATTGCCAAATCCAGTGTCATCGATCCTTTCCCTGTTTTTGCCCAGGGTTTCGTAGTCTTTGTCCGTCAGTTCAGGCTGCTATTCTATCTTCAATTACTTTTTGTTTATGATGTTAGGTAGGGGTCTAACTTCATTCTTTTGCATGTTGACATCCAGTTTTTCAAAGCTGTTTTAAGACTGTATTTTCCCCTTTGAATGGCCTTGGCTCCCTTGTTAAAAATCATTTGGCCATCTGGGACCAGCAGTTGGTGTAATGGCTATGTTGCTGGACTCCCATGTAGTCGACCGTGGTTTGAGTCCCAGACCCGGTGGCTTAAACTCATGCTGGGCACGTGTGCGTGCATGCCCAAGATCCTGAGAGGAGAATGGAGGAGAAGGGATTGCGGCATGGCCATCCCCGCTGGGGGGTGATTTCTCACTTTCTATTTCTCTGTCTCTTTGTCTTTCTGGTGAGTGCACGCACACTATGGCCAAAAAAGAAAAAAAAAAAAAAAAAAGAAAAAAAAAAACCTCCAAAAAAAAAATTAATAATTTGGCCACCAATGTGAGGACTTCTTTGTGGGCTCTCCATTCCATTCATGCGATCTGTGTATCTGCCTTTGTGCCAGTGCCACACCGTTTGGATCCTGTGGCTTTGTAGTGAGTTCTGAAGCTTGGTGGTGTTTCCTGGTTGATAAACTCACAGACATGTTGAGGATGAGGCCTCTGATCCTATGGAGGAGAGCAGGACTCTCCGTGTCTGGTCCTTCCAGATCTTTCTTCATGTGCATCCCTTATAATAAAACCATAACCACAAGTGTAGCACTTTCCTGAGTTCTGTAGTCATTCTAGTGAATGATTTGAACTGAGGGAGTCATGAGAAGCCCTGAATTTGTACCTGGCTGGTCAGAAGTGAGGGTGGCACGGGGGTCCCTGGCTGGCATCTGAAGTGGGGCAGTCTTATGAAGGCTGAACCCTTGACTTGTGGAATCCGATGCTAGCGTGGGGTAAGGTGTCTGGATGTAATTCAGTCCAGCCAGCTGGGGTAAAATTGGACCGCCCGCCCACGGCTGTTGTAAAAATAAAGCAACGAATGTAGCAGGGCAGCCGGTGTCCCACCCACACCCCAAGCCCCACTAAGGGCTGTAGTCCGTGTCTGTGCTTCCGCCAGCGCGAGTCGGGCAGGAAAACCTGTCCTGGTCTCTAATTGACCACGAGGTCTTGGGGGAGCAGTCACCTCTCTGGGTCTCAGTTTTCTCATCTGTAAAATAAAGAGACCAGACAAGATCACTTCTAAGGTAGCCTGAGGCTCTAAAATCTATGATGACATATGCCAAGGTATACCTAGGTGTGTCCTTTTAAACCCTGAAAATGCAATATCGCACGGTACTGTGTGGGCTTCCTCACTAATGAAGGATTCTAGTTCAAGAAAGAGAATTCGCTTTCACCAGGGTATCGTAGGAATGCCGGTGGCTCCTGCTCCGGAACTGGTGCTGATGGGCCGACCTCAGGGGACACAGAGCGGGGCTGCTCCCCAGGTGAGAGCACACCCAAATTCAAAAGGCGTGGCAAAGTACCTTGAAATCTAATGTCACGGAGGCAGCTCCCTCCTTACGATCGAGAGCGTCTGGTCTCAAGACCCCAGATAACCAGGGGCCGAGCCGCCAGGATTGGAGCGGCCTATTCAGTGGTCCACACTCCATGTCCATCAAGCCAGCCCGAGTCTGAAATGCCGTGCAAATCGTCCAAGGCTGAGCCGAGCTCTGCTGAGTGTGTTAAATGTATTTCATTGCATTCTGATCCTTTTAGGCCCGTCACTGTGTGCTATTTAGACACGGGAAGCCCCGTGCACCGTGAAATGCTGGCTCCCCTTCCGGCCCTGTCACTCCGAGGTGCCCCTTCGTTGCTGCCAACTTTCCTGTTCTCTCTCATCCTAGGGTCAGCATGTGCTTGCTTCTGGTCCAGCTCACGCCTTACTTGAACTCCACTTCCCTGAGCTACTGCAGGGGCCTGCCCCTCACCATGGGAGCGGAGGCTGGCTGTTGAGGAGACGCAGCCTCCTTCACCCTTGACAGTGACGCAGAGGTGGGGCAAGGGCACTTGTACTGCCCCCAAGGCTGGAGCTCCATGAGGACCACACTGTGTGCTGGGAGGATCTGAGACAGCAGCAGGTGCAAGAGGAAGGGAGCTGGGGCCTACAGAGGGGGACGGCCTTGCCCTAGTCACATTGCCACATGGGCAGTGTAGCTCAGGGGGCCACAGACAGGCAGGTGCCCTGTGAGCAGGACTGAATGACGGCAGGGGCGGGGCCAGAGCGCCATTACCTGTCGACACCTCTCTCCTCGGGGAAAGGTTGAGTTCAACTTATCTAAGGAAAGCAGGTCCTGTGCTTTTTCCTTTTTTAGAGAGAGATTTTTGCTAGAGGGTGCATGTGCTCACCAGAGAGACAGAGACAGAGAGACATGGAGACAGAAAGGCAGAAATCACCCCGCCGGGGGGGTTGGCCACACTGCAGTACCTTCTTCTCTTGGGATTTGGGGCATGTACATACAAGCACCTGGCGTGAGTTTTAAGCTGCTGGGTCCCAGACTTGAACCACGGTCGACTATGTGGGAGTCCAGCAACATAACCATTATGCCATCTGCTGGTCCCAGCCCTGCGCTTTAGAAGATGATAAACTAGGGACCAGCAGTTAGCATAATGGCTATGTCGCTGGACTCCCGTGTGGTCGACCGTGGTTCAAGTCCTGGACCCGGTGGCTTAAAACTCACACCGGGCGCGTGTGCATGCATGCCCAAGATCCCGAGAGGAGGATGGAGGAGAAGGGATTGTGGTGTGGCCATCCCCCTGGGGGGTGATTTCTTGTTTTCTGTCTCTGTTTCTCTCTGTTTGGCGAGTGCACATACCCTATAGCAAAAACCTCACAAAAAAAAAGATGATGATGATGATAAACTTGGGGCCTGTGGGAAACCCTCCCGTCTGGAGTGCTCTTTTCCTACTGGAGCTGGCTAAGAGCACACATTTGTACTCAGGGACAGAAAGTTCATGGAAAATCAAATGAAAGTTCTAGTTTATTTTGGTGCAAAAAGAAAAGAAATTGAAATCACGTGTAGTTTTTTGTAGTTTTTGTGCCCATTTCCCACGAGCTTTTCGAAGACCCCACACGTGTCCCATTCCCACAGAGACCTCCAGCCCTGTTCCTTCCACCTTGACACTCTGCTGGGACAGGACAGACCCACCGAGAGCCTGATTCACGAGTGCTATCTCCACTTACCTCCCTAAGTCAGGCTGGACCCTGAGTGGGTCAACCTGCCCCTGGAGGGCAGCTTGAAGGTCATTTCCAACCATAGATGGCCTTCAGGACCTCGGGGAGCTTCATGGAGGTGGACAGCAGGGCCTTTTCACAGAAAGAGAGGGAGGTTGGGACTCCTAGAGCCGCGAAAAGGGAGGAGTGTGGAGAGGCCCTCGCGGTGTGCCGGGCCCAGTCCCGGAGCCTGGGCCAGCAGCGAAGGTGCCCAGCCGGCTCCTCGACTGTCTCACATGGGAACAAGCTCAGGGTCGGGCGCAGCTGCCTCTCGGGGAACCGAGGCAGAACCTTCTCTCCCTGAAACTCTGGGACCTGGAGGCTCCGACACACTCAAAGCACTCGGGGTGACTAGGCTGAGCAGAGCCAGGCCCGGCTAGGGAGCAGCTGGGGTTCCGCCATGCCGCTGCAGCACCAGAGCGCGGGGTCCATCTCGCATGGTCCGGCCCCAGCCCCAGCTCACGTCATCCCGGGTCCCACCTCCAGCAATGCTTGCCCCACTGCCGTCCTGAGCAGACGCCCTTCCTCTGGGGCCTGAGCCAGCACTCCCCGAGTCTGCCCAGGCCCCCATCTCCCACCTGTGCCCCAGTCCGCCCGCGCTGTTCTCCAGGCACTGTTTCTCCCCGCTCCATCCACACTCACCCCGCCTCCTGCGCCTTCCAGCCCCCTCTCTGGCTCACTCTCCTCCACCTCCCCAGTCGGTCCCCCCTTGCCTGCCTCACACCCATCAGGAGACTCTGAAGAAGCCATGAATGAAAAAGGGCCACACACACAGCACTGGGGTGTCTCTGGTCTCCCCCAGATCCACCCACTGAGCCCCTGGAGGTTTATAGACCAACCGTACTTTACTCATGAGAGAGCGTGTGCACGCGTATGAGAGAGAAATACCCTCCACAGGGTCTCATCGCAGCCCAGCCCCAGCTCATCGAGAGCTCGGGCCCCGCGGCTGCACACTCGGACTGCCTTCAAGCTGGCCTGGGGACTGGAGCCCCAGTGGGCCGTGCGCGTCCACACTGCGGTTTACTGCACCACCTTCGACCTCGCCACCATGCTGGGCTGGGAGGACACGGCCTTTAAAGGCACGTGCCTGCCCTTGGCCTGCCCACGGGGATGGTCGTTGTTACTTCGAGTCAATTTGGTCTGGCTCTCAGGTCACCTTCGTTCCTCACTTGTGTGTTGTATGCTTTACACACATGCACGCACACACACGCACACCCCAGTGCTCTTCATTGTTCTTGCTTTTATTATCTTATGCTTTTATTTTACTGTGGTCATATAAATGGTGTTCCCTTTACGTGACAGAGCGGCGAGAGAAATGGAGTATTCCTTCCCTGTTTAAGTGCTACGGTAACAATGTCTCCAATGGAACCCTGCCGTTTGCAAAGTGACCATAGGTGCGTGACCTCACCCTAACTTCCCAACAGCTTTGTGAAATAAATGGGTAATGACTCTCATCTCCAAGGTTAAAACGGGAGCTGGGAGTGCCAGACGTTAATGACTTGCCCAAGGTCTCACGGTCACTGCTCAGCCATCCCTGCTGTCCCTTCTGAAGACACTGTCCTCTACTTAGCTCCAGGCAGCTCTCTGCCTCTTACACCCAGAGGCCCTTCCCCTCCTTCTGTGCTCCTGTCCCCGACCTCGGAGAACTCACTGATCACCCCAGTCTCCCAACCCCATGCTAGACCTCGCGAGAGTTGATCCTGCACACCTCTTTGCAGCGGGTGTGCCGCCATATCACACTGACCACCTAAACTCCGTCTTGGTGGAAGTGCTTACACCATGAAGGTGGGCAAAGACCTGGTGCCCATCCCTGGGCCCCACCCCGTTCCTTCCCCTTCCTCCCGCTGGTCTGCTCAGAGCCCAGAGCCTGCAGTCTCCTGCAGCATGGTGGAGGAAGAGCGGGGCTGGGCTTTGTCAGGAAAGGCAGGGTCTCTGTCTGGAGCCAGCAGCCGGGAGCAGAACCGCTAGGAGCCCCCGAGCGCGTGTCTCCCACTCCAGCCCCCTTCAGAGCCTCCTTAGGAATGCCAGTCAAGCCTTATGATTTCCATCTTCCATTATTCAGTGAGGAGAGGGCGGATTAAAAATACATGATGGCATTTTCCAGGCTGGATTGCTGAGCGTCACAGCGTGTTTATCAAGGGTCCTCGTGCCTGCTGTGGTGGCGCCTGGCATGTGAAGCCAGGCCCCCGCCCTCCGAGCCCCTCCGCCCACCCCCACCTCACTTGGGCGTCTGCCACCTGGGAAGTACAAGACCAGCTCCTGCCAAAAGAGCCCAGGCCTTTGTGCCTTCCTGAAAGAGACAGGACTGATTTTCACTTGCCTTTGCCTCCTGTGCTTTGAGGTTCCCTAAAGCCGGGGGATTCCGGGATAAGCAAAGCAATCAGACCCCCGTGAGAGTGGCTTTCTGGCTGGCTGGCTCTGGAGGGCTTAGCTGCGAAGCCTCCCTGCTTTGAAATCTGCTTTCTCAGGAGGCCCTACTGATCCTCAGGTAGGACGGCGCCCATTTCAGGGCATTTCTGGGCCTCTCACCCTTCCCTGTACAGGCTTGGGTGTGTGACGCTCCAGGACAGCCTGGGCTCCTCTCCTGCAGGCTCCTGGTGGAACAAAGGGCCCTTGTGCACAGGCAGGGGTGAGAAGGCACGGGGCTCAGGGGAGGGGCTGTAAGGCCGGCCGCCCCCACCCGAGCCCCTCATAAGGGGCCGCTCTGCACCTCTTTCCCACTCCGTGTTTCTTTTTCTTCTTTTCTTTTTCCCAGGTTTATTTATTTCTTCCGTGAGCAAGAGACAGAGACAGAGAGGAGAGATAGAACCCCTGACAGGATCCTAGCACTGCAGTCCACCCCAGCTTCAGCCTGCCTGAAGGGCGCACATGGGCACACACGTGTCCAGCCACTCGGGGAGGTCTCAGGCACAAATCCGGAATCTTCCCACGTGGGTCAGTCCCACAAACAACTGAGCCTTGCTGCCGCACAGCCATCCAGCCCCTAACGCCACACTCAGTGACGTGGTGTCTCTAGCTTGAAGTTGGCCGTCGTGGGTATTTACACCATGGAAATTGGTAAAGGCTACCATCTGGGCTTTGCTTTTCCTGGGGAGCGACCAAATAGGATTGAAAGCGGATCTAAACTGGGGGAAGCTGGGGCCCTGTTTTCCTGCACAGCAGAGCTGGGGCTGATGCTTCTGACGGCTGAGCAGCCTGTCACCCACATTCGTGTGAAGAGACCTCAGTAAGGCCATGCTCTGGCCCCTCACTCTATGCAGGGGTCCCCGTGGGGATAAGAGAAGAGAGGTGAGGACCAGGGAGAGAAGCCTGTTTCCTCCCGCGGCTGAAGGCTGGGTCAGTCTCCCTTCCCAGTGCAGAGGGCAACCTCTGAGCCTGGGTTTAGAGCAGGCAGTGGGGGCAGCTGGGGGCAAAGGGCAGGAGGGCGGGCAGGCTAGTGGGGCCAGGCAGTCCCAGCTCCTGTCCGTCACTCCGGAGGCAGGCCAGCCCTCGCCCCTTAGCCAAACCTCCAGGTAGATGACAAGACCCCCGCCTTCCTCAAGCCCCTTCCCAAAGTCTGCCCAGAGACTTGTCCCAGCCTGGGCTCCCACCCCGGCCTGCGCCCCGGAAGAGAAGGCTTCCCCTGCTTTAGGGGAGCTCTCCTCTGCCTTTCCCTGGCCTTGCATTGGCCCCTCTGGTTTTGAAACTAGATCAACAAGACCAAGCGTTGATCAAGACCTCAGCATTGATCCCAGGGGGTGCTGTTCCTTGGAGGTGCGCTGGGGTGGTGGAGGGCACTCGGGATTCTCTGCGCACAAGAATTCCCGGTACTGGAGTTTTATTCCTGGCTCCGCCCAACTGGACAGAAGAGTCCCTTACAAATAAATAGCCACGACAATCCGGCCCATGGCTTGTTTTTGTAAATAAAGATTTATTGGAACATGGTCACGTCCACTCTTGTACAGATCATCTCTGGCTGCTTTTGCTGTGCGTTGGCAAAGGTAAGAAGTTGCCACAGAGACTTTCTGGCCCACAGAGCCTGAAATATTTATTATATGAGTCTTTACGGAAAGTTTGCCAAACTCTGAGCCTGCTAAAACCTCCCGTGTTATGGCTGAAGAGACTCAATCCCAGAGATACGGTCAAGGTCACATGTTTAGACAGTGGGCGGAACCAGGAATAAAACTCCAGTCCCAGGAATTCTTGTGCGCAGAGAATCCCGAGTGCCCTCCACCACCCCAGCGCACCTCCAAGGAACAGCAAATCAGAAGATGCCGCGTCTCCCTCTTCCAAAACACCCACAGAGCCTCACGCTGGCTGGCAGCTCCGCGGCCCTCCCACTGCGGTGGTCTGCTTCGGCTCTCTGCTTCCTCTCTGGTGAGCGTGGGTAAGACAGGTGCATCTTCCATGGCTGGAGCAAGGCACAGAAGAAAAACAGGAACAGATAGGGAAGGGGGATGTTGCAGATAACCGGCCGGCCCCTCCCCTGTCTCTGACTTGGAAACAGGGTCTGCTGCGGCCCTGCGGCAAGTGCAGATGAACTGGGCCCAGGCGGTGTGGACTTGTTGAGTGCTGGAGGGGCGCATGACCACCCCCAGGCACTGCGCCCGGGCCGTGAGCCCCAGCTGAGGAAACAGCGTCAGGCTGGGAAACGGAGCTCTGCCGGGGCTGCCTCTAAAGTGGCTGGCCGGTGTGACACCCTGACGCATGGGCAGACCCACGGTTGAGGGGGTGGGGTCCGTCCTGGTGGGCAAGCAGACACCCCTGCTTCGGGAGCAGAGACAGTTACCAGACTGTTAAGACGCACTCCCAAGGGCTATTTTAAACCTGAAACTGAGACCTTTCCTGAGCTTGTCCTAGGCTATGGTGTCCTAGTGAGGCGCAGGAGTGGTGTGGTGGCATCCCACAGGGTGACTGCGTGGTTGGAGGCCTGGACCTGGCGGCCTGAAGTTCATGCTGGAGACGAGGAGAGAATGGAGGAGGAGGGATTGCTGCAGGGTCATCTCCCTTGTTGGGGGGCAGGGTCTCACCTTCTCTCTCTCTCTCTGTCTTCCTCTCTCACTGGTGAGTGTGTGTACCCTATAAGACATTTAAAATAAATAAATAAATAAAAGAAAGAAAGACAGACAGACCATGGACTTGAGGGTGGACAGAGGCCTGCCTTTGGACAGTGTCAGTCCACTCACCCATGGCTACACTTCTCTCGCAGTGTCTTGAGAGAACAATTGCCTGCGGCATTGGGCTGGAAGGATGGAAAATGTCAGCTCAAGTTAGAAGAGATGTCTCAATCCAGCGATAAGCATTACATGAATTTTCTTATGCGCTGCTTGGCGGGAGTTCCCTTCCCATCATCCACCCATCGCTGGCACCCATTGCCAACTCGGTTTGTTGCCTGCAGGGACATTTTCTGCACCAAGGCGAAGCATACCAGGCCATCTCCAGGCGGCGCTATGAGGGAGCAGAAAGGATGCCCTATGCTTCTCCACTTCCTGCTTTGCTCATAGCCTGAATGGCTCAGGGCTCGGGAGCAGGTCCCTGACTCTCCTTCAAGCTAGTCCCTCCTCCAGAAATACCCTTTCCTCCTTCTCTGTCTGGACGCAAATTGTACTAACTTCAAGATCCAGCATGTCATCTGCCCTGGGAAGCCTTCCCCTCCACCATCCCAGACGTGGACTGGAGTCCTCTCCTTCTTGCCTCGCCTCAGGCGGGCCATGTGCATGGCAGGGAGTAGGACACAGTCTCTGCAGCGTCTGGGCATCATGCTCAGCCAGCACCCACACAGCTGCCATGTGCCCCATGCCTCGTGGATCTCGTGACACACATGTGTGATAAGCGAATACCAGATGGGTGGCTTGGTGGATGGATAAGTGGGTGGGTAGATGGGTGGTTGAGTGTGTGGATGGGTGGATGAGTGGGTGGAGGATGGATGCATGGGTGGACGGATGGATAAGTGGGTGGATGGATGAGTGGTTGGACGGGTGGGTGCATCAGTGGGTGAATGACACCTCCCACTGAAAGAGCTCATTCCTGGCTGTGGCAGCTTCATGTCAGAAAATGGGAGGAGAGTGCCACAGCCCAGGGAGGCCTGGGAACATGGGGGACTCCCTCCACCGCTTCTCTGTCCTTGCGGTATTTTCCGCATCGGCCCTGGAGACCGTGGAAATTGACTTGACAACAGCCCAGAGGGAGCGTCTCTCTTCAGGCTGCAGACTTCAGAATCATTCTTCCATCATTGGGAGGCAGCAAATAAAATGGTAACTACGCCTGGCAACCTCCGAAGATCAAAGGCAGCGAGAGAAAAGCACAATCAAATTACTCGGGGTGGTGGCAGCGCCTGGGAGAAACATGGCTGGCACAACTGAGAGCAGAAAGACTGATGCTGCCTCACTGCGCCTGTCCCCGCCAACTGGGGCTCAGAGCAGAGCTTCCCAAGTGCTGGCCGCGGGGAGAAGCCAGCCTACAGACCGTGTCGTTGGGCCTATTCTGCATGTATTCATCTTTAGCTTTTTAAAATCATTAGCTTTCAGGTAAAAATCCACATCTGGGCCAGCAGGTGGCATGGAGCCTGAGGCACGCATCCCACGTGGTTGGCTGCACGGTTTGAATTCCAGACCCAGTGGCTTGAAAATCACTCTGGGCATATGTGTGTGTGCATGCCCCAAATCCTGAGAACAGAGAAGGGCTTGCAGAATAGCCATCTCCCCTGGAGGGTGATTTCTCACTTTCCTTTTCTCTCCCTTTCTCTCTGTCTCTCTCTGGTGAGTGTATGTACATAAAAAAAAAAAAAAAAAAAAAAAAAAAAAAAAAAAAAAAACACTCTGGCTTCCGTAGAGAAAACCTCTACTCTGCAGGTCCCCTCTCCCACAGGACAGCAATTGCCTGCCTGGCCCCCAGAGGCAGGAATACACATTTTTGTTCACAGGGGAACAAACTCCCCAAAATGTGCCCGAATGTTCCTACTCTCACAGGATGGAGACAACACAATTGTGTCTCTTCTTTTTGTCATTTTTGTGTGTCTGAACTTCCCAGGAGACTTCAGACTGGGATCAAGACGCTAATTCCGTTATCTCTTAGATTTATCTCTCTTAAGAGAGGCGGTAGCTGGGAGCCCTCAGCTGTGCAGCTCTGCTGATGTGGACTCAAGGACTAAATGGAGCCAAGTCGTGCCTCTCTCTGGCTTAAGGAGCAAAAGAGAAAACTGACAGGGCCTCACCTGGCCACCACCTGCTCCAGCAGGTGCAGCAAAAGTCCCCATTGTTCCCTGATACTTGGGCTATGTATTGTCAGGGTTCTCCAGAGAAACGGAATGAACAGAATGGATAGCTAGCTAGATGATAGATAATACATAGATGAGAGATAATACATAGATGAGAGATAAGACATAGATGAGAGATAATACATAGATGAGAGATAATACATAGATGAGAGATAATACATAGATGAGAGATAATACATAGATGATAGATAATACATAGATGAGAGATAATACATAGATGATAGATAATACATAGATGATAGATAATACATAGATGAGAGATAAGACATAGATGAGAGATAAGACATAGATGAGAGATAATACATAGATGAGAGATAATACATAGATGAGAGATAATACATAGATGATAGATAATACATAGATGAGAGATAATACATAGATGATAGATAATACATAGATGATAGATAATACATAGATGAGAGATAATACATAGATGAGAGATAAGACATAGATGAGAGATAATACATAGATGAGAGATAATACATAGATGAGAGATAATACATAGATGAGAGATAATACATAGATGATAGATAATACATAGATGAGAGATAATACATAGATGATAGATAATACATAGATGACAGATAATACATAGATGAGAGATAAGACATAGATGAGAGATAAGACATAGATGAGAGATAATACATAGATGAGAGATAATACATAGATGAGAGATAATACATAGATGATAGATAATACATAGATGAGAGATAATACATAGATGATAGATAATACATAGATGATAGATAATACATAGATGAGAGATAAGACATAGATGAGAGATAAGACATAGATGAGAGATAATACATAGATGAGAGATAATACATAGATGAGAGATAATACATAGATGAGAGATAATACATAGATGATAGATAATACATAGATGAGAGATAATACATAGATGATAGATAATACATAGATGAGAGATAATACATAGATGAGAGATAATACATAGATGAGAGATAATACATAGATGAGAGATAATACATAGATGAGAGATAATACATAGATGACAGATAGACGACAGATGATAGATAATACATAGATGATAGATAATACATAGATGATAGATAATACGTAGATGATAGATAGACGACAGATGATAGATAATACATAGATGATAGATAATACATAGATGATAGATAGACGACAGATGATAGATAATAGATAGCTAATGATAGATGATAGATAATACATAGATGACAGATAATAATAGATGATAGATAATACTAGATGATAGATAGATGACATATGATCGATAATAATAGATGATAGATAGATAATAGCTGATAGATAATACATAGATGATAGACATAATAGATGATAGATAATAGCTGATAGATAATACATAGATATAATAGCTGATAGATAATACATAGATATAATAGATGATAGATAATACATAGATGATAGATAATACATAGATGATAGATAATAATAGATGATAGATAATACTAGATGATAGATGACATATGATCGATAATAATAGATGATAGATAGATAATAGCTGATAGATAATACATAGATGATAGACATAATAGATGATAGATAATAATAGCTGATAGATAATACATAGATATAATAGATGATAGATAATACATAGATGATAGATATAATAGATGACAGATAATAGATAATAGATAGCTGATAGATAATACATAGATATAATAGATGATAGATAATACATAGATGATAGATATAATAGATGATAGATAATAACAGCTGATAGATAATACATAGATGATAGATGATAGATGATAGATGGGTTGATAGATGATAGACGATAGATGGGTAGGTAAACAGTAGGTAGATGATAGATAAACAGATGATCAATACATGATAAATAGATGGACACATGATAGATGGATAGACAGCTACGTGAGAGATGGATGACAGACGATAGATGGACAGATCGTAGACTGACAGGTAGATGACAGGTAAGTAGATGATAGACATGTAGATACATGACAGATGGATGGATAGATAGATGATAGGTATAGATAGACATCGGGAGATTTCTCATGGGAACCAGCTCCTGCATTACGGAGGCCAAGAGGTCCCATGGACGCCCTCAGCCAGCTGGAGAACCCAGAGAGCTGCTCCTGTAATGAAGGCAAGTCCAGAAGCCTCAGAGCCAGAAACCCCAGTGACCAAGGGCAGGCAAAGATGAATAGCCCAGCTTACGGACAGAAGGAGAAAGTTCATCCTCTCCTAGCCCTTTCCTCCCATCCGGGCCCTCCACATGTGGGACGATGCCTGTCCCCTGTCCTCCCTCCCCGTGTGGCAGATCTCTGTCACTGAGCCTGCCTGCTTAAATGCTAATCTTCCAGGAATGCTCTCACAGACACACCTGGAAATAACGTTTTACCAGCTGCCTGGGCATCCCTTAGCCCAGTCACGCTGGCACACAGCGTGTGCCATCACAGGCTACCCTCCCCGCCGGCAAGACCCGCCAGGTCTGGACTCTGTTTGGAAGGTTTCCAGGAAGAGGGAGGTGGGGAGAGAATTGAAAAGGCAGGCTCTGAACCTGTTTGCACTTGGATAAAGTGGTGGGCTATGTATGGAGGGAGCAGTGCCAGCGAGGGCTGTTTGCTCTGGGAACGGTTAATCCTTGTTCAAATTTATATCCTGAATCTTTAATGTAACTGTGTCAATGAAGAGCTGGCACCTTGCTCTCACAGCTCAGACTGACTTGCCGAGTACTTGACTCACTCAGGGAGTCCCGAAGGACACCAGAGCCCTCTGGGATCCCACTCCCCACCCTCCATGTATCCCCCCTCCGGGAGCCCCCGGGACCTCTGACTTCCAGGAAGGTCGGCCCAGGAACGAGGCAGACGGAAGCTCTGCGGAGCCGAACTTCGTAGCCGGTGGTGCTGACCGGCACCCATCTCCCATCACTGGGCAGAGAAACCGTGTCCTGAGCCCAGGTGTGACCCGCACTTCGTCCCTCCTGCCAGTATTTATGTTATCTATTTATGTTTATTCCAGTGTTGGCCTGGAATTGCGTGATCTCAAGCCGTGCGGCTCTGTCGACAGTTGAACACTAACACCGAAGAGAACAGAGCCCAAAGGAGAGGACGCGCTCCGAGCAGAGGCAGAACAAGGAGCAAACGACCCGGGCACTGCCTCGGAGCAGCCCGGACAATCTCCTCCTGCTGGAAACGGCCTCCCTGGGGCCCCTCAGTGCATGCTGGGAAATTCCTTAGGGCTATTTATTCCCCACACAAGACAGAGAGAGCGCACCCCCACAGGGTCTCCACGGTGTGCTGCCTCCTGCCTCTACCAGACCCAGATCGTGGTGACACCCACGCCCTGAGCACTCAGGGAGGTCTCTGGGTGCAAACCCGGAACCCTCCCACGTGTCTGAGCCTTGAAGAGTTGAATTTTACCGCATGCCACCATTCAGCCCTTCCTAGGAAATATTTAACGACCTGCTCTTCATTTAAACGCACCCCTGATGTGTAGTGTTTCCGGCTGCCATGGTGTAAGGAGTCCCACCGTGGCTGATCCTGAGTATCAGTGGGAGGTCACGAAGCCACGTAGGATGAACCCAGCACACCACCAAACCGAACCAGCGTTTAAGCTACTCTGAATTCCATTCTCTTTTCTGCTGATTTGCAAGCAGAAGAAACAGAAACGTGGCAGAAAAAGCAGCCTTTCGCCGGAGAAGCGATAAACAAGAGCGGAAACCTTTGCGTGCCAGGGAAAGGGCAAGAGGGCCGCAGAGGCCGTCTGCAGAGACGGAACTGCCTGGGCCGGCATCCCAGCCCAGGTCCAGCGAGGCCAGGCCAAGGACGGCCAGATGACGGTGCTAGGCACAGCCCTCCTGACAGCGGCAGTTCAGCCCCTCCTGAAGGGCAGGAACCAGAGCCAGAGGCGAGAGCCCGTTTCCAGAGCTGGGAAACTCCTAACGAGGACCAAGTAACACACACCGACGAGCGCGGGGGTGGGGCTGCCTGGTGGCTCAGGGCACCTGATCTGCAGTGCCGGGAGCCACGTGGACGACTGTGGACTCTGATTCCAAGCCGACCCGAAACACGCTGGGCACACACGTGCCAAGGTCGACCGTGCTGTGATGAGACCCTGTCGGGGGAGCCCGTCTCACTCTCACTCTCTCTCATGAAACAAAATAAGCAAACTTAAAGGGAAAGATGGGCTGAGAGAAGGCTGGCAACACGCAGGCAGGGGCGGCTCTGAGGCTGCAGACGGCCGGAGGCCTGCTCTCGCCCTGGGTGGTTGTGCCCAGGGCAGGTTCCCGGCCTCCCGAAGCCTGGACTCCCAGTGAGAGCTGCAGAGCGAGATCTCGGACTCAGGCCTGTCCCGGGGCTGCTCCCCGCCGGGCCTCCAGAGGTCGAGACGGGAGGTGGCACTCGGAGGGCCGCGAGGCCAAGGCCCAGAGGTCGGGAGGCCCTGGAGCTGCTCCTGAGGCTAAGACAGAGCTCGGCGGGCACACAGAGGCAGGGCAGCCACTGAGCTGCGGCCGGGACAAGGCCCGCACGGCTCCTCCCGCGGAGAACGTGTCTCACTCCAGCGTCTGAGGGCTGACACAGGACCCTGGGCTCCGGCCCTGCCTCTCCTCTGCAGGGTGACCTTGGGCAAGTCCCTGTCATAGAATGGAATGGCCTGGGGGCGAGACCATGACGGGACAGGCAGTTCCAAGGGCAGCTCCCCACCCCACAGTCAGGGTCTGTCCTCGCTGCAGACGCCGCTCTCCTGGAAGGCTGCTGCCCAGCCTAGAGGCCACTGGGCAAGGGGAGGGCAGACAGCACCCTGCTCGAGCCCTGGCTCCCGTGTGGCCTCAGGAAAGTTGCTTAGCCACTCTGGCCCCCACCTCTTCCCCGGAGGCTGCCAGGAAGATGAGTGTCACATGCCACAGGGTTCTAAATATTAATAAGAACGGGTATAAAACGCCTGGGTCCTAGGAGCCCCCAGGCATGTGTGTGTTCCTCTCCCTGCCCTGGCCCCAGCTCTGTTCCCGGATGCCAAGTCCCTGGAGAACCTTAGTCTCTGAGCTGCAGGTTGCCCGTCCCGGACCTGCCCAAGGCCCACTGGACTTCCTCCACCAGGAGACCCTGGGGCTTTTCCTCCCTGCTGGAACTGTCCATCTACCTGGCGGGGCCCTGACTCTCAGGCCCTCCAGGAGAGGCCACTGTCCGTCCCCGGCCCACTCAGGAGCAGCCAGGCCACTCCTAGCACACACCTGCAGTGTTTGGGTCAGCCGCCATCGTTGGGGCCCGCTGGAATCTTGGACCCCACGCCCCTGTCCCTTGTGACCCTCAGCCCTTCCCAACTCTGAAGCGTCCTCCTCTCTCCCTGTATCCATCCTTACCCTGTCTCAGGTTCAAGGGCAGGAAGATCCTGGACCAGCTTCCTCCTCTCCCTTTATCTGTCCTCGTATCCATCCTCTCCCCATCTCAGGTTCAAGGGCGGGAGGATCCTGGGCCAGCTTCCTCTTCCCCCTGTATCTGTCCCCTCCCCGTCTCAGGTTCAAGGGCGGGAAGTCCTGGACCAGCCTCCTCCTCTCCCTGTATCCATCCTCGTATCCGTCCTCTCCTCATCTCAGGTTCAAGGGCGGGAGGATCCTGGACCAGCTTCCTCCTCTCCCTGTATCCGTCCTCGTATCCGTCCTCTCCTCATTTCAGGTTCAAGGGCGGGAGGATCCTGGGCCAGCTTCCTCTTCCCCCTGTATCTGTCCCCTCCCCGTCTCAGGTTCAAGGGCGGGAGGATCCTGGACCAGCTTCCTCCTCTCCCTGTATCTGTCCTCGTATCCGTCCTCTCCTCATTTCAGGTTCAAGGGCGGGAGGATCCTGGACCAGCCTCCTCCTCCCCCTGTACCTGTCCTCTCCCCGTCTCAGGTTCAAGGGCGGGAAGTCCTGGACCAGCCTCCTCCTCCCCCTGTATCTGTCCTCTCCCCGTCTCAGGTTCAAGGGCGGGAAGTCCTGGACCAGCCTCCTCCTCCCCCTGTATCTGTCCTCTCCCCGTCTCAGGTTCAAGGGCGGGAAGTCCTGGACCAGCCTCCTCCTCCCCCTGTATCTGTCCTCTCCCCGTCTCAGGTTTGGCGTTGGGGGCGGGGTGTCCTGGGGTTGGGTCTGCTGCTCCGAGAGCTCCCAGGCACAGTCGGCCACCATGGCCGGCCCGCCTGCTGGCCAGTCTGGCCCCCTCGACCACACCGATCCCACCTCCTCTCCAGAGGCCACTTGTCCACCCTCGCTTCCTTTCTCACCCTCCTGCCAGGATGACCCAAGGCCGCTGCTCGACCTGGAGTCTCCCACCTGGGAGACCAGCTCTGACTCCTAGCTCCTGACCTTGGCCTTCAGGTCCTCTGCTGGGCCGGCTGTCCCAGTTCCCTCACCCTGGCAATGGCCCCTCTTGGCATCAAGGCTTGGGTAGAAGATGCTAGAATCAGATAGACCTCAGAGCCTGCCTGGTCACCTGTGGCAGAGTGGCCCTGGGCAGGCCCATCTTGGGGCTTCAGTTTCCAAACCTGCAACACAGCAGAGCTCACACTCCTGGCACGGCCAAGACCCAACGGGGTGACCCACACATAAGCCTGGCAGTGGTAAGAAGTCAGCCAGCTGAGGCGCCGCGACCCCGCTAGCCCAGAGCACGGGCGTGTGCTCAGGCCCCCTGGGTCTCTGTGTCCAGTCCCACTCCGGTGGGTCAGATGACATGTCAGCTTCAGCCACCCCTCCCTCGGGTGCCTCTGCATCTGGGGCAGGGACGGGCATTTGGAGGGGCCGTGCAGGAGCCAGGCTGCTGGCATCCACGCTGTGATCTCACGCTCCGCCTCTCACGCTGGCTGGGCCGAGGTGGCCCCTTGGCTCCAGGGAAGCGCACGTCAGTGATGGACGGGACTTTAATTACAGTAATGAGACGTTTATAATGGTGTTATCTCCAGAATTAGGCCTCTCAGCAATGATTCCCGTGAACATTCCCAAGTAGCTGGCTCCCTTTTTAGAACAACTGGGGGAGGGGGGGAGAGGCCCTGCACCTGAGAGGGATTGTCCCAGCGTCCCCCGGGCTGTGATGGATCAAGGACGGGCCTAGTCTCCTTGGAAACAGGATATGGCCCTGCCTGAGGTTTCTTCCCAGAGGAGCAGAGGTTCGATGGCGCCAGGGACCTGTCAGTCACAGGACACTAGGAGATTTAGAGGGTGCTCAGGGTGACACGGGCTGGTTCTGGGACTTGGGCAAATCCCCACTTTGCTTGCTATGTCCCTGAGATGGCGACCTCATGGCCAGTAAGAACAGACGAAACAAGGCCCGAGAGAGCCCCTCGTAAACCTCAGGCATCGGGCCGTGGACACAGCCCCGCTTTCTTCCACACTCCAGGACAGCCCCTCCCCGATCTCCAACGCTGTTAATGGCTATTTATTAAAAACCACCTCATAGACCAGGCCGGGCAGAGGTCAGTGACGTGGTCTGGCCATTGTGGCTATTTTGCTGAGCTCAAACAGGCCGGCCACTGTCCCTGGCCAGCATATGGCCCAGACGTGGTGCAGGGACAGGCCAGGCTTCCTCTGTGAGAACTTCACCAGGAGCCTAAAATTCCTCCTGGCTCACCTACAGAAGCCACAGGACGAACTGGGCCCCCGAGACCATCTGCCCCAGATCCTAGAGGACAAGCATTGCTCAAGGGCAAGACCCAGCCCCGTCTCCTGAGGCCTTCGTACCCCCCCACCCCCCACCCCGAATGTCTGCTGCCGTTACTGCGGCAAGTTTTGCTCTGTGTCATTTTGTTTTAGATTCTACCATAGAGCACATGTACTCACGAGAGCGGCAGAGAGACAGTGAGAGGGAAAGTGAGAAATCACCTACGGGGCAAGGCCGCCCCAGTCCCTTTTTCCTCCTTTCTCCTCCTGGGATTTTGGGCAAGCCTACACATGCACCCAGCATGATTTTTAAGCTGCCAAGTCTGGGACTTAAACTGTGGTCAGTCATGTAGGAAGCCAGTGCCCTAGCCACAAGGGCACCTGCTGGCCCCACCATTGGCAACTTTGAACTAAAATTCATTAAGATTCTACCATGGACCCAGTACTATTTTAAGTTCTTCTCATACATCATATCAAACCCTTACAATAACCCTGCCGGGTGGCTGCATTGCTATTCTTATTTCTGTTTACCAGATAGGGAAATGGACACAGGGAGGTGGAGAGATTTCTCCGAGGTCACACAGCCATGTGGACTCAGGTCTAAGTCTCTGCAAAGCCCGTGTTCTCACCATCACACAACACTGCCTCTGACCAGGATGGTTCTTGTAGACACTGATGGCTCAGCCCCAGCCCCTGGTGGAAGAAAGAATGTCTAATAAGCAGGCACCACCCCGATCCAGCGCTTCTGGAATTTTCCGGGGCCTGTCCTCATCCATGCCCTGGTCCCACCCACCTGACCTCTCTGCTGCTCCTCCTGACCAGCTCTCCCAGGCATCTGCCCCCTCCTCCAGGGCCCTGGGGCCTCCCAGAGTCAGACGTCCATGGAGGAAGGTGGGGTGTCATCCCCTCCTGATCACCCATCTAGTCAACCCTCCAGGATGCCAGGTGCTGTCCCAGGTGCTGGGCGAGCAGCGACAAGTGAGCATAAGGGCCTGCCCTCCAGCCAGTGCCCATGCAGACGCCCAGTTCCCTGCAGCCAGGGCCTGCCCTCCAGCCAGCGCCCATGCAGACGCCCAGTTCCCCGCAGCCAGGGCCTGCCCTCCAGCCAGTGTCCATGCAGACGCCCAGTTCCCTGCAGCCGGGGCCTGCCCTCGAGCCAGTGCCCATGCAGACGCCCAGTTCCCTGCAGCCAGGGCCTGCCCTCTAGCCAGTGCCCATGCAGACGCCCAGTTCCCCGCAGCCGGGGCCTGCCCTCTAGCCAGTGTCCATGCAGGCACCCAGTTCCCCGCAGCCGGGGCCTGCCCTCAGAGCCAGTGTCCATGCAGACGCCCAGTTCCCCGCAGCCAGGGCCTGCCCTCCAGCCAGCGCCCATGCAGACGCCCAGTTCCCTGCAGCCAGGGCCTGCCCTCTAGCCAGTGTCCATGCAGACACCCAGTTCCCTGCAGCCAGGGCCTGCCCTCAGAGCCAGTGCCCATGTAGACGCCCAGTTCCCCGCAGCCAGGGCCTGCCCTCCAGCCAGCGCCCATGCAGGCACCTAGTTCCCCACAGCCGGGGCCTGCCCTCAGAGCCAGTGCCCATGTAGACGCCCAGTTCCCCGCAGCCAGGGCCTGCCCTCCAGCCAGCGCCCATGCAGGCACCTAGTTCCCCACAGCCGGGGCCTGCCCTCAAAGCCAGTGCCCATGTAGACGCCCAGTTCCCTGCAGTCGGGGCCTGCCCTCAGAGCCAGTGCCCATGTAGACGCCCAGTTCCCTGCAGTCGGGGCCTGCCCTCAGAGCCAGTGTCCATGTAGACGCCCAGTTTCCTGCAGTCGGGGCCTGCCCTCAGAGCCAGCGCCCATGCAGACGCCCAGTTCCCTGCAGCCGGGGCCTGCCCTCTAGCCAGTGTCCATGCAGACGCCCAGTTCCCCGCAGCCAGGGCCTGCCCTCGAGCCAGCGCCCATGCAGACGCCCAGTTCCCTGCAGCCGGGGCCTGCCCTCAGAGCCAGTGCCCATGCAGACGCCCAGTTCCCTGCAGCCAAGGCCTGCCCTCTAGCCAGTGTCCATGCAGACGCCCAGTTCCCCGCAGCCAGGGCCTGCCCTCGAGCCAGCGCCCATGCAGACGCCCAGTTCCCTGCAGCCGGGGCCTGCCCTCAGAGCCAGTGCCCATGCAGACGCCCAGTTTCCTGCAGTCGGGGCCTGCCCTCAGAGCCAGTGCCCATGCAGACGCCCAGTTCCCTGCAGCCGGGGCCTGCCCTCAGAGCCAGTGCCCATGTAGACGCCCAGTTCCCTGCAGCCGGGGCCTGCCCTCTAGCCAGTGTCCATGCAGACGCCCAGTTCCCTGCAGCCGGGGCCTGCCCTCTAGCCAGTGTCCATGCAGACGCCCAGTTCCCCGCAGCCAGGGCCTGCCCTCGAGCCAGCGCCCATGCAGACGCCCAGTTCCCTGCAGCCGGGGCCTGCCCTCAGAGCCAGTGCCCATGCAGACGCCCAGTTCCCTGCAGCCAAGGCCTGCCCTCTAGCCAGTGTCCATGCAGACGCCCAGTTCCCCGCAGCCAGGGCCTGCCCTCGAGCCAGCGCCCATGCAGACGCCCAGTTCCCTGCAGCCGGGGCCTGCCCTCAGAGCCAGTGCCCATGCAGACGCCCAGTTCCCTGCAGCCAGGGCCTGCCCTCTAGCCAGTGTCCATGCAGACACCCAGTTCCCTGCAGCCAGGGCCTGCCCTCAGAGCCAGTGCCCATGTAGACGCCCAGTTCCCCGCAGCCAGGGCCTGCCCTCCAGCCAGCGCCCATGCAGGCACCTAGTTCCCCACAGCCGGGGCCTGCCCTCAGAGCCAGTGCCCATGTAGACGCCCAGTTCCCCGCAGCCAGGGCCTGCCCTCCAGCCAGCGCCCATGCAGGCACCTAGTTCCCCACAGCCGGGGCCTGCCCTCAAAGCCAGTGCCCATGTAGACGCCCAGTTCCCTGCAGTCGGGGCCTGCCCTCAGAGCCAGTGCCCATGTAGACGCCCAGTTCCCTGCAGTCGGGGCCTGCCCTCAGAGCCAGTGTCCATGTAGACGCCCAGTTTCCTGCAGTCGGGGCCTGCCCTCAGAGCCAGTGCCCATGCAGACGCCCAGTTCCCTGCAGCCAGGGCCTGCCCTCTAGCCAGTGTCCATGCAGACACCCAGTTCCCCGCAGCCGGGGCCTGCCCTCAGAGCCAGTGCCCATGTAGACGCCCAGTTTCCTGCAGTCGGGGCCTGCCCTGGCTGTCTGAGCCGCAGCCTGCACTCCAGGAATCAGGGAGCAGAGAGCTGGGAGCACTGAGCTGCTAGGGAAGGGTGAGCTCCTGGGCCGAGGAGAGCCCTGGCTCTGCTGCGCCTGTGTGCACTGCCAGGAGGTTCCCGGGCACACACGCTCCCTAGGCTGGAGGTCATGGGCCTGCCGGGTAGCCTGGGGGAGGCAGCGGCCCACCTCCTGGGTGCAGCCATGGCGGCACTCTGCCCCGAGAGGCGGAAGAACCGCTGGTGAAGGTGGGGTGAAGGTCCTTTCCTGGCAGTGAACCACGCTGCCAACATACTCTCTCAGTGTCTGGGCTTTGAAAACCCGAGAGTTCACACACAAGAAGAGCCAGCACCCTGTGCCGCATGCCGGTGGGCCAGCTCGGAGCAGACCGTCCCGGTGGGAGGCAGTGTCCGGATCCAGATGGAGATGCTGGCTTCGTGGCACCCGTGGGGGAGGCGCACTGAGTCTGAGAGACACAGAGCAAGGGTAGGGCACTCCAAGACGGGAGTCAGGGTCACAGGCCAGGAAGAAGGCCTTGCCTCCTGGAGGCACAGGTGGGCACGGCGCACTCACTCTGGACAGAGCCCTGGGGTGTCAGGCCCCTCGGGCGGGATGCAGAGCAGACCCTCCAGTGTACAGTTCCAGACTGTTCCAGCATGGAGCTGGGGCTCAGATTCTGAGGGACTGGTTCGCTTCAACATCAAAGGGTT
The DNA here is from genome assembly GCA_026018925.1 of Tupaia tana. Classification (NCBI taxonomy): domain Eukaryota; kingdom Metazoa; phylum Chordata; class Mammalia; order Scandentia; family Tupaiidae; genus Tupaia; species Tupaia tana. The sequence goes on from JAKSZU010000011.1 coordinate 67,418,222, forward strand.
TTTAAAAACAAGAAAGCCGGTTTGGTCCTCGCCCTGGGCCTGCAGAGCACCCAGGAAGCCCACCTGACATGCTGGTCACTCAGCATGTCCCTACCCTGCTGCAGAAATGTGTCCGGTTCCAAGGACAACCTGGGAGCGCAGTCAGACCCTGGGAACTCAGGGATGTGACCACCCAGCTGTCACCTCCCAGGGCTGGCAACTCCCGTCCTGTCAGTGTATTTTCTGGACCAGAGAATGGAACGCATTGGCCATGGAAGGTTCTATCTGGTGCCGGAAGCAGCAGGAAGCATTCCAGTTACCTGCACCTGGCCTGGTGCTAGGTGAGATCTGTGGCAGCGTGGACACACATGGCCTGGTGCTGCCCTCTGGAGCCCCAGGTGCCCAGAGCAGGGACCCCGCCACATGGCCTGGGTGAGCCAATCAGGAGCAGTGACCAGACAGCTCCGACTACCAGGGACAGTCCCCAGCCAAGGCTTCTCTGCCTGAGCTCCGTGCAGTCCCTGTCAGCCTTTGTCCCCGAGCCTCCCCACCCAGTGTGCCCGTCTGTGGGTGCTGGGGGCAGGGCGCTGACTGCACTGCACAGGCCCTCCTTTATCACAGCGCCCTGCAGAGAGAGCTCTGAAACTGGCCATGATGCTCCCCAAAGGCAGGCTGAGGGCAGGAAGGGAGGAGGTGCAGGGAGACCCGGGTGTCCCTGCAGTTGGTGCTCCAGCTCCCTCATCCCCTCGCTGACTGCCCTCCATCCCAGGCACCCAGGGGCACATCTCTCCAGCCGTCCCGGAGCTCTGCCTGGCTCACTCAGCACGCACCAGTGCGTTGTTTTCTCCCTTTGTCAGAATCGATGACGATGACAGCAGGACAAGGCCAGTCGGGGGAGGAGGGAGAGCGCCTGGTATCAGAACCGATGTGCAGCCCGGAGGAGGAACCGATTAGGGCCCGCTGCCTGAGGGTGCGCTGGCAGGTGGCGGCCTCCACTGCCCCTCGTTAATGTGGAAGGCACACTGTCACAGCTGTTAGTCTGGAAGGCACATGGCCACGATGTCTGTCACACGAGGGGCTGGGAGAGCTCCACCGGGACAGAAGGGAGGGCCCAAAGGGTCTGCCTGGACCTCAGGAGTTCCCAGGTTGGCAGCTGGGGGGGTTCTGAGCTGTCTGGGAGTGGGACCTCAGGTTGGGGGAGTCCACCGCGGAGCCACAAGGGCTGATGTTTATGGGCCTGGCACAGCCAACTGGAGGGGCAGGAGCCTCCGTGTTTTCTTCCTGTGGTTCTGGCTGGCAATGGGCGGGTTTTCAACGTCCACCCTAAGTAAGGGCTAGATGACATATAGGTGACATGTGGGTGATAGGTGGACACCTGCCCCCCACACCTTCCTTGGGAAGAGGGAGCAGATGCAGTTGTGGGGGATCTCCCCAAGCATGAGGCAGTCTGATGTAGCATAAGCACAGAGGCACTGGACCCCATTACCCGGCAAATACTGGGTCATCTGCCACTCCACCTGTCTGCTTCCTGCTGGGTAAGATAGAGGTGCTAATACCTGCTTCCAGGGTGAGGTCGGGGTGCTAATACCTGCTTCGGGGGTAGGTCCGGTGCTAATACCTACTTCCTGGGTAAGGTCTGAGTACTAATACCTGCTTCCTGGGTAAGGTCTGAGTACTAATACCTGCTTCCTGGGTAAGGTCTGAGTACTAATACCTGCTTCCTGGGTAAGGTCTGAGTACTAATACCTGCTTCCTGGGTAAGGTCTGAGTACTAATACCTGCTTCCTGGGTAAGGTCTGAGTACTAATACCTGCTTCCTGGGTAAGGTCTGAGTACTAATACCTACTTCCTGGGTAAGGTCCGGTGCTAATACCTGCTTCCTGGGTAAGGTCTGAGTACTAATACCTGCTTCCTGGGTAAGGTCTGAGTACTAATACCTACTTCCTGGGTAAGGTCCGGTGCTAATACCTGCTTCCTGGGTAAGGTCTGAGTACTAATACCTGCTTCCTGGGTAAGGTCCGTGTGTGAATACCTGCTTCCTGGGTAAGGTCTGAGTACTAATACCTGCTTCCTGGGTAAGGTCTGAGTACTAATACCTGCTTCCTGGGTAAGGTCTGAGTACTAATACCTACTTCCTGGGTAAGGTCCGGTGCTAATACCTGCTTCCTGGGTAAGGTCTGAGTACTAATACCTACTTCCTGGGTAAGGTCCGGTGCTAATACCTGCTTCCTGGGTAAGGTCTGAGTACTAATACCTGCTTCCTGGGTAAGGTCTGGTGCTAATACCTGCTTCCTGGGTAAGGTCCGTGTGCTAACACCTGCTTCCTGGGTAAGGTCAGGGTGCTAATACCTGCTTCCTGGGTAAGGTCCGGTGCTAATACCTGCTTCCTGGGTAAGGTCCGTGTGCAAATACCTGCTTCCTGGGTAAGGTCTGAGTACTAATACCTGCTTGCTGGGTAAGGTCCGTGTGCGAATACCTGCTTCCTGGGTAAGGTCCATGTGCTAATACCTGCTTCCGGGGTAAGGTCCGGGTGCTAATGCCCACTTCCAGGGGCCGCTGGATAACCTGTGGGACCGGCTACCCACCTAGGCAGCCCCTTGTTAGGAAGGTGCTCGGAACCTCAGAGAGGCGTTTCCATCATCAAGATTACCAGAGTGCGAAGCAGGGGCCCTGTGAATGTGGCTTGGGCGACCCCAGGGCCACAGCACACCAGTCCTTGCTGTGGCCCTGCTGTGTGCACGAATGCGGGAGGGAATGGAGTTCAGTGAGATGGGAAGGAGCCCAGCGCTTTCTGTGACAGCGACTGGGGACTAGCCAGAGTGAGAGGGGACCCCATGATGGCCAAGGGCGGCAGGGCTGGGCCACCGTGATGAGTGAAAGCAGGGTTGGGAGCAGTTTACAGGGCCGGGGGCAGGGTGAGGTGGTGAGCAAGCACTCAGCGCCCAGCCCACTTCCATCAGGTGCACGGGATGCCCTGGACAGACGCTGGTAACCCTGACAACGGGAAGACTCGGTGGTGTCGCTATGGCGGTGGCGTCTTTCATCGAGAGAGCAGGTTACGGGATGAGAAGGCAGCTCCCCTCCTCCCTCCACGCCGCTCTCAGTGAGTGGTTTCTGGGCCGTGGCCAAGCGGTCTGATGCCCTCGATCCGGCCCTCTGTGGTCCCAGGGCTTCCCCCCACTGGACCACAGGGAGGCGGGCTCCTTCCCACCGAGCTCCCCCCCCCAGCACAGCGACGGGCACATACAGACGCGGAGGCTGGCGCTGCCTGGCTTCCCTCTTCCTGCTGGAACTCCTGCCTCGAACCAGAGCCACCTTCCCAACCTGGGGGTGCGGTAAGCGCCCCTCACCACCACGTAGTAACAGGCCGCCTCTCCCTCACGGTTCCCCGTGTTTGCCAAGTCCCTTCCCACGGAGCAGGGAGGCCAGGGCCGGACTTGGCATGTGAGCGCGTTGGCTAATATTCCTGTTGAATAAATACATGTTGCTAATTGGATTACTCCGACAGTATAATATACCAGTGGATTTCCGACACGATGCTAATCAATTGTGTGGATAACTTAATCATGTCAGCATCCTGAAAGCTTGTGCGGACAGAAGGAGGAAACCAGGCAGGGGTGACATCCGGACCTTCCATGAGGCTTTGGGAACTCTCCTCGCCCAGTCTTTGAACCTGAAGCTGCCACTGGGCGTCGGGGGAGGATGGGGCTGTGGGAGGGCGTGGGCAGGGGAGGATGTATTCAGCCAGAAAGCCAGGGTCACCGTCCTGGGGGCTGGACCGTACCTTGCTCCAGCCCTCACGCTCCATAGGGACACCCTCAGTCAAAGGTCGCTGTGACAGGACCAAGTGTCCTGCGGTCGCCTTTAAGGTGTGTGCAAGTAGCCCCAGGGCCCCACACCTTCCCTCCCTTCTCACTCCTCTGCTGTCAGTAGAGACCACTGCTGCCTTTAAACGTGCCACTTCCGCTTTTCTTCCCCTTGGCACAGGGAGCCTCGGTGGGCTGGGCTGCCTAGGCACTGTGGAAAGCACCTGCGGCTTTGAGCCGAGCAGGGCAAGAGAAGACGTGAGGCCTCGCCCCTTCACTCGGCTCCTCCTGGGGCCGCCAGAGCGTCTCCCTCTGTCCTGGCCAGGAATCTGGTGCTTGGTGTTTAATTGACATCGGTTCAGGCTTGGAAAGTGAAACCAGAGCTTCAGAGCTCGGTGCACTCCTGCCTTCCTGTCCTGGCTCCGGGTGCCCAGGACAGAGCGAGTTACGCAAGAGGACCTGAGCTGCAGAGGCAGTGGGACCTGCCTTCTCGCCAGACATGCAAGTGTCGCAGCACGGGGCAGGCCATTCGTGCATGCAAATGTGCACACACACACAGGCACACACGCACGCGTACACACACACACCTGAACCCAGCCCCCAACAGGAGTCTCTTCAATGACCAGGGCCTCATTAAAATAATAACTGGCTTCTGTGGCAGTTTCCCAGGTATTAACACAAATGTCTTCCTAACTCTCCAGGCTCAAGAGGCACAGTTTAGCAAGTCAAATTAGCAGAACAAAATCCAGCCAGGAGAAGAGAAAGCTCCCCTGGCCGGAGCTTCCTGGTAATTAGCAAGAGCAAGCACTGGGTCCAGGACTTTCAGCCGCCCCTCCCACCCTCCCCAGATGCCAGGACCACCCTGGAGCTCGGGGAGTCGGTCAGAGAAACCACAATAGGCCCCGACGAGTGGCGCGCGCCCAGATCCTGATAGGCATATCTGTGAGCGCACAAGCACACGCCTGCCTCCATGCCAGCCCCACGCCGCCGCACGCGCGGGTCTGCTCCCAGCTCTTACACACTGCTGCGTCACACACTCCTGCCCGTAGACTCACGCGGCCAGGCACTCATTCAGCAAGCACGAGCGGGGTGCCGTGGGCCGGGCTCCTGTCTGGGCAGACCCAGGCCGAGCAGCCTCGCTCTGTGCTCATCTGCGCCAGCCTTCCGCACGTCATGCCGGTGCTGAGAACAAGGCCCGTCTGCAAGGACGTCTCACCAGACATGGCATTGGGCAGTCTAGGAGACGCCTGTGTGTGGCCTGAAGGGTGCACAGAAGATGGGGGCTGGGCCCCTCCTGGCATGGAGGGGCGTAGGGCAGTCTCCCCGAGCCAGATGACAACAGACTGGGTGTAAGGATGAGGAGGAGTCGGACAGCGCAGGGGGTGTAGGTAAGAGCAGGAAGAACACGTCCACAGGCACCATGCAGGGGACCTGCCAGCAGGGTGGTGTGGCAGATGAACTGAGGATTGTCATGGTCTCAGAGGCTGGGTCCATGGCGTAGGCAAGGAGAAACGGGGGGAGGAGAGGGCTCGGAAGACAGGGAAGGCCGGGGTCAGCAGCCCGCGTCCCACACAGGGAAGGGTGGGTCATAGGGGCTCAGACCTACATGGGAAACGTGGGATTCCGGAGGGAGGGGTCCCGACTGCTGCGATGAGAGGAGGGAGGGAGAGGAACGGTCCGGAAAGACCCTGTGGATTGGAGGAGCAGGTGGATGCTGCGGTTGGGCCAGTCGGGAGGAGCTTGTGGAAAGTCCCTGGGGAGCGGCAGCCCTCCCGCAGCTCTTCCTCGGGTCCTGGCCTCCTGCCCACCCTGTCTGCTCGGATCTGCCCCCGCTCTGCTGTCTCCCCGGGCTCCCCACACGAGAACAGAGCCCACGAACCCGACTGTCACAGACAGGCCCAGGGCACAATCACGCACTCTCACATATCTGGGGCGAGCTGCGCAAACCTCACTCCCATTTCTGCCGCAGAGACACACCCCCGGCTGAGTGGAACCGCCCTGTCCCTCTCTCAGGCGGCCTGAGGAGTCTGGGCCTTCCTGAGGCTTCGCCGTGCAGCCTGACAGTGACCACTGCCTACGCTGGCTTCACTGCCGCCCAGGGAGGCCGAGCCATGGGCCCTGCTTCTCCCCGGAGAGCCCGGACCCTGCGCCCCTGCACCTGCAGTCCCTGTCCGCTTGGGGTGGGTATCCCTCGTGCTCAGCAGGCTACATCTGGTCTGGGCCTTCCGAGAGGCTGGCTTCACTGGACATCCCAGTCTGGAAATGGGGTTGGGGTGGGCTTCACGGATATAATTTGCAAAGCGAAGACGGGAGCTTACAACGGTGCCTTCCTGCTCTCACATTCCAGGGAGACGACTCCTCCCTTCCCAGAGCAGTGAGAGGTGGGCAGGGGGCCTCCAGGATGGGCAGCTCGGCCAGGCCACCCAGGTGTCCCTCCAGCACGTGTTCAGTGGGAATGAATGAACTGGCCAGTCCCAACCCCATTTCTCATCCCAGAAACAAAGTCTGGCCACCCTCTCGATAAAAGCACCCTTCATCTCTGCATTTGTGCCTTGCCGGCCCTAGGTGGATTTCCCTCCAGAAGGGGCAGCGGGAGTCCTGGTTCCTTAGACTCCCTCAGGGTTCCTAGTCCAGGGGAACACGGCGCACTCTCTTCTGCGGCTCCCAGGCCTGATGCTGCCTTGGGTGGTAACGCAGAGTGATCCAGCCCCTCAGATGTCACTTCGTGTTCAGCTTCAACCCAGCCCCTAGTGCAGATGGCTCCTAGGGGGCTGTGTGCCTCCCCAGGGAGGAGCCCTCAGGCTGCTGAAGGTAAGATAACGATGTGAATAATTTATGCCCCAAGCTCTAGGTTGGAATCTAAGCAGTTAAAGGAAAGGCAGGGAAGGGGGAGAAGAGTAAAGAGGAGGGGAGAGGCGTGGAGAGGGCGGCAGACAGCTGGCTAAGCTGGCTAAGGGCAGGAGGGGAGAGGAGGTCAGGTGGAGGGGCAGTGTCCGAAGGCTCAGAAGTCAGGGAGAGGGTGAGGGTTCATCCAACCAGTGTGCGTGTGCGTGTGCGTGTGTGCACGCGTGCCGACAGAGAAGCCCGGGGGCAGGTGAGGCGCAGGCAGAGGCCGCTGGCAGAGGCCTGGGCGGTGGTGTGCTGGAGCAGTCCCACTGTCCCTGAGCTCCAGTCATTACAGTTTCAGAAATGTTACGAACTGGTTGTTAAGCCTGGGCATTTTTCAAAAATTAATGAATCTCAACTTGCAATTAAATTGATTTTATTTAGAACAGTGGTTATAAAAACTAAAACCTCTTCACTTCCTAATTATTTTACTACGTTTTGTTTTTGGCTATGTTCTTGGGGGTGATTTGTGTTTCTTGAGTCTGTGGTAGAAATACTATATCCTGGTGGCCACGGCTACAGGTGCCCATCCCAGGTTCAGTGGCGTGTTGCTAGTTTAAAACCGACCACAATAGGGATATTTACACCACAGAAACTGGCAAGCTCCACAAGTCAGGGGGCTTGGTTTATTTAGGTTTTTTTGTTTTTGTTTTGTTTTGTTTTGGAAGAGGTTTTTGCTATAGGGCATGTGTGCTCGCCAGAGAGACAGAGAGACAGAAAGCGAGAAATCACCTCGCCCCACCCCGGGAATGGCCACGCCACAATCCCTTCTTCTCCATTCTCCTCTTGGGATCTTGGACACGCACACACATGAGCCTGGCATGAGTTTAAGCCACCGGTCTGGGACTCAAACTGTGGTTGACTACATGGGAATCCAGCAACATAGACATTACGCCAACTGCTGGTCCCTATGTAGTTTTTTTTTAACAGTCTACACTTAAGAACATGGTGGAAAAAATGTTAATAATACAAAAAGGAAAATTTACAAAATTTACAGAAGAGATTATCAAAATAGGTTTGAATTACGTTTGCCTACAGATACAAGAATTCAGCAAAAATCAGTGAAAATATTCTGCAAGTATCAATTGACTCTATGGAATTTACAAACCGAAACAATATTTTATTTGTATTTGTAAATTTGTGCCACACATCCTTTGTAGCAGTAAAATGTCTGATAGTAGCTGCATGCTGCTTGTTTCTCAGGGAGCTAGTGGTCGAACATGTAGTAGCATACCACAGCCTAAGAGCCGCGTTCAGTGCCTGGACTTTATCCTGGGACAAGAGGTTGGAGTCCTTCTCTGAGACTGAAAGCTCAGGGGATCTGTAGTTGCGTTAGTTGGACTTGGTTTTCAGACACCGGTTATAAGGTGGAGAAGAGACAGGAAGTGAGACCAGATGATGGTGCAATGGCAAAATGTGACACTCTGTGAGCTGACCCACACGGTGAAGTTGCCAGTTAATGTCCAGAGACTTACCTGAGGACACTGGGCTTGTGTGTGCCCGTGGCCCAAGGCGAGCTAACGCTGGGGGTGGATGACAGTATCAACATCCTTTGGAGGGCACTGTATCTCTCTCTCCCTCTGTCTCCCTCTGTCAGGGAAGAAATAAATGAATAAGCTTTAAACACACACACACACACACACACACACACACACACAAAGAAAAGACAGGAGGCAAGGAGACCACTGAGGAGGCTGAGATGGCCCGACGCCACGTGTGTGCAGCAGTGATGGGTCACACATGGGTGCTGGTGTGAGGAGAGGGGAGGGTGCGGCCGAGCTTCATGAACAAACCCCTTTGCTCTCCCTGCCCAACAGCCTGGGGTGCATGGCCTAGAGGGAAAGGCCCTTTGCTCCTTTGCACCCGTCTCCATGTGAGGCCATCCTCCCTGGCCCATCACTGTTCAGACTTAGGCCATGAGCTGCCGAGACTGAGACTGGCTTCATTTTGCAGCCCCCAGGTCAAGGCATTGCATATCACAGGCCTCCGGTCTAGGCAGGTAGACCAGCTGTCCAGCTATCTGCCTTCCATATTCTCTAATTTGTTTTTTTTGTCTGACCTGTTCTTATCGGGCAGACAAAAGGCACTTCTAGATTCCCTTGGAGAATACACCTGTCAGAGGGACAAGCACCACCCTGGGCAGCTGAGGCCTGAGATGAGTCCTCTCCCTTCCTCCAGTCCCCAGTTTGATGGGGAAGGCCAGAAGAAGTCAAAGCTGGCGAGAGAGCCGCCACGACGTTCAGAAGACATCTCTGTTCCTGGCAGCTTTTCACAAGCTGTGGGGCCTCACGCCCTCTGCCCCCAACACAGTGAGAGCCCAGCAGCCAATTCTCTGCATTGTCTGAAGCCCCCGCATGGTGCCATTGCTGTGGTCTTTCATCCCTTTTGGCAAAGAATCCACGCTATCGGGGCTCTGAAGTGCGGAGACGGAGCGCAGATCTGCTGGGGAATGCGCTCCACAAGGTTAAGCATGTTTGCCCAAGAATACAGATAATGCTCTTATCACGTGTGACCTTTACAACATGTGGAACACTGTCCATGACAACAATGCCGTTTTTAAAATGGTTTTCACACCATGGTACCCAGCCATTAATCACGATGTGTGTGAGCAACTGCGGCTGCTGCCAGGGTATCTGGCGGCTGCCGGCTGTGTGCCAGCCTTTGCTTCATTGTGATGGGCACAGCCCCAAGGCATCCTGACCCCGGCTCTCCCGGAGGACTCCAGGGAAGGAGCTGCCTCTCAGATCCTCGCAGGAGTGTCAATAGGCTCCTTCTTTAAGGTGTCCTGATGTCCCCAGAGCTGATGAATTACTCTTCTGAAGCCTCTGCGGAGCCTGCGCATTTAGTGCCGACAAGCTGCACCTGAGACTCCGGAGGGCGCACGGCCCTTCTCCCTGTCTGCTGGCCGGGCCCTGGCTATTGTGCAGGGAGGACGGCTGGTGCTGGCCAGCTCCTGCCTCCCACAGCACGCCTAATTGGAGGGATGACAAACCAGAGGATTCAGGATACTTTCTCCACAAGGGAATCTCCCGACGTCAGACAGTCAACATCTGCTCGTCACAATTAGACAGCAGCCAGCCACACGTGGCTCCTAGGTGCTCGAGGTGCCGTGCGTGCAAAATACACCGGATTTCACAAGCTTGGCACACAAAATGTAAACCACCTCATTTTTACACTATGTGTTTAAACGTCTTGAGGTTGAGGATGTGTGGCTCCCAAACACCAGCTGTGATCTCCAAGTAAGAGAAAACCATAGGCAGCATTAGTAGACGAGCCCACATGCCCTGCGCATCCCTGGCCTACAACAGCCCTGTTGACCTCGGCTGCTGCCAGGACAGCCCAGGGCCAACGGGGGACTCCAGGGCTGCCCAAGACGTCAGGTCAAACCCAGCTAAGTAGCTAAATAAAGACGCGATTGCAATCATGATTAAACTGAAGCACCTCATTAATTTCGTGTAGGGGGAACACGAGCAGCACTTCCTCCAAACTCATTGTTTGCCTGCCCCAAGACAGCCCTGCACATGTCTGGTTGGGTCTAATTTAAGAATGTAAATGTAATGGTTCAGTAAGTAAAATTGCCTTTATTGTTTGGAATGGTTTGTGCCATAATTTATGGGCTCGGCTGGTTCACTTGATGGGTCCCTGTGATGGAGTAGGTGACAGCCATAAAGGGGGTATTTATATAAAGACCTTGAAGAAAGTGTGGAGAAGAATTCGGCCCCGCAGTCCAGAACCCGTGTTCCCAGCCAGCCGAGTAGACAGGTTGACGCTGCGTCACAAGGACCCGACCGGAGGGCCAGCTGCAGGCACCCGGGACCAGGACAGCCTTGAATGCAGGGGGGACATGGGGCAGGAGCACGATGAACGCAGACCCTTTACCCTTGGTTTATAAGGTCTGTTTACAGCGCTGCTTGGCACGCCGCAAGTGGGACGAACCAGGAGTGTACAGAATGGGTACGGTGCAGGTATTTCCCTGCCCAATGGCCCTGGCAGCCCGAGCCTAAGTCACCTGCACTCTCTTACCCAGCCCTGCATCCAGGCAGGCCTCCATTCAGCACACCCACCCACACATGCATGCCACACTGGCCTGCGGGGGCAGCTATAAAAGGAGGACAGAGGACTGGTGGCGATGTATGGAACTGACCGGCCATGGGCTGGGTCCCTGGCAAGTCTGAGCAGGAGCCAGGGCTGGGGCTGAGGGCAGGTCCGGGGGGACCCAGCGTGTTTGTCCCCCTATGGGCAAGCAGATCATGAGAGCACAGCAGTCACAGGAGACCGCGGGCTGGGTGGAACTTGAGCTTCCTCCACGCAGCACAGATTGAGGAGGTGGGAGGAAAAGGAGGCTGCAGGGGGAACTTGGCCCCTCTCACTCTCCCAGGATGCTCGGTAAACAGCCCTGACCCACGCCTGCTGAGGGCACAGGAGGTGACCTGGGGACGACAGACTGACCTATGCCGCAGGCGGGTCGTTCTTGTCTCTCTCCTTTCTGCGTCCCCTGCCCCTCTTTGAGCCCCCTTCCCCCAGAAGAACCAGAACTAAAACTTGAGCAGAGAGGGAACCACTGGTCACTCTGCCCTGGTTGCCTCACCTCTGCCTTGACCGATGGTAACTGAGCCTCAGGGGAGGAGCCTGCTGAGAGCTGCAAGGTCTGGAAGCTCTGTCCAAAATATCCCATCTTTTGGGCCAGCCCCATAAAACAGTGTGTGTAAAGTTAGATTCCCCAGGCCAGCAGGTGGCATGGAGGTTAAGGCAGCTGGATCCCTCATAGCCAGCTCCATGGTTCAAATCCCAGACCCAGTGGCTAAAAGTCATGCTGGGTACATGAGTGCATGTGTCCAGAATCCCTAGAGGAAAATGGAGGAGAAGAAATTGCAGCATGGCCTTCCCCCCAGGGGTGAGTTCTCACTTTCCCTCTCTCTTTCTCTTGTCTCTGTCTCTCTCTGGTGAGCATATGTGCCCTGTAGTCAAAAACAAAGAAAACAGAAGAAAGGAGAGAAAATCCCAAATGGGTGACCACAGTCTGAACCCTGGCCCTGGGCAGCTTGAAAAACACGCTGGGTGCAAGTGCATGCACCAAATCCTGGCAGGGTGGAGAAATGGGGAAAAGGGGTCAAGTGTGACCACGTCCCATTAGGGGGTGCTTCCTCTCTCTCTTTCTCTCTCTCTCACATACACACACACGCACACACAGGAGCACACATGTCCAATAAGTAAGTACCTAAAAATTTAAAAATTAAACAAAATTCCATCTTTAAGGGCAGGCATTTTCATTCAGGTGCTCTGACACTCAAGAAGGAGAGGAAGAACGTGTGAGGGCGGGCCCGGTGAGATGCGCCCCTTCCTAGCCTGGGCTCTGGCTGGCAGTCCCCGTTCTGCGAGGGGGCCTAGTGAGGACCCTGCTGAGCTCCTCTTGCTCTGCCCAAGCACGTGCTCCCCAATAGCACCAGGCCACGTCCCCCCCAGCGAGCTTCCCCTATCAGAATGGCTACTAAGCAGGGCCGCCTCCCCATCTCCACCGCTGAGGGCTGAGGGTGCGTCTGTGGATGATCTGAAGCCCACGTTTGCTCCAGACCAGCACGGCCACACCCATGGCCTTTCCTGCCCCACCAGAAAGGGGACTCAGAGGGGAAGCTGCTCACCTACAACTCAGCCTCAGAAAACAATCGTCGAAGCAGGCAAAGCCTGCTCCCCGACGCTTGCCTGGGCAGTGCACGTGCGTGGCTAAACTCCACAGGGAACGAGCTGTGCTAAACTCAAGCTGCCCGTGTCTGTCAGCGGCTCCCTCTCCCTAAGAGGGGGGCGTGGGTGGCCCCGCAGACTACCCAAGTCATGGCTACCCATGCCGACAGCAGTGAAGGCCCCTGATACCGAGGGCTCGCCTGTGCCCAGATCTGTGCCCCTCACTTCACACATGGGAGCCAGTTCAGGCACGGGCTCAGCTGTGCGGGCCGCGGCAGGGTTCTCCAGGAGGTGAAGAGTCAGTGCAAGTCATTTACCGAGGAAGGGATCCAGGTGTGGGGACATGAGACGGAGCAGGGAGGCGACCACTAAAGTACCTTATTCACAGTTACCACCATCGGCAGCTGCAGCTCCCCGCAGCTGGGGAACTCGGGGAGACAGCTCAGTGGGGGACGCGAAGCATGCTGGCTTCCGGTTATCCCAGGAGCACAGCTCAGCACTTCTCATCCTGCACCCCCACCTGCCGGACCCCACCTCGGTGAGCACAAGGTGCTCATGTAACAGAGGGAAGGTCAAGAGCCCGTGTGGGGTGCACACAAGTCTGCTCCCCGTAGCTCGGCCAGGCCAAGCAGACAGGTAATGGTGGGCAGGGAGTCCAGCTCAAAAGCCCAAGCCCTCTGTGGCCCTGTCAAGGCCTCCTGCCTGGTGGGGCTCCTGGGTGAGCCTGCGCCTGTGGGTGGCCGCAGCACCCCAGTTCCCAGCCTGTGGGGATTAGTAACGCTCCCGCTAACACCCTCCTCCACCTCCTGTCCCATGCAAAGGCACCCCGGCAGGAGACACGCACCTGCGCCAAAGTGTGGCAAATGGCCAGAGGTGACCTTGAACACCCTGCTCTCCACACAGACAGCAGTTGGCCGAGCAAAAGCCCAGCTGACGTGTGTCGTGTCAGAGGACGCGGGATGTGGGAGTCCTCAGACCCTGCCGCTGGGTTTTGAAATGGTGTAGTCGGCCAAATCCGACATGCAAAACAGTTCGACAGTGGCATTAACAAGGTAGCCCAGAACCGCCATATGACCCAGCAATTCCACTCCCAGGAAGTACCTTCAGTAACGAGGGCGGGTGTTCAAGCAAAAAAGCACACGTGATGTGCCAGCAGTGCTGGCCACAGCCGCAGCAGTGGGAGCAGCCCAGGGCATCAGTGATGGACGGGAGACAGTGCTGGCATCCCTGCGAAGCTGACGGATGCCGCGACGCTGGCAAGGCTGGGCGACACCGTGCTAGGTGAAAGATGACGTCGCCAAAGTCATCATACATCGCATGGTTCTGCTTACACGAAGTGTCCAGAAAGGCAAACCCGTGGACAGAGGCAGCCCGGTGGTGGCTAAGGGTGACAGGGAGGGAAGAGAAGAGCGGAGCTACTTAATGAGCGTGGGGTTCCTTTTGGGATATAAACCTGTTTTGGAACTGGATAGAGGTGATGGGTGTGCCATGTCTTGCATGTGCTACTGAGGCTTGGCTTTGAAATGGTTAAAATGGTAAACTAGAGAGAAACTGTATTTGATCATAATAAAACAATACCCTCCACCCCGGGAGAAAGGAGTAGCACCCTCAAGATCACACTGACTGCACATAATTCAAGGGGGCTAGTTCAGAAACGCGCGAGCAGGTAAGGACCCTTTTTCCTGGCCCGAATGGAGCCCGGGGAGAAGCCCAACCAATAATAATAAAATAATAAGAGCTAACAGCTGTGGGAATAAAAATTGTCTCTTGGGCTCATGTGTGGATAATGGAGAGTTAACTCTTAGTAAAATAATAAAATGCAGGAGCATTGGGAATAAAGATTACCTCCTCAGCCAGCTGCCACGGACCATATTCATCAAATAATGACGCCCGTTTCGTTTCCCTGGTTTTATGGTACACGGTGTCATTGTAGCCGGGCTTTCCTGAACTTCTGGGGGAAGGTAATTGTCAATCAAGATGAAAAATGTCATAATTTAAGTCTGTCTCAGCCTGACAAGAAGGTCCATATGGTCTTGAAGTGAGGCACGTGGGGTGGTGATTTACCACTGTCACCAGCCGAGTGACTGTCCTCGGCCCGAGCACCGCATGGGCCGGCAGGCACCTCCGGCTGCTGAGAGCTCCCGACCAGTGACAGCCACAACCGCGGGGTCCTTGCTGAGGTCCGTGGGCCCAGGAGGAGAAACGGAGGAAGGGGCAGGACCCCACCAGCAAGCACTGGAAGGGAAGAACACTGTAGAGGGAGAAGCCAGGCTCAGAACCAGGAGGGCGGCCAAGAATGAACTTGTTCTTCTCTTCTGCTGCTTAAACCTGAGAACTTCATAGCTCGTGACTAAGGCCGGAAGTCTGGGTGTCGGCTGCTGTTGGTCATGGCTGCATGGCTGCGTTTTTGTCTTACATTCGGGGGTCATGCCTCCTTTGCAAGGAGTGTAAGGTATGAAGGTTTGGGTGTAAAGGTGGCCATACGTTTTCCAGGTTGCCCTAGAAGCCAAAGGATAAGAGATGCCCTTGAATTGGACCCCGCCAGGGCTTGAAGAAGATGGCATTCCTTATGTCAGAAGAGCAAGCTTATTTCAGTCCCCCCCCCCCCACCAAAACGAAGGCAGCTTTATGGGTTGGCCCCGCTCACCCACACCCACACCCCTATAACAGGCAATCAGAGGCCACATCTCAGACCTCACAGGGCCAGTGAGAGGAGCCTACGGTTAGAAATATCCTAGAAGGTTCGCTCTCGACCCCCCCATCTCCCTCAAGGGAACCTGGCCCTCTGGGGCCCGTCTGCCTCCTCGCATCCCTTGGCTGGTGAGCCACAGACCAGCTTCCGCCTCCCCCTGTGGAGCCCGACCCCCTCTCCATGTCGTTCCCTATTTTAAACAGACACCATCTGAATAGCTCCCCAAGCCTAGCGGGGGCTCCGCTGTCTGTGGACCTCAGCCGAACTTCCCTGACTCTCCCTCAGGCCTGCTGGGCTGCGGCCAGGGGGCCCAGAGTCGTCCCCAGAAATCAGAAGATGGAGAAGTCCCCAGTAATTGCCGAGAACAACAGCAAGAAACCGCAGCGCGCGTGTGCCCATCACCCACACACCCACACGCTGGCACACGCACATCCTCGTGCTCACACACTCCCCTGCTCACACGGGCGCACGCGCTCGCATGCCTGCACGCCCTCCCTGCTCTCAGGAGCACCCACACCTCCCTCCTCCAGACTGCTGGTCCTCGTTCTCCTGCCTCTCCACACACCCCGGCGTTTCCATCTCCCCCGCGCCCTTCTGAGAGGGGCTGCTCAGATTAATATTAACGCTCCGTCTGAAGCTCTTTCCCAGCCGTTCTAAAGGGCAGCTCCTCTTCTCAGCAGGGGCATCGATCAGTTGATACGAGGCAGGGCACAGGGATCAATAGGAAGGGTGAGGGTGGAGGGAGTAGACTCAGGCGTCCTCAGAGGGCAGGGGTTCCATATCTTGTTCTTCCTGGGGCCCCACCTTCTGCAGCGCAGACCAGAGCTCGCGATGGGTCTCCCAGGGACTCCCAGGAAGCATTGCTGGCCCCCAGGCAGCCCGCATTAGCCCGAGACCAATGTGGTAATCAGCTGGGCAGGGGGTGCCGCTCGCTGCCTGGCTCAGCGGTTAGGCAGCCCCTCCCCTCTCCTCCCCTGCAGCCCTCTCACTCACAAAAACCCCTTGCCCACTAGCTGCCCGGGTGAGAGCACCAGCCCTGGGGCAGAAGGGTGAGCCCTTGCCAGCTCTGCCCCCTCTTCTCCCCTGCCTGCCTCCGCCCCGCCCCTTCTTCCCGCTCTCCCAGATCTGCGGTAACTGACATTTTCCATCTGACAGGTTCTGTTTTCCCTGCCTCTGGTTGCCAGGGAAACCAGGGGAGGACCACAGCCAGGGAGCCGCGAGCTGCCTTTTTAAGGCGCCCGGACACACAGCACTTTTCATGATGGGAGCTGGGCACAGAGGTGAAAAGAAAACACAGAAGAGGAGGCGAATGAGGAGAGCAGTCAGGGAAGGGACCCCCCCCACTGGGCAAATGGGGGCATGAAGGAAAACAGAAAATCCTAGAAAGCCTCACACTCCTGTGGACAAAAATGCCCTTTCCCGAAAGGTCTGATTCTCTTCTTAAGGTTCAAAAACGTCGACCCCTGACCCCCAGCTCCTCTCAGGCCTCCTTCCTGAGGTCTGCAAGGAACCAGGGCCTCAATAGCAGTCAGCCCTGCTGGGGAGACGCGGGCTCCAGCGAGTTCCAGGCGTGCTAACAGGGCTCCAGCCACCCTCTAGGTTCAAAGATGCTCTCTCTGCAGTGGAGGACTAGCTTGCCACTGGGGTCCAGAGACCTATCCTCGGGAAAGGTCAGACTCCTCGGAAGACGCTTGCTCCCTTGGCAAATAGGAGCCGAGGGGTGGGGGTTCAGAGGAAATGGCTGAAGCGCAAGGCAGGGGAGGGAAGGGGAGAGCAGCTTGCCCTCTTCTTCAGAAAACCTGAGGGGGCTGGGCAGACAGAGGCACCAGCCTCTCGTTCACGGATCTTCTCCAAGCAGCCGACCCCTCCTCAGCTGTGCACACATGAGACAGCGCCCTGTCGGGCGCACGGGCGTGCAGGGTCTGAGTGGGTGCCACCCAGCGGCAGCGGGAAGCAGGTGGTGTTTACCCGTGAACCCCCCCAAGCACGCCCCTCTTACTGCTTCCCCATGCCTCCTCCCCCTCATCTCTGCCCTCACCCAAGCTGGCCACCCTCTGCCCCCACCTCCGCCAGACTTGGCCCACCTCCCCCCGAAAACTCTGCCCGCCGCCCACACTCCTATCCTGGGGCCCTTGTTCGTCCCGACAGGTGGTGCACTGGGGAGCCCCAAAGTGACATCGCAATGACCACTGAGGACTGAGTGACTGCTGTTCACGCCAGCTCACAGCCGCTTGTCTGCACTGCGTGAAGTCTGTACCAGCAAACCTTAGCGCCCTGATTTTAATTACTGGTAACACCCACCTCTCCCAGGGTCGAGCCTGTACTTTCATTTCTCTCTCTCTCTCCTCAGATGTCCCATGCGGCCATCACTCTCCGTGGATTCAGAGCTGAGCTAATCGCAGTCTCCCCAAATGGGCTCTGTCCCCCTGAGATGGGCTCCATCCTCCTGAGATGGGCTCTGTCCCCCCCAGGTGGGCTCCGTCCCCCCAAGATGGGCTCCATATTTAATGGTGTTATGCCATTTTTCCACTTACAAAAACGTCTAAACATAAAGCAGGACTTTTACGAGATGCTGAGGGGCCTGGACTGGGGTGGGGGACACCAACGTGGGTATGCAAGGAGCAGGCGGCCCCATGAAGGGTGAACCCCAAGATGAGGCTCTGAGTGGATGCTCAGGCAGCCCCCCATGTCCCCCCAGTTCCCATTCCAGGTCTTCCCACTCGACCACGGTGGGAATTGGGTGGAGGTGGCAATGCCTTGTACCCTGTGGGGTTCAGGTCCTGCCTGGCCAAGTCGCGGGAACTAACCACGATACTGCAGCAGAGCCCCACCCTGTTGAGTGCCAGCACCAGCGGCTTGGGGGTCACCAGGACGGTCTCCGGTACCACTGCCCTCCTTTGCAGGTGGTCTGCTCCCAGAGCAGAGGCTGGCTGTGGGGTATGGCTTGGATTCAGAGCCCCTTCCTGGCCCAGATGCCATGGATGTCTTCGGCAAGGACGCCAGCACCAGGGGCCGAGCGGCAGCGAGCGAGCCAGCTCTGAGCCCACAAGGGCAGGTTCAAGGGGCCGCCTCTGCGTGGTTCCACCTCAATAGTCTCCCGCTTTTATCTCCAGAAGCGAAGGGGGCTGAGTCGTCAGGAATGCCAAGTTCTTCTCAGGAGACTCGAGCCCATCCCAGCATCCGGGTGGCCAAATCCCGGGGGATATTGTCACGCACCTGCTCAGCCTCCGGCTCTGTCATTTATCGGGGTGCTTTTCATCTTGCCTCTCGTTGCGTCCTCTGCACGAGCCCGTAGACGAGCAGGGGAGACAAACATTTACCCTTCCCTAAGGCCACCGTGCTGCACCAGCTCGTAAGTGGATTGTCACGCGAGTAGAGCAGGACACTGAGGCCCGGGAACATTCGGTCAGCTGTCAACAGGCCAGAGTCAAAGCAGACTCAAAAGGGCGGATGGTGACTTCTCCGTCAGGGCTCTTCTCGGACGGTACCGCCTCCTGGAAGGTGTCCGTAGTGACGTCGATGGCGAAGACGATGGTGACGGTGACGACGGCTGGTAGCAGACTCGCCTTTGCAGGGTTACAGCAGATGGGAAAGTGAGCAAGGGCTCGAGACCGGGCTGCAGAGGCCCGGATGCCAAGGGCACAAGCTCACTTTCCCCAGGAACAGCCAGGACCCAGCGTACTTCCAGCAGCAGTGTGTAGTCGGGTGAATGGTCCCCAAAGATAGGACCACACCCACTTCCCAGACCTGTGGCTGTGACTTCGTTTGGGGACAGACTTTGGAAATGTTGAGGATCTCGAGACGAGGTCATCCCGGAGTATCCAGGTGGGCCCGCAGGCCAGTCACAGGTGTCCTTAGCAGAGAGAGGCGGGGGAGACTGCAGACAGGACGAGGGGACCACGTGACCCGAGGCTGAAACTGGAATGATGTGGCCTCAAGTCAAGGACTGCGCAGCCGCAGGAATGAGAAAGGGTTCTCTCCCAGGTGCCCGAGGGGCTGCTGCTGCAGATGTCAGCGGGCCGTGGGACAGACAGACTAAGCCTCCGCTGTCCCAACCACTGACGTCATGCTCCTTGGTTACAGCAGCCCCGGGGCTCCAGCACATGGCAAGGCGGGCACGCAGGGGACACGGGCCCTGCTTCCTGTGCAGCTCCCTCCGTGGACCGATGCAGGGCTGCCTCTGGGCCCCACTCAAGGTCACGGAGATGGTAAGCATGAAGCTGGGGTCCTGTACAAGCTCCAGACGGCCAGTGTGCCCCAGGAGACTAAGAACTGCACCCCCAAACCCTCCTATCTCTGCAGAAACCCCACTCCTTGAGATCTGTGGATATTCACACTCAATTTTCATCCACCAAGTAAAGACTCAGAAGAAACCTCTGCTTTTGTTCAGAAAGGGTCTATTTAAAAGAAAACAGAACAGAACAAAACAGTGGGCTGGGAGGTGGGCCCAAGCTCCAGGCACCTCTCCCTCCCTCTGGCAGGTGGCTATGGTGCCCTCAGGGTTACCCACCTCGGGGGTCAGGCCCAGACCTTTGGGCCTCAGTTTACTCCTCTGTGAAGCAGGATCATCTTAGTGGCTGCTCCCCTGGGCTGTGCTGAAGGATAACCCCAATGAGGTAACTGTGTGATGAATTCAGCAAAGTGCCTGGGGCATGTGGAAACCTCCACAGTGACGTTAATGATGGTGACAATGACAATGACAATGACAATGACGATCTGAGGAGGATGTAATGGTGGTGGTGGCAATGAAGAAACGCATGATTAAGGTGGGCAGGAGGGACCAGCAGTTAGCGTAATGGCTATGTCGCTAGACTCCCACGTAGTCGACCGTGGTTCGCGTCCCGGACCCGGTGGCTTAAATTCACGCCGGGTGCGTGTGCGTGCATGCCCAAGATCCCGAGAGGAGAATGGAAGAGAAGGGATTGCAGCGTGGCCACCCCCCCGGGGGGGGGGGGGTGATTTCTCGCTTTCTATCTCTCTGTCTGGCAAGCACACGCACCCTATAGCAAAAACCTCTCCAAAAAAAAAGAAAAAAATAAAAAAGGTGGGCAGGACTCCCAGGAGGCCAGGCTGGTTTGGGGCCTGGGGATTCCACAGATAAGAGCCCTTTTCTCTGCCCTTCACAGGTGTAGCAGCCTGCAGTGATGGCTTGAGGAGAGTCCCCATGCTACCCAGGGCTCTAGGACGGTGCCAGCTGCTGGCCTGGACTGGCAGTCTTGTCTGCTGCCAGCAGAAAACTTTGGGGTGCCTCCATCCCTGGGGACCAGCAGCCCCACCAGCCTTTCTGTTCTCTTCCCTGGACTGCCAGCCCCAGGTGCGGCTAACGGTGCCCCAGGGATGAAGGTGCTCCATAGTTTTCTCTGGGCAGCAGATGAAACTGCCTGTCCAGAGCCCTGCCAGGGGACAGCAGGTGGCGTGGTGGTTACGGTGCTGGACTTCCACATGGCCCACCGTTGTTCCAGTCCTGGACTAAGAGGCTTGCTTTCTCACTCCCCGCCCCCACCATGTCTCTCTCTGGTGAGTGCACGTGCCCTATAGCAAATTAAATAATAAGTAATAAAATGATATAAATAGTTCTTTTAAAAAGCGAAAACAAGACCGCCACCAGGCTCACCAGGCACATATTAGACCCTAATTCATTGCCTTTCTTATGTGAATTGGGTGAGTGTCCCCTCCGATTCTTAGGTGGGAGCAGATTCCTGTCCCTGGCTAAAAATACAAACACGTGACTCCGCAGCTTCTGACAACAGTAAAAGAAAGACGCGCCTGGCCTTCCTCTGTCCCAGTGGCCGGGGCCTCTGAGGCTTGGTCACAGCCCCCACCCTGCTCTTCCTGCATCCTTCCCTTTCCCCAAAGGGGACCCCAGGAGAGCCCTGGGAGGAGTGGAGGTGGGAGGAGCTGAAGCCTCCAGCCAAGGGCCAGCACCCACTGGCTCACCACACGAAGGAGCCCCTTGGGAGCAAACCTCAGGCCCCAGGTGAGCCCTGGGATGACGCTAGCCTGGCCTGGACAGCAGTGTCACGACAAAGCCCAACCTGGAACTGCCCAGTGACGCTGCTCCGGGATTTCCTAACAAAGAAACTGAATAACTAACGGTTGCCTTGTTTGAACCTCCTACGTCTGGGGGAAATGTGTCACAATTTGTAATGAACACAAGGAGCATTAGCTCAGGGAGACGTTCCTTGAGCTTTTGTCTCTCCGTTGTTTTTTTGTTTGTTTGTTTGTTTGTTTGTTTCTTGGAGAGGTTTTTGCATAGGGCGCATGTGCTCTCCAGAGAGACAGAGAGACAGAAAGTGAGAAATCACCCCCCGGGGGGATGGCCACACCACAATCCCTAGCTTTTGTCTCTCCTTGATCTCAGGAAGCAGGTCTTCACCTGGCTGAGTCTCCCCACCTGCAGGCCCTGTCCCTACACCTGCCTGTCCTCCCCTCCTACTAGGTCAGGAGCATGATGCATTTTTGCATAGAAAAATCCGTCATGACTTTGCCCGACCTAGCAGAATGGCTCTCCCCACCCCCACCCCCCCCAGCCTCCTCACTCGTGGCTGTCTCTACATGAGGCCATTTAGGCTGTTTTGCTTTGTTCTTTTCACACAGGGTCCTCCTGCCTCAGCCTGCAGAGTCGCTGGGACCACAGGTGCTACCAGCCCTGCTTTAGGTGTAAAAACCACAGTAGATGTTTTTTAAAGAATGGTTGTTATTTAAAATAATAATAATAAAGCCATGATTGCCTATAATCACTTTTATTTATACATACCAGACAGGGGCTGGAAGGGACCAGGGGAGAGCAACACGGATTACTGGGAGAAGCAATCTGAAACATATTTTGTTTACTGTGGAAAGATTCTGTCGTCCTGGCCCCCTTTGCTGTATTCAGGTCAAACCAGGCCGTGCTCCGAGCAGAGACCTCCACTGGCAGAAGAGGTCCCAGTGCGTGCGTGTGTGGCCAGGGACCTGCAGGACAGGGATTCGAAGGCCCAGTACGTGCGTGTGTGGCCAGGGACCTGCCCTTCCTTGTTCCCCTCTCCATTCAGCATCCCAGGGAGCTGGGCAGCTGGGAAGGGGTTCGTTCCCTCTGCACAGGAGGGACACTCAGTCCCCAGGGCTCTCTGACCCACTGTTCCCTGAAGCCTCCAGACACACTAGGATGTGCTTAAAGGCAGGCATTAGTGTGGATCCACAATAAGAGGCGTGATGACACAGCTAGAGATCTGGAGGGGTGTGCCGTGTACCCCCAAGGCCATCCACGTGTACCCACTCGTGAGTGCTGGCCACGGCCGTGTCCATGCCCTCTGGACCTCTCAGGTTGCGTATTGTCTGAGCCTGCCATGTGTGAGCTGGGGGAGGGGCCAGGAAAAGTCCAGAGTTGAGCCTTTCAGTCAGAGAGGGTGCTCCTCTCAGGTCCCTTCTAAACTGGCCACTGCTTGTCCATCTTGGGGGTTACACAGGACTTTTTTCCCCAAATTTTATTTGTATCCTGTTGCCCAAAGAACAGGCCCTCTCTTCTTGCCCTCCAGGGTAGACAGCTGGAAGAAGACCCCAGTCATTCGTGCTTGCTTGTACCCATGCCTCGAATCGACCCCTTCTTGACTGTGTGCTTGGTCTGAGCCAATGGAAGAATAGCAGAAGCACGGGGAGGTCTGCAAATTGCTCATGCACACTGGGGCCCCGAGACAACCACGTGAGGGAGCCCGCTGGCCTCCTGGAGGATGAGAGGCCAGGTGCAAAAGGGATGGGCTGTCCCCAGTGAGAGCCCCAGACCAACCAGCTGCCACCTGCCAGGGTGCATTGAGGTCATCCTCGCTCCCAGCCCAGCCGAGCCACCAGCTGGCCATATGGATCTGCCAAGCAGGCCCAGGGAAGAGCTTCCCAGCTGACCCACAGCCAGCAGAAGTAAGATTGTGGCCCAGAGCCATTGCGTTTCCAGGGCTTTATCACTGACCACTCCCCCACCCCTACCCGCCATGCGTTGCTGGAGGGCAAAGACTCAACGTTTTATTTACGTGTGTATTTCTATGCCTGAACAGGACACTGTAGAGAAGACAATAAAATGAGTTTCATGAAACACACACGTGTGCACATGTCCTGTACATACATGCATGCACGTGTGCGGGCATGTGCACATGTGTGCATACACGTGCAACACGCATACGCACACACACCTCTCTTGTCATTTACCTCCCAAGTGAACTGTATTGCTTGGATTTCAGGCTGCCCTCTGCAGCTTTCCTGTGGGGAATTTTCACTGGCTTATGTCCACTGGCAGCTCTGGGCAGGCCTTAGAGCAGGTCGTGTAAACGTGACCAGGACACAGCCACCCTCCTGGCACTTTGACACCGGAGAGAGACGGTAGAGGTGACTCAGTCGCGAAGCTGTGACAAGCTGGGAGACGAGTCCTGCACGAGGTGCCTGGAGATGGTAACGGGAGCTCTTGGGGCAACGACACGGCCATTCCTGACGGCCTCAACTGTCCGTCCAACCACCTGCCCGACCGCCAGGCCGGCCCCTCCTGCACAGCCGCCACCTGGCTGAGTGGACTCAGGTGTGGCCAGAGCTTCCCGGCAACGTGAGCAACCCTGAGGTCCGAGCCCAGGAAAGAGCAGCCCCCCACCGCACAGCGCCCGGCCTCAGCCCCACCTGCCCTGTGTGGGGGGGTCTCAGCTGTGGGGCCAAGGTTGGCCTTAGCTTCCCCAAGCATCAGGCCAGCTCACCAGACAGGCTAGAGGAAGCCATGCGGGGGGGTCTATACCTGAGCTCCAGCCCCACCTGCCCTGTGTATGGGGGGGTCTCAGCTGTGGGGCCGAGGTTGGCCTTAGCTTCCCCAGCCGTCAGGCCAGCTCACCAGACAGGCTAGAGGAAGCCATACGGGGGGAGGGGAGGGTCCTATACCTGAGCTCCAGCCCCTCCTGCCCTAGGTGGGGGGGGTCTCAGCTGTGGGGCCAAGGTTGGCCTTAGCTTCCCCAGCCGTCAGACCAGCTCACCAGACAGGCCAGAAGAAGCCACGTGGGGGGCGGGGGGGGGGTCCTATACCTGAGCTCCAGCCCCTCCTGCCCTGCGGCAACTGGGACCTGCTATGGTCTCTCTCCGCCCTGAAGGCCCAAGCCAGATCCAGGAGAAAGGCCAGAAATACAGCTGCCTTCGGGGCTGGTCTCGGGAGTCGCTCGCAGTCACTCGCTCGGTCCTGGGGGAACCGCTCTGAGCTTCCTGAGGGTAGCTCGACCGCGGGCAGATGCTGGCGTGGTCATCCTCACTGACAGCGCTTTCCAGATCCACCCTCAAGCATGCAAAGTGTAAGAACGTTTCTTTCAGCATTGTTTGTAACAGCCCAGAGAGCTGAGAACGGCTGCCCCGAGCCCACAAACCCGGACACGGGAGCCGAGCGCACAGGCTCCAGGAAAGGGGCTTAGTTGTTTTATTCCCTCTCTCAGCCAATTAGAATATATGATTTTTGGTCAGAATAAAGTGCTCAAATATTAACTGTCATATTTTTAAAATTTAGTTTTATATTTTAAAACATGTTATATAAAATAATAACTAGATATCTTGCTTTTTTTAAAAGAATTATTTAATTTTATTCATTAA
Organism: Tupaia tana; assembly: GCA_026018925.1. NCBI lineage: Eukaryota > Metazoa > Chordata > Mammalia > Scandentia > Tupaiidae > Tupaia > Tupaia tana. Next base: position 67,442,846 of record JAKSZU010000011.1, read on the forward strand.
TTCATTTATTTTTAAAAATTTGATTTAACCAGACACACAGAGAGAAAGAGAGAGAGAGAAAGTGAGAAAGCAAGCCACCAGGTCCAGGACTTGAACCGTGGTCAGCCACGTGGGAGTGTCCAGCATCTTACACACCACATCACCTGCTAGACCCCAGATCTTGCTTTTTTTTTAACCCATATGTTTAGTGAAACAACCTCTTCCTATTCATCTTCAACCGTGCGTCCTTGTCACCGCTGTATCACTGTTTCCAGAATGCCACCTCCCTGGAGATTTCTTCCCACCACGGGACCGCGCACTTCGTATGAGGCCGGGATTCATTTGTTTTCCCTTCATTCATCCTGCAGGGGCACGGGCATCCTTTCTACAAGGCACCGGCTTCTGTCTTACAGGCTGAAGTGGTATTAAAGCCCTGCTAACAACAGATTGACTGAAACGTCCTAGGACAAATGTAACATAACTGCTGTTTTCTGAGGGAACTCTTAACCTTGCTGTACATTAAATCATACGCGGTAAATGCCCACTAACGTTTCTTTAGTTTGTGATGGCGCGTCATACAATGAAGTCCTATACAGCCTTTCAAAAGGACAAGGCAGGGCCCGTCAAGGTGGCGCTGGCATCAGGCATCGCTGGCTGCGTGGTACTGGAGCCCACAGAAGGCCAGGGTCTCGATCCCAGGGGACCTGAACACACTAGGTGTGCCCATGCACCCCTGGGATCCTGGTGGCAGGGAGGACGGTGCCCCTGCACCCCTGGGATCCTTGCTGGAGGGAGGACAGTGCCCATACACCCCTGGGATCCTGGCTAGAGGGAGGACAGTGCCCATGCACCCCTGAGATCCTGGCTGCAGAGAGGACAGTGCCCCTGCACCCCTGGGATCCTGGCTGGAGGGAGTACGGTGCCCACGCACCCCTGGGATCCTGGCTGCAGGGGGACGGTGCCCATGCACCCCTGGGATCCTGGCTGCAGGGAGTATGGTGACATTTCAAGATCTTGTTGGGGGTACCTGTCCCTTCCCCACAGTAAAAAAAATAAAAACAGGCCAGCCCCATAGTGCAGTAGTTAAGTGCTGTGCGTGGTGAGCCGGATCCCACATGGCTGACTGTGGTTAAGTCCCGGCCCTGGCAACTTGAAAAACATGCCAGGTGTGTGTGTATGTGTGCCCAAGTCCTGGCAGGAGAGAAAGATGGAGGAAAAGGGACTGCGGTGTGACCACTTCCCGTCGGGAGGTGAGCTCTCGCTTTCTAGTGAGCACATGTGCCCTCTGGCAAGTTTAAAAACAATCTGAAAAGTTAAAAAGAACAAGGTAGATGTTGAACAGAGAAAGATATCAGCAATGCAGTTCTAAGTGAAAAGAGCACTACACTGTATACACACGATCCTGTCTTAAAATACACAGCTACGTTAGTGTTCATCACATAACGCGAGAGCGTAAACCGTGTCATACCGTTAGTCCGTATCAAGGTGGGGGGGGCGAGTTTTCACTTTTTACTTTGTTCTGCAATTTTTTGATAAATGACGGTGTATTCCTTTCCTAACGCGAAACAAATGCAGATTAAAATTAGAAATAAAGAAATGGATGGTGCTGATCCTGAGAGCTGCCGCTGCCGCTGCTCATCAGAGGTACAAGACGGGCCTCGTGATGCGGTGGAGACAGTGCCGCTTCACAAACCCACAGGACAACAGGTGGGTCTCCGAACTCGAGGAGACATTGTCTCCACGGGCAGCCTCTGGACGACCCAAGAGCACCAGCCAAGCTCGGAGCGAGAGGCTCCTGCAGGGACCTCCTGGGAGTGAAACCCACGGCTACTTTCTCTTTTAATGAGCCACAGGCTCCCAAGGGCCCCCGAACACCATTGAGAATCTGTTAGATTATTTTGTGAAAATAAACAACTCCCCACCAATAAATAAATAAGTAAGTAAATAAATAAATAAATCTGTGACTTAAAAGCATAACGGGTTAAAAAGCAACCAGCTTATTGACGACTGGTCTTCCCACTGAGAACTGCAGAGCTAGAGAACGTTTTCTTTCAGACGTGAAAACATCGGAGAGCTCTCAGGGTAGTGGGCCCTGAACAGGCGAGCCAGGACCCCAGGGAGAAGAGGGACAAGTAGGACGTCGAACACTCTCTCCTCCCTGCGGCACCTGCTGCGTGGTAAGGGGCTTGGATTGAGAGGCTGAGGAGCCTCGCAGAAAACGGCCTCCGGCGGGCAGGGAGGCCGAGCAGAGGTTCGGCCAACCGTGGGACCAGATGCCTACATCTGAAATTCTGGGCTATTTCAGAAGCCAGGACTCCAGGGACCCCAGAGAGGAAAGAAGAGCCTAGAGCAGTCGGTTGCACACTCTGGGTCACCTCTGCTCTCAGGCACTGCCGAGAGAGCAAATCCACAGAAGCCACCCCAGAAGGAGTGACGGCTCGGAACGTTCAAGGGTGACAGAGTACAAGACACAGACTCAAGAAACCCTAAGAGCCCCCAGCAGGAGGAACACACACATACACAACACGGTACAAACACAACATAAGCACACACACACAATACGAACAGACACACGTGATCTAAAACATCCTCCCTGGTACATCGTAATAAACGGACTGACAACTAAAGCCGAGAGAGAATACTGAAAGCACCCAGGGAGACGAAGATACACTGTCCCCATGCTGTGATCCACCCCTCGGCCGGCTCAGATCATGGGCATGATGCACACGGCGTGCTCAGGGGGTCCTGGGGCGCAAACATGGGACCTTCCCATGTGGGTCCCCGTGTGTTACCACTGTGCCACCATCTGGCCCCAGTATTTACCTTTCCAAGTTTAGATTTTTTTTGTCTAGCTCAAAATCTCTTGTACCGTATGGTTTAAACGCCCTAACTTTTTCAGAATCTCACCCTCAGGTGTAAGATCACAAATTCCTTGCTGTCCTAACTGTTTTCTAACTGATGACTCTCACATCTTTATGTAATATGGCTATTACTTTTCAAATTACAAAAAGGAATACGTAATTATTATGACAAGTTTAGATACTACAGAAACATGTAAAGAATAAAGAAATTTAAATACCCGTAGTCCTCCAACTCAGATTTAAGTAATGGCAAGTCTTTTTCATTCCTTATGTTCTTATTGCTTACTTTCACATTGACGTTATGCAATTTTATGTTTTTACTTTACTTATTTATCCATATGTATTAAACACTTTTCTGGGGACCAGCAGGTGGCGTGGTGGTTAAGGCGCTGGACACTCCCACGTGGCCAACCATGGTTTGAGTCCAGAACCTGGTGGCTTGCTTTCTCACTTACTCTCTCTCTCTTTCTCTCTCTGGCCAAATTAAAATAAATGAATAAATAAATAAAATTAAGTAAATAATTCTTAAAAGAAAAAAAAATCACTTTTCTTTGTTACAATGAAGAAGTAAAAGTGAGGGTAAAATAAGACATTTCCAGATTGTCCTCCTCTTTACAAAAACAACCAGAAGACTTTGTCGCCACCACTTCACGCTAACAGAAATATAAAGAGGAGACCCTGGAGTGAAGGGGTCGGATCCCAGACGGAAGCACGCGCACACGAATCAGGCCTAAGGAAATGCACCAGAAAGGGTAAACATTTTGGCAAGCATAAATGAATTTTGGCTAGAAAAAACAAAAAGTGTAGTCCACAAAAAATCAAATAAAATGTATGAAGAAGGAAACAATGGTATAAAAGGCAGGAGGAGATGGTGTAAATGTTTGCTAAAGTTCTGTTATTATCTGGGAAATTGTGAAAGTATTCCTTTATGCTAATCCTCAATAAGTCAAGCGTGCCATGTTATGATCTCCAGCAGAATAATCACTAAAAAAAGAGTGAAAGACAGGGTAACTAGCCAGCTAACGGTGGAGAAGGTGAAACGGTAGACCAGGTGACTCATACGAAAGGAGACAAGAAAAGGAAAGAAGCAGCATAGACTGGGCGAGACAGATATAAAGCCCAGAGTAAGATGAGAGAATGAAATCCAAACAATTAAGTCACTCATTAGATTACATGTAAAGGGACTAAAAACTTCAATTAAAAGGTAAAGACTGTCAGATTTGATTTTGTTAAATCCAACTATGTCCTCGTTATAAGGTACAGAAATGTTGATGGTGAAGGATGACAGACAACACAGACCTACTGCTGGCTCCCATGAGGAGCCCGAGGCGGGCTGGGCGACTTCCAGGGCATGACTCAGGCTTCCTCCTGCACAGGCTGGGTCTCCCACAGCAAGTCCGCGCTTCCTTCAGGATGTGGCGAGCATCACTCTGCTCACGTCTCACTGGCAAAGCCCAGCGCAGGGTGTCTCCTGCCTACCGGGGATGGGGAATGCAGCACCCCTGTGTCCAGAAGGAGCTAATTCCCACACGTCTAGGCAGGTGAGAGGGCAGCATGCAGAAACCGAGCTCATACCTTCAGCCTAGAAAGGGCATGTGTTTTGCTTTTGCCCGTGGTCACCGTCTGCACCTCGGCCCATCCTGATACGGCCTCCGGTGAGGCGGGGCGATGTGCGGGTGCACAGGAGACACCCACCTTGACTGCACTTCCGCTCCGTCGGTTAGTCATGGATCTCATCTGCGGGGATTTCAGATTTGGGCTCAGGACGCTTTGGTCTAAGTTTCCCTGTACTTTAGAGCTTCGGACATGGCAGCCGTCCAGGAGCCAGCAGGATGTGTGCATCGGGAGCTTGGAAAGAGAGCCCGGCCTGGAGACATCGACCCAGGAATCGGCCCGGTTACTACCGCTGCACAGCAAACCGCCCCTAACACAGAGGCGTCAACAACCACTTCTGACACGCCTCTGTGAGCCCCAGATTGGGTGGATCACATTGTGGGTGCTAGGGCCTCAGCCAGAAAGACCTAGGTATGCGGAACAAACAATGAACTAATTCTGCAGACGTGTGTCCCATTCCTGCCACTAAGAGACAGTGTGGCCTCGGCACCATCCGCTGTCAGCGGAAAATGAGATACCAGGCCAGTTCCCTGGAGTCCTCCGCAGCCCCTCCTCCCCTCCTCACACGGCCTGAGAACCAGCCATCCAGGGCCTCGGGACCCCTGAGACTCGTGCCCTGCTGTCCTCGGCAGATACCCCGCCCCATCAACAGCTCCACTCACGCTCAGAGGCACTCCCCCACAAACACACACTCCCACACTCACACAGGCACTCACATGCATGTACACACTCACACTCAAATATGTGTCCTCACACACACTAGCATGCTTTCACACACTCACATAGGCGTTCACACATGCACACTCTCTCCCTAACATGCATTTACACAGTCATGTGTACATGCAAACACACTCAAAAGCGAATACAGTCTCACACGCACTCACAATATTCACACACAGACACATGCTCTCACACAGATATGCACACTCATGTCTATTCACACACTCACACTCTCACATACACACCTTCCCAAACAGGTGACAATGCCTCTTAAACAATAGACTTGAGTTTTCCCAGATCAAAGGACGGGCAATGAAAAGCCAGGGCTTGGTTCCCTCCCGCCAATTATTCAGCTCCTTTTCACCGGAGGGCCAGGGTTCCCAGGCAATGCAGAGGGAGGACGGTGTGATGAAATCTCACTGCGAAGCTCATTAGAAGCAGCAGCAGGAGCCTCCCACCCCTGGAAGCAGCCGCTCTCCCGCTGCTGCCAGGAGTGCTGTCACTGGAATTCCCCTTCGGAGAGGGAGGTTAAGGAGAGGCCACCACTCGCCCCACGGTAGGGAGAGTCCTGGGCCCAGGAGAGCTGGCCCTGCACCTGCCCGTATCTTGCCCCACCTCTGGCCTCTCTGCCACCAGCCATCACAAGGCGCAGACCTCAGTCCCACATCTGTAAAATGGGCATCTTAATGCCACAAACCTCAAGAGGATCGGCGGCAGGGCTCACGCGTGCATTGCAGAGCGCTGTGGTTAGAAAGCGTATTCTCTTAATGGCGGGGGAAGGATGACAGATCTCGAGCCCTGCGCGTGCATGCGGGAGCCCTTCAGCATGGCATGAAAGTGATCTCTGTGGCCTCGGAAGGCAGGAAGAGAGCAGGGGCGCGGCGGAGGGTGGAGCCCGCTGTCAGGCGGCACCGCCGCCGCGCCTGCCCGACCAGAGCCCTGCGGTGCCCGGCACAGGCAGGGCGTCCCCCTCCTGCCTTCGCTCCAAACGGCTTCCAGGAAGGCACTGTTGCCATGGGAACACTCGTCCAATTATTCTACTGTGCACAGAATTGCTCCCCAGCCTCGGCTGGAACACATCCCTTCTGGAGCGAGGCCCGCCTCTCGGTTTTCAGCCTCATCCATGCCCAATCTGAGTGGGGCATGGAGAGCCGCCCGGGCACAGGGGCCAGGAGGGCTGGCCACCGGGTTGGAGACAGCTGGCCAGTCTCCCATAAGCCGCAGACGGCCGCTGGTGTTGGCAAGTTGCCTGGCAAGTCGGAGCCTCCTGAAGGGGCCATGCAGAGCAGGGTGGGAAGGACTGAGGCCATTCGGTTCCACGTGACAGGACCAGGCTCTGCTGCGCACGGAGGAGGCAGAGACTGCTCCCAGCATCGCTCCACACCTTCAGTGGGGCTCGGAGTCCGCAGCGGGTGGTGAGGGTGCTCGATAACAGTAAGTGACAAAGACAAGGGGGACGTTCAGAGCAGTAAGAAGTAGCCCAAAGGAGGAGAGAGAAGGAAGGGAGCCTAGGGGCTGGGTTTTGATGTATGACTAGGAGCTCGCCAAGCAGACAAGGGCTGAGGAACTTGAATAAGGAGTGGAGTCATGGACCAGGCACACCCATCTGAGAACAACGGGTGGTTGGGTTCTGTCCAGCGCAGAGCATGGAGGGGAAGCCAGGGGCAGGGCACGACTTTTGGCCAGTGAAAGTGGGAGGAGCCCAGAGGGATTGGCATTTGGCAAATGCAGGCGGGACAGAGAGCAGGACTAACGGCCAGAAGGCCAGCCAGGAAGCTGGGCCACCATCTAGGCAAGAGGGGATGACGCCCGAACTGGAGCTGGTGTCGGGCAAAAAGCATTGCTAGAAAATCAGCAGGCGGTCAGAGGGTGGCTGAGGGCCAGGCAGAGGGCCAGAGCCAGGAGGAGGTGGAGGCTCCGCCTGGTTCTCAGTCCCGGAGAAAAGTCTGCAGACCACTTCACCAAGATAGGCGACAGAGGAGCGGCAGGTCTGGAGGCAGAAACCAGGCAGACTGGGTCACTGAGTAGGGACCCACTGAGCCAGGCTGGGGGCGATGCTCAGGGGTGAGACTGCCTGAGTTCAAGTCCCTGCACTGCTGCTATTAGCTGTGTGTTTTAGACACATGGCAGAACCTCCGTGAGGCTCAGTGTCCTCTTCTGTAAAATACCCACACACACTGGGTCCTTCCGAGGATTCACTGAGATCAGGGGACAGACACAGAGTCCAGGATGCAAGCAGACCCGGGCCCGGGGTCCTCCCATAGCCACAGCACACGGCCCCCACCTGGGCCTGTAAGGTGTGCTGTGTGTAGGGCATCCCTTTGCCAGGCCAGCGGGACCACATGGCGCCCTCCACTGTGAAAGCCCCCGTCCATCGACCCTTCTCCACACAACCCTGCCACGCGACTGAATTCGGAGCAGGAACGTGTGGGCCGCATGTCCTTTCTGGTGACCCCCAGGCTCCTGCCAGCTCCCCACTGGACGCACACCCTGCAGGAACGTCAGGGCAGCGGGTGGGGGAGACGGGGAGGTGGGAGGTGGGAGTGCCCTTGGGCCTGAGTCCTCGCTGTGGCTCGGGGCGGCCCTCTGACTTCAGACTGACGTCCTCACTATTCAGCCATGGCTAGCCTGCACCCCTGGGTCGGGAAGGACTTGTTCTCACGTGACTCATTGTTCCGTTAGAAACTGGCGGACTCGGACACAGCAAGAACTCCCCCAGGACGGAACGGCCGTCGCCTTGACCCTAACCACCTTTGGGGCCCAGGGGCTGCCGTGGTCTGAATGTGTCCCCCTAAATGTGCGTGCTGAGATCTGGTTGCGGCAGGATTAAGATGGTGAAAACTCGAGCAGCTATGGTGCTGAAGGGTGCGGCCTTAGGGAGGGGGTTCGGGTTACGGCCATCAGGGCGGGCGCCACCATCGACTCCCGGGGCGGTTCACCTGGAGAGGGACTGAGACGGAGCACACGACACTTACGTGTGCCCCTCTCTGGGCCGTGTTCCCTGCCAGCGGGGTCCTCCCCAGATGTAACCCCTGGACCGTGGGCCTCTAAACCTCCGTCCTCTGAACTCGCCCAGACTCAGGTTTTCTGTTACCGGCCATAGAACGGAGTAGGACGGAACCGGCCGCGCCATGCGGTCAGGGCCAAGCAAGAAGCCTCTCGGCCCAGGAAGAAGCAAAGGCCTTGAAAGTCGGACCTTGACCTCTGGCAGGTCATTCTCTAGCTAAACGCCATCCTGGGCACCCCGCACAGGCACCAGCGTGCCCAACACACAAGGTCCTCTACTCCCGCTGAGGTGACAGTTTCGAATGTACCCCTGCGTCGTCCTCCCTCAAATCACGTCCTCTGTGGCACTCCTGTGGGAAGCCCGCCGTCCTCTGATTCCGAAGCCCAGGCCGTGCCTCCGTTGCCTTGCACGTGCTAGTGGGCCCTCACCTGGGTCAGGTGTTCGACAGCCCAGGTCACATGACTTCTGGGGACAGAGGCTGTGTGTCCCAGCTCTCACACTCTGTGGACTTTGTACGCATGTGTGAGCAGCCGTGGGCAGGTGACCCGCTGGCACTTGGACTGAGCTGGCTTAACCCTCCTGCCTCCTTGCTGTGTCTTGAAGAAGTCTGAGGAAATTACTTCACTGGACACAGAGACACAGAGACACCTCTCAATCAGAGACGTGGCCAGCCCTTCGCCAGCAAAGCAGTTCGGAGGGCAGGTCCGGCCCGAGCTCCTCACAGGTGCTAGCCTGCACTCCGTCTGCGGCCTCCTCCTGGGCCCATGCAGGGCCGGCGCACAGCGGACGCCTCGCACATCTGTGCTCACAATGGGTGCACGGACTCAGACCATGCAACCCCGTCTCCGAGACAGCCTCGGTTCTCTCTGGCGGCCAGCACTCGTCTGCCAGAGAGCAGAGTACCTGCTGTGTGTCTGGTTAGGAAAACCCTCAGTGAAGACCTGCTGGGGCCATTACAGCCACCGAACAGCGAAAGAGGGTGACTGGGTGTGCAGAGCCGCCTGGGCGCCAGGCAGTCGGGCAGTGGGCAGCTCAACCCGGGCTGGCTGGCGGCAGAGAGCAGAGATGGGCAGCATGGCCGAAAGGCTCAGGTGTGACCTCGAACGCCAGAGTGGAGGAGGGGCTGAGGCAGCAGGACCCTCTGGTTGAGGTGGACCCTCCAGGGTAGGCCCCCTCCCCCTCTGCCCCCACTGCCCGCAGCACATCTGGGACCACCTAGAAAGCAAGGCTGCTCCTGTGACCCAGGGCTTCTAAATCCCAGGATGTCTGGGGTCACCCGTCTCTGCATCTCCCCACTCCCGCCTTCTCCAGGGCGAGGGTCGCACTCTCACTCTCGGGAACATCCGTGATTGACATCTGGCCGAGCTGTCCCCTTGGTTTACCAGCTGCAGGACTTCAGGGTCCTCAGACACCCCACACTCCACCCGTTTCCCAGGCCACACCAGCCCGAGCGGCACCCTTGAAGACAGCAAGACCATGAACGCTGGGGCTTTGCAGACCTGAGTTTGAAACCGCCAGCGACCGCTAAGTGACCTTGGACAAGTCACCGTCCTAGGACTGAGCTGCGGTGGCTGCTCGGTGGAGGGGACGGCACTTCCCCACTTCTAGAACTGCTGGGGAGGAGCTCAGTGAGGCGTCCTGCAGACAGCTCCTAGGAAACGGCTTCCCTGTCCTCACCACCTGCCCACCGGGCCCGGCTCCGTGGAGACCCGTCACATCTCGGCGTCACAAGTCGGACCAAGGGACGCGGTCAGCACAGACTGTGTGGATTGACAAAGGAATTTTGTGCTTTTGCTAGGTATACGTGGGGTCTGACACACCGGGTTTAAATGTCAAAACAGTGGGAAATAAAATTCAGCAGGGGGAGCCGACCGAGGAAGCAGGGCTGTTCTGGAGTCCCGGCTGCACACAGACACGCCGGGGGTCCCGCCCTTCCCCGGCCATCACGCCGTCCCCGTCCTCAACACACACAAGGACAGAACGGCCCTGCCCAGAGCAGCCAGGCAGCAGGGGCAGAGGACGGAGAGCAGCAGCACAAACAGGACGCCAGGCAGCCCCGGGGCCCTGGCACTGCGGCCGGCCAGCTCCCCGTGGGCCGGGGTTCCACTGCGCGAGCCCATCCGACAGCAGGAGAAAGCCCTCCTACTGGGACAGCGTGACTCACTTTTGTTTGTTTTAAACGGCACCGCTCTCAGCTCTGGAACAGCACGGCTTCCTCGTGATCGAGCCGAAAGGTGGCGGGCGTTTTGGTCCACCCAGCGTCTGCCGGTTCCAAGGAGAACGAATCTCTTCCTTTTTGAAACAATAAAAGGTGGATAATTAGTGTGTAATCGTTAATGGGTAATCTTAGAGGGGGTGAGCCGAGTTCATAACATCATTGTGAATATATTTGCATTTAACCGAACTCCTTTACTCTCTGATTTTTTTGTTGTTGTTGGAACTGTAATTATTTTAATTGAGATCTTCCCCCAATGAAAACAAAGCACAATGTCTGTGGGAGACTGGGGTTCTGGATAGGCCGGGGCTGCTGCCAGCGCCTGTTCTCCGGAGGCAGTTCCCAGGCCCCTGGGGACCCCCAGCTCTGCCCTGACTTCAGAAGCGGGAGGAATGAGCCGGCGTGCACGAGTGTGCGTGTGTGTTTAAAAACATTCGTGGAAAATGTGTCTCATGAAAAAATTAAGCTTGAATTGCAAAATTTTTGCAACAGGGCCTAGCGTTTAAGGGAACTGGATCCCACATGGCTGACCACAGTTCAAATCCTGGCCCTGGCGGCTTGAAAAACACACCAGGTCTATGCGTGCACACGCCCCAAACCTCAACAAGATACAGAAATAGAGAAGGGATTGCAGACGACAACGTCCCAGTGAGGGGTGCATTTTCCTCCCCTCGTTCTCTCGCTTCCTGGTGAACACATGTACCCTCTGGCAAACATAAGTAAATATATATGTTATATTACGTTATTATATATTTGCACCAGAACAAACTCATACCTTTTTTTTTAAATTCATTCTTTTGCTCCCTGAGTAACCAGAGTGACAGAGACAGCACCCCGCAGGGTACTGACACCCCCAGCCTTGGCCAGCCCAGCTCACGGACACGCACATGCCTGGCTTACTCGGGGAGGTCTCGAGACTCAGGCCAGAACCTCCCGTGTGGGTCAGCCTCCAGGGTCGGGCCCCACCACTGCACCGCCATCCGGTCTCCGGCTCACACTGTAATTCCATTTTCCACACCTTTTTCGAAGACTTCCTTTGCTGGTCCCCACCTGTGTCAGAGGGCCAGAGTAGCGTCTGGATGAACATGGGCCCGTGAGCCCAGAGCTCTGGCTTTGTTCCTGTTCTCTGTGAGGAAGCAGGGGGCGGCCCTCAGCAGGCTTTCTTCTCTGGGCCTCGGTCCCCTCCCCTGTGAAACGCTGCGGTCACCCTGGGCCTCTAAGGTCTCTCGCTCAGCCAGACAATGAATCCCCAGCCGTCCCTCAGTGGCTCTGTCAGGCTGTGGGCAGGTGTGTCCAGTGTGTCACTAGCAGGAGCATGTCCTGTGTCACACCCTCCCTGAACCTCTTTCTAGAAGCTTCTACCACATGGTGCTGAATTAACAGTCACACAAAGAGGAGGATGCTGACAGGCCCTGCCTGGACACTGCCGTCAGGGACCCTGAGGAGCAGCAGGGGTGACCGGGCAAAGGTGGGTGAGAGTCAGACAAGGGTCCCCGCCCAACCGAGGCGGCACCTTGCTCTGGCGAGTGCCCTCCCGGGTAGCACTGTGCCCCTGTGGCCACTGAATCCGGACTTGGCAGCAGCCCCCCTCACCCCCAGTCTCCCGACCACAGCTCTGGGTTGCTGGGTCTGCTCCCCTCAGGCCCTGGGCCCGGCTGCTCCTGGGACCCCCATCTGCACAAGGCATCTTCACTGGATGATTTTTGCTCCACAGCCACCCCGGTGGCCACTTCGTTTCCCTGACGGTACGTGGGCTGCCCAGTCTCTCCCTCTGCAAACCACAGCCCAAGCGGGCAGGAGGGCAGGTGCTCCCAGCCGAGCCTGCGCGCCCTCGCCCTGACAGGTACCTGTGCTGGGAACTGCTGCAGGCACGGGGTGAGTGCTCGGGAAGCTCAAAGACCCAGAGCCTTGGGGAAGGGTTACTCAAAGCTGGGTCCCAGGAACCCGGTCAGCAAGGAACAGGCTTCAGGACGAGCCTGGTGTGTCTACCACCCTCAGACCTAGGTCCTCGATGTGCCAGCTGCGGCGAGCGCAAGGACAGGTGCCCGCTCTGGAAAGCCCTTCCCAACGCCAGGGGCCGTCCCCATGTCCCAGCCCCCTCTCTACAGGTAACCAAGGCCAGGGCTCACGAAGGCCTGGCCTTGGGCAGGAACAGCAGCCTTCGCAGAATGAAAGCCATGGTGAAGGCCATGATGTGGCCGCTGGTGTGGCCCAGGCCCTCAGGGAAGCTGGGTGGCAGGCGTGGGGCCTGGCAGACCCTCTCTAGAAGGACTGGCCGGAGGGCAGCTGGCCCCAGCAGGGCATGTCTCTGGAGCCAGCCCGTCCCCACTCTCCGCCTCCAACCTTTCCTCCCGGGGCACCAAGTGACTCCAGGGAGGAAACTCCACCCTGACTTCTCATTGTTTTTACAGAAAAGTTAGTTTCTGCCAACAGGGAAAAATTAAAACAGAGCGGCCTCCCCCTCCCTACTGGGGATTATTACTCTCTTCATTAAACCCTGCTGGTCTGGCTGGCCAGCCGCCATCCTGTGCCCGGCCAGTTTTCCCTGCCCTCCTTGGCTGAGGAAGGCCCCCTCCCTGCTCAGAGGGCCCTGGCCCCTCGAGGTCCTTGGACACCAGTGAGGACAGGCTCTGAGTAGGGCTGGTGGGAGTAACACCCAGAAGGCCGAGCCGCAGACCCCACCCACCCCACCACGAGCCCCCCGCCCACGCTCCGACCCCAGTTAGATTTGGAAAAACCCATCAGGGAGCCCTGTAGCCCCATGGCCCGGGCGGTGGAGCGCCCCTCGTCCTGACGTCTGCCCTCCCTCTCCCTCTCTCCCCTGGAGCATCCCAGACCCTGCAACCCAAGACGAGCTGTGGGTGGTTCGTATTCCCTTTCCGGTTTCCTCTGAGTCATAGCCTGGGGGAGGGCTGGAGGGGGGTGCGGAGCAGCCCTAGGAGGTGGGCCCTCCCTGGAAGGCCTGGGGAACAGCTCTGAGCTCCCGCCCCAGCCTGCACCCTGCCAAGGCAGCCCGTCCCACCCCAGCCGCCACATCCCGGCACAACCCAGCCGTCTGCTGTCGTCTCTGCTGTTCAGGCAGCTTGGGCGAAGGTGTCAGGATGGGAAGGTGTGATCTCTTTCCTCACCCGTCGCAAGGTCATGGCCAACACGTGTGTAACCCAAAACAGGTTCCTGACAGATAGATTTGATCAAGGTTGACGTGACGCTGCAGCTTTCAGAAACGAAGACCCAGAGGCCCAGGGCAAACTGTCCGTTTTCATGCCCGGTTAGATGAAGAATGGACCCAGGCAGCAGGTGTGGGGAGCCTGGCACCCCACGCGGCCTTCCTGGGGCTCTCTGCTCTGGGTCTCTTGGCCTCTGCGTAGCTGTCCTTCTGCTCTGAGGGACTTTCAAGGAGAAGGGAGAGCATGGCCTTCCTGGATTTTAGGGTTTGCTTGGAGCAGGGGCCTAGTTTCTATAACCTGCCTTCGGAAAGAGGAATTTCGGTTTGTCTAACTCACTGTGTGGAGGCGAAGGGAACAGAAACCAGGAGGCAGGAGAAGGTCAGAGAGACTTGCTTCTGGGATCCCCCCCCAAGTCTCCTCCAGGTCCAAGCACCCCGCTTGCCAGACACTATACTTTGGGGATGGTGAGCTGAGCCCTGACAGGGGTGCTGTTGACACCTGGGCCAGCATGAGTTGAAATGTTGGCACCTTTGGGGCCAGCAGGAGGCATGGTGGCTAAGGCACTGGACTCACATGGCCCACCACAGTTTGAGTCCTGGACCTGGAGTCTTAAAACTCACTACGGGTGCACATGCGAGTGTGCCCAAAATCTCAAGAGGAGAATGGAGGAGAAGGGATTGCAGCATGGCCGTCCCCTCTGGGGGGTGGTTTTGTGCTCTCTGTCTAGCTCTCTGGCAAGCACGCATGCCCTACAGCAAAACTCTCCCCCAGAAAAGGAATGTTGGCACTTTCACACGAGAGGAGAGGACAGTGGGGTCCACCACCACCTCCATGGAAATCCAGGGGAGATGAGAGGAAGGCTGGCCTGGCTTCCTGCAGGGCGATGGGGAGGTCTGAGTGAGAGGCGCCAGCGGTGGCTGTCTACGCCCTGCAGTCCCTTCCATGTCCGCGCTCGCTGGCTAGACCCCTGTCCCCAGCTTCTGTGCCTCTTTCTTTGGTCCTTAGGGCAGTGACCAGAACGCCGAGGAACTAACACCTCCCCCCAACCATGGCAGCCCTCGGTCAGAAGCCAGCAAGACATGGTGGATCAATACCCCAGCTTCCCTGTTCCTGGGAGAAGTGACCCCAGAGAGGCATTCCACGTGCCTTCCTAGGCTCCCCACAGGCCCGAGCTCCGGTTGTCCCCAGCAGCGATGTGTCTACTATCACGGCGTTCGTCCGTGCCTCCTTTCTGTCCCGTTCCCCACGCCCCCAGGGACCACTTCCCAGATGGGCCACTGGGACCGAGGTGTTGAGTCAGGGCAGCTTCGGAAAGAATCCATAACCAGGCTGGGGAAAGGCCAGGCCACAGGCCCGCCCCTCTTCTCTTCCTTCTTACAGATTGTCTTGTTTCTCTGCTTCATGGACTAGACTTGTCCTCAAAAAGTCTCGATTTACCTCACGTTGAAAACCAGGGCACTACCAGCTGGTTGAGTCATGTCGCTTTTTCTGTTTGTCCGCTTATGGGAGCTGACTCGCTCTGAGTCAACAGAGCGGCGGCACTGCATCTGCTCGACGGCTACTTTCGGGCGTCAGCTGGACAGAGCGGCGGCACTGCATCTGCTCGACGGCTACCTTCGGGCGTCAGCTGGGCAGAGCGGCGGCACTGCATCTGCTCGACGGCTACCTTCGGGCGTCAGCTGGGCAGAGCGGCGGCACTGCATCTGCTCGACGGCTACCGTCGGGCGTCAGCTGGACAGAGCGGCGGCACTGCATCTGCTCGACGGCTACCTTCGGGCGTCAGCTGGACAGAGCGGCGGCACTGCATCTGCTCGACGGCTACCTTCGGGCGTCAGCTGGACAGAGCGGCGGCACTGCATCTGCTCGACGGCTACCTTCGGGCGTCAGCTGGACAGAGCGGCGTCACTGCATCTGCTCGACGGCTACCTTCGGGCGTCAGCTGGGCAGAGCGGTGTCACTGCATCTGCTCGACGGCTACCTTCGGGCGTCAGCTGGACAGAGCGGCGTCACTGCATCTGCTCGACGGCTACCGTCGGGCGTCAGCTGGACAGAGCGGCGGCACTGCATCTGCTCGACGGCTACCGTCGGGCGTCAGCTGGGCAGAGCGGCGTCACTGCATCTGCTCGACGGCTGCCGTCGGGCGTCAGCTGGACAGAGCGGCGGCACTGCATCTGCTCAACGGCTACCTTCGGGCGTCAGTTGGACTGGGCCGGGCACGCCTGCCATTGTTTCTGGTGGATGGTTCCAGACGAGACCAGCAGTCGGGTTGGTGGACTGAGTGAAGACGGGCCGCACCGGGGCGGGAGGGATCAACCCAGACACGAAGGGCCAAGAGAACGGGAGGCGGACGAAGGGCGGTTCCTTCTCCACTTCTCCATCCTGTCGGGTTTGGGGCATGTGTGCACGCTGGTGTGTTTTTCACACACCACACGTCTGGTCACAAAGCAATCCCCGCCCTCCAGTTCTGCGGCCTGCTGGATCTTGGACACTCTAGTGTGTGTTTTAGGCTGACTGAGCCAGGGATTCGAACCCTGGTCGCCATGTGGGATCTGGCTTCTCGGAGCAGTGCCATGGAGCCAGTCCTTGCACTCGCCGTTTTAAACAGTTTTGTTGAGCTACGATTCACATACCCCCCCCTCCCCAACCATGCGGAATCCCCCCCCCAATACCCCCAGTTGTGACTGCGGCTGGGACGGGGCCAAGCAGAGAAGGCCGAGTTAGATCCAGGTTGTGAGCGGGTCCTTCCAGGAAGAGGGACTCTGGATACACAGAGACCACAGGAAAGACCACACGAGGACAGGGAGAGAAAGGTGGGGACCACATATATGTATGCACACACGCAGAGATGAATCAAAAACGTTACTGTGAAAAAATAATTAAAAAAAGAGGGAATGATTCCCACATCCTTCGAGAGGAGGCTCCTACCCCTCTGTAAGGAAGGCCACAGTTTAACTCGTTTCCTTCTTTCTCTAAATCAAAGGTGACTGTCCCTGCTGCCCCGTGCTCTCAAAGGGCGGAGCCGAGTCTGACAGACCTGGCTGCACCAGCTGGGCAGTGGACTCCATGGTGGGTAGGGCTCGGCCCCCGGACGCCCGACACCCCTCCCCAGGCCCGCAGGGAAACCTGACCGAGCCTGTCCACACTCCTGGGCTCTCCCACGGGGTGTACACGGGGACAGTCACAGCAGCCCCACGCGGTCATCATGGTGGAACCAGGTCCCGACCTCGGACAGCTCACAGCCTTGCCAAGACCACCCTGCCAGCCCGGATCCAGACCAGGGCATAGTGAGGAAGCTGGGGCGGTGGGAGTCCATGTTCCCTCCTCTCTTCCCAGCAGCCGAGGGCTCCACAGAGATGACCCGGGCACGGAGCGAAGCAGAGGCCCCGGGCAGGCTGCCAGCATGGCCAGCCAGCCCCAGAGGCTCGGCTCTCACCCGGGAATCCCCCACGCCTCTCGGAGGGCGATGGCTCTGGGGCTCAGGCACCCGCCCTTGGTTGCGAATGGTTCTCCTATGTGCTCACCTCCAGCTTGGCACCTTCAAAGCGCTCTGTGGATATAACTAATTAGTGAAGAGACAGCAATGCTGAGATCGCCTGTAGAAGCTATGGTCGCTATTAGATCACTAACCGTGATGACAGCTTCCCTGGGAGCTGCCCTGGACTCGGCTCCAACTCCTCCCCTGTGAGTCTGGTCTCACGGCCAGGAGAGCACAATGAGGGGACAGTGGGGTCTGTCCCTGCCAGCTGACCTGAGGGCTGGAGGGCCAGGGCTGGTCAACAGGACATCCCGGCCTAGATGACAGGAGGTGGCAGAGTTAGGTCCCCAGGACTCCCAGTGTCACTTGCCAGGGCTCACCTGGTACAAGGAGGACCCTAGAAATCATGGGGCAGGAAGCTGGCCGCTCGGCCCTGCTGGGCACTGACCAGCTGGGTGATCCCAGAGAAGTCACATCATTCATTCATTGACTCATTAATTCAACAGCCTTTCCAAGGCTTCGAAAACAGAGACCCCGGCATTGTCATCCCATCAGCAGAGCCTCACAGCTGCCTGCTAAATGTACCCGGAATGGCCTCTTATCTTTTCTTATGTTTATTTCTTTACTTTTCTATGGGGCGACCAACAGGGTCTTCGTGCTGTAGTCTACCCCTAGTCCCAGCTACTCAGGATCACATGAACGTGTGCCCAGTGGGTACAGGGAGACCTCAGGACACGAACCAGGACCTTCCCCTGCGGCTTCAGCACCGTGGAGCATTTCATTACCACTGTGCCACCACAGCTGACCCAGCCGCTGCATCTTCACAACCTCCCAGCACAGCCCAGTTGCTCCAGTAGCTCCTGCCCACACGCCCGATGTCAGCCCAGCAGCCTCCTTGGCTCGGGCAGCCCCAGGGCCTTCACCCCTTCAGAGGAAGAGCCGGAGCCCAAGTCGTTCAACCCCCTTTCCTCACCCCCACCGGTCTCCCCGTGCTCTCGGTCATCCTGGCACATTCCCCATCAGGCCATGGGATTTGCGGTTCCTGTGCCTTGAATCGTCCCCAGTCCCCCTGCTCAACCTGCCTCCTGTCTTCCCTGAGGGGGCTCCCCCGCCACTGTCTAAAAGGGCTCTGCGAGCTTTCTGTGACGGCCAGATCGTAAAGGTTCTCACCTGCGTAAGCCAGCCCATCTCTGCGGCAGCCCCCCACCAGGAAAGCAACCGCAGCGTGTGGTCAGAGGAGCGGGGCTGTGGTCCAGTAAAGCTTCGTTTATAACGACAGGCCGCAGTAGGCTAGATTCGGCCCATGGTGTAGTTCGCACCCGCTTATCCAAAGGAGCAACTCCTGCCATTCCCTTGTCTACCCCCACCACTCCAAGCCATGTGGTGACATGGATATTTGTCTACGGCTTTGTCTCCTGCCTCCCCGCCTGGAACAGCAGGGCACAGACTTATCTATCTGGCTCATCGCTGTCACTGCTGAATTCTCACACAGTGCCTAGGACATAACAGGCGCTCAGTGTATCAGTGGTGTGGTGTGGTGGTTAGGCAGCTGGATCTCACATGGTCAACTACATGGTTCAAATCCCAAACCCAGCAGTTTGAAAACCACGCAGGGCACATGTTTGTGTGTGCCCCAAACCCCCGAAAGAGGGGGGAAATGGAGAAGGGATTGTGGTGTGACCATCCGTCATAGAGGGTGCTTCCCACCACCATCCCCTCTGTCTCTCTCTGGCAAACACACGTGCCCTCCGGAAAATTGGAACAACAACAACAACAAAAGAGCTAAATAAAAAGGCGACTGAGAAACCTGAATGAAGCGGCAGCTTACAGCCAGTCATTAGCATCTTCAATCAAGTCTATCAAGTCTAGAGGGAAACAGTTGATGAAGATGGCAGGTGACTTGCACAGAGTCGAAGGGTTTAGAGTGGCCGAGCTGGGCAGATCCGGCCCCCGAGCCGCGTCTTCACCTCTCTGCTGTGAGTGGGAGGGCCGGGATGGGTCAGGCCCACACACGGCACCTGCATGTCTCTCCCCATCTCGCACCGCACAGCCTCCCCACTCCACGGAGCAGTCTTCCCTCTGGGCCCGCACGCTGCCCGGGCCCAGGCTGGCCCTCTGAGCCATCACCAGGACCACGCAGGTGCCTGAATGCATCTCACTCCCCTTATCCAAAAAGGCCAGCAGAGCTGGGCCCACACGCCTGCCCCACTGCTCGGCCGAGGACCTGACTGCTCCCTGGGCCTGGATTTCAGCTCACCCACAGAGAAGAGCACTGGCCACTTGGAAAGCAAATTTGCCACTGAAAGTGAAATCCAAGTTGCATATTGACTAGGATTGCTACTATTTGCTATTAACTATGATTTATTTCAAAGGGTGCTGAATAAATGTGAGAAGCCATTGACCCCTGAAATCCTGGTGACAAAAGCAGCCTGTGTCTGCTGGTTCCAGGGAACCAGGACACCACCTGTGCTCAGCGAGGCAGGCTGCACCAAGGCCAGCCACACAGTCACCTTCAGGGCAGACCAAGCCCTGGCTCCCACAAAGACTCGAGTCTGGTAATCACGTGTCTTCAGAGTGGGCTTCTCTAATAAGACTGAAGGGAGAATCACGTGAGTAGCAAAGCCTTTAGACCCTCCCGGTGGTTCCACACTCAACCGAATGCCCTGTTCGAGCCTTATTTGGAAGGGAAACTCTCCAAGTCTCTGAGTCGCTGAGTCAACCAGCAGGAATGCGCGTGACGTTTCATAACCAACAATAATCATTCCTTACCTCCATGGGCTTCTTCCTAGGCCATTCATCATATTAGCTCGTCTCTCCTGCACAAACCTGTGAGTGGGTGCGTTCCATATTTTATCAATGAGGTACACAAAGCCCAGGCGGCCTTGCCCAAGGTCACCCCAGGAGGGAGCAACTGGAATGAGCCCAGAATCCAGGCTTCTAGCTTCCATCTGGAGCTGCTCAGGCACATCCTCCTTAGAGGCTAGCTCTCCTGCTTCCCTGGTACATAAGCCAGTGCTAAGGCAGCATAGCACTGAACAGGTGTTCATTGAGTTCCTATTTTATGCAAGAAACTAAAATGATCACAATGTGGGAGATAAAGATGAGTAAGACAGGGCCAGAGCATTTCCTACTTGGAAAGAGATCATCTATGAAGACAGCCAGTCCAACCTTCTGGTTAACGCACAATCTCCTTTAAAATATCTTGTATTGGTCAGCTACTGCTGTGTAACACTATCACCACAAACACAGCTGCTTAAAATGATACATGTCTGTTATTTCAGTTTCTGTGGATCAGGAATGCAGGTGTGACTTAGCTAAGTCCCTGCTTCAGGGTTTCATCTGCAGTCAAGGTCAGGACTGTAGGCTTATCTGAGGCTCACCTGGGGAAAGATCCACTTGCAAGTCACATGGCTGTTGGTAGCATTCAACGGCCTGTGGCCTGTGGGACAGGGCCTCAATGTCTCACTAGCTATTGGTCAGAGGCTGCCTTCAGCTCCTGGCTATAATGCCTCCCCAATATGGCCACATGCTTCTCTAAAAGTCACTAAGAGGGGCAAGCAGGTGGTGTGCTGGTTAAGGTGATGGACTCCCATGTGGCTGACTGCGGTTCAAGTTCCAGACCAGGTGTGCTTTTTCACTCCCCCCCCCCCAACACCATGTCTCTCTCTGATCAAATAAAAAAATAATAACTAAAATTAACTAAATAATTCTTTTTCTTAATTTAACTTTATTTATTTATTTATTTTAATTTGACCAGAGAGAGACAGAGCAAGAGAGAGGGAGAGAAAGTGAGAAAGCAAGCCACCAGGTCCAGGAAACGAATCGCGGTCAGCCACGTAGCAGTCCAAGCACCCTTAACCACCATGCCACCTGCCAGCCCCATTAACTAAATCATTCTAAAAAAAAAAAAATAAAAACAGCAAAAGAGAGATAGTCTCTCAGCACAACAGATTTTACAATCTTACACAGCATCATTACAGAAACAACACCCTGTCACTCTCACTGCATGCAGGGTCTTCAAAGAGTTTATAGAAAATGCTGATTATGAAAAAATGATACATCAATTTCACATTTTTTTTGCACCAAAATAAGTTCATAGTTTAATTCCATTTTCCAATGAATGTTTGAAGTCCCCTCATATCCCACAGGTTAGAAGCTAGTCACAGTCGCTACCGACATGTGAGAGGACGGGATGTCCCTGAGTAGCAGCGGGCATGATCATGGGGGCCTCTTGGCGTCCGTCACAGCCCGCTCGGCCTTCTGTCCCTTTCTGAACGTCAGAGACAGATGGCTCACTATCTTACAAGACAGCCTCTTCCTATCGGATGTCACTCGAGTGTTTAGAAAGGGCTTCATAGGGGCCGGCAGGTGGGGTGGTGGTTAAGGGCACTAGACTCCCACATGACCAGCAGTGGTTCAAGTCTCAGATCTGGCTGCTGGCTTTCTCACTTTCTCTCTCTCTCTCTCTCTCTCTCTCTCTCTCTCTCTCTCTCTCTCTCTCTCTGACTCTCTGTAGTGAGCACATGTACCCTACAGCAAACTATAATAATAATAAAAAAATGTTTTAAAAAAAGAAAATTCTTCTTGGCATCGAACTCCAACCCGTCTCCTAGGACTTTTACTCATGGGTCCGAGCCCTGCAGCCTGGAGCAACACAGGAAAAGGCTGATCTGACTGACGCTGAACCCTCGGTGGGCAGGATTGCTGTACCCTCAGAGAGCAGAGCTGCTGGAAAGTTCCAGGTACATCAAAGGTGTTCAGTACAAAGGATTTCCAAAAGTTTGTGGAAAATGGAATTAAAGCATGAGTTTATTTTGATGCAAGCATTTTGAAATCCTTGCAGAGCTTTTCCACATTACATATCTTCCATGAACTTTCGAGGTCCCCTAACACACGCATTGAGAGCACAGTGAAAATGGAGCAGCTCTTGGTGGCTGGCGGCTGGCATCTGATGCAGAGGTGGCTTTGCATGGGAAGCTGCTCCCCATGAGTCTTGGGGACAGACCTTCTCAGCCCTTCTGAGGGGCCTTGGGAACTTGGCACTTTAAGAGACCCGAGTCGAGCCGTTAGAAGAAAACCGTGACTTGCTCAAGGTCCCGCAGCTGTGGGCGGCAGAGCCGATGTGAAGAGGCAGGCCCTTGACTGCCAGGGTCTCCCTGCCTCTTTATCTTTGCTTGTGATTGGACGTGAGCCAAGGACACCAGACAGGCCTGCACCCTGTCCCCTGGGAGTTCGCAACCGAAGCTGTTTCTCCATGCCCTAGGAACTGCCTTGATCCCAGGCCAAGCAAACCAGATGTGGTGGCCCCGCCGTCGGGAACAGGAGAGCAGAGGCCTTGGCTGCTGTCACCAGCTGCGGGGGCTGCTCTTGCTCCTTGTGCTTCCAGATCGCATGACCTCTCCCACCAGAAATGGCCGCAGCCTGGTGCTTCCCGGGGCCTTGGGGGAGAGCCCGGCTGAGCCCAGCTTCCCGCTTCCTGGAAGCCGAGGATATTTGCTCAGGAGCTTCTCGAGAGGCCACTCGGGTCCTTCATCCCTGCAGCTCAGCATGACCCTGACCCTGGGGGTGCTCAGCTCAGCAAGTGTCGAATGGAGGATTGAGTACAAAGGCTCTCAGCGGCTGAGCTGGGACTCTCAGGTGCAAGGCACAGCCTGGCTGGACCCTGTTAGAGGGGAGGCAGACATCGAGAAGGTTCCAGGAGGTCCCAGCCCTGCCTCCACACCATGAGCCAAGGTTGTGGTTGAAGTTCTTTGGACCTGGAGACATGCAAGGAGAGGCAGATCTCAAGCCATTTTCACCCTGTTTCCCAGATGCCTTCCATGCCACTGCCCTGCCTCTAAGGGACCCGCGGCAGCCCTGTCCTCCTCGTCCAGTGCCTGCGACTTCTCCTTCCACAGCTGCCAGTGATTAGCACCTGCTCAGAAGCACTAATTGGCACTACCGTGACTGCCTCTTTCCTCCACATATTCACACACTCAAGGTTCTTTAAAAACAAAAACAGAAAACCTTCGGAAACGTCTCACGTGGTAGGCTGTGTGTGACCTTCATTTCTGCCTTTGCAATTTTACATTTCAGGCTTCTCTACCAGGAGCGTGTGTTTGAAAGGATTCTAATTAATACCAGCTGATGGTGAGCAGAGACCTGGGCCAAGCCTGTACCGCAAACGGTCCACACCCCTTAGTCCCCTTGACACCCCCATGGAGGACGACCGAACTGCGTCTGCCCAGGACTCAGGGGTTTCCTGGAACATGGGGCTTTTGCTAAAACCACGACAGCTGGTCATCATTCCATGCGGGAGGCTCCTTCCTGCTCCCCACCTTACAGAAAAGAAAACCGAGGCTTACAGGGCCTGAAACAGCAGCGTGTGCACACCTCACGCTTCTGCTTCTCCATGAGCCTTACCCACAAGTTGCAAAATGCATCCCCCGCCTCCTTCCTCCTGGGAAGGTCAAGTTGGAGGGGACCATGATGCAAGCGAAGACCCAGCACCTCCCCCTGAGGGCCTCGCTCCTGTCTGCAGAAACATACATGCACGTCCCCAGACCCTGTGACCCCGAGGAGAGGTCTTTGGTGATGACGGTAGACTGAGAGGGGCAGGGCCTTGGAGGAAGTGGGGCTCCCACTGCGCTGAGCTGAGAGGTAAAATTCTCCCACACCTGTGTAGTCCCCAGTCACAAGGACGGACTCCCAGGAGGGGAACTCGCACCACGTCTAGACCAGGCCGTAGGCATCTACAGGGACATCTGGGAGACTGGGCTGGTGAGGGCCAAAGGTGGCAATGGCCACGAGGAACCAGGTCGAAGGACCCCTTGGGGGTGCCCCTTTCTCTCTCTCTCTCTCGCTCTGTGAGGCTCTCTCTCTCATAGAGGAAATGGGTAGATAAATATTTTTTAAAAATAAAGAAATAATAGGGACCAGCAGTTAGCGTAATGGCTATATGTCGCTGGACTCCCACGTAGTCGACCGCGGTTCGAGTCCCGGACCCGGCGGCTTAAACTCACGCCGGGCGCGTGTGCGTGCGTGCCCAAGATCCCGAGAGGAGAATGGAGGAGAAGGGATTGCGGCGTGGCCATCCCCCCTGGGGGGTGATTTCCTGCTTTCTATCTCTCTGTCTCTCTCTGTCTGTCTGGCGAGTGCACGCGCCCTATAGCAAAAACCTCTCCAAAAAAAGAAAAAATAAAAAATAAAAAATAAAGAAATAATAGAAAGAGAGAACCCCTTGACAAGTCTGGGTCCCACGTTAACACCCATGACGATAAACACACCGACATGACTGGGCTGGAAATACTACCGTGATGCATTTATTCCCCAAAGGCTTGGGAGAACCGCTCCCCACTCTGCAGAACGTCGTGGCCCAGCCCCAGTTTGATTTCAGCGGGCCGACGTGTGTAGGAAGAGGTTCCGGGTGGAGTGCAGAACTTCAAGGGCCGACAGAGCCCCGAGGGCCCTGTCTTCTTCGGACTGGCCTGCACGGCTGGCTGCTTGGCGTGGTAGATCTGAAATGGCCACTGCTTCTGGGAATGGACCCAGGCAGAGGCTACACAGCTTGCTGTGCTCTAGTCTCAGAAGTCCCAGAGCTGGGCCAGCAAGTGGTGTAATGGTTAAGGCGCTGGATTCCCATGTGGCTGACCACGGTTCAAGTCCTGAACCTGCTAGCTTGAAATTCATGCCAGGCTCGTGTGAGTGTGTGTGCCCAAAATCCAGGAGGAGAATGGAGAAGAAGGGATTGTGGTGTGGCCACACCCCCGGGGGGTGATTTCTCACTATCTCTCTCCTCTCCAGCAAGCACACTTGCCCTATGGATGAAAAATCAAACCAAAAAACCCCTTATTAAACAGATAAAAGTCCCAGAACTCACTCCTACCACGGTCTATACGTCAGGAAAAACACCAAGACTGTTCAAATTTCTTGGAACTCACACTTGGGGGGAGCAAGCTGCCATTTAAGAAGTGCAGCCACCCTAAGGCTGCCACGCTGTGAGGAAGCCCAAGTGAACCGTGTGACAAGAGGTGGCTGGCCAGCTCCAAGGGCCCCGCCCACCAGCCCAGTGCCAGACGTGCCAGTGCAGAAGCCCCCTGGCAGTCCCCGCAGACACAATGTGGACACGAACTCAGGAACGCAGCAGCTGACCCTGATCAAGGCCCCAGTGGATGGCATCAGCTGAGCCACACCAACCCTCTCAGTGGCTCCGCCACCCAGCTGACACCCGTGGCCATGCAGCAGAGGCAAGCGGCCCTCCTTGGCCCCTGCCTGGAGGCGTCAGCACATCTATGTGAGCATCATAAACACGGGCTGCTTCTTGCCACTAGCTCCTGGTTGTTACAAGGCAATGGGCAACCAGGATGCTAGGCCAGCGGGAGAGGTGGAACTGCAGCCACCCTCCCTCTGAGATGGCCCAGAGCAGATGGACCCAGCAGGGGCTAATCAGTCCTCCCCGGGGCTGCAGGCCCTTCTGTCTCGTCAGCACCAGCCCTTAAGCCAGCAGGCTGGACAGGAGACCAATGGGAAAGGCACCCGCGGGTGGAGTCGTTCTTTCAGAACACGGCCACTGGGACCATCTGAGCGGCACAGCGTCCTCAGCAGACAGGGCGGCAGCACCAGGCCAGGCAAGTTCCGAGAGAGGCTTTCTCTCAATTTCCCCTCCCTCTGCAGGCACACCCATCGGCCTCCCTGGGGCTGCTCGCCTCACCTCACTGAGCAAAGCTGCTTCCAGAAGGTCTGATGCCTGGGGAACTTTGCCCCTACAGTTTCCTGGACTTTTTTTAAATTAATTTAGATACTTAAGTACATTTCAGGACAGTTTCAAACATGCTTTTTGTTTTTGAGAGTGAATTTCTTTTTTCCCAGACTAGACTCGGCGTTCTGTTCCTCTCCTCATTCATGGGACTCCTTCTAAGTAAAGACAAGGGCTCTTCCTCTCTGACATATCCTGAGCTGCAAATAGGAACCCAAAATTAAGAAGGGGCTCACCTACCCATCCCTCCACCACCCACTCACACATCCACCCGTTCATCCACCACCCACTCACCACCGACCCATCCCTCTACCACCTACCCACACACCTACCCATCCCTCCACCTCCACCCACAAACCTACCCATCCCTCCACCTCCACCCACCATCCATCCACCACCCACTCACCCACAGACCCATTCCTCTACCACCCACCCACAAACCTACCCATCCCTCCATCTCCACCCACCATCCATCCACCACCCACTCACCACCAACTCATCCATCCACCACCCACCCACACACATACCCATCCCTCCGCCACCCACCCACCCACCGACCCATCCCTCCACCACCCACCCACACACCTACCCATCCCTCCGCCACCCACCCACACACCTACCCATCCCTCCGCCACCCACCCACACACCTACCCATCCCTCCGCCACCCACCCACACACCTACCCATCTATCCGCCACCCACCCACACATCTACCCATCCTTCCACCACCCACCCACATACCTACCCATCCATCCACCACCCACCCACACACCTGCCCATCCATCCACCACCCACACATCTACCCATCCCTCTACCACCCACCCACACACCTACCCATCTATCCACCTACCCACCCTCTTATCCAACCATCCACCCACCCACCCACCCACCCATCCATTCATCCACCACCCACCCACATACATACCCATCCATCCACCCATCCACCCTCTTAGCCATCCACCCACCCACCCTGTTAGTCATTCATCCACCCATCCACCCTCTTAGCCATCCACTCACCCACCCTGTTAGTCATTCATCCACCCATCCACCCACCTATCCATCCATCCACCCATCCACCTACCCATCCTTCTACCCACCCACTCATCTGTCTACTCACCCACCTACTCACCCACCCACTCACCCACCCTCCATCCCAACACCCATGCATCCCACCATCTATCTTTTCATCTATTTATCCAGTCATCCACCTACCAACCCATTCATCTACCTGCCCTTCCAACTAGGCAGAGCTGTATCTACCTACTTGCACCCCACCCATCCATCTACCCACCCACCCACCCATTTATCCAGTCATCCACCCACCCAGCCATGCATCCATTCATCCATCTATTTATCCAGTCACCCACTCATTCATCCATCTTCCTACCCTCCCATCCACACACACATCTATCCACCTACTCACATCTCCACCACCCATCCACCCATCCACTCACCCATGCATCTGCCGTCCATCCATGTACCCACTCGCCTGCCCATCCATACATCGGGCCCTTAACTCTGACCTTGAGCAGGTCGAATCTCCCTTGTGGCACTCGCCACGAGTGCGGGAGGGGGAGGTTCATATGTGTTCACGCGTAGGACTAACCCCTGCAGACTGTGTGCATGAGGTGTGCATGAGGGAAAAGCAAACCAGGAGCGGTGGGGGCAGGCTCAGTGAGAGCTAAGCCAGACTGCGTGGGAGGGCGCGGCCACTCAGGAGTGTCTGGGCGCTGACACGGCATCAGTAAAGCAAAGCCGTGTCCTTAATTGAAATGTCGGCCTGATTCTGCAATCCTTCAATAAATAATCTGCAGAACCTAAGTCCAGCTCCAGCTCATTAGCAGCTTTTGGAAGGCCGAAACCCCAGCTCAAGCCCAGCCTGCCTCTCCAGGCCAACAGCCACGCTGCAGGCCAGAGCACCTCTCTGGACTCGGACTCAGGGGATTGCCTACAGCCGAGGCCCCACCAGGGCCTCCTTTGCCTGCAGTTGCATCATGGGCTGGGCCTTCCATGCCAGCAGGGAGGCCAGAGGAGGAGGAGGGGGGGAGGGAGGGGGAGGAGGGGAGGAGGAGTAGGGGGAGCCTTGCTCTCTTCCCCAGAGAGGCCAGAATGCTGATGTGGCAGCCAACCCGAATTTGAGCTCAGAAAGGGATAATGAGAAAAAGCAAAGATCCAACCAGTGTCCTGGCCTTCTGCCTTTACTGCTTTGTGATCTAGAGGAAACTGGGCATTTGAAGAGGGGCCCTTCGTGGAAGCCCCTGTACCAGCACCAGCACATCTTCCCCAGGTACCTCACTGGGTTCCGGGGGAGCTCTAGCCCAGAGGAGCCCCCCAGAGCTGAGCCTGCAGGGCCCGTGCTGCCAGCAGCCATGGTAGAATGGGTCAGACTCCCCAGGGCACCACCCTAACCCAAAGCCTGGTCAGCGATGTTCTGTCTGTCCTCTAGTCCCTGCTCCCTCCACATGGCTGGCGGAATCCTGCCAGCTGCCTCCCCACTGCGTCCCAGCCACCCTCAGTCCTCAGCACTGGACCCACTGTGATCCCCCAGGACCCTCACCCAAGATGGGGTGGCTAGTGCCCAGTGGAGTGCCCGCAGGCCCGGGCTTCTGTGTCACAGGCTCAACGGCACTTACTGCACTGGCCACACTGCAGAGCCCAGGGCCACTGCAGATTCGTCCCCCTCCTGTTCCTGTGTCCCCGATGGCTTCCATCAGGTCTCTGGCACTTCTGTCTCACTGTGACCCAAGGGTGGGAGGCGGTTGGTAACCTCTTGGGTGCACGCTGAGTAGATGTGGAAGGGACGGCACGTGGGCCCGACCCTGGGGGACTGCAGAGTCTGCGTGCAGAGAGGGGACCCACACCCCTTCCGGATGTGGAGACGGACACAAAATACCTACATCGGGGTTATTTTTCACATGCATATGCATACCATTGCAAATAATCAAACAAACTCATTTTAAGCCACCGCTGAATTCAAAGCAGCTTTTTGCCACTGTGAGTTTTCTCAACCAATGAATCCTAAAAATGAAAGCACCAGCGTGCGAAGAGACCCCCTGAGGGCTCGCCATTAAAATAAGCTCACAGACTTGCAAAGATGGGGGGCCCTGCTTGATGAAGAGAATGCAGTCCAGAGAGGTGAAGCGCTTTGCCCAAATCACACAGCTCGTGATGCTGGTAGAACCCAGATGACCTCTGGCCCTGACTTCAGATCAAGGCAAGGCTTCGGTTTCTCTGAGTCTCTATTAGCTCTTCTGCAAATGGGACCATTGCAAGGGTGGAGTGAGAACGTCCAGGCACAGTGGTGGCACTTGGTCTGCCGTCATCGTCCCTGTCACATCCCGTCACCTGCACGCTGTTTGCACCTAGGCTACACTGACCCCACGAAGCACACGTTGGGATCGGGTAGGCGGTGTGGTCGGATGCACCATCCCTGTCGGAGCTACCCATTCGGCTATGTGGGAGCTGAGACGAAATATCCCCGAGCACAAGCCTGGCTACCGGCTCCCATAGCAACGGCGCTCTTCCTGCCACGGCTCTGCTCTTCCCGATTTCCTCCGCCTGCATCTGTGTCCTACAGCCAAGAACAGGCAAAGCGGGCACGGGACCTTAACGGGCAGATCTGGGGGAGGGGGAGGGCACGAGAGGAAGGCAGGGAGGAGGGAAGGAAGAAGGAGGGAGAGAAGGAATGAAGGACCTTTGCTGAGGAGACTCCCTGGAACTACAGCGAGAACGGGGCCAAGGAAGAGCATGCGCCAGGCAAACTCAGGGCTGCCGGCCATTGCGCTATTCCGGAGGCCCCGCCACACCCAGCAGCTGCTCAGCGCGCTGGTGTCTGCTCACCCCCACGCGAGCACCACCTTGGGGATGAGGATTTGCAGCCACTGGGCAACAGAAGGCACCCAGAAGCCCTCAGCCCATCTCAGAGCAAACCGCTCTGCCCTGAGCAGAGGCGAGTGGGCAGAGGGGCCAGGCCTGCAGGGCCCAGGAGGGAGGGACCGTAATGGCGGTGGGAACACAGTGAGCAGCAGGTGAGGAAAGGGTCCTCTCTGAGAAGGGCCTGGGCCCTGGCTGGCCCTGGCTGAAGGGCAGGGGTGGGCCTCTCCCTGCCCCAGGCCAGGGCCCGGGCTGGCCATCTGGGGCTGCAGAGCTTGTCCAGGGCTGCTGTTCCCGCTGGAGGGAACAGAGCTGCCTGTGGGCTTCTGGCCAGCATGTGTCATTTATTTGTGTTTGGGCTCGAGTGTCCCCGAAATCCTGTGCTTTGTCCTACAGAACATGGCTGCACAGCCTTGCACCCCCACGTTGGCAGTGACAACAGAAAGTTGCCACACGCACACATGTGCACGTACCCATACGTGTGCACACACACACAAAGTGCCAGTTGATTGGTCAGCTCCCTCCTCCCTCCCTGCGTTCTGCCTGGGGCCCGCCCCCTTCCGGCCCAGCCCCCGTATCTCACCCACTTCTCTGGACCGTAATGCAGAGCCCTACGTTGCTCGTCACGTCACAGAAACAGGCCATTTTCTAAATAAAGGCTTTGGGACCTCAAGCTTTTTTTGGTTTGGGGTTTGATTTTTTTTTTTTTTTTTTTTAAGGTTTTTGCCATAGGGAGCATGTGCTCTCTGGAGAGAGAGAGGAAGTGAGAAATCATCCTCCCTGGGGAGATGGCCATGCCACAATCCCTTCTCCTCCATTCTTCTCTTGGAATCTTGGGCATGCACGCACATGTATCCAACAAAATTTTCAAGCCCCTGGGTTTGGGACTCGAACCACAGTTGGCAACGTTTAAAGTCCAGTATCTTAACTACCACGCCACCTGCTGGCCCCAGGGACCTCAGTCCATAAGATCTGTTCTGTGGCTCACATCCAAGCCCACTGGGGTGCCAGGAGTCAGTCCTCACCTATCTCTCAGGTCCCCTCACTGTGCCTGACCCTTTCCGGGGTGTCAGGCCCCTGGCTGGACAGTGCCCCCAGCCTCGGGGTGTAGGGCCATGACTGCTTCAGCCACAGCCAGCGGAGTCGAGGTGGGGGTGTCCCTGCAATAACCAGGCTTGGCTTTCCCTGAGCCCTCCTGCTGCAGACACAGCTGACACGTGGTGTCTGCATGTACGCGCACTGCACGTGTGAGCGCGCGTGTGTGAGAGCGCGTGTGTGTGCTCTACCCTCCTTCGGACGGCTTTTTCGCAGGAGGAGGAGAATGGAGGGAAACAGCCACCAGAACTCAGCCACACACCCCCACCCAGCCCTGCTGGAGCTTGGCTGAAGTGAGGCCAGACCCGGGGCAGGATTCCAACCCGCCAGGCACCGGCGCCTCGCACAGCCTTCTCTCCCCAGCAATGGCGTCCCAGCCTGCCTGCCAGGCCCAGGCTTCCTCGTGGCACTCCCTGGGTGCCCAACCAGCCATAGCTGGCGGCCTTACCAGCTCGGTCTCCCCCCAAGGACAGCTGCTTAGGGAACATCTCTCTGGGCTCTCTACCGTTAGTATTAGAAGGGAGTGTGGCCCAGGAGTGAGGAGCCTGGGTGTCGGCTAGATAACTCCAGGCTCAAATTTGGTTCTGCCACTCACTAACTGTGTGACTTCAGGCAAGCTGCTTAACCTCTCTGTGCCCTGGTATCTTTTTTTTTTTTTTTTAGAGGTTTTTTGCTATAGGGCGCGTGCGCTCACCAGACAGACAGAGAGAGACAGAGAGACAGAAAGCAGGAAATCACCTCCCGGGGGGATGGCCACGCCGCAATCCCTTCTCCTCCATTCTCCCCTCGGGATCTTGGGCACGCACGCACACGCGCCCGGCGTGAGTTTTAAGCCACCGGGTCCAGGACTCGAGTCGCGGACGACTATGTGGAAGTCCAGCGACATAGCCATTATGCTAACTGCTCCAGTCAATGAGAGCGAAACTTTATTGAGGCCGCAGGGCCATGGGGTTCGGGCAGGGGCTGCCCTGCAGGGAGGGGCCTTATCTGACCTTCTTCTTGGGACGCAGGTTGTTGGTGTGGCCGCACTTCTTGCGGCGGTTGACGGCGGGGGTGCAGGCGTGCGTCACACTTGCGACAGATCATCTTGTCGCAGTTGTACCTCTGGGCAAGCTGGCGTAGGGTGGCTCAATGGTGCCATCTCATAGACGCAGCAGCAGATGCAGGGTGGACTCTGGAGGTTGTAGTCAGAGAGAGTGCGGCCATCTTCCAGCTGCTTGCCCACAAATATCAGACGCTGCTGGTCGGGGGGGATGCCCTCCTTGTCTTGGATTTTGGCCTTGACATTCTCGATGGTGTCACTGGGCTCGACCTCGAGGGTGATGGTCTTGCCCGTCAGGGTCTTCACGAAGATCTGCATCTTTGCCTCTGCCGCTCTGCCTCTTCTTTGATGAAGAAAGAGAGGTGTGCCCTGGTATCTTCAGTCTGTGGAATGATGACACTGTCAACGCTACGTCGCTGGCTCACCAGGAAGACACGCATAAAGAGACAAGCGCGGTGTCCGAGGTGCTAACAATAAGGTATATCGCCACGTTTATTTCCGGCTTACTACATAGTGGACAATACGGTTCTACTCAGCACGCGTGACAGAGAGCCGCGGGCCCTGTGCTCCGGCCCCAGTCCCTAGCAGTGATTCGGCTGCCCCGAGGGGGCTGAGGAAGCAAGGCTCTGCTCCGGCCTGGCCCTCGTCTCATCTCCCTCACATCACACGTCCAGTGCTGGACCGCGCATGGTCCCTGGGTCTCCAACTGCAGTGACAGGCTCGGGGTTCGGAATATGCATCGAAGTCAAAGAGACGAGCCCCCCTCCCCAGGCAGGAGAAGGGCACCCCAGCCTGCTAGTCCATCTGTCTGTTATGGACAAGCCCAGAGAGGGGACACACAGCACAGGGGACCCTCGGGGGTTTGAGTTCTGGCCTTTGGTCTTCTTCCCCAGACTATCCAGTTGTTGGAAAAGTCATGATGCATTTATCTGCTTTTCTATGCAAAAATGTGTCACTACTTTTCCAATAATCCAATACTTTGCAATGAGCTACTTCATGTCCCCAAGACCTGGAGGGGAAAATGACCCCTCAGTAGGTATCAGAGACTGCCTCCTGCCTGCCAAGGCCTTAGCCACCAGGGCTGCTGGCACCACTCCTCTGTCTTCAGGGGGTCGAGGCTGACCTGCCTTCCCCACCTGCAGGTAGAGGAGCGAGTCCGCTGGGCGGGGAGGGGAGCCCGAGAGTGGCAAGCCTCGCTGTGGAGCAGCTGTGAAGGCAGATGGCCACCTCTCCGCAGCCACCTCCCCTCCATGTGGAGGTTGCAAGCACCCAGGGCCCCTGGCCCAGCCTGCTTCTCCTCAGGGCCAGCACCTCTGGGCAGCCTCTCAGCTCTGCAGGCGGCCTCTCAAAGGTTCTGGAGGCTTGGGAGTCTGTACTGCCTCCAACGGGTGTCAGAAGTGAAAATCGCAGTGTGGCTCCCCCCGCTTGCCCCCTTGCCTGACACCCTCCACATTCCAGGCCCTGCAGGAACAGCTGCGAGATGCAGGGACTAGCCCTGCCACCGCGGGAGTGCTCGGGCGGGTACATCGGAAGCACCTGGGCATCGGCTCCAGCCGCGTCGCTTCTCCTTTCTGCCCAGAGAGAAACAGCAGGGCTGCTTAGCCAGAAGCACATGGACGCACCTGCCGGGGCTGAGGAAGCAAGGCCCCGCTGATGCAGACGGTGTAGACAGATTCAGTTCGTTCCTGACCTGCCCTCAGGGGCAAGGTCAGCCGACAGAGCATCTGGGCAGGGCGTGATGGGAGAACACAGAAAGCGCTTACAAACCAGCAGAGCCCCGCCATCCCCGCCGGCTGAGGAGGTGAGGCGATGAGGGAGTGCTCAGGTGAAACTTGGAGGAGTGCCGTGAGCAGGGTTGGGAAGGAGAGGCACCAGGACCGAAGGGTCAGCCTGACTCAGCGCTGAGTCACCGGCACGCCGCTGGGCCCGCCTGCTCACCGGGCAGCCGCCTGCTCACCGGGCCGCTGCCGCAGTGACTGTGGAAGTAGAGGCGCTTGACGCACACCGGGACGGAGCTGGCCTTGGCGCGGGGTTGTTTCTGAGTGTGGCGGGTAAGAGGATCCCGGCGTCTCCCCACTCACTGTTAGCCGGAGCGCCGTGGCCTGCATGTCGTCAGAGCAGTTTGGAGACTCCAGAAGCAAAGGCCAAGCAAAAGCAACTAGTGAGTGGGGTGAGGTAGAAAAGGGGTGTCTAAGGGCCAGGCACCCCTCAGCATCCGTCCTTGCCAACAGGTCCAAGATCTTCACACCCCAGGCTCACTGGGGACGGGGCCTTGTCCAGAGCGCCACTTGCTTTCACACACACACACACACACACACACACACACACTGAACAGGACGGGCCAGGCCAGCACAGCGCCTTGGCTGAGAAGTGAGAGGCAGACGCCCTGTCTGGGAACCCCATTAGCCAGGAGCCTGCGTGGGAGCAGCAAACCCTGTCCCAGACACTGGGTGGACCTTGCTCATGTCTTGAAAGAAGAAAGGTTCCCAGAATGGCTGGAGCGGGCAGCTGCTGCACGGCGAGGAGCCCACCATGCCTCGCCCAGCCCACACAGCCTGCAGCCTTCCACGTGAGCACGGGGCCACGGGGCTCCCTGGAAGACCCAGCGGCGCCTTTCCCTCAGGTGTTCAACTTCCCACCACTGTTCAGTTTCTCGGGTAAGCAGTGTGTGCTTGGGCGTGAGCCGCAGCCGACCTGGGACCCCACAGTCCCTGCTCGCTCTGCGTTTCCTGCCCACAGGCCTGCGTGAAGGCGCTGTGTACAGGCCCCACTGCCAATAAGGCCTTTCTGAGAAGAGCCAGGGACAGCAGCAACCCCGCACAAGCCACGAGACAAGGAGGACAGTCGCCCGACTTGTTCAAGGCCACAAATGCAGCCCTGACCAACCCCAGGCCCGAGTGCCCGCAGTGCTGTCACCTGCCCTACCCCAGGCTGCCTGACACATCCTGGAGCACAAACCTTACCACTGAAGCCACTGCCGTTCTGTAAAAACAACAAGGACGAGCAAACACGAAATCATCGTACAGCTGGACGGTATTCAGAGAGCAAAAGAAGTGCGCTTCTAAACCATGGGGAGGCGTGGAGGAGACTCAGGGCTCACTGCTCGGGGACGGAAGCCAGTCCGCCGGGACGTTTCCCGCTGTGTGGCAGTCTATGGAGACAGTCACAAGACCAGCAGCACTGGAGGCATGAGGGAATGGAGATGGAGCCGGGGGAGTGTTGAGTAGTGGTCTACCAAGTGTGACTCTGCGCCGGTCGGCCCTACAGCCCACACCCGTCAGAACCCACAGGCTGGACGGCGAGCAAACCCAGGGTAAACGCGGACTCCAGCTAATGTGAAGGTATCGGTGTTGGCTCGGTGGGACACATGGAGCACCCTGATGCAAGAGATTGATGAGGGGGAACCGCCTGTGTGTGTGGAGGGCCTGGGAACTACTTTCTGCTCCGTTTTCCATACACCTGAAGCTGCTCTCAGAAACGCAGGCTACTAGTTAAATGACAATAACCAATTACACTTCCTAGTGAACCGCATTAGCTTGTCTTCTGTATTCTGATGCTCTGGCATCCGGGGCTTTGATGACCTCCCACGATGGCCCCTTCCAGGGTCAGCTGATTCCTAAGGCAGCAAAAACCTGCCTTTAAAAGCTCCCTCCCTGTGCAGACCAACCGCTCCAGTCCTGCACTCTTCCCATTACTGGCCTGCCCTGCTCGCCCAGGGCCAGGGACCAGGCGTCTTCGGACAGCCCCTCTCCCAGGGCCCACTGGGATTCTCCGGATTACCAGCCCTTACTGCTTACCCTGCCTCGCCCTTTCTTCCCTCCGCTAACCACAGTAAGTGGTCTCACCTGGCTCTCTCGTCCGCTCTGGCCAGCCTGGTGCTTCCCCACGCGGCCCTGCCCTGCACGGCAGGGCCCCTGCTCTTGGGAAATGTGCTTAATAAAGTGTCTTGTCGATGTCAGTCATCTCCTGATCTGCCGTCCTTATTGGGCCTGAAATAAACCTACGTTTTAAAATAGTGCCCTGGGGCCAGCATTTGGTGTGGCAGTTAAGGCGCTAGGCCCTATCGTTGCCGATTACGGTTTAAGTAAGTTGACGTTTCCCTCTTGCCAATTCTAGTACCTTGTCTCTGTCTGTGGTTTTGGCCGACCTGGCTATGATGTGTCTTGGAGAAGATCTTCTCAGCTTGATTCTATGTGGGGTCCTTCGTATTTCTTAGGTCTGGATATGTGAGTGCCTCTCTAGGTTTGGGAAGTTTTCTTCCAGGATTCCATGGACTAGATTATCAATACCCTTATCATTTTCTTCACCTTCTGGGATACCAATGATCTGGATGTTTGGATGCTTAATGGTATCTAGTACTTCTCATATGCTGTCCTCATTTTTCTTGGCTATTTTCTCAGTCTGAGAATTTTTTCCTGGGTCAGAGGTTTTGTCTTCTACATCTGAGATTCGATCTTCTGCATGATCTAATCTGCTTGTAATACTTCCGAGGGAGGTTTTGATTTCCTGTATTACAACCTTCATCTCTATTAGTTCCTTTAGAGTCTTTTTTTTTTTTTTTGGAGAGGTTTTTACTATAGGGCGCATGCGCTCGCCAGACAGACAGAGAGAGACAGAGAGACAGAAAGCGAGAAATCACCCCCCAGCGGGGATGGTCACGCCGCAATCCCTTCTCCTCCATTCTCCTCTCGGGATCTTGGGCACGCACGCACATGCGCTCGGCATGAGTTTTAAGCTACCGGGTCCGGGATGTGAACCGCAGTCGACTACGTGGGAGTCCAGCAACATAGCCATTACGCCAACTGCTGGTTCCCTCCTCTCGGGATCTTGGGCACACACGCACACGTGCCCGGCGTGAGTCCAAGCCACCGGGTCTGGGACTCAAACCATGGTCGACTACGTGGGAGTCCAGCGACATAGCCATTACGCTAACTGCTGGTTCCCTAGAGTCTTTTTTATGGTGCCTATTTCTTTTCACATCGTGAAACGACTTCCTCATCCCTGGAGCTCATTGTCTCTTTTCTCCTGCACCTTCTGAAGTCCGTTGACTCCTTTCTCTTGCATCTCACCTAGTACTGTCACTATAAATATTCGAAGTATTTATCTGGTATTTTCATGAGTTCCATGGTGTTATCTGTGGATGATGAGGAACTGACGTTTTCCCTTGGGGGAGAGAGATTTTCTTGATTTCTCATATTTCTTGTGCCTCTGATTTCTAGTCACCAGGTGAATTATACATTTCTTCCTAAATTCTTCAAGTCAATTCTGAGTGTTCAAAGGCAAGCAGGACTTCTCCCCTGCTCTGCCTCCCTGATGCTCACCCAGCAACCTCCGCTGCTGTCTCTGGGCGTGGGTAACTCAAAGTCCTCCCAGTTTCTAGAGAACAGGTCACCTGCGGCTGAGCTGCGAGCTTCGATCAAGGAAGACAGACGGGGTCGCGCAGCACCACACGCTTCGGGAAACACTGAAGTCTGAGAACTCAGAGGTGTGTGGCGGGAGGTGAGCCACAGTGTCTCTGCAGCTCAGAGCCCCTGCCGCTCAGAATAGCCAGGCCTGTCACTGGGGAGGATGTCCCGATGGTGATGGCGATGGCATGGGGAAAGGGCTTCTCTAAGTCCCAATGAACACACCTGAGAGTTCGAAGGCATGTGAGGGAGGGAGGAGCCCCGCTCTGCAGCACAACCTCCCAGCGCAAAGGCTCACCATAGCAAGGCCCATCGCTGGGGCGGATGCTCTGATCATGTGGGTCGCGAGGGAAAAGGGCCAACTGTGGTTTGAGTCCTGGACTAGCAGCTTGGAAATCACACTGGGTGGGCATACGTGTGTGTCCAAAATGGAGAAGGAGAGAGTGTAGCATGGCCATCCCTCTGGGGGACGATTTCTCTCTCTCTCTCTCTCTCTCTCTCTCATGAGTATATGCACCCTATGGCAAAAAAAAAAAAAAAACAATCTTAAAAAATAAATACAAATAAAATAGTGTCCCGCCGAGGCCAGCACAGTGTGAGACACTGGACAATGTGTAGGCCAAAGACCCCAGTTAGGAAGCTAACCTTGCCTTGGTTTTCACGGCAGTGCTAACGGCCCCTAGGGAGAAGGGGCTCCTGCCTGCAGTCCTGCGGACATCTGAGCTGCTCGTGAGTAATACTGGGGCCCTGCACTCCTGGGCTGTGGGAGGAGGGATCGAGCCCACCCTGTTTGTTGCCCAGGTGAGTAAAGTGAGGCTCAGAGACGGACAGGTCAGCCCAAAGCCTCCCAGGTAGCACACGGCCCAGGCTGCGCTTGGCTCAGTGTGGCCCAGAGGCTGGGCACAGCCGTGCCTCCCCCGGCCCTGCCATCCAGCTGGTGGAGAGGCTGGGCCACCCCTGCTGACAAAACTACCCATTTTCCTTCCACTCCCAAAGGCCCAGCCACCAGATGGAATCTTTGTC
This sequence comes from Tupaia tana, assembly GCA_026018925.1. Taxonomy (NCBI): domain Eukaryota; kingdom Metazoa; phylum Chordata; class Mammalia; order Scandentia; family Tupaiidae; genus Tupaia; species Tupaia tana. Next base: position 67,481,055 of record JAKSZU010000011.1, read on the forward strand.
CCAGTCACTTCACCCTCCTCCCTGCTCCTCCGTGTCCATCCTCCCACCCAAGCTTCCCCTGGCCTCAGCTCTTGACTTCAGGAGGGCCCGAGGCACACAACTGGGGTCCTGGCCCAACATGTGGGAAAGTTCCTGGTCCCTAACAGGCCACCCCACCCTGCCCACGGAGGAGCAAAGCCCAGCAGACGCTCTCAGCAGTGCCACATTGGGAAGTCGCGGGCTCCCAGGGGACTGGCAGGTGCATGCAGCCCAGAAGTGGGTACAGAAGCACCTCCAAAGCCAAAGTGGGGCTGGCCAGGGCAGCAGGAAAGGGGCCAGGGGAGCAGGAAAGGGGGCCAGGCTCTCACTTTAAGGAACCTGATGCACTAGGTGGGGACCTGAACCCCAGCAGGCTTGGAGAGAGGTCAGGGCCCAGCCCGTTGTGCTCAAGTCGTGTGGGTGTATGTGTGTGTGTGTACATGCATATATGTGAGTGTGTGCAGAGGAGGAGGAGGGCTCTCTTTGAGGCTTGTCCTTCTGCAGATATGAGTCAAGTTATCAAGAAGTGCCCAGATCAGTAGCAGGAAAAATAAATAAATACGCACCTAGGTAAGAAGCAAGTTTGGCAGTAACCATTTTTCCTAGAAAGAGGAGCTGTGGGAAAGGCTGCTGAGGGGTAGGAAAGTCCACGACTCTCAGGACCACCACTCTCCAAGGCGCGCCAGACCAGTAATGGGGTGAGACTCTCACGGTGGACACGGGGCACTTGCTATCCCGCTTGCTGCACCAGTATGTCATACCAAGTCAGTGGTGCGGGGCTGGGGAGGTGGTGGCTTTTCACCCTACAGACTCTCATCCCTGCCCCTGGATCTGAGCCTGTTATCTGTACCCGCCCAACTGAGCCCCGATTGTTGGCAATCGAGAGTTTGGCAGCCAGGACAGAGGGAGGCCTGGCTCACTTGGCACAGTGACACCAGGAATCAGAGCCCACAGAGAAGGCTCCCCCTTCCTGCAAGGAGCGAGCAGCTTCCTCAGCGGACCCTCCGCTGGCCTCGACACCAGCGGGCAGGAAGGAGCGTCCTCACCTTCACCAGGAGTTCCGACTGAGGGTCAGCGGTTCCGTCTTCTCCAGATGGTGCAGCTGGATCCAAATCCGGCCCAAGAACTGCAGAATGAGACCGCGTGAGGTGGTTCAGCAGAACCAGACATGTTACTAGATTCCCAGGCCCAGCCTAGGCAGGCTCCGGGGCGGCGGTTCCAAGACCACAGGCCAGTGCGAGCCGCGATGATTCTCAACGCACCCCTCTCCGCTCTGACACCGGCCTGCCGCGTGGTCCTGGGCGGGCCCCTGGCTGCCTCCTCCGCTCCGGTGTTCCCCATGGAACTCAGACCAGTGTGTGAGCGCTGCCAGCCCTGGCAGGCGGGAGCAGAGCAGGCAAGGAAGCAGGGTGTGGACACTGACAGCTGTGTGAGGCGTGGCATTGTCACTTCCCGTGTTGGTGCTGAGTGCAAAGTCACGCCACGCCAGTCTCAGGCCAGCCCTGCCGGTGCCTGGGTACCCAGCCTCCCCAGCGAAGCCGCATCACCGGGACCTCACGAGCCTCCCTTGGTGCACTGTGCACACCAGTGGTGGGGACTATCGATGGTGGCCGTTCCCTGCTGCTCTCCCCGCACACTCGGCAGGTTCTGGTGTCCCAGAAAGCCTTAGAGAAGATAAGAAACCGGTCAGGTTGACTGTGAACAAGGGGCAGGCTGGCCCTCGGCCTAAGAGCTGGCAGGTGGCCCTGGGCCGCTTTCTCAGGCATTTGCCCTCCACCTGCGAGCTCTGTACCAGATGGCAACGCCCTTCTGGACTACTAAGTACAATGCTGTTATCGTATTGATCTCGGTGTTGCAGATTACTCAACATAATATTGGAGCTTGTTTATTTAATTTCCTCCATGGGAGATGGAGAGGGGCCTCCCCAGCAGGGTCTTGACACTGCAATCCATGCCCCAGGCCAACTGGCCATGATCATGGGTGTGTATACTGGGCGTGAACAGGGAGTTCCTGGGACTCGAACCCAGGGCCTTCCCATGTGGCCTCAGCACCATGGAGCGTTGTTACTGCTGTTTCTCAGCACATTTTAACTGAGGCCCTAATATTTGTGCCAGGCACCATTCTAGGGCCTGGAGATTCCGAGTGAACAAAATAGACAAAACACCTGCCATGTGGGGCTTACCCTCTAACGCTGGTATCTATTTACTTAATCGTTTTGAATCTGTTCATTTTGTTTGTCTGTTTGTTTGTTTTTGTTTTTTTTTGTTTTTTTTTTTTTTTTTTTTTTTTTCTTTTTTTGGAGAGGTTTTTGCTATAGGGCGCGTGCGCTCGCCAGACAGTCAGAGAGAGACAGAGAGATAGAAAGCAGGAAATCACCCCCCAGGGGGGATGGCCACGCCGCAATCCCTTCTCCTCCATTCTCCTCTCGGGATCTTGGGCACGCACGCACACGCGCCCGGCGTGAGTTTAAGCCGCCGGGTCCGGGACTCGAACCGCGGTCGACTACGTGGGAGTCCAGCGACATAGCCATTACGCTAACTGCTGGTCCCTTTGTTTTGTTTTGTTGAGAGGATTTTGCTATAGGGCACATACACTCGCCAGAAAGCCAGAGAGAGACAGAAAGCAAGAAATCACCCCCCAGGGGGGATGGCCACGCCACAATCCCTTCTCCTCCATTCTCCTCTCAGGATCCTGGGCACACACGCGCACCCAGTGTGAGTTTAAACCACCAGGTCCAGGACTCGAACTACAGTTGACTACATGGGAATCCAGCGACATGGCCAATACGCCAACTGCTGGTCCCCAAATCAGTTCACTTTTAAAAGTAACTTCTTTTGTTTCTAAATTCATGTTGCTACCACAACTGAAAATTCAGTATGAATTTTCTGATCTTATAAATAAAACCTATTAAAAATCAAAGTCATCTAAGTCTAGCTGACTCTCACCTGGTATGGTTTGAATCCTAAAGAATGCTCTTTAGTGAAAATGGAAGATTTCCATTCTTCCAAAATTTCAACATAGAATTATGGTATGCCCCAGGAATCCCATTCTCAAGTATATACTGAAAACAGATATCCAAACAAATACTTGTCCACAAATATTCATAGGAACACAATTAATAATGACCAAAAAATCAAAACAGGGGCCAGCAGGTGGTACAGTGGTTAAGGCACTGGACTCCCATATTGCCAACTGCAGTTTGAGTCCTAGACCCGGCAGCTTGAAAAATCACGCCAGGCACATGTGCATGCATGCCCAAAATCCCAGGAAGAGACTAGAGAAGAAAGGATTGCAGTGTGGCATCTGCCCTGGGGGCTGATTTTTCACTTTCCCTCTCACTGTCTCTGTCTCTCGTTTCTCTGGTGAGCACAAGTGCCCTATGGCAAACACTTTAAAAAGAAATCCACTGAGGGATGAATGGAAAGTGAAAATGTAGCAGACACATACAGTGCACCATTTTCAGCCATACAAAGGGATGAAATTGAGCTAGCGGTGTGGTGGTTGGGGCAGCTGGATCCTACATGGCCGAGAGTGTGGTTTGAGTCCCAGACCTGGTGGCTTCAGAAAGCTGGTCAGGGGCGTGTGAATGTGTGCCCCAAACCCCAACTAGGAGAGAGGGAGAGGAGACGGTACCCCATGGGGATGCTTCCTCATTTTCTCTCTCGCTGTCTCTCTCTCTCAGGTGCAATCACTTTCTAGCAAATTAAAAATAAAAACCAGGACCAACAGATGGTGTAATGGTTATGTCGCTGGACTCCCATGTAATCAACCATGGTTTGAGTCCCGGACCCGGGAGTTAAAACATGCTGGGCGCATGTGTTTGCGTGTCCAAGATTCCAAGAAAAGAATGGAGGAGGAGGGACTGCGGAGTGGCCATTCCCGCTGGGGGTGATTTCTCACTTTCAGTCTCTCTGTCTCTCTCCAGCGAGTGCATGCACCCTATAAGAAAAATCTCTCTCTCTAAAAAAAGAAAGAAGGAAAGAACAAAAAGAATGATGAACTGATACATGCTACCACACAGAAAAACCTCAAAAACATGCTAAGGGGACAAAGCCACACTCAAACGCCACGTGTCAAGTGATTGCACTTCTGTAAAGCATGCAGCATAGGCAAACCCGTGGAGACAGAAAGCCAAGTAGTGGTTGCCACAGGTTGGGAGAGGGGGAGGTGGTGGCGAGGGCAAGGGATGACTGCGTATGGAGTGTGGGGTGTCCTTTCGGGGTGATAAAATGTGCGGTTTCGCACGGTTAATGGTTAGCTTTCTGTTACGCGAATTTTCTCGATGTTGTTAAAGATTTCCAAATGTTAGCAAGATGCCAAAGACATTCCTGCACCAAAAGAGACCTTCCTCTGTAAGGGATGGAAGGCGCTGAGGGAGAAGTGCACCTCGCCTCCTGAACCCCCAGGGACTTCTACTGGCAGCATCTCATCCGGTCCTTCCCAGGATCCCAGCTTGGACAGGAAGGCCAGGCCTCTGGACTGGTTTCCTGAGGCCGCCTAACAAAGCCCCACAAACGGGGTGGCTCTCGCACATGCATTTTCTCACAGACCGGAAGAGCAACATGTTGGAGGCCCAGATGGTCTCTCCTGAGGCCCCTGTCCTGGGCTCACGGAGGGCCACCTTCTTGCTGTGTCCTCGCGTGGTCTCTGTGTGCTGGCGTTTCCATGCCCACATGGCTTCTGCTTGTAAGGACCCCAGCTAGTCTGACTGGATTAGGGTCTCATTTTAACTTAAACACCTCTTCATAGACTGTCTCCAAATACAGCCACATTGGAAGGTACAGGGAGTTAGAACTTCGACACCTGGGTTTCAGGAGGGGACCCAGTTCCAGCCCCTAACGATGTCCCAGCTGATGGATGAGAAGCTGATGAATGAAATGTGTTCTCTATGCCTGCTACCTCCAGTGGCCTGGGTGGCCATGGGAGCCACAGGTCCCAGTGGGAGCAGAGACACCTGTACGCACGCGATCTGTTTCAACCCTCCAGACTCTGTCGGTCCCAGCTGCCTCGCCATTCCCAATCTCTGCTGTGTCTCCCTGTCTAACATTGCACAGGACTTCCCGAAGGCTCTGATGTCACAAGGGGAGATGCGTGAAATTAACTAATTAAAGCTAATGAATTGAGTCCACACGCCTGGCGAAAGGTCACACGCAGAGAATGCACGCCCAAGTCCAAGCAGTTTGTTTTCCTGAGTTTGTATTTGAGGAAAAAGACAACTACAGCTGAGCATTCAGAATTCAGAGTCGAGTCTTTGTTTAATATGCATCTTCCCTCTCCAGGCATCAAAGAGATTAATTTCTTAGAGTAAACAGACTTCAAAACAGGATTTAGTCTCTGAAAGCCCGCACCTGATTTGGCAGTCCTGGTTCAGCTGCCCCGAGCCTTAATCATTTGGTAGTGGATGAAAGAGATCTCAGATAGCGGAGGGCGGAGGGGGGAAGGAGGATGCCTGGGTGTGGGGGCTGATTCTGCAGCTGAAGCAGAGACCAGGACCAGGTCGTCAGAGCCAGAACAAAGGGCAGGAGCGACGGAAGGAGCCCGCCCACCATCCTGCCCCGCCCACATCGCGTCCTCGCTGGAGCCCCGCTCTGCGCCTCGCTCAATGTGCTTCGCCTGCCGTTCCAGGCCTCGAGAAGATGCTCACCTGGGAAAGCCCTCTACCTTGGGATCAGCTGGCTTGCTCCATCCGAGTGGCCTCTTTTCTCCAAGTGGCCCCTCCACTATGCTCAAGCCAGGGACGGGGGGGTCTTCTCTAAAGCTAGTGTGCCCCTCACCCGCATCCGGGCCTGCAGAGGGAGCCCTCAGCAGGTAACAAACTCTCACCACCAACCACCGGCTCTGCTGAACTTAAACCCGCCCTGCCCCGCCCTCTGCAGCCCCGCCCCTGCAGCCCCGCCCCCTGCAGCCCCGCCCCCTGCAGCCCCGCCCTCTCCTAGCCCCGCCGCCTTGAACACACACTTGTGGAATAAATTAATGAATGTTTTTTCTAGATACAGGCAAAACATAGGAAAAGAAACCCTGGTGGGGTTTTATGGCACTGGGGCCCTCACGTGGTACAGCCTGAGGATCACTGAGAGCAAGAGGGGCTAGACAGCCCATCTGCCCAGGGCACAGTTTCAGACCCAGTAACCTGAAAGACACCGGGCGCGTGTGCGTGCGTGCCCAAAATCCCAGGAGGAGAATGGAGGAGAAGGGATTGCAGTGTGGCCATACCCCCTGAGAGGCGACTTCTCACTGTCTCTGTCTCTCTCTCTCCAGAGAACACACATGCCCTATGGCAAAAAAAAAACTTAAAAAAAAAAAGGATATTTTTAAAATTTGGAGCCAGATGGTGGTGCACAACTGGGAGAGTGCTGAGATCACGTCCAGGGACCCTCCTGAGCACGCTGGGCACGTGCACGCAGCCTGAGGTCTGGGCCTGCTGAGGGTGGGGTGCATCCGGCATGAGGGCCCTGCTGGAAGTATCTCTCTCTGAAAAGATAAATAAGCGTTTTTAAAATGTTACTAGAGGGCACGCATGCTCACTGGAGAGCAGAGAGCGAGGGGAATAGGAAAGCACCCTCCACAGGGCATCGCCATAGTCTGTTCTCTTTCTCGCTCTCCTTTCGGAATTTTGGGCATGCACACACACCTAACGTGTTTCTCAAGTCACAGGTTCAGGACTCAAACCATACAGCCAGCCATGTGGGATCCAGCAGCCTTACTACCACATCACAGGCTGGTCTGAAATAAACAAGAAAAAAATGATCCAAGACCGCATTTCTGCAAACTGGCTCTCAGCTGTACATAGTTTTTGCTTATATCTAATCTTGCTTATGTGAATGATAGTATTTAAATAAAATAAGCACACCAACATGTACAACGCCGAAGTGACCCGGTCACATCTGATCGTTGGCCTTCTAGGTCTGCTGGGTGTTCCTCCAGGGCAGACCCAGTGGCCAGAAAGAACTGACTGGCCCCTGAAACCCTCCCTGGTCCCCACAGAGGTGCAAGTGCACCCCCCATGGCTAGCTGTGTCTGGAGCCCCCCACCACTTCCTGCTCCCACCGCAGCCTCTGCAGCTCAGCGGTGTCCTGACACAGACTGAGAATATTGGTGGGGAGACTCACCCCGGGGTGTGAGGGTCCTTGGCTTCACGCAGGAAAGAATTGGAGGGCGAGCTGCTGCGGGAGAGCGCGAGCGTGCTTACTGAGGAGGGTGTGCAGAGCGGAGAGCTCTGTGGTGGAGCAGCCAGAGGGCAGATAGGTCAACGGGCCGGCCCGGTCCTTCCTCTGAGAGGAAGAGGACCTTGTCCTGAAGGGCAGATCGAAGGGCTACCCCACAGGCGGGGGCAGCGAACGCTGGCGTCTGGCTTATGTGGTGGGCTTAATGCCAGGCTAAGTAAGGGACCGTTTATTCAGGACTTTTCCATGACTAAGGGGAAGGGGCGGTGGGTTTTCTGGGACCCCTGTCCCCCCTTTCTCTAGCCCATGAGGATATCTCTGGTCACCAAGTGTGCTAACATGGAAGATGAGGTGTGATTCTGAAAGTGACCCAGCCGTCCGGCAGTCATTCCAGGCCCATCGTGGTTCCAGCCGGTGCAGACCAGTCTCTCAGTCACTTTTTTTACATTTGTTTTTTGAAATAATTTTTGCTATCAGGTACATACCTCTCCAGAGAGACAGAAAGCAAGAAATCACCCCCCAGGGGAGACGGCCACACCACAGTCCCTTCTCCTCCGTTCTCCTCTCAGGATTTTGGGTACATACACACATACGTGCGTCCAGCATTGAGTTTAAAGCCACCAGGTCTGGGACTCAAACTGCAGTCGACCGTGTGGGAGTCCAGCCACATAACCATTACACCACCTGCTGGTTCTGTCTCAGCCACTTCTCGTCTGTCAGGTTTTTGGTTCCTCCTGTCCCAGGGGACAGCCATGTCATGGGGAGATGTCCCTGGGCAGACCAAGTGTCTGCAGCCACCCCCAGGCCTGGTTCTGGGCCACCTCCTCCAGGCAGCGTGCCCACCAGGGGAAAGTGGGCTAGGAAGGGTGCGGTGAGACAACCCAGGAAGGTGCCTCTGTGACCTTGGGCAGGTTCTGAACTGGCCGAGCTCCTCCCTCATGAAAAAGGGAGCCGACAGGCAAACCTGCCTCAGGACAGAGGAGTGAGTGAGGTAAAGGCCCAGGGCTTGCAGCGGCCTTGCTGGCGGCCTCGCTGGCTCGCTCTCCGTCCTCACTGCCCTCTGCCCCTGGGCTCCTGGTGAAGCAGAGAGTAGGTGGGGAGGGGGAGTTCCCCGTGGCCCTCCTTGTCCAGCCCAAACTGCAGTTTCCCATGTGACCCTCTGCTCCCCGGGACGCCCACACGCTGCTCTGAAGCCTTGCCCCACTTGTCGACACGGGGAGCTCAGACTGCAGAAACGCCCAGGCTGGCTCCAGCCGGGCCCCTGACCACACACTTGTGCTCATTCTGCCAGAAGGACCAGCCTGTGGTTAGGAGCAGCAGCCATTCTGGTCTCCAGAAAATTCCATTGAGCTGGGAGAAGCTGTTTGCCATTCCTGAGGTCTCCCCAGCCTTTGTGAATGTGGTTTTCCAGTTACGCTGGGGCTGCCCCAGAGCTCTGCTTGAAGCAGCCATCTCTGCTTGCCTTCCAGAGACAGAAAGCCTCTGGCCACCACGGCTCCTTCCTTTCATTCTCCGAAATGACCAAGTCCGGGACCCCACGAGGAGAGACGAGTCTTGGGGGGAGGACGACAAAACCCTCTCTGGATGGGATGAGTGAGAAGAGCGTCAGGCTGTCCCAGACATTCCTGGGAGAGACTTGGATGGGCAGGGCGACTCTCAGGGCTGGGACAGGAGGGAGCGGGCTTGGAACCCGGCAGAGGATGCGTGGTGTCACAGGGCTGGACGAACTCTCCAGGACAGTGTGTGGATGGAGAGAGGAAGACCCAAAGACGACACAACGAAGAGGGAAACCCGAAAAAGAGAAATCACCAAAGAAGTCTGGAAGGAAAAGTGCAGAGGAGAAAGAGAACCAGGGAATGGAAAAACCAAGAGGCCACGGAAGAAGGGGCCTCACGACAGGGCAGGTCGGCCAGGTCATGCAGCCAGAGAGGCCAGTTTAGGTGCAGCCCACATGACCCACTGGATGGACATCCCAGATTGTCATCAGACATCCCAGAGAATGCCTCAGAGTACCCGGTGCCCTACTGGGCTAGTCTTGAAGAAGCCTGGCAGCTTCCACTTCCTCTCTCTTGAGATGACCTCTCGCGGGACCTTCTCCTCAGAACCAAGCCCCTGCTGTGAGAATCCCAGCCTGGGACAGGAGGCCTGGCTGAGCAACCAGCCAGGAGTCGACATCACATGCCCGTCATGTGAATGAAGCACGCTGTCCTGACCCAGTCGCATTCATTCATGATGGCAAGCCCAGCAGAAGAGCCTCCCAGCTGAGCCCAGCTCACAGGATCATGAGCTAGCATGGTATCAGTGTCACCCTGACATGGTAAACCAAGGCAAAGTATGTGAAGTAAGAGAAGTTTATTTGGGCATAAATAGGGCTGGCCAGCATGTAGCCCGACGGACGTATCAGGTTACCCCAGACATGCTCTTCAAGGTCCTTCGAGAACCACGGTGGGGGGCCCAGCAGATGGTGTAGCAGTTACGTCACTGGATTCCCACATGGCTGACTGCAGTTTGAGTACTAGGCACAGTGGCTTCGAAATCACACTGGGCACATAAGCATGCATGCCCAAGATCCTGGAAGGAGAACAGAGAAGGGAGAGCAGCGTGGCCAACACCCTTTGGGGGTGATTTCTCACTTTCCCTCTCATTGTGTCTGTCTCTCTCTCTCCAGCAAGTGCATGTGCCCTAAGGCAAAAAACAAACAAACAAAACAAACAACAACAAAAAAAAAAACACAGTGGGAGGGGAGTAGAGAGAGTTACTTGGGGGGGGGGGGGCAATTACCCTTGGCTACCAGGCTTAATAGCAAGGGTGGGGTCAGTCCAAGGTTGGACAGGTGGTCCCTGGACAGCTGTCCTTGAAGAAGAAATTCTTGTGTCTTCACGCAAGGCTGTGGTTTTTAGCAGTTCTTAAAATAATAGTTCTTATTATCAGGCGTGCCGGTGTGAGAAAGCAAGCACCTCCTGACCCTCCCCTGCCCGCTTAGTTAGGGCTGACACCAAGGATTCCATTTGGATTCTGACAAACTTGCACCGTGCTTTATTTTTTTTTAAAGACAAAAAAATCATCATAGATTTCACACAAACAGCTTTAAAAATATATGTTTACTTATTTATCTCTTTATTTGTTGTGATTTTTAAGCTGCTGAGTTCAGGACTGAAACTGCCGCTGGCCATGTGAGAATCCAGGGCCTTAACCCCCACACCAGTTGCTGGCCCCACCAGAACAGCTGTGATGGTTTAGTGGGTGCCTTAGTTGACTGTTGTGTTGCTAACAGAAACTCCTGAGACTAGGTGCTTTATAAAGAAATCTATAAAGTTTGGGACTAGCAGACAGCATAATGGTTACATTGTTGACCGTGGTTCGAGTCCCAGCCAAGGTGGCTTAAAACACACCAGGCGTGTGTGCATGTGTGTCCAAGATCCCTAGAGGAGAATGGAGGAGAAGGATTGCAGCATGGCCATCCCCCCCCCCCCCGAGGGGTGATTTCTCACTTTCTGTCTCTGTTTCTGACTCTCTGGTGAGCATACGTGCTCTATAGCAAAAGAAATCTAAGTTTAAAAAAATAGAAAAGAAAGAAACAGGTTTATTTGACTCACGGTTGGTGTCTGGCATGAGGCTAGCCACGACATGGCCAGCAGAACCAGAGGGTGGTCACCCGTGCAGAGGGTGTGGCCCGTATTCCACGTCGTCTCTCCCGAGTTTCCTCATTTGTAAGCCCACCAGGAGTCACAGGGCTCCTGCCTAACTACCCAATCACTAATCTCTTCCCAAAAGCCCTACCTTTCCACACCATAATTGGATCAAGTTTTCACTCTCTTAATCCTGTTACTGTGGCTCAAAACACGGATTTGGGGACACATATTCGTATGGTAGCCGGGGAGGGATGGATAGTGAACAGCTGTGTGTGTGTATGTGTGTGCAAGGATGTGTGTGCACCAATGTGCATGCAGAGGAAGTGGAGACGCTCGCAAGTTTCCCTCGGGGACCTTGACGCCAGGAGGACTGGGTATTGCCCATCCTACTCAGAAGCGTCCTCTGTCGTAGGTCTCAGATCAAGCCTACCAGGAAAAGCCCACCCAGAGCCTCCGCAGCTGGGGTCCTCAGAGCTCCCCGCTGTGCTGTCCTCTGGGCAAGGAGCAGCCGGCGGAGACCCTGGGTGCAGCCCTGCCCCTTAACTCTTAGGGCTCAGGTTCTCGCTCTCTAGCGTGCGGCTGCTGACGTTTGCCTGCCGGGCTGCCAGGGCGCGTTGCCGGAAAAGTGAAACGAAGGCCCTGGAACCATCAGGGCAAAGGCCAGCGTGAGGGGTTCTTCTGAACACGATTCAAAGGAGAGAGGAGTTCGCCGTCGGGACGGACCGGGAGCCGACAGCCCACTTAAGTGTATCCGACACGTTTACATGAAAGGAAGCTCAGGAAGATCGAGGTTGCCCACGCGCTTTGAGCACCCAGGGCCTCCGCGAGCTCTTCAGTTCGGTGCAGGCTGCATCGTGCTGAAGAGCCCCCAGCTTCCGCCCCCTCGGGGTTCTGGGATTTGCAGGTAAAGTTGGGGACTTGCTACAGCTCCTGCCAGAGCAGGCTCCCTCTCTGTGCGGCGTAATCCCACTGTCTGCCCCAGCATCTGTGGTTTACAATCAGTGCTGCGCCCGGGATGGAGGCAGGAATGCCAGGAGAGGAGCCTAAAAACAACCTTACGTTTCTTTCTCTCTTTTTTTTAAAGGATTATCTTATTTAACTTTATTTATTTATTTATTTTCGTTTGACCCAGAGAGGGACAGAGTGTGAGAGAGAGAGAGGGAAAGTGAGAAAGCAAGTCCACGTGGGATTTCAGCGCCCTTAACCACCATGCTGCTGCCGGCCCCAACAACCATACGTTTCTTAAAAACCCTGGCACCTGGTCCCACCGACCTGCAGGCAGCTTCCCGCACTGTGGAGAACGGGGGGGGGGGGGGGAGGGGGGGGGACGGGACGGAGGGAAGGGATGAGCTGTGTGCTGGGCCTCAGCGCCAGGGAGAGGGTGCCGAGGCCAGCCAATGGCGGCCAAGCTGCCTCTCCCCCTGTGCAGCCTTCTTGGGCTTTCTGAGTGGTTTCCATGGTACCGGAGTCTTCCTAATCCTCAATCCAAACAGCTCTCCTTCAGCTCACCTTGTGTCACCAAGCTGGAGGAGAGACGGAGTAACTGTGACAAACGTGCTGACGTTGAGTAAAAGCGCGATGGAGTTGGACGCCCCGAGTCTTCCTCTGGGGCACACGGCCTGGGGCCAGAGCCTGGGCTCTGAGGACACCCCAGACCAAACTCCGATTTGGATGCACACACTGCCAGGGTTTGGTAGGAGAGGCGGCCAAGCTCCTGGCTATGGCGGGCAGGTCTTCTGCAGCAGGTGATCTGAAGGACCAGGGCAGGACTCTGTCTTGTCATGGTCATCCCCAGATAAGGGGCAACTTTACCCCCCCCGTGGGGACAGGAGCCACCAAAAGCGTGCATCGTTATTTCTATAAAGACAGAGGGTGTTATGGACCAGCTCGTGTCCAGAGTGTAGACAGTTTGCAGTAAGTGCTAGCCATTTTATGTTTTAATTTTTTTAAAAAAATAATGTACTTGGGCCAGCAGATGGCATGGAGGTTAAGATGCTGGATCCCACATAACCAACTCCATGGTTCAAGTCTCACACACCGCAGCTTGAGAATCACACCGTGTGTGTATGTGTGTGTGTGTGTGTGTGTGCACGCGCGCGCACGTGCGTGCACTCAGAATACCAAGAGGTGAATGGAGAAGGGATTGCTGTGTGGTCATCCCCCTAGGGGGTGCTTTCTCACTTTCTCTCTCTCCCTGTCTCTCTCTGGTGAGCACACATGCCCTATAGCAAAAACTAAAATAATAATAATAATTCCTTTATTTTTATTGCCAGAAGGTGTGTGTGCTCTCCAGAGAGAGAATACTCCCCCAATGGGCGATCATGCCACAGTTTTTCGTCCATTTCTCCATTCTGTTGAGATTTGGGGTGTCCACACACACGTGCTCAGCATGTTTTTAAACCACTGGGGCTGGGATTCGAACTGCAGTTCCCACGTGGGATCCAGCTATCTGTGCACAGCACTTAACTTCTGTGCTATATGGCTGGTCCAGTAGCTGTTTTATTTTATTTTATTTTATTTTATTTTATTTTATTTTATTTTAACTGTTTTTTTTGGAGAGGTTTTTGCTGTAGGGCGTGTGTGCTCACCAGAAAGACAGAGAGATACAGAAAGCGAGAAATCACTCCCTGGGGGGATGGCCACGCCACAGTCCCTTCTCCTCCATTCTCCTCTCGGGATCTTGGGCATGCATATACATGCAGCCGGCGTGAATTTAAGCCACCGGGTCCGGGACTCGAACTGTTGTTGACTACATAGGAGTTCAGCGACATAGCCATTATGCCAACTGCTGGTCTCCCCAGTAACTGTTTTAAAAATCAGTTTCATTGAGGTACAGTTGATATGCAGTAAAATTCACTGATTGTAAGTGTCCATTTGGTGGGTGTCACCACATGTACATAGTCACGGAACCGGCAACTGGATGGAGAAAGAACATGTATGACCTGGGAAGGTCCCTCCCTCCCCTGCAGTCACTCCTCCATCTCAGCCCCGGCAACCACAGACCTGTTTTCTGTCCCTGTAGTTCTGCCTTTCTTGGAATGTCAATAAACGGGCCCTCCATGCTCATTTCTCTGACTTCTCATGGCGCTCGAAGTTTCAGGCACGGCGTTCTTTAGACACCGGGCAGCGTGTGGGCATCAGGCGGCATCAGGCGGCACCTCTCTAACAGGTCACTCCGTCCAGTCGTGCTGAAAGGCCCCCTGGGCTCTGCTCCCCTCTACCCGTTTCTTCTGGACTCATCTCTGAGACGCCGTCGTGGTCCTGAGCTCCAGCCAGACCCAGCAGTGTCCGCTGGTGGGGGGGAGTTGGCCCGCCCAGTCCAGGCCGACCCCCACGTCCACGAAACCGCACACACCCAGTGGCTACGCAGCAGGAGCCCCACTGGAACAGGGGTGGGCCGTGGCCTCACCCTCCAGTGCTCCCGACCCCGGTGTTTGCCGTCTCTGCCATTTCTCCCGCAGCCTTCTAACCCTGGGAGAAGGGGCTGAGAAAGGCCCCTCCAGCAGTCTAGCCACCCTCCATCCTGTTTTTATTATTACTAGTACTCATTTGCTAGGAAGTCATTGAGCATTTGCATGTGCCAGGCACAGGCCTGGGGCTGGGTAGCAGACAGGGGCAGCCCCCAGGGCCACAGTGCCCACCCAGACCCACCCACCCCCTCTCCTTCCCGGTCTCACCGGAGCTGAAGTGAAACCCTGCCCTCCAGCATTCTCCATCCAGTCCCCTGCTATTCAGATCAGATCCGGAAGCAGCAGGCAATTGAAAAGGATTTCCAGGTGTTCTGCTTGCCCTTTTACCCACCTTTTCTCTCTCTCTTTTTTCATCTTCTTTTTAAAAATGCTCTTTAATAGTGGGAAAGTTAGCATGAAAAGGAGAGAAAATGAGGCTTGGAAAGAATGTGTCTGATGCGTGCAATTTGTTCACCCAGGAGCGGTCCTTCCTCTGCGCACCTCACTGCTGGGGGCCCAGTCCTGTCTGACAGTGCGAGGTAGCAGGGCGGGGCAGCTCCCTTCTCCCCTCTGAGAGCAGAGGCAGGAGTCGGGGCAAGGTAGGGTCTGTGGCAGGTAACAAGTACCATCAGGACCGCAGAGGACAGAGCCAGCTGCTATGTGCCCACTGTCAGTGTGTCCATGTGGCACTTCCTTCCCTGCCTGGGGACGAGACCTCGTGTCCTGAGTGGTGGGGAAGGACATGGCAGCCCAGCAGCAGGCTCCAGGCCTGATCACCCCCAAGGGTCAGGCCATGCTGGCTCTCCCTCCGCCTAGCCGTGGGTTCCCCACTCCCCTTCGGAAGAGCCAGCTGGGCACCTGCTGTGGGCTCCCCGGGACCCAGGCTGGGCTTTGGGCTTCACAAAAGCCTTGACCACTATTCACCAGTGTACCACTCTCCTCGCCCTGGGCTGACCCTCCTGGCCACCTCCCCTAACACTCGCCAGGACACTCAGGGCCCACATCTAGGAAGGAGCTGGCCGGAAAAAACCCACCCTGGGCCCCTTCCTGGAGCATAGATTGTCTGTGGCTGCTCACCATGAAGCAAGGATCCAGACCGAGTGCCCACCAGGGACAGGACTGCTAGAGCTTATTTCCTGGGAAACGGCGGAGGTGGTGGCAACGAGCCTAGGAGGCTGGATGGCTGAGTGTTTGGAGTGCGGGCTCTGCAGCCAGCTTGCCTGAGTTCAAGTTCCATCTAACCAGGTTGCTCGCTGCTTGCTAGCTGTGTAGCCAGGCCACGGCCGACCTGAACCGGGTACAACTACGCTGCCTCTGAATCGCTGCATGGGCCACCGCCACAGCGCACAGCAGGTGTACAGACAAGGCTTGCCCCCAACCCGGCAAGCCAGGCGTGCTGCCTCTGCCCCCACAGCAGGATACCAGCATGGAGGAGGTATTCCCTCCATGCCCTCAGAGAGCCGAGCTGGACCTGGGGGAGGTGGAACCCCAGGAGTGCCTCTGTCCCTCCCCTTCAGGGCCTGACTCCTCGCTGAGACAGGGACACAGCTGAGCTAAGGGTAACAGCTGCCGCCTCAGGGGTCGCCCCCCACGGCACGCCTCTAGGGCCCATGGGGGCCTCTGCCCAGGGGCACTGGGCAAGCTCTGGAGGGCACAGGCCAGGACTCACCCAAGGGACCTGAGGAATAAGTCCAAGAAGCAGGAGAGGCTCGGGCAAGGAGTGCCTGGGACCCAGCGAGGTGACCTAGTTTTGTCTTGGAGACTGGGGACACCATCCTTCAACCCTTCTCACACTCAGATCTTCCAGCCTCCCTAGGAACAGGACTGTGAGACCCTGAGCAGGGGTACGGGTGCCTCCCAGCTTGTCTGCAGCATGAGTTCTGTCAGTCAGGCCTCAAGAAGCCTCCCTGTACTGGAGGAGACAGACAGACCGAGGGACAAGGCCAGCCCCCCCAGGGAAAGGACAGCTCCTGGGGCTGACGGAGACCTGGTGCCACTGTCTGGGTGCCGCATGTGTTTGTGTGTGGGTGTGCGTGTGCACGAAGGTGTGGGAGTGCAAGTGTTTGTATTTGTCACAAGGGCAGGTATGTGCAAAGGAGTGTGGGCGACAGTGCAGGTGTGTGCATGTGCGAGTGCACATGTGTGCAAGTGTGCACGTGTGAGGGCCTGGGGGAGAGGGAGGGAGAGGAGGCGCGAAGAGCAGGCAACACCTTCAGCAGAGGAAGGGCCCGGACAGAAAGCCAGGGAGGAGGGGCACCGGCTCTGAGCTACCTGCCCTGGCTCGGCTCGCGGGTCAGCGAGACATCCTTGCTGCAAGGTGGGGTGGCTGCGCCTCCCGTAACTCCAGTCTTGCCCTCCTCTTCACCAGCCAGTCTCCTTCCCTGGGGTCACTGTGCAGACTCACAGACCCAGCCCTGCCTTGAGCAGCTGTGTGGGCCAGGCTCTCCCCGCCTAGGAACAGCAGAATGTCCTGGCGTCCTCTTAAGGCGGGAGACGCAGCTGTTTTTTAGCCAAAGGACCTTCCAGGCCTCTACTTACCTCAACGTGAGGGACCCCAAAACATGGGGCCCTGCAAACACGGAGTTCCCCAGACACAGGGTCCCATAGACATGGGGTCCCCCAGACATGGGGTCCTGCAGACACAGGTTCCCGCAGATACAAGGTCCCCCAGACACAGGGTCCCATAGACACAGGGACCCCCAGACATAGAGTTCTGCAGACATGGGGTTCTGTAGACACAGGGTCCCATGGACCTGAGGTCCCCAGACACGGGGCCCTGCAGACATGGGGTTCCTCAGACATGGGGTCCTACAGACACAAGGTCTTGCTGATGTGGGATCCCACAGACACAGGCCCCTGAAGACATGGGATCCCCCAGACACGGGGGTCCTGCAGAAGGAGGGGCAGGACGAAATGGGTGGCCTGTTTCCAACTCTGACGCCTAGGTATGGAGCAGAGCCCTGGTCACAGTGCCGGCTGTGACCGGGGAGTGCCCGGCACTAGCCTGGCTCTGGCATGGGACCCGTGTCCTGGCTGAGAAACAGCCCAGACGTGTCCTGAAATGAGCACCTGCAGCAACAGGAGCGAGTCTTCACCCCAGGAAGGCCCAGCAGGCAGGGTCTGCTCTCTGCTGGGGCTCCCTACGGGGCCCTGCAAAGCCCCGGGGTGTCCACTCTGCAATGCCCTCTTACCTGCCAATCAAGAAACTCCTGCGTGAGTCTCCCCAGACAGACAGCCTGGCCCAGCCTGGGACCCACCCACTTGACTCCAGGCCCTGGACCTGCTCTGGGAACCACAGTGTGGGGGAGGAAGTCGCAGGATCAGGGCTGAGGTCCACCTCGTCCTCCGTCCAACTGGGGCTCTTTGAGCCTCAATTTCTTCATCTATAAGGTGGGAGGTGAGGAGGCCAAATTTGGTGTCATATGAAAACTGAATGGCCCCCTTGCCCAGGGCCTGGCCTGGAGGCAGAGCCTCCCCTTCTCTCCTGACCTGGACAAGCCCAGCTTCCCTCCCTCAGCCTCCTCGCTCCAGAGCCCTGGCAGGTCTCAGGCTCTCCCCACTCTCCGTCCCTCTCTCCCCACCCCCACCTGGACCACGCCCACCTAGACCACGCCCCCCCCTTCTCCTCTGCCTCCTCCATCTTCCAGGGCACCGCAGAGACACCTTTCTCCCGTTACTCCCCCGCCAGGCCTGGTTGGGCGCCTCTGCTGGGGCTAGCATTGTGCCCCAGACATCCACTATCGATCGTGGTGGGCTGGAATTACCGGACTTCAGTCCCCTTGAGCACAGACTGGGTCCCCTAAACCAATGGGAACCCAGTGCCCCAAACACGGACTTGTGGGATGAGCAAGTTTTCCCAGCAGAGAGCAAACCCCACCCCCAGGACCAGTGGCCAACTGCGGCAGGCCTGGGAGCACCACCTGAATGGCTGCTGGGGAGAGTCGTCCCTCGGGCCCCCCCAGCTCCTCTGCCCCGCAGCCCGCACCATCCACGCAGCCACCAGGCTCACACTCCGAGGCAGCTCGAGGCTGGCGCTCTGCCATCCTTCTGATGCAGGCTCCTCCGCTGTCGCCATGGAGACCAGCCAGCAGTCGCTCTGCGCCCTCCTGCTGCAGGGGCCGGAGGAGCAAAGGGGGCAGCCAGCTGTGTGCAGAGACCCACCAAGCAAGGGGCGGCTTGGGGCTCCGTCCGGACCAGCTTACCCCCTCTCCTACCCACAGGGGTGTGACCTCGGCCAGTCGCGTCACCTCCCTGGGCCTCATCAGTGACATAGGGTGAAGATGCCAGACACACAGCATTGGGGGGATGAGAAGAGCCCGCACAGGGTGTGGGCTGTCACCCCATGTGTCGTTCTGTTGTGCCAGCCTCTGCATTAGCTGGCCGGGGGCTATTCTAAGGGCTCCTGTCCCCTGACCTTTGTGTCCAGTCCCCCGACCCTCAAATCACGTGGCAGGAGAAAGGAGATACCTCATCTCCACAATAGCACAGAAGACTCTGGGGACCTCTGGAAACAAAGAAGACACTTCAGGGCAGCTAATCACAGTTTGAAGACGGCCCTGGGAGCCGCAGGGGCCACTTCGCGTGGCCAGCTAACCCAAGGACTGAAACGGAGATGCATCCATTTTCAGGACCGCCTGCGGCTCCGGTAGAGTGGAGAGAGTCCTGAATCCCCACCTTCACGGCAGCTGTTCTGTGGACGGCTGAACATTACCCAGAGCCCCTGGGTGCCTGGCAGCAGGGACATGCCAGGTGCTGCCACCAGCCCTGGGGACGGAGAAGCACTCTCTCCAGCTCTCCGTGCCCAGCACCGAGCCTGCAGAGCTGAACACCTCGCCTGAGGCAGGCGGGGCCCTGATGCAAAATGTCACGTCCTCTGTCTCCCAAATGCCATCTCAGCCTGGTCGCTGGGTGGAGGAAGGCTGGCTTTGCCCCCAGGAATGGAGCAGGGCAGGAGACTGGCTGGATGGGCAGATGGGTGGATGGTGAGTGGACAGTGGGCAGGTGGATGGAGGGATGGACGAAGGGACTGACAGCTGAGTGAATAAACGGCGGGATGGGTAGCCAGGCGGAAGAGAGAAAAGAAGGGAGTACGCGAGCCCTCCTTGAAGAGAAGGCCCACAGACGCCCTGTTATCATCTCTCAGAACCCTCACTCCCGGGACCAGCAGGTGACGTAATGGCTATGTGGCTGGACTCCCACACAGTCAACGTGGCTCGAGTCCCAGTTGGGCCATGAAGTGTGCTCACCACAGAAATGGCAACCAGCCAGATGATGGTCGTGGTAATTAGCTAGGTGTAGCCCGTCCCACCGTCTATACTGCACAGCCGCATGCCACGTGGGGTAAATACACACAATCTCATCTGCTGATTAAAAACAGCCAAATTAGTAATAATAAAAAAAAAGATACAGTGAGGAAGGTTGCCAAGGGATTGCCCCAGATAGGTCTTGCCATGAAGAAAGCGTCAATAATGCAAAAGAGAGAATCTTACAGAGAAGACAGGCCATTGAAGAGACTCTGACAGGGAGCTCGTTAATCGAAGAACACTGAACAGAGGGGGATCTGGGAAATTTAGAGAGACAGTGACTACACATAAAGTTTGGGTGAGAATAGTGAAAATAAGCCATGCCCTAAATGCTTAGAAAAGTTGATCATTTCCTTTTTTGTTAAGAATTACTTAATTTTATTCCTTATTAATTATTATTTTTTACTTGCTATAGGGTATGTGCCCTCGCCAGAACGAGAGAGAGAGAGAAAGTGAGAAAGAAGCCCCAAGTCCGGGACGCAAACCGTGGTCGGCCTTGGAGAAGTCCAGCCCCTGAACACCAAGCCACCCGCTGGCCCCAAACCTGAGCACTTCTCGGGGCGTTATTTAACCCCGGGAGCTGCGAGCTGGTCCTGACTAGCCCACTTCGCAGAGCAGGGCACTGAGGTGCGAACGACCGAGGCGGCCTAGGATGCGGTGCGTGTGGAAAGCTGCACTCGGGGGTCAGCAGCGAATTCTGAGCGGGGTTACGGAGCCGGCTTATGCCCCTTGCTACGTGGTGTCGCCCAGCTGCTTCCGTAGAGAAAACAGCACCGTGACGGGCTGCGTTGGCCATTTGCTTACAACCCCTGAGGGCGAGCTGTCCTGCCCGTCCTGCCTACCCCTCAGAGCCGCTGCAGAAGCTCCAGGCACAGAGGCACCAGCCTGGGAAAATCAGTAATCCCTAGTCACCACCGGCGTCGGCCACGCTGCCATTCACAGACCTGGCTGGCACGCGGCTGCCCAGACGAAGGTTTCTAACAGCAGAGACGAGGGCCAGCGAGGCGAGACGCAGTCTGCCGAGGCCGTCTCTGCCAGCGTGGGACCCTGAGCCAGCCGCCCCCCCACCATGTGTCTCTGTTCCACAGGGAACGACGAGCTGCCAGAGCTAGGCGGCTCTGAGCCAGGCCTGCCACACAGCGGTGAAGGCACCGGTTCCGCCATGGTGGAAATCCTGGCTCCACATGCAGGGCCCATGTTCCTGCACGCCCAGAGTCCTGATCCTGGTGGGAAGGAGGCGTGGAGGAAAAGGGGTGAGGCATGACTGCACACCACTGCGGAGTGTGCTTGCTCGCTCTCTTTCTCTCTCCCTTGCACGCACAACCTCTGACAATAGAAAAATAAGTAACTAGACGGGTTCTAAGATGTCTTCCAGATCTGATATTTGTAAAAAGTTTAAAGCACAAAGACACCACAGCTGTCCGTGGGCTCCAGGGGTCTGCACCGAGGCTTGGCGACAGGTCATCATTACTGAGTCTTTGTGACCTTGGGGCCGACGTGGCCTGCAGCTTCCTCCCAAGTGCTCTGCGAACCTCGGCAGTAGGATCCTTTGAGGAAATGGTGCCCCACTCAGAACCCCAATATCTAATGGAGATTAAAAAGAGGAGTGAGAGGTGGGACATCTTACCCGCTTGGTTTCCAGCTCCACCCTGTCCACCCCGAGCTCCAAAACCCCAGGCTGCAGGGAATAGACTTCTCATGTCCTCACAGACTGAAAGCCACATGTGCCCCCTACCCCCCCTCCCGGGCTAAAGACTATGTCCTATCTTCCCACCCCCAGCACCAAGCCGCACTCCTGACCCACGGCAACCACCTAACATTCGTTGAGGGAATGAACGACCTTGACCTAGTCAGCTGATGCTGCGACACGACCCCAGCCCTCGCAGTGCCTGACAGCAAAGCTGGGCTTCCTCTTCTTTGCTTCTTTTTAGACAATTTTTTTAGGGGTTTTGTTGTTGTTGTTGTTTTGGTAGAGGGCACATGCACTCACTTGCCAGAGACACACAGAGAGAGAAAGTGAGAAACCCCTCCCCAGGGTGGATGGCCACACCACAGTCCCTTCTTCCCCATTCTCTTCCTGGGGTTTTGGGCACGTGCACACACGCGCCAGGCATGAGTTTCAAGCTGGGTCCAAGATTCGAACCGCAGTCGACCATGTGGCAGTCCTACACCCCAACCACTATGCCACCTGCTGGCCCCTGGACTCTCTTGTCCTACTCATGGATACAGGGGTCAGGGACAGTTGCAGTTCCAGGTCACCAGGCCATACCCAGCATCAACGGGGCCGGGGAAACTGCATCCACTCTCATGTACGCAAATGCCAGGCGAAGGCGCACATGTGCACTTCGTACCGCACGCGAGAATCCAACCTGCCACACACTGTAACCCGGAAACGGCCGAGAGAAAAGCGTCCCCGGGAGGACACCTCTCAAGTGCTCTGAACTGCGGGGCACCGCACACGGCATAACCACATGCTGTCACTGCAAAACGCCCTCTCCGCCATGACAACACCGTCTCGTTCTTACAGAGGACAGGGTGCTGGACAGAGGGACCCCGGAGCAACAAGACAGGGGACTCGCCTCACGAGGAATGAAGCTGTGGAATGGGCTCGTTGACACCGCCAGAGCCAGCCCTCAGCCGACACTCTCGGGGGACGCCCTACTGGAGAGGCGCACGAGCAGAGGGGAGCTGGCCTGCATGGCCAGAGCTGTTAGGGTGTAGGGAGAGTGGGCGGCTGGGAGCCCTTCAGGCTGTGTGGCAGCCTGGCCCGGATTTCAGATACATGGGACCAGCACCAGAGCAGGAGGGTCCCCGCCGCACCCGTACATGCACACACACAAGTGGAGCACACATACGCACAGAAGTGCACGCACACAAGTGGAGCACACATACGCACAGAAGTGCATGCACACGCAGCACACACAGACATACACGCACTCCCTCCTTCCTGCTCCCCTAAAAGCTCTCAATTCCAGGTGTAAATACACCGAGTCTGCTCACCCCAGGTCTGCTGTGAGTGTCGGATGAGGAAACGCCTAGGACAGTGACCCGAGATGGGAATACACTTCAGCGTGCTAAGTGCCACTCGACCCCAATTCTGCTCCGGCAGAGAAGACACTCCTGCAAGCCCCGTGTGTTCTCAGACGTTTGCTAGTTTTCCAGTTTCCCTTTTTTCCTTTCGAAAGCTCTGTTCACCCAAGAGAATAATGTAAACACTGATGATGGCATGTTAATAGTCCCAGGGGCATTGCTCATTATTATGAATCCAAAAATAGCTGCGTTATTAGCGTTTGACAGTGCGGCCGTGTGGTGCTAGACGTCAGGAAACCTTTAATGGTGAATATTGCTTTTACTTTCTCATCTGTGGCCTCACAGGGGAGGCATTAATTACCCCAAGTGGGGCCATCGGAAATGGGGGTCAAGAAGGGTCAGACCACTGACCACCTGGGGGAGGGGGAGGGTGCTGGGAGGGCCGGGACCCTGGCAGCCTTCTCTTGCCCCTCCTAGCATCCTCTCCGCTGCCAACCGCCAGCTCACGGGAGACGCACGGCTTCCCCTGTGGGTTCCCCAGGAGGCTTTCGCTGCCCCTCTGTCTTCAGGTTCCCCTCCACCCCAGCCCTGCCTCCAGTGCCATCTGTCTCTGTCCCACTCCTCCACCCTGATTTCTTCAGCCCTCCTGCCCCCGCCCTCTGCACAGCTCCTGCCCTGCCTCGGCAGGTCCCCAGACTAACAGTACCCTCCCCGCCACCCAGGCTGCTCTGGAAGAAGAGCCGGGACCTGGGCGTGGGGCCGGCGGGAAGCTAAGTCTACAGCGGGCTGAGCCAAATCCATCAGGAGACTGCTCATGTCCCGAACCCCAGTGCCTGTGGACGCGGCCTCATTTAGGAAACGGGTCCGCAGATGTAACGGGGTTGAGGTGAGGTCTGGGTCGGGGGACCCTGACCCAGTGAATGGCATGCTTATTAGAAGAGGAACTTTGTTCCCACACACAGGGAGAGCACCAGGGCAGAGGCTGGAGTGAGGTGTCTTCAAGCCAAGGACCTCCGAGGACTAAGAGTGGCATGGAGGTTGTTGTCCCCTAGAGTCTCCACAAGGACCTGCCGACACCTCCTCCGGGTAAGCCCCAGTCTGCAGGGTCGGTAACCGCAGCCACGGGAGCGCACAGCCTCCACCACCAGGACCTCACCGGCCCTCGGAAGGGAATGGGCTGCGATGAGTCCTCTAGGAACTGTGCCGGGGACAGCTGTGGCCAGCGAAGAAGCAGGACTTCGAGTCAGAGCAAACTGTGTACAGCCCAGCTCGGCCCCTCTGCGAGGACAGGCACTGGGTGTCCCCGTCAGGGACTCCTCGGCCAGCCCCCTCCCCACATCACTGGCTGCCCTGCAGAGAACGCCAGTCCACGCACACGGCTAGCACTTCACAGATGTTACCTCTCACCCGTTCAGACGAGACTGGCCACCGGATCAGATGAGCTGGGCGTGAGGAAGCTTCCAGAGCCATATGGTGCCCAGCAGGGGTGCAGTGTGTCCCGACTTTCCTAATGGGTGATGGGGCCTGCAAGGCGCTCTTCTGGAGCCCTGGGGACTAGGCCGCTGAACTAGGCAGCGTTGGCCAAAGGCTGGCTGAGTGCTCCCTCAGGTACGTGTCATCTCTGCCCTCCATCCCTCCCCACCACTCCCCGCCCACAGGCCAGATGAGACCCCTTCACTCCCAGGCAAGACGGGTGTCCTCCTGGACACCTCCCACCTGGCCTGAGAGCTGTCTTTCATTCGTTCAGCACCCAGGCTGTCCCTGACGCCAGGCAACACAAAGGAGCCCCACATGACGAGACGCTGTCCCTGACTTCAGGAAGCACACCGGGCAGCACACTCCAAAGGAGACGCAGGCCCTGGAGCCACAGAGACCCAGAGACCACAGGACCACGCTGCTCGGCCCCAGCTGCCACGCCCACCTCCTCCTGCCCTCTCCCAGGGATACCTGTGAGCCCCAGTGCCGGTGGGCGGTGAGCAGCTACCACAAGTCCCAAGGCCCCTTCCCCAGCGCATCTTGCTGGAGTAATCACTTTTGCTAAAACCTTCCAGGGCAGGGTTCGGGTATTTGGTGGAATCGGTACACACTGGAGGACGTGACTGTTCTGCTCTGGCACACAGGACTGTGTTATGGGCGGGGTGCAGAAGTCACAGGATGTTTTAGGATAAGCCTCCATGGTCTGTGAGCTGCCGTCCACCTCTGCTGCAACCCCAGGCCCACGGGGAGCGGCTGCCACCGTCAGCCACCGCTGGAGCACCCAGGAGTGTGAGAAGCACCCCACCTGCCCAGGCACCCAGGCAGCGGCTCACCTTGGTCCTGGAAAGCTGTTCCCGGACGCCTGTAGAAAGGCCGAGCTGGGAGCTGCAGGGAGGGCTCCCGGGAGGCTGCGGCAGCCTCTCCCGGCAGCGGCAAGGACAGCAGCCATTAATCATTCTTCTCCCCGTGGTGTCAGACCTGGCAACCTCCCGTGGATGCCACATAAATGCATTTAACCTTAAAGAGCTGGCTGGCAGCCCCAGAGCAGGGGAGCTCAAAACCGTCACCCCAAGGACAGCCTCCTCCCTCCTCCAGCTTGACTCGGCCTCAGAGGAGGCGAGTCTAAAACGAGGGAGAAGAGCTCCAGGTAAACCTGGCCATCCGTCAGCCTGACAGCGCTGGCCACCAGGAAGCCACTGGGGTGACCCAGCCCCTCTGTCATAACTTCCCCCAGGGGCTCTTCCACCTGCCCCTGGTGATGAGGCTTTGTGCACAGGGGAAACAGCAGGGAGGGTCCCCAGGCTGGGGGGCGGGCCTGTGGCTAGAGGAGTGTCCCCCAACATCCCTCACATGCTCCAGCCACACAGCTAGGCACTACTGATGCAAGGGGCTGCAGGCTGGCCGGGGCGGGAGGCAGGCTTACGGGCAATTCCTATAGTATGGAAATAAGCTCAGGACGGGAGGAGGCACCGGAGCCCTGCAGGAGAGTGCCTGCAGAGGGCAGTCAGAGGGAGTCTGCTTCTAAAGCCCCCTCCACGGAGAGCAGAGGGGGAGAGCAGAGGGCCTGAGGCTTCCCAGGCTGCGTCCTCCAGGCCCGATGGTTCCTAAGTCAGGGCGCAGCAGTGAAGGACATCGCCCTAGGGCGGGGCACGTTTGTGCTGAAGAAGCGCCACCATGTCAACGGCTTCTCAGCAGAGGTGACACTGCTTGGGTCTTACAGTATGAGTAGGAGTTCTCCAAGCAGACAATAAGAACCTGAGTGGCCTGGCTAGGACCCGGGTGGCGATGAGGTAGAGGCCAAGGCTGGGGGCCTGGCCACCCTGAAGGGCCAGTGAGGCTAGCCCTGAGCAACCTGGAGTGTGATGGACACATTGCCTCAGGGAAGGCCTCAGCTGCAAAGAGGCGCCTGCCCCGGCCACGCTCGCCCCCCGGGCCACAGCCAAGGGTCAGGGCCGGCCATCCCTGCCCATCTCAAGCCCACTCTGGAGGCCGGCCTATTCTGGAGGGCGCCCTCTGCCGGCCCCACTGGGTCCCTCCTTTGTTCTCTGATAACCGTCCTGCAGGCTGTCAGCCTCCCCCGGAGCCAAGCCTGCCGCACCACGCAGGGTGAAGTAAGGCTGTAATTTAGAAGAAAATGGCCCATAAACCAGATCAGAAATAGAAGCTCCCCACCAAGGAGAGCACACTTCCCTTGCAGTTCCACAATACAGACTGACTCTGCTTCTAAAGCAGCCCCCACGGCCAACAGCCGGGCTCTGAGGCTTCCCAGGGAGCAGCTGGCCCTTCCCATCCTCCTTATCATCTGGGTCCCCAAGCCAGGACAATGCGCGTGAAGGACGGTGCCCTAGGGTACAGCAGGCAGGTCCTGCAGAAGTGTTGTCACTGCCGAAATGGAGTTGCCTGGGGTGGAAATAATGTGCAAGGCTGCTAGGATGCAGAAAATGCAAAGGACGTGTCCCAGGATGCTGGGCCAGGCCACCAAGGCTTCAGTGCTCGGCCTCCTCGAGAGCCAGGCCGACAGCCTCTGAGCAGCAGGTCCAACCTGTAGTGGGCAGTGGACGGGCCGAAGGGGTCCCCAGGGGAGGCTGGGCGGCAGCAGGTCAAATTCACCGCCTCACCCTCTCCTCCTCGGATCCCTGGCTGAGAAGCTCGCAGCGGCACATACACTAATTTGCTATAAGGAGTTCGTCCATTAATTACACAGGCCCTCCGAGCCACGTGGGCCTGCTTTTCATAGACACCCGCCTCTGGTGGAGCGCCCCCGACACCAGCCGTGAGTGACTCATTCACTGGATTCTCATGAGGAAGCTTCGTTGCCAGGGATTCTGAGTAAGACCCCGTGGTGCGCTGCTCCCCTGCTTCGAGCTGCCTGGCTGTACTTGCAGCCTAGACAGGAAGGCTTCCTGTCCTCTGGCTTTCTAACGTGCCACACGCACGTGACAACGGCTTCCAGGGACTGGCCCTGTGAGGACCGCTTGTTCCCATGACGATGTGCAGGTGAGCATGCATCGTCCCCTGTCTCCTCCTTGACAGGTCTCGAAGACTGAAGGCTAGGCGCGTGAGGGTTCTCGGGCTGGGAGGAGACAAGGCCTGATGGGACCAGGTGGAGAGCGTCGCCTTGGTGACATCAGGAAAAGTGGCCTGGGCACAGAGTAGGTTTGCAGAGTGCACAGCAGCTGCCGCATGTCATGTCGGGGGAGGCAGAGGTGAGCCTCTGGGGCAGCCCAGAGCCCAGGGCTTCCAGGGAGCTGAGTGGACCTGAAGGGGTCTCACTACAGGTGGCCTGAAGTCACAACCCGGTCACCTTGGCACCTGAGAGCAACGCCAGGCAGAAGGGCTCAGAGAGGGTGGGGCCCAGGGAGCGTGGAGCAGGGCAGGACAGGGGGCCCCACGGCCCTCTGCTGACAGCCGCAGTGAGCCGCTCTGGTAAGATGGGCGTCGTCGGCGCGGACAGGCCGTGATGGAGAGATCCAGGCGGCCCTCAGCCAGCCTGAGCGCCTGGGCCCCCACTGGGCCAGCGTCCGGGCCAGCATCTGGGCCAGGGTCCAGCCCAGAGCCAGTGGGAGAGCAGGAGCCAGGCCGGGTCCACTCCCCCAGGCAGTGCAGAGGCCAGCCCACTTCGGGGAAGGAAAGGAGCGGGGCCGTCAGAGGGGCCTTGGGGAGTGACTCTGGAGCTTGGTCACCTCGGTACAGCCTCTCACCTAAGACGCTTTCTATCTTTACAAAAATAATAATACAGGGGCCAGCAGATGGCATAGCAGTTACGTCGCTGGGCTCCCACATGGCCCACCGGGGTTTGAATCCTGGACTTGGTGGCTTGAAACTCACACCGACACGTGTGTGTGCCCAAGATCCTGGGAGGAGAATGGAGAAGGGATTGTGGCATGGCCACCCCCCCCCCCCCCGGGGGTGATTTCTCGCTTTCCCTCTCTCTCTCTTTCTCTCCCTGTGAGCACACACATCCTAAGGCAAAAATCTATAATAATAAGAATAATAATACTTTTATTTGTTTCTTTTCACGAGAGAGACAGGTACCTTCAACAGGATCGCACTGCGTTATGACCCTGCCCTAGGCTTCCGCCCAGCCAGGGTCACAGCACACCAGCTCGTCCAGGTCAGCCCGGGTTCTGAACCCAGGCCTCCTGTGTGGCTCCAGCAGCGCACGGCAGTGCCCGACCACCTGTGCCTCTGCGGCCGGGCCTGAAGTACTTTCTACAGGCCCCTTCCCGACCATCCAGGCCCACTCAGCCCCCCTGGACTCTGAGCGCGGGCTGCCTGGGCGAGCCTTGAGCACACTAACCTTCGAGCACCAGTGGTGGCCAGCAAGCCCTTCAGGGCCCCACCTGGGCTGGAGTTCTCCCTCAGGCACTTAGTACTGGCCCATCTCATAGGCTGGCCTGAGCCTCAGTTTCCCCGTACGTAAATGAAGCATATTCATAGCTACCTCATAAGATTACTGTGATCATTCTTTAAAGAATTATTTATTTTAATTTTACTAATTCATTCATTTATTTTAATTTTATCAGAGAGAGACACAGAGAGAGATAGAGAAAGTGAGAAAGCAAGTCACCAGGTCCGGGACTGAAACTGCGGTGGCCCATGTGGGAGTGTCCAGCACCTTACCCACCACACCGTCTGCTGGTCCCCTACTGTGATCACTTTATAAACAGGGCCAGTGACACCGCGGTAACACAACCCCCACAGTGCCACGGCCACGTGGGAAGGGCCCAGGTGAGCGTGCCGGGGCCTCCTGGGGCACGCAGACTCACTCGTGCCCATGTCCAGGCTGGCGGAGGCTGGGGCCAGAGCTCGGCAGGAGGACCCTCTGAGGGGCCCTGCATCTCTCTCTCTTTCTCTTTCATGGAAGAAATGACTTTTTATTGCCTTTCTCAAAAAAAAAAAGTGTAATGTTCTTACAAAGTCAGTAGCAAGAGGTCAAGCAAATGGTAAATGGTCAAAACACGCCCTTTTTCGATATTATGATCGCCCCAGCAGTGACGACTCCAGCTCTGCCACACAGGGCGTGTGTGAGGCCGTCCAGCCACAGCGCCCCCCTCTGGACGGTCTGACACTGGGGTGGGACACTCGGAGGCCCTAGCGTTTCTGCCCGCAGACGTACCTGACGCCGGGTGATTATGAAGAAGCAGCGTTTATCGCCTCAGAGGTTGGCAGCTGGGAAGTCCAAAGGCGAAGGCAGGACATGGGGCCGCCTGTCCCGTGGCCGTGGGACACGGGGGACGGCGGCGCCTGCGGAGAGGAGCGCACGGCTCTCCCACAGCCACCAGCTCCCAGAGCTAGCCCTTCTCACAGAGCCCCAAGTCCTGGGTCTATTCACGGAGCGCAGAGAGCTCTTCACTGGGCCTCACCGCCCCCAACTCAACTTCCAAAACCTGAAACGTTGGGAGGCAAAGCGTGGTCCAACCGCCACAGCGGTTCAGGGGCAGCAGCTGGGGAAACAAGGGTGGTCCCACCAAGCCCAGACCTTGCAGACGGTGGCCATTCTGTCAGGAGGGTGCAGACGGGGACTAGATGACGGTTTGGTGGAGCAAGGCCGGGTCACATGGGAGACGCTCCTCCCATCCCAGAGAAAACGAAAACGGTCAGGGACATCTTTCGGACATCTCCTGTCAGCCCTTCTCACCTCGATTCCTCATCTCATCGCTGAAGAGCTGTCAGAGGCTGAGGGACAGCTCTAGCCTTCTCCCTGCTCCCTGCGCCGGCTCAGAGCTGGGAAGTAGAACGGGCCTGCAGTGGGGCCTGCAGTGCCCTGCGTAGCCCAGTGGAGAGGCTTACCTGCCCGCAGCAGCCCCGCCCCTCCCCTCCTTCCCACCCCTGAGACCCCGCCCAGCCTCTCAGTGCCAGCACACCCCCTCCTCAGCTCTCCACTCAGCTGGGGGGGGGGGGGGGACAACTCCTGGCTGCCTTTGAAATTAACATCCTGAGCCCCACCCAGAGTCCCAACCTCAGTCCCAGCCTGAGCCCCATCCTGACTCCCCACCCTGAGTCCCCGTCCTGAGTCCCCGTCCTGAGCCCCCGTCCTGACTCCCCGTCCTGACTCCCCGTCCTGACTCCCCGTCCTGAGCCCCGTCCTGACTCCCCGTCCTGACTCCCCGTCCTGACTCCCCATCCTGAGCCCTGAGCCCCCTTGCCCCGCCCCCTCTTGCCCCTGGCCTGGTCAGGGTACGGGAGCAGACGTGGTTACCCTCCTTATAGACTATAGCACAAAAACACAATAAATGAAATGGATGTTTTCTCAGTGAAAAATCCATTAGATGAGTTACTGTTGTAATTTAATAATGGGATGGGAAACTACAGCAAATTACCGAAGTATATAATTAAAGTAAATCTATTTTAAAGTCCTTTATTGCTTAGTATTTCTCAGATCTCGGTCTCCACTCCCCTCCGCACCCCCCTCCCTGTGCCGAGTGTGAGGAGGGGGATGGGATTTGAGGGTTCCTTTGTACCTCGTGGCAAAGGCCGCTCTGATGGAGGCTTTCCAGAGGACGGCGCCCGGGAGGCTGGGCCTAAGCTGGGCCTCAAGCTGGCCCCCCAGGCAGAGCAGAGGACAACGACACCTCCACTACATCCTCAGGGACACTGTTGAGTTTTGTCCTCAATGCTGAACTGACCCAACGGGGAGAGGTGACAGAAGGGAACAGGGAGGTGCCTGCCCTGAGAGTGCCCTCCACAAGGGACAGATGCCACTAAGCTCTGGGCCAAAGATCTGCCAGTGACTGCCGATTTCAACATGGCAGCAGGGATTTGAGGCTCAGAGAGGTTCCGAACTGGCCGGTCACACAGCAATAAGTGGTGGAGCTGGGACTGGACCTGAGGCACTTGAGGCAGGACCTGCTGTGCCCACAAACTCCCAGGTCTGAAGCTCCTATCTGCCGGTGCAAAAGCCCAGCTGCAAGGAGCCCGGCCAATCAGAGGAGGACAGAGCAGAGGCCCCACGTGCAGCATAGCTCCGACAGCTGCGTCCACCGCCTGGGGCCCAGCGGAGGGGCGACGGAGCGCCAGGGCTGACCTCGAGCTGTGAGCTGCAAGTTCTCTCCCACTTCCACCTCACGCCCTTAGGAAGGGGCCGGACCACCTTCGTCAGAAGGCCAGGGCAGGTCACCAAAGGCTCCAGACCCTGAGCTTGGCCAGCCAGGATGGGAAGGGGCCGACCAGCCCGTGGTCACCTGAAGTGCTTCTCTCGATGAAAGGATTCTGTGGTCAACCCCAGGGTGCTGCCATTCTCCCCCTTTCCAGAGCCCTTGGGCCGCATTCAGGGACCACGCTGCTCCTGGAAGTCACAGAAAACCAAGTGGCTCAGAGAGAGATGAAGCCATGTGTCCGCCTGGTCAGCACAGTGAGCTCTGGGCATGAGGGAGAAAGTGACCCCCAAGAAGAACAAGGAGAACAACCTGCCTCCTGGCAGGTTTTCCAGGGAGAGCTGGCTTCGGGAGACCTGATGCTGCCCAGAAGCCACTCTACCCCAGCGGCAGGCAGAGGCCTGTCCCCCTCCTCTGGCAGAGCCCAGCACTGGAGAACCCCTGCTGCTGGGCCAGGAAGACTGTGGCTCTGACAGGCTCGTCCATGTAAATGAGATGCAAAGTAATATGCAAATCGCAGCTTCTCTAGGAATCTAGAATCTACGAATCTCCCTTGTCATCTGTGGCTGAGCTACCACGGCAGCCTTCCGGGACTCTGAAGGCCTCCGTCTCCTTCCTGCCTCGGTTACAGCAAGGACAAGGAGCTCTGTCCACGGGAACAGTGAGCAGGACTTCGTACTGGGCAGGGGCAAGCCAGATGCTAACCCACCGCAGGCCGGACGAGACCGATGCCGTTTTCCGGGGCTGGGCGGCTGCCACCGCCTTCTCTGCAGCCCTTCTGCCTGGCTCCAGGGAGGTGCCTGGAGACATGCACCCCAGAGCCCCAGGGGAAAGCCCCCTCCGGAGGCACCTGTGGGCTGGATGCACAGTGGCTGCAGGAACTCAAATGCCCTCGGTGCCTCTCAGCTGCGAGAGGTCATCGTGCAGCCTGGGACTGCCCTGCTCGGGAATTCTGCGAGAGTTCTGCCTTTGGAGCGGTCTTGAGCTGCTTCCTGTGCCAGGGAGGAGGGCCGAGCAGGGGAGCCCGCCCCGCCTGCTCAGGACCATGCCCCTGAGGGAAGGAGCCGAGATTCCATGGCATGTTCATGGAGGGAAGAGGAGAGGGCCAGCCTTGGAGCAGCTGTTGGCGGGACTGGGAAGGTGGGGACTGGGAAGGGAGGAGACTCTGGAGGCCCAGCAAAGGCAGACAGGAGAGAAAACTTCAAAAAGGGTTATGGGGGACCAGCAGTTAGCTGAATGGCTATGTCGCTGGACTCCCACATAGTCGACCGCGGTTCGTGTCCCAGACCCGGTAGCTTAAAACTCACGCCAGGCGTGTGTGCGTGCGTGCCTAAGATCTTTTTTTTTTTTTTTTTTTTTGAGAGGTTTTTGCTATAGGGTGTGTGCACTCGCCAGATAGACAGAGAGAGAAAGACATAGAGACAGAAAGCGAGAACTCACCCCCGCAAGGGGGATGGTCACGCCACAATCCCTTCTCTTCCATTCTCCTCTCAGGATTTTGGGCATGCACGCACACACGCCCAGCATGACTTTTAAGCCACCGGGTCCAGGACATGAACCGCAATCGACTACATGGGAGTCCAGCGACATAGCCACTACGCTAACTGCTGCCCCTCTCCCCCGCCCAGTGCCCAAGATCTTAAGAGTAGAAGGGAGGAGAAGGGATTGTGGTGTGGCCATCTCCCCGGGAGTGATTTCTCGCTTTCTGTCTCTCTGTCTCTCTCTGTCTCTCTGGCGAGCACACGCGCCCTATAGTGAAAACATCTCAAAAAAAATTAATTTTATAAAAAGGGTTATGGGGGAGGAGTCAAAGACAAACATCCTCCCAGCCCCACCCTGAGGGTGCCCACGACCCAACAAGGAGACTGCCCAAGACTTTCCCGAAAGGCCACAGCCCTCGGCAACCCCAGTCAGGCTCCCCAGACCTGGCCAAGGACGCTGGCTTTCCTCTGCTCCCCTTTCCCTCTAATTCTCCTCTTCTGAGACAGGCAGAGCAACCAGGATGGAGGAAAAGGTGGGCCAAACAGGCCACATGCTCTCTGTGTACATGCCGGCCAGCACAGCCTCTGAACCTGTGCTACTAGGACTGGGGCCCGGCGGGGGCGGGCTGCTGTCAGAGGCACGGCCCCGTCTTCAGGCGTCTCTGCTTCATGCAGCCTGAACCTAGCCCTGTCCATCCTGTCCTCTCCAGAATTCCCCAGAGGAAGAAGAGGAAGCAATCTTGGAATGGCCCTCCGGCCAGGGGGGAAATGGAGCCCTTCGAGGAGAGACCTGAGTTCAGGGACCACCGTGGGAGTTCTTTGTGAAGCATCCCACCGCCTCTTCCCAGCAGTACCCATGCTGGCTCAGTGCCTGTGGCCACCAATTTCAGAAATAGGGGGCACCCCATTGCTTCAAGATAAGAGTTGCCATGCCAGGGGAATATGACTTGGGGTGCAACCAAAGCCCTGGGAAAGAGCACCTTAATTCTCCAAGCTAACAGGAAAACCCTAGCGCTGAGCCGAGGGTGCCCCCACGCCAGGAGGGTACCCCTCCACCCCAGGAGGGTACCTCCACGCCAGGAGGGTGCCCCCATGCCAGGAAGGTACCAGTGGCTCTGAGAACACTAGTTCCCCCTGGATGATGTTGGCTGCCGTGGAACACGATGGACTGAATTGTGCCCCGTAAACGGCAGATGATGAAGTCCCAACCCCCAAAGAGATGGTATTTGGAGTTGGGTCTTTGGGGAGATTATTAGGGCTAAATGAGGTCATGAGGGTAGGACCCTTTGATGGGATTAGTGTCCTAATAAGAAGAGACATGAGAGAGCTCACCCTCTTGCACGAGACCTCGCAGTCCGAGGTGGCTGACTGCAGGCCAGGAAGACAGCCCTCACCAGAACCCGGTCATGCCGGCTCCCTGACCCTGGACTTCCAGCCCCAGAACCAGGAGAAAAAAACCTGTGTAAGCCACACAGGCTACGGTTCCATGGTGGGCATCCAGGTGGACCAAGACACAGATCAAAGGGTACTTCGTAGGGTTCATTAACACAGACATGAAAAGAGGGTCAGTCCGGAGGCCACAGACGACTCTCCAGAAATGGAGCGTCTCAACGAGGGTCTGGTCTGCCAGGCCCCGGCACGGGAGGTGTCCTGGACATGCCTCGAGCACGGCCTTTCTCTCCTGCCGCCCTCCCGAATGCCCACAGCTGGCGCTGGCTTCAGTGTGGTCTGCCTGTGGCTGCCAGCAAACCCACTGGGTACACAGCCAGGGTGTCTGTCCCCGGCCTGCACACGGGGCTGTCAGCCCCAGCCAGCCGTGAGCTCCGTGAGGCGGCCAGGAGCCCACAGAGGAAGTCTGAATGCACTACCCCCGTTCCCCAAACGCATGCCCACCTGGGCAGCTCCCGGAAGTCCCACAGCTCTGCATATTGGTCCTGGGGACACCACAATTGCCACCATTATGAAGAGGCTGGTGCAGGTGTCGGCTGGGAAGCATGTACCTGTCG
This sequence comes from Tupaia tana, assembly GCA_026018925.1. Lineage (NCBI taxonomy): Eukaryota > Metazoa > Chordata > Mammalia > Scandentia > Tupaiidae > Tupaia > Tupaia tana. The sequence goes on from JAKSZU010000011.1 coordinate 67,515,710, forward strand.
GAGATGGGGAGGGAGGATTTTAGTCCGGTCGGTCCTCTGATTAACTGTGTGATCTTGGGCCTGCCCCTTCACCTCTCCGGACTTCTATTTCCACACTGTGAAATGGGGGGACGCCACCTTGCATCTTTGTCAGGTGGATGATATCGTTGTCTGTATAACTGAAGCGTGCTTTACTGAGAACGTGCTGTGCACCAAGCATTTCATATTCTCGTGCACAGAAGTGCATTCACCCACTCTGTGAGGACAGAGGCGGTGATCTCTCTCCTCCCTCTTACAAAGCAGGAGGCGCAGGCTTAAGGCAGGTAATTTACCCACGAGGTGCAGCCGAGGTGTGGCCGAGCTGCATTCGCCACCAGGCGTTCTGACCCTAGACCCTGCTGTCCTGATCGCCTTGATCAGGCGTGCTCGGGCCGTCTCTGCCGTAGCCCCGCGGCAGCACCAGGGGCACGGGACTTCCTGCCTCCGATGGCTGTGGTCCCATCCCATTACTGCCATACTTTGCCCCGTGTTTTAATCAGCCCCCCTCTGCTCCCACCTCAGCCTTACAGGGGAAGGCTCAGTGCCTGTGGCCACCAATTTAAAAAATAGGGTGCTAGTAGGAACAAATTTCCCAAAACGTAGAGGCTTAAAACCACCCATTAGCTCTCAGTGTCCGTTCCGCAGGCATCGGGGTGCGGCCTAGCTGGTGCTCCAGCTCAGAGTCTCCCAGGCCACCACCAAGTTTGGGGCTGCAGTGTCACCTGAGGCCTAACTGGGAAGGGCCTGCTTCCGAACGCAGGCGCTCACTGGTAGAATTGAGTTCCTTGGGGCTGTCAGGCTGGGGGCCGTCTCCTGCTGGCTGCCAGCTGAAGGCCACCCTCAGTTCCTTGCTGCATGGCCCCCTCATGGGCCACCCACGACGTGGCCACTTGCTTGTCAGAGCCGGCAAGGGCAAGTGTGACCTTGCTAGAGGGCTTGTCAAATCTTAACATAAACACACACGTCTGGTCTGTCCAGCACAGTGTGACAGTGCGACCTGGCAGTCACCGTTGTGTCCTTAATTCACAGGTGCAGGAGGAGAGGCAGGGGCACCTCAAGGGCTCACCGAGGCCAGCTCAGCGTCGGTCACAGGTCAGTGTTCTTGCCAAGACCGAGGATGGCACTCCGCCATATACGTCAGCAGCCCGCAGGTGAAGGTGGCGCTGCTGTGGGCCCAGTGCAGGCAGACAGGGCCAGAACCAGTCACAGCAATCACAGACATCGAGGCACCAGCCCTAGACCAGGAGCCCCAAGCTGGGAAAGTAGAGAGGGCTTCGAAAGTTCACAGGAGAGACCTGTTACAAAAGACCATGGTTCCAATACTGTTTTTTACACAAAAACAAACGTATACTTTTTCTTTTTTTGAGAGTTTTTTGCTATAGAGCGCATGTGCTTGCCAGAAAGACAGAGAGACAGAAAGCGAGAAATCACCCCCTGGGAGGATGGCCACGCCGCAATCCCTTCTCCTCCATTCTCTCGGGATCTTGGGCACGCACGGACACGTGCCCGGTGTGAGTTTAAGCCACCGGGTCCGGGACTCGATCTGCGGTCAACTACGTGGGAGTCCAGTGACATAGCCATTATGCCAACTGCTGGTCCCCCTATACTTTTTTTTTTTTTGGAGAGGTTTTTGCTATAGGGTGCCTGTGCTCATCAGAAAGACAGAGAGACAGAGAGACAGAAAGCGAGAAATCATCCCCCGGGGGGATGGCCACGCCACAATCCCTTCTCCTCCATTCTCCTCTCAGGATCTTGGGCACGCACGCACATGCACCTGGCATGAGTTTAAGCCACCAGGTCCGGGACTCAGGCCATGGTCAACTACATGGGAGTCCAGTGACATTAGCCATTACGCCAACTGCTGGTCCCATAATTTATACTTTAATTCCATCTTTCCACAAACTTTTTGAAGACCTCATGTGTATATTTTTTCATTACTCAGAGGTACATGCGCCCACCAGAGAGAGACACAGAGAGAGGGAGAGGGGTGTGATCGTGCTGCAATCCCTCCCCTCCATTCCGCCTATCTTGATGTTGAGCACATACGCACACACACCTGGCAGGCTTTTCAAGCTTCCACGTCTGGGATTCGAACTGCAGTTGGCCATGCAGGATTCAGCTCCCTAACCACCAGGCCACCAGGCTGGTGCCCGTGTATAATTCCCCTCACTGTCAGACTTCCTGCACCCCGCATGCTCAGGACTGCCAGGTGCCCAGTCAACAGCGGCTGGACGAACTGAATGACCGGTGGGTGGTGGGGTTATCTGGGGGAGGGGGAAAGTGAGGAGGTGAGTCAGGTGGCCAGGTCTCTGCATGCAGCGTTGCCTCAGCCCCAGCCCGTCTCCTCATGGCGGGTGGCTGGATGAAGAACCATTCCAGGAGCCAGGTGAACCCTCCCACCACCTCTACTATGCTGTTTGTGAGGGACGTGTTGGGCCAGCCGGTGGTGTGGCAGTTGAGACAGCTGGATCCCACATGGCCAACTTTGCTGTTCAAGTCCTGGACCCGGCAACCTGAAAAACACACCAGCCAAGTGTGTGTGTGTGTGTGTGTGTGTGTGTGTGCCCAAAATTCCAAGAGAAAATGCAGTTGGGATTGCAGTGTGACAATACTCCCCGGAGGTGATTTCTCTCTTTCCCTCTTTCTCTCTGTCTCTCTCCAGTGAGCATATGTGCCCTATAACCAAAACCAAAAATTACAAGTTAAAAAAGACTATGCCTGAGGATAATGCAGGAGAACTCAGGCAGCAGAGTGCGAGTAGGGAGATGAATTTCCCCCAGAGCCCAAACTACCTTCCAAGCCACAGCGCCTAGCTGTTAGGAAGAAAGAAAAGGCTTTTGTTACAAGAGCTTCTTTAATGGGAAGGAAATGCCGTCTTGTCAAAAGCCCAGGGTGCTAACACCTCCCTAACACAATGCACACTGGTGACACGTCTAATGAAGACTTTTATGATAGGAATGTAATTGTAAAAAAAGAAAAAAATGATTAAAAAATTGGTTTCGATGCTTTGCAATCCAAGAGTTCATTTGTTTCCTCATTCATGCACTAAATAAGCCCCTAATTAATCTCGAACCTTCGGAGAAAGGAGACTAGATTGCCATTTTCTCCACAAGGACGTACTTCACATTTTGGGAAGTTTGAAGAGGCTCTTCAGCACTTCCCTTTAGTGGTATTTTATCAGATTTTAGAGAGGCTTCATTAGGGCTGGCGAAGCTGCTAATTGCATTACCATATTTTTAAGCCTCGGAGGTGCAGCTCAGGTTCAGCATTCTCCAAACCCTCCCATTAATTTGCTGGTTTGGCAGGTCAGAGATCTAGTGCCCGCCTCGCTCCCAGCGGGTAGTGGGGGTGAGAGGACGCCCGAGCTCCTGAGACCACGGAGGGAGGGCGCCTCTCACACCAGCCCGGCCTCAACGGCCACCACGCTGCTCTCTTACCAGAGGGCATTTCACCTCAGGGGCCAGACAGCGGCTCTGCGAGGCTCACCCACATGGGAAGGGTCTGGGTTCACTTCCAGAGACCTCCCTAGGTACGCCGGGCATGCACACGCCCGTGGTCCAGCCTGGCTGAAGGAGGGTGGATTGTGGCATCAAGACCCAGTGAGGGTGCTGTCACTCTTTCTGTGTCCCTTTCTGTCTCTCATGAAAGAAATAAACACGGATTTTTTTAAAAATAACTATTTTAAGTTGATTTATTTACTTCAATTTTACCAGAGAGAGACAGAATGAGAGAGAAAGAGAGGGAAAGAGAAAAAGCAAGCCGCCAGGTCTGGGACTCGAACTATGGTCGGTCACGTGGGAGTCCAGCGCCCTTAGCCACCGTGCCACCTGCCAGCCCCATAAACATGGTTTTTAAAAAAGAAAATTTAGCTTCAAAAGTCATCGCCATATCATAATTCCCTAGGAGAGAAAAAAAAAAAAAAAGAAAAACTTTACTGTCAAGAAAAGAAAAACAAAAGGAATATGTGTGTCTAAGTGTTTAGATGTGAACATATGCATGCACTTAGCTATACATGTGTGTGCATAGGTAGAAAGATATATGTGTGTAGACAGAGAGCTGTAAATACACAGCATGTGTGTATGTAGACGGGTATAAAATGTGTGTGCACATGGCATGTAGACAGATGTACATATGCACTGTAAATGTGCATAGACAGTTCTAAATACATATGTGTATGGACAGATATAAATACATAGTATGTGCATGTGTACGGATATGGATTGAATGCATGCGTACATATTGTTTAGAGATTGGTATAGATACATGTGCTCACACGGGACTATCGGCAGGTATGTGGGCATAGGTAGGTACAGATCCATGTGAACACGCCGTCTCGTGCTGCAGATGACGTCTCGGTGGACAGACACCACGGACATGGCAGTGGGCCCATAAACTTCTAACAGGCTCAGGGCCAGACGGGCGAGTGGTGAAACCCAGCACTCTGTGAGGCTGACGGGGCCCATGTTCGCCTCCAGGATGCCCTGAGTACTCTGGGCACATAGTGGGGCTTTCTGAGCGTGGGAGTGGGCCGTGCTGTCAAGACCCTACTGAGGGTGTTGTCTTCCCACCTCTCTCTAACTCTCTAACTCACAGAAGAAGCAAACAGACATAAGAAAATGCTAAGTTAAATTTTAAAAGATGACAATAGGTCCCACAGCACAGCTGGGCGTGTACAGGCCGTCCTGTTGCGGTTTGTGTGCACACAGTCTGTGATAGGCCCCCAGCAACAAACTACCTAACCCACGTTCTCCAGAATGCATCCCAGTCACTGCACAACACACGTGAACATCTGTACGTATGCGGGGAGATAGGTGTGAGTTTTTACATGTGCATTTTGATAGATACGAATACACGTGTATTCATAGATGTACATGTTTGTATAAAAAGATTGTGCATGTGTGTGTGCACATGAAGTAAGTGCTGGTGTTTAGTTCTTATTTGGATTTTTCCTTCGTCTTGAAGGAAAAGTTTTATGGGCAACTCAGTCCTCACCTGGGCAACTGGACAGATAAAGGTGAGCGATTTCCCGAGGGCTTCGCGGACATGCGTCTGAATTCTCTGCACGGTCTTGCACTGTTCTCTGGTATTTCCCTCATGTTACAGAGCGTGGATCCTCGGGGACAGTGAGCCGCGGAGCTCCTGAGCAGCTGGGTTACAATTTGAACCCCAGCGGACTATGGCGGGAGCACCTACCACCCACCAAACACTGGGCATGACGGCACCCGGCCGCACAGCACACCGCCTCACCGGAAGTCTGTAAACAAGTAAGCCAACGGGAGAAAAGGATAATCGTGGCGAGTGCGGGGAGGGCAGAGAAGACACCTTGAGAGAAGAGCAGGGAGAGCCGGCCCTCTAATCTAGTGGTCAAGGGAGCCAGATCCCACATGGCTGACTGCAGGTGGCATCCCAGCCCAGACAGCTTGAAAAACATGCTGGGCATGTGTGCATGGCCCAAACCCTGACCAGATGCAGAGATGGAGAAGGGACTGTAGGGCGATCGTGCCCCGTTAGTGGGTGCTTTCTCTCTCTGTCTCTCTCTCTTTCTCTCGTGCACATGCCCTCTGACAATGAAAAGAAAGAGGGGGAGGAGGGAGAAGAGGGGGAAGGAGGAGGAAGAGGCCTGGGGGGTCAGGGGAGGGCTGGTGCTCAGGCCAAGAGCCAAAGGGTGAGAAGGAGCCAAGCGGAAGGGAGTGGGTCGCCCTAGGCGGGAAGAGCTCGGGGTTGGAAGAACTGAAAGCAGTCAGCAGGCCTCGACCACGGGCTGCGAGCCGGGCCAGCAAGGGCTCGTGCTCCAGGGCGGGGGCCCCAGCACAGCTGGGTTTATACCGTGAGGCAAAGCGCCTGGCAACGGCCTGCCCCTGCCCACCCAGGGCCTCACGGAGAGCTGCACCCCCTGCCCCAGGGAGACTGCAGTTGGCAAACGTGCCGCTGGCCATGGGGACACAGGCCCTAGGAGCCACAAACGCACCCGACCCTGAAGCTCTCCCCAGCTCGGGAGCCGGACACCAGATCCTGAACAACACGGCCGGCACCCGCCCTGTTCTCTTCTCCACCGGGAAGCCCGCTTCGTCCTGGTTTGCCCTTTGGCCGAGGTCACTGAAAACTGAAGGCACGAGAAAACAGGTGTGCACGACATCTGGGGACTGCTCTCTAGTGCGGGTGTTCCTTTCTCGTTCTCTCTCCCTGTCTCTCACACTCAGACATACACACACACACGCTCACGCACACACACTCACACATATACACGCACACACAAACTTTTCAAAAATTATTTTTCTTTAATTTTCTTTATAATTATTATTTATTTATTTTTAATTTGAGAGACAGAGGGAAAGTGAGAAAGCAAGCCACTAGGTTCAGGACTTGAACCACGGTTGACCACATGACAGTCCCGTTCCTTCAACCACTACACCACTTGCTGGCCCCTTGCACGAACTTTTTGAAGACTCTGCCATATGTGGGATCTTCAAAAAGTTCATAGAGGGACCAGCAGTTAGCGTAATGGCTATGTCACTGAACTCCCACATAGTCGACCGCGGTTCAAGTCCCGGACCCAGTGGCTTCAATTTATGCCGGGCGCGTGCGTGCATGCCCAAGATCCCGAGAGGAGAATGGAGAAGGGATTGCGGCGTGGCCATCCCCCCTTGGGGGTGATTTCTCGCTTTCTGTCTCTCTGTCTTTCTGGTGAGTGCACGTGCCCTATAGCAAAAAAGAAAAAAAGAAAAAAAAAACCAAGTTCATAGAAAATGCATATTACCAAAAAAGTATGTGTAGATTTCCAAATCATTTGCATCTAGGTGAGCTCGTGGTCTAGTTCCATTTCCCCGTGAGCTTGGCGAAGTCTCACATACGTGAAAGAACAAAGCCCACGGCCAGCCCTAAGGAGACCATGATGGGGGTCTCCAGCCTGTGCACACTCCTCACCATCAGCGCCTGATTTTTAAAGACAAGCTAACACACAAACCAACAAAACAGTTGTCGATTTGGGTTTACATGTCAAACACACGCACTCACACATACACATACATGTATGTCTACCTGCCTCTGCCAGTGAAATTAGCCAGGCACCGTCCTGAGGTGTAGATAGTTTGTTCCATTTCACAGAAAGGAACTCGAGGCCAGGTACTGCACCCAAGTAACCCAGTGGCAGGGTCAGAGGGACACGTGACACTAGTGGTTCCCCGGAGTCTCTCACACTGTGTTCCTGACAAGTGACACTTTCTGCCTTTTTGTCTTAGCCCATCCCAGGCTTCACCCTTGAGGCCTGATCTAACAGGTTTGAAGGGTCCCTGTGGATCTTAGCCTGCAGGTCAGTGAGGACCTCTGGCCCCAAAGGCCAAGGTCCCCAGTAGGGCTATTGTCATCCCGACAGACTAACACCCTGGGGCTCTCAGTGGCTTAGAAGAAAGAGGAGATACTTGGGGAGGGGAAGCACCAGCTCAGGGAGTCGTCTCTGTCTTCGCGAGCAGTTGAGGACGGGCATGTTGCACTGCCACCTCCACTATGCTGGCCGTAGGGTTCCCTGAGACACAGGGCTGCAGGAAGAGCACTCCCCTGTGCCTGAGCGACCTCCTAGCAGCACGTGGGGAGCTCCCAGGGCTTCTTCTGAACTTGTCACCTCTCCGGTCTGGCTCTTCAGCTCATCCTCAGCCTCTCCTCTCTGTCCCCTGCATATACCCCTTCAAGATCCTACCGGTCCTTACTGACCTGGGCAACCTCATTTCACACCAGCACAGCCCCACCCAACCAGCCAACCTTACCAACCCATTCCACCGAAGGCGGGATCAGCCAGCACAGGGCTATCCCATCGGTGTACAGCATCTCATCAGTCTCTGCCTAGGTGGTACTCCATGGTTTAAAGGCACAATTCAAATGGTAAATGGCAAAATGAACAGAGACCAACATGACTTTTTGGGTGCAGGGAGCTGTTCGGAAAGCAGACGCTGCCTGACGGCATCCGCCCCGTGGTACTCCCCGACTGCCGTCCGCGTGTTTCTGCAGGCGTCTTATCTCGTGCAGCGTTATTACATTTAGGGGATGAGATAGGAGTGCTAGCTCTGTCTGCAGAAGTATCAGCCTGCAGTTACAGATACCTGTGCTTGGTATTCACCGCAGAAGCAGGAAAGCCTTCTAGGACTTCTGAAACTAACATGACTTGGGGGTCGGGGTGGACATAAAAAAATGAAAAGCCTAAGCACTGGGAGGAAAAGACTGCCCTGGTTACATGGGGGAGGCGATCGCGCAGTGAGGTGAAAGAATGCACGGCTCATCCTTTTATTTTCTTCTTGCAAATCGTGTTCTTGTATGTGTCGTGACGACGGATGTGACATGTTCTTGGCTTTCAGAGCCAGGCAAGTCGTCAGGGTTTCACGTTATGCTGACCCTAGTAGAAATAAGCCAAGCAGTGCGGGGATGGGTGCTCGTGCTCGGAAGCCATCTGGGGAATGGGCTGGTCACGCCCCGGGTGTGCAGGCAGAGCAGACACGGGCTAAGGTACACTTTGGCCTTATTGATCACGAAGCTTCTTCATTACTCCGGAGGGTCTGCAGATCAATAGGCTCCCAGAAACATAATAGATTTTGTGAGAAAATCAATTAACCAGAATATTTTCGCAGAATTGAGTTTGCACGGTCGTTGTCATTGCTGCTCATGAAGCATTTTCAATACGATTTCCCACCCGGAGCGGCCTCCTCATGAAGAGGAGGCCCGACCCATGTGAAAGGTCACACGCTGCAGTACGAATGGGCTGAAAGGGTGGGGAGGAGATTGGATTCTCCCGGGAGGCAGAGAGGCTCGAGGCCATGCCTTGTTAGAAAGTGGTGGCATGGGCCACTCACCCATTTTCTGCACGTGGGCCTGCGGGCAAATGGTGTCTGCGTGCCTCCTCTCCGTCTAAAGACGCGGAACTGAAACTTCTTGGAAAGCTCCGAAAGCAGAAGGAACCCCACGGGCTGGAAGGTGAAATGGGGCGGGCTGTGGCTGTCCCGATCCACTGTCACGCTGCACGCTCGCCCCGTCCCCTAAGCACACAGAGGAGCAACTGGAGGCTCAGGGACACGGGCTCAGGCTTTGGACCCAGAAGAGCAAGGCCGCTGAAGCCTGGCACTGGGGTCACTGGCCACACGCATTTGGACTTTTTAGGTCTCAGATACAAAAGAAAATTCTTGTAGTGCTGGAGGGAGTGGGTGGGGCTTTGGACAGAGAGCCCTTTGGAAAGCTATTCTAGCTCCCCAAATCACCATCCGTAGCCGGCAGGCGCTGACACCAGCCACAATCACTTCCGCTTTGGTCTTCGTGCCACTTCCTTCCTGGTCTGGCTGGCATTATTCTGGATGACATCCATTAAAAAGAAGAAGGGGGGACCAGCAGGTGGCATGATGGTTAAGGCACTGAACACTCCCACATGGCCAACCACAGATGGAGTCCCAGACCTGGCGGCTTGCTTTCTTGCTTACCCTCTGTCTTTCTCTCTCTGTGTGTCTCTCTCTGGTCAAATTTTAAAAAAAATAATAAAAAAATAAAATTAAATAAATAATTCTAAAAAAAAAAAAAAGAAGAAAAAGGGAAAAAAAAAAAAAAAAAAAAAAAAAACCTCCTCCGCTTCTGCCATCTCTACAAGGAACCGGGGTGGCGTGGTGTGGCCGGAGACCCAGCGGGAAACCTGAGCTCTGCCGAATGAACACAGCACATAGTAAATAACAAAGCTAGCGCTCTGAGGAGGAGGCTGGCGGTGACATTTAAAGATTCCCTGGCTTCGTTCTCGTGGTTTGTGTCATCAGAACACCCCGTGGAGTCTCAGCCTTAATTTACGTCCACGTCCAGGGCGTGTGAAATCCCTGTCGTTCCCTCTCATCGGCCTCTTGTTTTCTTGGGCTTGTCCTTCTATGATCCAGGTGTTCTTCCTGGGCCTCTTCCTCCCCGCTGCGCCCCTGGGAGGGGTGAGGGCACCCGCTCAGAACCTGGAGTCCTTTAGACACCGATAAGGCACAGTTCCTGGACTGGCGGGGTGGCTCCCCTCTCTGTACATTCCCCCCGCTTTGTTTTAGTTTTATTTTTTTTATTTTTTTTTTTATTTTTTTTTTATTTTTTTTTTTTGCCAGAGGACACCTGTGCTTTCCAGAGAAAGATAGACAGAGAGAGAGGAAGAGAGAGAAAGCTCCCCCTCACACACACCCAGTGGGAAATTGTCAGATTGAAATCCTTTCTCCCCCGTTCTCCACCCTGCTGCAATTTGGGGCATGCGCACACAAGTGCCTGGTGTGCTTTTCACGCTGCCAGGGCCGGGAGTCAGCCAGGTCGGCCACGTGGGATCCAGCTCTCTTAACCACCAGACCACGGGGCCAGCCATGGTGGTTTTGTGGGGGTTTTTCCTATTTGTTTTGTTTTCTTTTTTGAATTGTAAAGACTGAATTAAATCATGAAAGCCAGGGTGATAATATGGAGCCCTGATCCCTTTCCGCAGGGCTAAAAGAAAATCAGGGGGGCCAGCAGGTGGCATGGTGGTTAAGGCGGCTGGAATCTCACATGGCTGACCATGGTTTGAGTCCTGGACCTGGCAGCTTGCTTTCTCACTTTCCTTCTCTCTCTTTGTCTCTCTCTGGTCAAATTCAAAATAAAATAAATGAATAAAATATTAAAAAAAAAAAAAAAAAAAAAGAAAATCAGGAAGATTCCCAAACAAGACAAAGGCAGGAGCTGAAACTCCTGGAGACCAGCATCTGTCAGAAAGCAAAGTCGTTCACTCCGTTCCCTCTGAGCACCCTCCTGCCCCTTCCTCTCTCTACAGAGAGCAGCTCTGGGAGAGACCAGGGGCAGTGGGGACACTCGTCGTCTCTAGGCAAAGGGGAACACGAGAGAGAAATGCAAATGGACATCTTCAAATCCAGTGATTCGGGGGAAATTCTTTCTTTCTTTGGTTCTTCCTTTGGCTAGAAGGCACATGCACCTACCAGAGAGAGAGGAGAGGAGAAAGCACCCCCCACGGGGACGGTCACATTGCAACCCCATCTCCTTCCTCGCTCCCTCCTTCAGGGTTTTGGGCACGCATGTACATGCTTCTGGCATGTTTCTCAAGGCGCTGGGTTCAGGACTGGAAATGAGGGTCAGCCACAGAGCCAGCCAGCCCCAAACTACTTCTTCTAAGACCACGTTTTCAATCCCAGTAGATTTCATGGTACTTCCTCCAAACAGCAAATAAGCCATCCGAGGATCAGCTTTGGCCATTCCGCGTTTAGTCGCTCAGAGACGCCACATGGACCCACCACAGGTGCTGGGTTACAGGACTGCGAGGACACTGAAGGCAGACAGCAGCCCTCCCACGGGGAGCGACTGGACACAGGAAGTCCCTCTTCGTGCCCCGCTGGTACATTTTCACTGGGAGAGGCGTAACTCTAAGTTCTTACTCTCAGAGAGGGACCCAGCAGGATGAAACGCAGTTTGTCTCCACGGAGGCCTGCCACGAGCAGACATTCCTCCTGGGGGACGACCTAAGTAACAGAAAAGGTGCCCACCTGCGAGGCATGTTCATCCTGCCAGGTAAGCGCCATGGCATGAGGGGTTTGCATGGTCACTGCTAAATCTCCATGTTTAGAAGAGTACCCTACACATAGTAGGCCCTCCAGAAATTATGGGCTGCACGAAGTCTGTATTGTAGAGCATGTCTCATGGTAAGGAGTGGAGCATGGGCCCAAATATCCTCAACCCTGGAGCCAGGCCACATCGTATGGCCCTCTTAACAGCCTATGCCCACCCTTACACACTTGCAGATGAGCCCATGGAACACACACGAACACACACACACTCGTATATACCTGATCTGAGTCAAACGCATTATCACCTCATCTGCAGCAGACCCTGGTCTCCACAGGGTTTTCAGTGCCAGTCCTCAGGCCTCATTATCATTTTTATGCTCTTCTCCATATGACAAACAATTCTTGGCAACTCTGGTAGGCTGAATAATAGGCCCTGAAGAAATCCAAATCATACTCCCAAGAACTTTTGATTTTTTTGATTTTTTGGGGAGTTTTTGCTATAGGGTGCATGCACTCACCAGAAAAACAGAGAGAGACAGAAAAATGAGAAATCACCCCCCCGGGGGGGGGGGATGACCATGCCGCAATCCCTTCTCCTCCACTCTCCTCTTGGGATCTTGGGCACGCATGCACACGCGCCCAGCGTGAGTTTAAGCTACCAGGTCCAGGACTCGAATCTCGGTCACTACATGGGAGTCCAGTGACATAGCCATTATGCCAACTGCTGGTCCCAAACTTTTGAATGTTACTGTATATGGGGAAGAAAGGACTTTGCAAATATGACTCAGTTAAGGTTCCTGAGTTGGGGAGATTATCTGGACCCCTGGGTGGGTTCTGAAAGTAATCACATAGATCCTCCTAAGAGGGAGGCAGAGAGTAGAGGAGGCTGTGGAACAGCAGGAAGTAGAGATTAGAATGGAGAGCTTGGAAGATAGGAGGGAACCAGCAGCCCAGGAATGCTGGCAGCCCCTCTACCAGCTGGAGAAGACCAGGCAGGGCGCTCTCCCCTGGAGCCCCTGGAGATAGCACAGGCCTGCCAACCCCTTGATTTTGGTCTACAGAAACCCACATGAGGCTGCTGGCCTCCAAAAGTATCAGATAATAAAATTGTATTGTTGGATTAAGACACCAAGATTGTGGTGATTCACTGTAGCGGCTGTAGGAAGCTAGTACAATAAACTGTATAATAGTCCTTCTTAACTTGATTTGTGATTTAAAACAGTAATGGTAATGGGAGAATGCATTTTCATTTAAAAAGATATTTAAATTTAGTAAAATATTTCACGTGTGAACTAAAATTTGTGCCAAACATAAATACTTCCTGTCACAGATCACACTGTCACCATCTTAAATTTGAAACTGGACGTGGTGACACAGAGCGGAGGGCCGAAGCCGGTCTTATTGTGCCTCGTCTTCGCTATCACTGTGCTGTCGATGTTCGGGTCTGATCTACCGTGTGAGGGCAGGAGATGGGCCCTGTCAATGGCATCCGAGGCCATCGAACCCCCCTGGACGTTGGGGACTTACCCTTCGAATGAAGGTGCATGGCCGCGCCCCAGGAACACACAGCGCAGCTGCTTTCCCAGTTCCCGTCCACGGAGAAGGCTGCGTCCGTGAGAGCACACGTCAGAGAACGTGCTAATTCGAGGCGTACAGACAGGGTACCGGAGCTCAGGAGCAGATGTCTAGAATGTAGACCAGCCAAGACGTTTCTCAGAGATTGCGTAGAACCGCGGTCCACGGCGTTAATAAAAACCAGGTCAGCTTTTAGCCAGTTTCATTGCTTTTCAATTTCCGACGGCTGCTGCATCCTCGCTGCCCACACAGGGAACACAGTTCACCCCATGCTCCCCTTCTTGCAGTCCAGGAAGAAGGAAGGCCATTCTCTAGGCCGTGAAGCTTAAGTCTCCCTCTGACCCAGGGCTGGGTGCAGTGCTGGGAGGTGCTGGGCAGAGGACCCGGGGAGGAGGGAATGCACAGAGGGCCCCCAAGTCTAACTGAGCAACTGCAGACTCAACAAATAGCAGATCTAAAATATTCAGAAAAAAAAAAAAAAAAAAAAACCTACTTATTTTTTTCTTGTCATTATTCCCTGGACAATGCAGCCTAATAATTATTCAAACAGCGTTTACAGTGTGCTAGGTATGATAAGAGATCTAGAGAGGACTTAAAGCAGCGGGGATGTGTAGGTTATATGCAAATGCTACACCATTTTACATACGGGACTGGAGCAGCCTGGCTTTGGTATCCAGAGGGGTCCTAGAGCTGCCCCTGAGGTACTGGGGGATGGCTATATAAATCGGGAGTCCTCTCTAAACTAAGGCAAGGCAGCCTGCAAGGAACTTTCAGGAAGGGCCAGCCTAGACAAAACCAGCACAGATTCCCCAGCGAGGCCCCTGCATGCCCCCTTCTCCCCTGGGGCATCCCCACCCACTGGCCTGGCCTCCTAGAAGCAGCTGCCCTTCCTCCACCCCAGCACTTCCAACCAGCGTCCTCCTGGGCACAGCTTCCAAGGCATGTGACCTGTCGTTGGTCACCCCAACCCACTCTCTCCTCCCCTGATGCCCCTGGCCGCAGATGGTCTCCTTGTAACAAGAAGACTATGAGGTACCTGTGGGCTTTGGACTCAGCAGATCTGGACCTAAACCCCACTCCTCTGCCGGCTGTCTGTCCTCAGGTGCTGTCCACCACTCCAGGGGCCAGGAACGCTGAGGCTGCAGGGCTGCCACGTACTGGCCGCACAGTGGCGTGGGACCCGGAGGGCTCCTGGACAAGGGCTCAGCCGGCCTCGCTCCCGCTCATGCTCCCTGGCACTGTTGCCCGCCCTGATCACCCGCCCCCACGAGCAGGGGAGGACTTGCTTGCCCCTTACAGCAGCTCTGGCCCTTTAGCTGGAGAGATGCAGATCACTCTGAGCAGTACCAGCGGGGGAGGCGTTCGAGGGCTTTAGGCCACGCCAACGGAGGCTGCAGGGCCAACAGCCCTGTTTGGAGTTGGGCTGGAGTGGGAACAAGGTTGGAGAGGGGAGGGGAGAGCAGAGAGGCCTGCCCGTCGGTATGCAAATCACTCGCTGTGGAGATAAACGATCCTGCAGGATGGCAGGCTGGGTTCCCAGCGGGAGCCATTTGTCATTTCTGCTCCCAGTGAGTGAGCTGAGAGCTTGTGAGGAGCACTCCCCACCTCTCTCCCATCCAGGTGCTCAGCCAGGACTCAGTGCTGCCCCGCGTCGGGGGAGGGCACGCCTGACCCAGCCTGGTCCTCAGGCTGCCCACACGGTGCAGGGGAGCCTCGCGGTGGCCCTGTTTTATTTCCTGCAAGGACAAAGTGAAACTGCAAACCGCTGTCTTACAGCAGTCGAACTGACAAGTGTGTGTCCTGAGCGTGACTGCTAAGATTTTCCATGACGTCAGCAGCCCCAGCACTATCCGGGGTTCACCCACAGGCCTGGCACAGAGTGGGAAGCCTCGGGCCAGGTCGTGCTCCAGCAGGAATGTGCACAACGCCTGGACCTCTCAGGCCCGTGGGCAAATGGCTGCTGACGGAAGAGATGTATTCATCAATCCTGGAAACGGAAATCGCCTGAAACCCAATCCACTCCTTGCACCCTTTCCCATTTGGGGCTCCTCATCTTGGGAACATCACGCTGGGCAGAACTCAAAGTGTCTGGGAATGAATATCAGGCCATAACGATTTGGGCGGAGAGAAGAGGGGCGGTCCTTCGTCACCAGCCTGGAGGCGGCTCTACCGGTGTGGGGTGTGGGCGCTCCGGTGCTTGGAGATGATTTCCTACAGCAGCGATGGGCTGGCAGGGGCATCCCACCCTTTCCCAGAGCTCAGAGTCTGCTCCACGTGTGGCCCCACAACATCTGCCCAAAATTAATAAGCAACCAGAGAAAGCCCCTCACAGGGTCACATGGCACAGACTGCATTCTGGGCAGAGACAAAGTTCTTTGGCACGGGTAGGGGTAAGACCACATCTTGGTGTTAAAAGCATATAGCCCGAGGCCACCAGGTGGTACAGTGGTTAAGACATTGGACTCCTATCTGGCTGACCACAGTTGAAGTCCTGGACTTGGTGGCTTGAAAATCACACTGGGCACATATGTGTGTGTGCCCAAAATCCTGAGAGGAGACTGGAAGAGAAGGGGTTGCGGCGTGGCCATCGCCCAAACCTAAAATAAATTAATTAATTAATAAATAAATAAGTAATTTAAAAGCATATGGCCCTTGGAGTCAACAGGTGTCATGTTACTTACGGAAGTGGATTTCCACGTGGCTGAACACAGTTTAAGCCCGAGCCCAGTCACTTGCAAATCATGTCAATTGTGGGTGCTTGCATGCCCAGAATCGCAAGAGGAGAATGAAGAAGGGATCCCAGAGGAGAACAGAGAGAAGACTGTGGAGTGGCCATCTCCCCTTGGGGGTGATTTCACATTTTCCCTCTCTCTGACTCTCCCCAGTGAGCACACACACTCTATGGCAAAAACCTAATTTTTTTTTTTTTTTTTAAAAAGGCATATGGCCCCACTTCAGCCATTTATTCATTCACTCATTCATTCATTCACTTGTCCAAAAACTATTTTTGAGGGCCCACCTGGTGGGCACCCTCAGCTTTGGCTAAGGATGAAACCCCAGGATAGACTGCAGTGAAGAGGACCCGGAGCGGTGGCCAGTGGGCTGTCTGACAAAGGCGAGTCATCGCCAGGAGTTCCATAGCCAAAGGCCCCATGGCTCTTGGGGAACTGCAGGGGCAGTTGGGTCCTGCTGATTCAGGGACACACAGAAGACACACATTTGCCAACGAGCTGGTAGTCTCACTAGCCAAAAGAAAGCCTTTTACGGTTTTAAACCACCTTTCTAGGAGACGAGCCTTGACCAACACCCAGCACCGCCCTGCCCCTCCACCACAGGGCCCTTCCTTCTGCTGGGCAGAGCCGCACCGTTCGCCACACCCCTCCCTCCGCATCCGCAGGGGCTGGGAAGTACCGTCCAGGCCTGTCTGCGGCAGGCTGCAGCCAGCCGGCTGATGCCGAGCGTGTCCTGGAGGCTGTCCATCGGGAAGCCAGCTGGACCAGCGGCAGGCACAGCCCCTAGCAGGAGCCACAGCCCCTGACGAGGGTGGCCGATGAGCCAGGGACCAGCGCTGCACATGGTCGCAGGACTGGATGCCAGGTCGGAGCGTCCACTCCCCTCCCTGCTCTCCACTCTCCTCCTCTCCACCTCCTCCCAGCCTCCAGCCAGAGGAGCGGAGTCCTCTGCCTTGTCTGGGCTCCCCTTTTGTGGAGTAACCCTGAGACCTGGAGTGAATGAACGACTTTGCAGGTGTCCATTCCCTGGTCCCTGGACTTGAATCCTCTCAGTCCATGACCCCTCTGGAAGAAGGCCTGCCCCATCTTCCTCCCATCCAGCCCACCTGCCTGGGACCCCGCTGCCCTGGCTCCCTCTGGCCGGCTCCTGCTCTGCTGTCTCCGCCTCTCGGAGCCCAGGTCGGTGTACATTCCACGCTGCGGCCTGGCAGCCTGGCGGCCTGGCGCGGTGGGGATTATAATTACTGTGTTAGCCCAGAGGCCTGAAGGAAGAGGGGGTGAGGGGGCTGGGCTGAGAATGAGGGAGAGGAAGGTTCTTTATTAAATGCAGATGTTTCTAAATCACTGTAATTAACTGGAATGGATACCACCAATCGCGGGCATAAAAGCGAAATGGGCTTTTGTTGGAACTGTTTGTCATGCATTGAAAAGGGTCACTGGAGAATGTACGGGAGATGCCCGCTCCTGTCTGTGCTTGCCTGGCAGACGCGTTCTTCGGGCACGTGTACGTGTGCTCATGTACACACACACCCTGCCCCCCTCACACTCACATATACACGCTCTGCACATACACACGCTCTTCATTCTGTCTGTCTGTCTCTCTCGCTCTCTCTCTCTCTCTCACACAAACACACACACACACACACACACACACACACATCACAGGGCTGGCCTGAGGAGGTCTTGGCTATAAAGGAGGAGTGGGGTGCCAGGAGCGCTGCTGTAGGAGATTCCAGGTCTCCCTCCTGGACAGCTTCCGCAGTGGCCCCGGGGGACTGTGGCCAGAGGCTGCATGGGCACCAGAGGCTTCTCAGCAGACACCCTCCAAGACCCACACTCAGCTCTCTGCCTCGGACCTCTGTGACCATGGGGCCATGTCCACAGAGACTTGCTGCACAACTCCTTACCCATGCCATTAAAAGGGCAGTGGGGGGGACGACCCACAGGTGGCATAGTAGTTAAGGCACTGGACTCCCACATGGCTGACTGTGGTTCAAGTCCTGGACCTGAAGGCTTTCTCTCTCTCTCTCTCTCTCTCTCTCTCTCTCTCTCTCTCTCTCTCTCTCAATCTCTCCCCTGCCCCCGGGTCAAATTCAAATAAATAAAGTTAAATAAATAAATTTTAAAAAGGCAGCAGGGACAGCCTGTGTGGTGTGGTTGGTAGCACAGGGTCCTTGGAGCTGGAAGCCACATAGTGACCACAGCTCTCGCCCCCGGCCCAGCTGGCCTGAAAACGAAGGGTGCAGCCCACATGCCCGGATCCTGGCAGGCTGGAGGACCGGAGGGAGGAGATCGCGATGTGGCCGAGCTCTCTGGAGAGCACCCCTCTCTCTTTTCTCGTACGTGCACTCTATCATAAAATTTTCCTTAAGTCAGGGGCAGATGTACCCTGTTTGGGGCCTGGCCTCCCTCTCTTCCCAGGGCTGTTGGCCTCTTTTCTCCTCGGGCACATTCCCTCCCAGGTTCAGGCCCCCCGGAAGCAGGCAGCGTCAGGCTGGGGGTGGGCTGAGGGGCTTGGAAAGGCTGCTCTGGCCAGAGGTCCCCTCTTGCCCCTCTTTCTGAAGCCTGTTCCCCAAATCCTTGGAAGACGGCAGAGCCCACAGCCGGCCCAGCTCAGGATGGAGAGGGAGAGCACAACCCGGCAGGAGAGAGGGCTGCAGCAGGCGGGGACTCCCTGAGTGCCTCCAGGCCCACGCATACCCACCCCCGCCCGAACTTGGCCCTACATGAAGGGACAAGTGGGGACCCAGTGTTGTTCCAGGGAACCAGCATGCGCTGGCAGCCAGAGGTTCTGCTGCTGAAAGGAGACAGACAAGGCTCTGCAGCCGACCTCCAGGTGCCATGAGATCGAGCCTGCCCAGAGAAGAATCGCTGAGCTGCATTAAAGGCCGAGGACCAGAGGAGCCAGCTGCCCCCTCTGCTTACAGCCGCCCCCTGCTGTAATATAGCAATCCTACCCAAATTAATCTACATGCATAATGTAATCCCTATAAAATTACAAGAGACGTTCTTCACAGATCTAGAAAAGACAATCATAGAATTTGTCTGGAATCATAAAAGACCCCATATTGACTGACCATCCAGGTCGTCTAGGTTTGCCAGCTCCCTCAGACTGCCACCCGCTAGTGGACTGTTACCCAGTGCTGCCCCTTCCCCATCTCCATAAGACCTCCTCTGGCATCTTTGCCCAAGGCGAACTCTTTCAGAGCAACTTACACGGACTGACCCTGACACTGGGACCTGCAGAACACACTCACTCTCCTGGAGCCAACGGACATCTCATCATTTCCCTTCACCCTGCTACTGGGTCCTGACTGCACACCCAGGGTCTGGCCCAGCCGAGGCCAGCTTTGCACATGCAGTACATTCCCTCCTCCCTCCTCCACCACCAGCCTCCAGAGTCCCCCACCCATCCTCACCCCATCCTACAGGCACAGCTAAGCTCTCCTGTGACTCTGCCTCTCCTCCTCTCCTGGCGTCTTGGGGTTCAGCTTATGGAAAAGGAAAGGGGCTCCGGGAGGAAAACGTGGGGGAGCCTCCCAGATTAGGGGTGAACAGGGCTGGCAATTGAGATGTTCCCAGGTTGCCCTACTGAAGCCAGAGACGGTCTTCAAGGGGAAGTGAGTCTGGACGCGGCCTGAGGCCTGGCACACACCAAACAGGCAGTCTCATCTCTCGGGCACCCAGCTCCTTTCTTTTTAACGTGGCCACGGGGGTGGGGTGGGGAAGACCAGGGGCAGCTCCCTGCTCCCCTCCCCTGGCACTCCCCTCCCCTCCCCAAGAGAAGAACTCCTTCTTTTGGGCAAGACCCTTCTGTGTGGGTTCTCCGGGCCAGCGGGTTTCAAATCTCATCCGAGACCGGCAATAAGAGACCTGTCACACCGTCTGAGCCCAGTCCACCCCCCGCCCCGTGCACACTTGTGTGTCCATGACAAATAGTCATGTCACTAAAGAGCTCACCCTCACACAGCTTGCACACTGGGATTTCCTAGCCTATCCCATTCTTCTATTTTTTTAAGAATTATTTATTTATTGAATTACATTTGTTATTATTTTTCATATAATCAGACACAGAGAGAGAGAGAAACAGGAAGCGAAAAAGCAAGCTGCCAGGTTTGGGACTCAAACCACGGTCAGCCATGTGGGACTCCAGCACCTTTAACCGCCACACCACCTGCTGGCCCCTATTCTTCTATTTTGTAATGTGATCTTTTCTGTTCTGTTTTGTTTCTAGTTGTCATAGTCTGGATTTCAGCCCCTGGGGGTGGGGGAACCCCTCCTGTGTCTGGGAAGACCACTGTTCACATGCTGTTAGCCAAGCCCCAGCAAAATCTTGTCATTCTTGCAGAAACCTTCCTATCTTGCTGGTGCCCATCCTTGCTCACAGCCCAGAGCGAGCCCCAGGACAGCACCCCGCCTTCGCTGTGACAGGCTACGCCTCCCTTCCTTCTCGCCTGCCCTCCTGATCGCCATTCCTGGCACCACTAAGCTCTGTCTTCCCCCTTCCTCACCATTTTCTCCTAGTTTTCTGGACTCTGAAAAACTTTTTGTTATTCAGAAACTATGACTTGATCTCTACCACCTTGACAGATGATGGAAAAGAAATCTTGCTTCTCTCTATGTAAAAAATCCATCTGCTTTGGGGCCGGCAGGTGGTATGGTGGTTAGGGGTGCTGGACCCCCACATGGCCAACCACGGTTCAAGTCTCAGACCTGGTGGCTTGCTTTCTCACTCTCTCTCTCTCTCTCTTTCTCTGTCCCTCTCTGGTCAAATTAAAAAATAGATAAATAAAGTTAAATAAAATAATTTTTTTTAAAAATCCAAAACTAACCAAGGATGTCAAAGACCTCTACAAGGAAAACAATGAAAACCTTGAAAAGGACACAAAAAAGTGGAAAGACATCCCATGTTCCTGGATTGGCAGAATTAATATAATCAAAATGGCAATCCTACCCAAATTAATCTACATGTTTAATGCAATCTCTATAAAATTACAAGAGATGTTCTTCACAGATCTAGAAAAGACAATCATAGAATTTGTCTGGAATCATAAAAGACCCCATATTGCCAAACCCATCCTGCACAAGAAGTGTGGAGTGGGTGGCATCTCACTTCCTGACCCCAAAATATATTACAAAATTGTGATAATCAAAATAGTATGGTATTGGCACAAAAACAGACATGAGGACCAATGGAACAGAGTAGAGACCCCAGAAATAAAGCCCAAAACATACAGCCAACTGATTTTTGACAAAGGGTACCTGTCAATCCAGTGGGAAAAGGAAAACCTCTTTAGCAAATGGTGTTGGAAAAACTGGATATCCACCTGCAGGAAGATGAATCTGAACCCCTATCTGTCACCATTAACAAAAATCAACTCAAAGTGGATCAAAGATCTAAACCTAAGACCACAAACTATAAAACTACTGGTGGGAAACTCTGGGAAACATTGGGGTAGGCAAAGACTTCTTAAGAAAGACCCCCAAAACACAGGCAGTAATCCCCAAAATAAACAGGTGGGATTACATCAGATTAAGGAGTTTATGCACAGCAAAGGACACCGTATTTACTGTGACTCAACAACCCTCAGAATGGGAGAGGATTTTTGTTAACTGTGCCTCAGATAAGGGACTGATAACCAGAATACACAGAGAACTCAAGAGGCTCACCCAGAAGAAAATGATTAACCCAATTAAAAGATGGGAAAATGAGCTGAATAAACAACTCTCTAAGGAAGACATACGAACAACCAAAAAGCATATAGAAAAATGCTCAACATCTCTCATCATAAGGGAGATGCAAATCAAAACCACAATGAGATACCACCTAACCCCTGTCAGAATAAGGAAGATTTAAAAAAAATAAAAATAAAAAGATAAGTGCTGGTGGGGATGTG
This sequence comes from Tupaia tana, assembly GCA_026018925.1. Taxonomy (NCBI): domain Eukaryota; kingdom Metazoa; phylum Chordata; class Mammalia; order Scandentia; family Tupaiidae; genus Tupaia; species Tupaia tana. The sequence goes on from JAKSZU010000011.1 coordinate 67,537,463, forward strand.
GTGAAAGGGGAACACTCCCACATTGTTGGTGGGAATGTAAATTGGTCCAGCCATGATGGAGAACAATATGGAGGTTCCTCAAAGACCTTCAAATAGAACTGCCACATGATCCAGCAATTCCACTCCTGGGTATCTACCCAAAGGACAGTTCTCGAGAACGCTCAGTTGGAAAAGCGCTTGCACAACTATATTTATTGCAGCACTTTTCATGATTGCTAAGACATGGCACCAACCCAAGTGTCCACAAACAGATGAATGGATTGAAAAAGTATGGCACATATACTCTGTGGAATATTACTCAGTCATAAAAAAACAAGGCCCTGGAATTTGATAGAAAGTAGACAAATATGGAAGATTTGTTGCTGAGTAGAACAAGTCAGGCTATGAAAGAGAGACATTGCATGTCTCCACTTAACATATACCAACTGTCCGCACTCTGTGGTAGAGACGGAAAGACTGGAGGACATAAAAGCATTAAAAATTGTTATGGACACTAGAGACAAAGTGGAAGGAGAGTGTGGGAGGAGAAGAGTGCAGGAACTGAAATTAGGGGAAAAAATGGAGAGAGAAGATATTTGTGGGACACAGGCACAGTTTGTTATCTGTTGATGAGGATGTGTACAGTACTCTCAACTGGACTGAGATGTGTATCACGCTGAGTGAAATCTCTTCATAATCTAAATGACGTAGAGCAACTGAACATATAAATAATAATGATAGTAATAATAATAATCCATCTGCATGTCTGCAGACTGCCTGCTATTAAACTGGTCTGCTCCTGGCTGGCAAAGAGATAGCCTCGATTTAGAAAATGGGTTTTGCAGACAAGAGAGGGGCCGAACATTTATTGTACAATTATTACATCATCCAGAGCTCTCCTTTGATTTCTAATTGTTGTTATCTTCCTAACTGCTCTCAAGAATCTTATTAATCTCAAGACCTTATTCCACCACTCCACCAGCAGACTCAGAGAACAAGGCTGGTGGGCAGCCGGGGGTGAGGAGGAAGGAGAACCCCCCGTGGCCTGAATAGAACCAAGTCAAGTTCTTCCTGCTGGGTGAAAGTTTCCCTGGGGAAGGTGATCAGAAGGCAGAACAGGTATCCAGGCAAAAACAGCGTATTTTGCAAAACAGACTTGAGCTCTTCTTTCCTAAGGGCTCCCACACATCTCTCCCAGCTGTAAATTTCCCAGCTAAAACCAAGGTGCTTAGTGTATTCTAGAACCAAAAATAGGAGGGATGGAGAGGAAGAAAAGGAGATAGAAATGAGAGGAGGAAAGGAGAGAAACAGTGCAAGAGAAAAAGGGAGGGAGACAAAGGGAAAAAATACCTTTAAATATATTTTCTCCACTTAGAAACAAACATTTTTCCACTTTCTAACCTTCCTGAAATGGAGGTGCATCTTAAAATCAATGTCAGAGGCGACCTGTCAGCTCACGGTGCATCTTACAATCAAGGTGGATTGAAATACGGGGAAAGCACGTCGCTCAAGGCCATCCCTGCGTTCCCAAGGTGAAGGTTACCTAGGACAGACTGAATTTTCCAGGTTTATTATCCAAAGGGCAGAACATACTCGTGACGGTTACCATCCTTTAACCACACTGGTTTATGTGGAAGGAAACTTGGGGGCCACAGTTTTATTTTTATATGCACAGTCGTATGTATCTGTTTTCAAATGCGTATGTTCCCAGCAAAATAATTTTTGGCAGTAGCAATTAACCTAATAAGCCACCTTTTCATCGTCCTGCATGTAGATTAACCACTTCAGAGAATGCTGGATAAACACAGGGCTTTGCATTCCGCACCTTCTGAGAGAAGGCTGTTATTTCAGATGCTGGGAGAACAATGGGGGTTGTTTTAACTGCACAATCCCAGTAATTAGAGAGAAGAGGCCCCTCAGGTAACTGCTGAGAAAGGTCCCTTAATTTGACCCTGTTTCACACAGTCCAATTTTCAATAAAATGAGACACTTCAGCATTGTCCCTTAGGAGATCCCCGCCGATTCCATAATCCCCAGATCTTCCTGGGGGTCCTCAGTCTAAAGTCCTCACTTCTGATCCGCTTGCATCAAACCAGCCTCCCTCTTCCTGCCTGGTATTTACCCGGGACGTTGCCATGACCCCCGCTCCAATGCCCTGTGGCAGTATCAGTCAGGGGCACCGCTCTCTTCCTCCCTCTGCGGGCACCGCCCTTATCATTATTTTTGATGGCCTGTTTGAGTAGGCTTGCTTTCTGACTGTCAGTGGAAACCCAAAGCGATATTTGATGGTTTATTCATTATTTACTTATTTATTTATTAAACAGTCTTTCTGTTGCAAATACGCTTTACCAGAAGCAGAAAAATATACTCCATCTCCTTACCCCAAACTCACCTGCCCGGCCCAATTTCAATATCCGACATGTAGTATTTAGGCTCGTGAATCCAAAATAGCCCAAATTCACTGTAATGTTTGTTCTCAGGCGCTTTAGGTTCTAGGTTGGCTTGTTTTTTGCTTTTTTTTTTTTTTTTTTTTTTTTTTAGAGAGAGATTTTTGCTACAGGGCACATGTGCTAGCCGGAAAGACAGAGAGACAGAAAGTGAGAAATCACCCCCAGAGGGGATGGCCACACCGCAATCCCTTCTCCTCCATTCTCCCTTCAGGATTTTGGGCATGCCCATACATGTACCCGGTGTGAGTTTCAAGCCACTGGATCCAGGACTCGAACAGCTATCAGCTACGTGGGAGTCCAGCTCCTTCACCACTACACCACCTGCTGGTCCCTCTAGGTTTGTTTTTGTTTGTTTGTTTCGAGAAATTTTTGCTTTAGGGTGTGTGCATTCATGGAGAGACAGAAAGCAGGAAATCACCCCCCAGGGGCCATGGACAGGCTACAGTCCCTTCTCGTCCATTCTCTTCTTGGGATTTTGAGCATGCACACACGTGCCTGGTGCAAGTCTCAAGCCACTGAGTCTGGGACTCGAACCGCAGTTGGCCACGTATAAATCCAGCACCTTAACCAGTATGCCACCTGCTGGCCCCTAGGTTTGTTTTTTATCCCCAGATTTTCCTCCTTGAAGTTTAATCTCCTGGCAACTCAGGATGGTGACAGTGACAGTCATCAAATGCAGCCTTCCTTCCTTCAGACGGAGCTCTCTTCCGATGGACCATAAGTGTTCCGCTCTGGTACCCAGGATATGCGGGCACTTCTGGGTAGCCCCTATGCCATCTTCAGTGCCTGCTGTTACATGCCAGCCTTTCCTACCCAGACTTCTTGGGTCTCTGAGTCTTGAGCACCAAGGAGCACATTGAGGTCCAGGCCCAGCTGCCGATCGGGCTACTGCACTCAGGTGAAGAGGCGGACAAAGAAAGACGTGACTGTCTCCCCATTCCCAGGGTCTGTCCCAGCATCGGTTGCTGGAAAACACTCTGAGCATCAACAAATGCCGAAGACATTTGCAACAGGACCTGTGCCCCACCCCTACGTTCTTGAAGGATGTGGGGTGAACCTCACTGAATTGGGGGAAATAAGTCTGCCCAAAGTAACCAAAATGCCACCTTCTGTGCTTCAGGCAAGACAGATAACCCAGGACAATGACACCATTTACCTCATGTTTACCAGATAGCCTTGAGTCAATATGCTCTCTGTGAGTAAAACTGGATTATTTCTTAATAAATGCAGAACAATGGTAGGGGCGGGGAACAATTTCAAAATACAGGCCCAGCCCTGTGACGAAGTGGGCAAACTGAGCGGCAGTGCTGGAAGCCACATGCCAGCTGTGGGTTCAGATCCCTGGTCACCAGGCACCTATGCATGTGCCCAGGATCCTGATGAGCTAGAGGGCTGGGGCAAGCAAGACGAGACTGTCGAGAGTTTCTCTCTCGTTCTCTCACTCGTGTGTGCATATGCACCTTCTTTCATGAATAAGATAAACTTTAAAAACTTAAAATGAAGCTGAAAGATAGTAAAAGGCATCTTTTGGGCTGAAAGAGTGGAAATCACTAATCCGCCGCAAATGTTTCTTCTGTGGAGAGGAGATAGAAGTTGCCCTCTCATAATAGAAGTCCCCCCCACCTGCCCTGCGCCCTCCTCACTGTATCTTGGGTAAACACTCCTGGTTGGGAAGATCGGAAGTGTGGGTTTTCTCCCAATCCCACCCTTCTCCCATGCCCTGAAACCTCCAGCTCTTTCTGAATCCCCTCCCCGGACAATGTCCTTGTCACGGGTGTGCCCATCCAGTTTACAACCAGAGCTCCAAAGCTCAGCTCTGTGCAGTCGTAAGCCACCCTCCAACCACTGCCCTATGCCCCTCCTCCTTTGCAAGGTTGGTGCTCATGGTCTAACTGCCCAGTCCAACACATGGAGTCAGATGCCTTCCCCTCCCAACCACCACTGCACGGAACCTGCTCTGGCAATGAGCCAGACTGCCAGACCCAACAAACACTGTCCAGTCCTATACATGACAGAGCATTGGCACCGTCTCTCTCTCTGTCTCTCTCTTGCAAGCATATGTGCCCTCTGACAATTAAGAATATGTAATTCCGTTTTTTTTTTTTTTTAACACAGGCACTTGCCAGGAAAGAAGGCGGAAAAGCGCCCCTCAGTGGGGTGTGGTCACATCACCATCCTTTCCTCCCATTTCCCCATCCCGTCAGAATTTAGTGCACACACACACACACACTCATATCCCTTTAGCTTTTCAAGCCACGAGGACCAGGATTTGAACAACCACGCAGGGACATTGACATTTAAACCACGACTGCAGTGGACAGCCATGTAGGCTATGACTCCCTATCCATAGTGCTTAACAGCTTAACCCTAAAATGCAATTGTTTTCTTTAAAAATTATTTATTTAATTATACTTATTCATTTATTTATTTTAATGTGACCAGAGAGAGAGAGAGAGAGGGAAAGTGAGAAAGTAAGCCGCCAGGTCCAGGATTTGAACTGTGATAAGCCATGTGGGAGTGTCCAGCGCCTTAATCATGACACCACCTGCTGGTTTCCAGATGTAATTATTAAATTAAAAAAAAAAAAAAAAACGGGTGCAAACTTGAGCTTATACTTCCCCAGTCCACCCGCCCTTGGCTCCGCAGAACTGCGGGAAGAGGGGCCACGTGGCTCGGTGTTCCGAATCCAACCGCTTCACCCAGGGAGCTGTAGCAGGCTCTCTGGTGATCCATTCATCGCAGAGACCTGGCTGCCCTCCTAAAATCCTCTTCCGGGGACAATTCCCCAGGTCTCACAGGGTGCCTAAGTGACAACTTTCTTCAGTAGGCTGGGATGATAACTCTTTCTTTGATCCACAGATGGTGATTAACGGAGTTCCAATAGGACAAGGTCCTCGTTTTATTCTCACCTTCATTATTTTAATCTCTCTCTGAATGACTGTCTAATGGATGTGTGTGGCTGTAAAATCCTGTGAATGGTGGGTGGGTGTCTATAAATCCCTCTAAAGCACAAGAGGTCCCTTCCGCTTGATTAAGGGGCTGCAGAGAGACTCTGATGAAAACTCTCCCAGCCTCCAGGCTCAGGAGGGTGACAAAAACCACAGAAGCATGCAGTAGACGGACTGTCCAGCAGCCCGTGGCCTCGGCTCTCCTGACAGCTTCAGAGTCATCGCATTAGTTACTCCCTGCAGGGAACGACAAGGAGCAAAGGTGACTTGGAGATGGTCAAGAATGCAAAGGTATGTGAGAAATTGTTGGGAAGTGGTCTATGTATTTGTTCAATCATTTAGCATTTTATTGAGCCAGTTGATTTGTGCCAGTCAATGTGCCAGGCCTCCAAATTGGATAAGTGGCATGGTCCCAGCCCTCCAGGACCTCACAGCCTCACTGTGGGAGTAAAGATCTACACCCCAATGACCCGTGATAGAAGTGCTATTAAGGTGACAGGAGCTACAGGGCCACCGCCCGGGTAGGGATGGCACCTGTGCCCTCCCTCTGCCGAAGGACCTTGTGCTTAGTTCAATGTCCTGTTGGTGCCCACTGATGTCCTTCCAACTCACTCCCTCCTTGCACAGAGTTAGTGAGTCCCTACTACGCGCCAGTCAGCCTCTGTGGCTTGGAAACGAAGTGGACCCAGACCCAGGGCAGAGAATAGTCAACAGCTGAGTGAAACATGCAGGAAGGCGGACGTGAGTAGGTGCCTTAGAGGAGAGCAGGGCTGGGTCCGCGTGACCAGTCAGCTGCGGAGTCTGCAAATCCCCAGGACCACCCACTATGCACCACGCTTTGTGCTCCTGGGCAGCTGTGCTGGTTAGTTTCCCGTGTCAGCTTGTCTTGGCTAAAGTATGATACCCAGTTATTTGGTCAAACACCAGTCTAGATGTTGCAGTGAAGATAGTTTTCAGATTTTTTTTTATTTGGATGCAATTAAAATTTACATCAGTGGACTTGAAGCAAAGTAGATTATCCTCTGTAATGTAGGTGGGCCTCATCCAATCAGCTGAGGACTTAAGAAAGACCAAAGTTCCCCCAAGAAGAAAGGAATTCTACCTCCAGACTCAGGACTGCAACACCAGCTGCCCTTGGGTCACCAGCGTGCTTGCTCCCCCTGTGAATGTCAGTCTTGCCAGCCCTCACCATCACAGAGCCAATGCCTTAAAATAAACCTTTCAGGGCCAGATGGTGTCGCAGTATAATACAACACTCTGCAAGGCCGACTCCGTGGGAGGGTTCCAGGTTCATGTCTGCAGACCTCCCTGAATGCGTGCTCATGACCCAGAGCTGGCCGAAGCTGGGCAGGGATTGATGTGTGCATGACCCCCGTGCTGGGGGTACTTTGCACAGTGCTTGACCACCTAGCCCTAAGTTGTAACTCTCTTCTTTCTCTCCTGTCTCTCTCCTCTCTCCCTCCTGTTGATTCTGTTTCTCTGGAGAACCCCACCTAGCAGGACAGAGCTGCAGGTGCGAACCTTGTCAGGCTCTCCTCCCTGCTCCCAACTTCCACCAGCTGCCAGAGCTGGGATGCAAAGAGGAGGGTGCTACTGAGTCTCGGATGCCTCTGAAAATCTCCCTCGTTGGAGTGAGAGCACTCCTGCCTGTGCTGACAGTGGCTGCAGGTTCCTTCTCGCCTCTTTCCAGGTCTCCATGTGTAGAAGCCCTGCACACTGCACCTTGCCCAAGCCTGCTCGCTGCTGGGGCGTTGCTGTGGAAGAGAGGCCTGCTTGCTTTCTGGCTGCTGTTGTATGTGAGTTGAACTCGACCCAGTGGTAAAAAGGCCCTTAAATCAAGCCCAATAAAATCCTTTGCACTGCTAATCCCTCCACTGTTTGACATTCTGCAGCCACCGCTGCTCACAGACCCTGCAAGGGCCAGAGGCTGACGAGTGGTGGGAGGTTGTTGCTGTAGCCGTTTGGATGACGTTTAACAAGGTCTTTAAGTGATAAGTGTGGGATTCTCCAAAGAGATCCTTGCTGAGATGTCAGACTCCGACACTTTTCTGTGTATGCTGAGACACGAATCATTGCTGCAGACCGCATTGACATGGAGGAACAAGCAGAGCGTCCACATCGAGGATGCCGATGAGGACCACCCGTGACACACCAAGGTCCAGTTGTGCTCAGGCAGTGCAGGGAAGTGTCCTGGCCTTTCAACATGGGTCTTTGCCTGGAGGAACCTGGGCTAGTCGTGCTGAGGTCCTGGAGAGCCGTTGGCGCCTGCTCGGTGGAGCTGGCCCCCAGCTGGGAGCCGTTGGGTGCAGGTCTCAACACCAGTCCTGGCAGCGTCTCCCCAGCCCAGCTCCTCTGCCGAGTTGGCCGCATCTCACCCTGGTGCCGCACAGATTCGGAGAAGGAAGCAGGGTGGTGAAGGGGCAGCAGGGAAACCGAGCCTGCCAAAGGCTTCCTGGCTCAGCAGAGAACACTGGCATGACCCCTCTCCCCAATGGGAACGTGCCGGTGCCATAGGTCAGTCACAGAGGCCACACGCGGACTTCCAGAGTAAGGACTCAGCATCCAGAAAGCCCAGAAAGGAGCTCCTGGGCGGCAGAGGCCCTCGAGGGCAACCGCAAAGCTGCTCTAGTTTGACTTTTTTCAAGAAAGCTGACCCATTTATCTTGCCTGCATTAAAATATGAAGACTAATGGAAATCAGATTTTCCCAAACAAATGGAGCAGTTACTAGAACCTGGTCTTCAGGGGTACATTGCAATTGTTAAATGGGTGGAAAAAGGCAAAGAGAGGCACTTTTTTAGAAGGTATTTGCAGCAAATAGGACCAACCCCTACCCATGCACAGTAGCTCATGGCCGTGAGCATCGCTGCAGCAGCTCCGAGCAGACAGGAGGACTTGGGCCCAACGTCCTCAATCCAGTCTGGAAGCTGGTTATGTAACTCAGGGCCAATTCATGTGATGAACAATATCCCTGCCATTGAAATGGTTTTTATAGTTTATTATAATAACAGGAACCATATATATATATATATTTTTTTTTTTTTGGAGAGGTTTTTGCTATAGGGTGTGTGTGCTTGCCAGAAAGACAGAGAGATAGAAAGTGAGAAATCAACCCCCGGGGGGGTGGCCATGCCGCAATCCCTTCTCCTCCATTCTCCTCTCAGGATCTTGGGCACGCGTGCACACGTGCCCGGCATGAGTTTAAGCCACTGGGTCTGGGACTTGAACCGCGGTCGACTACATGGGAGTCCAGTGACATAGCCGTTACACTAACTGCTGATCCCGTAACAGGAACCATTTTAATGTCAGAAGTTTCTTCTTCCCAGACAAAACATGTTTCTCTTTTACCCACAGAGTAATTCACGACTCACAGAGCATGTGCGGGTCTATGGTTTTGAAAACTATACTCTGATAGGAGTCTGGAAGGAAACCCTTTGAAATGTTCACACGGGTTTCCTAGAGGACTCGGACTTCTTTCCATCCTTCTGTTTTCCATAAGGAGCAGGTCTAGTTGGGAGGAATAAAATAAACAAAAATAAACAAGCAAGCTGTGGTCAGCCTGCGAGGATGGGGCGGGAACCTCATCACCTAGCCTCCCCTGTGCAGGGTCTGACAACCGCGGCAGCTGGACCCTGCCCTGGCTGGGCACCCAGGACTGTTTGGCAGACTCCAGACCACACTAGATGCAAAATGTGGAGGTTTGGCAACCTCTGAATTCCACCCGGTTCAAGTTTAGGTTTCTTTTTCTCCCACTTCTGGCCATAATTGTGCAGGTGCATGCGCACGCGCGCACACACACACACATACACACACACACACCAGAATCTACACAGGCCTTGTGGTGTTCAGTGTGAGCGACAGCCTGCAAGGAGCAGGTTTCCAGGGCACCTAGCACAGCCTCCTTAAAGGAAGATGGGTTCCTTTGGCAGATGTTCAGTCTGCCTTCTGTTCTCCGAGGGACACTGACCCTCGAACCCTTGTTGTAGAAGAGACACCTCGGCGTTCATTCCCGGAGTCATGCTTCCAAAATAAAGGCCAGATTCCAGAGGCGGCTTGGAGCACGGACACAGGTACTCCCCCTGAGCTTCTGCCTGTTGGTCTATAGGCAGGTTGGTCACCAGGCGCAGTGCACAGGAAGCCTACTGGCACTCCCAGAGCATCGCCTGCTTGAAATCTGGAGCTTGGTCAGCTGCAGTAAGTCAGTGAGTTGATCTCAGAGCCCCGTTCCTCTCATTACTTTTGTTTGTTTGTTTGAGAGAGAGAGAGAGATTTTTGTATTATGGCACAAGAAGCACTTGACAGAGAGACAGAAACAGAAAATGAGAAATCGAGACCAGCAGTTGATGTAATGGCTATGTCGCTGGACTCTCATGTAGTCGACCATGGTTTGAGTTCTGGACCCAGTGGCTTAAACTCACGCTGGGCATGTGTGTGTGCGTGCCCAAGATCCTGAGAGGAGCATGGAGGAGAAGGGATTGCGGCATGGCCATCCTCCCTGGGGGGTGATTTCTCACTTTCTGTCTCTCTGTCTCTCTGTCTTTCTGGCAAGTGCACGTGCCCTATAGTAAAAACCTCTCTAAAAAGAAAGAAAGGGAACCAGCAGTTAGCGTAATGGCTATGTCGCTGGACTCCCACGTAGTCGACCGCGGTTCGCGTCTCGGACCCGGTGGCTTACAACTCACGCCGGGCGCGTGTGCGTGCGTGCCCAAGATCCCGAGAGGAGAATGGAGGAGAAGGGATTGCGGCGTGACCATCCCCCCTGGGGGGTGATTTCTCGCTTTCTGTCTCTATGTCTCTCTCTGTCTGTCTGGCGAGCGCACGCGCCCTATAGCGAAAAACCTCTCCAAAAAAAAAAAAAAAAAAAAAAAAGAAAGAAAGAAAATAAAAAAGATAATTCTTAAAAAAAAGAAGAAGAAGAAGAAGAAGAAGAAATCATCCCCCATGGTGGGTGGTGGCCATGCCACAATCACTTCTCCTCTATTCTCCTTTCAAGATTTTGGGCCCACACGCACATGGCCCCAGTGAGTTTCAAGTCACCAGATCTGGGACTCTAACCAAGGTCAACAATATGGGAGTCCAGTGCCTTAACCACTACACCACCTGCTGGCACCCCCTCTAGTTATGTAACCTGTCCATTTTAGCCAGCACTTCAGCTGAGCGTCTGAGGCCAGATATGCCAACTGACTTTAACACGTACGGACCCCTGACCCTGGAGTGCCGGCCCTCCTCACTCTGCCGATATGCACATCCCCTCCAGTTTCTCTTGAAGCCTCCCCTGCCACCGCAGTAATGCCTGGAACAAAGGACATCAATTCATCCAACAAATATTTACTGAACACCTGCCACACACCACACACTAGGCCACAGCAGTGAACCAATCGGACATGGTGCTGCTCGTGCAGAATGAGTTGGATGCGTAATAAAAGGCCAGAAGGAAGCCCGAGGAGTTAGAGCCCCGGCTGGAACACAGCCGGATCCGTGCCTAAGGTCACGACATTTGGGATATAAAGGGAGGAAATACCACTTTCTAGGTTGAAAATGGGTTGAGGCTCTCTTGGATTCACATTAATAACAGACTGAGAGTGATGTAAGATTTGTTTCCTCAAACATTATCAAAGACCGACTACCGTGTGAGTGTTAACCAGCCCTCAAGCCCTGCTGCCTGCTCCTGACACCGTCATTCACCTGGGCTTATATCCGAAGTCACTCTGACATCCCAGTTCCTGCCCACAGTCTCCTGCCCTCCGATTAGTAGCCAAGTTTATGTCTTTCTCTAAAATGTCTTCTATTTGTGCCCCAGTCATGAAATTCCCAAAAGACCACCAAGGAGCCGATTCTGATGCAAGCACACAAAGGTCGTTTTAATTCGGGCTCAAGCCAGGACTCTATTGTCACTGACACAGCAGATCAGAGTCGAGAGCCCTGGTGTTAGTTGGGCTGCGTTTTTATTTGGCTGTTTGTGGAGGGAGGTCTAGGGGTGCTGAGGAATGCACTCAGGCGACTATACATTGGCTGTAGATTTCAAAAAGCAGAGTTGTCTTTTACTGATTGGCAAGAAAGTTACTTCAGGTCTCTGGTATTTCCTTTGTTTTTTATCATTGGCCAGCCCCAGTGGGGTGATGGTCTTATGACCTTCTCCTACGTGATCAGCTCGCCTCCTTGAAATGGCGCCGATTCTCAGCAAGGTGGGTTTAGCAAAATGGAGTCGCCCCGTAAAAAAATGGAGTCCTTCAGAATCTTTCCTCATGGCTACCCCTGTCTGTCCACATTACTAACATCTGTTATTCCTTCCTGCACAGGCATTAAACACATTATTGCCGGTGCCACAACAGAGTAATGTTCAGAAGAGCAAGTATGGGGGGCAGCAGATGGTGGAGCAGTTACGTCACTGGACTCCACGTCGTCAACTGCGGTTTGAGCCCCAGACCTGGCGGCTTACAACTCATGCCAGGCATGTGTGCGTGCATGCCCAAAATCCTGAGAGGAGAATGGAAGAGAAGGGATTGTGACATAGTCATCCGCCCAGGGAGTGATTTCTTGCTTTCTGTCTCTTCGTCTCTGTCTCTCTGGCAGGAGCACGCACTTTATAGCAAATCTCTCTCTCTAGAAAGAAAAAAATAGAGCAAATATGGAACTACATCAGTGGGAGAGACTAGTGCTCATATGGAAATGGGAATGAGAAAGCTGAAAGAATGAATGAGTGGGTGACTGACCTGGTTTGGACTGTCACGTGACCCCTGCTCTGCTCCATCCTACAGCCATGCTGCTCTAGTATGCATCTCCCAGTACAGCTTTGCTCATGTTGTCCCCAAGCCCCAAACTTTCAACATCCCTGCTACAGTAGATTCTTAGCCTGGAGGCTCCCCTGGTCTCAACTTACCTTTCGAGTTTTATTTCCTTCTAACTCTCTAGGAATAGCCTGAAAGTTATTCTGCTGCTGTGTGTGTTTGGTGTGACTAGAAAATTCGTCCCCAATCTGAAGTCGAAGTCTTCCCCGTTGGAGAGAGCTGAAGTGCATAGGGTGATGGGAAGTGGTGTGGAAGAGCCAGATTCTCATCCCCTAAAGCAGGAAACATAATGTTAAAATAGAACAATCAGGAAGGAAGAGTATACTGCAGAGTTATTTAAAAACGTTAAGGCCAATGGCAGAAGACACAGCTAAAGGACTTCAAAGGGGTCGCCTCTGGGTAGAACCGAGAGGGGGAGGGGCAGAGCATGCGCTTGGGCTTTTCTGTTTGTTTTGCTCCATTTCAAGACTAGTGTATTATCGCCTTTTAAAACTATGTAAGTGAGGATTGGCTTGCCTTTTCAAACTGTTGTGAATGCATACAATATAGCAAGATAAAAATCTAAATAAGAACATTTTTAATGTTAAATGAATTTGTGTGTGTAAAGTGCAAAGTGTAAGGTCTGGCATGCAATAAGCGAAGAATAAGAGGTTACTGCTGCTTTTGTCTTTCCTCCAAGCCCTGGCACAGCCAGGCACGGTGGGGAGGGGACCAAGGCCGGGTGGGGAGGGGAGGTGTGCTTCTTCACCTTAGGGGTGCTTATCTCCTCTTCCTACACCATCCTGCCTATCTATGGGATGTTCATCTCCCTAAGATGGTTTCTCTTTGGAAGTTCGTATGGACAGACTTTGCAAAGGTTTTCTACACGTCTCAGGGTGACAGCTGCTATAACAAACACCGCCCAAACCCTCAAAGGCTTCACCTAACCAAGTTCATTTTTCACTCATGTAATGTCCCTGTTTTGTGTGTGTGTGTGTGTGTGTGTGTGTGTGTGTTTAAAGAATGATTTATTTAGGGACCAACAGATGACATAGTGGTTGTGTTGCTGGATTCCCTCACATAGTCGACCACAGTTTGAGTCCTGGACCCAGCGGCTTAAAACTTACGCCGGGTCCGTGTGTGTGCGTGCCCAAAATCCCAAGAAGTCAATGAAGGAGAATGGATTGTGGTGTGACCGTCTCCCCTGAAGGATGATTTCTCTGTCTCTCCAGTGAGCACACCTGTAGCCCTATAGCAAAAATCTCTCTTTAAAAAAAAGAATTATTTATTTATTTCTACTTATTTATTATTATTACTACTATTATTCAATTTGCTACAGGGCATGTGCACTCACCAGAGAGAGACAAAGAGAGAGAGGGAAAGTGAGAAAGCAAGCCACCAGGTTTGGGACTCAAACTGAGGGCCACCATGTGGGAATCCAGTACCTCAACCACAATGCCACCTGCTAGTCCTGTCCCTGGTTTTTAAAAGATTTTTCTCCTCTTGATGTTTTAGGGACACAGACCCTTTTTATTCTTTTTTTAAAAATAATTATTTTTATTTAATTTTATTCGTTGTTATTATTTTCTATTTTATTTTTTTGAAGTTGACCAGAGAGACAGTGAGAGAGAAGTAAAGTGAGAAAGCAAGCTGCCAGGTCCAGAGTCCAGCGACCTCAACCGCCACGCCACCTGCTGCACCCAGACCCTTTTTATTCTGAGGCTCTTCCATACCCAGATAGGATGAGAAGGAGCCAGAGGAGAAGGCACAGCTGCTTCTCAGCTGCCTCCATGCAGAAGTAAATCCCATCACTCTGCTCACACTCCAGTATCGGAGTCAGTCACATGGCGCTGCCTAGGTAACAGAGGGGTTCCGGGAAATGTAGTCCCTAGGACAGCCTCTTATCAATGGAAACGCACACTGTGGAAAAGCGGTATGGACTTCCGCCATCTCTGCCCAGTCACATGTACCACCTATGAAACCACGTCCAAAGTCTTCACTCAGCCCAAGGGCTCATCAGCTTATCCACTGTCTGGTTTCTGCCTCCCAAGAGAAAACGCTTATGGTCCCATCACCAGATCCTGCCACCATCTCTCCCACATGGTTCTGTACACTCAGTGAACACATTCCATCCACCTAAATATGGTGGCATTTTTCAAGAACAAATGCCATCTCCTCACCGGACGCTCTTTCATTTCTACAGCCAACCACTGACCGAGCCACTTGATACAGCCTAGTTGTTCCCCCAGATTCGCGTGTTGAGACTTGGTTGTACTGTGAAGGGGTTAAGTAAAAACATCATCCCTTCATGGTGCCCCAGGGTGGGGCCTTGGAGTGTAATAAGGTCATGAGGACATGGCCCCTATGATTGAGTTCTGCTGGGGTTATTAGAGGGGACAGGGGATCAGAGAGACAGGTCTTGCCCTCCACCATGTTGCAGCCTCACCGGAGATTGGTTTCTAGACCTTGGGCCTCCAAACCGCGAGCTGGATAAAATTCTGTTCTTAGGGATCACTCAGGGCCTGGTATTTCTACTAGCAACACAGTAGCGGACTAAGGCACCACCAAAACTGAATTTCTGAATCACAGAACTGAGAGTTGGATGAAACCTGAGCAATATGGTTCAATCCCATTGGTGTGAGGAAGGGGAAATGAGACCCAGGAAGCCTAAGGGAATCCCCAGAACATGGCTCTCACGGCCAACCTGTGTCCCCCCACTCGCCAACAATTCAGCAAGAAACTCAGAGATCACGACGGCTCAAGATCTGAATTCTGTGGCACCATGGACTGGCATCGTATGGTGCTGGGACCTCCCGGCGTGGACATCTCGGGGTAGGTCTGTCATAGCTGGCATCCAGGACTACCCGGTGAGCTCCACCTGGAGGTCCTCACTCCCTCTCACACGGTGCCAGGGCTGGTCGATGTGACCAGTAGCTGGTGGCAGAAGACAGGACGCGGCTTCTTGTGTTGGACTTAAAGGAGTTTGGCTTCTGCCACGGCCCCCCCACTTTCTTGTATTCTTGCTTTGGGAGTAGTCGTGCTAAGAGCCCCGTGGGGCACTCCGTGTGGTAGGAGTCTGAAACTCCTGACGGGAGGGCAAAGCCACCTGAGTGAGCTTGTGGCCGCCCTGCCAGCCCTGCCACCCCTCAGAGATCACAGACCCAGCTGACAGGTAACTGCACCCACAGGACAGACCCGCCTGGCCTGGGCTCCTGACTCTCAGGGCTGTACTGCGAGCATGTTCGCTGTTTTGGTCGATAACTGTTGGAATCACTTGTTTCTCAGCAACAGGTAACTAAAACCGCCATTTTCACTGTCTACTCGCAGTCGAGTAAGTGAAGGAGGAGAAGATGGGCAACTACAAAGATTTTAAAAAATGATAAAGATTTGGGCTCTACAGAGACCTCAGAAAATACCTGTCGTAAATGTCAAACGTTCTGGTATTTCTTCTGTATGCTGTCTTAAGTCCCAGAATAATTGGTAAGCTACTAAGGAAAAAAATGAAAAGAGGAAGGAGGAGGAAGGGAGGAGGAGGTAGAAGGAAAGAGGAATAGAGGGAGGCCATGCACTCCCTAAAGCCGTCTTGAATTCTGTATCCCCGTGGGGCTTTTCCGGATCCATCCCTCACATCTACTATCTAGGCGTGATTTCTCCTGCAGCACTTTGACATTCATTTTCTTATGACATTCATCATAGTTTATCTTAATGCATTCATTCAACGAGAAATATTGATTGAGCACGCAATGCCAGCTCTGTCCCCGTGTTTAAGATGCATCAGTGAACAAAATGGGACCATCTTGTACCGGCGCAGCTTCCAGAAAGCAACAAGCACGACCCAAAGCAAATTGTTTATCGGGAAAGGCGATAAAAGTTATGGAAAAAAGAAAAAAAAGCAAAACAGGAAAGTAAAATCATTCCCCTCTGTACTGTGCCCTCACTTGAGGGTCAGCGACTCCGGAAGAGGCCCGACTAGTCTGGGAGGTCTGCAGTACTCTGTCTGTGCCGTATGCTCCCAAATATGCTTTCTGTCAATGCCAGGATGCAGGAACTAGCCCTGGGATGAGATGTTCGCGCAAACAGCAAACCCAGGAGTCACTGACTGGTGACAGAAATCCCTACACATAGTTTATCACCAGCTCTATCTAGCCTTGAGACCACGGAGACGGTCCCTGGGTGAGGGCCCCCGAACAAACTGTGCAAACGAGCCACTATACCTCTCTCTGGTGCACCAACTGCCCGCTGGGCAGGGCTGAATCGAGGAGATCGCATTGCCCCAAGGTAACCTGCCTGGTATCCCCGGGCTGCTTTAAGTACCCGAGATCCCTGCAGAGGTGACGCCCACATCGCGACGTCATTAGTCACCATAGATTTCCTACCCAGATGCCTCCAGAGAGTTTCTTACCCGAGCTTCATAGAAACAGGCCCGATGGACAGACAATGCTATGCAGTGCCCAGGTGCTGACAAGGCTGCTTCCCAGACATCAAAAGCAGTCCTGTATGATTCAGACCCAAAGAAGCCAAGGCAAACCAAACATGACTTCCGATCTAGGTATGTGATGCTGGAAATGTGTTTTATTCATTGGCAAAGATACAAGATGTATGTTTTCCTATTAGGTTTAATATGGTGCAGACAGTTTTTAAAAAGTACTATTAATATAGAATACAACAATCATTTGTATTCAGTCACTACTGAGTCTCAAAAGATCTGGAAATGGAATTTTAGACCTAAAAGAAATCTTAAGTCGCTTTTGTTTTCACCAAAGTAATGAAAACCGCTGGCTATACTGGGGCCGGCTGGTGGCATGATGGTTAAGGTGCTGGATCCCACAGGTTCAAGCCCTGGACTGGTGGCTTGAAAAGTCATGCCAGTGTTGGGAACCAGCAGTTAGTGTAATGGCTATGTCGCTGGACTCCCACGTAGTTGATTGCGGTTCGCGTCCCGGACCCGGTGGCTTAAAACTCACACCGGGTGCGTGTGTGTGCGTGCCCAAGATCCCGAGAAGATAATGGAGGAGAAGGGATTGTGGCGTGACCATCCCCCCTGGGGGGTGATTTCTTGTTTTCTGTCTCTGTCTGTCTGTCTGGCGAGCGCACGCGCCCTATAGCGAAAACCTCTCCAAAAAAAAATAAATAAATAAAATAAAATAAAATAAAAAAAAAAGTCATGCCAGTGTGTGTGTGTGTGTGTGTGTGTGTGTGTGACCAAAATTCAATGAGGAGAATGGAGAAAAAGAAACTGTGGTGTGGCCGCAACTCCCCCCCCCCCCAGAATACACCAGGGGGCGATTTCTCAACATTCTCCCTCTGTTTCCTCTGTGAATGATGTGCCCTATAGCAAATTAAGCAAACAAGCAAAAAAACAATAACAAAAAAAGCAAAACCTGTGCTGGCTGTTTGGAGCACTGTTTAAGAGAAGCCAGATCCTTGGGGCCAGCAAATGGCAGGGTGGTTTAGTTGACCATGGTTCAAGTCGGACCTGGCAGCTTGTTTTCTTGCTTTCTCTGTCTGTCTCTGTCTCTCTGTCTCTCTCTCTTTCGTCAAATTAAAAATAATAACAACAGAGACAGCAAATGGCGTAATGGCTACCTCGTCACTGGACTCCCATGTAGTCAACCATGGTTCAAGTCCTGGACCTGGTGGCTTAAACTCGTGCCAGGCACGTGTGCATGCGTGCCCAAGATCCCGAGAGGAGAATGGAGGAGAAGGGATTGCTGCGTGACCATCCCCCTGGGGGTTGATTTCTCGCTTTCTGTCTCTCTGTCTCTCTTTGTCTGTCTGGCTAGCGCACGCGCCCTATAGCAAAAACCTCTCAAAAAAAAAAAAAAAAAAAAAAAAAAAAAAAAAAAAACCTCTCCCAAAAAAAAATAAATAAATAAAATAACAACAAATGGGATTAAACAAATAAATGATTCTAGAAAAAAAAAAAAAAAAAGAAGCAGCAGCAGCCAGATTCCAGCCAAGTGACTGATCACCCTGAAACATGTGAGACACACATAGGTGTTCAGGATCCCGTGGGCCGAGAACTGGAGGAAGAGGACTGTGTACAACCAGACCCCGCAGAGGGTGCTGTCTCGCTCACTCATGCACAAGCACACGTACATAGAGGGAAACACAAATGTCTAAGAACAAAACAAACGAATGAAATGTTTTCTTGGCTTCGCATTTTCCTGGCGTCACATCCCCTCTTCTGTGGCTGTATCAGGGTACGGGACTGCTGTGACAAGCGTCGCACACTGGGCACCAACAGCACACGTGTTTGTCTCCCGTTTGGAGGTTGTAAGTCCCAGATCACGGTGTGTGCAGGGATGGTCCTTTCTGAGGCCCCGAGTGGGACCTGTCCAGCTTTCCTTAAGTTCCGGTGGTTTGCTAGAGATCTGCAGTATTCCTGGGTCTGCATGCATCCGCCCAGTCTCTCTAGGTCACATGGTCTCCTCTCTGGGTGTGCACCTCTGTGTTCAGACGTCCCTTTTTATCAGGGTCCCCGTCACTGGATTAGGTCCCCTGGTGACCTCACTTAGCTTAGTATATCTGCAAAGAGCCCATTCCAACCAAGAGCACACGTGGCCAGACTTGGACACAGTGCCAGGGTGTTTCAGCTCTTACCGCCTGGAGCTCACTGTCACGCTGCTGACTACCCGCCTCTCCCTCAAACCCATTCTTCTATTGGCCTCTTCAGCGTCACTAGGGCATCTATGAGCGTCAGCATCTAGGCTGGCCCTGCTCAGGCCCCTTTAGGATGTTCCTATGGCCCTGGTGTTTCACCGGCCCCAGGGCTCTACTCTGCCTTTAGGATGAAGTACAAAATTCCTTAAAGTGGGAACCAGCAGTTAGCGTAATGGCTGTGTCGCTGGACTCCCACATAGTTGACCACGGTTCGCGTCCGGGACCTGGTGACTTAAAACTCACGCCGGGCGCGTGTGCGTGCGTGCCCAGGATCCCGAGAGGAGAATGGAGAAGGGATTGTGGCGTGACCATCCCCCCTGGGGGGGGTAGTTTTTCGCTTTCTGTCTCTATGTCTCTGTCTGTCTGTCTGTCTGGCGAGCGCACGCGCCCTATAGCGAAAAAAAAAAAAATTCCTTAAAGTGACATGAACTACTCCTTGCATCCTGGCCCCACTCACCTTTCCGTTCCCCTTTCCCCTGAGCTATTGTCGCCTCGGGACATGGGGCAGCCCCTGGAGGTATCACACTGCTCTCCTCTGCTCACAGGGCTGCCTGCTCTTCCTTCAAGGCCCTTCCAGCAGCTTCTGACCATACTGCTCCCCTTGCGTCCCTCGTGACTCAGTCAGAGGCCCTCTGGGAAGGCTTCCTAAGCCCAGAGTCAGACCCACCTGCGACCTTTCCTCCTGCCTCCTTCTGCACCTTGCATGGATGGTCATCCTATCTCAGCTCTGGCTGGCAGCTTTAAATGCCCCACAGCGGGCCCAGGAATACGTGTCAGTATTCAAGGGCTATCTCCAACTCAGTGAGGAGGATGCAAGGCCAGAGGCCGGGAAAATTGCTTAAGGTCAAACAGCTGAGTTGAAACTCACCCTCACTCGTATTTAAGGTCTTCTCTATTCCAATATAATTCTCAGTGTAGGGGAGGATGAGCACATCTCGGGGAGCTGATCAGACATGGCTTCCCAAACCTTGCTTGGACCCACATCAAATCTGCATTTTGAACTCGCTATCAGATAGAAACTTTGAGGGCCCCTGCCCTCCTCCAAGCTGTCTGCCTGAAAGCCCTTTGAAGGCGTATCACATTTTTTAAGGGCCAAATCATTTGACAGTTCTTTTCTACTGGCCAGCAGCAGGGAGAACTGAGCCCACCTTTGTTATTTTCATTGAAAATCAGTCATTTCCTGGAGCCTTGAAACTTTTCTCTTTAAGAGTTCACCATTAGGATGCAAATTATCCTTGTAGAATCAACTGAGATGGAAGGACGGTGGTGGGGACTAGGTGAGGCAGCCTGGCAGCAGTGTGTGGTAGGAGTGGCTGGGAGTGGAGTGGAGCTAAATGTCACACCCACAGAGCCCCCGCCAAAGGTCCTCTGTACTAATTTTTGAATTGAACTAGAATTTGTTCCTAATGCTTTTTACCTACCTGATCCCAGATCAATCTCCTAGATTTTTCACAAAATATATCTGGGCCTATTACATATCAGAGTTTGGTCTATTTTTTTTTATTATTATTATTATTGTTGCTTTTTTTTTTTTAATTGCCAGAGAAAGGAGTGAGAGAAAAGCACTTCTCCCAGTGGGGCATGGGAGAGGTGCTTCCCTACTCCCCTTTCCTGTCGGGATTTGGGGCATACATACGTGCGCACGCACACACTTGACCCAAGTTTCTTGCTTGCTTTCTTACACCGTAGTGCCCAGAACTGGCCAACTTCACTTGAGCTCTGTCCAGCTCTTGAACAGGACACTATTGTAGTGGAGATTATATATTTTTAACTAATGATTCTACACAACACACACACACACACACACATGTACATACACACACATATATATATACACACATACATACACACACATATATACACACACACACACACACATATGCATATATATTAGTTTTGTTATAGGGCATGTGTGCTTACCAGAGAGAGACAGAGACAGAGACAGAGACGGGGAAGGTGATGAGAAAGCACCCCCAGAGGGGAGGACCATGCAACAATTCCTTCTCCATTCTCCTCTCAGAATTTTGGGCATGTATGCACATGCGCCACACATGATTTCCAAGCCGCTGGGTCCAGAACTCCAGCCACATCATCAGCCACGTGGGATCCAGCCACCTTAACCACCACACCACCGGCTGGCCTTAAAAGTAGAATTTTAACTTGAGCTTGTACCAGTTGGGTCTTCTCCATCTGTTCTTAATTGATTGTTTAACTTAAGAACAACATTTACCATTTAATCCTCTTAAGTGTAACTTTGTTGGCTTGCCATTTTTAATAGATTATTAACTTGTTATTAGCCTTAGTTAGGAGCTGGTGGTGGCAGGGCTGAAAAGAGCCCGACAGACCCTGAATGTGAACTGACCTATGTTATGACTTTACCTGGAGTCCTTACTCAAGGATTTATTTGGTCCAAACAGCCACAACGAAGTCACACAGCTCTACAAACCAGATTCCCGGCCACCGTGTACCTCAGTCTTTCTGGGTCAACTGATTTCAAATATCCTTTCTATGCCTCAGGTCCACATACCAGGAGTCTGACTTTGGCTTCAGCAAATACAGTTGGTTTAGCTCTGCTTTGTCTCAAGTCTTAAGTCTTTACAGTTTAAGATAAGGTGAGGGCAGCAGGTGGCGAGGTGGTTAAGGCGCCGGACTCCCTGTGGATGTCGGTGGTTCAAGTCTTGGACCTGGTGGCTTGCTTTCTCATTTCCTTCTCTCTTTCTCTCACTGTCTCTCTCTTATGAATCCATGAATCTTATTTATTAGCAAATAATAAATAAATAAATAAATAAGATGGGAAACAACTATTTTGCCTGGATAAGTTGAGGGAGGGGGATAACAAAGAGAGCCAGACAGAGAGGAATTGAGAGGTTACGGTCACACACCCGACTTCACGGACGAATACTCCATGATGGAATTCTGGCTCAAATCTCCAAAAATAAAGTTCCGCTTGTTACCTTCATTGGTCTACCCTTGCACCCTAGTTTTCACTGATGTGAAAGTCCACTTGGTGGCTAGTGCATTTATTGTGTACTGTCACCTGAAGCATGTGATACTGCTGCCTTTGAGAAACAGAATGTACAGGTTCTCTGCAGTTAAGAATTAAATTAATGTAAATAAAATGTTGAATAGAAAAGGCAAAAGTCTCTGTGTCAGCTCATCTGCCTTCAGATCCTTCTCAGTGATGTGGGTTTTCCGGAGGGGAAACACACAACAGGCATTTGAAGATGACTTTAGGCAGTGGTTTGTGAATCTCACTACCGGAGGGCTTAAAATACGGCAGTAAGAAGAAAGTGTAGGGCGCTCATGGGACCCTGAAGGGAACCGAGATCGAGATCCGGGAATTTGCTGTGTCCCTTTCATCCACAGACTTTCAAAGCATGACACTTGGCAGCAACAAAATTGCATTATTAAAATACTAGTGTGCTATTTTCTCCTCTTCAACGCGGGGACACGTCTTCAGTGAACGACCTCTTCCACCACCATCACCACCAGCTTTCAAGCAGCACCGCTGGAAGTCCACCGCATGACCAGGAAAGCAAGGCTGCTTCTCCGACCTTTCGTGGAAATGGAGAAAATGCTTGGTTTCAAAATCTCAAGGCTTGAATCGAAAGTTAAAGTGCACATTGCGCCTGACCGTACCTACCATTAAGGAATAATGCATATCGAAGAGGACCCGCGGAATGGAGGATTACGAGGAGTTACCGAGTACCGAGAAGGAACCGTGGGGTGTGTAGAAGCCAGAACGCCCGGGTTCGGCGCCGACAGGCTTTTGTGAGCTGGGGGTGGGGTGTTTGCAATCCGCGTTAAGGGATGTCTCTCCAGGGGGCTGTTTCGCAGCAAGGCTTGTTTGGCTCGCAGTGGGGCGCTCCCCGGGGAGCTGCTGCGCAAGGGGCGGGCCGGGAGGCGCGCGGTGAGGAGGATGCTCCTGGGCCCCGGCCGGCGCATGTACGTGTGTGTGCACGGTGGGGAGTGCAGGGCGTGTGCACGGCACCCGAGGTACGCGCGCCAGTGCAGACGCCAGGCACCGCTGCATAGAGGGCCAGCGCCGCCGGGCGAAAATACCGCGCAAAGCCTGGGCACCTCGGTGCGCTGCCGGGAGAACTGAGTGGACGAGAGGACCAGGATATGCACCCCTCCAGCGAACTCGCTAATGTGGAGCCACAGCGCTCAGAAGCAGGAAGGCAAACCGCGACCGCCAAGGACGCCGCAAAGGCCTCGACGCACTCCCGGGGAAAGGAACAACCTCCAGAGACCGGCGCGCATCCGAGTTGCGAGGAGCGCGCGCAGCTCGCACCCCAGCGCGCTCCCAGCGCAGTCTGGGGAACCACAGCGCTGGCGGGTATTAAGGGGAGCGGGGAAGGCGTGGCTTGACAGAGGCGAGCCAATGAGCCGGGGAGGGGCGCTCGGGGGCGGGGCCGCGGCGCAGGACGCCGATTGGCCAGCTCGCCCTCCGGTATGCATATGCAGTGGAGTCACGTGCCAGGGGCCGGGACGACTTCCTGTTGGAGGCCAGCGCGGGGCGGGGAAGGGGGCGCGAGCGCCCCGTCTGGCTGGAGCGGGGGGAGGGGGGTTCTTGTCAGTTAGAGCAACAAGATGGCCGCGGTGGCAGCTCCGCACCTCAGCGCGACGGCCCCGGGAGCCGCAGCCGCTGCCGCCCGCCCTGCTGCCGCGCAGCCCTGAGCGCCATCCGGGCCGCCCCCGCCGCCCCCTGACAGGGCCGTCCCCGCACCCGCCGCGCTCCCGCCTTCGCCGCCGCCGCGGGCCCGCCCGAGCCGGAGGCGGAGGGAGCGGAGCGGCCCCGCGCCCAGCCGCCGCAGCCGCCGCCGCCTCGGACCCGGGCCGCGCCGGAGCCGCGTCCCGCCAGCCGGGCGCTAGGAGGAGGGCGCGTCGCGGCGTCGCCGGGGCTGGACCTGGACCTGCCGGGACGCGCCGCCGCCCACCCGCCCGCGCCGCCGCTGCTGCTGCCGCCGCCCGCGCCGGGACCTGAGCCCGCGGCGCCGGCGCTGAGCGGGCCCCCGCCGCGCGAGCTTCCCCGAGGACCCCGAGGGCCCCGGGCAGTCGTGCGAGCCGCCGCCTCCAGGCCCGCGCCCGCCGAGCCCCGCCGAGCCGCCGCCGGGGACGGAGCCCAGGTGAGCGCGACTGCCCGCTCGCTCCCGGCCGCCGGCGCCGCCGCAACTTTGCCGGGAGGTTCGCGGCCCTTTGTTCGGCCGAGCCGAGCCGGAGCGCGAGATGGCCCGGCAGCGCATCCGCGGCGCCTGGCCCCGGGCTGGCCGAGGAGGAGGGGTGCCAGCGGGAGAGCGGCCCCGGCGCCGGGGACGTGTGTGTGTGCGTGCGTGCGCGTGCGAGAGGTGTGCAAACGCCGGAGTGTGCATCCCAGGCAGACGTGATTGGAATGGAGGGTTCTGTTCCCCCCCCGTTTTTTTTAAACTAACGCAGAGGATGCAATTGGGTTCTCTGAACGGTGCCCCGCACGTTCGCGTTTCTGCTGGCATGCGTGAATCCCAAGTGTTGCAGGGTTAGGACCCCGTGTCGTCGTTTGGGGGGAAACCCAGGGCGTGCTCGTGGGCGAGCAGGAAAGGACCCCTGGCGTCCTGCGGTCTGAAATCAGGTGCATTTCCAGGGGTGTTGCGGACTGCGGAGTAATGCGCCGGAGGAAACCAGCCCGCAGCGTCTGCCCTGCTACCAGATAGCGTAACCAGCGCCGCCGCCGCAGCTTAGCGAGGCTTCCTGTGCACCTTCACCTACGGGGTGGGAGTTAATGAAGTCGGTGGTTGCCGTTGGAACGTGCAGAGGCGGCTAGGGCTTCCCGGGGCGGTGGGTGGCGGAGCAGCCGTCGGCGCTCGGTCTCGCGGCCCAGGAGCCCGCGGGATGAAGGGTGGCCGCCGGCGGGGCCGCGGGGTCGAGCCTGCAAGCTTCTGCGTTCGAAGGCGTTTGACGGCGTTGGCGAGTCGGTGCGCAGTTGGCGGAGCTGCCTCGAGCCCTTGCCCCTGCCGATCGGAACGTCCATTTGAGTGGTCGGCTCGGCTGCTTCTCGGCCTGAACTGCGGATTCGGAACCCAAAATGGTGCTCTGTGGGTGTCCAGCTCAGCGTCCTGAAGGAGCTCCGAGTTGGAGCCTTGTGAGCGGCCCACGCCATTGTGCTGCCGAGGCTCCTTCACCTTGGCCAGGATAGGCGGTCGGTGTAGGGCTGCCGCCGTGAACTTGCGCATCTCCTGTCGCCTGACCCTTCTAAGGCTTGTAGCAGGTTATTTCCGACGCTCAGAGCGGATAACGCTGTGGGCGAGCCCAGGCGTGGAGGCGGCTTGAGTGACTTCAGAGGGCAGTGCTGGCCAGTCCGACCGCGTAGGGGTGCTGACAGTTACTCGTAAACCTCAGATTTCCTTCAGGATGTGTGCGAGAATTCCTGATAAAACTTCGCCCCAGGCCGGATGGCCCAGAGGGGCACCTTGAAGACATTTACATTATTCCAGAATAACAGAAGTGGGGTGGTCTGGGGGCACGTCAGGGTCGCACCCCTGGGATGGTCTGGGGACATGTTCAGGGTCACACCGGTGGGATGGTCTAGGGACACGTCCGACCGGGTCTCACCCGTGGGATGGTCTGGGGGCACTTTCTGGGTCACACCCCTGGGAGGCTTGCAGAAGAGAAGGATGCAAAATGAAGTTTTAAAAATGACTAGTTCACTTATATTATCAGAATTTCATTGTTTGTGTTAATTTTGTTGTTCAGAACAGTAATAGTCTGAATTGTTGGAACTTTGTTTATTTACCTTTTCTGACAGGTTTTGCTTTTGCCTGATGTTTTAACATTTGTACATGTATGAGAATAGAGGTCCTGAGAACCTGATTCTCTTCCACACAGTGGGTCAGGAGAAAATGATCGCTTAGAAAATGGTGACAGTAAAGATACTGTGTATACACCTTCAGACTGGCTTTATCAGACAGACCTGATTTTAAACGCCTGAGTTTTTAACTCTCTTTACTTCTAAGCTGCCTGTCCAAACCAAAGACCTTACTATTACCTCAAGTTTTACTGTTAAAATGTGAAATTCAGTAAGGTTGACAGTGACAGTCATAAGGCTTAACCTTAACAGTTTCATTTTGGATTCTGGCAAATACTTGTGATCTGGAATACTGGCATGGATAAACATTTTAGGTTTCCTGTATCAGCTGGACTTGCTTAACACCTTAGCGAGGGCTATTTTGTAACAGGTGTATGTGTATACCTAGGTTACTCGGGAATTTTGGATTAAATCGGTGTCATTAGACTGCTGCTGATGAAAGGAAGTGGGACGGACTGTTTGACTTAACTTGCAGTGATTAAGGAAATGTCACGTGGGAAATACAGAAAACTTTACATGACAGCATCTCACCGCTGCTGCCACCACCTTTTTGTTAAACAGCCGGCTTCACGGAGATGAACTTGTGCTTTCCAAATGCTGTCCTCTGGCTCACGTCCAAAATGCAGCCAGAGGTCAAGCTGGGAGTAGTCAGACTTTCAGACGAGAGCTTTCACTTGGAAAGAAACGGGAGGCAGAAGCCCTGCGGTAGGGCTGCGAATGGGCTGTTTGCTGTACCTGCCCAAGCCCAGGCCAAGCCCAGGCCAGAGAGATGCGGTCCTGATTGTCAACTGACTGTGGCCCCGGGAAAGTGATGCTAACCTCATGTTTTAAAAAGATGCCTCATGGAAGTTAGATTGGAGTTTATAGAGTTGTCTTTGGCATCGTGTAAGTGCCCTAAAACCATTTAAAGTTGAAGAGCCTTTTTTTTTTTAAGAGGTTTTTGCTATAGGGTGCGTGTGCTCGCTGGAAAGACAGAGAGAGACAGAGAGATAGAAAGCGAGAAATCACCCCCCGGGGGGATGGCCACGCCACAATCCCTGCTCCTTTATTCTCCTCTCAGGATCTTGGGTACACACACGCGCCTGGCGTGAGTTTAAGCCACCGGGTCCGGGACTCAAACCACGATCAACTACATGGGAGTCCAGCGACATAGCCATTACACTAACTGCTGGTCCCTGAAGAGCCATTTTAAAGATGGGTATGTGTGTGTCTTTTTTACCTTCCCCAGTGATCCATGACATGGCACGTTTAGCATGGCTTATAGGCTGAGTTGTGTCACCCTAAGTTCATATATGGACGCCTCATTCTTCAATGTGAGGGGAGAGAGAGAGATTGCATGCTTATGCTTAAGACGACTGTTTACCACTCTGTTAGGGTTTGTTGTGTAAAGGTGATTTTAAAGGAGATTTTTATGAGATACAAAGAAAATAGATTGGCTGTAGTCTGAAGCTGTTTCACGGATCAGAATAGCATAGGGGACAGTTCAAATTCGGGGATGGAGCAGGCAAGGATGACTTGGCCAGGGGGAAGGCAGGGGAAATGGAATACACGTGGGGACAGGCCTCTGGACGGCTTTGGAGCTGGTAGCAGGGTACCTTGAGGGAGCAGGAGGCTAAACCCTGAACTGCAGGGCATGGAAGCTTCTAGGCAGGCAAGGAGAACCAAGTCATTTTGTTTTTGTTTGACCTGTTTTGTTTTTCTTTGATTGAAATTGTTTTGGTCTCTACCTTCTGATTTTGAGACAGCCCAATGGGTTTTTACCTTTCATTCAAGCTTTATTTCAGAAGATCTTCCCAGTGTTGTAGACTAGCAGTAGAGAAGTCCAAGACAGTGTTGGTGACGCACTATGACACCTGATTCCACAGTGACTGTATTTTAGTGGTTTAGTTAAAGTACTTAATATCTTTTTTTTTTTTTTCCTTTTTTTAGAGAGGTTTTTCACTTTCGGGCGCATGCGCTTACCAAGAAAGACAGAGAGACAGAGACAGAAAGCGAAAAATCACCCCTCAGGGGCGATGGCCACGCCGCAATCCCTTCTCCTCCATTCTCCTCTTGGGATCTTGGGCATGCACGCGCACGCGCCCAGCGTGAGTTTAAGCCACCGGGTCTGGGACTTGTACCGCGGTCAACTACATGGGAGTCCAGTGACATAGCCGTTACACTAACTGCTGGTCCCAAGTACTTAACATCTTAATGACTTTGGGTGAAGATACTATAGATTTTTGAGTAGGGAGAGCAGGGTATTGAATGAGAATTGATCAATAATTATTGGAGTAGATTTGCAGATTTCATAGCTTTATGCCAGTCTAGTTATGCCTATCTAAATTTTTGCAAATTATCTTTTAAATAAGTATGTAGTCATGAAGAGTGTTCTTTATAAAATAATAAAAAATAAGCTTTATTTAAATA
Organism: Tupaia tana; assembly: GCA_026018925.1. Taxonomy (NCBI): domain Eukaryota; kingdom Metazoa; phylum Chordata; class Mammalia; order Scandentia; family Tupaiidae; genus Tupaia; species Tupaia tana. Next base: position 67,565,519 of record JAKSZU010000011.1, read on the forward strand.
GATGTAATTGTGTAAAGATGTTTCCATGTACAAATTTTCAGCTTACACACATTTCAAGAATATAATTACTTAAAAATATAGAGGTTACTTGTCAGAAATAACTATCATCTTGGGGAGAGAGTGTATATGTGGTGTTTAAAACAAATGTGGAGGACCAGCAGCTGGCATAGCGGTTACATCACTGGATTTCCAGGTAGTTGACCATGGTTTGAATCCCAGACCCAGCAGCTTAAAACTCACAGCAGGCACCTGTGCCCAAGATCCCAAGAGGAGAATGGAGGAGAAGGCGTTGTGTAGGCATTTCCCCTGAGGGATGGTCATGTTCTGACTCTCTGGCGAACACATGTATCCTATCGCAAAAATCTCTCTTAAAAAACAAACAAGCAACAAGAAACAAGACATGTGGGACCAGCAGGTATGATGGTTAAGATGCTGGGCTTCCACATGGCCGACTGTGGTTTTAGTCCCAGACCTGGTGGCTTGCTTTCTCACTTTCCCTCTTTCTCTCTCTCTTTGGTGAGCGCATGTGCCCTCTTACAAAAATTTTTCAAAGAATTATTTGTTTAATTACATTTGTAATCATTATTATTATTATTTTTTAATTTGACTGGAGAGAGAGAGAAAGGGAAAGTGAGAAAGCAAGCTGCCAGGTCCGAGACTTGAACCACAGTCGGCCATGTGGGACTCCAGCGCCTTTAACCACCATGCCACCTGCCGACACCCCCCTAGCAAATTTAAAAAAGTAATAATAATAATAAACATGGCCGACTGTGGTTCAAGTCTCGGACCTGGCAGCTTCCTTTCTCATTTTCCCTATCATGAATTTGAACAAGATGCAAACTTATTTCATGAAAAATAGAATACATACATACATATACATTTCTATATCTATATCTATATATATATATTTAATCCTCCAACTGCAATGTAACAAGATTGTACATGTTGAAAATGTCAAAAGTCCATACCCTTTGTGCCACTTTTGAAGTTTTGCTAAAAAGGAGTTCTCTTCTTGGCCTCAGATGTCTTCAGAGAATGAAGACGCTCTTGCAGGGATGCAGAGCTGTTTGTTAAGAATGCGCTCCTCCTCTGTAGGCCTCAGAAGACAGTAGAGCTGTGCGCAGAGCCGGACAATCTGGGCATCCAGCCATAAAGCGTCACTGCTGTAGCACAGAGTCGTTCGCACTCTCCTGAGCCTTCATGGCTGCAAACCACACAGGAGGAATGGCCTTGGGAAAGCAGCCTTCTCTGCTGTTTTGAGCTCTTAATAGTCTCGGTGGCTCTCTGAGTTTCAGCTATGCATTGAGGCTTTGGTTTTCTAAGATACAGAGTGATTAAGCACTGGCAAGAAAGTAGCTTCTTAAATATATGCCTTTCACAAGCCAGTGGATTTGCTCTAGGAAGCAAGGAGTATTGAGTTGTCCATACCACCATCTCCATCTTTATATGTCGCTGTTCCTAGTTGAAGGGTGATCTGTCCAAAGACATGCATGATCACATGTATGATCATACAACACACATGGCCCAAGGAGTCATCTGGAACCTTGTCTTCCAGAGAGAGTTCCTGGGACGGTTTGGTCTGAAGTGGCTAGCTTTCTGCTTTACTTTCTTATACCTCTTTTTTTGGGGGGGAGAGGTTTTTGCTATAGGGTGTGTGCGCTCGCCAGACAGACAGAGACAGAGAGACAGAAAGCGAGAAATCACCCCCCAGGGGGGATGGCCACGCAGCAATCCCTTCTCCTCCATTCTCCTCTCGGGATCTTGGGCACACATGCACCTGGCGTGACTTTTAAGCCACCGGGTCCAGGACGCAAGCCATAGTCGACTGCATGGGAATCCAGCGACTTAGCCATTACGCTAACTGCTGGTCCCACTTTCTTATACATCTTTCTGATACCACAGCTTTTAATTTTTTTCCACAAAATATGAAAATAAAATAGTGTACAAGTATGTCAGCCGACCATCATAAGCTTATGGTATTTTCTACGGCACACAGTCCATTAGTTTAAATCTGAATGATCCCCTGATCCTCCCTTTAGAAGGCAAATACCTGGGCAGCTCTTCCCAATCTCAGGACACTCTCTATTTTCCTTCTTTAGACCATGTTAGAAATGAACATTCTTTTCTGTCTTTGTAACATCCTTTTCTGTTTTTTTTTTTTTTTTTTTTTTTTTTTTTTTTTTTTTTTTTGAGAGGTTTTTGCTATAGGGCACATGCGCTCGCCAGACAGACAGAGACAGAGAGACAGAAAGCAAGAAATCACCCCCCAGGGGGGATGGCCATGCCGCAATCCCTTCTCCTCCATTCTCCTCTTGGGATCTTGGGCACGCATGCACATGCACCCAGAGTTGAGTTTAAGCCACTGGGTCCGGGACTCGAACCACAGTACCACAGTCGACTATATGGGAGCCCAGCAACATAGTCATTATGCCAACTGCTGGTGTCTCTCTCTCTCTCTCTTTTTAATAATTATTTTACTTGACTTTATTTATTTTAATTTGACCAGCGAGGAACAGAGTGAGAGAGAGAGAAAGTGAGAAAGCAAGCCGCAAGGTCTGGGACTCAAACTGTAATTGACCATGTAGGAGTCCAGCACCCTTAACCACCATGCCACCTGCTGGCCCTCAAGCTGGCCCCCAAGAATAAGATCTTTTAAAACTAGGGGTCAGCAAGTGGCATGATGGTTAGGGGCGCTGGACTCCCACATGGCCGACCGTGGTTCATATCCTGGACCTGGTGGCTTGCTTTCTCATTTTCCCTCTCTCTCTGTCCCTCTGTGGTCAAATTTAAATGGATAAATAAAGTTAAATAAAAAGAATCCTTAAAAAAAAGATCTCTTAACACTAAAATCAGCTGATTAGTTTGAACCTGGCAAAGGTATTGTTGACTTTTTATTCCCACAGATCATTTCTTTTTAATACTCTTTTTAAAAGAATTATTTTATTAAATTTTATTTATTATCATTATTTTTTAATTTGACCAGAGAGAGAGAGAAGTGAGAAAGCACGCCACCAGGTTTGGGACTCAAACTGCAGCCAGCCACGTGGTAGTCCAGCTCCTTTAACCACTGTGCCACCTGCCAGCGCCTTAATTACTCTCTTTAATAAGCAGGGATAGCCTAAGTTAAAATAGCAGTCGGGAATTATGCTGAGATCTGAAATCGGGAAATGGCAGCGAGGCGCAGTGGGCCGCCCTCCCAACCACTCTTGCTGTGAGATGTCAACAACGGAGTTGGTCAGAAATTCCAGGGGAGGGGCTTCCAGAATGTCCCCACAGATCACACTGTTTTCCCACAGCACATATGAAATATGAAATGCCAAGGCACAGTGGGAGGAAGAGTGTGTAGGGAGGGAAGTAACAGCCTTTGTTTTTCAGGAGGCTGTGCTTCAGACCAAGTTTTCCTTTTGTTTTGGTAGGGAGGCCTGGTAAGGAAAGGAGGTGCGCACTGTGTGGGGCGAGCGCTTGGAGTTAACAGTGGGGATGGTGGGGCAGAGGCGGGGGCAGTGAGAAGGCGCCTCTCAGGTAACCAGTGTCCGTGTAAAAGTACGTCACCTGCAGATAGGTCCTACTAACAACTGAGCATTTACTGTGTGACTAATGTGCCAGGGACATGAGTTATCTTATTAATATTTAATCCTAGACTTCCACCCAGTGGCTGCTTTTACTGCTCCCATTTTACAGATGAGCAAACAGGCAACAGAACAGGAAGCCATTGCTCCAAGGTCCTGCAGCTTGTAGGAGAAGCCAGAATTGAAACTCAGACAGTATATGTCAAGGCCCTCTGGCATGGCAGTAGCTTGGATTATTTTCATCATTTCTTCATTAGTCTGCCCTCTTCTGTTCTGTGTCCCACTGACCCATCTGCTCACAGTTACTTCCTGAGTGCTTTCTGAGCACTTCACGTGTATTCTGGTCCATTCCTCCACAGCAGCTTGTAACGTCCACATTGTCACTGTGCATGTTTTGGAGATGAGAAAGCCAGGCTGACGGTTGGCTAGTGGTAGAGCACACGTGGAGATCCTTCCGTGCTGGAACCCGAGCACTAAATGGCACACTGTGCTGCCTTCGAAAGACCAGTTCTCGGGGGCCAGCAGGTGGCGTGATGGTTAAAGGTACTGGACTCCCACATGGCTGACCATGGTTCAAGTCCCATACCTGGCAGTTCACCTTCTCACTTTCCCTCCCTCTCTCTCTCTCTCTCTTTCTCACCCACTCACTCACTCTCACTCATACTGTCACTCTGTCCCTCTGTGGTCAAATTTAAATAAATAAATAAATAAATAAAAAATAAAAAAAATTTTTTTGGAGAGATTTTTACTATAGGGCGTGTGTACTCACCAGACAGACAGAGACAGAAAAACATAAAGAGAGAAATCACCTCCCAGGGGGATGGCCACGCCGCAATCCCTTCTCTATTCTCCTCTTGGGATCTTGGGCATGCATGCACACGCGCCCAGCATGAGTTTAAGCCACCAGGTTCGGGACTTGAACCACGGTCGGCTACATGGGAGTCCAGTGACATAGCCATTATGCCAACTGCTGGTCCCAATAAAATAATTCTTTTTTTTTTTTTTTTTTTAAAGATCTCACATATTTATTACTGAACTAACCTACCAATGCAGAACTTAGAGACAAAGTGAAGCATCATTTTTTCCCAGTAAAAACAAGTGTTCAGTCAGTGGTGACCATTTTCAGCTCGATGTGGCAAGACCATAGTGACCTTGGTACAGCATAAATACATGGCCCATATCCTATCCAGTTCCTCAGAGACCCAGCTTGGCCCTTCTCCAGTGTCTCCTCTTGGAGCTGTATCTGATTTTATTACCAGTTTTCATTCTAATCCACTGGGGAATAGGACGATTTTGCTTTTGCTTTTTGGCCAGAAACCACTTGATTCTGAAAGTCTTGTGAGAAGACATGGCGAAGAGCCGAGTGGACCACAGATACCACCATGGCAGAGAAAGGAAGAGCCCAATAAAATAATCCTTAAAAGAAAGAATGACCGACCAGGTCTGGTCACGTTCTGTCTGCTCTGCGCAGAAGTGCCATGTCGTCTTTGTGCAGAGGCCACGCAGTGAAGGAGAGCGACATCTCTGCCCCGGCACTGCCGGCTGGCGATACAGAGGAGGCGCCAGCACGCTCCAAAGAGAGAGGGCAGTAAGCATTACGAAGGTGTTGGGAGGAACCAGCAGGCAAAATAATGTGAAATGATTGTGTGGGTTGTTGGAAGAAATGAGTTCTAAGAGGTTAAGCATGTAGTACTTGGTGCCCTTCCTGGAATCCAGAAAGGCTTTAGCAGTAAAGAAACAAATATTAGAATGTTTGGTTAAATACAGTGCATCTTTAGATGCTGGTCAGAGAGATGACACGGAAGATAGCAGTTTTGGGCGAGTTTATTGTGTGTGGTCGTGTTCTGGGGTAGAGATTTGACTCACGGCGTAAATCTCAAGTACCTAACGAGCCATACAGTACAGAGTTCTGCTGTTAATTACGGTGAATACTCTCAATGAAATCGAATTTTTTTAGTACCATGTCTATAAAAGATTCTTAATGTAGACTTTATGTACCAGTTTCAGATACATTGTAAACTTTATGGATGGGGAGTATTGACCAGAAGAAAGAAAAAAAAGCCTCCAATGTTTCAAGGAAACATAAGATCAGATTAAAATAGAAATGGTGTAACAGTCTTATCTTAGTAGTTATGTTCAAATAACTAGAACTTTTTTTTTTAAATGGGCACATATAGGAATGGGTGGTTCCTATTCCTTGAGACCCTAGTAATGCCAGTAAGTTCCCCTACAAAATCATGAAGAAATAATGTGACGTTTCTTATGGACTTTAAAATTTTAGGTATGATCAATAAATTGCAAAATAATTCTTGCTTTGTCTTCCACAGATTTGATAATGATCTTCAGATAGTAGCGCCCTGGAAAATGGGTGTTATAACTAATGGGATCATTCTGACCAAGCCAGAATGCCTGGTTAGCATATAGTAAATTTATCCTTCTTGTCTCTAGAAGGGAGGCCTCTAAAAAAAAAAGATTATTTTTTTTTCCTCTAAGGTTTTTTTGTTTGTTTGTTTTTGTTTTTTGCCATAGAGCACTTGTGCTCAGGAGAAGAGAAGATGAGAGAGACAATGAGAGAGAAAGTGAGAAATTACCTCCCAGGGGAGATGGCCATGCCTCATCTCTTCTCTGTTCTCCTGGGATTTTGGGTATGCATGCACGCGTGCCCAGTATGATTTTCAAGTCACCAGATCTGGTACTCGAATCATGGTCAGCCAGGTGGGAGTCTAGCACCTATGCCACTTGCTGGCCCCTGGAAAAAAGATTTTAAAAGGATATTGTCAAGGTTCTTTTTCTTGAAATCAATTTATATTGACTCATAATTTACTCCTTTAGCAAAAATTTTAGTTGTAGTTGTTTAAGTAGTTTACACACATGTCTGTTTAACCTTATATGGCAAAATTCTGATTAGGTAGATGCTAAGGCCCAAGGAAATGTTTTTATTTTAAAAATCTGGGAAGGAATGAATATCTTGTTTTAATAATGTGAACAATTTAAGGATGCTATAATTTTAGTAAACATATATGGAATAAAGCTAGCCCTAACATATCCATGTTATCACATGTCCGATTATCTGGAGACCGAGACCTGCAATTCTTGAATGTGTCCCATAAGTTAATCTGTTAGTGGTATCGTTAGCACATCAGTGAGTCACAGGTGTGATGTGCTGTCATGTGATAAAATTTATTCGATTTGTGATTTTCCAACTAAATCTTAAATGAGTGATTGAGAAATCAGCCTACTTTAGGAGCACTTTTAAGAGTGGGGGGACCAGCAGTTGGCATAATGGCTTTGTCACTAGACTCCCACGTAGTTGACTGCGGTTCGAGTCACAGACCCGGTGGCTTAAACTCATGCCGGGTGAGTGTGCGTGCGTGCCCAAGATCCCGAGAGGCGAATGGAGGAGAAGGGATTGTGGCATGGCCATCTCCCCTGGGGGCTGATTTCTCGCTTTTTGTCTCTCTGTCTCTCTCTTTCTGGTGAGCTTATGCACCCTATAGCAAAAACCTCTCAAGGAAAAAAAAAAAAAAAAGTTCTCACTGGGGCCAGCAGGTGGCATGGTGGTTGAGGCAGCTGGACTTCCACATGGCTGACCACAGTGGTTCAAGTCCTGGATCTGGCAGCTTACTTTCTCACTTTCCTTCTCTCTTGCTGTGTCTCTCTCTTAAACTTTAAAAACATAAAATATAAAAAATAATGACAAATTAAATTTAAAAACGTTCTCACTAGTTTCTTCTCCTTTTTATTTATATTCCTCGTAGCCTTCTCCCTCCCCCCTTTTTTTCTTTGCTTTCCTGAAACTGCACTTCAAAGTGGGAGTAAGGGCATGACTTGAGGCAAGAGGGCCAACAATCTACTCCTCTTCAGTCTTCGTGTTGTCCTGTTGCTAAGGCTGTTAGTGCTGAAAATGTTGACCCACAGCAGATGAAAGGGTTCCAGACTTCACGGGAGCACCAGGAGGGGTTGCCCATCGCGTCCAGTGCAGAGCGCCTAAGTGTCATCTCCTTCATTGCCCCCAAGGGATGAGGAAACAGGCGCCTCGCCACTGTCAGGCCCACCTGATTTCAGTGACTGTGCTGGGTTGCAGCGCCTCATTCAGACTGACCACGGGAGAGTTCGGGAGGCCCGAAGTTTGATCTATGGTATCTGATCAATTTTTTATCAAATGTTGCATATGTCAACAATGGGTTGGAAGTTAGACAAAAACCCAAATAGTATCATCTTGAACTCTTAAAATATATTAAGAGGAAACTAACTTTAAAGTGCTTGTAAGAAATGTGGCTGACCACAGTTCAAGTCCCGGACCTGGCAGCTTGCTTTCTCACTTTCCTTCTCTCTCTCTCTGTCTCTCTGTGGTCAACTTCAAAAAATAAATAATGACACTGAATAAAGTTAAATAAAATAGTTCATGTGTGTGTGTGTGTGTGTGTGTGTGTATATATCATTATATACATATAAATATGTATATATACACACACATATATATATTGTTTCTATTTGAAAAACCTAATATGAAAGTTACTTTCCCCTGATTTATTTTAAAAATTATTTAATTTTATTAATCATCATTACTATTGCTTTTAATTTGACCAGAGAGAGAGAGAGAGAGAGAGAGTGAGAAGGCAAGCCGTCAGGGCCAGGACCCACACTGTAGTCGGCCATGTGGGAGTCCAGCACCCCAGCCACCGCACCGCCTCTGGCCCCTTTTTCCTGAATTCTCACCATGACATCTAGAATGCAGCGTAGCCAGGAGTGTGCTTCTGAGACAAACATGGGCCTCATGGGTTATTTATTTTTCCTGCCACAGCAGCAGGTATTTTGTTTTTAGTTGTTTGTTGGAGTATTATTTGAAAATTAGCATTACTGGAAAATGTAAGCCCACTTAAAGGGATTGTAGGTTTGATCCAAATTATAAAAATGGGAAGACGGGTCTGTAAAACTCTGTGTCACCTTGAAACTAGAATGCTTCTGTTAATAGAGTAGGGAAACTAGAAGTGAGCAGTCTTTGATATAGAAGAGCCTATGAATAGGTGATAACCGTTTTTCCTTTATCTAATTCAGCTACTTCCTATTCATTCTCACATCTCTGTTGGAAAGCAATTTTCCTCACTTGACCCATTTTTCTGTATTATATCTTCTGGTACTTCGCAAAAAGTTGATGGAATGGAGTGTTGTAAATTCTTAAAGACTTACAAGGCGGTTCAGGCACCAGGTTGGGGATAAGCGTAGTGTGCTCCAAGCATACAGTGATGTCAATTTTGCTTCTTTGTCTTGATCTCCTCGTTTTCAGAAGAGATCCATGTGTTAAATGACTAAGATTGGTACGGAGGCAAATGGGTATAGGAAAAAATCTGGGAGGGAGTGCATATCTTGTTTTAAGAACATGAACAGTATAAGGATGCTATAATTTTAATAAACATATATGGAATAAAGCTAACCCTAACATATCCGTGTTATCAAATGTCTGATTATCTGGAGACCGAGACCTGCAACTCTTGAATGTACACCAAAAGTTAATCTGTTAGTGGTATCATTAACACAGTATGAGTCACAGGTGTGACGTGCTGGCATGTGATAACATTTACACCTCTGGCTTATAGAATGCTTGGGTTGGCTTCTGTCCTTGGCACATTGAACCCTAAATTCCCTAAGATGTCTAGCATCCAGTGTCCCCTTAGGAAACCTTCCCTGACTCCACGTAGTTCTCCACTGCTTTGGCGGGCCTCCGGCGCTGTGATCTCACACACACCCACGGCGCCTGCACTTCCTGTCCCCCTCCTGGATTGCTCTCCAGACACAGCGATTGCACATCCAGCTGCGGCTCCTCACCTCTGTGCGTCTGTTTACTGGGCATTTTCACTTAGTCAGAACGGAGCTGTTCTACTCTTTTTTCCTTTCCATCGTCCATGTGAGAAAGAGGCAGAAGGAGAGAGGGTCCTCACGCTGCAGTCCATCCCTGTCACAGCCTCCACCAGACCAGATCCCGGCCTGTGCATACACACCCAGCATGTACAGAGAGCCCCTGGGGGGCAGACCCAGGACCTTCCATGTGGGACCAGATCACAGAGGCTGTTCCGGGGCTGCCACCTGAGCTCCGGTTCTCGTCCCTCATCCTGTCTGCTTGCAGTCCTCCCACCTACTGAGAGCACTGCCATCCTCTGGCTGCTCTAATCAGAAACTTTGGAAAGAGTTGCCTTCGTGACTAGTGGTTAAGGCAGCTGGATCCCATATGGCCAACTGGGCAGTTCAAGTCCAAGACCTAGCAAGCAACTTGAGGCACACTCTGGGTGTGTATACCAAAATCCTGAAAGGAAGGCAGAGAGACGGAACTGCAGCATGACCACTTCCCATAGGGGACCCTTTCTTCTCTCCCTCTCTGTGTCTCTGTGTCTCTGTCTCGCTGGTGAGCACATGCACTCTAGTAAAACAAGGAAACTTTGGAGACTCCTTGACTCTCCTCTCTCTGTTCATGTATGGTCCATCAGACATTAAATGAGATTTCTGAATAACCTCTAAGTCAACAAAAAGATTGCAAGGGAAAATCGGAAAATATTTTGAACTGAACAAAAGAAAAGAAACCAGAACATATCAACGTTCATGTAATGAAGCTAAACCTATTAGGACAGAAAGTTACAGCTTTAAATGTCTACATTAGAAAAGGAGAAAAATTTCAAATCAGTAATGGAAGCTTCCACCTTATGAACTCAAACAGTGAAGAATAAACTAAACCTATAGTAAGCAATGACAAAAGGAAATGTAGAGTGGAAAGTAATGAAATAGAAGCCTAAAAACAGTAGGGAAGATCAATAAAACTAAAAGGTAGATCATTACAAAGATCAACAGAGTTGACAGACCTGCAGTTACACCGTTGAAGAGAAAACAGAGATAGATTACCAAAACCAAGAATGAAAGAGCGGATGTGACTACTGACTTTGCAGGAATTACATACTCTTAGCCAGCTTTATGCCAATGGATTAGACAGTTTGGATGAAATGTACAGATTTCTAGAAATTAACAAATTACCAGAATGGACTCAAGAAGAATGGAAAATTGAATGAATGTACAACAGCCAAAGAAGTTAAATTAGTGATTTAAAATCTTTTCACAAAGAAAAGCCTAGGTCATCTGGTTGTCACCAAAGAATTCTGTCAAAGAATCGAAACCACGCCTTCACAAACATTTCCCACCTCATTCTATAAAGCTAGTCTTACCATGACACGCCAGAGACATCACAAGATGAACAACAGCTCAGTACTCCTTGTAAACGTCAGCACAAAGGTATTCAGTAAAATATTAGGAAGCCAAGTCCCACCCAGTAGGAAAGGATTGTATAGCCTGACCAAGTGGGATTTACCCTAGGAATGCAATGTTGGGCTAACACTCTAAATCAATTCACGTAATACATTCTATTAATAAAGAACAAAACTACATGATTGTCTTAGTAGATGCAGAAAAAAACATTTTACAAAATCGAATACCCATTTATGATAAAACTCAACAAATTATTTGTAGTGAGGAAGGGAACTTCTTCAGCTTGGTAAAGGCCATCTATGAAAAACAGATACATTTAGTAAGTTGACATCATAATTGACATCATGATCATAATGTGAACAACTGACTGCTCTCTTCCCAAACTGGGCACGAGACAGGAACATCCCTCTTTTCACTCCTTTTCAGCCTCACACCGGGGAGTCTAGCCTGTGCAGCCAGGTAAGAAAAAGTAACAAACAGCAACCAGACTGGAAAAGGAAGAAGTAAAATGTTCTTATCCATACATGATAAGATCGTGAATATAGATAACCACAAGGAATCCACACACAGAGTAACTCGAATTAATAAGTTCAGTGAGGTCACAGATACAAGATCAACATTCAAAAATCATTCGTATTTTCTGTATGCTAACAGTAAACAATTTGCAAATGAAATTAAAATAATTTTGTTCACTGTAATGTCAGAAGGAACTAGAGACTTGGGAATAAATTTCACAAAAGAAAGGAAAGCTGTTTACACTGAAAACCACAAAGCACTGCTAAAAGGAATTAAAGAGCATCCAAATAATCGGATAATTCCATGTTGCTAGATGGGAAGACACACTTGGTTAATTTGGCAGTTTTCCCTAAATTGATCTATGGATTCAGTATAATCCCTATCAAAACCCAGAAGGCTTCTTTTTGTGGGGGTAGACATTGGCAAGCTAATTCCAAATTAATATGGAAATGCAGAAGACTTAAAATAGTCAAGACAGTTTTGGGAAATAATGAAGTTGAAGAACTTAAAGTTCCCAATTTGACAACATACCATGAAGGTGGAGTAATTAAAACAGTGTGATACTGGCATAAAGACAGACATACAGACAAATAGAAAAAAAAAAAAAAAAAAAAAAAAAACCTTACTCTGTTTCTGTGGCCTAGTGGTTAAGGCAGCTGGATCCTACCTGGCTGACACTGTGGTCTGAGTCCCGGACCTGTGGGTATGCATTTGTGCACAAATTCCTGGAAGGAGGGAGAAAAGAGAGGAAAAGGGGCTGTGGCAGGCCCCTTCCTCCTGGAGGGGGAGGTGCTTTCTTTTCTGTCTTTCTCTGTCTCTCTTTGGCAACAAAGGCCCTCTAGCAACAAACAAACAAAAAACCCCCAAACCTTTTATGGTAAATTGGTTTTTGACAAAGGTGCCAAGGCCGTTCAGTGGGGGAAATGATAGTCTTTTCAGCAAATAATGCAAGGCCTGTTCAATATCCACATGCAAAATAAAAAGAAAAAAAGAACAAAAAGGTTACCTCACACCCTCCACACAGATGAACTAAAAATTATAATAGATGTAGATGTAAGAAAAAACTTGAAACAATGCAACATTTAGGAGGAAAAAGAAAATCCTCATACTTCTGATAAGATTAATTTTTTTTTCCCCTGTAGGGTACTTGTGCTTGCCAGAAAGACAGAGAGAGACAGAGAGACAGAAAGCAAGAAATCATTCCGGGGGGGGGGGGGGGGGGGGGGGATGGCCACGCCTCAATCCCTTCTCTTCCATTCTCCTCTTGGAATCTTGGGCGCACACACACGTGCCTGGCATGAGTTTAAGCCACTGGGTCCAGGACTTGAACTGTGGTTGACTACCTGGGAGTCCATTATCATAGCCATTATGCCAACTGCTGGTCCCAAGATAAAGAATTTTTTTTTTTTTTTTTGAGAGGTTTTTGCTATAGGGCGCGTGTGTGCTTACCAGAAAGCCAGAAAGAGACAGAAAGCGAGAAATCACCCCCTGGGGGGATGGCCACGCCACAATCCCTTCTCCTCCATTCTCCTCTCAGGATCTTGGGCACACACACACACACGTGCCTGGCGTGAGTTTTAATCCACCAGGTCCAGGACGCGGACCATGGTTGACTACATGGGAGTCCAGCGACATAGCCATTTCGCTAACTGCTGGTCCCTAAAGAATTTTTAAATACAACACTAAAGCATGATCCATAAAAGAAAAAGTTGATAAATTGGACTTAATTTATAACTTTGTGCTTTGATGGGACCAGCAAGTGGCATGGTGGTTAAGGGTGCTCGGCTCCCACATGGCCAACTGCGGTTCCAGTCCTGGACCTGGTGGGTTCCTTTTTTTTTTTTTTTTTTTAACTTTCTCTCTCATTCTGTCCCTTTCTGGTCAAATTAAAACAAACAAGCAAATAAAATAAAATAATTCTTAAAAAAATTTTGTGCTTTGGAAGGCACCATAAAGAAAATGAAAAGGTAGGCAGGCCATAGGGTGGAAGCAAATAGTTACAAGCCATATAGCTAATAAAAAGGACTTGTATTCAGAATATATAATAAGTCCCATAACTCAATTATACAATGTCCCTATTTTTTAAATGGGCAAAGGATTTCAGTAGACATTTCACTAAAAAAGATACATTGACGGCTTATAAGCACATAAGATACTTACTGTCATTAGACACTAAGGAAATGAAGATGAAACCACACAGATACCACATCATACCCACTAGAATGACTACAGTCAAAAAGACCGGCAAAACTAAGGACGTAGAGAAATGGACATCTTCACACTTTTCCAGTGGGAATTGCTTAGTGCAGCTGCTTTGGAAACAACTTGGCAAGTTTTTAAAAAATTGAACACAATTTTGGGACCAGCAGTTAGCGTAATGGCTATGTCGCTGGACTCCCACGTAGTCGACCGTGGTTCGAGTCCCGGACCCGGCGGCTTAAACTCACGCCGGGCGCGTGTGCGTGCGTGCCCAAGATCCCGAGAGGAGAATGGAGGAGAAGGGATTGCGGCGTGGCCATCCCCCCTGGGGGGTGATTTCCTGCTTTCTATCACTCTGTCTCTCTCTGTCTGTCTGGCGAGCGCACGCGCCCTATAGCAAAAACCTCTCAAAAAAAAAAAAAAATTGAACACAATTTTAATTTGATGAACTACCAGTTCCTCTACTACTTTTCTAACCCAGTACAAAGACATGTCCCTACAAAAACATGGACATGTTTTTCATAATAGCCAGTAAGTGGAAATAACCCAAATGACCATGACTAGTGAGTAGATAAACAGAATGTGATACATCCATGCATGCAGTGGAATATTATTCACACGAAGAGAATTAATTAAGATCAATACATGCATAGATAATAGCAAAAACATGCACTTAGTGAAAGAAGGCCGATTGCATTTATGTATATTTCTAGGAAGGACAAATCCATAGGAACCAAGAATGTATTAGTGGACTTTACCCTCTAGGGCTGAGGATGTTAAAGGGGACTGGCTGCAAATGGGCACAAGGAATCTTTGGGGCAATGAAAATGTTCTAAAAGTGGTTTATTGTTATGGCTGTGCATCTCTGTAAGTTTACTACAAATTCTTTTAGAGGAAAAAAATCTAGCCTTATATCTTAAGGTTTTCGTGCATGTTAAGAATGCATATCCTTACTTTAGACATTTTTATCTTATTTTTTATTAAAATATGAGTTTGTATGTTTATATATTGTGCGTTTTTATTTTATTTTACTGTAATTTGCCAGAGGGTGCTTGTGCTCACTGGAGGGGGCACAGAGAGAGAAAGAGAGAACGCACCCCCAGAGGTCATGCTGCAATCCCTTCTCCATTTCTCCCTTCTTTCAGGATGTTGGGCATGTACACACAGATGCCTAGCATGTTTTTCAAACCACCAGTCTCTGAGACTTGAACCACAGTCAGCCATGTGGTATCTATTTACCTCAACCATCATGTCATGGACTGGCCCGTGTGTGCTTTTAAATTACCAAAGGGCATGTGCATTCCTTAGGGCAGGGGGAAGAGGGAGAAAGCATGCACCCCCCCACACACACACACACGCTGGAGCATTGCCATCCTGCAGTCCCTTCTCCATTTCTCCATTCCGCTGGGATTTGGGCATGTGTACACACACGCCTGGTATGCTTTTCAAGCTGCCAAGGCCAGAATTCAAACCATGTAATTGCCCAAGTGCAATCTAGCTCCTTTAACTACTACTAGCCCATGAGGTTAGCCCTGTGTGTATTTTTGCTTGGTTTTATTTTGGACTTATAGTACCATTATTATTTAATGTGCTGTATAGTTGAGGTGATAATGGATTAACAACAAGAATATTATTAATGAGCATTATATCTTGTTTATATGCTGTGTTTCTAAGAATAAATCATAACTGATTTAAACTTTAGATTCATAGCTTTATAGAATTTACAGAAGAGTGGGACCAGCAGATGACATAATGGTTAAATTGCTGGACTCCCACATAGTCGACTGTAGTTCAAGTCCCAGACCCAGCAACTTGAAACTCATACTGGTCACGTATGTGTGCATGCCCAAAATCCTGAGAGGGGCATAGAGGTGAAGGGATTGTGGCGTTGACCATCCCCCCAGAGGGTGATTGCTCTCTGTCTCTCTTTGTCTTTCTGGCAAATGTACGCTCCCTATAGCTAAATAAATAAATAAATAAATAACCTCTCAAAAAAAAGAAAAAGATTTTGCAGAGGAGCAAACTGAGACCCAAAGAGGTGGTGAAAAGAAAAACTTACTCTGTTGGCAAAATTTAAATATGATGCCAAGGAGAATAAGGAAAGAAATCCTCAGGCCAGCTTGTGGCATGGAGGCTAAGGTGGCTGGACCTCGAACGGCTGACGGCACTGTTTGAGTTCCAGACCCACTGCTTGAAAAACACACCGGGAACATGAATGTGCTTGCCCCAAGTCCTGAAAGGAGGGAGAAGTGATGGAGCCAGGGATCGAGGTATGATTATCTCCCTGGATAGTTTCTCATTTCCTCTCTCTGTCTTCAATGAGTGCACACACCTTCTGGCAAAAATTTAAAAAGAAAAGGAAAGAAATCCTTCCAACTCCTTTGTTGCTGGTGGCAGTGAAAATAATAATACATATTAAAAGACGTGAATGCCTTACCTACTGCCTTGGTGAGGTAATTTTTTTTAAGCATCCATACTAAGGCTCTTTCCGTTATACGTTTATTTGTGTTTTTTAGCCTTAGGGTCCATGTGCTCTCTGGAGAGAGACCATCCTCCGGGGGAAATAGCCACACCATAGTCCCTTCTCTTCTGTTCACCTCCCAGGATCTTGGGCACACATGCCTAGCCTGAGTTTCAAGCCACTGGGTCTGGGGCTCGAACTGCAGTTGGCCATGTGGGAGTCCAGCGACATAACCGCTATGCTATCTGCTGCTCCCTCTTTCCAGTATACGTTTAACTGCACACGTACGTATGCCATTCAGTAAATGCTGATTCACGTGTACATCTGTGGAACCATTGGCACAGTCAATACAGTGGCAACATAGCCATTACACCAACTGCTGGTCCCTATATAAAATAATTCTTAAAAAAAAAGCATTAGGTACTAAAAAGCAACTCCCTGCCCTCAGAAAGGGTAGGTATTTTTCATGATATGTTACAAAGCAAAAAGACAACTTTCATTTTAAATATTTATTTAATCTTATTTTAAAAAATATTTATTTGTTTAATTCCATTGTTGTTATTATTTTTACTTTGACCAGATAGAGATAAAGAGAGAGAAAGGGAAAGCGAGAAAGCAAGCTACCAGGTTCAGGTCTCGAACTGTGGTCAGCCATGTGGGAATTCAGCACCTTTAATCCACTACACCACCTGTTGGCTCCTATTTAATCTTATTTATCATCATCATTGTTAGAAAGAGGGAAAGTGAAAAAGCAAGCCACCAGGTCCAGGACTTGAACCAAGGTCGGTCATGTGGGAGTCTAGCACCTTAACCACCATGCTACTTGCCGGCTCCAAGACAACTTTTTAAGTCAAAAAGAAACCAATGTTTATTGAATCCTAGCATTGTGATAGGACAAAAATTTATTACTTTATTATTTTTTAAATAATTATTTATTTTAAAATTCAATTTGTTATTATCATTTTTTAATTTGACCAGACGGAGACAGAGAGAAAGGGAAAGCGAAAAAGCAACCCGCCAGGTCTGGGATTTGGCCATGTGGGAATCCATCGCCCCAATTAGCACGCCACCTGCTGGCCCCCAAAATTTATTTTTTAAAATGAATGTGGTGGGGGGAGGAAGGGAGGTAAAGGGGGGGGGGCGGTTTTTTAAATGAGGGGGGGAGGGAGAGAGATTCATTGACTAGGTCTCATCATCATATCGCACAAATCCTAACTTTATTTTTAAAAAGAATTGTTTATCCAATTCTATTTATTATGATTATTTTTTTTTTTTGGAGAGGTTTTTGCTATAGGGCGCGTACGCTCGCCAGAGACAGAGAGATAGAAAGCGAGAAATCACCCCCCAGGGGGGATGGGCATGAGTTTAAGCCACCAGGTCCCTTTATTATGATTATTTTAAAAGAATTATTTAATTTTAAAATCATCATCATCATTATTATTATTAAATTTGACCAAAGAAAGAGGGAAAGTGAGAAAGCAAGCCACTAGATCTGGGACTTGAACTGCAGTCGGCCATCAGGGAGTCCAGTGCCTTAACCACCATGCTACCTGCCATCCCTTATTCTTTTTTTTTGAAGAATTATTTTATTTTACTTTATTATTTTAATTTTTTTTTTTTTGGAGAGGATTTTGCTATAGGGCGCATGCGCTCGCCAGACAGAGAGAGACATAGAGACAGAAAGCAGGAAATCACCCCCCAGGGGGGATGGCCACGCTGCAATCTCTTCTCCTCCATTTCCCTCTCGGGATCTTGGGCACACACGCACACGTGCCCGGCGTGAGTTTTAAGCCACCGGGTCTGGGACACGAACCACGGTCGACTACATGGGAGTCCAGCGACATAGCCATTACGCTAACTGCTGGTCCCAACCCAGCGTGAGTTTTAAGCCACCGGGTCCGGGACTCGGACCGCGGTCGACTACGTGGGAGTCCAGTGACATAGCCACTACGCTAACTGCTGGTCCCACTTTATTATTTTAATTTGACCAGAGAGGAACAGAGCAAGAGGGAGAGAGAGAAAGGGACAGTGAGAAAGCAAGCCACCAGAACTGCAGTTGGCTATGCGGGAGTCTAGTGTCTTTAACCACTACGCCACCTGCTAGCCCCAATCCCTTATAATTTTTATTACTAATGTTACTGTTATTTAATTTGACCAGAGAGCAAAGAGGAAAATGAGAAAGCAAGCCACCAGGTTTGGGACTCAAACTGTGGTTGGCGATGTGGGAGTCCAGTGCCCTAACCAAATGCCACCTGCCTGCTCCAAATCCTAACCTTTAAAGTGGTTACAGATCCTTTGAGAATCCAGAAATGCTAAATAGAACAAGGAAGAAATTTTAATTTAAGAAATAGTGTATCACCAGAAAATTTCTTCTTTCAAACTTTTATACTTCTATATTGGCTATGTAAATTGCCTTGGAACTTAAAAAGAAAGGTGACTGCCCCATTTATTTTATGAAGCTTAGCATAATTATGATACCAAAACATGAAAAATGATAGCCAGGGACTGGCAGGTGACGTGGTGGTTAAAGGCACTGAATGTCCACCTGATGGACCACAGTTTGAGTCCCAGACCTGGCAGCTCACTTTCTCCTTTCCTCTCTCTCTCTGTCTCTCTCTGGTCAAAGTAAAAAATAATAATAAGGGAACCAGCAGTTAGCGTAATGGCTATGTCGCTGGACTCCCACATAGTTGACAGCAGTTCGCGTCCCGGATCCGATGGCTTAAAACTCACGCCGGGTGCGTGTGTGCGCGTGCCCAAGATCCTGAGAGGAGAATGGAGGAGACGGGATTGCGGCGTCGCCATCCCCTGGGGGGATGATTTCTCACTTTCTATCTCTATGTCTCCTCCTCTCTGTCTGGCGAGTGCACGTGCCCTATAGTGAAAAACTTCTCCAAAAAAAATAATAATAATAATAAGTGTAAATAAATAATTTTTAAAAAGAAAAAAAAAAACGATAGCTTAAAAGATAAGATTTTTGCCTCATAAATATAATGTAACTTTTTTTACCATAAAATGCAATTCATCAGTTTTTTAAAGAATTATTTAATTTATTCATTCATTTATTCCAATCTGACGAGAGAGAGGAAGAGAGAGAAAGTGAGAAAGCAAGCTACCAGGTCCTCAAACCGTGGTCAGCCACGTGGGAATGCCCAGCTCCTTAACCACCATGCCACCTGCTGGCCCCACAATTCACTAGTTTTAATATTATTTCTTTTTTTAAGAATTATTTTTAATTTAATTTATTTATTTTAATTTAACCAGAGAGGGACAGAGAGAGAGAGAGATGGAAAATGAGAAAGCAAGCTGCCAGGTCTGGGACTCAAACTGCGGTCGGACATGCGGAAGTCCAGCACCCTTAACCACCACACCACCTACTGGCCCCAATATTATTTCTTTAAAACCTCTTCCTAAAGTGGATTTGAGACAAATGCAATGGCATGTTAGAACAATGAAATCTAAGAATAAGTAAGGTTTATCTTTGGAATGCAAAAATCTGTACAAATATTTCACTACGATAGAAAATTCCCAAGATTATCCCAGTTGCTACCTGGAAAGTCATTCAGTAAATTTCAGTATCCTTTGGGACTTCTGCTTCTGGCTAAGACACACTAGCTGTGCCAGACCAGCCCTACTGCCAAGAACTAAAAAAGCTCGGTAGATAATAAGGAAATCGTGGACTATGTGGGGCCAAAATCCCATAAAGAAGGGAGGTCTAAAGAAGCAGAACTGACTTTGGGGGACCTGCAGGTGGCTTGGTGGTTAAGGTGCTGGACTCCCACATGGTTGACCATGGTTTGAGTCCCAAACCTGGCAGCTTGGTTTCTTTCTTCCTCTGGTCAAATTTTAAAAAGAAAATAAATAAATAAAATAATTCTTGGAAAAAAAAATAAAAAGCAGCAGCAGCAGCAGAACTGATTTTGTCCCACCGGGCTCTCAGAGGCTTTGGCCAGTTAGACAGCTGTGACTGAAGCTGAACAGAAAGCCAGGGTTGGCAAGCCGAGTAAACTTTTTAGCTGACTTAAGAGTCTGGGGTCACAGAATATGGAGTTCAGGATGGCAAAGGACTGTGGTGACCATCACAGGCTTTTGGTTGAGAACCACCACTCACTCCTTCAAAACAATAAAAAACCCACAGCGTTTTACTTTAGGGATACGGTGAGCCTGAAATAGTCCTGAGATTCAGTCTTCACAAAAACGAAAACTTAGTTGTTGTTTTTTTAATTATTTAAAATTTTATTTGTCATTATTGTTGTTTTTTTTTTTTTTTTTTCAGTTTGGTAGAGGACTTGTGTGTTCACTAGACAGAGACAGAGTGAGAAAGCAAGCTGGTCTAGGATTTGAACCACAGTCAGCCATGTGGGAATCCAGTGCCTTAACAGCCATACCACCTGCTGGCACCTAAAACTTAGTTTTGAATCAGCTAAGATAAAGCGATTTGCCCCTACTCTTAGGTGCCTGTCAGAAGCATAGCTCAGTCATGTCTGGAGGAAGGGAAGGTCATGCAGAGACTCTGATTCTGTATCCGTGCTGACACTCAGGCCTGGCCTCGTGGCCAATTGTAAAGCACTGTCGAAGAAAAGCTGGATCCTACATGGTGACCACAGTTCAGATCCCTGGCCCAGTCAGCCAGAAATACTCCAAGCATGTACGCAAGTGTCCAGGGTCCAATGGACTGGAGAACCGAAGGAAAGTGATTGTGGTGTGACCAGATCCAGTGAGGGGTGCTCGTCTGCCTCCCAGCCCTCCACCACGTGCATGCTCTGTCGTGGATAAAGAAAACAACATGTGGTCAAAACTAGGTACGTGAAAGGACTGGATGGCAAGGTGGACAGGAGAAAACAGTCCTGTAGAAGGAAGCCCAGAGAGAGAAAGGGGTGGAAAGTGGGACGGGGTACATAGGCGACATCGTTAAAAGTCTAAAATATTTAAAATTGGAGTCTCAGAAGGAAAGGATAAAGAATAGGTTAGAAACAATATTTAAATAATGGCTGAGAATCTTCCAAAATCAGAGTTATCAAGCCACAGATTTAAGAATCACTGCAGCCTTAACCAAAATAAATGCAAACACACACACACACACACACAAAGAGGAGAATCATTGAAAGAAAAAATAAATCTTAAATCAGCCAAAAGAGGAAAAAGGCACACATTACCTTCAACAGAGCAGCCATGAAGACGGGACTGACTGCTCTGCAGGAGAAATGGAAAGAAGGCGCCGCAACAGTCTCTCCAGGGTGCTACGGGAAAATACTGCTAACTTAGATCTGTGTAAAGCACAAATCTCTTAGAAATGAAGACAGGCCGCGGACATTTTCACACAGAAATGTACCACCAGAGGATCCACGCTAAAGGGATTACAAAGAGTTCTGCGGGTAGAAGGACATTGATCTCCGATGGAAGCGTGGAGATGCAGGAGAGAAAGACGAGCAGGAGGCGGCATAAATAGATGAAAAAAGCCTAAAGTAACATTAACGGTATAAAATAGTAAAAATAGTAAGTGGCAGTAGCCCAAAAAGCTAAAAGAGGGTAAATACAGTGTAAATATTCTAAGGTCCTTGTGCTTTATATTAGAGTTTAGTGAGTCGGGAACAGTCAATACAGTAGTTATGTTCTCAACCATGCTTAGTGAGAGAGCCCCATCTGAAAGGGCCAATGGTGGGAATCAGACTTTGGCCTACGAGCCAAACCCAGCCTGCAGCTGTTTGAGCAAGAAGCGTGTTACTAAAACACATCCCCCCCTTAGTTATACATTGGCTGTGACTGCCTCACACATCGCAGCCAGAATCGAGTAGTTTGGACAGAGACCGTGTAGCCCACAAACTCAACACTGGCCCCACAGAGAGAAAGCTTGCCATCTGGACTGGACGTTGTGTCCTCTCAAAATTCATATGCCGAATTCCTAACCTCTAGTGTGATAGTGTCAGGAGGTGGGACTTTGGGGAGTTAAGTCACAAGAGTAAGGCTTCATGCATGGGGTCAGAGAGCCCTTGTACGAAGGGACATGAGAGAACTTGCTTCTCTCCACCATAGGAGGACACTGCAAGATGCCATCTGCAACCAGGAAAATGGCCCTCACCAGAAACTGACCATCCTGGCATTCTGATCTTGGACTTCCCAGGCTCTAGAGTTGTGAGAAATAAACGCTTGTTGTTTAACCACAAGTGGCCAAAATTAAGACATCTGTGCTAAGGCAGCCACTGTATTTAGCAAGTTAATTTCTGTGTGCCCAGAATGGCACTGGCTATATTTCATCTTTCTAAGATTGAGGGGAAATTCAGAATATTTTCTGTAGGACACGATTCCTCCATGGCCTTGCTGAGAAAAGCTGCTCTAGAGTAATCAGGAAAAGGATAAGAGAACTATAGCTACCAAGCTAATAGAGTCGGAGAGTGGATGGAATAATGAAGACTACTTCTGGGGCCCCTCCATAGTGCAGTGGTTGAGTGTTGTGCATAGAATGCCGGATCCCACATGGCCGACCGCGGTTCAGATCTCAGCCCTGGCAGCTTGTGGAACATACCGTGTACACACATGTGCGCCTGCCCAGAAGAGCCCTGCAGGCTGGGTGACTGGAGGGAAGGATTGGGGCATGGCTGAGCCCTGCTGAGAAGTGCTTTCTTTTCCTCACTCTCTCCCCGCCCCCTCATCCCACTCCCCACCAAGCACACATGCCCTTTGGCCAAAACAAAAAACTACTCTTTAGTTCAAAAGAAGACAAGAAAGAAGAGAAAAAGAACATGAAATCAGTGGAGCAAGTTCCAAATGAGCTGTAAGATGGTCAGCTTAAGTGATAACAGACAAAATGGACTTAAGGCAAGACATATCCCTAGAACAAAGAAGGAATTTTTATAATGAAAAATTAATCACTCCACTAAGAAATATATATGTACCTAGTCACATAGATTCAAAAAATAGAAAAAATTAGGCACCAGCAGTTGGCATAATGGCTATGTCGCTGGACTCACATGTAGTTGACTGTGGTTCAAGTCCCAGACTCAAGGGACCATCCTGGTAATGAATTTGTCTCTCAGTTCTCAGTCTGTGTAGACCAAAGTGGATCCACTTTCTGCTGTTGGTAACTGGAGCTGGATGCTGGAAACATTTCCCTTTGGGTACTTGACTTCATATTAGGCTTTGTCAATAGAGGGCACCGGAGGGGGGGGGCCTCATAGGAGGGCCAGAGGGGCAAAGGTGCCGCTGTTTCCAGTGCGCTTGCTTTAGCACAGCGTCTGCAGGTGGGTGGAGGGTGGTCTTGGAAGTGCTCAGTCACTCAGGGGGCATCTCCGTCCCACTCGGGCCCTCCTGAGGGTCAGCTGTGTACTCCGTGGCAACCACACTGCCCAGTCCTGATGGAGGGTCGCTCTCCCATCTGAGCCCCTTCCTTCCTCGCACACCCCGTCAGCTTGGAGCTGGAGTTATTTTTTCTGGACCCCTTAAAGACCCTCTCAGGACCAGCAGTTAGCATAACGGCTATGTCGCTGGACTCCCACATAGTCGACCGTGGTTCGCATCCCGGACCCGGTGGCTTAAAACTCACGCCAGGCACGTGTGCGTGCTTGCCCAAGATCTCCGAGAGGAGAATGGAGGAGAAGGGATTACGGTGTGGCCATCACCCCTGGGGGGTGATTTCTTGCTTTCTGTCTCTCTGTCTCTCTGTTTTGCGAGCGCACGTGCCCCTATAGCAAAAAAAAACCTTTCAAAAAAATAAATAAGACACCTCTCCTCCCCCTTAAAATATAACCACTTTTTTCAAGTTAACAAACCGTTACATTTAATCTACCCTTCTCAGATTAGTGGTGGGATATCTGCTCTGACTGCTAGGCTCACTGACAACATTACCCTTTAATCTTCTTTTTTCTTCTTTTCTCTTTTGTTTTACTCAATCAGTGTACATCGCCACAGCTTGTAAAATGAATTTTCCCAGCATAAATACTCTACACACCTGGCGAGACCGGGTCTCCAGACCTTCATGGCATCACAAGGCCAAGATCGAGGTGGTGGCTGGGTGTGGCTCTCGTGTGCAGTCTGGGGAGGAATCTCTCCTAGCTCAGTCTTGTTGGCAGGTAGCCTTCAGGGCGGCACAGGCCCGTGTCCCCTTGCCGGCTGTCAGTGCAGTTGCTCTCGCTCCTGGAGGCCACACATGCTCCTTGCCTTGTACTCTGTCTTCAGAAACTGGATGTTGAATCTCCCCATGATTTGGACGTTGACTTCCCTGCCTCTGACCTGTACATCCAGGCGTAGAGGGTTCGGTGATCTGGGCAGGCCTGTCTGCAGGTGTGCGGAAGTGTTCCTATCTTAAGGTCAGCTGATTTGGGTCTCAAATTATATCTGCAAAAGTCCCTTCAAAATGTTTAGTCACATTTGACAGTGTGTGTGCACCAGGGACCAGGAATCTTGAGGGAGTCTTGGAATTCTGCCGACTGTGAGTGAGATAGAAATGAGGGGAAAAGCTGTTTGCTGCTTATAGATTATATGCCCAGGCCCCACGTGATTGGCTGGAAGTTAGTGATGCAGTGTAGCTCAGTCACTAACTTTACTAGATAACTACCGTCATCATTTGGACAATACGTAAGATACGTGACCCTACACATAACAACAGTTTCAAAATCATAAGATACCTAGAAATGAGCTCAACAAGTATAGGAATTAAATATGAAGAAAATAACAGTTTCACTGAACGAGGAAAAAATGAAAAGAAACATCCTCAGCTAGGAAAACCAAATGCAACAGAGCTTTCAGTTCAATTCATTTGTAGGCTTACAACAATTCTAACTTTTGAAAAAATAAATTATTTCTCTTTCGGAATATGACAAAAATAATCATGACGTTCACCTGGAAGAACAAAAGAATAAAGAATTAGAGAAAAGGGAAACTAGTGGTAGCAGATGACTGAAACTGTATGAGACCGGAATCTGACAACAGCGTGGTTCTGGCAGAGGCACGCAGCTGAGTGGAGCAGCACAGCTTCGGGGCCATCGGTTCCACACGGGTTGGATGCCTGGGCATCGTCACAGATGAGAAAAGAAAGGGTCTTTCATCCAGGGGTACTGAATGACAGGCAGGTGCTCTGTAGCAAGGCAGGCGTTAGAAGGTATTTTTTTAACTTTTTTTTTTTTGGAGAGGTTTTTTTTTGCTATAGGGTACATGTGCTTGCCAGACAGAGACATAGAGACAGAAAGCGAGAAATCACTTTCTGGGGGGTGGTCACGCCGCAATCCCTTCTCCTCCATTCTCCTCTCGGGATCTTGGGCACGCACGCACATGCGCCCGGCGTGAGTTTTAAGCCACCGGGTCCGGGACGCGAACCGCGGTCGACTATGTGGGAGTCCAGCGACATAGCCATTACGCTAACTGCTGGTTCTCTAGAAGGTATTTTTAAAAGCAGAACAGGTCCATACACAAAAATACATTTTTAAAAAATTGCCAAAGGCACGTGCACTTGCTGGAGAGAGACAGAGAGGGAGAGAGGGAAGGGGAAAAGGCACGCCCTGGAGGTAGTGCTCACACACACTCCCTTCTCCATATTTAGGACCTCGAGTGTACACACAAATGCACCCAATGTGTTTTGTAAACTGTTGGGTCTGGGACTTGAACCCTACAGTTGGTCATGTGGGATCCAGCTGCCTTAGATTAACCACCATGCCACTAGCGGCCCCTAGATACATTTTAAATAAAAGTTTCTGTATAATATTTAAAAATCGTTAAAATCTGGAAAATAAAAATAGAGTTGAATAGTTTCTGCACATAAAAAAAAAAATCTGCCGAATGTTTTTGTGTAATTTTATTGGAATTTAAAACTTCTGAATGTCAGACTGGTCCTGTGGCCTGGTGGTTAAGGGAACCGGACCCCACACAGCCGACTGTGTGTGTTGAATCCTGGCTGCAGCAGCTTGAGACAGGAGGGTGCATGTACATGGGTGCTTCAAAGGCCAAACCACGGGGAAATGAAGGAGAGGGGACTGCGCATGACCACATCCCATCAGGGGTCCTCTTTCTCTCTGTGACTCTGGCAAGCACCTGTGCCCTCTGGCGATTAAAAACAATGAACTTGGGACCAGCACATGGTGTAATGGTTGTGTCTCTGGATTCCCACATAATCCACCGTGGTTTGAGTCCTGAACCTGGCAGCTTCAAATTCATGCTGGGCATGTGTGATGCATGCCCAAGATCCCAGGAGGCGAATGGAGAAGGGATTGCTGCATGGCCACTCGCCGTGGGGGGTGACTTCTCGCACTCTGTCTCTCCAGCAAACACACACACTCAATAGCAAAAATTTCTTTTAAGGGGCCAGCAGGTGGCGTGGTGGTTAAGGGTGCTGGACTCCCACATGGCTGACCATGGTTTGAGTCCCGGACCAGGTGACTTGCTTTCTCACTTTCTCTCTCTCTCTTTCACTTTATCCCTCTCTAGTCAAATTAAAATAAATAAAATTTAAAAAAACTCTCTTAAAAATAAATAAAATAAACTTATGAATGTCAAAGATAATTAAAGGGCAAAGTTAGGAGGTGTTTACAGCAACACAATTAAAGGTAAATCCACTTAACGCACACAAACTCTTATAAACTGAAAAGTGCATTAAGAACCCAAGAGAGAGGCCAGAAGATATAAACAGGCAATTTACAGAAAATGAAATTCATGTAGCCTAACAAATATGTGGAAGTATGTTCATTAGTAATCAAAGATTTGTAAATTAGGGCCATCGAGATACTTTTTCTATCAGATTAGCAAAGATTAAAAATGATAATACTTGCTGCTTATGAGGGTGTTTTGAAATAAGCATGCTTCTACTCAGCTAATAAAAAATACAGCTTATTAAAATGCTTCTGGATAACAATTTGGTTATAAGTATCAAAACCCTTAATTGTATCCTTTTTCTTTTAAATCTGCCTCTGGAAAATCTCTTAAGACAATAATCATAAGCACTGAATAAAAACCAGGATAATACAGTACGAACTATAGAGAGAGGATTAATGGTAAAATGTGTAAACTGGAAACACCTAAGTCAGCACCAGGGGACTAAAGTAAATTATGGTTCATCTACACAGTGAAAATATTATGTGGTCATTGATATGAAAAAATATTTGTGAAGCTATATTATGAGGATGCTGTGTTAATATAAAAAGCAGATTATAAAATTTCATATTAAAATCTGTGGAAAAGTTCTAAACTAATGCACATAAGCATTCTTATTTATTAATTTATTTATTTCCCACGAGGGAGAGAAAGAGAGCGAGAGAGAGAGGACAGACAGCCCCCAACAGGGTCTCGATGCTTTGGTCCAGCCTTCAGCCAGCCCAGGTCATGGGTACCCAGCACACCGGGACAGTCTCCAGGCTTGAACTGGTAACCTCCCCATGTGAGATTGCCCCGCAGACTGCCTCGTTGTACCAGTACACCACTATCTGGCCCCAAATAGCCATTCTTGGGAGTGGTATACTATTGCTTAGAAGAATGATTTTTTTTTTTTTAAGAGAGAGATTTTTGTGGGACCAGCAGTTGGTGTAATGGCTATGTCGCTGGACTCCTACATGGTCGACCACGGTTTGAATCCCGGACCTGGTGGCTAAAACTCATGCCAGGCGCATGTGTGTGCCCAAGATCCTGAGAGGAGAATAGAGGAGAAGGGATTGCAGTGTGGCCATGCCCCCTGGGAGGTGATTTCTTGCTTTCTGTCTCTCTGTCTGTCTCTCTGTCTTTCTGGCGAGTGCATGTGCACTATAGCAAAAACCTCCCCCCCACACAAAAAAAGAGATTTGTGCTGTAGGGCACATGCTCACCAGAGGGACAGAAAGAGCGCCATCACCTGTGACCAGTAGTACTGTACTAGTTAGAGATATGTACTAGTTATTTTATTGGGGTTTTCTAGGACAGCATCAGCCTTTCTTCTCTGCGTCTGCTGACTGTCAATCTGTGTTCATGGAGGATTGTCCCTGTGCGTTAATGTTTCCCTGTTAAAAGCTCACGGCCCCCTGTGTTTTCTGCCTTGTGTCTGAGCGCGTCTGGACTCCAAAAAGTGTCCACTGGGTGTAGGCGCTTTGCCACAGGGTGCTGCTGTCCGTATTTCAGACAGTAGACTGTCAATCTGTGTTCATGGAGGATTGTCCCTGTGCGTTAATGTTTCCCTGTTAAAAGCTCACGGCCCCCTGTGTTTTCTGCCTTGTGTCTGAGCGCGTCTGGACTCCAAAAAGTGTCCACTGGGTGTAGGCGCTTTGCCACAGGGTGCTGCTGTCAGTATTTCAGACAGTAGACACTTCCTCACTGGGTTGTGAGGCTGCGTAACTGTTTATAGCACTGGACTTCATTGGGTGTTGAATGTTTAAATTCACTTTCTGGTTCATGTGCCTAGAAATGAAAAACAGCTAACTGGGAAAATACCATTAATTTTCAAGGATTTTTTTTTGTACTTTTGCCTCAGAGATGCAAGTGTATATGGATTCAAATCTAAGAATCACATTCTGGATCATCATCATTTCTTTTTTTAACTTGCCAGGGGGTGCTTGCACTTACCAGAGAGAGAAGAGAGAGCAAGAGATAGAGAAAAGCAGAAAGCATCCCCTAAGGGAGCGTGGTCGCACCACACCCCTGCTCCACTTATCCATTCCCTAAGGGTTCTAAACTTGCGCGCATATGCGCCTGGCGTTTCAGGCCACCAGGGCTGAGATCTGGATAGCGTGGTCAGCCACGTGGACTCTGTTCCCGTAACCAGCGGGCCACAGGACCAGGCCTCCTCTTCATTTCAGCTAGTTGTGTTTACCGCGGTTCTCTAGCATGGAAGCTTCACGGAGGCGGGGACTTAGGACACCGTGTGGCACCAAGTGCATCTTCGTGAGCACGGACTGGGTTAAGGCTGCACTCCCACCTCTGCGCCAGTGTCCGCACCTAGAATTCATTGGTTATGGAGGCTTCAGAGCAACTCGCTCCCTGGAATGGGTGTCATTCGCACCGTGTCACTCTGTTGCTTTATGATGGCTTTCCCGACAGGGGAGGCCCAGCCCTGGGGAGTGTTTCAGGGTGCTCTGATAGCGCTGAGGGGGTAGGAGGGGATCCTGGGTTTCCCATTGTTCCTGGACTTGTCCCATGCGGTGCTGGTCTCATGCTGTGCTGGTCCTGTATCCTTCATGACTTCTGAACACTCCTTTGGATACTTAAAGTGGAAAACTGATTTTACATGTATGCCCAGTTTTTGTGCTGTTAATATATGCTGAATGTCCCATGAAAATAACACTCATCTAATTTCAGAGAAGACTATATTGTCTGGAACTTTCTTGGTAGTTTACTTACTGGTCATTTTGGAAATCTCTCGGATGTGAGTGCTTCATAGAATTTGAGTTACAGTACCAATTTTAATTCATAGCACTAACAACAAACTGAATTGTCTTATTTACTTGTGTTTTTTATTTGTTAACCCAGTAAAATGTGAGCTTTTGTTACTAGGAATCTTATGGATCTTGTTACTGGATATCCTTATTCCTAAAACAAAGTCCAGCACATTGTGATCAGTTATCAATAAATAATTGAAAGGTAAATAATGGATGGCTGTTTGAATGAATGTCTTATCCTTCTGAGCCTGACCTTCCAATACTGATGCTCCCTAAACCTCCACCCCAGACCCGCTCATGCTGAAACTCCCTCCCTAATCTTGGCTGCGACCCCAGCTTGGTTTGTATCTCTGTATTGACATCTCTTAAGATTTCTCTCCAGCTCAGGTCTTTCCTCCCAACTTCAGAATTGTATATGCTGTATATGCAGCCGCCAGCTCCCTTCACCCTTTTATGTCCCCAGCATCTCAACCTCAGAGTCCCCTTCTCTGGTGTTTGATCTCAGTGAATGGCTCCATCTTTCGTAGAGGAAACTGTGGAGAAAGCTGGGGTGGGGGCGTGCCCACATGCAGTCATCACTGAGTCCTCTTCCGTTTATCTCCTAGGTAATGCCCAAACTCTGCTTTCCACCCCTGATCCTATACTCTGCACATAGGAATATCCAGGTCTAAACCTAGGTGTGAGTCCTCTCTGACTGCAGTACCCCACTCTCTGGTTTTCACCAGCCCACTTTTTTTTTCTTCTAAAGAATTATTTGTTTAATTCCATTTGTTGTTATTATTTTAAATTTGACCAGATAGAGAAAAAGAGTAAGCAAGCCACCAGGTCCGGGGCTTGAACCACAGGAATCTAGCTCCCTTAACCACCACGCCACCTGCCAGCCCCTTTACCAGTCCACTTTTAACCTCTTGTTAATACAGTTTCCACATAGTAATCAGAATGACCTCGTAAAACAAAGTGATTGTTATTGTCTTGCTTAAAATTTCACCCAGGTTTACCCCATCAAACTTGTTCTAGACATTTCTTCCATTGCTGTCTTTTACTTCTGCTGTCATCTTACAGTTTCTCAGACATGCCATGTTCCTTTAAGCCATAGCATCCGTGCCTCTGTATTAACCAGTTATCTTTCAGAACCTAGCTCGCCTCTGTGCGAACCCTGCGTGATCTCCTTAGCACGTGGTATACTTTTTTTTTTTTTTTTGGAGAGGTTTTGCTATAGGGCATGTGCGTGCGCCAGAAAGAGAGAGACATAGAGACACAGAGAGACAGAAAGCAAGAAATCATCCCTCTACCCCCGAGGGGGGGATGGCCACGCCGCAATCCCTTCTCCTCTCTGGATCTTGGGCACGCACGCACACGCGCCTGGCATGAGTTTAAGCCACCGGGTCCGGGACTTGAACCGTGATTGACTGCATAGGAGTCCAGCGACATAGCCATTACACCAACTGTTGGTCTCAGCACGTGGTATACTTCTTAGCATGTGGTAGATAATGTATTACGAAGCAAGTTGTCTTTCTCATAGAATTAAGGTTTTTTAAAAATTTACAAAGCGTAGACTTGGCTTTGATGTACTTATATCATCAGCATGAAGAATAGTCTGATAGCAGCTGTAATAATTTGTCTTCCAAAATTTAATTGGTTTTTTATCCAATAATTTCATAGGGTAGATCAGTTTGATTTACTTCAGGAGCACACTGCATTCATTTGTTTGAAGAAATACAGTTTTTCCATTTTTAACATCTAGGAAATTGGTATGCATCTTACAGTCAATGACATAAATATCGTAGTGTAATTGGGGGCATTTTTCTTTGTTACTAGTGCATAAAATTCTGAAGTATCTTATATTCGAAGGCATCTTAGATTAGATAAAATTCGGTATTTTGCAACAAAGTCATTTTGGAAGATTTACCAGGGACCTTTGTTGCTCAGTCTTTCTACAGAAGCATTAATAATATTTTTCTGTAGCTATTCCAGGTAATTGGTGATATCTTGATCCCTTGAGAAAGTCTGCCTAAGTTCTTTTGGGTCATACTCTATAGAGTAGAATGTTGAGGATTTGACTTATATATGTGTGCAATGTGATGTAGACATTTGTCCAAGTAACACAGAAACTCATTTGTGTTTATATGTGTTATCTGTTTTGCTTTAGAAAAATTATCTTCAAATCTCTATGTAGAGGTGGGTAGGCAATCCATTGGATTCACAGACTGTTAATTATCCCCCTGAATGCATTTTTCCGAAGCCTTCCTTGCATCTGATCAGTTGGATGTGAACAGAAATAATATGTACACTTCCAGGACATGGACCAAACAGGAAATGACTTACTCTCCAGTTCCTCTTTACCTTTCTTTAGTGAATAAAAAGAACATGGATCCCTGAATGACTTTATGGACTCGAGATGCCTAGCCAACCTTTGGACTATGGGGACGAAACACCTTAAGGACATTCTATTTTGTGGTCTCTTTGTTACAGCAGTTTCACGTGTACTCTCTAACTGGTGTATCATGGAAGAGATTGTCTTGATTAGACTCTTTGATTTCCAGAACATCGAACAGTGTCACCATTGGTTATTGCTAATCTGAGGGCTCTCACTTTGGGACTACTGTAAAGAACGTGTGTTCTTCAGGGATGCCGTTTGCTGTCCTGTATGCAGCATATGCTCGGGACACAGGCAGACCTCAGTTTAATGACAGCTTTGTCACTTGCTGTCTTACAGTACAGTACGTTAGCCTATGCACTGATGCCCCCTGAGCTTCAGAGGCCGAGCCTTTAAGGTGCAGGCAGGTGAAGTTCATTTCAACAAGATTGTTTGAGGAGTGAATGAGAGCATCTGATTCGAAGGCCTTGCTAGCCCAGCGCCTAGTAATTGACAACACGTATCATTAGTTTATCTGAAGACTATGATCTCAAACTGTCTGCTGTCCTGGTAATTTTATTTTTTCTGTTTGAACTTGGTATTTATGGAAGATTGTTTGATTTTTTGAGTGTTATCTTTGGACAAAGCAAAACCATCAGAAATCTTCACACCTAGACTGTGTTGACTTGCTCTCTGGGGAACTGCTTTCTGAGCATTCCCTGAATTTTTCCATCATGCTTTTTGACTATAAGGTGACATCAGGAGATGGCTTAATAATGACTACTCTGACACATACTCCAGGGCATAGAAAAAGCTGCTTGTGCATGACTGCCACTTGTGTGGGGTACCCTGTGAAGAACATACTTTTGGAACTAAGCACTAGGGAAACTTTTCTTCACTATGCATGAGAAACCATTAAGGACAGAGTTAGATAATTTGGTAAATTGCTAATTGCTTTCACTGTAAGACAAATTACAGGTTATCTCTGAGTACACATTAATCCATTACTCGATGTGGTTCCATTAAAGTTCTTAGAGGATGCATAGACTTTTTCCCTTTTAATTAGAAAACCAGAATGGTGGTAGCTAGCAGTATGCTGATTTTTATGAGTGTAATAAGAAACACTGGCTTTTTAGAATTGATCTACGAGTGTAGTGGTAGATGCACAGTTCATGCTGGCTCACATGCTTACCAGCAGAGCTGTCGGCTTGGGGGGCAGTTAGTGGGCAGTGTTCTGCGGGCAGCACTACAGCACAGAGGCAGCCTGCGGCTAGCCTGTACTTGCTAGTACACGGAGCGGGACTGAGTGGGTCCGGGCCTCGGCTGTCGTCTCTGTTGGTCCAGTACACAAGCTGCTACTACTTTGTGTTTATTGAGTGAATGTCTAAGACGAAACTGGATTATATAGGAATCGTACAGCAAATTATAGAACATCTTTTCTCTTAATTAAGATCTCGTAGGATCTCTAGCTGGACTTTTTTACTCCATCTGAACCTGCTACATATTTTTAAGTAAAAGAGAAAATTGTTTTTTCTATAATTGATAACTTTCAATTAGGTTTTATCATTTCTGAAATAGGAATTTTTATTTACATCTCACTTTTTTCAGCAACCCTTTGGTGTACCTATGGTATTTTTCCTGTGCACATGTTAATATAATTAGTCACATAATTTTTTGTCTACTTAAGTTTTATTATGCAAACTGTTTAGCCAGCTGTTCGAGTCACTTACCAGTTTATTAGTCCAGCGCGTACCCTTGAAGCCCTCTCTCTTGCTCCCCTCACATACAGACCCTAGGCTTCAAAGGTGTTCCTGGATCAAGGGGCTGGATGGATGGCAGTGTCATCTCTTTTCGTATTTTATTTTTCCTGGCACAGATAGTCATCACGCTATTTCTGCCCAGGTCTTGTCCGCTTGCCTGCTGTACCAGATTAGAAGCCAACTTTGAACACCAGTTAATTTAATGGCTTGTGCAGCCGAGTCGACACCGTGAACAGTCCTCTCAGTTCACAGAGCCGCAGAATCTGCGCTAGACAGTCGTCCTGGAGCTGGATCATCTGTAGTCCGGTTCGTGCACTGCTGACTGGCCCTGGCTCCTTTCATCACTTCAGTGACAGGCTGACGGCGATCCGCTGCTGGGACTGGCCTTTCTTCCTCATAATCATGAAGGAGAGCCTTTTCTAAACTTGCCTGAAGGTATCACAAGTTTTGGAGCTAAGAAATTCCATGGAGTTAAAAAAAAGTGCTGGACACGTTTCACTCGCTGAATTCAGGCAGGCACTTGCTTTACCCTGCCTGTCGGGTGTGCTCCTCCAGGTCCGCTCCTCCAGGTCCGTGTGCTGTTAACAGAAGTCAGTTGTAGTTTCACAAATGGATGTGATTTTACTCACCGTGTGGGCACATCTGTAATGTTATTTATTTATTGGTGTGGCCGTATTAAAAGTCTCCTATTGGCAGAATTGACAGAGGCTTTAATTTAAGGGTTCCTCCGTCAACCAGGAGAGAGAACCCTTCCAGTGATGTGAGCAGGGACAGTTTACTAGAGAGATGAGTTGTAGCCAGGGATTTGAGTAATGAGCGTTGCCTCCTGGGAAGTAGAGAAAGCTTGAAAGGATGCAGGAGTGGCCCTGGCCTCCAGAGCAGAGGTGGAGCATCCAGTGGGGGTCCCGAGAGCTCGGACTCACAGGGCAGCAGAGCTGTCTCCACGTGCCGTGTGGGTGGCACTTGCTGAGCTCCCATTTCCAGTGAAAGCAGATCATGGCAGAATGTCTCAGGTGCTGTGTGCAAAACCCCCTGCCTGCATTGCAGGAGGTGACAGGCTGGAGAGGGCCTGCCTGCAGTGGCAGCAGGGCTAGGAGCACAGCTCTTCTCCCGCCGCGGCTCTCCTGCGCCCTCTACTGAAACGGATGAACATGGAGCCCGCTGGCGAAGGAAACCGAGTGAAATGTAGGTCATGTGACCATTTTCTCCGCAGGCAAAAGTGGACTTGGGGCTGAGAGGCCAGGAATCAGGAACCAGCACAGTTCCCCGCCGCCAGGCTCCTCTGCATTGGGAAGTAGACCCTCTGGGAAAAGCAGCGTGTTTACGTGGCACATCTTGGGTTACATGGTACACCTTTTTTTTTTTTTTTTTTTTTTTTTTTTAGGTTTTTGCTTTAGGATGTGTGTGATCGCCGAAAATAGACAGAAGGAAAATGCAAAATCACCCGCCCGGGAGACTGGCCATGCTGCCATCCCTTCTCCTTTTCTCTCCCCTTGGGATTCTGGGCATGCACGCACACACATGCACCTGGCATGATTTTCAAGCTGCCAGGTCTGGTAGCTTGAACCACAGTCAGCCTTGTAGAAAGCCAGCACCTTAACTACCGCATCACCCACTGGCCCCACTCAGTTGATGTTTTTAAGTGTTCTAGCAAACAGTGACACCCTAATCGTTGTTACTATCACTTTGTAGCGTGCATGCCAGGACGTGTCAGCAAGGACGACCATCCGAGGGCCCAGCTCTAGTCTCTATTATTTCAAGCATATCTGAAGTATATGTACTCGAGTGTCATGATTTAACTGACTATGAAAACAGTGCCATTAAAATTATACCCTCCTTTTTGCTTAATTTGCAGTTACTTTAAACTCAGAAACGAAATAAAAGGTTTTCACAAGGTGGTACTTACCACTCCTGTACTTACAGCAGACATGTGAATATAGTGATATAATTTTTATAGTGATAAAAATGTTTACTGAACCTGATTAGCTTTAAGATAAATCGTAATCAAGTAGTGCTGTGCCCATTCTTCCTAAGTTCTTATTCTTACTGCGTAAGCCTCGCTTTAAATAAATAGATCGTTGATAAGCGTGTGTCTCGGGATTCTTCGGTTATAAGCCAGAAAGCAACTGTGTAATTTAAGGGGGAGGATCTTTGAGAATATGAGGAAGCTGGCAAATTTGAAGGAAAGACTGAAAAGCCAGGACAACTAGCAGCAGCCTGGAGAATTGAGGTAGCAAGAAGTTGTGGACAGATTTGGTGGGGTACACACAGGCAGTGAGGTGGTGAACCTTTTCCTGGTGTCTCCCGTTTACCCCTTGACCAGGGGCGGCCAGGCCCCGAGCCGTCGGGCTACAGAAACAACTTATTCCTGCACTCAGTGGGCATATCTCACAGAGACTTGGTTTTTCTCTCCATTTCTTAGCCTTTCTTTTGTTGGTGTCGTTTTTAGGCTCTCTATGGTTGAAAGATGGCTGGAGCATCTTCCAGCCCTCTGACTCTCTTGGATTCACACCGGGGTCAGCCTTGAGTCTGAGCGATATGGCCCAGGGAATGTGCTGTTCTTTGGTCAGCCAGAAGGTGCACTCCTAGTCACGGCCTGTGTGCATGCTTGCCGGAAAGAGACATACAGAAGGAGTCCATGGATTGCAATAAAGGGGTACTTGGTGGGAAATCAGGGCACCGTTACCAGTGAGAGAAATATAGGAAGCTGAGCCGTAAAGTCACAGGTGCAGGCGTCAGCCTTACTGTATAGAGAAAAGCCAAGCAAAGTGAGAAACACTGTTGGGATTGAAAAAGGGGAGAGGGTGGGCTGGCCGTGGCTCAGCGTTTAGGTATCACATGGAGGAAGTTGGGTCCCACATGGCCACCTTGGAGTTTGAATACTGGCCCCATCAGCTTGAAAAACACACCTGGTGTGCATGTGATTGTCCAGGGAGGGGACTGGTGAAAAAAAGTAGCAGACATGACCAGGCCCTCTGGAGGGTCAGTCTCTCTCTTTCTCTCTCATGTGCATATACTATCTAGCATTAAGAACAAAGCCAGTGGGGACCCAGACTGGAAAGCAGTCACAGCAAATGGAACTGCAGTGCTGGAAGCCACCCGGCCCACTGGGCTCAGATAGCTGGGTCAGCTTGAAAACATACTGGGTGTGCACACATGGCCACGGTCCTGAGGAGCCAGAGGGCCAGGGGCAATTTTAAAGAATTATTTTTTTATTTAATTCAATTTATTACTATTATTTTGACCAGACAGAGACAGAGAGAGGGAAAGTGGGAAAGCAAGCTGCCAGGTCCAGGACTCGAACCGCAATTGGCCATATGGGAATCCATTACCTTTAACCACCACACCACTGCCGGCCCCTTCACTGTTCGTAATTTTATTTTGTTTTTGTTTTATAAGTATACATATGTACTATCACTCACTCTGATATGCAGCAGTGTGAGTTTCAGCAAGTGGATACAGACACACAGCCACCATGACATGACGATTCAGAGCTCTCCACTGTCCTCCACGGAGACTCCTTCACACCACCCCGTGCAGTCAGCGCTTTGCTCTGTTCCTGTCATTTCGTCCTTCCCGGAGTACCCGGTAAATGGCGCTACCAGCACACAACCCTGAGTCTGGCTGCTTCCCCTGAGTATAGGAGTGGCTGGGCGTGGGTTCCTTTGAGTTGGTCCTGCTGCTGTTCACAGAGCTTTTTGAACCTCAAGTACGTGCATGTTACCAGAGGTGGAAAGGTTTCCGCTCCCGTCTCAAGGTTTTCTCCACCAGTCTTTCTCTTCCATTTCTGACCTCCGCTGACCAGGACATTGGATCTTTAGCGTTCCCCGCAGGTCCCCGAGACTGACTTTCTTTCCAGTCTTGTTTCCTCGCTCTTCCGCAGACTAGCTCATTTCTGTTGCTCTTTTGTGTTCATGTTTGCTTGCCTCTTTCGTGTCCTTTCTTCTCCTGAGCCCATCCAGTGATGTTTTTAAATTCAGATCATTTATTTCTTAGTTCTAAAATGTCTACCTGTTTCTCTGTTGTGGTTTCCATCGCTCTGTAGTGAACTCTGTTCTCCATTTGTTTCTGTTGTACTCGCCCTTCGTGACCTCCTGAGCATAATTACAACAACTGCTCTAAGCCTTCGTCTGGCAGCTCGGGCGTCTGAGTCATCTGGCAGTTGTTGTCTGCTGTCTTTTGTCCTGACAGTTGTCCATATTCATGGTCCTTTGTATGAGAAGTCTCTGGATCTTACCCTGGCCGTTCAGAGTGTATGCTGTATGGACTCTGAGCACGATTAGACTTCTCTGGAGAGTGCTGATCTTGTTTTGTTTAGGAGGCTGTCAGCCAGCCCCTCAGGTGTGGACCCCAGGTCGGCCTTGCCTCCTGTGGGCAGTGGCCCCACATCATTCATCAATCCAGGCCTTTCTGTGCCGCTTCGGGCTGGGCCACACGCGCACCCTGGGCTGTTAGCCTGAGACTTGGGATGGAGTGCTGGAATTGTCTTTCACTGCTCAAAGCTTTGCTCTGCTGTTTTGGGTCTGCCCCAGGAATGCATAATTCCGAGGTGAGCCCGAAATAGTAGAGGCTCATGTGCAGAATTGGGGGCCTCCTCTCCGGCTGCTCCCTTCCCAGTCCTCTGTGAGAAAAGCGGGGCTCCTTTTGACTTCAGCTGCCTGAGCCATCCTTGCTAGCGCAGAGCTGTGACTGGGTCCGAGCATGGCCAGAAGACGAATGAGAAAATCGGCCTCCTACAGGTTGCTCCCCAAGCATTGGCTCCTCTCCCCAGTCCACCTACTTCTGTTTACTTGTCATTATTTATATTTTTGTATTTGTGTTGGACTTTGTCCAGCTTCCCCCCACCACCACCAGTAAATCAACAGGTTATAGTGGGCTTTACCCCATTTGACCAGTCCCAGAGTCCCCAGTCATCACCTGTATTAGTTTTCTATGCTGCTTAACAAATACCACAGACCTGGTGGCTTACAGCAGCAGACACTGACGTGACATGTTCCCATGAGTCAGGAGGCTGGACTCCGCTGGGGCTGTTGCGGGCCGCTGCAAGGCCAGGCTGAGTTTTCACATGGAAGCTGCAGGGCAGGGCCTCCGTGCTCTACATGCCGTGGTGGCAGCAGCAGGATTCATGACAGCCCGTTTCTTCAAAGCCGGCCCAGAGGGAGGCTCTGAGGCCAGTCTGCAGAGAGCACAGTACGCACTGGGCACTTTTGCCATATCTAATGCCGAGGGGCAAATTACACAGCCTGCCACACTCGGGACAGGGTTATGTTGATAGAAATATATGAGTGGGGTGGGACCAGCAGTTAGCGTTAATGGCTATGTCGCTGGACTCCATGTCGTCAACCGCGGTTCGAGTCCTGGACCTGGTGGCTTAAACTCACGCCGGGCACGTGTGCGTGCGTGCCCAAGATCCCGAGAGGAGAATGGAGGAGAAGGGATTGCAGCGTGGCCATACCCCCTGGGGGGTGATTTCTTGCTTTCTGTCTCTCTGTCTGTCTGTCTTTCTGGTGAGTGCACGTACCCTATAGCAAAATAAATAACTAAATAAATAAAGATATGAGTGGGGCCAGCAGGTGATTGGTGGTTAAGGCGCTGGCTCCCACATGGCCATCTGTGTAGTTCGAGTCCCAGACCCAGTGGCTTGAAAAACATACCAGGTGTGTGTGGGTTTGTGTCCCAAATCCTGAGAGACAATAAAGGAGAAGGGATTGTGGTGTGGCCATCTCCTCCCAGGAGTGTTTCTTGTCCCCTTCTCCCTCCCTCCCCCCACCAATGCACACATGCCCTATAGCAAATTAAAAAAAAAAAGAGGGAACGAAAGAAAGACCTCTCCCACCCTTTGGCCCTGTTTCTCAGAGCCATCACCATACAGTTACTGTCTGCACTCTGGGTCCTGATACCGTGCGGAATGGGAATGGCTGGAGAACGCTCCGGCAGTCTGCCCAGTGCTCTGCCTACAGGCTTTTGACCTGTGTCCGGGTGCTCAGCTCTGTGGCTCTCAATCCCAAGCACACACACACTGCATTATTTCGTTGCTTGCCGTAGTCCCTTGGGTATTAAGTATTACCCAAGCTTTACCTTCTCTTTCCTGTTAAACACTATCCTCCTTGAAGGCTAAGGCTGCTTTCCATCTTACCTTCTCATTCTGTCCACAAGGCTCTAGTGACTATTTTTTGCACATAGCAGGTATTCAAATACATGATCAATAAATTAACCTCAATGTTTCCGTGACACTTGGACAGTATACCATTTCCTTCCCTCTTTTTTACTTCATTTTTTAAAGGTTTTTGCCATAGGTGAGTGCACTTGCTAGAGAGAGACAGTGAGAGGGAAAGTGAGAAATTACCATCTGGGGAATGGCCACACCACAATCTCTTCTCTTCCGTTCTCTTCCTGGAACTTTGGGCATACATACACATGCACCCAGCATGTTTTTCACGTCACCAGGTCTGGAACTTGGACCACAGTCGGCTGAGTGAGAGTCCAGTGCCTTAACCACTGTGTCCCCTGCTGGCCCCAGTTTTTTATTTTTTAATAGTTAGAGGGTCCATGTGTTTATCAGAGAGACATGTGGGGGTGGGGAAGAGAGAGAGCACCTCTCCAACGGGACATGGTCATGCTGCAATCCCTCTCCTCCATCTCTCCATCCCTTTGGGATTCAGGGCATGCGGGCACCCATGCTTGGAGCGTGTCTCCAGTCACCAGGCTCACAGCACGACCCACAGTTGGCCACGTTGGATCCGGCTCCCTTAACCATGAGGCCACAGGGCTGCCCCCCCTTTCTTTTTTTAGTGATACCATTTTACCAGTCCTTCCTAACCAAACCTAACACTGCAAGGATATTCTCATTGAATTAGGCTCATTTTAAAAATAATGGCACATAACACATGTAGTACATATACACACACAGGCTTAGGTCACAAAATGAGCTGGTGAATATATTTACAGCATGACATCAGAGTCTAACCAGAAAAGCCTTGTGATACAGGCTCTGATGTGTCTTAAAGGTAAACTTACATTAGGGTGAGAAGCATTTACAATTTCTGGTAACCTCAAAAAACAAAATTGGGGGACCAGCAGTTAGCGTAATGGCTATGTCGCTGGACTCCCACGTAGTCGACCGTGGTTTGCGTCCCGGACCCGGTGGCTTAAAGCTCACGTCGGGCGCGTGTGTGTGCGTGCCCAAGATCCCGAGAGGAGAATGGAGGAGAGGGGATTGTGGCATGACCATCCCCCCTGGGGGGGTGATTTCTCGCTTTCTGTCTCTGCCTGTCTCTGTCTGTCTGGCGAGCGCACGCGCCATACAGCAAAAAACCTCTCCAAAACAAACAAACAAACAAACAAAAAAATTGGTAGAGGGCACGTGAGATGGCCAGAGAGAAAGCACCTCCAGTGGAACATGGGACACCGCAGTCCCTCCCCCATGTCTCCACCTTTTCAGGACTTGTGCCCTTGTCTGTAGTTGTTTTCAAGCCACCAGGGCTAGGATTCAAACCGCAGTCAGCCATGTGGGACTCGGCTTCCTACACACAGCATGGAACCGCTGTGCTTTAGGCTCCCACCCCTTTACTAGTCCTGTTCTTTTATAAATACAGGAGTTAGTTAATAAAAAGACTGGACATTTGCAGCATTTTTCATCAGAACGGTCTTGCATAGGTCATGCCTTGATTTCCAGTGTGTCTACATAATTTTACCTTTAAACCATTGTTTCTCTGTGAAAACATGCGGTTTAAATGGGAAGTCCGAGATGACACCCACAGAGGCCACCCCTCTCCTACCTCCCACCCTTCCTCCTCCTAGCCGCCCACAAGGGATTAATGCTGCTGCCCTCCGTGCCCAAGGCTCCTGATCCAGTGGTTGCTTCACTCTTGGAGAATACGAAAAACATGCCTATTGAAAACCCAGACTATTAAAAAAATATTTTCTGACTAATAAAACTCAGTGCAGGAGAGACCCACTGCATTCTACACTCCGGTGCCATGTGAAGTACAGGTAATTTTTGACTGCCTGTAAGGTTGAGTCTTGGACCTGGTGGCTTGAGAGTCACACTGGGCACGTGTGCATGCATGCCAGACTCTCAGAAGGAGAATGGAGAGGAAATGCAGCATGGCTAGCCCCTCCACCCCCGGGCAGGGATTTCTCACTTTCTCTCTGTCTCTGTCTCTCTCTGGAAGCACATGGTCCCTATAGCAAAAACTAAAACTAACTTAAAATAAAATAAAAATGAAATTTTCCTAATGCAGTCATCTGTTTATAGCCCTTGTACCTTAACATGTTAAATCCTTCTTACAACTTGGAAAAAAATACTAATTCTCTATGTATTCGTCTCCCCGCCCTCAGTGGATTCAAAATCATTCCAAATACAAGTGTATATTTTTACTAACCCACAAAATGGACAGTAACTTATTAAATATTACTTGATTCTATCAGAAAATAAAGTCTGGCTTTAGGAGAAAGCATATTTGTACAATGGAAGATTTCTTTCCAGTATAAATTTCAGCTGAGATCGTCTGCCAGAAATTGATACCAGAAATATCCCGAATGGTAATGGATTTTTCTCAGGGTCACAGAAACAGAAGAGAGTCCTGCCACCAACCCACTTGCAGGCCAGAGGACAGAGGAAGCTCGTCGTTTCAATTCTAGCCAGGGCGTAGGGTCCCCCGACCGGAACAGAAAGAGAGCTGAGGCAGCAGGCATCACCCAGGACAGCACCCGTGCTTCCCGTCCCGCTCTCACTGCATTCCATGCGTACGGACCGCTGTTGTAACTGTGAGCGTTTGTCCTCCCTGTGTTATTCATGTGAATATCCTTGAGGGGAACGTGTACTCTGACTTTTTCACTGGTAATCCCAAAGCACTTATGAAGCAGTTGTTCAGAAAGGATTATTACAGGACTCAAACAGGACCCTCCCCGCCCTCGTTTCACCCTGCACTGAGCATCGCGCATTAGTCTATAGCTCCTGAGTGACTGAGCTAGTGAACACATGAGATGGTTCTGTAGGAAAAGAAATGGTGAAAATCGCTTGGAAAGTGGAAGAGTCGGGAAATAGATTTCAGTAGGTTAAATAATGGATTCGGTAGGGATGATGGTGAAAACAGCTTATAAGAAAGTGGAGGAGTCGGGATTCGGTGGGACGGAAGGAAGGGGTGGGAGCCACAGTCGGAAGGCAGAGCCGTAGTGCCCCACACACCAGCTCGAGTGGGGCTGTGGTGCTGCCCGTGATCAGGACAGAACCTCCTGTATCACCAGGGAGGCTGCTGTAGCCCAGCAGCCAGTCCTCTGCCTGATCTCCCTAAGCAGAGCAGCTGCGAGTCCAGTGCGGCGTACAGAGCGCATACCTGGTTTTTCTGTGCCCCACTCTTAAGCCTGGCAGACAACCAGGGATTACCAGCGCACCAAGGGAAAGCTCTCACATCAGAGAAAGACCAAGGGAAGGAGCATCAGAAAAGAAACAGACACGATGCAGGAACCCTAGAAGACCTTCAGAAAACCCCCGATTAATATTCTCAGCCAGAAGAGAGAGGATCTTACATTTACACAACAAAAATAGAGTGTTCTATAAAGGAACGTGCAAGAAGGTTATTACATTCTTAAAAGGATTATTTATTTAATTCCATTTGTTGTCATCATTGTTTTTTAATTTGACCAGAGAGAGAGAAGAGAGAAAGGGAAAGTGAGAAAGCAAGCCACCAGGTCTGAGACTCGAACCACGGTCAGCCATGTGAGAATCCAGTGCCCTTAACCGCCATGCCACTTGCCAGCCCCAGTTATTACACTTTTTAAATAGCACAAAATAAGAAACTCAGTAGAAGGATTGAAAGAGCAAGTTGAGCCAAGTACCCAGAAAACAGAAAAAATAACAGAGACAAAGTAGAAAATATAGAAGATAAATTGTAGGTGATCAATCCAAAAGGTTCAATATGTTACTTAGAAAACATAAGATGTTTTCAGGAAAGAAATGTCTATATTGAAGGTGTCAGTCAAATGCTATAGGGCGCGTGCGCTCGCCAGACAGACAGAGAGAGACAGACAGAAAGCGAGAAATCACCCCCTGGAGGGGGGATGGCCACGCCGCAATCCCTTCTCCTCCATTCTCTTCTCGGGATCTTGGACACGCACGCACACGCGTCCGGCGTGAGTTTAAGCCCCTGGGTCCAGGACGTGAACTGCGGTCGACTACATGGGAGTCCAGCGACATAGCCATTACGCTAACTGCTGGTCCCGAGTGTCAGTCAAATGCTAATAAGCACAAATGGTAGGGGAGAAATGATGCTAAAGCCTGTCATTGGGATTTCAGAATCCTGCTAGTAGAGGGAGGCTGTAGGCTTCCATAGGAAACATGTACAAGGGACTGAAAATCAAGATGACATCAGACTTCTCTTGAGCAGTACTGATTCTGGTACAGTGACAATCCCTTCAAAATTTATTTTCAACCTGGATTACGACAGTCAACCAAGCCACCAAAGGAAAAAAAAAGATAGCCTAAAACTGTTTGATACATGTGTGATCTCTAGAAATCGACCTCCTATATATTTTTATTTGAAAAGATATATTTCAGGATGTTTTCAGGAAATTGAGGGAGTATTTTAAGGAAGGGAGATCACGGAATGGCTGAGTTGTTTAATAAAGTCAAATCAACATCGATGGCTGAGTAAAAATGCTGGCTTAGGTGTTTACTCTGTTGTTTTTCTGCTTAGTCTGTTAGTTTCTCCTTTCTGATGTTATCAGTCTGGGTTGGATAGAAATCGCGGGGTGATCCAAACAAGTTTAATATGAAAGAGTAATTAAACTATAGTAAAAGTAACTATAGATTCTAAGTTATACAAGTGGCCAACAGCACACGACAAGATGCTCAGTGTCACCAGTCACTAGGAAAATGTGAATCAGAACTACAGTGAGCTCTCCGGAGTGGTCTAATTCAGAGACAGAAAGTAGAATGGGGGTTGCCAGAGGCTGAGGAGGGGGGAAGTGGCAGCATTTGTTTTTCAGCAGGTACTTCGTTCTAGTATATGGTTTTAATTTTGCAAAGGGAGAAAAGTTCTGGAGGTGGGTTGAACAACAGTGTGAATGTAACACTACTGAACTATATAGTTGGAAATGATTAAGATGTTACATTTTATGTAAGTGTATTTTTCTACAACTTAAAAAATGTATTTTAAAAGATGGCGCTGGATTGAAGTCTCGGGATTGGGGATAAGGGTGCTATGTTTTTGCTGTTTTATTCACGCTACAGTGCACATACGAGGCAGTGTGGGGTGCACCCACCACGGGGCTCAGTCATGCCACA
This sequence comes from Tupaia tana, assembly GCA_026018925.1. Taxonomy (NCBI): domain Eukaryota; kingdom Metazoa; phylum Chordata; class Mammalia; order Scandentia; family Tupaiidae; genus Tupaia; species Tupaia tana. The sequence goes on from JAKSZU010000011.1 coordinate 67,610,237, forward strand.
AGCCCTTCTCTAGCCCTCCATCCTGCCAGGACCCTGACTGTGTGTTCATGCACCCGGAACGTTTTCAGGTCATCAGGGCCCGGGACTCTGACCCACAGTCAGCATGTGGCTTCCCGCTCCACAGCCCTGTGTACTGCCGCCTGAGTTACAGAGGCTGGGCCAAGAGCCGTGTGGTCTCTGGTTTTTGTTACCAGAGGGTGCGTGCAGAAAGTGAGGCAGAGAAAGCACCCCCCCACACACGGGCCTGGTCACCCCACCGTGCTTTTACGCCATTTCTCCGTCTTGTTGGATTTCAGGTATGCACGCACACGCCCTCGGCATGTTTGTCAAGCTGTCGGCCTGGATTCCAGTTGTGGTTGGCCGTGTGGGGTCTGGTTCCCAGTGCGCAGCGCTCAACCAGTCCACTGCAGGGCCACCAAGAGTGCTGTGAAAGAAGAAAAACAGCAGTCAGGGATTGTAGGGGAAGCTACACCAAGAGTAGGATGTAAACATAGTAACACTGCAGAGCAAATGCCATTTATCAACTTCAAAGTACTGGGAGTGGGACCAGCAGACGGCATAATGGTTACAGGACTCCCATGTAGTCGACCGCAGTTCGAGTCCCAGACCTAGTGACTTAAAACTCACGCCAGGTGCGTGTGCTTGGGTGCCCAAGATCCCGAGCAGAGAATGGAGAAGGGATTGTGGTGCGGCCAACCTCCCAGGGGAGTGATTTCTCACTTTCTGCCTCTCTGTCTCTCTGACAAGCGCACACACCCTATGACAAAAATCTCTTTAATAATTAAAGTACTGGGAGTAAATGAAAGTCTATTGTTATAAATCAAATCCAAGTATATTGTTAAAAGAATTAAACTATTATGGTCCCAAAGTGATAAATGCAGTCTAAGCATGCTGTGTAGAAATGGGAAGGTACTCAGGCTGGCCCCGTGGCCTACTAGTTACGGAGGCTGGGTCCCACATGGCCAACTGGTTGGAGTTCTGGACCCAGCAGCCTGGAAAACACACTGAGCGCGTGTGCATGTCTGCCCCAGATCCTGGCACGATGGAGAAATGGAGGAGGAGAGGTTGCAAAATGATGAACCCTTCCAAGGGGTGCTTTCTCCCTCTCCCTCTGTTTTTGCTGGTGAATACACGTGCCGTCTGGCACATTAAAAACCTGAAACAAGAGGAATGTAAGGGAACTTAGCCTTCATGTGCACTTTGGAGAACATCGATAAGAGAAAAAGAACAGTGTAGAGGAGCAGATAGTGTGCTCCCTTTTGTTATTTTTAAATCTTGCGTATTTAAAGTTTACTGTAGAGAGAGAGTGAAGCACCCTCAGCAGAGTCTCAGGCTGTGATCTTCCTCCCAGCCTTCCCAGCCAGTCAGGATCCGGCTCGGCCCGCCCAGGTGCATGGCCCGGCCCACCCAGGTGCACCGGAGACCAAACCCCAGGCCTCCCTGGGGCTGCCGGCCTGGCGGAGCACCAGAGCACGGGCTACAGCTGTGCTGGGCAACCGCACCACTAGCTCTTCGGCAAGGCAGGTGCGTGCAGCCCATGGAAAGACTCAAGGATGCCCACGGCACCGCCGATGCGTGTTACCTCCGAGGGGCTACTTCTCGTGATGGAATTTTGGGTACTACATCTGTTTTTTTATGAGCATGTAGTACTTTATAGAGTAAAAATGTAATTACATGTTTATTTTTAAAAATTATTTGTGAAAAATAATGGAAATTGTATGCCAGGAGTTAGAAGCAGAAAAGATTACTGCTAGCTGGGGGAAATCTGACAAAGCTTTATTAAAGAGCAGACATCTGAATTATTATTACCTGTCACATAAACACAGACAGAAGCCTGTCAGCTATCTCATGGCTACGCGGGCTCCTTATTCATAGCATTTTATTTTATTGTTATAGCAGAGTCTTAACTGTGTAACTATTGCTGGGGGTATAGCTGACTAATTAATTTTCAGATTAATAAAAAGCAAAAATCTTTTTAAAATTGGATATCTTTTTAAAAACATAGTCTATACCTGCCTCATTCATAAGTTTAATAACTAAAGAGAATTGAATGGTGCTGTGGATTAAAGAAGTGTGATGTCAACAGTTGATATCCAATTTTAAAAGAGCCAAGGGTCTGATGTCAACAAGAGTGGGGACCTCTGCTCTAAGGTACTGAGTAATCATTTTCAAACCTGATAAATGTGGAGTTTTTTTTGTTTTGTTTTTAAATAGAGGTGTTTGCCATAGAGCATGTGTGCCCACTGGAGAGAGAGAGAAATAGGGAAAGTGAGAAATCACCCCCTCCCCCGGGGGGAATGGCCATAATCTCTTTTCCATTCTCCTCCCAGGATCTTGGGCACACATGCACACGTGCCTGGCATGATTTCCAAGCCACTGAGTCGGGGCCTTGAACCGTGGTCAGCCATGTGGGAGCCCAGCGACGTAACCACTATACCATCTGCTGGCCCTGTGAAGTTTTTGTTTGTTTGTTTGTTTGTTTGTTTGTTTTTGCTATAGGGCACGTGTACTGCTGGAGAGAGAGAGACAGAAAGCAAAAAATCACCCCCCAGGGGAACTGGCCACACTGCAATCCCTTCTCCATTCTCCTCTCGGCATTTTGGGCACACACGCATACACACTCATCATGAGTTTTAAGCCACTTGGTCTGGAACTTGAACTGCAGCCGACTACATGGGAGTCCAGCGATGTAACCATTACACCATCTGCTGGTCCCTGTGAAGATCTTTTTTAAAAGCAGTGTATCTAGGGCCAACTGGTGGCGTGGTGGTTAAGGAGTTGGACCCCACATGGCCAGCTGTACGTGGACTTGAGGAATATGCTGAGTGTGAGTGTCCGCATGCCCAAAATCCCAGAAGGGGAGAGATGGAGGAGAAGGGACTGCGGCACATCTGTCCCTCCTGGGATGTGCTTTCTCACTTTCTCTCAGCCCCTCCCACTCTCCAAGTTCACACAGCTTCTGACAAAGTTTTGTTTGTTTGTCTGTTTGTTTTTCATTTTTCTTTGGGGAAGCCAGCAGGTGGCATGGTGGTTAAGGGCTCCAGACTCCCACATAGCCGACCGTGGCTCAAGTCCCAGACCTGGCGGCTTGCTTTCTCACTTTCCCTCTCTCTCTCACTCTGTCACTCTCTGGTCAAATTAAAAATGAATAAATAAAGTTAAATAAAATAATTCTTAATTTATTTTCCAACCATTTCCTGAACTCATTCTAGGAATGCAACTTTAATGAACAATAGGTTCTAACAAAAGGGATGCAAGAGAGCTAAATGCAGGGTGGTGTTTTTTTATTCTTTACAGAACAGGTAATGATACAAAGAGAGCAATGGCTTCCCGTTTTCTTATCTTCTACAGAGGCAATAAATATCACTTCTCCTGGAACTTAACATCCTGGCTTCACTTCAAAATGCATCACTTTACTTTCCTCACAAGGCAGACACACATTATAAACCTTCAGCACGTGACGGTCACATGATTTCTTCAGTGAGTCCCAAGGCTTCAAGCTTTCCTGGAGCTTCCGGCTAAAGGAGTCCTGAGGTCTCAAATATTAAAGCTTTCTCCACAGCCCCAAGTTCCTTGGATGTCTGGGTTATTGAACACAAACTCACTGGGTCATTTGTCTTCAACATAGTCCATTTCTGTTCCTAAAAGTGTTAGCTGTGCTTTCTTTTCGATGGACACTGACTCTATCTTGAACAATGTCTTCATCAGAATCTCCCTTTGTCTTCGTATATTCTAAAGTGTAAGAAAGGCCACTGCAGCCCCTGGTCCGGACACCAACCTTCACACCTACATGCCCAGGTTTATCTTTAAGAAGGCGTTTTATCTTGTTTATTGCTGAAGGTGTCAGCGTGAGGGCGGCCTGGGTGGGCTGCAGCTTCCTCTTGCTCACAGCCCGGACAGTGGCCTGGACTAACGAGGCTGACATCTTCGCGGTCCTGGCGTCCGGGAACCTCGGGCAGGAGCTCCCACAGCTCAGCCTCTCTCCATGGGCACGGCCGGCACATTGATGCCACAAGCTCTGGCCCTTAACTTTTTTTTTAAGAGATTTTTGCTAGAGGGCACATACGCTCACCAGAGAGACAGAAAGTGAGAACTCACCTCCCCCGGGGGGGTGAAATGAGGGTGGGAATATGGCCACACCACAGTCCCTTCTCCTCCATTCTCCTCTTGGGATTTTGGGCATACACACACGTACCTGGCACGAGTTTAAGCCGCTGGGTCCAGGATTTGAACTGCTGTCAACTATGTGGGAGTCCAGCGACAGCCATTACACCATCTGCTGGTCCCCCTCTCTGGCAATGTTTTATTAAAAAGAGGAGCAACGGGGGCCAGCAGGTGGTATGGTGGTTATAGCACTGGACTCCCACATGGCTGACCGTGGTTTGAGTCCTGGACCTGGTGGTTTGCTTTCTCTCTATCCCCTCACCTCCCTTATCTTTCTCTAGTCAGATTAAACGATGACGATGATGATGATGAATAAAATTAAATAAAATAATTCTTTTTTAAAAAAGAGGAGCAGTACTTCTGAACCTTGGCTGAATACTGGCCATCTGGACAGCGGCCACAACTGCTGATGCTTGGGTTATTTTGAGAAATCTCTTTGGCGTGGGTTACTGCCTTGGTCTGAGAAGTTTAGAGGCTTCCCAGGTAATTCTGATGGGCAGCCAGAGACTGAGAATCATGATTTAAATTAATTTTATTATGGCATTTTGTAAATAGGCACAAATTAACATTAGGTTGAATTCATGGTGTATGTTATTGTATGTAAAACACGGTTTGTGAATTAAAAGCAAACTCTAGGCCCAGCCATGTGGTACATACTGCTAGACACTGCTCAGGGACAAACTAGGCCGCTGGGTGGCCTGCTGTGACCCCAGCCTGCCCTCAAAGCTGTGTTCCTGGCCGCCGGGAGGCTGATGCAGGATTGCAGGCTCACAGCCGGCAGGGGCAGCCCGGTGAGATCTTGTCTAAAAAGATAAAAAAGCTCCAGAATTAATAAATTGAGAACAGCACTAATGGACGGTAATATTTTCAAAGGCTTTTGTGCATGTTACTTCTGCTTAGTGCGTTAATCCGCCTTCCCACCTGTACCGGTCCAGGTGTGATCAGGAGATAGAAGCTGCGCAGTTATGTATAACAGGGAGAGTTTAACATAAAGAAGAACTCAACTGTGATGGAAAAAAGTAACTAGAAAGTGTATGGCATCGAGCACCGAGGGGGAGTGCGCAAGGGAGGGCCGACTCCGAAGGAGCCCCACCCCACCCCGCCCCTCAAGGCGAGGATTTGCACCCTGTGAAGGTGCTGCTGCAGCCTCTTGGAGAGACTGCTTTGCAGGTTTGCCAGGCCGGAGCTGGCCTGCAGTTGCTAGACACAGGCAAGGCCCAGGCTAGCCATAGCCAGTTACATGAGCACCCAGAGGAAGTGGGCATCCTGGTGGCAGCCCTCGGGGTATGTTGACGGCCAGGCACATGGGTGTGCTGAGAAAGTGAGGTTTCAGAGCAGGAGGCCTGGGGCCCACGGTGTGTCAGTTGGGAGGGCCATGACTTCAAAAGGACCACCAGAGACCAGTCTGGGGGGAAGCGAGCACCCGGAGGCCTGGAGCTCAGTGTCTGTGTTGAGGGGGTCTTGGGAAGGTGACACCAGGCCGTGTCAGAGCTGCAAGGTTGCTGAGGGACCTCTCAGTGTGGGCCTGCGGCTCGGCACCACCCAGCACTTCTCCCCGTGGCCTGGCCCCACCATGGCTAGACAGAGCGTGGGGCCCTTTGCCAAGGAAGCTCCGCGGCGAGCTCACCCGGGAGTCGCTTTGGGAACTCTTACTGCAGAGCATGTGTCAGAGGCTGGATTGAAGCCGGTGGGCATAGATTAATAACTGACACGGCGCCCCACGCCGCTGTGGCCTCCTCCGGGCAGAGTGGCTTTCCACCGTGTTGCAGCGTCTTCTTACTGTAGCTCACCGTGCTCTGTATCAGTCTCTGTTTTAAAGAATGGTGTATCCGACGTGTAACGACAGCAGGCAGAGAATCACCTGCAAAGATTTCGGCCTGGTCAGGCCGGCGTGGAACCTAGGAATGTGCATTTTAGTGGCTGCCCTGGTGGTTCTGTGGGCGGTGGTGGTCCTTGAGAAGGCCCAGAAAGTCCGGCCCGGGGCTGCCTGAGGGCTCTGCGTCTTGCTCCTCTGCCTTCCCCAGCACAGTGCCTGATGGTGGGTTGGTGCCTCAGTGTGGGCTGAGTAAGAGCCAAGCACTGGAGAGGTCAGCTTGGCGTGGTACCGGGTGAGTGCACCCAGTAATGTGCGGAAGGTCTGTTTCTAACACCTCCAAGATTCCTCCTTTATTCCATATGTAAAACCCTGCCTGACTTAAAACTTTCTGCAGCTAATGCTTTTTATTTTTCCTTTGGTTACAAGGCTCATGCCCTCATCAGAGAAAAACAGAAATAGGGACGGTGATAAATCACCCCCTAGGGAGATGGCCATGCCACAGTCCCTTCTCCACTCTTCTCTAGGGATTTTGGGCGCACGCATGCGCACACACACACACACACACACACACACACACACACCTGCCATGATTTTTCAAGTTGCTGTCTGGGACTCAAACCCTGAAGTTGGCCATGTGGCATCCAACCACCTTAACCTTTATGCCACCTGCTGGCTCAATGTTTTTGTTTGTTTGTTTTTTTAAACGTGTTTATTGAGCCTCCTCCATGGCATAGTGGTAATGCGCTGCTCGGATCCCACGGGGCAGCCATGGTCAAGTTCCCGTCAGCCTGAGGCGCGCCAGGCAGACCCGCAAGTGCCCAGGATCCGACAGGCTGGAGGACTGGATTGAGGCTTGCTGTGTGACCGTACCCTGTGGAAGGTGCCCCCTCCCTCCCTCCCTCTCTTTTACTGTCTCGGGCACATCTCGTGCACAGGGCCTGTATGCACTGTATCATGAATGAAGAGAAATTGTTTTTATTTCTTCCATAAATGAGAAAAGAGACAGTACCTTCAGCTGGGACTTCACACAGCCATCCTCCCATCACTTCCCCCAGTCCTGAGCCTGGGCACGTGTGTGTGTGCGCGCGCGCGTGTGTGTGTGCGCCCGCGCGATCCTGTGCTGGAGGAGGCCTTGCAGAGCATCTCCGCAGTGCGTCGCATCACCACCGCGCTGTCTCCCCTCACACCTCGGTTTTTGATGTAAAGTGGGTGTCTTGCTAAACATCAGTTTCCTTTATATTTGATAGGGAAAAAGAACAAGAAACACAAGAAGAGGAACGTTTGATGGAAGAAAAGAAAAAGAAAAAGCAGGAAGAAAAGAAAAAGAAGGAAGGTGCTCAGAAAAAGGTTTGGCTAGAGGTGCTCCTTCATTGTCTGTACAGTCATCGTGTGTCTCATTTGCATTATCAGGACCATAATGTTACAAAGTATGGTTCTGTTACTTTTAAAAAAAATCAATCCGCCGAATCTGTAGTTAGTGAATAATAGATGTTTTGCTAGTGAAATAATTATAGGGCAACAGCTGCAAAATGTCTTTCTTAAAGAACTAGAAATATCGGAGCTGTGTTTTAGGAAGTTTGGCTTCAGTTGTTGGTAGGAAGACACGACCTGCCTTTCCGCTAAAACGGGCTGTCCAGTCTAAGAGATGAGAGGAGGGCCATCAAACTGATCTTGTTAGAAATGCGAGCAGTAACTTTTGCAGCTTTGGCAACTGTTCTATAAATCCTCCTAGTAAGTATTAAAAATAAAAAAGCCCTACTGTAAACCTTATAGTCATACTTGAATTTTATGGCATATATTCGTATACTAAGTTATGCCATTTCTCTTCGGTCTTGCCTAGTTTAATGTACCTTGTAGTTTAAGCTTACGTACCCTTTAGACTGTATTAAAACAGAGTGCTCTGCGAGCTTCAGCTGTGTTTGCCTTTACGTGAATATTGACACGTAGTCAGGGGCATATGGACAGTTATATATTTCTCCCAATAATAAATTACTGTGCAAAAAAACTAAATTTTAAAGTTTCTAGCATTGAAAGTCTGCTCATAAACTTTCATAGATGTGTACATTCTACACATTATTATACCTAAAAAATTTCTGATTTTTTTTTCAGGCTGCTGATCAAAAAACCAAAGGTAAGTTTGTTTTTATTGGTGGGGGTTATGTCTCATGGCAGCATCAAGCTATTTATGATGGGGCTGGCTTTTGTTTTGTCTACTGATGGTTAAAAACAGAATCTAACCCTGCCTTTGAGACTACTTTTTATTATTCATTGTGAAATCTTCATTTATCACTCATTTTACATCTGCATCTTATTGGCATTGGGTTAATCTAAAAATGCCTATAGAATGTTGTATTAGCTTAATTTTCTTCTGGTATGATTTCCACCAAACAGGATTGAACTGACAAAAATGACTCAATTTGAATAAGGACAACCAAAGGATAGTGAATTTTTTTAAAACCTAAAAAAGTTCTCATCGACAACTTCTTTTTTTATTTTAAAGAATTATTTATTTTAATTTGATTTATTCATTCATTTATTTTAATTTGACCAGCAAGAGAGGGAAAGTGAGAAAGCAAGCCACCAGGTTCAGGACTCGAACTGTGGTCAGCAATGTGGGCGTGTCCAGCACCTTCACCACCATGCCACCTGCTGGCCCCGACAACTATTCTTTATAGTAAAAAGAAGTGTATTCTTTGTATTCCATCTTCGCTTATTGATATATAAAAGGTTTCTTTTTCTTCTACCCTGTGAGTTCAGAATTTGCTTACTGTTGTTTTGATGGGTATGTGCAGTTCTTACCGTAGCTCAGGCATCGGTCGTGAAGCTCGAGCAGGTGCTGAGACGGAGCATGTGCTGGAGAGGTAGGCTGAGGGACGCGAGAGCCCCACTGCACCTCCTGGCCAGCTCAAACCTGACGTGCCTGGCTCTCTGCAGCGGTGAAGGGCACACACTCAGGAGCCACGCGTCCAGCTCCATTTCATACGGAGCAAGTCACCCCACTCCTTTACGCTTCAGAGAGCCCGTATTTACAAATGAGAAAGATAATGAACGGTTCCTGCCTTATAAAACTGTTATAAAATCTAAACGAATACAGTTATTTGGTGATTAAAAATAAACTTGTGAAAACAAAGTAGAACATAAAAGACTGTCTTAGATGGTACAGAAAACGGCTGGATGCCCAGCAGATGGCTGGCGCCCGGGGAAGGCTGCCGTCACTACTCGTTACTGTGCGTTGTGTTTTCCAACGGCCATCACACGTACATGGCTGTGCGTGCAGCACACGCTGCAGAGATCTTTGAAGGTCCTACCTCAGAGGATGATTGGCACATCAGTACTCATTTTTGTTTGGCATTTTATAGTTTTCAAAGTGAAGGTTATAAAGATTACGTCATTCAAACTTCCTGAGTTGAGCACAGCACAGGAATTAGTTTACAGACGAGGCTCCTGGTGTGACCCCAGTAGCTTGCTCTTGGTTGGCAATTTGTGGGAAAGAGGACCCGAGGGAGCCCAAGGTTCCCGACCTAGTGCCTTGGGCTTGGCCGTCTCCCAAGTCTAGGGGCCAGCAGGTGGCATGGTGGCTAAGGTGGTGAACTTCCACATGGCAGGCCATGGTTCAAGTCCTAGACCCAGCAGCTTGAAAACCACTCCGGGTGCATGTGTGTGCATGCCCAAAATCCTGAGAGGAGAAGGAAGGAGAAGGGCGTATGGTGTAGGAATCCTCCCTGGGGGGTGATTTTTCACTTTCTCTGTCTCTCCCTCTCTGACGAGTGCATGCACCCTATGACAAAAACCTAAAAATAAAAAGAGAGAGAGAGATGACATCTGTCCCATAAAGTAAGTGTAGGAAGGCAGTGTGGTGGAAAGGACGTTTTCTCTGTTCTCAGAAGCACCGTGAACTTGCATGACACTTTTTCTAAAGGGTTGTGTACAAGAAACAATAATTTCTCATCATCATTATTTAAAAATACAGAATTATAGGACCAGCTAGTGGCGTGGTGGTTAAGATGGCTGGATCGCACCTGGCTGTGTGGTGAGTCCCAGACCCTGCGGCTTGAGAAAACATGACAGGCCACATGTGCACATATGCATTCCCAAAAGCCCTGGAGGAGAAGGGATTGCAGTGTGGCCATCTGCCCGGAGGGTGATTTCTCATTTCCTCTCTCTCTCTCTGGTGAGCACATGTACCCCATAGCAAAAAATAATAACTAAAAACAAATAAAAATTAAAATCAGAACTGGGCCCAGCCTGGATGGCACTTCCACAGTGTACTAGGCTGCAGTGCTGGGGGCCGCGTGGCTGTCTGTGGGCCCGGTGCCCAGGCGGCCTGAAACATGGTGGGTGCCGGTGAAGGCACTCAGACGGCTGAGCTGGAGGGCTGGGAAGGGTCCTGGTGTGATGCTCCTCCCCTCCCTCCCTCTTCCCTCTCCCTCCCTCCCTCCCTCCCTCCCGCCTCTCCTCTCTCCCGTGCGCGCACATATGCTCTCTGTTGTAAAACCTGGAAAATTATCATCTTCAGTCAGCCCTTTCCCTTTTTTTATTAACCTTTTTAGAAGTTTCTTTTTAAGAGATGATAATCGATTTATTAAAATAGTTGACTTAGGCATCTGCAATGGTGACTTGAACCTCAGCTCCCGGCTCAATACTGATGGAAGTAGTTTGTCCAGCAGTCTCAGAAGGAGTGTGCAAATCAATGAGTCGCTTGTGGATTCTCATCTGGAAACCATCCCAAGCCTTAAAACCTTCCCCACAAGGTGTTTTTCTTGTAGTGATTCTCAGGCTCTGGGCAGGCTTCCGAACTGGGCCTTTCACCTTGAGATTCTTGTCCTCGGCACCTCTGACCCAGTCAGCACACACTTTCTCCAGGGAGTTTATGCTGCGGCTGGTTAAAGTGATTCTGATTCGGTGAATGGCCACCTCTGGCTTCTTGGGTGTTTTTCCAGTATCTTTAAAAGCCATGGCTGCTGTGAGGTTTCCTGACTGGCTTGTTCCTTGGTGAGAGCGAACAGCCGTGTCAGGAGCAGAGTGAGGTGACCGGAGCTCCGAGCCACCACCTGCATCCGCTGCTTCTGCAAAAACAAAGCCACATTTTGAGAAGTTTTCATAACTGAATCAGTACCAACTCTGTTCTGTTGTCATTGCCATTATAGTTGTTTTCTTCCTTAAGTAACTGTGTGGTGGGTGTGCGTGACGCTGTCCTGGCCTGACACAGCTGTGTTGATCCCTTACTCTCCGGTGAGTGTTTGCACTGGTCACTCCAGATTCTCCTCTCCTCCTCCGTGAAGTACCGCTCATCTGGGTGAGCTCATCAGGAAGTGCTAACTAGCTTAGGCAGGTCACCATAACGCCGTAATGTCTTCTGACTGTAACCGTGACAGTACTAGCAGGTAGCTCGCTCATGAGCATCAGCAGCTTCAAGGTTTCAGTTCTCCCACACTCCATCATCAGTGGCCTCCATTAACTGGCTGTGGGGCAGCGGTTCTGGCCTCCAGACACGAGCCGGCGCGGCGGAGCGTGCGAGGCGGCCCGTCCCGTCGCAGTAGCCCACGTGCTCGAACGTGCGGTGGGTTACTTTCCTAGCACTCAGGCCCTTTGGCGGCTTCCCCTGCTCTAGCCTTTGTGTCCCCTAGGGTGTGTCCTCCTTACCTGCCCCCATGAGGCAGGCCGCGGCCTGAGGTCAGCACTGGCCCAGACCCTTGGATTTGTCATATGTTGGCGATGTCTCTAATGTACAGACAGTAAGCCAAAGCCAGGAGAGGTTGCCGAACGTCCCGAAGACTGCACAGCTAACGGGAGGCCGGGCTGACGTGCCCAGCTTCCGAGAGGCACACAACAGACAGGGTCACAACAGCTCTGTACCAGGGCGAGGTTGCCCAGAGAGGGACAGTCACCAGCCAGGATCACGGAACCCGTGCGTACAGAGCTTGAGGCAGCTGTGGCTCTGACTCCTGGCCAGACGTGGGGCCCTGCTTCTGTGCTCACACCAGGCACGCCCAGACGCCGCAGGGCCCTGGGTCGCTGAGTGTGGGGAAGAGTTGAGCAGTTGCAGTCCGAGAATTGGATACTCTCAGCGGAAAGTGACAGTTAGAAATCAGATTATAATTGTTTTGGTTTGATAATTAGCTCAAGTTAATGACTTCCTTTGCTCTGTATACCACTCAAACAGTATTGGTGAAGCCCTGGTCCCATTATTTGTGATTATATTTAATGCTCTCTATACATTTTCATTTATTTTAAACATTTTCAGAGAACACTGTGGAGCATATTGTACATACATGTTATACCCCTGCCTTCTCCTAAAGAGCATTGATTAAGCCACCCTTGATAGCTCCGGCCTTATCATAGTATTACTTATGCTTACAAACTCTTTTTGCATCTGGCTATAACCACTGAACCTGAACGGTGACTCTACATTTTTTTTATAAAAGGATTATTTTACTTTATTTATTTTAATTTGACCAGAGAGAGAGAGAGAGAGAGAGAAGAGTGAGAAAGCCAAGTCCGGGACTCGAACCGCAGTCGACCATGGGAGTCCAGTGCCCTTAACCACCACACCACCTGCCGGCCCCTGTGACCCTACACTTAAAAGACTAATGCAGCAGTGGGACCAGCAGTTAGCGTAATGGCTATGTCGCTGGACTCCCATGTAGTTGACCGTGGTTTGTGTCCCGGACCCGGTGGCTTAAAACTCACGCTGGGCGCGTGTGCGTCTCCGAGAGGAGAATGGAGGAGAAGGGATTGCTGCGTGGCCATTCCCCCTGGGGGGTGATTTCTCGCTTTGTGTGTCTCTGTCTCTCTCTGTCTGTCTGGTGAGCGCATGTGCCCTATAGCGAAAACCTCTCCCCATAAAAAAGACTAATGCAGCAGATGGCATAATGGTTACATTATTGGACTCCCACATGGCCGACCACAATTTGAGTCCTGGACCTGGAGGCCTGAAACTCACGCCAGGCACGTGTGCATGCATGCCCAGAACCCGTGTGTATGCATGCTCAGAACCCCGAGAAGAGAATGGAGGAGAGGGGATTGTGGTGTGGCCTCAGATCACCCCTGGGGGTGGAGGGAGGTGATTTCTTATTTTCTGTCTCTGTCTCTTCAGCGAGCACATGTGCCCTATAGCAAAAATTGCTCTTAAAGAAAAAAAGACTGACTAGAAATGTATCTTTAATAACTTGATCTAATAATATGTAGCATACTTTCCTCCCCCCGGCAAAGATTTTTAGAAAGTCTGCTTTGTAATATAACTAAAACAGAAATGCTGTCTCAGCCATCTTTCCAACCTCGACCTGCGATTTTTTTGTTGGGGTCATTTCTTTTAAGATCGAGGCAGGTGAGCACGTTGTGTGCAGCGCTGTGCCGTGCCGACAGCAGCGTCTATGGGGCAGGAGCACCGTCAGCAGTGCTGGGGCCGCGCCAGGTCTGCGGCCTCACACATGCTTTCCTCCTAACTGCCCCTGAGTCTCCTCCCTGCCTCTGACTGTGCACACCTGCAGCGGGCAGCTGTCCTGCTTTCCTCGGGAGCCTGAGCATGTTTACATGCCTGGACCTTCCCCTGCACTGCCTCGTGGTGGTGGTGGTTGTCCTGTGATGAAAAACATAATACATTCTCACTGAAAAAACTGGAGCATTATCTAGAGAAACACTTGAACTTCCTCTTCTGAGCTACTCACCAGTTACGACTTCATGTGCGTAAATACGTATGTGTCTGGATTCGCCACTGCCCCTCCAGTGGAATTGCTCCATCCCAGCCCCTTAGGAGATGCACTGAGCAGTTGGGAAACCTGTGTGAGCCTCTTCATAAACAGGGCACAACTTTGGAATTCTGCTGAACACGGCCTTCGTATCGGTTTGCCAGTGGAATATGCTGCCACCGTGCCTCAGTGAGACCCGGGCTCTTTTCACGCTGGGAGGCGGGGGCAAGCAGGATCTCGCTGGGACACACCGTTGGTCTGTGTGTTCAAGCCCCCCTCTGGAGTAACTGGTGTTGGACTCTCGAGCAGGGTCATGCACTTGCAGTTGGTAATCATCTTTCCTTAGTTTTTGGCACTGACCTTAATTTGGGCACAGTAATAATAGCTTTAAATATGCTGGTTTTGTGAGCCTAGATTTTCTTCATTGCTTTCTGTTTGTTGTTGTTGTTGTTGTTGTTGGTTTGTTTGTTTTATTTCATGGAGCTAAAGGTTTTTGTTGTTGTTTTTATGTGTGTGGTATTTTTTGTTGTTGTTAGGATAAACTATGATGATACTCTTTATGAAGTTAATTTGATGGTTTTAGCCAGGCGCTTTAAAGTTCATAAAATAACTAAGTTTTATATAAGAAGTTCAAAGTTGATCATAGATTTTTTGATGATCCAGTGTGGCTCAAGCTCCATATGATGAATGAATTTTCATTTTGTGTCATTTGCTTTTATGAATTCATATATTTCATTTATACCCCAATCTTGCTTGTAAGTAGTATTATTTATTTAAAGAACTATTTCCTTTATTTTATTTATCATTATTGTTATTTTCAGTTTGACCAGAACAAGAAACACAGAGAAAGAAAGAGAAAGCTGCCAGGTCCAGGACTCGAACTGTAGTCAGCCATGTGGGAGTCCAGTGCCGCTCAACACCATGCCACCTGCCGCCTCATAAGTGGTATTATTTAAGGTTTTTTTGCAGCTATCTTTGCCATGCATCCAGTTCATTTGAAGAAAACTTTTATGCCTCTGGTAATGTGCGTCGATTGCCTGGGGTCTTTCTTCCTCTGCCCCTGCTCCCTTCCCTTCTTTCCTTCTTTCCTTCTCTGAGAGCATGGGCACTTGCCAGGGAAGAGGGGTCGTGGCGTGCGAAAGCACCCCGTGGGGAGTGGTCACACTGTGATCCCTTCTACTCTGTCTCCCTCCTTGCCGGAGTTGGGGCACACATGCACTTGTGCCTACATTTCTCAAACTCCCAGGTTCAGGACTCAGGACCGAGACTCAAACCATGCTGTGGGCCAGGTGGAATCCAGCTACCTCAACCACCACGTTACTGGCTGGTCCCAAACCATGTTCTTTTAATAGTCTCATCTCAAATGATAAAATTTTTAGAGTAACAAATTATGTGCAGTGTACCATATACTTTTTTTTTAAGGGTTTTGCCACAGGGTGTTAGCATTTGCTGGAGAAAGACAGTGAGAGGGAGAGGGAGAAATCACCTCCCGAGTAGGGATGGCCGCAGTGCAGGCCGTCCTCCTTCATTATCCTCCTGGGGTTCTGGGCACACATGCACATGTGCCCAGAATGATTTTCAAACTGCAGGGTCTGGGATTCAAACTGTGGTCGGCCATGTGGGAGTCAGGACCATAACCGCTGTGCCATCTGCTGGCCTCCCATATACTACTATTAAGGCTCATTCTAAAAACATAAAGCATACCAACAAAAATGAGAAGTAGGGAGAATTGAGGTTAAAATGTGTCTTCCTAATTTCCTAGTCAGATTCAGAGATTAAAATGAGAGCACTTCACCATTTAGGTGGCACTTCTGTTTACCTGAGGCTGTTTGTTCTTTGCTTAGTCTTCTAGAACTTTCTACACACACACACACACACACACACACAAAAAAAAAAAAAAAAAAAAAAAAACACGAGAATCCAGTCTTTACAAAGTATCAGATGTGTGTTTCCCTGAGTTACACAGTGTAATTAAATTGGCCAGAATCCTGGAATATACTTACTTGTACAGTGTCCATATTCATGTTCATATAACCAAACTAGGGGCCAACAGTTGACATAATGGCTATGTCGCTGGACTCCCACGTAGTCGACTGGTTCGAGTCCCGGACCCGGTGGCTTAAACTCATGCTGGGCGTGTGTGCATGCATGCCCAAGATCCCCAGAGGAGAATGGAGGAGAAGGGATTGTGGTGTGGCCATCCCCCGCTGGGGGGTGATTTTGCGAGCATATGCACCCTATAGCAAAAACCTCTCCAAACAAAAACAAAAACATAACCAAACCAATTTTTTTTTTTTTTTTTGAGAAGTTTTTGCTATAGGGCACGTGTGCTTGCCGGAAAGACAGAGAGAGAAGACAGAGAGACAGAAAGCGAGAAATCACCCCCCAGGGGGGATGGCCACACCGCAATTCCTTCTGCTCCTTTCTCCTCTTGGGATCTTGGGCACGCACGCACACGCGCGCGGTGTGAGTTTAAGCCACTGGGTCCAGGACTTGAACCATGATCGACTACATGGGAGTCCAGCGACATAGCCATTATGTTAATTGCTGGTCCCCTAAATATTATTTTGAGTGAGTTGTTCCTAAAGGCAGTCAGTAAAAGTCCATTGAGCATGCTCAATACTATGTATTTTATAAAATATAGCATTTATTTGCCTGTTTACTAGGAATTAAGAAAATCTTAGAGCTTGAAGGATCCTGCAAAATTACCAGTTCCTGGGGACCAGCAGATGATGTAATGATTAGTTATTGGACTCCCATGTAGTTGACCATGGTTTGAATCCCTGACCCGGTGACTTAAAACTCACGCTGAGCACACGTACGTGCCCACCCAAAATCCCAGGAAGAGAATGGAGGAGAAGGGATTGTGGCATAGCCATCCTCCCTGTGGGGAGGGGATGATTTCTCACTTTCTGTGTCCCTGTCTGTCTCTATCTCTGCTGAACGCATGCACCCTATAGCAAAAAAAACTCTCTTTAAAAAAAAAATATAGGCTAGTAGGTGGCATGGCAGTTAAAGGCACTGGACTCCACATGACCAACTGTGATTCAAGTTCTGGACCTGGTGGCTTGCTTTCTCACTTTCTCTCGCTCTCTGATCCAACTAGGAAATAGTAATAGCAATAGTAATAGTAATAATAATGAGTTCCTGGGTTGAATAGGGAAATGAAATCTATTATAAAAAGGTCAGGTGACTTATACAAGGGTTTACAGTGCAAGGTTAGAGCCCTCGTCCTCAGGCGGTCAGTTACATGTTTTTCTGCTGCCATACTGTCTGACTGGAGACAGATGCTTTGCATCTATTTTTGGTTTAACCAACGATTCTAGGAAGGAAATTAAGCACTTAAGATCTTCTCAAATAAGGCGGAGAGAAATTTCAAGAGGTTTATTATGAGTAACTTTTTAGGGAATGGCGTGTTCTAGGTTTTTAAGTATTAGATATTTCTGGCCAGCAATGGCGTGGTAGTTGAGACAAGAAACTTACACGGGGCACATGTGTATGTGTGTGCCCAGAATCCCAAGAAGAAAATGAAGGAGAAGCGATTGTGCATGGGCATCCCCATGGTGGGTGATTTCTTGCTTTCTGCCTTTCTTTCTCTCTGTCTCTCTGGCAGGTGCATGCACCCTGTGGCAAAATAAATAAATAAATAAATATTAGATATTTCATTAGCCATGTTTTCCTAGTTTAAAAATAATTATTTAATTTTACTCTTAAATCCCAAGAGGAAGATACAATTTCTTTGGTTTCATAATTATTTTAAAAAGAAGTGTATTTTCTCTTTTTGAGTGGTTTTTGCTATAGGGTACGTGCACTCACGAGAGAGACGGAGAGACAGAAAGCGAGAAATAACCCCCCTGGGGGGTTGGCCACGCCATAATCCCTTCTCCTCCATTCTCCTCTCAGGATCTTGGGCACACACGCATATGAACCCAGCGTGAGTTTAAGCCACCAGGTCCGGGACTCGAACCGCGGTCACATGGGAGTCCAGCGACATAGCCATTACGCTAACTGCTGGTCCCCCGAAGGTGTAAGTTTTTAATCAACCTGGAAAGGAAAGCCACTGAGAGCAGGGGGCAGCGCCCTGTTTCTGGGACAGGTCCTTCCTAGGGCACTTGTGCCGAGTCGCGGGTAAAGTCAAATACAGCCTTAGATGTGAAGGTAGAAGTTTTGGAGAAAGCTGCAGTTTATAGCTCTAAAGGAAGCTAGCAGTTTGCTTTCTGAGAAATAATACGTTTGCTCAGATTGGTTGATTTTCTGTGTGTTTTCTTAAAAAGAACTTCGTCGAGTTAACAGTTTACATATGGTAAGCTGCACGCGTTAGTCAGTTTGATAGTTCTGGCACATGTACACCTCTGAGCCCATCACCACAGTCAAGATCAGATAGGTGTCATCCCGGAGGGGCCCCACGCACCTTCCCAGTCCATCGCCTGCCCCTTTTAGAGTGCAGGTACACTTTGGTTTGCTTCCTGCCACCGTAAAGGTTCTCCTCTCTAGACTATTATGCAAACGGAGCCCTGCCGTACCTGCCTGGCTTCTTCATCGCATACCTCGAGGTCCTTCCGTGTTGTACGTGTCAGCCGTTCACTTCCGTCTGTTGCTAAGCAGTGCATGGTGTGGCTTTGCCAGGTTCTTTATCTGTTCCATGTTCATGGACGTTGGGGTTGCTTCTGGGTTTCGGCTGAAAGGAAGAGCGCATCTGAACCTTCGTGTGCAAGTCTTCGTGTGGATATGTACTTGGGTTTCTCTTGGTCTGTGCTATATGACGGCAGCTTGTTTGATTTTTCAAGAAGCTGCAGGACTGTTTTCCAGAATTGTTTTACCATTCTGCAGTTCCCCATCCGCCCCAGCTCCTGGGCGGTCTCTGTGCCTGGGGCGTCCTAACAGCACACGGTGGCATTTCGTTAAGGTTTTGCTTGGATCTCCCTAATGACGATGGTGCTCTTCACTTTCACGTGCCTTTTTGCCATCTGTAATCTTGTCTGTCAAGTGTCTCAATCTCGTGCCGTTTTTATTCAGCTATCCGTTGTCTTATTTCAGACTGGTTTCTGATGCTCAGTCGGCCTCCCTGTAGCTCAGTTGCCTGCACACCTCCATCATTCCCTTTCTTTCTGAGTGTGCAGCTACTTGTAAATACGAGTATCAGAATGCACTTCCACATGTGAAGTCATTTTATTTAGCCTTTCATCTGTGTACCTAAAAATCGCATCAATGGCTGAGGTAAATGTCAGTCACAGTTTATAACCCGGAGTCAGCTGGTTAGCTCACTGCGTTATTTAACAAGCAGCGAATGAATGAGTACCTACCAAACAGCAAACAGAAGTTCCCTGTCCTCAAAGATGTTTTAGGGGCCGGCAGGTGGCGTGGTGGTTAAGGATGCTGGACTCCTACGTGATCAACTGTGGTTCGAATCCCAGACCTGGTGGCTTGCTTTCTCTCACTTTTCCTCTCTCTTGCTCTGTCCCTCTCTGGTCAAATTAAAATAATGAATAAGTTAATAAAGTTAAATAAAATAATTATTTTTTTAAAAAAGGTGTTCTAGCAGGAAAGCTAGGTGTATAAGGCAGTCAGTACTAAGCAGATGGAAGCACTAAGACGTTCTGGGTACTGGGAATGATCCGTTCCACACCTTTGACCTGAAAGGGTTTAAGTGGTCATCTTTTCCATCGCACACTTAAATTGCTATTAGAAAGGATCATCTCTTTTTACGGGACCAGCAGTTGGCGTAATGGCTATGTTGTTGGACTCCCCTGTAGTCGACCATGGTTCAAGTCCCGGACCCAGTGGTTTAAACTCACACCGGGCACGTGTGCGTGCGTGCCCAAGATCCCAAGAGGAGAATGGAGGAGAGGGGATTGAGGTGTGGGCCATCCGCCTGGGGGGTAATTTCTTGCTTTCTGTCTCTCTGTCTCTGTCTGTCTTTCTGGCGAGTGCATGTGCCCTATAGCAAAAAACTTCAAGGAAAAAAAAAAGAATTAAAGAAAAAAAGAAAGGATCATCTGTTTTTTAAAACAAGTGAGAAAACTGGAGAGGGACAGTACTGATAGAATGAGGAAAATAAATGCATGCTAGGTGGGCCGCTCTGCTAGCCGTACCCAAGGTTTTCTCTGAAAACAAGGACAGAGAAGATTCTCCGTCCTGGTCACCCCAGACTTGTTTGTTAGGCCATTAAAACTGAGCACTCTTAACAGCCTATCCCACCAGAAGGAGGAGTTGAAACTAGAGAGGTGAAAGGAGGGAGGCCAGCTCAGAGAGTCCTTGTACACTCTCCTAAGGACCTTAGAATGATCTTGGGGTGGCAGGTGGCATGGTGGTTAAGGGCGCTGGGTTCTCACCTGGCGACCATGATTCAAGCCCCAGATCTGGCGGCTTGCTTTCTCACTTTCCCTTTCTTTATCTCTGTCTCTCTCTGGTCACATTTAAAAAATAATAATAATAATAATTACAATGGAATTAAATAAATAAATCTTTTAAAAAAAGAGATTTGATCTTCTTGGCCAAAGGGAGCCATTGGAGAGTGTGAAGTGGGAGAGGAGCACCATGAGATTAATATTTTAGAAAACTCAGTGATGGGAGACGCGCTAGCTGGGTTGAGGTGGGTGAGGGGAGTGCGGCTAGACCAACATACAGTTCAGGCTCCAGAGGGCTGTGAGTGCTGAGGGTGGAGAGGGAAGGCAGAGTGGTGATGGATAGGGTAGGCAGATCTCAGAAACGAGCTGAGCCGTCTTCTGATCCAGCAGGTCTTTATCGAGGACCTGGCTTTGCTTGAGCCAGCTGGGAGTGAGAGGAAGCAGCCCTGAATGGTACTTGGTTGACATCTGGAGGATGAACAGAACTTAGCTAGGCCAGGAGAGTAGAGGGGGTTTAGGACCCCCACATACAGAGGACGCAGCATTGCCCCCTGGCTGACAGAGCAGGTCGTCAGGGGCTGAGGGGTCTGAGGTGATGCCAGAGTGGCAGAAGGGACTCGCTCACCATGCAGGTATGGTAGAGGTGCAGTGTTCTTTATGACAACAAAAAGGCTTTTTTTTTTAAAAAAAAAAAAGAAAAAAGTTATTTATTTAATTCCATTTGTTGTTATTTTTTAATTTGACCAGAGAGAGAAAAGGAAAGCGAGAAAGCAAGCCTCCAGGTTTGGGACTCAAACTGTGAGTGGCCATCTGGGAGTCCAGCACCTTAACCACCATGCCACCTGCCGACCCCAACAAGGAGACTTTTCAAGATCAGTTGGAGATAGATTTTCTCCTCTCTCACCAGCCTTGTCCTGGCCACCCCAAACCTATCTGTTAGGCCATTAAAACTGAGCTCTTCTGCCCTCTTCTGACAGGTTGTAGGATTCTGCATGTTTTTGGGAAACACGGTCCAGGATTATTGCTACTTCACAATGTATTAATCTATTAGTATACCCTTCCTGCAGAAGGCAATATACATGTCCAGAGAGAACACAGAATTCCACTTAAGCTTCTGTGTTTCGTGAGATCTGGGATAGCTGTCAGAGCTTGCTTAGCTCAGGACGCCTTGGCATAGAGAGTCGTGGTTCGGAGGCACTGAGGGCACCGAGCAGCCGCACACAGTGGGCTCTACCCTCCGCTCCGTCTTCATCGGGAGCACTTTAATGAGGATGGGGGAAAGCTAGTGAGTATCAGTGCTGCCCTGGTTACTCACTCCGCCTAGGCCCAACGCATGCTCCTGTCAACATCTTCTGTTTTAATCTTCCCAGTCAGCCTGCTGTTGTTTGAGAAAGCACTTGGAAGTACTTGCTGGTAGGATACATAGTACATTTTCCTAGAGTAAAAGAATCTAAGGACCAAAACAAAGTTGCCTTTCAATGCAGTGCTTCTTTTGTAGTAGTCATTATTGAAAGGATTTCACTTTTAACATTTATGTTATCTAATCTGATATATTGAGAGTAGCACTTAATTTAGTATTTCTTAGAAAGATAACAGTGATACATTAGACTAGAAAATACCTCTGAACAGCATTTCTCATTAGCAACAGATACAAAGTTAATGTGGTTTGTAGTTAATGAGCTTGTGCTCTTTTTGAGTTGAACTCCAACGTTGCTATGTGATAGATCAGCCAGAAGACGTCAAGTGAACAAACGGGAAGGCGCAGCCTTGTGCACCCCACTGCCGACAGTGCAGACGGCCCCCTACTCAATCTTCCCCTGGCCTCACGTCGTCCGCAGGCATAGCGTCATGGAAATTCAATAATGAAAATATTCCTTGGGGGACCACAGATGGCATAATGGCTATGTTGCTGGACTCCCATGTAGTCAACCATGGTTCAAGTCCTGGACCCGGTAGCTTAAACACACCAGGCGCATGTGCATGCGTGCCCAAGATCCTGAGAGGAGAATGGAGGAAAAGGAATTGTGGTGTGGCCATCCCCCCTGGGGGGTGATTTTTCGCTTTCTGTCTCTCTGTCTCTCTCTGTCTTTCTGTTGAGCGTACCCGCCCTATAGCAAAAACCTCTCAAAAAAAAAAAAAAAAAAAAAGGAAAGAAAGAAAATATTCCTTGGACTCACTGATAATTTTAGCATGAGAGGATAGTTCTTTTACATAGTCACATAGTCACATTTATAAACAGTAACAGTAGTTATATATATATATATATATATATACACACACACACACACACACACACATATATATAATATGACTACATTTAACTTTAAAATGTTAATAAACTGAATCTTTGAGTATATATTTTGAAATTACTAGAATTAATGATTTTTAAATATTTTTCCTTTTTTATCACTGTGTGGTGTCCGTACATATGATAAGTTCTATACTTTATCGTGTAAAGACTATTTTTTTATGTTCTGAGGGGTCTTCAGTCCCAGGAATTTATGGCCTTAATAGTGTCTTGGGTGGACTTGGCGGATGAGGGGAGGTTACATCATGCTGGGACCAGCTGTAAGGTGGAACCGAATTTCAGAGCAGATGCGTTGAAATGTGTGGTCGGAGTGTCCCTCTAGGCTGGCATTTACCAGTAAAAAGGGGCTCTAAAAATACACCCCTTGATAGAGACAGCAGCAGGGCAGGTGAGAGCCAGGCGGGCACTGGGCGACTGCCTGGCGGAGGAGAGATGGCCAAGCACGGGCAGAGGAGATCCTAAGAAGCCGAGAGGCAGAATGTCACCGTACACATTCCTTGTGCAGACGTGCTGGGAGGAGCACAAGAAGCACCCAGATGCCTCCGTCAGCTCAGAGTTTCCGAAGTGCTCAGAGAGGTGGAAGGAGATGGAAGACCATGTCTGTGAAAGAGAAGGGCAGGTTCGAAGATAGGGCAAAGGCGGCCAAGGCCCGTAATGAAAGAGATGAAAGCACATGTCCCTCCTAACGGGGACACAAAAAAGGAAGTTCAAGGATCCCAGTGCACCCAAGAGGCCACCTTTGGCCTTTTTCTTGTTCTGTTTTGAATATCGCCCAAAAATCAAAAAACATCCTGGTGATGCTGCGAAGACACTGGGAGATGCGGAACAGTACTGCCGCGGGCGGGGAGAGCCCGTGGAGGGGCCGCTACGCTGAAGGAGAAGTCCCTAGAGGAGAGCGCTGCGTACCGGGCTGGAGGGAAGCCTGGGGCAGCAGAAAAGGGAGTTGTCAGGGCCAAGAAGAGCGAGGAGGAGGAGCAGGAAGATGAAGGCAACGAGGAAGAGAGGAAGATAGAGAGGGTGAACATGAAGATGAAGATGTCTGTAAAGCATTTGACTGCCCCCTACACAGCTCTTTCGTTTTAAAGGAAAAAATTCAAATGTTAAAGCAAAAATAGGGCCTGCAGGTGGCATGATGGTTAAGGGTGCTAGACTCCCACGTGGCCTACCGCAGTTCGAGCCCCAGACCTGGTGGCTTGCTTTCTTACTTCTCTCGCTCTATCCCTCTCTGGTCAGATTAAAATAAATAAATAAAGTTAAATAAAATAATTATTTAAAAACAATCAAGCAAACAACAATGCAGCTCCCTAGAGGTCATCAGGTGGCATAGCAGTTAATGCACTGGACTCCATATGGCCAACAGTGGTTTGAGTCCCAGACCTTGTGGCCTGAGAATCATACCGCGTGGAGGGACCAGCAGATGGCTTAATGGCTATGTCACTGGACTCCCATGTAGTTGACCACGGTTCGAGTCCCAAACCTCATGGCTTAAAAACCATGCCGCATGCATGTGCACGTTGCCCAGGATCTAGAGGAAGGCACTGTGGCGGCATGGCCATCCTCTCTGGGGGGTGACTTCTCACTTTCCCTCTCTCTATCTCTCTTGTCTCTGATGAGCGCATGTGCCCTATGGCAGAAGCCTGAATAAAAAAGAAAAAATAACGCCTGTCTAACCCATTGTGTACCTCCTTGTCAATCTGCTTTAGTAATGCTGTACCCCGCGAGACTGGCTGATGGCATGCGTATATCCCATTAACAGCAAGTGCCTTTGTGAGGTAGCCATTGTGATAGTTCGTACCATGCACTGTAACGTGGTCTAGGTGGGTGAAAGGTTTAAACTGTCTTAAAACATGATATTTTCAAAACGAGTTTTAAAGACAAGACTGTCTTGGGCTGGCCCTGTGGCCTAGTGGTTAAGGGAGCCAGGTCCTAAAGCCAGACATGGGGTTCAAATCCCAGCCCCTGCAACTTGAAAACACGCCAGGCACACTTGTAGGTGTGCGTGCCTACAACCCTGACGGCACGGAGAAGCGGAGGATTGCAGGGAGGCCCCGCCCCACCGAGGCGCGCCCTCTCCCTCTCTGTCTCTCTGGTGAGCGCGTGCACACCGAGCCTCCCATGCTTCCCTGCTCTGCGTCCCGGTGTGCTGCCCATGCTGCAGAGCTACACGGGCAGGCAGGGGCTGTCGCCGAGTTGGTTCCCTTCCCTGCAGCTTGTGCCCGCAGGACCGTGTGGCTCCAGAGCCTGCCCGGGTCTTCAGGTTTAACTGCTCCTTGGCTTGAGACAACCAGTGACGGTCGAAGCGGCTCGAGTCTGGGTTTGCAGTCATGGAAGCCTAGCCTTCGAGTTTCTATATGAACCTGGAGGCTCCAACCTTCTCCGTGTGCTGCAGCCAGGGCAGGAATGCATGGAGTTCCCACCAAGTGCTGTCCCTGTTACTGGCCACGTGAGAGATCCAAGATCTTGACGCTGTCCTGCCTGTCTCTTTAACCTTCTAGCAAATCGTCTATTTTATGCATCATTCTTGTTTTCATCCCTCGGTAAGATGTGAGCTCCACGGGGCGGAAATCTCTGATACAGCCCCAGCTCAGAACATTGTCCGGGTTGGAGAAAGACTTGGAATAAGCACCTTCCATCTGGGCAAACTGGAGCTCAAGGTCGTAGATTGGGAGGACAAATTGGAAGCAGTGACCGTGGGGTTTGGTGGTTCATACCACATTAGCGACAGGCACTCCTAGCAGCCGTGCGGCTCGTCATGGCGTAAGGAGGTGGTGGGGCTCGTCCCGTCCTGAGCCTGCATGGCAGTGTTGGCAGTCCGAGAACGAAGGCCAGCATGACTGAAGTGCAGCTAGCACAGCGCAGGAAGAAAGGCCGGGGGCGCTCAGGTGCTGCTGTCCATGGCCCTGTGGGAGTTACTGACGGGCGCAGGCAGTGTGGACTGGCCAGGGACGCAGAGAACAGGCTGCAAGGGTAGCCTCAGAGTAAGGGACTGGCTCTCTTAGAGGTGACAAGGTTCCCTGTAGGCACTTGAAGAGGAGCTCCTTCTGTGTCAAGTCCTCCAGAGCCCTGCGGGGCCACCGGAGCTTGCGGCCCACATCGTAGCCTGTGGTTTTAGGGGAAAGGGTAGGAATGTATAAACTATTTGGCCTTGATAATGCTACCTGAAAAATTTAGCTAAGCTAAGAAGGAAGTGTATAGGAATAAACACCTTCATCTAAGAAGTAGAAAGGTTTCCGGTAACCTACCAGTGCACCTCAGGGAGCTAGCAGCGGAGGCACACCCGAACTTGGAATGAAAGGCAGAGTGAGGGATGGCAGCAGAAGTAAATGAGCACATATGGAAGACCTGTGAGCACTTGTTGGTTTATTTTTTCCTTTTAAAATTTTGCCAAGCGGCGTGTGCGTGTGGTAGGTGGGAGAGAGTCGAAAGCATCCCCGTGGGGCTTGGCCACACTGCCAGTCTCCCCTCCGTTTCGCTCTGGGCATGTTTTTCAAGCCGCCGCGTTGGCTGCGTGGGACCCAGCTGCCTTAGCCACTAGGCCAGGGGCTGGCCCCAAAAGACCTATTGAAACAAGTTGATTTTTTTACTTATGAAAGACCAGAATTAGCAGAAACTGAAAGATTGGAAGGTATCATAGCAGGGAGGGCAGCTGCAGATACTAGAGATGGTACAGGGGTCGGGGTGACGGGGTGGGTGATAGAAGGGAGGGGGAGGAACAGGAAAACCATGTCATTGATACAGAAATGAAAAAAATAGATTAAGAAATAGGTGAGTTTTTGTGGAACAGATTTTAACTCCTCTGACCACACAAATGAAAAAAAGTATGTTAATATGTATGTAGCTGTTTTTATCTCATAACATTTTATATAACTCAAATATACTCAATAAAAGATATTTTTAAAAAGTAAAAAAAAAAGTTTAGCTGAAAGCAAAAAAATAATTTCTTAGAGAATTGTTTTAAAAGACTATTTCTTTCTTACATGGGGGGGGTACACGGCTTTCTAAAGGTTATGAAAAAATCTATGTTATGAAAAAACTGCATGGATTTTGAAATTTTTGGTGCCAAAATAAACTCGTACCAGTATGAAGAGGTAACATCTGCTATTTCACCAGCAGGTGTCGCCCTAATTAAAAAAATGCTTATTAGGCAAAGATGGGTAACCAAAATTTTTACCTTGCACAAAGTTTTATCGGTTAACTACAAAGCTGTCAACTGGTTGCTGCTTTACCTTCTTCTAAATATAACAATGGCTTGTTGATGACCCATAAGCAAAATCAAGCCACAGTCTCCGCTGCCTTGCTGTGCTCTTACGCTGCACAAAAACGCTGCCGTGCGAGCTGGATCCCTCTGCAAGCCTTTACTGCTGAGGTTCCTAGATCTGGGTCTTGGTGAAGAAGAGGGTTGTGAAGATTGCTTTGCTACCCCGTTCCTCCGAGTAGTGATAGGTTCAGAAATGGGGATCTGACACGAGTGTGTGGCTCGTCGAACCTTGCCCGTTTTTGAAGCACAGATTAAAAGCACTGATAATTGTCCCTTGCCCATCGGAAAGGGGGATGAGAAGGGTCAGCGCGGGTGCAGGGCACGGGGTCGCTTGTACGCTGTTGCTGGGGACGCCCCGCCACTATGGGACTAACAACAGGACAATCATATGGTCCCAGTCTCACTCCTGGGCATTTACCCCCAGGTTTGGAACGAGTTTGTCAGAGAGGGCCGCACCCCCGCGTGCGTCCTAGCACTCAGCACAGCGGGCGGGTCTGGGAGTCAGAAGTGAGTCCACCCACACACACGGCCAGGAGCGGGGCTGCAGTGCTACGCCAGGGAGCAGCGCCCGCCTGTGGGAGGGACGTTCTGTCGTGTGCGGTAACGCCAGGGATCGGAGAGCCTGCCAAATGGAAGTCCCGGCACAGAACGGCCTTCCCACAGGCTCAGAAGCCGAGTAGAGAGGCAGTTACAGGCACGGATGGATGCAGGGAGTGGGGACAGGGTGGCCAAAGGGTCCGAAACCCCAGACGGCGAGAATAAGGTTGTGTTAGGGAGAATATTCCAACATACAGAAAGTATTACCCATTTGGAATTACAGAACTTTCCATCGTCTTTGAATCGGAAGGTTTGGATCGAAGGATGTGACTGAGAACACTCATTTTTTGTTTGTGCATTCATTTCGGGAGCATGAATTCCTTTTCTTCTCAAGGTCTAGGAGAAAAGCCGCCCTGCCTTTGTCTTGGATCTCTTTAGAAAGATCACAGCAGCGCAGTGGCACAGTGCTGCTGCCTGGTGTCGGAGATCTGCGTTCCAGTTCAGAAGCCAGCTGGATCCTCGTGGCCAGACCTGGCAGCTGGCCGGGTCTGTGTGGGCGAGGAGGGTCTGATGGTTGCTAAGACTCCGCAGCCCGGCTTCTTCACTTCCCAGTCGTGCCTAAGTGTTTCCTTCACGTTGTGTGTTCTGTCTTTTTTGCTATAGGGCACGTGCGCTCGCCAGAATGACAGAGAGAGACAGAGAGAGATAGAAAGTGAGAAATCACCCCCCAGGGGGGATGGCCACGCCGCAATCCCTTCTCCTCCATTCTCCTCTCGGGATCTTGGGCATGCACGCACACGCGCCCGGCATGAGTTTAAGCCACCGGGTTCGGGACTCGAACCACAGTTGACTACATGGGAGTCCAGCGACATAGCCATTACGCTAACTGCTGGTCTCTGTTCCGTCTTTTAAAACGCAAGAAGACAGGGCCAGCAGGTGGCGTAAGGGTTATGGTGCTGGAGCCCCAATGACTGACTGTATTTTGAGTCCCGGACCCAGTGGCTTGATAAATCAGGCCAGGCATGTGTGCGTGCATGCCCAAAATCCCAGGAGGAGAGTGGAGAAGTGGCCGTCCCTCTGGGGAGTGATGGCTCACTTTCCCTCTCACCGTCTCTCTTGTTTCTCCCCTGTAAGGACAGAAGCCCAATGGCAAACACCTAAAAGAGGCAAGATGACTTTGATGGTCGCTGTCCTATTTACAGAATGACAGACTTTAGTTAATAATTAGAACCAGTATTGGTTCTGTATTTGCAAGACCCTGGGTTTTCCATCACAAGGATAAGTGGGATTTCTGTGTTTGCTCATCATTCTCCTCCTCTATTCCTTCCTCCCTCTCCCTCCTGCCCCTTTTTATTCTGCTGCTTTTGAATTTCACAGTAGGAGAGCATTCATAGTCTTGGGTTTTTAAAAAATAATTATTTAATTTTATTATTTTTTTAAAATTCAACTAGAGAGAGACAGAGAGGGAAAGTGAGAAAGCAAGCTGCTCAGTCTGATACTTGAACCGTGGTCGACCATGTGGGACTCTAGCACCTTAACCACCGTGCCACCTGCTGGCCCCAGACTCTTAGGCCATTTCTAAAAAGCATTTGTTGAGTCTAGAGTAAAACCTTTGAGGCAGATGCATTCAGATATGTAAAACAAGTTGATCCTGTGCTAATTGTACATTTTAAAATAAATGGATTTAAGTTTACCAGACAGATGTGCATGTACTACACACTATTTCATTTGCAAAGTTTTAATGGGAAGTTTGCTGTTGGGACAGAGACAGCAAGTTTGTGTGTCTGTTGAGTTGTTTGTTTGTTTTAATGGACTGTTTTCAGGGCAGTTTTAGGGCTACAGAAATATTGAACAGAGTACATATATTCCTTTTCCCACACCTAGTTTCCCATTAACACCTACATTAGAGAAGTTCATTCGTTATGACCAACGAACCAGTATTGGTATACTGTTTTTTTTTTTTTTTTTTTTTTTTTTGGAGAGGTTATTGCTATAGGGCGCGTGCGCTCGCCAGACAGACAGAGAGAGACAGAGAGAAAGAAAGCGAGAAATTACCCCCCCCCCCGGGGGGATGGTCACGCCGCAATCCCTTCTCCTCCACTCTCCTCTTGGGATCTTGGGCACGCATGCACACGTGCCCGGCGTGAGTTTTAAGCCACCGGGTCTGGGACGCGAACCGCAGTCAACTACGTGGGAGTCCAGCGACATAGCCATTACGCTAACTGCTGGTTCCCTTGGTATACTGTTATTAACCGAAGCCCGTATTTCACATCGGAGTCTATCCCGTGGTGCAGTTCTGCGGGTTTTGACTCCGCAGCCTTGCCGTGTTCTGGTCCTCCTGCCTCAGCCTCCCACCTAGGCATGCACCACCATACCTGGCTCTTCTAGACAGTGTCTCACTGTGTTGCCCCAGGGTGTCCTCGCACTCCCAGTCCCCCTGCTTCTACCTCCTGGGTCACTGGGGATATAGACAAACGCCTAACACTTGGCCTTCCCAGCTGGTGGGGCACGGTATCTTAGCAACTTGCACCAGAGGGACGGAGGGAGAGGAAGAAGCCACTCCCCAGCGGGGCATGGTCACGCCGAAGTCCCGTCTCCTCTGTTTCTCTACAGAAATTGGGGTTTGGAATTGGGGCCATGCATGAGCATGGCCCGTGTGATTTTTCAAGCCACCGGGGCCGGCTCTCGAAGCCATGCAGTTGGCCATGTGAGATCCAGCACCACGCCACCTCCTGGCCTGAGGGCTGCTGTTACGCTCTCTGTTTACAGGCGAGGAAACCGAGGCCCACAGGTAACTGGCTCAGGCTCTCAAGGCCATTTGTAGGAACCTGGGTCTCACATCTGGAGCTCCAGCCTCTTACTGAGTTCTGTTTCACAAGTACTACATACTCCTGCTTTTGTTTTCCAGTATTTTTGTTTTCTTGTCCTTGGTTTAGGTTTTCTCTCTTTTTTTGAGAATTATTTTTATTTAACTTTATTTATTTTAATTTGATGAGAGAAAGAGAGGGAGAGAGAGAGAAAGTGAGAAGGCAAGCTGGTAGGTCCAGGAATTGAACCGTGGTTGGCCATGTGGGAGTCCAACGCCCCCACACCACCTGCCGGCCCCTTAGGTTGGATCTTTAAGGAGGCATTTACTAAAGTTTTGGGTTCTTCTATCCATTTGTTCCTTTTAGTGCCAGAACCTACTAAGACCTGTTCAAGCCAGCCCCAACCTGCCGGTACCAGTACCAGTACTTCCACCAGCACTGTCTCTAACAGCAGCAATGGCAAACGTGCATCCGCCAGTGGCCAGCAGCCAGCTGCCTCCCGTTACCTGCCCCGCGAGGTGCCTCCACGCTTCCGCCAGCAAGAACAGAAGCAGCTATTAAAGAGAGGTCAGCCACTGCCTCCAGGGACGCTGACCAGTGTGAGCCCAACTCAGGGGGCCGGGCCTGCAGGGCTGAGCCCTCCTCCCCTCCCTGGAGCCGGAACGCAGCATCATCCCAGTAAGCTCCAACCAGGTAAAAACCACGGGAACGAGACTTCCTTCTTACCTGAGAACTAGTGGGCTATTTTTTTGCTGCTAAGTAATAGACATATTTTGGTCCATATTTTTCCAGTTGGATCTTAAAGTTTGTCTTTTCCTGCGTATTTACATTATTTGTTATGTATTTGCAGATGGCATTAGCTCATTCAGCTCAGTTTGTTTCCCAAGAAACTAAAGGTCTATGCGTTGGTCCATGTGAACCTGACAGGCAGACTCCTTAGAACCCTGCACTGGACGCTGGAGTAAAACCCTTTTCTCTGCTGACTGGGCTGTCTCCCGACACAGTCTTTGCAGTAGAGCCTTCCAGGGGCGTTTCTGCCTGCAACTGACTGATGCACTTTGAGCCAAACCAGCCTGAGCCCCTCACACTGAGCCCCTGCTGAGTCCCCCCACCCTGAGCCCCGCTGAGTCCCCCCACCCTGAGCCCCCGCTGAGTCCCCCCCACCCTGAGCCCCGCTGAGTCCCCCCAGCCCTGAGTCCCCCGAGCCCCCCGCTGAGTCCCCCCACCCTCAGCCCCGCTGAGTCCCCCCACCCTCATCCCCGCTGAGTCCCCCCACCCTCAGCCCCACTGAGTCCCCCCACCCTCAGCCTCCGCTGAGTCCCCCCACCCTCAGCCCCGCTGAGTCCCCCCACCCTCAGCCCCGCTGAGTCCCCCCACCCTCAGCCTCCGCTGAGTCCCCCCACCCTCAGCCCCGCTGAGTCCCCCCACCCTGAGCCCCGCTGAGTCCCCCCACCCTCAGCCTCCGCTGAGTCCCCCCACCCTGAGCCCCGCTGAGTCCCCCCACCCTCAGCCTCCGCTGAGTCCCACCCTGAGCCCCGCTGAGTTCACCCACCCTCAGCCCCGCTGAGTCCCCCCACCCCTCAGCCTCTGCTGAGTCCCACCCTGAGCCCCGCTGAGTCCCCCCACCCTGAGCCCCTGTCCTCCTACCGCCGCCGTCCCCTCGCCCACACTGAGATGCTCCCTTTCCTTTGCGCCCAGGGGAGGCCCAGTGCCCGCTGGCCAGCTGCTGACATGTCGGCATCGCTCATCTCGTCTCTGTCGGCTCCTCTTCCAGTCTCCTCGTCTTTATGGATTTGTGCTTCTGAAAAACTTTTGATTTTAGGGTATTTTGGGAAGAGAGTGAAGTGCTTGTGTTCAACTACCATTGTTATTTTCTTTTTTTTTTTTCTGTTTCAAGTCATTTAACTAATAATTGATGCTGGTTCTAGAATGGAATCCATTTTTGCTGATAGTTGTGACATTCAGGTCTGTAATTAGATAAACAAGGAGATTTTTAAAGAGACCCGTCACAAGTCGTATTAGTATTTGCTTTCTTTTATGTGTTTAACGAAGGGAATAATCCCAACATGACAGCAAGTATTGGGTTGTCGGGAAAGTCAGAACGCATTTTTGCTGCAAAACAAAACGACAACCTAATAATAGCAATTTTTTCAAAACTAAGATTTTTTTTGTGTGTGAGGTTCTTGGTATAGGGTGTGTGCACTCGCCAGAAAGACAGAGAGACAGAAAGTGAGAAATCACCCCCCAGGGGGGATGGCCACGCCACAATCCCTTCTCCTCCAGTCTCCTCTCAGGATCTTGGGCACTCACGCACATGTGCCTGGCATAAGTTTAAGCCAACAGGTCCAGGATTCAAACCACAGTTGACTACATGGGAGTCTAGTGACATAGCCGTTACACCAACTACTGGTCCCCAAAACCAAGATTTTGTTGTATATTCAGGACTTGTACATATGTGTGTGTGTGTGTGTACCTATATATATATACCTACACACACACATATGTATATTTTTTAAGTGAGATTTTTGCTATAGGGCGCATGCATTCACCAGAGAGACATTGAGACAAAGAGACAGAAAGTGAGAAATCACCCCCTGGGAGATGGCCATACTGCAATCCCTTCTCCTCCAAACTCCTCTTGGAATTTTGGCCAGGCATGCATATGCGCCTGATGTGTGTTTCAAGTCGCTGGGTCTGGGTCTTGAACTGTGGTCGACTACATGGGAGTCCAGCAACATAACCATTACACCATTTGCTGGTCCCAGAACTAATATTTTTAAACAGCTTTGAATAGTCGTGACTTTCATCTGCTAAGCAGCAGGCAGAGAGGCTATAAGTCAGTGATTGCCACCAAAAATCAAGGCCTAGAGGTAGATCATATTTACTAACCAAGACCAGGGTCCCGTTTGTTCAGCTGTAAGCAGTTTGCAGTCATACATACTGGGTAGCTTACCGCATTGAAATATGGACATTTTAGCAGAAACAGAGACTCCACAGTCTAACCTAAATAGCCTGGTATGTGAATTTAAGTTGTTTTTTTTTAGAAATTGAGCAAGAAATGTAACAGCCCTTTTTTTTTTTAGAATTTTTTATTTTATTTTATTTTTAAAAATTTGCTATAGGGCATATATGCTCACCAGAGAGAGAGGGAAAGTGAGAAAGCAAGTCACCAGGCCCAGGACACAAACTGCTGTAGGCCACTTGGGAGTCCAGCACCTCAACCACCACACCACCTGCTGGCCCTGTGGCCCTCATTTTTCTGGGTGTACGTGTTGTGATGTGAGCAGCTGCTCATAGTACGTCAGTGTACTTATCAAATGCTGTCGGTGCTGGAGGGTGTCACTGGTATCTTTTTTTCAAATTTTTTATTTTTTGAGAGGTTTTTGCTATAGGGCACTTGCGCTCGCCAGAAAGACAGAGACAGAAAGCGAGAGATCACCCCCCAGGGGGGATGGCCACGCCTCAATCCTTTCTCCTCAATTCTCCTCTCGGGATCTTGGCCACGCATGCACACGTGCCTGGCGTGAGTTTAAGCCACCGGGTCCGGGACTTGAACCACAGTCAACTACATGGGAGTCCAGTGACATTGCCATTTCGCCAACTGCTGGTCCCACTAGTGTCTTCTTAGATTAGAAGAAAAGAATTAAGGAGTTCATTCAGGGAACCAGCAGTTAACGTAATGGCTATGTCGCTGGACTCCCACGTAGTCGACCGCGGTTCGCGTCTCGGACCCGGTGGCTTACAACTCACGCCGGGCGCGTGTGCGTGCGTGCCCAAGATCCCGAGAGGAGAATGGAGGAGAAGGGATTGCGGCGTGACCATCCCCCCGGGGGGTGATTTCTCGCTTTCTGTCTCTCTGTCTCTCTCTGTCTGTCTGGCGAGCGCACGCGCCCTATAGCAAAAAACCTCTCCAAAAAAAAAAAAAAGAAAAAAAAAAAAAGGAGTTCATTCAGTGTTATTTTGGTATGAAAATGTTCTTTATAAAGTATTTGTCTCTATAAATAGAACCTCCTCTAAGAAAATAACCATAGTTCATAGTCCTTTTAAAATATATATATGTTGAAAAATATAAAATTTTCATTTTATGGATAAAAACATCTCAGAAAATTGAATCAGTCTACATAATGAGCATAAAATAAACTGTGGATGCTCAAGCCCTGAACGGAAGGGGTTTTACGCTGAGGCTGTCTCCTCACTAATAGTCTGGCACGGTAGCCACATGACACTTGCCAGTTCCTCTGCCACTGACTGAGAGGTCCTCTCAGAAACCCGTGCTGCCCACCGGGTTGCGGAGGCACCTTTCTCAGAGTTCTGCCTCGAGGGCCCTTCACACCTCGTCTGCCTGATCTTTCCCTGCTGGTCTCCGTGTCCGGCCTTCTCTTCTCATTGACCCTGTGTGCTTCCTGTCTCCCGGATGTGCCTGCTTGGCGTCAGGTGTTTCCCGGACACGCTGGGTACGCCTGGTTGTCCTCGCCCCTCCCACCCCCACCTCCCAGAGCTGTCCCGAAGTGTCCCCTCTTGAAGCTGGAATACACCAGTCTGCATACAGCTTCACACTTACTCTGTACTAGAAAACTTGTGATTTTTTTTCCTGATTAATTCACAACTAAATTGGAAACATCTTATTAGAGGGGCCAAGCCAGTATGTTGCATGGTGGTTAAAGTGCTGGACTCACACATGGCTGACCAGAGTTCAAGTCCCAGACCTGGTCACTTGCTTTCTCACTTTCTTTCTCTCTTTCTCTCTCTCTAATGAGCACACATGACCTATAGCAAACTTAAAAATAATAGCAACAATGGTAATAAATTAAAATTGTAAAAAAAGGCCAAGAAAATATCCTATTAGAAAAGTATCTGAACTTTCTAGTGTTGGACTAGCTTAGCAGAGAAAAAAAGCTCTGAGCTTTGGTGAAGACCGAGAGGCTAGTACTGCTAAGCCACCAAGTGCTTCCATTACTCTTCTGAAATGAGAGGTCTGAATGTCCCCTGACCTCTGATCTCTGAGGTTCTTAACCTTCAACTTCTGATTCAGACACTATTCCCAAAGAGGGCGTTGCTGGCATGCCGTCCCCTGATGAAAAGTTGCAGGGGGAATTGGGGTGCCTGGAGGTGTAGTGCAGCACAGCAGTCTGACTCGGACTGCTGTAGGCCACGTGGGAGTTGACACGCACAACCTCCTGTGTGACCTTGACCAACCACCTTCCCTCCCTCCACTTGTGGCTCCTGTACAGTGAAGAGGCTCCTCCGCGATGGGATGGTAACGAGGCTCAGGACCTTGCCTGCGGGGAGTGCCCCGCCCGTGCCGGCGTAGGTAATGTGAGACTTGGGAGGCTGAGGTGTGCCACAGACGTGCCCGTCTTTTAAAGCAGAACATTTAAAAAGGGAAAAGAACTCAAAATCTTTAAATGACTGAATTCTAAGACAGCACAGTTAAGCTTTCTCATCACTGTGACTTGCATACATTTTGAAATTTTAGTTGTCATTTCTACGGTTGAATTTAAGTAGCTATAACTTTTCTTTTTCTTGGTCCAAGTTATTTTGTGACTTTATATGCAGGTGAAATTCTACTAGTGTATTCCAGAAGAATAATTAGATTTCTGGTTGTAGGGAACTTTTTGTAAATATTGCTTGAAATAGAAGCTCTTATAACTTTTTTTTAGTAAATACATAGATTTCATTGTATTTGTACCTGTGTAAGCAGGTTTTCACCCCACAGTCACTTCAGCATTAAAAGGGACAATAGTTTCATTTACGGTTACATTCCTCTAACTGTAAGGTTAAATTAAAAAGAAGTATGAATGCTGGGGTGGCAGAGCTAAGATGGACTTAGCCAGGCAGAGGGCTGGTGAGCAACTAGCTGACCCTCGCAAATCTCACAGCACACCACTGCTGAGAGTCAGGCTGGGAGTCTCTCAGGGCAGCAGACTAATTTCTGTTTCTCCCATGTGTACCAGTCTGTCAAGTCTAATGCACGTGGCAACGATTAAAGAAGGCTAAACGTTCCTGGAAGAAGCTGACGGAGTCTGAATCCCTCTGTCATAGCTTTAGGACGTGGCGTGGTTTAACCTGCAGGGGGAGTGCGATCCCGGCTCCCTCACCTCCGAGGCCGTTAGCTGCCTCTCCCACGTGGAGGAGGGCCACTTCCGTCCTCACCATACCCGCCTTACCATAGGCGCCCGTTCAGGTGACAGAGAGGGTGTGTGGATAAAGTAGAAATGGGGACCTTAAGGAGACAAACTTGCCCTCTGTAGCCCTCTTAGCCTGGTGAGTGTAATGCAGTTCTCGAGACAGCAGGTGGGACCAGGAGGCTCACCCGGCCTCCCTTTGCTCATCTACTCCAGAGAGCGCACGTGTCTCCTGACCAGGTGCAGGTCAGGGGACCAGGCTGGCCCTGTGGAGTTGTGCGAGGGTTCACCTTGCGAGTCACATCAGCCTGTTAAGCTTGTTCAAGCAGAAAAATTACAGTCCCAAGTTTTCCCATTTCTTAGACAAACCAGTGCACTGGCTTAATACATGTTCACTGAATTAAATTTAAATTTGAAGTTGTTCCAACAAGTGGCTTTGGAACCTGATAGGCTAATCCTGAAGTGAATGTGGAAGATCAAGTGCACATGAATGCAACACCCAAGAAAAAGAATGATGACGCGGCCAGCAGATGGTGTGTTGGTTACGGCACTGGATTCCCACATGGCCAACTGTAGTTCGAGTCCTGGACCTGGCAACTTGAAAATCAGGCCAGGCACATATGTATATGTGCCCAAAATTGCTGGAGAAGGGTTTGTGGCCTGGCCATCCCTCCAGGGGGTGATTTCTCACTTTCCCTCCTCAGTGTCTCTCCAATCACATGGCAAAAACCTTAAAAGAAAAAATCAATAAAATGGTGGGATTTAGTATGGAGAGAGAGGAGGGGAAAGAGGAAAGAAAAAGGCAAGTATGCTGAATTGAGAAAAAACGAGAAGCTATTTGTGATGATAATGTATATAGTGATATCCTTGTCTTGACTGACATGCATGGTATTTGTGCTGGAAGAAGAAATGTACACTGTAAAGACGTGATAAAATGTAAATAAGTAAGAAAAGGAAGGAGTACTATATAGACAGTCTGGGAATAACAATGCCCAGAATCACAGGTGGTCCAGGTGACTTAGGGCCAAGAGCAAAAGTGGCGTGTCGCCATTGAATGGAAAGAAATCAACAAAGAAATAAAGCAGCTTTGAAAATTAAAAAAAAAAAAGTGCCCTGCGAAGCGGAGCCGCCGGCCTAGTTGCTGCTGTGGTGTGCTGCCTAACTAGACGGGGGCACGCGCACGCGTGGGGCCTTACACGTCACTGAGGCAACGGTGAGCGAAGTCTCTGCCCGACGCTGGAGAGCCGCGTGTAAGCAAACAGGAGGACTGCTGACTGCTGGCAGAGGGAGACGCTTGCCAAGTCTTAGCATGGACTTTCTCTTAACCACAGCCATGGGAAAAAAGCTGATTGATTTCAGCATACAAAAACCTGAAGTAGGGCCAGTCCCTTGGCCTAGGGGTTAAGGGAGCTAGATTTCCACAAGACTGACCATGCGGTTCAAATCTTGACCCCTGCCACTTGAAAAACATGCCAGGCACATGTGCATGAGTGCCCAAACTTTCAACAGGATAGAGAAATGGAGACAGGGTTGTAGCATGACCCTGCCCCACTAGGGGGTGTTTTCTCCCTCTCCCTTCTCCTTGTCTTCAGTGAACAACACAGATCAATAAAGAAAAAGGTAGACCAGCACATGGCGTAACGGTTATGTTGCTGGACTTCCACATAGTCAGCCGTGGTTTGAGTCCTAGACATGGTGGCTTAAAACTCAAGCCGAGTGCATGTCCCTACATGCCCAGCATCCCAAGAGGAGAAGGGATTGTGGCATGGCCATACCCCCTGGGGGGCGATTTTCCACTCTCTGTCTCTGATGAGCACTCGTGCCCTATAGCAAAAAATCTCTTTTTAAAAAAACAAACAAGGGCTCTTTTCCGGCTGGAACCATGGAGGGCATTCAAGAGAAGAAAAAGAATGTTCCTGTTGTGGCAGAAGCCACCAAGAAAAAGATTCCTGCTATGCCAGAAACACTTAAGAAAAAGCGAAGGAATTTTGTGGGGATGAAGATCAAGTATCTGAGAAAGAAGTTTGCTCAAAAGATGCTTCAGAAGGCAAAGAGGAAGCATATCTTTGAAAAACCTAAGCATTACCGTAAGAAATATAGGCAGATGTACAGAACTGAGGCTCTCATGGCCAGGGTGGCAAGAAAAGCTGGCAATTACATGTAGCTACAGAACCCAATTGGCGTTTGTCATCAGGATCAGAGGTGTCAGTGGTGCGAGCCCAAAGGTTCAAAAGGTGTTGCAGCTTCTTTGTCTTCGCCAGATCTTCAATGGCACCTTTGTTAAGCTCAACAAGGCCTCAATCAACATGCTGAGGATTGTGGAACCACTTATTGCATGGGGGTGCCCGAACCTGAGGTCAGTAAGAGAACTGAGCTACAGAGGTGGTTATGGCAAAATCAATAAGAAGAGAATTGCTTTGACAGATAACTCTTTGATTGCTCTATCTCTTGGTAAATTTGGCATCATCAACACGGAGGGTCTGATTCATGAAATCTATACTGTTGGAAAACACTTCAAAGAAGTAAATAACTTCCTGTGGCCCTTCAAATGATCTTCTTCACGAGGTGGAATGAAGAACAAGACCATCCGTTTTGTAGAAGGTGGAGACACTGGCTACAGGGAAGACCAGATGACAGACTTACTAGAAGGATGGACTGAGGTACCCACCATGATTATTTTCGTAATCTGGTCAGTAAGTCAACAGAGTGGCTGTTCTCAGACTGCACTATATTGTTGTACTAGTAATTTTTTGTTTTTTTTGTTTTGTTTTGTTTTTTTGAGAGGTTTTCGCTATAAGGCACGTGCGCTTGCCAGACAGAGACATAGAGACAGAAAGCGAGAAATCACCCCCCAGGGGGGATGGTCACGCCGCAATCCCTTCTCCTCCATTCTCCTCTCGGGATCTTGGGCACACACGCACACGCGCCCGGCATGAGTTTTAAGCCACCGGGTTCAGGATGCGAACTGCGGTCGACTACATGGGAGTCCAGCGACATAGCCATTATGCTAACTGCTGGTTCCCACTAGTAACTTTTTGTTAGCTCGCCTCTGCCTTCTCTTAACTATTGTGGCACATTTTGGTGCTTGGTAAAATTAAGCCAAAACTTCTGCAAGACTAGGGTCCATTTTTTATTCTGTGAAGCCCACTTAGGGACTTATGAAAGGCTTTTCCCACACCAGGAAGGCCTAATGCTTCCCCTTTGAGTTGTGCTGAGTAAAAATGGATTTATTGGAAGAAAACTTATTTCAAGGCATTCATGTGTGATTTGTAGGTAAGGTAATAAAATAAAGGTCAGTTCACCAAAAATGTAAAAAACCAAAACAAAACAAGGTAAAAACAGCTCAATAGAAAAATGGGCAAGAATGTGAACTGGCAGATCATTGAACTACCGTAAGTAGGTCTTAAGCGTCTTGAAAATATTACTTGTGATCTGGAAAAAGGCAAATGAAGTAACAGTGGTATACTACCTTTTGCCCATCAAATTGTCCGTGTCCAGTACCGTATTAGTATACCCCGTTAACCCAGTCGTCCTGTTGATTGAGTGCCTGCTACCTGGGAGAGCCAAGTGCTTTGCACATATTAACTCGTTTAATCCTTTTTTCCTTTTTAATTTGGTATAGGGCACATGCACTCACCAAAGAGAGACAGAGACAGGGAGAGATAAGAAGTGAGAGTGCACCTCCTGGGGCGATGGCCATGCTGCAGTTGGCTCGCCTCTATTCACTCAGGATTTGGGGCACGCATGCATGTCCATGTGCCCAGCGTGTTTTTCAGGCCTCCAGGTCCAGGACTTGAACTGCACAGTCGGCCATGTGGGATCAAGACACCTTCACCACCACACCACTAGCTGGCCCCGACTCATTTCATCTTCATGAGCCCTCAGAACCACCACAGGCAATTCAGAGTGTGGAAACGGGCAGCTCTGACCTGCTGCTGGCTGCAGGGTGAAAGGCACACTCGGGATGGCCCATTTGGCAGGGTTATCTGAGTTTTAGGTGGCCTTGTCTCTCGACCTGAGAGCAGCCTTTTCCTGCTCACTGCATCGTCCGCCCTGTAGGTAGAAGCTGGTGAGTGGGAGGAGGTATGTTCAGAGGCAAAGGGCCACGAGTGGAGCTGGCTGCCCTCTTGGGGACAGTTGAAAGTACAGACATCACTGGCCTCCCAGTGGCCTGCAGGAGCTGGCAGGGGGCGTTGTGATTAAGGGCACTGGACTTCCACGTAGCCGACCACGGCTCGAGTCCCGGACCTGGTGGCTTGCTTCCTCATTTTCTCTCTCTGTCGAGTATGTGTGCCCTGTGGCAAATTAAAATAATAATAAATAAATAAAATAAAATAAATCTTTTAAAAGAGAGCAGCCTGCGTTTGAGGACTAGTGGGACTTCTGGTTAGGTCACAGGTCCCAGAGACCAACAGTTCAGACCCTTTGCCCACTGCCCTCAGTTTCAGGGTCACTCGCCCCCTCTGCCCTGCGTTGCCTCACTAACCCTGCTGTTGTGGAGAGGAC
Organism: Tupaia tana; assembly: GCA_026018925.1. Lineage (NCBI taxonomy): Eukaryota > Metazoa > Chordata > Mammalia > Scandentia > Tupaiidae > Tupaia > Tupaia tana. Next base: position 67,650,793 of record JAKSZU010000011.1, read on the forward strand.
TCTGGTTTTGTAGATTGTTGAAGTCAACATTTGTTCCATTTTCTTTTTTTTGTAATAAGTTTTTGCCTTAGAGTACACATGCTCTCCAGAGAGAGAGACAGTGAAAGGGGAAGTGAGAAATCACCCACCGGGGGGGTATGGCTGTGCCGTAATCCCTTCTGCTATGTTTTCCTCTGTTCTCCTCCTGGGATCTGGACTCCCACATGGCTGCACGCATGCACATGCACCTGGCGTGATTTTCAAGCCTCCAAGTCAGGACTCAAACTGTGGTTGGCTACGTGGGAGTCTAGGGCCGCAAGCACCACCCCATCTGTGGGCCTCTGACGTTTGTCCCCTTCCCTAAGGTCATCGTGAGCCCTGTTACTTACAGTGAGGGTGAGTCCTGTGCACTTTTACGGCTCAGAGGCGCTGGCGTGAGGTGCAGCTCGAACTAGTCTGAGGCAGAAGCGGGCGTTTGTAAGGGGTTACCGATTCACAGCAGATGCTTCCCAGCCGATCGATTCGTTGGCTGTTGGTGTTGTGAGGGCACTTGGAGAGAGCCTGTGGGGGACGCCATGGAAACCCAGGCCCTCTGACAGGTGGGTCCAGAGCAGGCTAGTAGAGCACCCAGAAATCCCTCCAAGGTCCGGGAAAGCCCTGAAGGGAGCCCTGTGAGAGCAGACGGGCCTAGGAGCGTGCCCTAGAGCTGGCCTGAGAAACGTGCTCATGGCCTCGGCCCGCCTCACCACTGCAGTAGTAGAGTCAGCCAGCTGTCCCCAGCAAGGGGAGGCTTCTGTGGTTCCAACTGGCCTGGCTCCGGGTTCTTGTGAGACAAAGACTCCCCCTGACAAATCACTGGCCTTGGGCCAGCCAGGTGGTGTGTTGGTTAAGGCAGCTGGATCCCACATGGCTGACTGCACAGTTCAAATCCCAGAGTATCTTCAAAAATAGGCTGGGCACTTGTGCGTGCACGCCCCAAATCCCGAGAATAAAATGGAAGAGAAGGAATTGCAGCATGTCCGTCCCCTTAGAGGTTCTTTTTCTTTCTCTCTCTCCCTCTCTCTCTCTCTCTCCAGCAAGTATTTAAAAATAATAATCACAATAATAATACATTTGGCCCCCTCATGCAGTAATTTGGTAGAGAGTAGACTTTTTAATTTCTGTGTTGATTGGGAGGGGACCTCATTTAGCCAGTTGGCAGAAAACCTGAGCTGGCAAGAGAAATGACAGTACGTAAATACGGTGATTTACACTTGTCCAAAGAATGTCATCTTTATCTTGTTACTTTCTACGAAAACTATGTTTTTGCAGGTCTGCAGGATAACTGTTTTGCTGCGCTAAATTCCAAGCACCGCTTTGAACATTGATAACCTGAGGCTTGGAGTAGGGTGTGGTAGCTTTTGCTCCTTGGGTCTCTTTGAGACAGAGGCAGGGCCACAGTGAAGAAGGGGGACATGTGCCAGTTTCCCCATGGGACTCAACTGGCTGTGGGGTGCTGTGCCGTGCCACGCCGTGGGCTGTTGCCCCACGCCGTGGGCTGTTGCCCCGCGCCATGGTGGGGTGCCATGGGGCGTTGTCCCCGCACTGTGGAGGTGTGCCATGGGGTGTTGTTCTCGCGCCCTGGAGGTGTGCCGTGGGCTGTTGTCCCGTGCCGTCTTGTGCCATGGAGGTGTGCCGTGGGCTGTTGCCCCGTGCCGTGGCGGTGTGCCGTGCCGTGGGGTGTTGTCCCACGCTGTTGGGGTGTGCCGTGCTGTGGGGCGTTGTCCTGCGCCAAGGGGTGTTGTGCCATGCACCGCAGAGCGTTGTGCCGTGCTGTGGGTGTTGTGCCCTGCCGTGGGGTTGAGGAGAAGCCGGAAGGAGGGGGCCCCCAGGCCAGCTCAGGAGCCTGGTGTGCTCGCGTGCGGCAGCAGACAGCGCCACGTCCCAGCCTACTGAAAACGCGGGAGGGTGGCCGTGGTGCCGACTGGACCTGGGGTTTGTGAAGGCGCGTGTGACAAGTGGAAGAATTTGAAGAGGAAGGAAGATCGGTTTAGTGTCAGCTGCAATTAGTTAATCAACACTTGAAAATCCCGTCCCTAGGATCCCTCCTCAAGGGGAGCGAGCACTGAGGGCTGGACTGCGGGGCCCGTGGGTGGCCTGGGCGCAGGCTGGCCCGGGAGCTTCCTGGCAGCAGGACAGGAGGCGGCTCTGGCTGTCGCTGTCTCCAGCCGACATGTTGGAGCAGGAGCCCCAGCGAGCCCAGACGCGGCGCAGAGGCAGCTCCGCACACGAGTGGCGGCTCCCGGGAAGGCTGGGCAGCCCCTTCTGCAGGTATTTCCTCAGCGGCGGCCACTGCCTTTCTGAGTGTGTGTGACATGCTGTTCCAGCGTGGAGCGGGCTCCGTGCCCTGAGCTCTTGGCTGCCATTCAGATGGGATAAGATGGCGTCTTGGAAAGGAGCTGCCGCTGGAGGGCTGCTGCCCTGGCCGGGATGGCATGGCCCCGGCGGGGGCCCTCCCAAGTAGGAAGCAGCTTGTTTCCCTCAGGCTTTTTCGTGCTCTCGTAGGTTCTTAACCTTGAGCACGCAAACTCATTGGACTGCTCTTCTGAAATCCCAAGGCCGCAAGCTTATTCTCCAGGACACTGCCGCTCTGTTCGGCAGTTCATGACCCCTTGCCTCGCAGGAGAGAGAGGCGATGCCTGAGTCTGTCCGGCTGTGGATCACTGAGTCCCAGGTGCTTTGGCCCCGAGCCCCTGACCATGCTCGTCGCAGGGTGAGGAAGCAGCTTTGGCTCTCAAGGGCTGAAAGCAGTCGCAACATGTACCCTGCCGGCACCTGCACTATCAGTCAGCATTAGTAACCTTTCAGCTGTCGAAAGCATTGGGAATTCTTTTTCACAATGCGTAATTTATTATATTGTAACTTCTGTTTAAAAGACAATGGTGATAAAAAACACGAAGGCATTTACTACCTGTCAGTGTTAGTACCAACTGTGTGTTCTACACACTTCGAATAAATCTTGTGCACACATTCGTATCCTATGAATGTGATAGCTAATTAAAATTTTTCTTACAGTAGCCTTTGGAAGCTTTCATTATAATAAATACTTTGCCAAGATTTTTTTTTCTTTATATAGTAGCATTTTGGATTTTAAAACAAAAATACAAGCTTTTCTCTTTAAACTATGTTATTATGTAATCCTTTTAAATTTAATCACTTAAGACAGTTACGTTACTTAGATTTTTAGAGACTCCTATTTATAGAATGTATAAACCATTTAAACAGCAGGAGAAAAGAGAACTTGACACCATCCATGAACCTCCTTTCTGTTTTCTTTGCAAGGCTTTCTTGGGGGAAATCGTTCTGATAGTAGAACAGTATAGTGGAAAGAGACGAGAATTTTATGCTGAAAAGGCGGATCTCAGTTTAGTCTGTGTGGCTTACCAGTTACAAACCTCACCCCAGTCATTTTACCTCCTGAGCCTCTGGTTCCCCACCTGTAAAACAGACAAAATTTGTAAGCCTCGTTTAAGCCAGCGTTTGTGGAAATCCTCCAGACTTCAGGGTGCCATGAGGGACAGGCATGCCCTGGCTGGAAGCCTCCGTGTGCCAGCTCTGGGCCTTGCTGCGTGTCGGCGCGTGGGCTGTACCTTGGGGAGTTCCCCCGTGGTTCGTTTCGGAGTCCCCATTCATTTCAGAATGGCAGCTCCTGAAGCCAGTCATCTCACGGACTTTCCTCACAGTCACAGTTCAGTTTAGACTGCTGGGGGTTTGTAAGTTGATAGCAATCAAGAGATTTCGGTTTCTGAAAAGCATGTTAATTCAAGTATCTCTGAAGTAATGAAGTTCTCCAAAGTTGAATGATGTCTTTAACCATACAGAGAATAATAGTTTCTTTTTTAAATTTATTTATTATCATCATAATCTTGTTTATATTACATTGAATCACATATAACTTTACAGTGTATTACATTTCTTTCTCCAGAAGGAATACCATTTATATCAGTCCATACAGAGACATTAAAATCCCCATTTCATCATCCAATAGCTTTTCATTATTTTCCCAATCATCATTATCATTATTATTCCAACTATGTTTAAGTCAATCACTATTTCTCATTTTGCTTGTAAAAAGACTTTACCCAACATGACATACTTCTCAGACCAGTCCAGTTGAGAATACTATCCACGTCATCACCAACAGGTAATAAGCCATCTGTGTCCACTAATGTCAGGCCTCCCTATCTGTTCTCTTGCTATCCTTCTCCATACTCTTCTCTTCTCCTGCCCCATTCCACACTGTCTCGGCATCGTTAACTATCCCACTGCTTTTACGCCCTCCAGTATTTCGCTGTCTACCATAGAGTGTGGGTAGTCGGTGTATACTAAGTGGATACCTGCGATATCTTTCTTCCATAGCCTGCCCTGCTTCACGCAGCAGTAGGTCCTCCATATCCTACCACTTTCTATCCAGTGCCAGGGTCTTGTTTTTCTATGGCTGAGTAAGAATAATAGTTTCTTATATTTTCACTTTTGGAGTAAAATGTGTCCTAGTGTTGTGATTGAAAGACGGGGTAGTGGTGGCGGTGGCGGTGGCGGTGGCTCTGAGGGGAGGACAGGTTCGGAGATCCCACAGAGCTGCTCAGATGCTCCCCAGAGTCCCGAGAGGGACTGCCAGGGAGTCTGAAGGGAAGAGAGGTGTGGTGAATGGTAGGGCCTGGTGTTGATCGAAATTCTTTATGGTCTGGGGATATATGTTTGGTGTTTGTTTTTGTGTTATATTTTTCTTTTGCCATAGGGTGTGTGTGCTCACTAGAGAGAGATGGAAAGTGGGAAGTCCCCCCCACCCCACCCAAGTGGGGGTGGCCATGCCTCAGTCCCTTCTCCTCCAGTCTCCTCCTTGGATTTTGGGCATGGCCACAATCATATGTGCCCGGTGTGATTTTCAGGCTGCCGGGTCAGGATTCAGACCACGGCCAGCCTGTGGGGTCCCAAGCCTTTATCACCACACCACTTGCAGGCCCCGTGTTTGTTCCATTTCTCCAGTACAGTTCGAAGATGGCAAGAAGCGACATTTTCAAATCAAGTTGGGTGTAAATTTGAAAACCAAAAATACTGCATTAAAATCATAGCTTTTTAAAGCTTCCTCATTTTCAAGGCCTTTCTAGTGTTTAAATAAATTTCTGTGTTTAAACTTTTTTTGAACTGTTTTTTCTTAAGTGTTAGAGCACATAGTATATTGTGGGCTCCCACTGTCCGTTCTCAAGCAGATAAAGCTGGCGAACAAGGAGGAGTGGTCACGGCAGTGTCCGGCCTGCGTCTGTCACGCCTGTCTGCCGTGGCACGGGAGCTCTTCCAGAAGAGAGATTACAGGGCTTGTTCATCTGTGCGTCATCGCATCCTCGTCAGGCTGGAGCTATTGAATATAAGCCGTCAATGGGCTCTAAATGTCTGTGGGGGGCCGGCAGGTGGAGTGGTGGTTAGGGCGCTAGACTCCCACATGGCTGGTTGCAGTTCCAGTCCCGGACCTGGTGGCTCACTCTCTCTCTCTCTCTCTGTTCCTCTCTGGTCAAATTTGAAAAATAAGTAAATAAATAGATAAATAAAGTTAAATAAAATAATCCTTTTTTTTTTTTTTTTGGAGAGGTTTTTGCTATAGGTCGCGTGCGCTCACCAGACAGAGAGAGACAGAGAGACAGAAAGCGAGAAATCACCTCCCAGGGGTGATGGCCACGCCGCAATCCCTTCTCCTCCATTCTCCTCTCGGGATCTTGGGCACGCACGCACACATGCCTGGCGTGACTTTTAAGCCACCAGGTCTGGGATGCGAACCACGGTCGACTACATGGGAGTTCAGCGACATAGCCATTACGCTAACTGCAGGTTCCCAATAAAATAATTCTTTAAGAAAAAAAGTCTGTAGGAACTGTCAGAGGAGGACAGGGCCCCGAATTAGAGGAAGACAGAGATTTTAAGCATAGCTCCTGGGTACTGAGAAGGTGTCTCAATGAGGCCAGAAATGAGAATGTGGGCTAAGACAACGCTCTGCAATATACACCCCCATAGGTGGCCCCAGGCTCTCCCGGGTCTCCTGGGACATGCTGGGCACATGTGTAGTCCTGTGATCGCCGATGGCTGGGCACACGTGCAGTCCTCTGATCGCCTATGGCTGGGCACACGTGCAGTCCTGTGATCCTCAGTGGCTGGGCACACGTGCAGTCCTGTGATCCCTGATGGCTGGGCACATGTGCAATCCTCTGATCGCCAATGGCTGGGCACACGTTCAGTCCTATGATCGCTGATGGCTAGGCACATGTGCAGTCCTCTGATCGCCGATGGCTGGGCACACGTGCAGTCCTGTGATCCCCAGTGGCTGGGCACACGTGCAGTCCTCTGATTGCCAATGGCTGGGCAGCTGCTGAAGCGCATTCGGTCCTCCCTCCTCCTCGGCTCTCCGTTTCTCTTGGGGGAGAGAATATATGGATAGGGTTCTCTGTGGTATTTATGTGTGGGTATGTGTGTTTTGTTTGTTTTTTGCCCGTATGACATGTGGAGAGAGAGAAAGTAAGAAAGCAACACCCCCTGCAGAGGGGAATGGCCACATCCGAACCCCTTTTCCGTTCTCCTCCCAGGATTTGGAGCTCATACACACGACCCATGTATTTTCCTTTTCAGAGAGATTTTTACTATAAGGCCCGTGTGCTCATCATTCAGAGAGAGAGAGAGACAGAAAACAAGAAATTACCTCCTGGGGGGATGGGCATGCACGTACATGCGTCCAGCGTGAGTTTTTTTTTAAGCTGCTGAGTCTGGGTCTCGAACCACGGACAACTTACATGGGGGGTCCAGTGATATAACCATTATGCCATGTGCTGGTCCTGCCCCATGTGTTTTTTCAAGCCTTTGGAATCAGGACTCAAAATGCGCAGCCAGCCATGTGAGATCCAGTGCCTTAATCACCATGCCACCTGCCTGGCCCAGAACTGTTTTTTATTAATCCACAGTAAACAGTGATAAGGCAAATTGTGGACGAGGTTAGATAAAGTGATATGAACGTAATTGAACATTGCTAGTCCTTGGTGTCCTGGATAACAAGGCGGCATTCTCTGACTCGTCTTCTCCTTCCCTGCAGTGGCTCTGCTAGCTGTGGGTGGTCTCTGTAACACTGTAACTCTAACTAGAGCTAGCGAGACCTAGAGGTCGTATCTAGAAGTGCACACGTTCTTGGTGTGGTCACCTCACTGGTTCCCCCAGAGTCTGCGTGCTTACAGGAAGTAAGTTGCCACGTAAACCGCGGAGCTGCTGTGTGCAGGTCAAGCCGCTTTCTTTACTACGCACTTCTCAAAGACGCAACTGTGCTGATGCGTGTGTGAATCTTCTCATGAGGGATAATAGTAAGATGAAGCGGCAAAATTAATATCATTTTAGAAACATTAGCTTTTTAAAATGGGAGCTTTCTTTAAGTCACTTTTTCACATTCAGCATTGAGAACTCAAAAATAACGAGTTTCCCCAAAGACTAGTTAACAGTTGATTCGTTGACAAATGGAAGGAAATCTAATTTTGAATTGCGTTCCTCTTTTCAGATCTCAATCACAGTGGATTGGCAGATCATTATGAAAACCCCCACTGGGGACAGCAGCCCACTTACCGAAGCGAAGCCAACTGCGGCTGGGATAAAGTGATAATAGACAGGACCGACCAGGAGGCGTGGCCTTCCATCACAGGGACAGAGACGGAATCCGCCTCAGAATGTACTACAGACACTGACTCTGCCTGCAGCGGTGGCGCAGACAGCAGTAGCATGGCTACAGGGAGTGCCCAGGGCAGCTTCGCTGGACATTCCAAGAAGACGAACGGCAATAATGGCGCCAGCGGCGCGCTCGTCCAAAGCCCTTCTAATCAGAGTGCCCTTGGAGCGGCGGGCGTGAACGGGAGCGGCGGTGCGGCCAGGGTGTGGGGCGTAGCCGCCGGCTCCGGCGCTGGCCTGGCTCGCTGCGCCGTCAGTGGCGGGGATGGGAAGATGGACAGCATGATTGGAGATGGGAGAAGCCAGAGCTGCTGGGGGGCTGCCAGCTCCAACGCTGGCGTCAATCTGAACCTTAACCCGAATGCCAACCCCGCTGCCTGGCCTGTACTTGGACACGAGGGAACTGTGGCCGCAGGCAGCCCGTCCAGTATTTGCAGCCCGGTCAGTGCCATCGGTCAGAGCGTGGGCAGCCAGAACGGGAGCCCGGCGGGCACCGGAGGTGCTTGGGGAAGCTTGCTGCCGCAGGAGAGCGCAGAAGCTCCGGCGCCCGCTCCGCAGAATGTGTCTTTCAGCGTACAACCTCAGAACCTTAACACTGACGGACCAAATAACACTAACCCCGTGAACTCGCCCCCGAACCCCATCAGTGCACTGCAGACCAACGGACTGCCGAACTGGGGCATGGCTGTTGGCATGGGGGGCGTCATCCCGCCCCACCTGCAAGGCCTTCCTGGTGCTAACGGATCATCAGTTTCTCAAGTCAGCGGGGGTGGTGGTGAAGGAGTGAGCAATTCTGTGTGGGGACTGTCCCCAGGTAACCCTGCCACAGGAAGTACCAGTTCTGGGTTCAATCAGGGGAATGGTGACACTGTGAACTCAGCATTAAGTGCTAAGCAGAATGGGTCCAGCAGCGCTGTGCAAAAGGAGGGAGGTGGCGGGAACGCTTGGGATTCGGGGCCTCCCGCCAGTCCCGGGATACTTGCTTGGGGAAGGGGCAGTGGCAGCAATGGTGTCGGTAATATCCATTCAGGAGCCTGGGGCCACCCCAGCCGAAGCACCTCCAACGGTGTGAATGGGGAGTGGGGCAAGCCCCCCAACCAGCATTCCAGCAGTGACGTCAATGGGAAAGGGTCGCCAGGGTGGGATGGCCCTGGGGTCAGCCAGAGCCCTGCCACGCAGCCTGGGGGCGAACACGTGAACTCTTGGGCCAAAGCTGCGTCTTCGGGAACTGCAGCAAGCGAAGGCAGTAGTGATGGGTCTGGCAGTCACAATGAAGGAAGCACCGGGCGGGAAGGGACGGGCGAAGGCCGCAGGCGAGAGAAAGGGGTCACAGACCAAGGGCACATCCAGTTGCCAAGGCACGACCTTGACCCCAGAGTCCTGTCTAACACTGGCTGGGGACAGACTCCTGTGAAGCAAAACACTGCCTGGGAATTTGAAGAATCCCCTCGATCTGAAAGGAAAAATGACAATGGGACAGAGGCCTGGGGTTGTGCAGCTACTCGGCCTTCCAGCTCAGGGGGGAAGAGCGATGGGCCCATCCCGAGCGGTGCAGATTCCTCTTCAGTGTCGGGGTGGGCCGGCTCGCCTGCTGCCGCCACGCCAGCAAGTGCAGGCTGGGGAGACGGTCGCGGCAAAGGGCCCGGCGGCCCCGGGGCCTGGGGGGACTCGATGAGCGCTGCTGCCGTCACGAACGCTGCTGCTGCCAAGGGCGGCCATGCCTGGAGCGGGGCCGGGAATCCAGACGACAAGCCGCCCACCTGGGGAGAGCCTCAGAAGCCCAAATCCCAGAACTGGACGGAGGGGCAGAGGTCGAACCCGGCCTGGAGTGCAGGGGGCGGAGACTGGGCAGATTCCTCGGCCGTCCTTGGACACTTGGGGGACGGGAAGAAAACCGGATCTGGGTGGGATGCTGAGAGTAGTAGATCAGGGTCTGGTTGGAGTGATGCCACACGAGCCGGGACCGGGGGCTGGGGCAGTGGCACCAGCGCAAAAGTTAATCCAGGTACAAACTGGGGGGAGTCTTTAAAACCTGGTCCCCAACAGAACTGGGCCAACAAGCCCCAGGACAGCAATGTGAGTAACTGGGGAGGAGCTGCTTCTGTTAAACAGACCGGAGCGGGGTGGGTCGGGGGGCCAGTCCCAGTCAGGCCCAAGGACAGCAGCGAGGCCACTGGCTGGGAAGAGCCCTCTCCGCCATCCATTCGACGCAAAATGGAGATCGATGACGGTACCTCAGCTTGGGGGGACCCAAGCACCCACAACAATAAAACTGTAAACATGTGGGACAGGAACAACCCGGTCATCCAGAGCAGTGCCACGGCCACCAGCGGCAGCAGCAGCAACGGTGGCAGCGGGGGCGGCAGCACGCACAGGGTCGAGACGCCCCCGCCCCAGGCCGGTGCCCCGCTGAGCCGGTCGCCGCTGCTGGGTCCAGGTAGGAGAGGCCTTTCGCGTTACATCACGAGAAAAAGTGGTTCTCACCCCACAGTCGCCAGGACCCTCGTGGTCTTCTGACTGGCAAGTGCTCTCTTGCTCTGAAGTGTTCTATCCACGTACTAGCCAGCGAGAATAAAGCAGGTCCTTCTAGAGCTTTCTATCCAAGCCAAAAGTACATTAAACACTCTCAGTAGAACAAGGCTTTCCAACCTGTCGTCCCTTTTTTGTTCAGAAAATCAGAGGATGGCTTATTTTGAAATTGTTCTTTTACTGTGTCGTACTAACACTTTACGTTTGATCTGGGAAATCCTCAACTCCTCTTCACTCTTTTACCTGCCCAGGCTCCTTGCCAGTTAGCGTTTCTGTGACTGTTGGACTCACACCTTTTAAAAGAAACATCTCCGCATTTCTTACTCACTTTAGCCTCCTTCTGAGTGTCCCCAGCATTTGCTCACACCTTCCCAAGTAGCATTTCGGTTTCCTGACGCCCCACGGCGTGCCTGGGCCACGAGTGAGTGAGCCCTGGCACAGTTGTTGGGCCTTGACCTAACTGGGTGGAGCCGTGACCCCGGTGGTTCTGGTTCTCAGGTCCAGTGCGGCTGTGTGCCCTGCCCCGTGCCACACCCCGGCACCCCATGACAGCGCCAGCACCCCTCCTCACCCTCCTCCAGTCATGAGGGTCAGAGGGAGAGAAGAAACGGCATCCTCGGGAAAGAGCAGACCAGCCTGTTCGAGTTGGTGCTCGTTTACAGATGCCTGCATTTCTTTATCGGATTCATGAGCTGTCTCCAGCCCTGGCGTTTGTCAGAATTGCTGGGAGCTGGGTGGAGAGCGTGGGGGTGGGGGGGAGCATGGATGGGGTGTCAGTCTTAGAGACTCTAGCTTACTTGGTCTAGGGTGAAACCCACTCACTGGTCGCTTTAAAGCTCCACAGGTGTTTCTGATGTGTGGCCGACACGGAAATAAACAATGTCTGTGAAGTGTGAGTTGCACTGTACAGGTTATGTTTTGATTCCGATTGAAAGAAAAGTCCTAGAAGTAGACTAGCGTTTCTGTTTTGAGTTCCTGGGTTGTGCGGCCCTGCCAGGCATTGTGGTGGAGATGGTGACCGGATGATTCAAACCGGAGCCTGCCCACAGGGAGCTGGAATCAGAACAGACGCCCACACACTGATCACAGGGGATGTCGGTAAAGCACCCCGGCTGTGCCACGGGGGCGCGGACAGTAGCCCTGAACCTCTTAGCTGGAAGGTTGGTCCGTGGTGCAATGTCACTGAGCACCAGGCATGGGGTGTGTCCAGTGCTGAATGAGAAGGAAGAGGGGAGAATGGATGCAAAGGGAAGAGATCCCTCTGCCTAGCGGGAGAGGGAGCCCCAGTCCATCCTGAAGAGGAGGCCCAGGGCAGATGCAGAGACGGGCCAGGCTTAGTGGCACCTGCTGGGGTATTTTGTTTCTGGGAATGTGGAGGACATCATTGAGAGTAGAAGGGGTGGGTAGGAATGGAGGAGTGAGCAGCAATAAGGAAAGATAATTGATGCAGGAAATGAATGGATTTAAAAAGGAAGGTCGTGGTTAACTCAGTGGGCAAGGCTGGTCACACCCGACCTAGCGCAGCTCCATCAGCATTACAGGGAAGTGTGCACAGTGCCCGAGAGGCGCTCACACCGAGAGCGACCCACCCCCTCCACCGCAGTGGCCCTGGCACTGAGTCTGCCTGTGTGCCCAGCCTCTGGGTGACATCATCTCTCATGTGAGCTGGCCCCTCGGGCCTCAAACAGCTACGGCCAGGAGATGAGGCCGCTTACCCAGAACAGTGTGTGGTGTGTATGGCGTGCACACTTCAGAGCTCAGAGCCACATCCCATTTGCTGGGGATGTCTCCCCTTTGACGTGTCATCCCCAGAAACTACTTTTAACTTTTTTTTTGTTTGTTTTTTTAAGATTTATTTATTGGGGCCAGCAGGTGGCATAGAGGTTAAGGGCGCTGAACTCCCACATGGCCAACCATGGTTCAAGTCCCTGACCTGGCAGCTTACTTTCTCATGATGTTTTTCTCTCTCTCTCTCCCCCGACCCCCGGAAAAATTAAAATAAGTAAGTAAATAAATAAATAAATCTTTTTAAAAATAATTTAAAAGATTTATTTATTTCCATTTGTTATTTATTTTTAAATTTTGACCAGACGCAGAGAGAGTGAGAAAAGGAAAGTGAGAAAGGGTGATCAAGCCACCAGATCTAGGACTCAAACCGTGGTCGGCCATGTGGGAGTCCAGCACCTTTAACCACCACGCCACCTACTGGCCCCATAACTGGTTTTTAATAGACAAAAAAAAAAAAAAAAAAAAAAAAGAGCAACTATCTTGCTAAAGGCATTCTTGCTTGGTTAAATGAGCCAGAGTCATCCTCATGACAAATACCAGATTGCACGTGTCATCACCCAGTGCCAGGATGACCAGGTCGGTGACTGCTGCCCTCACGGTGCTGTCGCTCTCTTCGTTCCCCCTCCCCATGCGGGGCCCTGTGTGTAGGTGTGGTCCGTGTAGCTGTAGCATTGTCACAGAGCAACCGAGTCTAGTTTTACCACGGAACAAAGGTTATACCTGTTGTTTGTCCCATAGCCAGCCCGTGCGCGGACACCACAGCAAGTTCAGTGGGTTGATTGCACAGTGATGGCGTTACGTACACATTTCCCATCTGTAATGTCAATGTCTTTCTCCACCACTGACATGAAGTGGCTTTGCCCCATAGTACCTGTGAATTACGAGCAATCAAAGCCTATCCCTTTACGAGCTGGTTTGACTGAGCCGTTCTTTGAGCCAGTGGAAGTGGCAAACACGGCCATGCACCCTTTCCCCTGTAGTGGCAATAGTGTGTGCGTGCCGCGTTGTCACTGGGCCAGCCCACTGCCCTCCACGTGGGGACCATCCTGGGTACAAGTCTGACAGCAGCAGGAGTCGTGGCACCGCCAGGCCACGTGTCAGTTAGTGGCTCGAGAACCTGCTGGGCTTCAGAACCCAAATGCGACTCCCCACTCTTAACAAAAGCCTGCTACTCACTTCTGCTCTGTGTAAAGGCATTTTTACATAGATTTCCAAAATGGTGTGTCTCATAAACTCATACTTTAATTCCTTTTTTCCATAGGATTCTTGAAGTTTTGTCATTAGGCGTTCTCCAGTTTTGCTAGTGCCCTGTGCTGATTTTACATAATTTCCACTTATGTCAGAGGTTGGGTTTTAGGCTGATTTCTAAGTTGTTGATCACTGCTTAAGGGTATCCATTTCTCCACCTTAGAAATGTGGTTTCTCAGATCATCTATTTTTTATATCTAGTTTTTATTTTAATCTTTTACAAATTAATTTATTTAACTTTATTTATCTTTTAATTTAACAAAAGGGACGGAATGAAAGAGAGAGAGAGTGGGAGAAAGCCAGCCACCAGGTCCAGGGCTCAAACCAGTCAGCCATGTGGGAGTCCAGCACCCTCAACCACCATGCCACCTGCCGGCCCCTATGTGTCTAGTCTTATAAAAGAAATGCTACAGGACAGTCATTTCTGTCCATCCTTGTGGTGTCAATATTAGCACTCTCTGAACCTGGGGGAAACTGACATTACCCTAGGAAACACAGTGCAGCTCTGTGAATCGGACTGCGTGACCGTGGCTCACGCCCATTCTGGGGACAGCACCACTAATCATGCCAGGAAACGTCCCTGTGCCTGTCCTGCCGAGGTCGGGCGGGAAGGGCTCCTGAGGTGTGCCTGGCTGGGCTATGGAGTGCAAGGCCGGCATGGCGCAGCCCTCCGACCTGCAGAACCTGCTCTCGGGTGCCCTGCTGGGCGTAGGAGGCTAGGTCGCAGCCGGCGGGGAGACGTGGCCAGGAGTGACCGGGCACAGCGTTCCAGAGCCTAAAGCTACATGGCGGCCTGATGATCTACCATAGAACACTTAGAAATAAATGCTGGGCTGTTGCCAATCACTTCGCAGACACACAGGCAAGCATTGCTTTTGATAAAATGGTCAGTGAGTCACAGACCTTCACGATTGACTCTGAACCTAACTCTGAACCTAAGGTGATTTCTCTGTCAGGCTGCACAGAAGCATGTAGACAGTTTGAACAGGGCTGCTGTAGGGGAGAGAGATCTCTCTACAGCAAATTCACGCAAACCCGAAGGCCCTGCGGGCTTGACCCAAGCCTAATTGGGAGCACCACAGCGTCCCGAGAGAGTGGCCACCTTCCAGCCGGAACGGGATGTAAGCACCAGTACCAGATGCCAGCCAGAGGACCAGCAGGACTGCGGCTGGAACGGTCTGCGTGTCTGGGCGCCTGTCCTTAGCCCCTCAGGAGCGGCGTTGCCCATGGCCACGGTGGCCCTTTCTTTCATGCTGGTGGTGACCACCGAGGCTGGCTTGTGCAAGCTGGAAAAGACTAGCCAAGAGCAAGACTCTCCTGTGCGTGTGGGTGCTTAGCCTAGTGCTGCTTGCATAAACTTCACTCTCTGGCACAAGTAGCGTAAACTTATAGAATGTAGCAAAGGCGGAGGTGGTGTGAGCTCGTCATCTATAGCAGAGGCTAGAGAGCATTGTCCCTCCTTCACAGCCCCCTGCTCCTGGAAGCTGGTCATCCGTTGGTAAAAATGACATCAGGGAACAGTCACCTGCAGATGGAGTGAGTCCGCAGGGTGTGGTTACAGCTCACTGTCTTCACACTAACTCCAGGAATAGAGTCCACTGACCTGTCTAGCCAGGAGTATTTCTATTTTAAGCAACATGTAATAGTTATTAAAAGAGGAGGGATCTGGGACTAGCAGATGGCCTAGCAGTTGTAGTGCTGGATTCCCATATGGCCGACCACAGTTTGAGTCCCTGACCCAGTGGTTTCAAAGTCATGCCGGGCACAAGTAGAAGGGGCATCTGAGTGATCTGTGCTTTCTGTGGATATGGGATTTCTCTTGGGTTTGGGCTTGATTGGTTTATTTTGGCTTTCCTGTGTTTTGAGGGGCTTGGCAAGCCCACTTGGAATATTTATTCTTGCCACAGCTACAAGTCATGCTCGTCCCTCCATACACCAGCAGCCAACCAAACGTTTTAAGTTTTTTGCTATGGGGCATGCTCTCTGACCAGAGAGAGAGAAAGTGAGAGCTCCACGCCCCTGGGAGGATAGGGGGTAGCCATGCTGCAGGCCCTTCTCTTCCGTTCTGTTGGGACCCAGGGCGCACACACACGTGCCCATCACATTTTCCAGGCTGCCAAGTCGAGGACTCGAACTCAGCCATGTGGGATCCAGCAACCTTAACCACCATGCCATTGGCTGGCCTGGAAGATTCTTTTAATACTTTGATTTAATTTTTATCTGCAGAAAATATTTGCTTTGCATCAAAATTATCCAGTGTGTCTCCATTTATAGCATCTGTTGTCAAGCCTTTAAAGTGTCAGATGATACACACTTGGGAACATTTTTTTAAAATTTTGCCATAAGGCATGTGCACCTGCGAGAGAAAGAGAGACAGGCAGGGAGAGAGCACCCTCATGGGGCTTGGCCACTCTGCAGTCCCTTCTCTCCATCTCTCCCTTCTCAGAATTCTGGGGTGCGTGCGTATGCACACATGCCCCTGGAGTTCAGGCTGTCAGCTCTGGGGCTCGAACTGCAGTCAGTTCCGTTGGTATCCAGCCCTGTGGGGTCCAGCTGTCTTAACCACCAAGCCACGCTGGCCCACACTTGCTGATTTTTATTTTAAAGTAAATTGTACTTTTGCCAGAGATGAACTTAAAATGGAAATACTATTTTTTTCAATTTTTGAATAAGCATTGTTCTTCCATTCATTCCTAAGATTTTGAAACATGATGTTTATAAATCATTGCTTTCTACATAAAAAATACTCTGGACATTTCTGCTGCTTTTAACAAGAATTAAAAACAACTTATAGGGCCAACTGGTGACTTGGCGGTTAAGGCAGCTGGGTCTCACACAGCTGTTTGCACCATTGGAGTCCTGGGCATGGCAGCTTGAGAGACAGGCCTGGCGCGTGTGCACGTGTGCCCTGACTCCAGAAGGGGGTCGAGATGGAGCAGGAGGCCTGTGGCATGACCCTGGCCCATTGGGTGCCTTCTCACTTTCTCCCCCCAACGCTGTCCCTCAAGTGCACACCCTCTGGCAAATTAAGAAACAAAAATACAAAAGGAAAATAAGACTCTCTAAAAGTTAACTATGGTTACTATTATCTTAATATTTACTCCTAGTTTTGACTTAGTTCAGTACTTTGAAAGAATTGGAAGTGTAGAACTGACAGATGTAGTCTAGGTAAGTTCATTGTTTAATTGCCTACGATAAATCAGCACTTCTACACTTGATTGGTCTTGAGCAACACCTACCTTACTTCAGCTGCCAACACAGCCATGACTTTACTAGCCCTGTTCATTTCCGTTATTTCACTCTGTCCCTTCTGTTGGTAGCACTGCTCCTCCCGACATGCATGACAGTCCCGCGTGACAGCAGGTGACGTAGCTAGCTCTGCTGGGGGTGCCAAGAGGGCTCACCCCTGGTACTGCCAGTGTGCGTACCCTACTGCTCAGCACAGAGCTCGTCCCTGAAATGGGTCCTAGGGGACTGTCGTCGTCCAGCGGAGGGGCACGAGGAGCTCCTCCCATGCTCTTCTTAGACCATGAAGGTCTCTCACTGAGGCTGCGATGCCCCCACCTGAGCCCGCCACTTAAGATCTGCATCAGTGCCTTGCACTTTGCACCATGGCCTTTCTCACTTGCGGCCATGTGCTCTGAAACACGCTCGTCCTGTCATAAAGACAGCGCACCTGTGAAAACTGGAGCTGGTGCGAGCCATCGGTGTGACTGTCAGTGATGCCAGGCGAGCTTTTGGTGGGCTTCGAGATGATCTGGAAAAACGAAGTTTGCGGATGCAACTTCACTCGTATTGAAGCATTGACAGCATGAGGGGTCCTCGTGGCCGCTGGCCCCACGCCACTCCTGTGTCTATAGCGGGAAGTGCCACACAGCCTCCCAGAGTCACCATGTCCTCTCACTGGGCTTCCCTCGGGGCCAGTCTCGGCCAGTCCCTGCACCCCTGATCTGGACACTGTTGCAGCAACTTTGTTGGACCGAACAAAGGGGGCAGAGCCCCTACGAGACCCTCTGAGGGTAGTCGGTGCCTGCTGCGCCCACCCCAACCCTAATCCTCACTTCGCTTTTGTCTTTAAATACTGACAGGTCAGTTCTTCAGCCGCCCTCTCACTGGTAGCTTTCCCGCTGTGCAGTTAACATGCCACCTTCTCCTCCTTGCCCAGAGGCGCTGACCGTTATCTGTGGTGGGCAGAGAGAAGCGAGGGGCCTGGCCACATGGACGATCCGGGTCTGCCCTGCCACGCCGGACTCACCCATGATCCTGGCCCGCTAGGCGACTGGGGTCAAGACCTGGGGCAGGGGTGCATGTGTGCATTGGTGTGTGTGTGTCTCACTCATGAAACTAAAAAAAGAAAAAGAAAAAAGATAACCAAGAATTATTTTTCAGTATATACAAGTTTACAACTTACAAGTTTCTCTTACAAAAGAAAAAATGCCACAAAATTTCATTTAGGTCATTACATATAACAGCAGAAGTAAGCTACTTCTTAAACGTTGTTTTAAACTATTTAAAACCCTGTCATGTTGCAAATATTGTGAATCGAGTATCTTTGATGTGTCATGGACTTTTAGTTTGAAGTGTGTAGATATCAGGAGTGAGAAGATTGCAGCTATCCAGAACAAGACAGAGCTGACTAGATTTAACACACTTGTCTCCTTTTAACTTCCTACCAAATGCTATGGGAAGGGTAGATTATCTTGAAATTATTTTGAAAATCAATCCAGAAATTGAAATTGAAATTGAAATTGAACATCGAGTTTTACTATGTTTCACTCGTCGTTTTCTCTCTCCCTTAACACCCCCAGTTTCATCAGGCTGGGGAGAGATGCCTAGTGTTCACGCGAAGGCTGACCACTCTTGGGGAGAGCCCTCGTCCCCTTCCCCGCTGGTGGACAACGGTACAGCAGCATGGGGGAAGCCGCCCAGCAGTGGCAGCGGGTGGGGAGAGCACCCTGCCGAGCCAGCCATGGCGTTCGGGAGGGCCGCTCCCGCCGCTGCCCCAGCCCTGTGCAAACCAGGTGAGTGAGCTCCGCGTTCTGCTTGCCCCAACCTGGCCATTAGAAATGTTTCACAGTAGGGCCAGCAGGTGGCATGGTGGTTAAGGCTCTGGACTCCCACATGGCTGACCGCCATTCAAGTCCCAGAATTCATGACTTGCTTTCTCGCTTTCCCTTTCTCTCTGGTCAAATTGAAAAATAATGATAGTAAACAAAGTTGAATAATTTTAAAAAGAAATGATTCACAATATTTTGTTTAGAGGGTATATTTTATACAGAACTTGAAAAATGAGATGTTTAGGATACTCTCCTCCTTACATTTAGACTTACCTTTAAGCCCTGCCATGGTGGCACCGCAGGATGCCTCCGTCGTTGGGTGGCTGAGCCTGTGCGAGAGGCCCGGGTTCAGGTTCCAGGCCAGACTTAAACAGGCGAGGTGTGGTGGTGTGCACCTGTGGCCTGACCAATGAGGAGGCTGGGGCAGGAGGATAGCAATGCCGGAGGCCTGTCAGGAATACCTACTTCCCTCTCTCATTAAAAAAGGGCTAATTCAGGGAACCAGCAGGTGGTGTGGTGATTAAGGCGCTGGACACTCCCACATGGCCGACCAGGGTTCGAGTGCCAGACCTGGTGGCTTACTTTCTCACTTTCTCTTTCTCCCTCTCTCTCTCTCAGTCTCACTCTGATAAAATTTAAAAAATAAATAAATGAATAAAGTTAAATATTTCTTTTTTTAAAAGAGGCTAATTCTAACCAAGACTATAAAGAAATATTTCTATGGCTAATATGTGAACACAAAGGAGCTTTATAGATTCCATGCTCTCTTTTTTAAATAAATAAATACAAGAATCAAAGCAAGTCATCTTATCTGTTTGATAACGTTAGCAATATTCATACTTTTTCAGCAGTATTTTTTCCCCTTTTTCAGTTTTGCTATAGGGCCCATGTACTCACCGGAGAGAGAGAGGGGGAGAGAGAGAGAAGAAAAAGTGAGAAATCACCCCCCCCCCCCCAGGAGAGATGGCCACACCATAATCCCTTTTCCTCTAGTCTCCTCTTGGGATTTTAGGCACGCATGCACACATGTCTGGCATGTTTTTCAAGCGGCTGGGTCTGAGACTTGAAACACATGGTCAGCCATGTGGGATCCAGCTGCTGTAACCACCACACCACCTGCTGGCCCTTCAGCAGTATTTTTTTCTTTAAGAGAGAGAGATTTTTTGCGTGTGCTCACCAGAGAGTCAGAGACAGAAAACAAGAAGTCACCCCCAGGGAGGACAGCCACCCTGCAGTCCCTCCTCCTCCATTCTCCTCTTAGGATCTTATGCATGCACACACACACACCTGGCCTGAGTTTTAAGCCACCAGGTCTGGGACTCGAACCGCGGTTAACTACGTGGGAGTCCAGCAATGTACTCATTACACCATCTGCTGGTCCCTGAGAAGTATTGTTTGCCTGCTACTTTATAAAATTTAAACTTCCCATGGGGACCAGCAGGTGGCGTGGTGGTTAAGGTGCTGGACACTCCCACATGGCTGACTGCAGTTCGAATACCGAACCTGGTGGCTCGCTTTCTCACTTTCCCTCTCTTTCTCTCTGTGAACCTCTCTGGTCAAATTAAAATAAATTAATGACTAAATAAATAATTATTAAAAAAAAATTTTAACTTCCCCTTATGAGTAAGATGGGTATCGTTTTTGTATCATTTTTTTCTTCCTGAGATTAACTTTTTTTTTTCTTTTTTTTTTTTGCTATAGGGCGTGTGCACTCACCAGACAGATAGAGACAGAGAGACAGAAAATGAGAAATCACCCCTCAGGAGGGATGGCCACGCCACGATCCCTTCTCCTCCATTCTCCTCTCGGGATCTTGGGCACGCACGCACACGCGCCTGGCATGAGTTTAAGCCACTGGGTCCGGGACTCAAACCTCAATCAGCTACATGGGAGTCCAGCGACATAGCCATTATGCCAACTGCTAATCCCCAAAATACAGCTTTATTGACTTTGTGTTTTGTTGTTTTGCTTATACTGGAGAGTATGTGCCCTATAGCTGTCATCCTGCTCGAAGAGTTTATTCATATTACTTTTTGTTACAAATCTGAAGGATAAGGGAATTCCTGGGTATTTAAATTGACAGGTCACTTATCTGTCTGTTTATTTACTTACTTATTGAGGAGGAGAGACACAGGGTGTTGCCATGCCAGGCTATACCCTCCGCCTTCCAGCCAGCCGGAACCGCTAGTGCAGGCATGTCCAGTATGTCCAGGCCAACCTGGAACCTGGGACCTGGGACCTGAGCTCCAGGCCTCCCTATGAGGCTCCGACATGGTGCAGCCCTCCTACCACCTATGCCCCCACGGCTGGGCCAAGACAGACGTGCCATTTTGAGGCCGTATCTTCTTTTTTAAAAATGTATTGTGAAGGCCCAATAATAAGCCTGCCCACCGTGTAAGCATCATATCTCCATCATCCTAAAGGCCTCAGTTAATGTGCTATCACATAGTCTGAGGCTTTCTTCAGATTCTTCCATGAGACGAAAATCTGGGCTAATCTGACACCAAAAATCACTTTGTATTTTTTTTAAATAACTATTTAAATTTTAAATTTTAATTTGGCCAGAGAGGAGCAGAGCCAGAGAGTGAAAGTGAGAAAGCAGGCTACCAGGTCTGGTACTCGAACTGCAGTCGGCCATGCAGGAGTCAGAACACACAGCCACTGAGCCACCTGCCAACCCCAGTCACTTTGTTTTTTTCGTTTTTTGGGGAGAAGTTTTTTTGGCTATAGGGCATGTGTGCTTTCCAGAAAGACAGAGAGAGACAAGAGAGACAGAAAGCGAGAAATCACCCCCCAGGGGGGATGGCCATGCCGCAATCCCTTCTCCTCCATTCTCCTCTCGGGATCTTGGGTACACATGCACACGCGCCTGGCGTGAGTTTAAGCCACCAGATCCGGGATTTGAACCGTGGTCGACTACATGGGAGTCCAGTGACGTAGCCATGACATCATCTGCTGGTCCCAATCACTTTGTATTTTAAGAGAAAAAAAATCCTGAAGTCGAAACTTGGTCATCAGTTTGTAGCTCCATCTGTCTAAGGCCTCCACCCTCCTGCCCATGCGCATCTCCTGGGAGCTTTTGAGCAGGAGCCTGTGAGGCGACCGCAGGCCTGCTGCAGTTCACATGTCCTCAGCTGACGTTCCAGCTGCTCGAGCAGAGGAGCACTGGTCAGCGTGCTAGAGTGCCCAAAGGTTAGACCACGCTGTGATTTTGAGCCACACAGGGTCTACATGGTGGCACAGCAATAGAAACACATCGCTCTGCAGCACTGACCCCGTGGGAGGGTCCACTGTGGGTCCGGGTACCTCCCTGCGTACAGCAGGTGTGCGGTTAGAGCATGGTACCAGGACCCTATTGGGGGTATGTCTCTCTGTCTCACTTACTCATGGGGGAGATGCATAAATGAACTGTAAAATGCCAGCTGCTACCATGGTGGTTAAGGCAGCTGAATTCCACGTGGCCGACTATGCAGTTTGAGTCCAGACCCAGCGGCTTGAAAATCACACCGGAAATGTATGTGTGCATGCCCCAAATCCCTAGGAGACAGGAGGAGAAGGGATTATGGTATGGCCATTCCCCCGAGGTGTGATTTCTCATTCTACCGCCCTGGTGTGTGCACAAACCCTGTAGCCCAAAAAAAACCTGAGTATATACATTAAATATGCATGTATGTATTCAAAGGGGGGGGGGGGAAGACATTGGCGTTTTTCACAACATTTTAGCCCTTTTCGTTCCATGCAGAGGCCACCGCCTTCTCCTATGGTCCCCCTGCCCAGAATTTATTTTCAGAGTGTCTGTGTTGACATTATCTATAGCTGGGTGAGGAACTTTGGAGCCACCACACAGATACAGATAGCTGGACTTCAAAGGAAGAAATACACACATCTATGCGTATCATGTACCAAAAAGGAAAATTTAATTCTTCGGTCTGGGAGAAATGAAGTAGTAAAAAGTCTCATAGATTGCAGGGACCAGACGGCGGCACAGCGTAAGACACCGTGAGGCTGGTCCACAGAGCATGGCTGCGGTTCACGTCCAGAGACCTCGCTGAGCACACAGGGCTGACAGCGGGGCACGTGTCAGGACCCTGTCGGGCCCTCTCTATCACTCTGCCTCTTTGTCTTTCTCACTCTGAAAGAAAAGACATAACTAAACTTACAGGGAGGGGTAAATGACAGTATACCTTTTTTGTCTCACCTCCCCTAAAGGACGTGATAGTGAGGTGTTGCTCCTGGAGGGACAGAGTTTGATGTGATCATGCTCACTCTCTTTCTAGCTTCAAAATCTATGCAAGAAGGCTGGGGCAGTGGTGGGGACGAGCTGAGCCTCGCTACCAGCCAGTGGGAGGATGAAGAAGGAGACGTGTGGAATAACGCTGCTTCCCAGGAGAGCACCTCCTCCTGCAGCTCCTGGGGGAACGCCTCCAAGAAAGGACTTCAGAAGGTACGTCTGGCGCTCCAGGGAGTAAGCTCCGGAACCCCGTTCCGCGTGACAAGGCGGACCTGAGGTTCCCAGCTAGGCTCCGGGTCCCTGGAGGCCCCTCCCTGCAGGCCCTGGAGACCTTTTCAGGTGTTAGGCAAGGTCGTAATGCATTATTTTCGTGACATTGTTAAGATTTTGTCTGTTTCACGAGAGTTCTCTGCCCAGGTTGGGGTGGAATGTCCCGGTACTCTCAGCTCTGCAGAGACAACGAGCTACTTCTATTAAACCAGACGTCATAAACATCGTGTGCAAAAAGGAAACAGCGCCGCTCTGTTGTTTTAGGAAATACTTTTTCATTAAAAAAATGACAAGAGCTTAAACACGCATCTACAGGGTAACCATGAGGGACCAGCAGACAGCATGATGGTTACGTCACTGGACTCCCACATAGTTGACCGTGGTTTTAGTCCCGGACCGGGGGCTTAAAACTCAGTGCCAGGCATGTATGCGTGCATACCCAAAATCCCAAGGGGAGGATGGAGGAGAAGGGATTGTGGTGTGGTCATCCCCTTGGGCATGATTTCTTGGTTTCTGTCTGTCTGTCTCTGTCTCTCTCTGGTGAGCACACACACCCTGTAGCAAAAATCTCTCCTTAAAAAAAATACGCCACATGGAAAAACTAAACATCTTTTTAAAGAAAATGCTATTTATAGAGAAAGAGAAATAAGATTACCAAGGCATATTGTCAGATGAAAAGGTGAGGTACAGGAAAGTGTATATAGTATGCTATCAGTTTTGTGGGGGAGCAAGAGGAGAAAAGTGAGCATGTGTGTGTGTGTGTGTGTGTGTGTGTGTGCACATGCAGGTGTAACGGCTTCTGTGGAGCGTTTTAAAATCCGTAGGAAGATAAATTTAAAAACACTGGGAGTGGTTTCACCTGGAGAGAGCAGGAGACAACAGTCGGGTAACTTGGGAAAGACGGTTCCATTACTCCCATTTCATGCTTCTAAGTCATGTACCTGTACCTCTATTACTGTTCACAAAATGTCTCAGGAAAAAATTCACTTAGCAGTAAGCAGAACCCAGAACCCAAACCCACGGCTCTCCGTGGGAGCACGTGTGATCCCGTGGTGGGTAGGACATCTGTGTAGTTGGGCTGGCGCCCAGCCGGTTAGCGATGGGGCCAGAAACATGGCACCGGGAGATCAGACCAGCTCGCGGTCCTGTGGAATCTGGCTCCGGCTGCACGCCCTGATTGCAGTAGCCCATCAGCCGCGTCCTTGAGGAGAGAAAGCCTGCTGGTTTTCGGAGCACAGTGCTCTGTTCTGGTTACAGAGCCTCAGTCTTGAAGAGCACGGCGATGCGAGCGTGCTCTTAGACGGGGTCCTTGTAACATGGTATTCATGTAGCCGTGAAGCCTGTCTCGCCGTGCGAGATGGTTCCTGTCCTGCGCCGGGACTCTGGGGCTGCCTCAGCCCTCCCTCCCCTCTCCCTTCTCCCCTCCTTCCCTCTTCCTCTCCTCCAGCGGCATTTCCCAGCACGTTTTCTCAGTGCTGTATGCATAGGGAGTTATTAGAAGTAACAGGTGTCCCTTACTGGAACGGACCCCTATCTCTTGTCTTTCTTACAGTAAAGCTTATTAAAGAACAACAGAAAAATCATGTCATTTGTATAAACTTCACTTAGGGCTGTATTTAAGGGAGGGCTCCTTTGCTCGATGGTGGATATAGCACATATTTGTGATGAAATGAATTGAAATTGAATTAATTCTTGGGAACAGAGAAATGATTGTGCTGCTTTCTCAAGGCCATAAATTATACACGTATCCCAACCTGCAAATGACTAAAGCTTTTCAGCAGCCCAACCACAGAATACTTCAGGGACTTTCTGGGGTGCAGCACTCTTCAGCAGTAACGTGGAAAGGTTCTCTGACTTTCGGTCTCCACTGGCTCAGACCACCTCCCGCCTCGGGAAGAAACGGACTGAATCCTAATTCACGGCCCTCCCTGTTCTTTGTTCCAGGGCCTGAAGACATCCGGCAAGCAGGACGAGGCCTGGGTCATGAGCCGGCTGGTCAGACAGCTCACCGACATGGGCTTCCCGGTGACTGCGCCTTCCCTCCTATGCCCGCCGCGGTCCTGGGGGACACCCTGATGGTTTCCCACCTGTGTCTGCTACACACGACAGCAGGCCGGGGACCATCTGAGGGAGGAGACCACTGACTGCCAAACTCTCAAACTCCCCTTTCACCCGGGCAGTTGGGGTTAGGGACTGTTGCTTTGAAGTACAGCAGACACTCATAATTCCTACTGAGAAAGGTCTGAGAGCCTCATCCTAGAGCACAGCGTGCCGTGCGGTTTCCCGTGTTCTTTGGCTGTACAGTTTTGTACTTCTTGTCCATTGTAATTAAAAGGGAATTTCGGCCCAGCCAGTGACACGGCGGTTAAGGCAGCTGGATCCCACATGGCTGACTGCACGGTCAGTCTCAGCCAGCAGCTTGAAACACACACTGGGCTGGTGTGCATGTGTGACCAAAGTGTGAAGAGGAACGTGGAGGAGGGTTGTGGCGTGGCCATCCCCCAGGGTGGGTGCTCTCACTTTCCCTCTTTCCCTGTCTCTCTCCAGTGAGCACACGTGCCCTCTAGCAAATTTTTATTTTATTTTTTAAATGTAATGCATCAATTTTGGCAGTAGATTGACAGAGATAATGAGGGAAGTTGGTGTAAAGTACTGGGACTTCCTATCCAGGAGATGTGTCCTCCCCAAACCTGTTTAGTTCCGGAGTTTCTGACCGTGTGTAAGGGGAATTCGGATCGCAGGAAGTTGTCCTGGAATTGTACCGATCTGTTCGCTTCCGGACAGCAGATGACAGTTCAGAGAGTGAGGGGTGGCACCCTTTTGCCATATATTCCCTGCACATGTCTGGCTTCCAAATCCTTATTCAAATGGGCACTTCTCTTTCAGTTGTTGTGTGTGTCTCTAAGAGAGTGAATCCAGAGTGGCCTCCATGTAGAGGGGAGGCCTACAGACCTGGCCCTCTGCACGGGGCAGGGCGCTGCCGTCATGGCCTGCCTCTCCCTGGCTGGGGTGAGGGAAGGGTGACTGGGGCCTGCCAGGAGTTGAGTGAGAGCATCGTGGTGGCTTCAGCACCCACTGTGCTGGGTCTGCTCCCACCTCGGGGGGTTCTCACAACGGACTGCAGCTTTGCTGCTTCGCTCTCCTTGGTGAAGAGCTGTCGGTGGGGAGCCAGAGTTCATGAAGCAGAGATTGAAGCTCTCCGCACTGGCCTGGTGGTGGCCCTGATGCCACTGGCACTGGAGAGGCAGACACAGGAGTGGCCGTGTGAGGTCAGGCATCTCCACACGTGGAGCCTGTGGCTCAGCCCCGCATGGCACTTCTGGCCTGCATGCGTGGTCTCCCTGCCAGACATCGTGCCGCAGGGCGGAAAGAAGACATTATAGGGGGACTTGGAAGGTTTTATTGGCTCTCGACACTTTTTTTCTAAAATGTCCTAAAGAAGCTTTTTGCTCTATAGATCGATTCCATACGTTTTCTTAGTTTTTTTTTTCTTTTTTTAAAACATTCATTCTCATCTTAACAGTGGGTAAAAAGTATTTCCAGAACCACACCCTGACCTGTCTCTCTAAGCCGGCGGTGGTGACGTGAGTTCTCTGTGGTTAGTGCGCACTCCTAATGCAAATGTATCCCGCAGAGAGAGCCAGCTGAAGAGGCCTTGAAGAGCAACAACATGAACCTGGACCAGGCCATGAGTAAGTGCGGTTGGTACTGAAAGCACCCCTAGCCTGACTGTCTGTGAGGGTCACTTCCCAGAAGCATTCAGGGGCAGCCCTGGCAGCCCCTCACCCGGTCTCCTAGGACTCTGGGACTTCAGAGACCGGTGACCAGCCTCATGTTGGAAACCTTTTTCCTTTTTTTCATTTGTTCCCAGTACTTTGACAAACACATGGGTTTTTGATGCCTCTGTTTTGAGGGGAGATCCTAATGACAGTCTTGGGGGGGCGCCAGGCCCATGCAACCTGCTTGCTGGCAGCCGAGCTCGTTCTGTGTCCTCCCAGAGTGACGCTGCCATGCTGGCTGTGCTGCGCTGGGCAGAGATGCGACTCCCCATCGAGGGACAGCAGCCCTAGTTCTGGAGCTGCTGTGACAGTGCTTCCCGGGTGAGCTGGCCCTGGGTGTGTGCCTGTCATTTCCGCCTCAGGAGGCAAAGGCAGGAGGGTTGTGAATTGAGGCCAACCTGGACCACCTGGCAAGATGCTGTCTCTCAAAAGCGTAACTATTTAGGGGTCATCAGAAAAGGCAGCATATTTTTCTATGGTTTTCTATGCAAAAATGCATTGCGACGTTTCCAGCAACTCAGTATGTATGAACTACAGCCAGTTCCATTGTTCTCCGGTTAGGGTCCAGAAAGTCACTGCAATAGAATTACCAAATCCCCACCCAGTGCTCCCAGGGCACAGGGGTGGCTTCTGCAGGCCCCCAGCCCCAGCGTTTGTGGGCTAATGCTCCAGGTTAAGGCACCTTATTTAACACGTACTACTTCTCACAGACAGTTGTGTGCCGTGTAGCCTCATGGTAATTAGCAGAAGGCTTTGACATGGTCCTGACTCTGGGTATTGTGCCCGTAAGTTCCTCTGCTACCAGACCTGTAACAGTGCCTGCATGCTCTTCACTGGTCTCCAGCCCCTGAGTCCACACACTCAGCCACCTTCCACCTCTCCTGCAGCCGTCGCTTCTGGAGGTGTTGCTGGACTTGGGGCACAGCCTCCTGTCCCGCTCAGGGAGCGTCTCTTCCTCTTCCGCCTGTCCCGGTTTCAGCACTGAGCTCGGAGCCAGCAGTGCTGACTCAGACCTGGACAGAACCTCCCTGACAGCGTTTCTCTGCCTGGGAGCACTGGGTAGCCCTATAGCACTATGCTGGGGCCATTTTAAACACCAGAATCGCCCAACAGTTTGAGCAGCGTGGCACTAATGGTCCACAAGAGGACATGGTCTGCAACATGAGACCGGGGACCGGGCAGGGCGGCGCCATGGTGTGCAACATGAGACGGGGACCAGGCAGGGCGGCGCCTTGCTTGACCTGAGCGGGGCGCGTGAGTGCGGGGCAGCTCAGATTGGCCGCTGCATGTGTGCACAGTGGCTGCAAAAGTGCAGCAAGAGTGCAGGACCCAAAACGAGAATAGCCCGTGTGAGCACGTGCAGGAGCCAGAGCATAGGCACTGGCCACTCGGGCAGGAAAGGGCAGTGTGAGTGGGAAGAAGTGAGTTCTAAATTCCAGGATTACGAAATCATGCCTAGTTAAAGGAGTCTGAACAAATACTTGTCACCAGGTTGAAATGCCCACCGGGACAGACAACCTGTCTGTTTCCACGGTTATATCCCCAATGGCGGGAAGAGTCCTTGCAAATAGCAGCTCCTGACAGATGGAAAGTGACAGCCATGCAGCAGGAGGGGGGCTTTCAGACATGAGCAGTCAGGGACGGCCCCTCTGAGAAGGTGACCCGTTGAACCTGCACCATGTGAGGAAGCAGGCCCAGCAAGGAACTTGGAGGGCGGCCCAGCTCCTGAGGGGCCGGCAGTGGCAGGCTGGCTGGAGTGGAGAGGAGCAGGGGCAGGGGGCGGGCAGGCCGGATCACACATGCGTGGAGCAAGAGAGGGGCCCTGGGGTGAGCGAGCGATCGGGTCCGGCCACAGCACCACCGAGCGTTCTTTGATCCTGGGCTCCCCGTGATTTGGTGGCAGGGTGGGGCGTCTCCCCCTCCCAGAGGCTTCGGTGTTTGGGATCTTGTGCTCCAGACTTGCCTGGTGCGCGCGAGCTCACTTGGTTCTCATGTGGCTTCTGTGTGGTGCTCCAGGCGCTCTGCTGGAAAAGAAGGTGGACGTGGACAAGCGTGGGCTGGGAGTGGCTGACTACAATGGAATGGTCACCAAGCCCCTTGGCTGCCGCCCACCCATCTCCAAAGAGTCTTCCATGGACCGCCCCGCCTTTCTTGACAAGGTATGGATGTGGGAGTCTTCTGAACAAGGAGCGCTTTGCATTTGAACTGGATGTAAGCCAGAGTGAAAACTTGCTGGCTTGTATGTTAGTGACTTTCTCATTTTTTCCTAATATGTGTGAATGTTTTAACTCAGAGGAGGTAACGTTTCCCACGATGTTACCAGGAATGAAGAGCGCTGGCATTGGAGTAGGTTTTCATTTTCACTGTGTGAGTTTGTTACGTGTTTTGACTTGTCTAATAAACAAGGATCACCTAACTTCTATTTCCTATTTAAAGACACAGTTCTTCCATCTGGAAATGATGTGTCACATGTTTAATCCTAGAAGAGGTTCGAAGGGGCTGAGCTGGGTCGCCCTGGCCAGCCCTCGCCGTCAGCCATGGCAGTAACCCCTGCAGGCTCCTGTGGGAACCCCCTGGGTGTCTGACCAGTCCACTCATGGCTCGGGCAGTGCTGTGCCTCAGCGTCCCCACTCCAGATCAGTGCAGTTACCAAGGAGGGAAGCACCTCATTCAGTGCAGTCCAAATGTTGAACCCCAAATACAATTGAGGGCCAGCCGGGGCGTGGTGTTGAAGGCGGTGGATCCCACACGACTGACTGCATGGTTCAGGGCTCAGACCGGGTAGCTTGAGAAACTCTGGGGTGCTGGCTGTGCGTGCTTGCCCCGAAGCCTACAAGGACGGAGCGAAGCAGGAAAAGGGACCGTGGTGTGACCGTCCCCCACGGGGAGGTGCTTTTTCACTTTCCCTCTCCGGCAAGTACATAGGCCTCTGGCAAATTTGAAAAAATAAGAAAAAAATTGAAAAAACAAAAGACAAGTGTGAAAACAAACACATGGGAAGGCTCACAGGAGAAGCGTCTTTCACGACGGAGCTGCGTCTCTCTCCCTTGTGCTCCACCTGAGGAGCTGTGGCCGACGGGGGCCCGGAGCGAGGCCCCAGGCTTCCACCTTCCCTGGCAGTGTGGGTAGGTTCAAGGACAGGTGGAACTGGGATTTCAGCTAAACGACTACTAATTCTTGGAACATACTTTACTAAAAAATCGTTCATCTGGAATTGTAGTTGCCCTTGGCATCTTGTTTATGTATTTGCTGAATCTGACAGCCCTGAGTGTGGCGTCTCTGAAATGTGGAATAATACTGCAGGCCGGTTGTGATATTAGAAATGGGATACATTTGGAAAGGGCCTGGCGTGCAGTGTGAGCTCAGCAGATGTAAATAATAGTAATAATCAGCTATGTCCCTGGACTCCCATGTAGTAGACCGCAGTTTGAGTCCCAGACCCGGTGGCTTAAACTCACACCAGGCACATGTATGTGCATGCCCAAGATCCCGAGAGGAGAATGGAGAAGGGATTGCAGTGTGGCCATCCCCCCGAGGGGTGATTTCTCCCTTTCTGTCTCTCTCTGTCTGGCGAGCGCACGTGCCCTATAGCAAAAACCTCTCACCAAAAAAAAAAAAAAAGGTAGTAATAATAATAGGATTCCATCTGTTTGGGTTAAGCCCTACAAAATTACTGTGTATACAAGCGAAAAACAGTTCAACGTCAGCAGACCATAGTAAACTGTGAATGGACCTTGTGTGTAATGTCTCCAAATAATTTGCTTGCTTGAAAATGATTGTGAAGACTTGTCCATGGGAACCAGCAGTTAGCGTAATGGCTATGTCGCTGGACTCCCACGTAGTCGATCACGGTTCGCGTCCCGGACCTGGTGGCTCAAAACTCACGCTGGGAAAAAAAAAAAAAAAAAAAAACTCACGCTGGGCGCGTGTGCATGCGTGCCCAAGATCCCGGGAGGAGAATGGAGGAGAAGGGATTGCAGCATGGCCATCCCCCCTGGGGGGTGATTTCTCGCTTTCTGTCTCTATGTCTCTGTCTGTCTGGCAAGCGCACGCGCCCTATAGCAAAAAAAACTCTCCAAAAAATAAAAAATTAAAAAAAAAGACTTGTCCACATGAGATCTTTGCTATGATGTGACACTTTCTCTGCACTCCGACCCCAAGGTGGGGACAGTGTGTGAGAGAGTACTAGAAGCTGCTGTATGCATTGGTGGGATCATTTCTGAAATGAAGACAGCATCTTCATCTGTTTTTCTTTTCCTCTTCCTTGTACCTGTGTCCACACTTTCTGATCTTCCTGTTCTTTGTTCATCCAGCCCCTTTCTGTTTTCTTGGGGAACCGTGCGGTGCTTTGTCTGCTGGTGGACACAGCTCGCAGCTCACCCTCTCTTTTTCTTCAGGACGGCGGCCTTGTGGAGGAGCCCACGACCTCACCGTTTTTGCCTTCCCCAAGCCTGAAGCTCCCCCTCTCCAACAGTGCACTCCCCGGTCAGGCCCTGGGCGGGATCGCCTCAGGGCTGGGCATGCAGAACTTGAACTCCTCTAGACAGGTGAGGCCAGGGCGGGGGAGAAGGGGGTGCCTGCCTCTTCACGGTGCACCGAGACAGGCAGGAAGCATTTCAGCTCACTCCTCTGTTTAAAATGCACTCGAGTGTGTGAAGGTAGGGGAAACACTCTGAGGACTTCACTCAGGTGATTCCCTGGGGTCAGGCATTGAAGATCGGTTCTTGAAATGGGACCGTGAGAGAGGAGAGGCATTGAAGTTGTGTTGTGCACTGAGCTGGGGCGTGCCCGGTGTCCAGCGCCCTGGCTGACGCACTGCTGGTGTAGACGGGAGCCCTGCAGACCAGTTTCCAGGTCCCAGCCCCGCCCGAAGGTCTGGGTGCCACCCGTCTTCTCCCACTTGGCACTCAGACCTTAAGTACCCACAGCTCTGCAAGAAGGCATCATGTGGGATCCCCTTTTTTCCAATCAGGAAGATGACTTCTCATGGGAGGTGGTTTTCAGAGTCAGACTGGCATTGTCCCCTACCTGTGCCACTTCCAGGGAAGGAGGAAATCGCCATGTTGGACTTTACTAAAGGAAGGACCTGGGCGTTTGGTCATTTGCTGCTTCGTCGCCCGTCTCTCCCCCAGGGTCCCTAACACGACATGATCACAGGCACTCGGTGCTTTCCCGCCCGCGGAGCAGCCCTCCTCACGCCGGGTTTCCCAGGGTGAGGCTGACACACATGCACCTTTGAGGTTTCTCTTTAAATAGACACCGTGATGCTTGGGGAGGCCGAGCAGTCCCATGGGTACCTTCCACGCCGGCGACACCAGCAGACAGTGCACCTTCGCCGCGGCACCCGGTCGGTGTGCTCTTCCCTGGCCGGCGCTGGTTTACTGGGGGATTTGCAGCATCCCCACAGGGCCTGGCGCGTTCTCTCAGTGCCCTTCAGAAAGCTCTCCCAAGACAAACTGTAGGTTTTCTTACCTCACCCGTTAGCTCATCCCAGGGTGGAACTGCGGCTGGAGGAACACCTACTCCATCGAGCCCAGTTAGTTCCCAGATTTGCCTGCGGACTGTTTCAGGGTCTGTAATGAGAGCTGTTTCCTGTTTCAGAGTTTGCTCTTTTCTCAGGTTACCAGTTCCCACATGTGTTTACTCTGCAGCTTTGACAGGTCGAGAACGTGGTTATCCAGACCACCGTGTTGTGTCGCGGTGCTTGAAACGCTGCATTGTAGTTTATTTCAAGGCAATGGCCTTGTCGGGGGTACTGTAAAACTGGCCCTGTGTGGCTTCTATGGTCCAAAGAGCAGGCGAGCCTCCTGGTCTGGCTCCCTGTCACTGTAACCAGCGTGCCTAGCACTCACTGGAAGGCCACTTGGGTACAAGTTGACAGCCGTGGGAAGTAGAAGCAACTCTGTGTCCTGTTTAGGAAACGACCCCTCACGTCGCACCCCACCCCGTTTCTCAGCTCCTCTTTGTGACAAGTCCTGTGTGGTCTCCCTGCAGATACCGAGTGGCAGTCTGGGCATGTTTGGCAATAGCGGAGCAGCACAAGCCAGGACCATGCAGCAGCCGCCGCAGCCACCAGTGCAGCCTCTTCACTCCTCCCAGCCCAGTCTCCGTGCTCAAGTGCCTCAGTTTCTATCCCCTCAGGTCAGAGCCGCATCCAGTCCTTGCCAGCCGGGGAGCCGTGCGTGTGGGTGCCGGGGGGTCTTGTGCTGCATCGGAGTCCCTGTATTAAAGGGAGAGCCCCATGAACCCTCTTCAAAAAGGAGGCCTTCCGGGTTTCAGCCGGTGAAGTCATTCCCGCCTACAGAGCCGGGAACTGGCTCTCCAACTCCAAGGGACATTTCCTGAGCTGCTTTTGGAAGAGGCTTAGTACCTGGGCCAGGGTGAGATGGCCTCCCAGTCGGAGCCCGACCAAGGGGCAGGACATGGATGCCGCCGCCGGTGTGCCTGCGTCTTGGCCTTTCTCGACGAACGTATCCCAGTGACCCCAGCAGTTTCCCAGATGGTGGGGAGGACAGTGACAGGCCAGGGTGTTGTTTAGGATGTCAGAAAAGCCACTGAGGGAGAGCCAGGGGTCGCGGCACACAGTAGTGAGGGACGAAATGCGATCGTGTATTCAGGCTGTTAATTAAACTGTTGTGTTTGGTATTAGGTCACTTTTGCCCATAGAGAGTCTTAACAAAGCAGTCATTTAGAATGAAGAAAAAGATTTTGCATAGCTGTAAAGCCTAATATCAATTTTTTCATGTTAATATTGTATACTTGAAGAACTTTTTAAAATTTTCTACTTTAAAATGGGGTTTTTAAATTGCCAGCGGGTACATGCACTCTTCAGAGAGAGAGAGAAACACCCCTAAAAAGACCTGGTCATGCTGCAGTCCTCCTCCTTCCTGTCAGGGTGCTGGGCACACACGCACACACATGCCGGGCATGGTTTCCTAGCCACCAGGGCCGGGATTTGAGCCGTGGTAAGCCATGTGGGATCCAGCTTCCTGTGCACAGCAGTTTATTACTATGCTGCCAGGGGACTGGCTGGCCCTGGCACACGTTCCTAATTACAGATTTTAATTATGGTCCGACCTCTGTAAGGGGAGGCAGTAACCCGTCACGGTGTGTGGGCACGGCCTGTGTGGCGCGTAAGGGGAGGTAGTAACCCGTCACGGTGTGTGGACACGGCCTGTGTGGCCTATAAGGGGAGGTAGTAACCCGTCACAGTGTGTGGGCACGGCCTGTGTGGCGCGTAAGGGGAGGTAGTAACCCGTCACGGTGTGTGGACACGGCCTGTGTGGCCTATAAGGGGAGGTAGTAACCCGTCACAGTGTGTGGACACGGTCTGTGTGGCCTATAAGGGGAGGCAGTAACCCGTCACGGTGTGTGGACACGGCCTGTGTGGCCTGTAAGGGGAGGTAGTAACCTGTCACGGTGTGTGGGCACGGCCTGTGTGGCGCGTAAGGGGAGGTAGTAACCCGTCACGGTGTGTGGACACGGCCTGTGTGGCCTATAAGGGGAGGCAGTAACCCGTCACGGTGTGTGGACACGGTCTGTGTGGCCTGTAAGGGGAGGTAGTAACCCGTCACGGTGTGTAGACACGGCCTGTGTGGCCTGTAAGGGGAGCAGTAACCCATCACGGTGTGTGGACACGGCCTGTGTGGCCTGTAAGGGGAGGTAGTAACCCGTCACGGTGTGTGGACACAGCCTGTGTGGACACGGCCTGTGTGACCTGTAAGGGAAGATAGTAACCCGTCACGGTGTGTGGACACGGCCTGTGTGACCTGTAAGGGGAGGTAGTAACCCGTCACGGTGTGTGGACACGGCCTGTGTGGCCTGTAAGGGGAGCAGAAACCCGTCACGGTGTGTGGACACGGCCTGTGTAGTCTATAAGGGAAGGTAGTAACCTGTCACGGTGTGTGGACACGGCCTGTGTGGACACAGCCTGTGTGACCTGTAAGGGGAGGTAGTAACCCGTCACGGTGTGTGGACACGGCCTGTGTGACCTGTAAGGGGAGGTAGTAACCCGTCACGGTGTGTGGACACGGCCTGTGTGGCCTGTAAGGGGAGCAGTAACCCGTCACAGTGTGTGGACACGGCCTGTGTGGCCTGTAAGGGGAGGTAGTAACCCGTTACGGTGTGTGGACACGGCCTGTGTGGACACGGCCTGTGTGATCTGTAAGGGGAGGTAGTAACCCGTCACAGTGTGTGGGCACGGCCTGTGTGGTCTGTAAGGGGAGGTAGTAACCCGTCACAGTGTGTGGACATGGCCTGTGTGGTCTGTAAGGGGAGGTAGTAACCTGTCACGGTGTGTGGACACGGCCTGTGTGACCTGTAAGGGAAGGTAGTAACCCGTCACAGTGTGTGGACACAGCCTGTGTGGCCTGTAAGGGGAGCAGTAACCCATCACGGTGTGTGGACACGGCCTGTGTAGTCTGTAAGGGAAGGTAGTAACCCGTCACGGTGTGTGGACACAGCCTGTGTGGACACAGCCTGTGTGACCTGTAAGGGGAGGTAGTAACCCGTCACGGTGTGTGGACACGGCCTGTGTGGCCTGTAAGGGGAGGTAGTAACCCGTCACGGTGTGTGGACACGGCCTGTGTGGCCTGTAAGGGGAGCAGTAACCCGTCACGGTGTGTGGACACGGCCTGTGTGGCCTGTAAGGGGAGGTAGTAACCCGTCACGGTGTGTGGACACGGCCTGTGTGGCCTGTAAGGGGAGCAGTAACCCGTCACGGTGTGTGGACACAGCTTGTGTGGCCTGTAAGGGGAGGTAGTTTAACCCGTCACGGTGTGTGGACACGGCCTGTGTGGCCTGTAAGGGGAGGTAGTAACCCGTCATGGTGTGTGGACACGGCCTGTGTGGCCTGTAAGGGGAGGTAGTAACCCGTCACAGTGTGTGGACACGGCCTGTGTGGCCTGTAAGGGGAGGTAGTAACCCGTCACGGTGTGTGGACACGGCCTGTGTGGCCTGTAAGGGGAGCAGTAACCCGTCACGGTGTGTGGACACAGCCTGTGTGGCCTGTAAGGGGAGGTAGTTTAACCTGTCACGGTGTGTGGACACGGCCTGTGTGGCCTGTAAGGGGAGGTAGTAACCTGTCACGGTGTGTGGACACGGCCTGTGTGGCCTGTAAGGGGAGCAGTAACCCGTCACGGTGTGTGGACACGGCCTGTGTCCCTTGATGTTGATCCTGGGGCTGAAGGGAGATGCTGCTCTGCCCTGGGAAGAACAGAAGCAGCTGGAAGGAGGCACTGCACCCTCGCGCTCTTCTGGCCGAGAGGAGAAGCACTGCTTTCTTCCCCAGGAGACCACTGCTGCCAGGAAGACCGAGATCTCAGCCTCTCCCAAGAGTGAACGTGCGTGCCCGTCAGTCTTCTGCCACTCATAAAATTTCACTTAATTTCACTTCAGTTTGTCAGAACATGGGGTGGCTTAGTCTTTTGGTGCTGTTGTAACAAAGTACCTTAGACTGAGTGATTGATAAAAATAGTGAATTTAGGGCCAGCAGGTGACGTGATGGTTAAGGGTGCTAGACACTCCTGCATGGCTGACCACGGTTCAAGTCCCAGACCTGGCAGCTTGCTTTCTCACTTTCTCTCTCTCTCTCTCTTTCTCTCTCTCTCTCTCTGTCCCTCTCTGGTATGTATAAACAGACAAACAAACAAACTTAAGTAGAATAATTCTTAAAAATAAATAAATAAAAACAATGAATTTATTGCTCACGGTTCTGGAGACAAGAAGGTCCAAGATGAATGTGTCAGGAGACTCAGGATCTGGTGCGGGTCTTTCCTCCTGGGCGGGGACTTCCATATGTCCTCATGTGGCAGAAGGAGCCAACAGACTCCCTCGGGCCTCCTCTGTAGGGTAAACCCGTGAAGGCAGAGCCCTCGTGACCTGGTCCTCTCCCACGGGTCCCACCTGTTGAAGCCACAGCACTGAGGATTAGGTTTCATTATAGGAACTTGGGTGACACACAGCAGACCACAGCATTTGGGAAGATGGTGTCGTGCAGCGGAGAGAGTAGGGTATGCTGGGGCTCGCTGGGAGTGCCGTCACTCAGTACTTGTGTGGGCCGAGGTGCGTGTGCCGAGTTGAGATGCTGGCATCTGGTAAATTCCGAGCCACGTTAGTCAGGGTACAAGGTCAGCCTCCATCATAAACAGCTTCAAAGGCAGCAGCCGAAACAAGCCGGGTGCACCTTTCTCGTGACAGTGCAGGGTGAAGTGGCTCGGGGCTGCGGGGCAGCTCTGCCGTGGGCAGCGCCCCACACGGAGGAGACCAAGGCCCAGCCCCCTTGTTGAGGGTAGCCTAGGAACTGCACAGACTGCGTCCGGTTACACCCCACTGCCGAGACTTGGTGCTAGCCACACCCGGTCTTGAGAGGCCCAGGAGCAGTTAGCGAAGGAGCATGCCAGCCCCACCTGCCCATCTCATCTCACCGTTAGTTAATGCTTTAAAGTTGACTTTATTTGAATAAATGTATTTTTAAAGGAAGCTTTACATGTCTACCATAAAATTTTTAATTAGTATTTTTGTTTTTCTTTTATTGTTTTAAGTGTCAGAGGCACGTAAGTTCATCAGAGACGAACGGAGAGGGAACAGGAGAAAGCACTCTCCAATGGGACGTGGTCGTGCCACAGCCCCTTTTCTCCACCCTGTTGGGATTTGGGGTATGCACACACACGCCCAGACAGTTTTTCCACCTGCCAGGCCCCGGAGATGAACCATGGTCAGACACGTGGGATCTGATGCCCTTAACCACTAGGCAGTAGGGCCAGACCAGAAATTATTGGGTCATCAAAAAAATCATGGGTGGGGGACCAGCAGGTGGCATGGTGGTTAAGGCGCTGGACATTCCCACATGGCCAACCACAGTTTGAGTCCCGGACCTGGTGGCTTGCTTTCTAACTTTCCCTCTCTCTCTCTCTCTGTGTCTCTCTCTGGTCAAATTAAAATAAAATGAATGGATAAATAAAATAAAATAAATAATTCTTTAAAAAAAAAAAAATCATGGGTTTTTTTGGTGTTTTTCTAGTAAAAATGAATCATGACTTTTCTGACGACCCAGTAGTGTTTTTCTAATACATATTAGGCAACTATTAAAGTAAACGTTCCATTTATTCCCTAAAATCACTGTGCATGCCTGTAATATAAATGTACATGTCACCTTTGGAAAACATTGAAAATGCCAGCGCCCGACCCTGGGTGGTTCAGAGCAATGAGTTCCAGTGGGAGAGCCCCTGCGGGTGGCAGGTCAGCAGTTAGGACATGGTCTAGCAGAGGGCCACTGGCAGGCAGGCCCAGTGCAGCTGGGAGAGCCGTGTCTGCTCTGCAGCGAGGCAGGGCACCTGCGGCCGCTCACTGGAACTCCGGTGGCGGCAGTTCCTGTGGGCAGCAGCCCCCGCTGCACCTGCCCCCTTCAGTGAGACTCAAGCCATGTGGGAAGAGCTTCTTCCCCGAGGCCCTGGCTGTCTCCAGTCCTGAAAGGGGAGCAGGCCACAGACACCTCGGTTGTCTCCACTTAGGCAGAACATGAGTCAGTTCCTGCTCGGGGTCTGGAAGGTAACTTGTGACTGAAGCGTTTGCAGGAAGAACTGGCGGAAGACGTCCTTGCTCCATTCCTCCACCCTTCACTCTCCTGTGTCTACTCCCTAGCACTGTTAAAAACGTCCGTAGTTTTTTAATGGCCTTTGAGGTTCACCTGTGAGGTGAATATTGTCATTTAAACAGTTTTGAATCTCAAAAAATTATATAGATAAATATTTCAGTAGAGACACTACGGCTAATGGTATATTTTATTTGGACAGGTTCAAGCACAGCTTTTGCAGTTTGCAGCAAAAAACATTGGTCTCAACCCTGCACTATTAACCTCGCCAATTAATCCTCAGCATATGACGATGTTGAACCAGCTCTATCAGCTGCAGCTGGTGAGTGGACGACGTTCGCGAGGAGGGCTTTCCCCGCTGTCCCTGTATCCATGTAGCCATGCCATGTGGTGCAGACATGCTGTGGGTAGAAGCAGTGTGATAATGAGACTTTTATGTGCTTTTTAAACTACTCGTGCATTGCCTGATTTTCTGCTTCAGGATGTTTTTGCCTGTTATAAATTGCCAGAAGGTGCATGTACTTTTCATAGATGAGGAAGGGAGAAAGGTCCCCGCGTGGGGCCTGGTCATGCCTCAGTCCCTTCTCTTCCATTCTCCATCCTGCTGAGATTTGGAACACACACTGCACATGCATCCAGTGTGTTTTATAATCTACTGGGGCTGGGACTTAAACCACAGTCAGCCATGTGGGATCCAGATCTCTTACCACTAGCCCACGGGATGGCACCCACTTAACTAGTGTTTTTAATAAGCTTTATAAATTTGTTGGCCCCTTCCTGTTCAGATCTTATGAAAGGCAAATCTTTTCATTGCATTATCTGCTAGGATTTCTCATCCAAACCACAGAACACAAAATACTGCATGATAGTGACTGTTTCCCAATTCCTCAAGAATAGTGTTCACAGACAGTATCTTGGAAAGGGGAGAGACACCGTTTCATTACATATTGTCAATGCCTTTGAGCATCCAGACTTCATGCAAGTGCGGACTCAGAACCCCAGTTGCAGGGACCAGCAGTTAGCGTAATGGCTGTGTCACTGGACTCCCATGTAGTTGACCGCGGTTCGCATCCTGGACCCGGTGGCTTAAACTCACACCGGGCGCATGTGCGTGCGTGCCCAAGATCCCGAGAGGAGAACGGAGGAGAAGGGATTGTGGCGTGACCATCCCCCCTGGAGGGTGATTTCTCGCTTTCTGTCTCTCTGTCTCTCTCTGTCTGTCTGGCGAGCGTACGCGCCCTATAGCAAAAACCTCAAAAAAAAAAAAAGATCCCCAGTTGAAAACAGTTGGTAGAACATAATCCCTAAAAGTCTTACAGTATAACGTATCTTGAATGTTTAATTTTCAAATGATCTTACTGCTTTGACCATAAAGCGCCATGTCATTGTATCCCCAGATGCGTACAGAATTCATATACAGTATAGGACCAAGTGTATTTTAGCTTTACTGTGTGGCTACTTGATTTATTGAGAAGCCATATCCGGCAACTTCATCACCTAGAAAAAGACCAGGAATCATGAAGGAAACCAGAAAAGAGAAGGGCCTCCATATCCGTGTAAACCCTTCTCTTATGAGAGGCTCCTTGTGCCCTTGGTCCTCTGCTTTCCATTTTTTAGACACGCTTTCAACAAGTCCCAGTGTCTGGTTTTTCGTAAGTTACAAGGGAGGATGGAAGGATGGAGAAGGAGGATGTCCTAGAGACACGGGCTGTGAGTCCTTGCTTAAATGCAGACACAAAGCTCTGGACGTGGGATCAGGACCCTGGCTGGACCCTCAAAGGCTGCAGCTTTTTCTGCAGAAAGGGAGATAGTCCCCTCACCTGTTGTGGTGAGGCCTCCCTGGCGTGGCACTGTGCATGCGCGATCCTGGGCTTTTGATCCCGATGGCAACAGCAGGAGACCACTGACCTCAGAAGGAAAGGGAACAGCTTTGGAGACCAGGCGTACATTTCAAAAGTTTATTTGCTCAGAACCCTTACTGTAGGGAAAGAGTGTGATCTGCCCCTTGAGGTGCCACAGGCTTCACCTTAAGCAGACCCCACCCAGAACTGGTTGTCGTACTGATGAACCAGTGCCTTTGGGTTATACCTAAGTTTTTAGCAGTCCCTATGGTGTGAACAGCATCAAGGAAATGTCAAATTGTTTCCTATATTCTGGTTTTTTTGGAGAGGTTTTTAAAGGTTTTTGCCATAGGGTATGGGTATTTGCTGGAGAGAGAAAGTGAGAAACAGAGAGAAAGTGAGAAATCACCCCCCAGGGCAGATGGCCACACCAGTCCCATCTTCATTTTCCTCTCAGGACTCTAGGCATGCACACATATAACCAGCATGATCTTCAAGCCACCACATCTGGGACTTGAACCATGGTTAGCCCTGTGGGAGTCCAGCGCTTTGACCACCATCCCACCTGCTGGCCCCCCTGTATTAGGTTTTTAAAAGAATATATTCTGTTCTTAAGTACTTTTTCCAGAAAAATAGGAGAAGTAAAGTTTTACCACTTCCTAAGATTAACTTTTAGGGTCTATAAGGAATTATATAAATGTAGTAACTATTAAATTATTCTCCCACAGTTTACAGAGTAATGGGGCATCTCTAATACTGTAATCTCTACCTTTATTTGGATTCTATTTTAGTAAATTCTCTTGCCAACAACCCCTAAAAATCCATATTGTAAGAAAAGAAGTTAATGATAACCAACATTGGAAAACAATCATATAATCAAACCTTCTGATTCAGTGCACAGAAAAATATTGTGATCATTTCAGCCAGCTTCCTAGATAGCAAGTTTGTGTGTCAAAAGTGTGCATACCTCTGTATTCAGGGTTCTCTCTTAGCATTAGTCTTCTTGACACTGGCTGTCAATATCCCCTGACTCTCAGGAACTCACGAGCTGTTGGCTGTATATTACTCTTCAATTGTTGGCCTGGCCTATGCCTCATATTCTATCATGTTGTCTGAGCCATTGTGGACTCTAGTCAGTATTGTTATAAGAGTCATGGTAAAGACGAAATGTTTCTCATTTTTAAAATTTTAATCTGTAATTTATGTGAATTGAGTGGAAGAATTTTTGATCTCTTCATAACTGAAAAATATTTGCTGATAAATCTCATTAGCAACACTAAATAGGGGTATTAAATGAGTTACTTGTTAAAAATTTATGCACTAAAAATTTTTTAGTAAAATACCTTTAATTTTTAAAAGCTTTGTGCCTCCATGATATGCTTGAATTGCAAGGTGGTTAGGAGACCAAGAATCTTGGTCAACTTCTCTTTTTGTATTTTTAAACTAATTTCAGGAAGTTGAGCCTCTTGTCGATGGCTTTCTTACAGTATTGTAACTCTTTCTGTCAACAGGCGTACCAACGTTTACAAATCCAGCAGCAGATGTTACAGGCCCAGCGTAATGTTTCCGGACCCATGAGACAACAGGAGCAGCAAGTAGGCATCACCCGGGTTGATTTTTATTACTAGCTGTAATGTCCCCTGTCTGAAGGGGTGCTAATTGATGAATGGCTAGATTGGTATTGATTGTTCTCTTGCTGAGCCTCCCCTTTGGAAGGCTCTGGGATCAGGTAGGATTGGGAGGAGGTCAGCCCAGCTGGTAGTGGACTAGGCATGAGGACAATGGAGAATGTACCCGGTCTTTGGGCCAGCCACGCACATCACTTCCACCTGGCTAAAGTGCATGTGTCTCCCCTGCCAGGTTGCGCGCACAATCACTAATCTGCAGCAGCAGATCCAGCAGCACCAGCGCCAGCTGGCCCAGGCCCTGCTAGTGAAGCAGCCGCCACCGCCGCCGCCACCCCCGCCGCACCTGTCTCTGCACCCCTCTGCAGGCAAATCGGCCCTGGATGGCTTCCCCCCTCACCCCCAGGCGCCCGGCCTCCCTGACCTGCAGACCAAAGAGCAGCAGTCTTCACCCAACACCTTTGCTCCTTACCCTCTCGGTGAGTTTGCATGGTCTTTGCTGCACCTGGTAGAGTGTTACCTGGAGCCCACCTGTGATGCAGAGGACTGCACTTCCTCTGTCAGAGTGACTGGCTGACGCTGAAGCAGCTCAGGGAGATGCAGTCCCCGACAGAGTCGGAGTGCAGATTTCTCAGTAAGTGGCAGCCCTGGCTGCCTTCTGCAAGGCTACTGCCACAAACACCTCCAGTATGAAACCCTGTAAAGCTGCATCAACAGGAGCACCCAAACTCTTATTTCCATGGTTGAATCTACAAAGTTTGTTCCATTCCCAGTTTACTCTCTGCCATTCTTTACCAGCCATTGCCCTCTAGCCTGAACCTCAGAGAAGAGTTACAGTGGTTTCAGTCAGGAGCTTCTTGGGGCCAGCCAGTGGTGAGGTGAAGGCGGCTGAATCCCAAATAGCCAGTCGCATGGTTCCAGTCTCAGTCCCAGTGGCTTGGGAGGAAAAAAAAAACAAACAAACAAACAAAAAAAAACAGTGTGTTCATTCAACTCCTGTAGTGGAGAATGTGACTTATATAATTGTCAACACATAAACCTTGAACACCTACTTGAGGGAACACACTGCACAGGAAGCTCCCAGGTCAGTGGAGGACATGGCACCCCGCTGTTCCTGCACTAAGGTCAGAGAGAGACAGGGTTACATAATGAGACTGTGTGGAGGACATGCCACCAGGAGGTGGAGGTTGATAAACTGATTCCATGGGGCTCACTTGCGTGAGAACACAGACACTCCCAAGCCCTGCAGGCTCATCTGCTGGCTGCTGTTTGAAAATGCAGATATGAGACAAAGGGAATCACATCTCTGGTTCAGCCTGAGATGTGTTAGTAGCAAACCAAACTAGAGCGCTGGAAGCCACATGGCCGGTCATGGGTCCCGGTGGCTTGGAAACTCGCTTATGCGTGCATATGCCCAAGATCCAATGAGCTGAGGTGCCCAGGAAAGGGGAAGGTGTTTCCCTCTCTCTCTCTCTCCCCTTCTCTGTCTGATATGCATGTTCCCTTTCATGAGCAAAATAAATTAACTTAAAAAGAAAATACATCTCATGGGACCAGCAGATGGCATAATAGTTATGTCACTAGATTCCCACTTAGTCGGCTGTGGTTCAAGTCCCAGACCCAATGGCTTAAAACTCACACTGGGTGCATATGCATGCATGCCCAAAAATCTCTAGATGAAAATGGAGGAGAAGGGATTGCTGCACGGCCCTCCCCCCAGGGGGTGATTTCTCACTTTCTGTCTCTCTGTCTCTCCAGCAAGCACATATGCTCTATAACAAAAATCTCTCTCTTTAAAAAAAGAAAAGAAAATACATCTCTGAAGGGGCAAAGGGCATCATCGCTTGGTGATGACGAACTGGCACCAGCTGGTACTGTCCTGCTCTGTAGTACTCCTGAACTTACCCCAGAGAATAGCGTCTTCTAGTCACTTGCTGCTTGGCGGGTAGTAAATACAATATGCCTTTGATACGAAATTGAAAAATATTAAGCTAGATTGCCAGTCCCTTTATTGTCCCATTCCTTACTGCTGCTTAATGTTTGAGACATAAGAGTCTAGTAGTTAACATCTGACTTAGGAATTGGACCGCTTCGATTTGAGCCCCAACCCGACCACCCACTGGCTCACTAATTTGTCCAACTGCATTTTGCCTCAGTTTCCTCATCTGTAAAGAAGGAATACTTACTTACTAGGTTCTTGTAAAAATCAAGCAAGTTCATCTGTAAAACTCTAACGTTGCCTAGCACCTGTACGGCAAACCCTTATAAGACGTTGGCCACCGACATAAGCACTTCTGCTTCAGGAATGGCATTTTAGAAAGAGTTCCATCCCTTGGGACCAGCAGTTGGTGTAATGGTTATGTTGCTGGACTCTCATGTAGTCAACCGCGGTTCGAGTCCTGGACCCAGTGGCTTAAACTCTCACCAGATGCATGTGTATGCATGCCCAAGATCCCAAGAGGAGAATGGAGGAGAAGGGATTGTGACGTGGTCATCCCCCTGGGGGGTGATTTCTCGCTTTCTGTCTCTCTGTCTTTCTGGTGAGCGCACGCACCCTACAGCAAAAACCTCTCCAAAAAAAAAAAAAAAAAGGAGAAAGAGTTCCATCCCACCTGATATCCTAAAGCACTTTAGCTTTAGCTTCTCATTGTCCTTTGTCCTCTCAACCTGTATTCTTAATGAAGTACCACAC
Organism: Tupaia tana; assembly: GCA_026018925.1. Lineage (NCBI taxonomy): Eukaryota > Metazoa > Chordata > Mammalia > Scandentia > Tupaiidae > Tupaia > Tupaia tana. The sequence continues at coordinate 67,695,150 of JAKSZU010000011.1, forward strand.
TCTTTACTCTTAAAAATATGTTTCCTATAAAACAACTATTTTTTTCTTAAAGCAAATGAAAAAAATTGCTGTAGTGAATCTTCAAAATTGGATGAAAAATGACTCTAATAAAATTGTATTATATTCATAGGCCAGCCTATGACCTGGTGGTTGCCGCAGCTTGAGGCCCACACCTGGCGGTGTGAGAAACACACGGGGCACATGTGTGCCCCGAAACCCCAAAAGGAGAGAGAGATGGAGGAGAAGGGATTGTGGGGTGACCGTTTCCCATGAGGGTGCTTTCTCATCTTCCCTTTCTCTCTCTCTTTCTCGCTCTCTCTCCAGTGAGAGCACACACCTCAAAAAAAAAAAGGAAAATGTTGATAGCCACATTAAAGTTATAAATATCTTGACAATAAAGAGCAAATAAAAGTATAGGCAGCTTCACCTTTAACGTTGCCATCCTGCTGTCACTCGGCGTTTCTCGGCAGTGTCACCTGTGTTGAAGAGTCTTGTAGGAACTGAACCGCGTGTGGGTGGAGGAAGCCCATAGCCTGTGTTCAGTGGCAGAGGGCTGCCTGCCACCGTCCCAGAATCAATTGTCTGGGCTAGAAGATAAGGCGTGTGACCTCGACACCAGCGCGATGTGGTTATCACAGGGCTCTGCAGAAAGCAGGGTTCATGTCATAGAACTGAAGCCTGAGCCTCAGGCAGTCAGGCAGGATTTCAGTCACTGATGCTGTTCCAGGTAAAGGGGAAGCCTCACATGGGGACTCTGAAGAAAGGAGCCGGGGAGTGTCCTGGGGCAAGGGCCCGGCCAGTCTAGCCAATCCGCAGAGGGAGAAACTGGGTGAGACAGGCTGGGTGCAGATTGTGGGACTTGGAGCCCTGTGGAGCCCAGGCTTATGCCCGGAGCGTGCTGCCACCTCCCCTGACTAGGTCTGTGCCGAGGGCCCAGGTGGACGGGGCTTTGGCAGTGTCAGACATGCAGAGGTGTTCTGGTAGGTCTGCAAAGTGCACACGAGCGTGCATGTGCATATTAATTACTGACATTCAAAAACTGGGAGATCTTCGGGGCTGGCAGGTGGCATCGTGATTAAGGCACCAGACTCCCATATGGCCAACGATGGTTCAAGTCCTGGACTTGGCAGCGGCTTGCTTTCTCACTTTCTCTCTCTCTCTCTCCCTCTCTCTCTCTTTCTCTCTCTGTTGCTCTGTGGTCAAAATGGAAAAATAATAATAATGATAAATTAAATATTCTTTTAAAAAAATGGGAAATTTTCAAATGAAAACAGCTTCTGGCTCCTCATATAAAAGGACGCACTGGGTCTGCCTTCCTAGGGCAGTCACTGGTCTGCCCCGTGGCCCTAACACCAAGATGGAGCAGGTGCCGCCCTGTCCACCGCGATCTCTACCGTACCACTGAGCCTTTGTTTGCGTTGTCCCATTGGCTCCTGCGGCCATTAAATTTACAGCCCTAATTTGAAGTCAAGACTGAAATGTTCAGCCCCTTGCCTGATTGTAGAGGTTCCCTTTGCTCGTGTGCCAGCTGGTCTGTTCGGGTAACTCCCTTAGCGAGAGAGATGGGAGCTGCAGCTGTTGGCAAAGAATCTGTAGGGCCAGCCCTGTGGCCAAGTGGTTCAGGGAGCTAGAGCCCACTAGTCTCAGACCTCACGGCCTGAACCCCGCAGGCGTGCATGCCCAAATCCCCGCAGGGTGGAGAAGTGGGGGGAGGGATTCCAGCATGACATACCGCATTAAGGCATGCTTTCCCTCTCTCCCTCTCTCCCTCTCTCTCTCTCTCTCCTCTCTCTCTCTGCTCTCCCTCTCCCCCCCCCTTCTCTCCGTCTCTCTCTCTCTCTCTGCTTCTCTCTGGCAAGTACATGTGCCCTCTAACAAATTTTTAAAAAGGAAAGAAAAGGAAAGGGTCTGTCTGTCAATCCTAGGCTGTATTTCTGCTGTTCCCTTCCAGTGGCGCAGTCTGCCTCCTCCTTACCCGGGCTCCATCAAGAACTCCTTACTGGACCCTTTTGTCATTGTCTCCACTAACCTGGCAGAGTCAGGCCTTGACAGGGCCCCCAGGACCCGGTTTCAGCTGTAAAATGAAGCAGGAGCAGCAGGCAGCTCACCTTCCACCTAGGGCAGATGGCAGCACCCACACACTCAGATAGTTCCGTTCTGTAAAAAGTAGTTTGATGCTTAGTTCATAAGCTTCTGAATAGCAGTCTTTTGTAACGTAAATCGACAGAAGATAGAATCACATTACCCCCACTGGTTGTTCTGCAGGTGGTGCCTTATAATTCTTTTTTGTTTTTTGAGAGGATTTTTGCTATAGGGCGCATGCGCTTGCCTGAAAGACAGAGAGACAGAAAGCAAGAAATCACACGGGGGGGGGGGGGGGGGGGGGGGGGGGGGGGATGGCCACGCCACAATCCTTCTCCTCCATTCTCCTCTTGGGATCTTGGGCACTTGGGCACACACACACACGCGCCCGGCGTGAGTTTTAAGCCACCGGGTCCGGGTCGCAAACTGCAGTCAACTACGTGGGAGTCCAGCAACATAGCCATTATGCTAACTGCTGGTCCCGTACCTTATAATTCTGAAAATATTTGTTTTTGTTTTTAGGGTTTTGCCATAGGGCACATGGGCTCCAAGAGAAGAGAGAGAGAGAGAGACAGAGAGAAATCACCCCCCGGAGGGGTGACCGCTCCGCAATCCCTTCTCCATTCTCAGGGTTTTAGGCATCTACATGCACCCTGCATGATTTTGGTCTGGAACTAGAACCACTGTCAGCCATATAGGAATCCAGGGCTTGAACCATCACACCACCTGCTGACCCCCTAAAAAGCCTTCTTTTGATCTAGTAAGTTGCCATAAGATATTTTAAACTTAGGAAAGATATTCCTGATTGTTTGGACAGTTTCTGTTTTTCTGTGGGCTCCGCCTGAGAAGCGTTGAAACTCAGTAACATGAAGAGGATCCTGGGTCTTTCTTAAAGACTTAGGGACCAGAAGGTGTGATAATGGCTACGTCACTGGACTCCCACGGAATCAGCTGTGATTCAGGTCCTAGACCCAGTGGCTTGAAACACACCTGGTGCATGTGCAGGCACGCCCAAAATTCCGAGAGGAAAACGAAAGAGAAGGGATTGCAGTGTGGCCCTCCTCCCCCCACCCCTCGTGGGCTGATTTCTCGCTTTCTGTCTCTCTGGTGAGTACACATGCCCTATAGCAAAATTCTCTCTCTCAAAAAAATAAATAAATAAAAGACAGCATTTTCGCCTTAATTCAGGAATAATATTCACATATATTTCTCATGTTGCTAAGACAAAAGTATTTCTTCGCCCGCATTAAAAGTTTTCATTAGAACCAACAGGTGGAGTAGAGTTTAAAGGGGCTGGATCCCACATGGCCAACATCGTGGTTTAAGTCCCAGACCAGTGGCTTAAAGATCATGCCAAGCTCATGTGTTTGAGTGCCCAAAACCCGAGAGAAGGAAGGAGAAGGGATTACAGTCTGGCCCTCCTCCCTGAGTGGAGGGAGGATGATTTCTTGCTTTCTGTCTATCTTTCTGGCAAGCACATGCGCCTTATAGCAAAAATCTCTAAAAATTAAAAATCAAAAAGAAAAACAAAACAAAAACACAGAAAATCATGCTAGGAGTGTGTGCATGCATGTCCACCATCCCGGAGGAGAAGGGATTGCAGTGTGGCCATCGCCCCGGGCTTGATTGCTCATTTTCCCTCTCTCCGGCAAGCACCTAAGCCCTATAGCAAACTTTAAAAAAAAAAAAAGGAGTTACAGTTAAAGTATTTGGTCTCAAGTGAAGTCAGACTGCCTGTGAGGAGAGATGTAGAATAAAATCATTTCCAGCAGGAGCAGGCGAACCCCCTAACAGCATCTCTGTTTTCAGCTGGACTGAACCCCAACGTGAATGTCAGCGGCATGGACATGACCGGCAGTTTGTCGGGGAAGGACCCGTCCCAGTCTCAGTCACGCCTCCCCCAGTGGACGCACCCCAACGCGGTGGAGGGCCTGTCCAGTGCTGCCGCTCCCCTGGACCCGAACCCCAGCAAGCATGGTGCGTCCTGGCCAGATTGCCTGCCCCGACCACTGCAGGCTGCTAGCTGGCCATCCTGTGGTAGAGCGCCCTCTCCCCTGGACCTGAACCCCAGCAAGCATGGTGCGTCCTGGCCAGATTGCCTGCCCCGACCACTGCAGGCTGCTAGCTGGCCATCCTGTGGTAGAGCGCCCTCTCCCCTGGACCTGAACCCCAGCAAGCATGGTGCGTCCTGGCCAGATTGCCTGCCCTGACCACTGCAGGCTGCTAGCTGGCCATCCTGTGGTAGAGCGCCCTCTCCCCTGGACCTGAACCCCAGCAAGCATGGTGTGTCCTGGCCAGATTGCCTGCCCTGACCACTGCAGGCTGCTAGCTGGCCATCCTGTGGTAGAGCGCCCTCTCCCCTGGACCTGAACCCCAGCAAGCATGGTGCATCCTGGCCAGGTTGCCTGCCCCGGCCACTGCAGGCTGCTAGCTATCCATCCAGTGGTAGAGCACCCTCTCCCTTGGACCCGAACCCCAGCAAGCATGGTGCATCCTGGCCAGGTCGCCTGCCCCGGCCACTGCAGGCTGCTAGCTGGCCGTCCTGTGGCAGAGCGCCCTCTCCGAGTGGTCCCCAGAAGTCAGTACCAAACTCTGAGTAAAAGCACTTCATCTCAGGGTCCAGCAGGTGGCATGGTGGCTAAGGTGCTGGATTCTCACATCCAGCAAGATCAGACCTGATGGCTCAAGACTCACAGCAGGCACATGTGCTTGCAAACCGAAGTCCTGAGAGGAAAAGGGAAGAGAAGGGATTGCAGCATGGCCATCCCACCAGGGAGTGATTTCTCACTGTCCCTCTCTCTCTCTCTCCTGAGCACACACACGCTCTGTGGCAAAAATCTGGAAAAAAAAAAAAAAAAAAAAAAAAATTCCATTGCAGAATGCATAAGATCTCACCTAGTCAGTGGTCAGCCTTCTAAACCTCAGCCTCTGACCTTAGCCAGGAGAAACCAGAAATGCCCCAGAGAAGCAGGGCAGGCCACGGCCATACTCCATGTGTTTGTTTATACATGTGCTCCTCAACAACAGCGTGAGTGTCCTGAAAAGGAAGGTTTTCCACAGTCCACAAGTAGAAAAGCAAGTACTTAGGAGGAAGAGACAAAAATGGCCATGGGGCAATCTTGCCATGTGACGTTGCCTGAGCTCTGAACCCCCTGGAAACATGCACACGGAAGGAGCCTGGCCGGGCAGCGTTATCACCCCTTGCTCTAACCACCGTGTAAAAAGGAAAAGGAGCTTCTTCCCAGTGGCGATTCCATCCGTAAACCACCACGTCGTGTCTGTCAGGGCACATTCCTTGGCAGGAGCCAGCCCCGCCTCGGACGGGTTTAGCCCGGGTAAACCTAACACCAGTCAGTATAATGTAGTGAGGGCAGCCGGCTAGAGGGGGGAAGGACTCGAACAGCAACTCTGATGACAAATTCGAAACCATAGAGATTCTGAAGTTGTCCTTGAACATCTCTTATGGGCCGCCCCTTACGGTGTGGCTCTGATTCACAGGGATTTTCAATCTAATATAGTCTTCGAGGGTTTCAGTCTCTCAGGGAGAAAGTTTGGGCTAACTAAAACAGTCACTAGTTCTTGGAGAGTCCTGGACAGCCCTAGTGGCACAAGTCCTGTAGCCTCCAAGCTCATGACCTCCGGCTTGGCAGCGAAGGCTGAGCAGGGGGTGTTCACACAGCTCTTGGTTTCCTGTGGCCCTGCAGGTGCTATCCCTGGAGGTCTGAGCATCGGGCCTCCAGGTAAGTCCTCCATCGACGAGTCCTACAGCCGGTACGATTTAATCCAGAGCAGTGAGTCACCAGCCAGTCCTCCCGTAGCTGTTCCCCATAGCTGGGCACGTGCCAAGTCTGACAGTGACAAAATCTCGAACGGCTCCAGCATCAGCTGGCCCCCAGGTAAGAACGCAGCCCGTACCACACACTGCAGCTGAGAGTGTACGCCCAACCGGGGTGGAGTCCGGTCTATGAGGAACCAGCACCCGAGCTGCAGGTTCTCGAAGCATTAAGCCCTTAACTTTGGCATTCTTGTTGGCAGTCCACTTGTCAGATCGGGTCTGGGCAGCATCAGCGTTTTTCTGTGGCCTGCAGTTCAGTACAGGGGGTGGGGAGGGGCAGGGAGCACAGAGAAGTAGCACTCACCACCTGGGAGGGCCGTTCAGACTGCAGAAAGCAGACACCATCCTGATGTGGCAGTTACAATACGTGCTTTTCATTTGCTCTCAAGGAGTTGTTGATTTCATGAGAGTCTAAGATGTGCTACATGCTTTAATTAGCAGATTCTTTGAAAATTTCCACGGATGGGGAAAAAGGCGTGTAAAAATGTTACAAAGCCATGAGAAGGCTCGCTAATCTGTGGCTTCTCATCTCGGTCTCCATAACAGAGTTCCATCCTGGAGTTCCCTGGAAAGGACTTCAGAATATCGATCCTGAGAATGACCCCGACGTCACCCCTGGCAGTGTCCCCACTGGGCCTACCATCAACACCACCATCCAGGATGTCAACCGCTACCTCCTCAAGAGTGGAGGTGAGGGGAGGGCTCCCACTGCCTGCGTCTGGGAAGGTCGTGCAGGTGTGGTATGAGACCTGCTGACTGTCGCCTTTCCCATCACCTGACACACCATAGCCCAAGACATCGGGTAGCGCTTATGGGGAGACAGGTCCTTCAGAGTGCTTTTAGTGGGTTTACTAATGTATCTTAAGTATTATGTTATAAAAGCAAAGCATTAGCTATTAAGCTTTTTGATGAAAATATTCCCATTTAGAATGTCTTTGGTCCAAACTAGAAAGAAATTGGCCCTTATCTATTCCCGTCTGGTTTTTCTTTCCATAAAACATCTGTAAGAAGGCCGTCCCCAGGACTTTTCCTTGACGCAAGTCATGGTGCTGATTTTTGGCTCACCCTTAGTCAGACTTCAGGGTCGAGAGGCGGAAGTGACAGGCTTAGCCCTGAAGTCACAGCGTGTAAATACAGGCTCCAGATACAGGTCTCCAGGGGCAGAAACCCACGCTCCTTCAGGTGCACAGTGACAAGGTGCTGAATGAAGACGAGCTCGATGGAGCTCTGCCGGGCATGGTCGTGTGGAAGAGCCAGCTTGTCTCTGCTACGCAGGCCACTTAGTTCCAGAACTCCAGTTCATTCTTCTCACTGAAACACGGCCCGCCGGCAGGAGCCGTTTGCCTCTCTGGCTTCTTGTGGCGGTAGGCTTCTACACGTGTGTGTGTTTGGGTAGAAAGCCTCCATGAGTACAGGGGACCCTTCTGAGGCAGGCTGTGCCCTCCTCAGGTTTTCATGCAGCTGCAGCTCACACTGGGGCGTGGCAGGTGCCCTACTGCCAGGGACAGAGGAGTGATACAGGAAAGAGCCCATGCAAGGCGACAGAGACGGGGAGGCAGAGCCAGAAGTCAGAGCCCCAGCCTCACTGCCCATTGCGCCTAGTATAGCTGCCGGGGTGTACAGAATGGAGAGCAAGTCAGGGTACACCCAGGGCTATGGGGGGGGTGACTGGAGGACAGGGTACACCCAGGGCTGTAGGGGGGGTGACGGGAGGACAGGGTGCACCCAGGGCTGTGGGAGGGGGTGACGGGAGGACAGGGTATACCCAGGGCTGTAGGGGGGGTGACGGGAGGGGATGACGGGAGGTCAGGGTACACCCAGGGCTGTGGGAGGGGGTGATGGGAGGTCAGGGTACACCCAGGGCTGTTGGAGGGGGTGATGGGAGGTCAGGGTACTCCCAGGGCTGTGAGGGTTGGCTAATGGGAGGAACTGGAGTTACTTGGCACGTGGCAGAACCTACTGAGAGCTGCGGGTGGAGCATCCAGCAGTCCCTTGGCCCTGTGTGGCACTGGAGCTTACGGGCAGAGGGCCCCGTCCTGAGCAAGGTAGCCGAGGGAAACAGGGCCCTGAACGTGGCCTTCCGGTGCCAGAGCCGGCCCTAAAGCAGAGCAGGCTGGAGGGCAGGAGAGAGCCTGGGCCCAGAAGTGCACAGCGTTGGGCTGAAACAAAGCGGGGCTCAGCCAGCCAGCTCCCTGTGGCACTGGACTCCCCGTGCTCGTCGAGTGGCATCTGGGGCTTGACGCTCACGCGCCTGTGCACGCTGTGTGTCTTAGGCGGTGCCGAGTGGTCAGCTCAGCGGCACATGCCAAGCCCCTCTGTGTGACTGAGAATGGCTATTCCTGAGGGGGTGGCACAAGGAAGCTGTCCGTGCTGAAGCTGCCCAGCACGCTGCGCCCCAGGCAGTAGGTGGGCTGCAGCAGGCCGGCAGCCCTGCCAGGGCCCACCACACCGCACCCTCAGGGGCGTCCTCAGGCATCAGCTAGCTCAGGCCCTGCCACAGAAGGCCGTCCTACTATTGGGAGGCCAGCCTCATCTAATGCAGAGAGACAAAGAAGCTAAAAAAATATATCCTGGGAGGGACGCCACGGCCTGGTGGTTAAGGAACCAGATCCACATGGCTGACTGCAGTTTGAATCCTGGCCCCAGTAGCTTGGAAAACATGTCAAGCACATGTGCATGTGTGCCCAAAATTCCACCAGGGTGGAGAAATCGAGAAGGGATTGCAGCAGGACCGTACTTCACGGGAGGTGCTTTCTCCTCGCTGTCCTCTGGCCAGCTCCCTCTGGCAAATTAAAAGAAGAAGAAAAAAAAAAAGAAAGAAAGAAAAATAGAGGGAGGGAGGGGAGAAAGAAAGAGAAAATAAGAAAAGAAAGAAAGAGGAACCAGCAGTTGGTATAATGGCTAGGTCACTGGACTCACACATAGTCAACTGCGGTTTGAGTCCCAGACCCAGTGGCTTAAACTCACGCCGGGCACATGTGCTTGCATGTCCAAGATCCCGAGAGGAGAATGGAGGAGAAGGGATTGTGGCGTGGCCATCCCCCCGGGGGGTGATTTCTTGCTTTCTGTCTCTCTCTCTCTGTCTTTCTGGCAAGCGCACATGCCCTATAGCAAAAACCTCTCCAAAAAAACTTTAAAGAAAAAAGAAAAGAAAGAAAATGTGTCCTAGAAGGGAAACAGTGAGAAATAGCCACTATTCTCTTGATAATACATAATCCATTTTTTGTGTGTTTTTTATTTTATTTGCTACAGAGCACATGTGCTCACTGAAGAGAGACAGACAGAGAGAAGGAGTGAGAGAGAGATCACCCCCAGCGGGGATAAGTACACTGCAGTCACTTCTCCATTCTTCTCCACGGGTTTGGGGCATGCGTGCCCACAAATGTGCCGAGCATGTTTTTCAAGCCACTGGGTCTAGGACTTGAACTGCACCGTTAGCCACATGAGGTCCATCTGCCTTAACCACCACACCACCAGATGATCCATCATTTTATAAATTTGTTTCATGAGTTTTCTATTCTCTTCTGTATCGAGGGGTTTTCGTTTACATTTTTGTGTCTTATTTATTGCCACTGACAGTGAGTTCTGATTTAGATTAAAACTTTGAATTAGTCCAGTGTTTGGATGTCACTTACAGCCCTCCTCCCTAGGAGGGGAGTGTCACCAGGTGGCAATGGCACTCGTGCTGTTTCGTAGCTCACTGGTACTAGTGCTTCATCCAGCAAGGAAAACGAACTGCAATTTTATGGCTCAAATTTCACTATTGAAACTAAACATGTTTTAACTAGAGCACTTCAATTTGAAGTACCTCCTCCTAATTATAAAAGAAACACCACGTAGGCTTAATAGTCTTGGGACTGGGATCACATTTCGCTGCTAAGTGGAAAAAGAGGGTTCATGGAGTTTAGGGTGTCTGACACTGCCTAGACCTGGGTCTGTAGTTCGCAAATGCATTTCTGCTTCCGTCAGCCCCAGCGCCCTCGTTCTGAAGGCGCTTACAGCAGGCAGCAGTGCAGGCTGGGCGCTGCACAGTCCAGAGACGTCCCTGCCTGAGGACCTAGGGCTGGGTCCCCCCCGAGGTTGCTCAGCTCACGACCCCAGGTAGAGCCCTGTTGGGTGCCTCCACGCGCTGGCGGAGTGACTCCCAATGAAGGACTGTCCAGCTGCTTCCACCAGACCATCTCCTCACTCTATCCTCGTCCTTCCCCAACTGCCTGCCGTCTTCACGGAAATGTGAGGGAGGGTGACGTTGAGCTTCTCACAGGGAAGGAAAGTGTCCGGGGGGCCTGCAGGTGGGCACCAGGGAGTGCCTGCGGCAGGGAAAGTGCTCTTGCTGGAGAGAGGGGAGTGAGAAAGCACCCTCTGGGGCTGGCCACGCCACAGTCCCCTCTTCATCCCCTCCTCCTCCTGGGATTTTGGACATAAACACGTGCCCAGCATGATTTTTAAGCCAACAGGTCCTGGACTCAAACCATGCAGTCAGCCATGTGGGGCCCCGTACCTCAGCCGCCACCACCTGTGGCGTGGTGCTCTGCTCTTAGGGCCCAGTTTATGACAGAAAGCTGTGGTTTGCTTTGTAACTTCATGGCTGTTGTTTGAGCCGTGAAAGGGTGAGGATCGCGCTGTATTTCACTCGTATCTGATGTGGAAGGGAAACAAAGGGTTACCCTTACAGCCCGGGCCTGCTCTTCTAAGCTTCATGGCGATGGCTCCCTTCTCTGGTGGCCTCAGGCCCTTTCTCAGAATGCCCTGCTGCTTCCTGGCCTTGTCTTCCCACCCTCCCTCGGTGGCCGTGGGGACTCAGAGTAGGGGCCACGACTCTGCCTTCCTTCCCAGATCACGCATTCAGCTCGGGCTTCTGCCAGCAGTGACAGCCTAGGAGGGAATTCGCTGTGGGTCACTAAGGTCCCTGTGCCCCCGTTAGAGCCGCCAGCCGCCAGCCGCCCACCGAGCTCAGTGCCGTGTTTGGTCCCGCAGGGTCCTCCCCACCATCATCTCAGAATGCCACGCTGCCTTCCTCGAGTGCCTGGCCGCTCGGTGCCCCCGGCTCCAGTGGCCCTTTCAGCAGCATTGCACCCGCACCCGGTGCTGCAGGTACGCGCCTGGCCTCTCCACTCGCAGGTAGCATTTTCTTTCTTTCCCCAACAGTGCTTTGCAGGCCCCAGCTTTCCCCGCTGGTCTGCGCGCCCTCTGCCTGAGCTGGGAGACGGTGGTGTATGGGGAGTGGGCATGGGCTTGGCCGCCAGGGCACACTGCTTCACACGTGGGGAGGCCGTGGTCCTGTCCCCCCGGTAGGCCTTGGTCACATGAAAGTTGGGGTGCACTTTCTTCTTGCCTCCGTTCTCCCCAGGGGCTCCCAAGCGTCTGCCAGCTTAGAGGCAGGCACCTGCTTGCAGTTTGCTGCAAGGGAAAAAGGAAACCATAGCAGGTCCCCTTCGTAACTCCCAGCGCCAAGTGCACCTGCTCTCCATGTCTCGGGCCCACGGCTGTCTGAACTGCTCCACATTGCTGTTGCCCAAAAAGTTTTTCGAATACGAAATTTCTTTTAGGCTTAGAGGAGAACTGAAAATTATTTGTCATTAAAAACGACCTCAGAATTTTCATCTGAAGTACGCGCGCGCGTGTGTGTGTGTGTACAAACGTGCGCGCGCGCTCATGCGCATGTGTGTGTGGAGGGGTTTTAGACAGGGCTTTGCTATGCCGAGAGCTCCCACCTCAGCCTCCTGAGTAGCTGAGACTGGAAATACTTGTCACTGTGCCCAGCCTTTCAGGATGAACGAGGAATCAAACCCAGGCCTCCCATGGCCTCGACCTGCCAGGCAGCAGCGTCCCGTGTAGACTGCCCCGGCCGGGCCTGAGCTGACATTTGTAAGACAGCGTTACGAAGAGACGTGGGCACACGTACGAACACGGTGTCTAGGAGATTTGTGTGTGGGTGTGAAACCCATAGACGTGGGGTTGTTGTTTGTAAATGTCTTTCAGCATGTTTCTGTATTCCATCAAGCGATCTCATCTTGTTTAAAAAAAAAAAAAAAAAAAAAAACGTAGGAACCAGCAGATGGCATAATGGTTATGACGACTCCCACATAGGCCACTGCGGTTCGAGTCCCGCACCTGGGGACTTAAGACTCACATCTGGCACATATGGGCATGTGCCCAAGATCCCGAGAGGAGAATGGAGGAGAAGGGACTATGGCGTGGCCATCCCCCAAGGGGTGATTTCTCGCTTTCTGTCTCTCTGTCTCTCTCTCCAGCACATTTCCTATAGTACAGATCTCTCTTTTAAAAAAAAAAGAAGTGCAAATGCTACAGGAATTCTGTTAATGCCAGTACCTCGTGGAGAAAGTCATTGTGATATAGTTGAGTATCTTATTAAGAACAAAAAGCAGGGCCAGCAGGTGCCATGGCCATTAAAGTGCTGGATCCCACATGGCCAGAGTGTGGTTTAAGTCCCAGACCCGGTGGCTTGAAAATCATGCTGGGCACATGTATATGTGTAACCAACAATGGGAAGAGGAGACGGGCAGAGAAGGGACAGGCACAGCCCTCCCTGGGACTGGTCTCACCTGCCTCTCTTTCTCCCTGTCTGTCTCTCTGGCAAGCACTTGTGCCCTAGAGCAAAAAACTTAGAACAAAACAAACAAACAAAAAAAGTTTTTTGTTCTTTTTGATGTTTATAAAGGGGAGCATATTGGGACCAGCAGATGGCTTAATGGTTATGTCGCTGGACTCATGCAATTGACCGTGAGTTGAGTCCTGGACCTGGCAGCTTAAAACTCAAGCTGGGCATGTGTGCAGCGTATCCAAAATCCCGAGAGGACAATGGAGAAGGGACTGTGGCGTGACCATCCTCCCTGGGGATGATTTCTCGCTTGCTATCTCTTAGTCTCTCTCTCTCTAGCAAGCCCACACAACCCGTATCAAAAGCCTCTTTAAAAATAAATAAATAAAAAATAAAAGGGAGCATATTTCAACCTGTAGTATCTTTAATACTTTTACGATTACTTAGCAAAAGAGGGCAAAAGTAAAATCATCTTCCTGTATCTTAGGCCATTTTCGTGGTGTTTTTGTTTTTGTCATAAAAGCTAGCACTTGTTTGTTAGGAGACTGCAGTGAATGCCAGGGAGCGCACAGGTGTGCGTGGGCTCGCGTCTGCTGGCCCGGTCCCCACGATGCTGTCTGTGAAGGGCTGGGCACGCCTCTGCCCTCATCTGCCTCACCTGTGCTGGGCTGGTGGGGCCAGCGGAAGCTGGGTCTGCTCACCCCAATGATCCCGGGGCCCACAGGAGGAGGGCTCATGTTGTTGCTGAGATCGTTCTTTCTCTTAAGAGCCTTAAAAAGCAGTGCATCCCCAGCCAGCATGCCCAGCTGTGGATGCCGGGCACTGGTGGCTGGGCCGCCCTCAGGAGCGTACTGTGCAGAGCGTGTCCCCAGATACGTGGAAGACGAGCATTCCCTCGGGCACTAGTGTGCTGACCGAGCGAGACGCAGAGAAGCATGTGCGTGCGCTCTGGCCCTGCCCGTGGTCCTACCTCCTACGTCCCTGCAGGCTCTGCCGGGCGTTAGCTTTGACTCTGAGCTCCGCACGTGACTTCTTCTTGGTGGCAAATCGGTGTCTGGTGCATCTGCTAAGTGGGCAAAGTGTCCGAAGTGCTGGCAGGGTCCAGACTGGATACTCACAGACTGTCGCAGAGCAGAAATCACGAGAGCTGGTGCCTGGAGCCTCGGGGCCGGGTCTCATGCCATCACACAGGCCGCAGGGCTCGCACGCAGCGGGGCTATCCTCCGTCTCGAGAATGCACGTGCTGTTTCTCTGCCTTTCTAGGTAAACTGTCAGATATTAAATCAACGTGGTCCTCTGGCCCAGCCTCCCACACTCAAGCCTCTCTGTCTCATGAACTGTGGAAGGTGCCCAGAAACACCACTGCACCCACGAGGCCACCTCCAGGGTTAACCAATCCCAAGCCTTCCTCCACCTGGGGCGCCAGCCCCCTCGGCTGGACCAGCTCCTATTCCTCGGGTAAGCTCCACATCCCTTATGTCAGATCGGGGAGGGGTGCCCTGTACCTGCTCTGCTTATCATTTTGTCATGTGTCTCCCCTTTAAGGACCCTGTCTCCATCCCTGGAGCCCAGAAGGGGTTAGGAGGAGCCCAGGCCACTGTAGGCTCCCAGGGCCCTGGCGAGGAGAGCAGGTGTTTTCAGTGTCAGCGCTGGTGCGGCGACCCACAGCCCTGCTCTGGCTGCGCAGCAGGCAGGTCCCGGCTTCCCAGCCCCACAGTGGGCCACGCTGGCCAGCCGAGCCCCCTAGTGCTGCAGCCACGTGCTGGGCCCTGGGGAAGGCCCACCCAGCTGGTCTAGGCTTCCCACCCTCGTCAGACAACTCCAGAGTCTCAATTTCTACTTTTTGCACTTGCTTCTCCACAATGTCCCGCTGGAAGGCATGGCTTTCCAAGCCAAAAACAAAACAAGCTGCCATCGCATTGCCACCCTGCAGGCAGTTCTCAGGGGTGCAGGCTGAGCTCCAGGGATGAAAGAGATGCGCTAGGGATTGAAGTCACCTGCAGGTAGTTTGAAAATAACTGTGGGGGCCAGCAGAGGTCATGACATTAAGGCACTGGACTCCCACATGGCCAGCCATGGTTCACATCCCAGACTCTGGCTTGAAACACACCAGGCATGTGTGCCCAGAATCCCAGGAGGAGAGTGGAAGAGAAAGGACTGAGCTGTGACCATCCCCTCCGGGTGGTGATTTCTGTCTGTCTCTGTCTCCAGCGAGTGCACACACCTGTGGCCAAAAACAAAAAATAATAGCTGTGTCCGCCTTTTACTAGTAGCCCTCGTGGGCTAGCTTTATAGAATTCTGCAGTTGGTTCTCAGTGGGGACTGGGGCGGGCACAAGCAGAGGCCGGAGCCTTCCAGGCCATGCACACATTTCCCAACCCATCTGTCCCTCCCCACATCCAGGAAAGCGCAGGCCTCCCTGGCTGGCAGGATACAGGAGGCCAGGGCTTTCCTGGGCAGAGGGTGGGGGTTCTGCAGGCACGCTGCAAGTCTGCCTTATCAGAAGAGAGCAGGAGTTTGCACAAGTACAGAGGGTGCCCAAGAGCACCTGCGAGTCCATGCTGCCAGCGTTGGGTGAGGCCAGACCGGGAGAGGCTGAGCACCTGACGCCTTACCAACCGGCTTCTTCCCACGGGCTTGTGCAGGTTCTGCCTGGAGCGCCGACACCTCAGGAAGAACTAGCAGCTGGCTCGTTCTTCGCAACCTCACGCCCCAGGTACAGGCGCCAGCGCGGGAGAGGAGGGCCCCGCGGTGACCCTGGTGCAGATGAGTGGCAGATGCCCTCATCCCGGGTCCGGGGGTGACACCGGGCACACAGAACAATAAAGGAGTGCTAGAATCGGGTTCAGGCAGCAGTGAGCAGACGGCCTGGGGGCTTCAGGTAACCACGTTCCTGGTGAGCGGTTTACTTTCCCTTCTGAGGCTGAAAAACGAACTTTTGTAAGCAGAATTGCTTATTTAACTGCAAGAATGAGCGGCCAGACAGTGGTCACTGCTGGGCCTCGGCCACACCCGCCTGCGCAGCCCCGAGCCGGCCAGGCCCTGGCGCCCTTGCACTCCCGGGGCTTTGCATGCCGTGCGGGGGGAGGAGAGCAGGTGCCACGTGGGTTTCCGCCCCACTCCTAGATGTAGCTGAAGTCGCTCAGACTGCAGCTGCCACCTGGCCCAGAGGTGGAAGACTCACTTTGACACACGTGTGTTCTGAGGCGAGGCCCGTGTCTGGCATTGGGTGCAGCCGCCTGCATGCCCTCCGGAGGAGTTAGTGGGAGCTCCCAGGAGAACGCGCCTGCCCTTGTGCTTCCTCGCCAGATCGACGGCTCCACCCTGCGCACGCTGTGTTTGCAGCATGGGCCTCTCGTCACCTTCCACCTGAATCTGACCCAGGGCAACGCCGTGGTCCGGTACAGCTCCAAGGAGGAGGCTGCCAAGGCCCAGAAGTCTCTGCACATGTATGTTTCCCACAGCACCGGGCAGCTGAGGGCCCTGATGTTGCAGGGCCGGGGTGCGGTGTGAGCTGCGGGCTGCTGTGGCCGTGGCCAGGCCCAGGCTGGGGCCAGAGCCCGGGGCCCGGGGGGCAGGGCTGGTTTCTCTGGGGCCGTCCTTGTCTGTAGGCCACTCCCTCCCCGTGCCTGCGCAGGGCAGCCGTCCCTCGTGCATGCCCGTCCCTGTCACACGTGGAGGTTCCAGGAATCAGGGTTTCAGTGTGTGAACTCGGTGGGGGACACAGTTCAGCTCCTAACAGTGTCTCGTGACATGTCTGCTTCTGCTGAGTGGCCATGGCTACACCCTCTACTAGGGAAGGGCTCTCAGAGAGTCCACACAGAGCCCAGAGGCAGAAAGAAAGCTGCCTCCAGGGACCAGCAGTTGGCATAATGGCTATGTCGCTGGACTCCCATATAGTCGACCACGGTTCAAGTCCTGGACTGCAATGGCTTCTCACGCCAGGCACGTGTGTGTGCGTGCCCAAGATCCCAAGAGGAGAATGGAGGAGAAGGGATTGCGGCATGGCCATCCCCGCTGGGGGGTGATTTCTCGCTTTCTGTCTCTGGCGAGCGCACACACCCTATAGCACAAAACCTCTCCAAAAAAAGAAAGCAAGCCGCCTCCAGCAGGGTGCAACCCTGGCGAGTGGCTCGTTCCCACAAGGGCGCACAGGGTCCTGACAGCAGGCCCCTCCCTGACAGGGCACTGTCGAAAGAGTGTGAGTAAACCCGCTCTGTAGCATCCCCGGTGATACAAGACCTAGGAATGTGTCGTTCCTTTTCTTTCTTTTTTTTTTTTTTTTTTTTTTTTTGCCATGTGGTACATGTGCTTGCCAGAAAGAACAGAAAGGGAGAGTGAGAAGTTGCCCCCCAGGAGGATAGCCACGCCATAATTCTTTCTCCTCCGTTCTGCTCTTGGGATTCTGGACACACGCACATGCGCCCAACATGACTTTCTAGCTGCTGGATTGACCGTGGGGGATACAGCCACCTTCGCCTCCATGCCGCGCGCGCTGGCCCCGTCTTCCTATTTTTAACCCAGGACGGGAATTATACCAGTCTTAAACAGTCCCCACATCCAATGGCACGTTCGCACATTTAAAAATGTGCTCAGTGCACCGGGACACCCTGGCTGCCAGGCCTCGGACAGTACGGTGAGGACAGTCCTGTCCTGGGCTTAGACACGGAGCGGCAGTTCAGGAAGCCCCGGCGCTGTTCTGGGCGGCCTGACAAGTGCACCCTCCGGCCACACCTTTCCCATCACAGAACCAGAGAGAGCCAGGCTGGGCAAGGTGGCACGCTCCTGTGGGCCCACCACTCCGGGCTGCAGTGGAGCCAGGCCCCAGGCAGAAAGGGAGGGAGGACGGGCGCAGGGAGGCAGCCCGGGCCAGCGGCGGCTGCTCTGCTCACCTGCCCGCTCTGCTGTTGTAGGTGTGTTCTGGGAAACACCACCATCCTGGCCGAGTTCGCCGGCGAAGAGGAAGTCAATCGATTCCTAGCGCAAGGCCAAGCACTGCCCACCGCCTCCAGCTGGCAGTCCAGCGGCGGGACCAGCCAGCCGCGGCTGGGCGCCGCGGGCAGCTCCCATGGCCTGGTGCGCAGCGATGCCGGCCACTGGAACGCCCCGTGCCTGGGGGGCAAGGGGAGCAGCGAGCTGCTGTGGGGCGGGGGGCCCCAGTACTCCAGCAGCCTGTGGGGCCCGCCCAGCGCCGACGACGCCAGGGTGATCGGAAGCCCCACCCCGCTGAACACCCTGCTGCCCGGAGACCTGCTCAGCGGGGAGTCCATCTAGACGCCCGGTCTCCAGCACTAGGGGACAGCTGGCCCTCACCCCTGCCAGCGGCCGCCCTCTGAGTACCTCTGTCCAGGACTGAGACGAACTCGGCCAGCCCTTGCGAACTGTTCCCAAGACAGTGCGGGCTGCGTCCGGTCAGTGTCACATGCTAACGACAGGATGTTCCTCATAGCTTTTTATTTTGTGTTGTCTTACGTTGTTCGGTGTGTCGTCATTGGGTTTTACGTATAAAAGCTGCTTAGAGTAGTTCTATCATGAAGGGCACTTTTCAGATTGTGGGCCGGAAAGGGTTATTTTATCGTGGGGGGAGGGAGGGAGACGTGAAGCCTAACGAAGACGAGCCTGTGACGATTATGCACATGACCAGAGGCGGCGCGGCCAGGGCCAGGGCGCGCCGGCCGCCCGCTGCCCCCGCGCCGCCTATGCACATTACCCTTGTTTCATTACTTTTCATGTCATTTTTTATCCCAAAAAATATTTTTTAAAAGTTTAAAAAAAAAAAAAAAAGACATATCAAACACACAAATACTTGAATCCAGTAGGCCAATAATGAAATGTGAACATTTGCTGACTCTACACTTCCAGGTTGGCGTCAGTACACAGAAACAGGCTCTAGGAAAATCTCTCAGTTCATAGCCTCTGTGTGTGCGTGTGCGCGTGCGCGTGCGCCTGTGTGTGCTCCGGCACCGTGCGCGCGGTTTCTGTGTGTGAGGGATTTGACTGTGGGCGTTCCCTTTTATTCAGTATGTGCTTTTTTTCTTTGTGGCTCCTCGGCCAGACGTTTGCTGTTGTTAGCTTCTAACTTTGCACTGAGTGTCCTTGCCCTCCCTTCAGCTAATCCCATACGTGACAGATTCACAGGACGGGGCTGGTGACAATTCACGTGTAAATGTTTACTCAAGGACTCTGTTACTGCGTTACAAATGACCGTGTGTATCTCTGGAGAAGTAACATGTGTACCTACCTTGAGCAGCTTGTATCGTGGACTAATGCAAGAAGACTATTACCAGAGTACTGCACCATTTCTCCATGTGGAATATGAAGTTAAAGAGAAGAGCTGTTGTCGAACTGTGGCCATACGTACTTGTGAAGGAGGGGTGGTTCCGCGAGGGACGGGGACAAGCACTTGGACCTGGCTTGGGGCTGCTTTTGGAGGAGCCCGTGGTTGGGGCTCCCACCTGTTTACAGACCTTTTTTTCTCCTTCAGACTTTAAAAATAAAAAAGTTTAAAAAGGAATTAAAAAAAGAAAAAAGAAAAAAAGACTTCTGTCGTAAAGAAACCTATTTTCAAATGCAGATGCGCTACTTCAGAGCTCTGGGACTGGTCAGTGTTGTTCCCTCGCCGTCGTGGGCTGCCGACTCCCCGCCCTCCGTCGGGATGGCGAGGCGTCGTGGTCACTGTCTTGCACATGCCGGACGCGCTCTCAGGAAAGCCAGGGCTCCCGAGGGCAGCTCCACACCATTTCATGTATTTTTAAACCCAACTCCTAGCACTGAAGATGTTACTAAAAAAAATAACAAAAACAAAAACAAACAAAAAAAAAAAAACACAAAAAGAAAAAAAACAAAAAAAAGAAAAAAGAAAAAAACACACAAAGAAGAAAAATACCTAATCTCTAATGTGTAGCAGTTGCATATTTACCAAATAATGGACTCAAAAGAAATAGATGTTTGAAGAGTGCTTTATATATTAAAAATTGCTTTATGTTTTAAAAATGATCAATGTTTTCATTGTTTTGCAAGGAAGAAAGACAATGGAGTAACATACCCTCAAGTATGTTTTAAAAATATCTATGAACATTGTGCTCCCTGCCTGCTCGATCAGGAAACTTGTGCATTACATTTTTTTTAAATTAGCTTTTTAATGGTTTTATCGAAACAAAAAAATTTAAAAGTTTAAAAAAAAAAGAGAGAGAGAGAGAGAAAGTCCTGCAAGATTGCAGATCAACAAAAGCTGGTTTTATAGAGGATCACGAACTATGCACAAACTGGGTTCAAGACTCTCCTCCACTAGTGTACCTAGCCGGACGACCTTCCTCAGAGCACCTGCATCTCATTGCCATGACACGCATTCGGTGTACTTGATGCGCGTGGACCTGCATCAGCATATCAAATACGTTTGCGTGTGTGCGTGTGCCCGCGTGCGTGTGTGCGTGTGTGCCCCAGACACACGGCGTTCCATGCTGCCATTTAGCGTTGAGTTGTAGAAAAGCTCCCCATGTTTTAAAATTGGGGATGAAAGAATCCGTTTGTTTGTTTTGGGTTTTTGTTGTTTTTGTTTTGTTTTTGACCTTTTCTTTTGAATTTAAGATGTCTGTAACTCTGAGATTAAAAAACAAGTTTGTGGCTCTTAATGTTTCTCCTCATAGAATGTGATTGTTGAAGAAAACGCACCGGAAGTTGCTTTCAAAAGTACAACGCTTTGTTGAATCTTAATAAATTGCAATTTTTTTCTTGGCTGTTCAAATTAATGTTTTTCATTTTTCAAAGGCAAATACGCATCAGTTCCCACTTTGGATGCCGAAACTAGGAGAAAGCGATGACCTGCTGTGGGTCCGACGCCTGTCTCTTTAGAATGTCCTGAGAGCTTACTCACGTAGTAAGTTAAGCTCAGGGTTGTGGTTTAGCTCGCCGTTTCACCATTTGCTCTGTGGTTTTGCTGTTATATTTACATTACCATGCCAGAGTGTGCATATGCACAGGAGTGAGAGAGAGAGGACACCTCCCAGTGGGTCCTGGTCACGCTGCAATCCATTTTCCTGCAGTTCATCCCCTCAGGGTGGTGTTCAAGCCTCCTGAGCCAGGTAGGCCACCCAGCTTCCTCTGTGCAGCGCTTAGCCCTCACCCTGGGGCAGCCTCGTGCCAGTCTTTGCGATGGCTGAATGACACACACAACCTCCGAGCTGTCCTCTGCCCACGACTCTCACGATCGGTTACGTCTGACCTGGACAGCAGCGGGACGGGGCCAGGGTGTGTTCAGTCTCACCAAGGACCGGCGTGGGCACCAGAAATACTGGGGCAGAAGACAACAAAGATCCTGTGTTTCCTGGACGTTTTATTCACATATTGTTGCAAATACGCCTCAGCTGGCTTTCGCAAAGCATTTTGTACCAACATAGCAGAACTCCCTCCCCGTGCCGACAGGTGGACCTGCAGCACTTCACCCCCAGGTGCAGGTGGCAGTCAGGGAGCCACTGGGTTGGCCGTCTCAGGTCTGGCCCTAGACACGTGCCCTGACGTCGCCTGTGTCCGTGTCAGAGCTGCCATTTCATCCGTGCTCCAAATGGGCTCTGGACAAGCCGGACGCCTGCGGCGAGCCCTCACTCGGTGCTGCTGGGACGAGAACGAGTTCTGTCTCCACGCCCTTGGGCAAGGTCAAAGGCAAACCGTCCCTGCCCAGGCTGGCACCTGCTGGCCCTGCCCACCTCTTCCAGAGGCTAACAGAGCTCTGGACTTGTCGTGGCAGAAGGAGGGAAACCAGAGGAAGACGACGCCGAATCAGGACACCCTAAACCAGCCTGAGCCCGCGCTCCGCTGTGGGCCGCCTGCGCAAGCACTCGCTTGGTGCCAACTGAGCCAGAGGCACTGTGGGAGCAGACGGCATCAGGGCCTGCCCAGGAGCACAAGGTTAGTGCCTGACGGAGGCCCCAGGGTGACACAGGCTCTCGGCGGAGGTGGCACCTGCCCTGGGCTGGGAGGCCAGACGATTTCAACAGCACGGGAGACAGGCTGGGTAGGGAGCCCAGAGTGAAGACCCAGTGTGAAGGCTTCATGGGGCCAGAGCTAGAGGTTCCTGGGGCCCCTGGCTAAAAGGAGGCTTGGCACCTGGCATCAGAAATAGAGTAGGGGGACCAGCAGCTAGCGTAATGGCTATGTTGCTGGACTCCCATGTAGTCGACCGCGGTTCGCGTCCTGGACCCGGCGGCTTAAAACTCACGCTGGGCGTGTGTACGTGCGTGCCCAAGATCCCGAGAGGAGAATGGAGGAGAAGGGATTGCAGCGTAGCCATCCCCCCGGGGGGTGATTTCTCGCTTTCTGTCTCTCTGTCTCTGTCTGTCTGGCGAGCGCACGCGCCCTATAGTGAAAACCTCTCAAAAAGAAAAGAAAAAAAAAGAAATAGAGTAGGTTCGGGGCTGCACTGTGATGTAACTGTTCTGGGGACACCGTGGGAGCGTGGGGCCGGCAGCAGCACTCTCGGGACGGCAGCGTGATGGAGAGGCGGCTGCCTGTCCTGGGGAGCCCTGAACAGGCCTGCACCACTAAGCCAGGCGTGGCCAGTGGGCAGACGGTGGGCAAGACAGCAGGGGTTCCGACGAGGTCTCCGCGGACCAGACCGCTGGAGCCACGATGGAGATGTGCCTGTCGGTGTCGGCGGTCCCGGCCTTCCCTTGGATGGCAGCAGGTTGGACCGATCCCCGTGAAGCCACCTGACGTGGTCAAGGCATGACAGTTGGGAGCTCGCTGGGGCAACGGCCACAGCCCAGCCTGGCCCAGTTAGAATTCCCTGGAGATTCAGTCCAGCCGTCTGGGCGGGAGCCCCGGGCACAGGGCACTGATCTCCCGGTGGGAGCTGCCCAGGTGTCCGCCCCGGGAGCAGAGGCCTGCAGCTTCCCCACCTCAGCTGGCCTGTGGGCAGTTACAGCGCCGTTCTTAGAGCTCCTGCAGCGCTTCACGTGTGCCAAGCTGCTTGGAGCTCGTACAGGAGCCGCGTCGTGGGCCACAGCCCCAAGAGGTGAGGGCCAGGCCAGGAGAGGTCACGAAACACGCCAAGGCCATCTCGCTGACTAGTGACCCCAGCTGCCACCACCTCACGTGGGCTACTGCAGGGGAAATGTGGAGACACGTTAGCTGAAAGGTCAGAAGGCCCCGCGGCGGCCAGGAGGGGCGGCTCGCCCTCTGACAGCAGGATTCGTTCTTCGCTGGGAAACCTCAGTTTGGGCTCATCAGGCCCTCAGCTGACTGGGTGAGGCACCCCCATCGTGAAGGGGCACCTCCTCTACTGAAACCTGTGACCGTCCACACGACCACCTCTGCGACGCCTGCACCCCCAGACCCGGGCTGACTAGCTCACCGGCCACACGGCAGGCCGTGCAGTCGCTCCAGAAACACCGGTGAGTGCTTTCGTTGCCACCCTAAGGAGCTCGTCCTGGCCGGGCCGCAAGGGCCATGCAGCGGGCCCAGGAGTCACACCTGAGGCCCGTGCAAGGCAGGCCTCCAGGGGAGCTGCGCTGGCAGGAAGGTGTGAAGAGGGCTTCGGCCCAGGGACCCCAGGGTCGGGACTCAGAGCTGCCACCCCTTCCACCCGGCCACACTGGCTCCCAGGGATGAGCCACAGGGCGTCGCCCAGGCGGTGCCTGCTGTGTGCGTAGGTCCCTAAGCACCCCGGCATGACGCAGCCATGACAGCCTGGGAAATCCCATCTGTGGGGGGCCTTCCGCCAGCGCAGGCCCCCAGGGCTGGCCCCAGCTAACAGCCTCTGGCCCAGACGTCCATAGAACACGGGAGTGTCCTTGGGCCTGTTCAGGGAAGGGATGGTGCTGGCTGAGCGCAGGTCCGGCTAGGGGGTGCTGCTGGTGTCCAGTGGCATCTCCTCTCTGGTGTGGGGTCTCCCCGCCCCCGGGGGCCGCTTCAGGGTTTCTTAAGAGCAAGCTCATCCTCCCCCACGCCCAAGCCTGGGTGCCAGCTGCCCACCGCTCACTGGCCACTAAAATGTCCCCTCCAAGCCCCCTCTGCCCCATCAGCCACTAAGCACAGCCCACTCCCTGACTTACCACCGTGGACCGGGCCTGGGTCTACAGCCCGTCTGAGCAGAGGCCTGGGCACATGCAGGCTGTAAGCCTGCCATCTGGGGCTGGGCCAGCGGAGGGCGCCCAGCCCCACCCCACTGTCCTCCAGCAGGGGCCAGTCCTCAGGGCAGTGGGGCAGCAGAGGCAGACTCAGACCCCAGACAAGTCCATTTTGCAAAACGCATTTAATCAGAAAAAGAGGGTCCAGAGCAGGGCAGGACAGGGCAGGGCGGGGTCCCCTGGGGCAACCCAAGCCCGCCTCCATCTGGCTCCAGCAGGAGGGGAAGCAGGGTCACTTCACGTCCCGGTGGCTGGCTGGTCTGCAGGTCCGTCGGCATCTGGGGCCGTAGGGTCCTGGGAACAGGGTGACTTGGGATGCGCGGTCACTCTGGGAAGCCCGTCCCTGTCCCACCTGAGCTCGGCAGCGCCTGGAGCAGCCTCCTGCGTTCCTCCAACCCTGCCAGAAAAGGAGTCAGCCAGGGCCGGCCCCTCCCAGCCTGACACACTTGAAGTCCCAGACAAAAGTGGCATTCTCCGGAGGCTAAAGAAAGTTCTAGAGGGTCCAGCAAGTGGTGTAGAGGTTAAGGGTTCTGGACTCCCACATGGCCAATAGTGGTTCGAGTCCCAGACCTGGCAGCTTGGTTTCTCACTTTCTCTGTCACTCTCTGGTCACATTTAAATACATAAAGTTAAATAAAATAATTATTTTAAAAAAAGAAAAGAAAGTTCTAGAGAGAAGTAAAAGATGGGCTGGAAGGAGGCCAGGTGAGGACCGCCAATGCTTGGCTGGGCCAGGGCAACGTTAGGGTTGAACGGGGGAGACTGCGTGTAAGCATTCCAGAGTCTCAGACAGTGGCCACCTGTACTGGGCGTCGTCCCAGCACAGGCCCTGTCACAGGCCTGGGGCCAAGGTGCACCTCTTAAATCCCAGCTGTAAGGGCTGGGGTGCCAGGCTTCCTCCACATGGGGAGACAGGCTGGGGCCTTGCAGTGTCCATGAAGCCCAGGGCACAGGGGCTGCATGGCTCACAGTCCCCAAGGTAGCTCAGGGCCCGATGCCCGTGTTCACTTAATGGCCGAGGGGTCCTATTCCCAGGTGCTTCCAAACTGGGTAGCCAGTCCTGTGGGTCTCTGTTGCCCTGAGCTGGGGTGGGGGAGCTTTGTGGAGGAGCCTTGGGTGTGGTCTCAGGCCAGGGAAGGGTCTAGGTCCAGGAACCCTCGGAGAGGCCAGCCCCAGCCCCAGCCCGCCCCCAACCCCAGGGAGAATAGCCGGCCCGCGTGTGTGCGGATCTGCACGTGCATGTGTGTGCGTGCGTGTTCGTAGGTGTCTGTCCATATGCATGTGTGTGCACACATGTTCATGGGTGTCCGTCCACATGCATGCATGTGTGGGCACATGTTCATGGGTGTCCGTCCACATGCATGTGTGTTCATGGATGCCATCCACGTGCATGTATGTGTTCACATTGGGTTTGTGGATGTCTGTCACGTGCACGTGTTCACGTGTGTTTATGGGTGTCCATCCACGTGCATGTGTGTGTTCATGTGTTTCTGTCCACGTGCATGCATGTTCATGGGTGCCCATCCACGTGTATGTGCTCATGGGTGCTCGTCCACGTGCATGTGTTTGTGTTCATGGGTGTCCGTCCATGTGCATGCATGTGTGTATGTGTCCATGGGCGTCCATCCATGTGCGTGTGTGTGTGTGTGTGTGTCCCTGTCCCCCGGGCAGCAGGTGTCAGACTGCCCACCCCCCTGCTGTCAGCGGTCACTGCAGCGCTGGCCTGTCCTGGTGGCCCCTGGAGATGGGGACACTTCTGAATTTCTCAGGGTCTTTACAGCTCAGCCACACCCATGTCCCCAGGTTTAACCCCAGGTGACGAGAACACCATGAGACAGAAGACAGCTGAGCGACTGGCCACGGGCTTTGCCAGGAAAGGTCCCTCAGCTGCACCTGGCCAGCGCCAGCACCCAGCTGGGCCTGCACTCCTGAGGACGGGGAGGGGCAGCACAGTTCAGAGGCGGCGGCCTGGGCAAGGGCCAAGGCAGCCACTTCCCTCCCCTCCCCACGCTGAGAGCAAGATGTCGCTGCGAGCCCCTCATCTCCTCCAGGGCCCCTCACCTGCTCCTCTCCATCTTCTCCTTCCTCTCATAAACAGAGTGGAGCTTGTTGATTAAGAAGATTTTGTCCTCCCCCTCCTAGAGAAACCACAACACACAGGGTGAGAAAACAGAAACCACCCATCCATTGGCCTGTCCACATGGCCCATTCCAGACTACACTTCGGGGAGATTCTGAGGTGTATTTGACATCATATGCAGAAAAATGTTTTAACAAAAAAGACAAGGCACCAGAGCAAAGACAAGGAAAAGCCAAGAGCTAGGAAATGACATATGTGTGTACCTGAGCTTCCTAGTGGAGAAAGTGAAAAGGGAAATGTGTCCCAGCTGCAGTGAGGATCCCAGGGTGAGCTTGAAAGTGGCCCTGCCACTTACTGCCTTGGGCAAATCAACTCTGTGACCTCAGTGTCACCACCGGTAAAAGGGGGACAATCATACAAGTTACAGGACTCATATTAGTTTCCCATGACCGTGTGACATACTGCCCAAACTCTGTGGCTTAAGATAAGACAAACTGGGACCAGCACATGGTGAGATGGTTACTCCCACATGGCTGACCACGGTCTGAGTCCTAGACCGACGGCTTGAAACTCATGCCAGGTGCATGAATGTACGTGCCCAAAATCCCAAGAGGAGACTAGAGGAGAAGGAACTGGGGCATGGCCATTGCCCCAGGGTGTGATTTCTTGCTTTCTGTCTGTCTCTCCCACATGCGCACACACACTATAGCAAAAGTCTCTTTAAGGGAAAAAAATAAGAGAAATTCATCATTTAGCTCTGAAGGTCAGACGTCAGATGGATATCCCTGGGCTAAAACGAGGTGTCTGGAGGGCTGGTTCCTTGTGGAGGCACCGGGGCAGTCTGCCTCCTGGCCCTCCTACCGCCAGCGGCGCCCGTCCCTGGGTGCGCGGCCTGGCCCCCATGCTCAGCAGCCGCCGTGGGTGTGGCGGGCCCCTCACGTGGCATCACTCTGACCCTGACCCCCGCCTCCCTCTCCCACCTCCCTTTTCCTCCCCGTCTTCCTCCCTTCCCAGCTCTTCTCAGGTCTCAAAGGACCTGAGGTTGCACTGGCCCCGCAACCCCAGCTCATGCCCCGTGTCAAGGTCGTCTCTATCGGGTCTTAACTCCTGGCCATGTAACCCGACGTGGTCCCAGGTCCGACTCAGGATGTGAGCACCTTGGGGCCAGCATTGGGCTGACCCAGGGCTTGTTATGTAAAAAACGAGGAAGAGAGAGAGGCGAAGAGAGAGAGGCGAAGAGAGAGAGGCGAAGAGAGAGAGGCGAAGAGAGAGAGGCTTTGTTTTCTTTTGTTTCCAAATTTGTCAGAGGGCATATGCGCTCACCAGAGAAAGGAGAAAACAGCCCCCGGGGGACAGTCACGCCGCACTCCCTTATCCCTGCTCCCTCCTTTCGGGAATTTGGGCACACATGCACACGTGCCAGCTGAGGCCAGGACTTGACCCTCACTGTCGGCCTTGAGGGACCCGGCCACAGGCTGGCCCAAAAGAGCGGTTTTTTTGCCAGGACATTCTCGCCACATCGGGCTCCTCCTGCCCCAGCCTCCCGGCCAGCCAGGACTCCAGTGCACACCACCGCACCGGCCCACGTAGGACGGTCCGAGGGTGGCCCCTCACCGCCCCAGCCTCAGGCGGCTGTGCCATGCCGCCCCGCCACGGCAGCCGCACCCAGGGCACTCTGGATAATTCAGTGCAAAAGCAGCACTCTAGCCACAGGCCCCGGAGCACGTTAACAGAGTGGGGGTTGGCCTCACACGTGGGTCACTCCTCGCAGGAGCCTTCACGACAGAAAGCAGCAATTGTCAGGAGCTGTACGGCCCACGGCCCAGGGGCACCAGCTAGGACGACTGTGAGGGGCGCGGGCTCCGCGAGTGAGACCCCGTGTTGTCGGTCTCTAACCCGGTGTGGGCCGAGCCCCTGAGCCGAGCAGCCCCCCAGGCTGACACTTGCAGCCAGGCCCCCTGCAAGCCTGCCCTCCCCTTGCCTCGTAATGGAGGGCGGAGCCAGGCTCTCCCGCCAGAGCTACCCTGCACTCCCGCCCCAACTCTCCCTGGCCCGGAGGCCCGCGTGCCACAGTGGCTTCCTACAGCCGCCGCCTGACCCCGGCTATGAGCCCTGCTTCCCAGCTGTGGCCAAGAGTCCCCACTTCTGAGCGGCAAGGTGACTGCTCAACGAGCTGGCATTGTCGGCCACCCAACAGAAAGTGGGAGCTGTCCCTGGGCGGAGCGGCGGCTGGCAGGCATGCCCTGCCCCAGCTAGAGGGCCCCGCGTGTGCTCTGCTGCCCGGCCTCCCCTCGGCTGACCCCAGCAGGCCTGGAGCTCGTACCTGGCATGGAGCACATGTGGGGACAGATCGCCAAGCAGCCCGCATGGCCAGGCATTAGTGCACGTGAGAAAAGCCACAGGGGCCAAGGGCAGAGTAGCAACGGGGAGGCCATCGGGCCCTGGTGGGCGAGGTCAGGGCGCTGCAGAACTCGGCCCTGGGAAAGGCCAGGCCCAGGCCCCATTGCTGCCGCATACTCCCGGGAGGGCGCGAGAGGCCTGGGCAGAAGGCACCTGTTCCCAGTCCGGTGGCAGGCAGATGAGGGCAGGCAACAGAGGCCACAGACCAGGCTGGGCCCCCGCGGGGCCGTCCACAGCCCCACCCTACGGCTCCCTCTCATTTCACAGCCTCAGCCACCTAATGAACCTGGTGCTTTGTTTCCGGCATCTTAACCCCAACCCTTCCACTGTGCTCCACCTCCATGACGGAGGGCCCTGAACACAGTCCGTGGCCCAGCACGGTCCCTCTTAGTCCGTTCCCAGTACCGCACCAGTTCTCAGACTGTCTACACTCACGGCAGGCCACACACCTGCCTGGCCCTGGAATCACCCCACCTGAGCCCGACTGTCCCAGCCACTAACCCTGGCAAACAAGGTCTGGGGGAGTGGGCGCCAGGGCCGGGGGCCCAGGAGGAGCCAGAGGGGTGGGGGCGGGGAGCCGGGACACTCACGTTGCTGATCTGCTCCCTGAGGAGGCAGATGACCTGGCGCTGGCCCTTCACCACCTGGATGTTGAGGTAGATCACAGCCCTGTGGGGGTGGGCCATCAGGCCTGACCGGCCGCGTGGGGTCCCCCAGTGCAAGGTCCCAGCCCGGCTGCCCGCCCCAGACTCACAGCAGCAGTGCGGAGGCCAGGAAGATGAAGAAGGTGTTCTCCACCAGGTAGCGGTGCACCCAGGACAGCCAGGCCACGCTAGGGCCCGCCTCCTCCAGGCGGCGCACCCACACCGTGCCCGCCTGGTACATGGTGTCCAGGGTCCGGAAGGGGCCGCAGGCGCTGGAGGGCTTCACCCTGGGCCAGAGGGTGAGCGGGAGCCCTCAGCCTGGCCACCCTCTCCCAGCTCCAAGACAAAGCCACCTCCACGTCACCCCAAACCCTGGGACGGCACGGAGACCGGCAGAGCCTCCCCCAGGCCGGAGGCCGGGCGACTCACTGCCAGACGGCGTAGCACAGGAAGACGGCGGCGCCCAGGAAGGACGGGAAGCAGAGCAGCGTGAGGAAGACGGTGCTCATGTGCGAGGCGCGCCACGGCCTGCGGGGCGCCCGGCAGTTGGCCATCAGGCTCGTCTGGGGACAGAGGGCGCACTCGGCCACAGCCCGCCACCCCATGAAGCATCCCTCCCCCGGGCCCATCAGCCCAGCCAAGAGGGGACCAGGGCGCCCACTCTCCGAACCCACGTGGGCTGCAGCTGCCGGGCCGACCCGGCTCAGAAGGGAGACCAAGGCACAAGGGGGTGGCCTGTCGCCTACAGAAGGGACACTACAGGGCCAGCCCCGCACTCAAGGCTTCCTACACGTGGCCTCCCCCAGTGCCACGAGAACGCTGTTCCTGCCACGCAGGTGAGGAGACGGGACCAGAGAGGGCGGGGCCCTGCTGCAGCCAGCGTGGACTGTGGGCCCTGTTCTTGGCCACTGAGCATGCCCGGCTGAGGACAGGGGACCAGGTCCTTCCCAGAGGCTGGGGCCTGGGCTCTGAGAGCTTCTCGGTGCACAGGCACCTGGAGGCCACCTCAAACCCGGTGGGATACCACCCAGCCTGCCAGACGATGCCAGGAGCGCCACGGGAGGGGCCGGACAGTGGCCGGGACTGCCAGCCCCAGAGCAGGTGGGGCGGGCTCCCCAGTCCGAGCGCGGCACCCCGGGCCGTTACCTTCTTGACGTAGAACAACAGCAGCAGTTTGAGGATCTGCACGGCAGGGAGGAGCGGGCAGAAGATGATCCCCAGCCTGGGGCCAGAGGCTGCGGTCAGGACCACGCTCGGCTGCACGGGGGCACGCCGGCTGCACATGCAGCTGGAACAAGCCGTCCAGGCCTCCCCTCCCCGCCCCCCTCCTCCTCTGGGCCTGGCAGGCAGGCAAGAGTGAGTCCCAGAGGTGAAGGGTCAGGGCCCGGGGGGCCGGGGGCATCAGCCACGGCCCAGCCCTCCGCAGGGGCCAAGCAGCAGGAGGAAGGTGGGAGACCCTCACCAGGTCAGAGTCTGCCCGTATATCAGCTCCAGAACATTCCGGGCAATGTCGAACTCAGGCTTCTGTCTCCTCTTGAGCTTCTTCTCAGAGATAAGCCTGGGCAAAGGAGGGTCCCTGAGGGCCGCCCGGAGGGCTACGGCTGGAGAGAGTAGCAGCCCTAGTGCCCGTCTGCTCCCTCCCGCTAGGTGGTGGACATCCCCGGGCCTGGCGGCCCGAACCCAAGCAAAGGCCATGGAGAGACAGCCCCACGCCAGGGTCCCCGCCAGGGGTGGGCGTGACCCCTGGCTCCCTGTCTTCTCGGTGGGTACAGGAGCACCCACACCTAAACAGTCGGCATCAAGCACCTCACTGCTTTTTCTAAAAATGTGAATTCTAGTTGCTGTTAAATTCTATTCTCTATTAAATTCTATTATTAGGTATATCCTAGTCCCCTTCTGGACCCTGGAATTATATATTAAATTTATAGTCTCAAAGAGAACTCACAAAGAAAAATCACCTGAAACGTGCCCCATGTTACATGCTAAAATGTCTCTCCATGCCCTCTCTGTGTCTGTTTTGTTTTTTTTTTTCCCCTAAGGCATTTGCCATAGAGCACATGTGCTAGTCAAAGAGAGAGATAGAGAGAGGACAAGTGAGAAGTCACCCCTGGGGGGTGGCCATGCCGCAGTCCCTTCTCCTCCGTTCTCCTCTCAGGATCTCGGGCACGCATGCACACGTGCCCAACAAGAGTTTCAAGCCTCCGGGTCTGGGATTCAAACCCCAGTTGACCCTGTTAGAGTCCAGCACTGCCATGCCACCTGCTGGCCCACCTCTCTGTCTCTACCTCCTTTTGCCTTCGTGCGGGAACAAGACTGGAATGCACATGACATCTGAACCCCGTGTCCTTTCTGTCCCGTGAGCCTTTTCCTCGGTCCGGCCAACAGTGGCCTCGGCAGCTGTGCAGAGGCCTGAGGACTTCCGGCAGCCCACCCGCCACGCAGGCCCTCACCTCCACACCAGCTCCCCGAAGAGCGTGTCTAGCAGCGCGAAGACCAAGTCCACGACCGTGAGGCGGTACAGCTCCTGGCCCACGAAGTCCTCCCAGCACCGGCCCTGCAGGGGGCCCGCCCTGCGGCCCAGCCAGTGGTAGCAGAGGACGCCCAGGATGACCATCTTGAGGATGAGGTTCCTGGGGGAGATGAGGTGAAGAGAGGCCGAGGGGGAGCCCCTAGGGAGCCCCGGGCCGCAGCCCCACACCGCAGCCCTGCACCGCGCCGCCAGCCACACACCTGCAGACGGACACATACACCTCCAGCCCGGGCGAGTCATGCCGCTCCAGAGCGGCCAGGCCGCGGTATAGGTAGGGGGCCCCCAGGTTGACGGTGCTGACCACCAGGGGCAGGGCCAGCAGCGCCGCCTCCTGGTCAGTGGCCACCAGGCTCTGTGGGGGCAACGGATGAGGGCAGGTCAGGGCAGGTGCCCAGGAGTGGTGAAGTCCACGGCTATGACGGGCCCTGCAGGGCCGGGGGCTGGGGACAGGGGACGGGGCAGGACTGGCAGTGCAGCACCTCCCTCCTCAAGGGCCAGTCCCCTGGGCTTCGTGTTCCAACCACACAGGAAGTGGGGGCACAAGTGGCGGGAAAGAGCAGGCCAGAGCAGCGGAGGGCGCAGGCCGGTGCAGAGGTAGCGCGGGCGGCCTGCAGCGGGCGGGTCCCATCCCAGGCTGGCAGGGTGCCCCCACCCCCTGCCCCGCACACCAGGCACCCCGAGCCAGCAGGACCTGCTGCTCAGGGCAGGGCTCCGCACCTCCATCGTGCCCTCCGAGAAGGCGTGCACGGCCATGGCGCAGCCCAGCGAGGCCCCCAGGCACAGCAGCCACACGAGCCCGGGCACCACCACCTGCCGCAGCCGCCCCCACGCGCTCCGGGGGCCTTGCTGCAGCTGCCACTCGGCCAGCAACTCCTGTGGACAGCAGGGGTCCCTGTCACCGTCACTGCTCCAGGCTCGCCTCTGGCCCACCTGTTCTGGGCCTGGCAACCAGGCACGGAGGGACCGGCACCCTCCTCTAGCCCCTGACCTCCCCCCACGCGCTCCCCAGCCCCACCTGCCCTGCCTGCTGGGACGGGTGGCCTTTCTCAGCCGTCCTTTCCCTGTCCCGTGGACACGCGGCCTCTAGCGGGCCGGGAGCTGTGGGCACACAGGGCAACAGAGCTCTGAGGGCCGCACGACGGCCACGAGCGGGCCACAGCCCTGACCTTCCACAGCTTGGACCCCAGCGAGGCAGAGCCGCCCCCAGGAGACCCAGCCCTCCTTCCGGCCCATGACCTCGGAGTTGCTGTGCTGGGCCCCTGGGGCCCGGAAATGAGTAGAGGCGGGTGTGAGGCTGGAACCCAAGTGCTGCAGGGCAAGGCAGAAGACCTACCTCCCTCTGCCAGGCCTCACCCCTTCTTTTCCAGCCAGGGCGCACCCACCGCAGCCCTGCAAGCAGAGCTGTCTGGCAGTTGGCTCCAGGGTCTTGGCTGAGCCGTGGGCTAACAGCCCCAGCAGAGGGAAGTCCAGCCCATGGGCCAAGGGCCCGCCCTGTGGACTACAAGTTCCAGCCCTCTGGTCCTAAATGGCCCTGGCAGGGTCTCCAGGGAGGGAGCCGTGGCACAGGCCGGAGGCACTCACCTTCAGCTGGGTGCGGAGGTTGTCCCGCTGCAGGCGGGAGGCCCATTTCTGAGTCACCTTGTAGTCCCAGGAGCAGAAGACGGTGAGGGCGTGGACCCCCGAAGTGCTGCCCACCCGGTAGCTCTCCCCGAAGGAGTGGGACATACTGTGAGAAGCAGCGGGCAGGGCTGAGCAAGGGCCGAGGTGGACAGGACGCTCTGAGGCTGAGCCCACCCCACCCTGCCCACTCAGTGTGGACTGCTGGCCCTCCCTGGACAGCCTACCTCACATGGTGCCCACCCCTCATGACATGGGGTCAGTCCCTCATGACAGACAGAAACCCCCAACCCTGACCTGCCTCCGCCAGGGCGCTACCAAAACTGCAAGTCTCACTCGGGGCCTTTACCGCCTGCCCCAAGGGCCAGATGCCCTGCCTGCTGTCCCCTGCCCACTCTCACTAACTGCCCCCTCAGGACAAGTGCCAGTTCCCCTGGGAAGCCAGCGGACCCCTCCCCCAGCAGCACCTCAGGGCCCCTGCTTCGTCCCAGCCCGTTCACTGGTCTCTTCCCTAGGGACCCTCTCCAGGCCAGCCCTGCTCGATCACCCCGTCCCACGCAGAGCGCAGCACGGCCACTGCCTGGGACGGACGATGGGGAGGCGAGTGCTGGGTAGACGGGTGGGTGGGTGAGGTGTAGGAGGACGGACGTGTGGACAGGTGGCTGAAGGATGGGAGGCGAGTGCTGGCTGGGCGGACAGGTGAGCGGGTGGGTGAGGTGAGAGGTGGGAGGAAGGGTCGACGGACAGATCGAAGGACGGACAGAGGAAGGGGAGGCTCGTGGCTCTCGGGACCAGGTCACTTGCCGGAAAGCCATTACCTGTACACCAGGGCGATGCAGGTGACAAAGAAGGCCATGCCCACAGTGAGCAGGTAGGCCAGGGGCATGTTGTAGGGCAGGCCGCCCGCCCCGGGGGTGCACTGGCCACCCTCTGAGCCGCATGGCGGGTTCAGCGTGCCGTTGTCGTAGTAGCCGTAGTACATGACGGTGTGGGTGAGGCAGCCCTGGGAGGACAGGCCCGGCCAGGTCAGGAGCTGCCCGCACCCTGACCGCCACAGCCTCACCAGGGGAGGGCGCTGCGGGGCAGCGATGGGTCAAGGCCCGTCCTGGGGCTCCCCGGGCACCACAGCGCCCAGGCACACGACGGGCACCAGGGAGCGGCTGAGGCCACCTGGGGCCACAGCATGAGGGGGGCGGGGGGACGCGGGGAGCACAGGGGAGATGGCGCCCACGCGGGGCAGAGGCGGCTCCCTCACCGTGCCCGTGAGGAGCTCCAGCCCGGTGCAGGCGAGGGCCGGGGGTGGCGGGCTGGGCGGGAAGGCGGCCTGCACCGCCACGAGGAAGGCCAGCAGCGGCAGCAGCACGAGCACGTTGAAGGCCAGCAGGGTCTTGAGGAAGAGGAAGTAGGAAAGCACGCTGGAGCCGAACTGGCCGCCGATCCGCTTCAGGGCGTAGCGCCACGGGGTCAGCGCGTGCAGGCCGGAGAGCAGCGCCAGGCCCAGGCTGTGCAAGGCCTGCGGGGAGCCGTGAAGGTCTTGACCACGCCGGGGCCCGGGCGCCTCCCCTCGCTCCGACGCCCTGCTCAGAGCAGCAGGGGAGAGGGCAGCCCCGGCCGGCCCCAGGCCCTGCAGGCCCGGGTGGGCAGCACGTGGGGGGTCCACGCCCTCACCAGGATGCAGGCGTATCTGAGCCGGCTACAGCAGGGCACGCCGCCGGCACCCCGCTGGCCCCTCTGCTTCTCCCGCGGGCTCCGGCTCTTCTCTCTGGGGACAGGGCGGCCATCAGTCCCTCCCTTCTCCGCACCCCCAGCCCAGCCAGGGCCCTGAGTCTCGGCCACGAGGCACACTCACCGCAGGCAGCGTTTCTCAGCCAGGCTCAGGGGCATGCCCCGCAGCACCCGGTCCCGCTGGGCCCCCGGCAGGCCCTGCAGCTCCTTCGCCAGGAGGCTCTGCTTCTCTGCGGAGGGGACCAGGACTGCCCATCCAGCCCCGCATCCCTGCCGCCCGTCTGGCCACCCGCGCTGCAGCTGGCCGCCCAGGAGGCGCTCTGTGGCCGCAGTCGAAGCCTGCTCAGCGCCTGCTCCCTCTGCCACCCACTGTGCTGCCCTCCCACGCAAGCCCACCAGTCTTCCTCCCGCTCGCTTCCCCCACTGCCTCCCCTGCTCCCGGCTCTGCGCGGCCTCACCCCCCACCCACACCCCACCTCTCTGGAGGCCTGACCAGGGCAGAAAGTTCAGAGACCCAGAGGGGTTGTCCCCTTGTCTAACGCGGCACGGACGGACGCACAGACAGGGCCAGCAGGACGGGGCCTCCTCGAACGCACTGTCTCCACGCCGGGCCTTAGTGTGGGCGACACCTGGGCCCAGGGAGGTGCTGCGTTCATCCCAGCTTCACCCTCGGAGGGCCGACAGACGGCCCAGGTCCCGGTCAGTGTGAAAACGGAATGTTGGCCTTGACCCGAGCCCACACCATCCCTCTCTGGTCTGCCACCCACCAGCGGGGGACGTGGGCAAACGAGAACACAGGGCTAGGCCGTGAGAAAGTGGACTGGACAGGAGGGGTGTCTGGGCACCTGCCCATGCGCCTCAGCTGAGAGCGAGACCGCGGGCTAGGACTAGCCAGCCTTCCACCGCAGTAATCCCAGCTCCCCGGCCGCTCCACACTGGACTCCGAGCTGCTCAGACAGGCCCGCTCCACCTCAGGGCCTCTGCAGGAGCCTCCTCTGCCCTAGTGCTGCTTCCTCCAGGAAGCCTCCCTGGACCCCCTAGGCCAGGCTGGTTCCCAGGAGGCCCCCCTCACCTGAGCCTGTCCCTGTCCTCTACCCATTTATCTGGCTCCTGTCTGTTTCCAGGGCAGACGGCTGCCTTGCCAGGCGGGGCAGGCCCGATCGCCACCACCACATCGCGGGAGCTCCACGCCCTCCAAATGCCCCAGGCCCATCTGCGGAGTGTGGCAGCCACACGGCACAGTGCCTTCTGCCCGTACGGTGAGCCCCTGCAGTCTGAAAGAGCCCCACTTCCCTGCCCCTGGGGTCCTTGCAGAGAAGCACCCTGCGAGGAGAGAGGCTTCCTGGCCCTGCAGCACCCCAGCCTCGCCCCCCAGGCTGCCGTTCACCATCCAGGCCCCGGCCGCCTCTCACTCACCCTCATCCTCGCGGGCCACGGGGTCCAGTTCCAGGTCGTACAGGCGGAGGCTAGGCCGGGCCGAGCGCACCCTGCCCCTGAGCAGAGACTGGCCGCTCCGCCGCCGCAGCCGCACCGTGCGGTTGTAGTACTGGGAGATGACAGCGCCCCGGCTACGGCCTGCGGGGACAGCTGGGCTGGGCGAGGCGGGGCGGGCAGGCCTCACCCCCAGAGAAGACAGCTTCCGGTGCCTCCCCACCCCTCGCCCCCTCCCAGGGCCCAAAAAAATCCCATCATTAGAGGCCTCAGCCACCACTGGGTTCTCAAGAGCCTATTTTTACCCCGTGGTGACTCTCGAGTCATTTTTAGAGCATGGCAAGCGGCAGGGGCTATGTCGGGCCCCTGGCAGC
Source organism: Tupaia tana (assembly GCA_026018925.1). NCBI lineage: Eukaryota > Metazoa > Chordata > Mammalia > Scandentia > Tupaiidae > Tupaia > Tupaia tana. The sequence continues at coordinate 67,731,552 of JAKSZU010000011.1, forward strand.
AGGCCAACTGGGGGTGGGTCAGGGGGTGTCCAGGAGCCTCAGAGCCGGGCTCTGAGCGACACGCTGGCCGGCCCAGGGCAGAGGGTCCCACTTACCGATGGTGCGACTGGGCATACTGGCCAAGATGCGAAGCGTGGCCGTGCTGTAGGCAGGGGCGGCCTCGGGCCCCGGGACGGTCAGCAGGCCAGCACCTGTGTGCAAGGAAAACCGTCCAGGTCCTGGAGGTGCCTGAGCCAGCCCCACCCCACCCGGCCTGCAGGCTGCCTGGAGGGGGTGTCACGAGGGGTCAGCAAACACCAAGCCCTGTTCACAGCCCGTGGCACCCGGCCCGGCTTACCTGGTGGCCCCTGAGTCCTGGCAGCTGGCTCCCTGGGCTGCAGCTCCAGCTCCTCCTCGGCCCAGAGGCTCTGCTCCTGGATGAGTTGGCGGAAGGAGTCGTGCACCTCGCTCTCATCGTAGGGGCTGAGCTCCTGGCTGCGGCCATGGGGTGGGGACTCAGGCTCCAGCCCTCTCCCGGCAGCCTGTCCCCATCCATAGGCCAGGGCTCAGATGGCCTCTCCCTGGGGACACGACATCCATTCCACCAGGCCCCATCCCTGGAGCACTTACTCCTGGTCCCCTGGGCTCCCGGGAACATTCAGGACAAACGCCAGGGGCTCCGCCATGCCCACGCCTGGCCCCTAGTCAGCCTGCAGGCCGAGGGCAGCTCAGAGTCCTGACGCCACGTCCAGAGCCTCGCACTGCCCATCTGAGGGGACAGAGAGCGTGGAGCCGACGTCGGCCTTCAATGCTGGCACACACCCAGACTGCCCGCTCCCTTGGGAACCGTGGGTGGTGGCACAGAGCCCAGGCTGCCTGAACACACCCCCCCCCCCCCCCGACCCCGTCCCCACCCACAGCCAAACACGGGTCAGGCGAGTGGTCCGAAGTAAGCCTCTAGCTGAATGGCTGAGCAGGGGGAAGGGAGGAAGGGCGGTGGGGCCTGCAGTTCCCCCATGGGTTCCCCATGTAGCCTGTCCCTAGGAACGGGGAAGGGGTGGGGTGCCTGTGGCCTCCATCCCCACCAGGGTTCTGCCCTGACACTGTCCTCTTGAAGGAAAAGGTCAGGGCTGCCAGGAGACCTTCCGCCGCCCTGTAACCCGCCACACTTCCTCCACAGGAAATCCTGGCAGCCAGCCCTGGCGGCCCCAGCACTGGCCCCCAGCACCGGCCCCAGGGCCTGACACAAAGCAGCAGGCAGGACTGGCTCGCTGCCCCCACCCTGCACCCCGTACTGTCACTGCACCCCACCCTGCTGGCTCCCAGCGGCCTCTCCCACATTCCATCACCCCAGGGCAGCAAGGGGGCGGGGCTGGGCCTTACACAGGCCCTTTGTCAGCTCTCCCCGGGATCGGCACCAGGATCCCGGCAGGGGCACAATGGGCTCCGGAGCAGCACATCTGGGCCCTGGCCTCCTGGTCTGCCCACCCCGAGGGGGCAGGATGACACGCTCCCAGCCCCAGCTGAACTCCTGCAGGACTGAGGCCTAGGCAGGTCCTCCCCACCCTCACCCCCAGGGAGCTGCGACTCAGTTCAAGGGTGCGTCCTGCAGGCGGGGCAGGCTGCCCAGACAGAGCAGGGTCCTCTAGAGCTGCTGGCCTCGGTGCCCAGACAGTGCCCAGCCAGTGCCCTTGGACCCCAGGCTCCACCCAGGCCCAGCCCCTCCCCCACGCTCCTGCAGGAGCAGCGTGGGGACATGGGGCAGAGGTGGGCCCCACACACTCAGCCCTAAAAGAAAAATAGCTGGAGGCGAGGCCGTGGGGACTTCCCGTCCAGTTTCTAGCTGGACAGTCCCCTAAGCTACATCCAGCGGCCTCGGGACACACCCCCTTCCCACCTGGAGGCGGGAGGTGGGAGTGGAGGCGGGAGGTGGGAGTGGAGGCAGGAAGCTGAGGGCATGGGGGCACCCACGGGACCGGGACCAGGACCACGGGAGCTCACCCAGCAAGTGAGGGCATCCACGCCCCAGCAGCAGCCCCTGCGCGGCGTGGGTCCCGCGGAGTTTCCGAGGACACCACTCCTGAGCCCTGAGCCCTGAGCCAGGTGGGGAGGGGCAGGGTGAGGCCGTTTCCAGGAACCCCCACCCCAGGCCCGCAGCAAGCTGCTCCTCAGCAAGAGCCGCAATCCAGCCCCTGCGGGAGCCCCTCGCCCCCGCCCGCCAGCCTCGCACCCTGCCCGCCTCTGGAGGCCAGGGCCACCCGCTACTGCTCCCGGCCTCCGCCCCGTCCAGGCCGCTCCGGAAGCCCCCACTCCCCGCCTCCTCGGCGGGGCGGTTTCCCGAGACTGCAGCCCCACTCCGCTCCCAGCCCTGCTCCAAGCCACAGTGAGCCCCCGGAGAAACCCAGGACAACGGGGACCTCGGCGGAGGAGCGGCCCAGAGGCGGACAGGAATTGGGAGGGCGGAGCTGTAGGGGCAGGGAGGGCCCAGGGACCCGCGCGCTGGGACCCGCAGGGCAGGGCGCCGCCCCGACAGGGCCGCGCGCGGGAGCCTGCACCAGGGTCCAGGGACACTCACCCGGGAGGGGCCTGCGGCCTGCGAGCAGCTCACCTGTCCCCCGCAAGGGCCGCCGGGAACTGCGTCCTGACTCCACCACCTGAGGGCGGGACAACGGGTTGCGACCTGAGCCCACGTGGCAGAGCCTAGGTTGTCACGTGACCCGGGCGCCAGGCACCACTGAGCTCTCCTCGGCCCACCCAGAGGTCTGAGCAGGGTGAGAGCAGCACCCTCTGGATCTATTCCAATCTCTGGCTGAAATGCCCAGGTCCTGCAGGACTTAGTTTCCCCCGTTTCAAAGACCCAGCCACTTTGCAGGGTCAGCTAGGGACGCAGGCGACAAAGGCCCAGGAGGGGAGCTTTTCCGCCCCAGGTTGGGTAACCCCTTCCTCTGGCCAGCCTCCACTCACACCCTGCCCGCCCTGGGTGTGGTCGCTGCTGTATCTGGTGAGAATTGTGCACTTCCTGTGCGCAGGGGGTGGGGGCGCACAGGGACAGGTCAGCCTCGGGACGTTGCGCCTGCAGGCACTGCCGCATTCTCCGGCCACTGCTGCCTTCTCTGTTCTCCCGTCACAAGCCAGGAAGGCCCACCGGGAGCTGGTGCAGGAGCCGGACTTGGTGAAAGCCCCCAGGAGCCCCTTCGGAGGGGCTGGGGGTGCTTCTGGCCGGAAGCCCTGGGGAGGGCAAAGGCAGGCTGGGCAAATGCAAGCACGCCTGACTGCGGGCTGAGAGTGGGACCAAAGAACAGGCCAGCGTGGGGGCCTGTTTGCAGCTGTCAGTGCATAGGTGAGTGGCCTCAGGCTGGTTCTGGGCAGGTGGCACCTTAGCACAGAGGCCCAGCCCTGCCCAGCCTCTGCCTCATCCTATTGCTTTACTGTCCCTGCACACCCATGCTGAACATACATGACACCAAGCCAACGTGAAGGCCACCTCCTCTGGGGTGCCCTCTCAGATTCAACCCAGTTGGAGCACTTACCGCTTCCTATTGATATGTGCGTTTGGGCACTGCCCCAGCCTGTGGGCTGACACAGGAGGGGCTCTGGACACAAGAAAGGAGGCAGAAAAGCCAGCGGGCAGATTGAGATGGCCTGCAGCTAAGGATTGGGGGGGGTGCAGGGGCAGGACAGAGATTCCTCCAATGACTGAGGGCATGATGCAGTGCCTGGGTAGCCCCCCCCCCCCTTGGTGAGAGCGGCAATGGTGACAGAAATAACCCAACGCCTGTTGACTGTCGCAGCAGCCCAGCAGCGGGGGAGGGGGAGGCCGGGTGTCTAGTATGTCCTGCAGCAGGCAGATAAGGGGCTTGGCCCTGCACCCCGCCTGCAGCCCCTCCCAGCTCTGTCTCCCAGATCAGGCCTGGGCCTCCGGGCTCCCAGAGGGAAGGGGCTGGCCAAGGGCCCCAAACCAGGCAACCCGGGGAGTGTCCAGGCAGGAGGAGCCAGGGGCCTGTGGGTCAGAACTATCACGCAGCCCCAAGCGTAGCCAGGCAGCAGCCCTGGTGGGCAGTGGGGGCCCAGCCCAGCCGCGCTCCCAGGAGAGTAAGGAGCGTCTTGGCCCCTCACCTGGGCCTGTGCCACCCGGGCAGGAAGTGTGGGCTGAGCCTCCGTTTAGAGCAGAGGAAACTGGGGGGAGGGGGTAGTAAGGGAAGTGAGGAGGGAGGACGAGGGGAGGAGAGGTTTGGGGAGCTGGGGTTCCTGTCATGTGACCCCCCCCTCCTGGCAGCCTCAGGGGGGACTCATAGAGGCAGAGGCCAGGTGAGGGGGTAAGGAGGACTGAGGGCTGGGCGGGCCATCTCCCCAGGGCTGGGCGGCAGCCACGCCCCCTCGCCGGCTGCACCTCGGGAAGGGTGACGGCCTCGGCCTGCAGAGCCCACCCTAGGAGCTGTAGAGGTCTGGAAGGGACGCGGGGAGCAGAGCCGCCTGGGCTCGGCCTGAGTCGGTCCCCACTCGGCCCGTTTCACAGGTGGGGAAGCTGAGTCCCTGGCCATGGTCGCTCTGAGAGCCGGCGCCGGCCTGGGCGCGGACCCCGGCCCCAGCAGGGTCCTCTCGCACTGCTGAGCTCGCCAGGGCCGCCCGTGAGCCCAAGGCCGCCATGCGCCGGCGGTGGTCGGCGGGGTCGGGCCAGGCCCCCGCGGAGCCGCTGTGGGAGCAGGAGCTGGAGCGGCTGTGCTCCTCGCGGGCGCCGGTGCGCGCGCTGCCCTACGCCATGGAGGACAAGCGCTTCATCCGGTGGGTGCGAGGCCGGGCCTGGGTGCAGCGCGGGGGCGCGCCCGTGGGGAGGGGTGGAGCCCACCGGGGGCGCAGGCGGGAGGCTCAGGGTGCCCCGTCGTCACGCCCATTCCAGGCAGCTGCGGGAGCCCGAGGGGGTGAAGACCTCGTGCGGGCAGCGGTGGCAGCGCAGGCGGCAGGTGGCGGGACGGCGCCTTGAGGACACGGCGCGGCGGCTGGCCCGCGGCTTCGGGCTCTGGGAAGGCGCGCTCTACGAGATCGGGGGTAGGACCCGCACGCCGTCCCCTCCGGAGTCCTAATGTCCGACGTGTAGAAGGGCGAAGGGCGTCATCCCGCCTGCCATTGCCCGGTGGCCCCCGCGGGTCAGCCCCTCCATCCTCACACCCCCCGCGCCGGCACAGCCAGGTGCGAGCCCCCGCGGGCGACAGCGCCCCCTGGTGGCTGGCCGAGGAACTGCTAGGGAGGCCTCTGGACGCTGCCACTGAAGCGACTCCTGCGGTTGGCGCCGGCCCGGCACCTCCACGCCGCCGGCTGGCCGGCCCTCGGAGGCTCAGCCGGGCCCTGCTCTGCCCCCTGACGCACTGTGCTGCCCTCACAGGCCTCTTTGGCACGGGAATCCAGTCCTACTTCACCTTCCTGCGCTTCCTGCTGCTGCTCAACCTGCTCACCCTGCTGCTGACCACCGGCTTCGTGCTGCTGCCCCTGGCCTGGCTCCGCCCCCCTGCGCCAGGCCCCGCCCTCAACCTGAGTGAGTGCGCCGCCCAGGAAGGAGACCCCCAGAGCCCCCCGCGCCAGAGTCCGGGCGGGCCAGAGCCCGGGGGCAGCTTCCTGTCTGCGCCCACCCCCGGGGCTTCCCTGACCCGCCTTCGCAGTGGCGCGGCGCCTCAGTGCCCTGCGCAGACCTCCCCAGGGTGGGGCTAAGGGTGCTAGGGGCAGCCTCCCCTCTGCCTTGAGGACCCTCCTATTTGTCCCCTCCCTCCTCCACAGCCCTGCATTGCCCCCGCAGCCACCGACCGCAGACTGGAGCACCGAAGTTCCACAATCAACTTTGGAATGTTTTAACTGGCAGGGTGAGGGGGTCTATCCTAGCCGTGGTCCAGGGGCCTGGGAGCTCCAGGGAACCGGCTTTAGGGGACCCAGTCTAAAAGGACCTCCAAGGGCATTTGGCTTCTGGGGGACAGTTTGGGGAGTTGTTTTACTTTTGCTATAGGATGTCACTCACCAGAGAGAGAGAGGGAGGGAGAGAGGGAAAGTGAGAAATCACCAGGGTAGCCGGCCACGCCACAATCCCTTCTCCATCTCTCCTCCTTTTAGGATTTCGGGCACCCGTGCACACACACCCAGTGTGTTTTTCAAGCTGCCAGGTCCAGGACTTGAGCTGCACATTGGCCATGTGGAATCCAACCACCTTAATCTTCACGCCACCTGCTGGCCCCTGAGGGACAGTTTCACATGGATAGGCTGGTGGGGCCAATGAAATGGTCAGAGAGAGGCTGAGGCCCCATGTCCCCCAGCTCATGGTCACAGGTCAGGGTCCCTCCGAGCCCAGCTAGGCTGGGGTGAAAGGAACCAGAGGGGGAAGCGTCCAGACCTCTGGGATAGCACCCCTCTCTGAACCCTCACTCTGGAAGTCCCCGAATAGTTCTTGGTCTGACCCCTTAGGTTCAAGTCCTGGCTCTATCCCTGATACTGTGTTACCTTGAGCAAGTACCCCAACCTCTCTGAGCCTCTGTAAAATAGGATTCTTTTTTTTTTTTTTTCATTTTTTTAAGAAAGGTTTTTGCTATAGGGCGCGTACTCTCTCTGGAAAGACAGAGACAGAGAGACAGAAAGCAAGAAATCATCCCCCAGGGGGTATGGCCATGCTGCAATCTCTTCTCCTCCATTCTCTGGGGATCTTGAGTACACACACATACGTGCCCAGTGTGAATTTAAGCCGCCAAGTCTGGGACTCAAACCGTGGTGGAGTACGTGGGAGTCCAGTGCCGTAACCGTTCGCCATCTGCTGGTCCCTAAAATGGGGTTGCCAAGGGGTTGTTGAGTTAAGGCATGGATCTCAGAGCAGCGCGCAGCACCGAGCCCTGCTCAGCTGTCTTCATCCGTGTCCCCAGGCCTTCAACGACACCTATCTGTTCTACGGTGGGTACCGGGCAGGGCCCGAGAGGAGCTCCGCATACAGCATCCGCCTGGCCTACCTCCTCAGCCCGCTGGCCTGCCTGCTCCTCTGCTTCTGCGGGACTCTGCAGCGGTGAGCGCACAGCCCAGCCCCTCCAGGTGGTCTTCCCTGATCGTCCCTCCCTTGGCAGGGCACCCCCGAGTTGGCAGGAAGGCCCAGCCCCTGTCAGCAAGGCTCCCAGTCGTTTCTCAGTTCAAACACGTCCCATCTGCAGAGTGGGGGCTCCTGCCTCTATCTCCCCACCTGGGACTGCCAGGCCTTTCATACCCCAGACCCAGAGCCGAGCCACGACTGAGGCTGGTGGGTGGAGGTGCCCCTCCTGCAGCAGCCCTGGCCTCCTTCCCCACCCCTCCAGGATGGTGAAGGGGCTGCCTCAGAAGCCGCTCCTGGGTCCGGGCTACAGGGCGTCTCTCAGTGCCAAGGTCTTCTCCTCCTGGGACTTCTGCATCCGGGTACAGGAAGCGGCCACCATCAAGAAGCATGAGATCAGCAACGAGTTCAAGGTGTGTGCAAGAGCGAGTGTGCGTGAAAGGGTGTGTGTGCGCGCGCCCATGTATGTGACAGTGGGTGAGTATGAGCGCGGTTCGGGCGCCCTGCCCCGCCCCCGCCGTGCCACCCTGCCCTCACCTGGCCTCTGCCCACCTGGCAGGTGGAGCTGGAGGAGGCCCGGCGCTTCCTGCAGAAGCAGCAGCAGTCCCGCTCCCAGAGGGTCTGCCACCTGGTCACCTACCTGCGGGTCAATGTCCTCATGGGGCTCCTGGTGGCTGGAGCCATCAGCGCCATCTCCTGGGCCACCAAGTACTCGCAGGACAATAAGGAGGTACCAGCCAGAACTGTGGATGGGGACAGAATGGTCCCACTTGGCAGCTGAGGACACTGAGGCCCAGGGAGGCTAAAGCGGCCTTGGCTCCAAGGTCACGGCCGGCCGGACTGGCCCTGGCCGGCATTCCCACTGACTGCCACGCTTCCACTGGCAGCGGGCCTACACTTGAGGGGCATCGGGGTGAGGGCGCGACGGGCTCTCCGCCCGTGGTCCCACCGTGTTCTCTCCACAGGAGCCCCTGTTTGTGCTGCTCCAGTACCTGCCCCCAGGTGTCATCGCCCTGGTCAACTTCCTGGGCCCCCTGCTGTTCGTATTCCTGGTCCAGCAAGAGAACTACCCCCCCAGCACCGAGGTCAACCTCACCCTCGTCTGGTGAGCACCACCTTAGTGGGCCGAGGTGGGGACAGGCGCAGGCGGGCCCGAGTTCTGCTGCTCTGTCTTGGCGGGCACCTGGCACCAGGGTCCCAAGCTGGGAGACTCCGTCATGCCCTCTGCATGTGGGCCCTTCAGAACACATGGCCTCAGGGGCCCAGGTCTACGCTTTTCCAGGCCCCCAGCCTCAGGGGAAGCCAGCAGTCCGGCCAAGCACCAGCCATTCCGAGGGGCGAGTGGCTGTTAGCCAGGGCACCTTGGGAGCCAGCTTTACACTGGACACACAGCTCCACGTGCCCTCTCGCCACCCATGCCCACTGCACAGATGAACTGGCCTTCACTCCAGTCACGTCAAGCCCGCAGTGCCTGCTGGGTGCAGACTCACACGCAAGCCCCCCAACCCCAGGCTCTGCCATTGCCTGTCTCAGCTCTCAGGCCCCTCCCCGACCCTAGTCCCTCTCTGATCCCGCCTCCTTGGAATCTTCATGTGCAGCGCGTGGGCTCCAGCCGGCTTCGGTCCCGTCCTGCCCCTTGTCCCTCTCAGCCCTGCCTGCTTCTGTCTGCTTCCTCAAACGGCAGCTGGGTCTGGTTTGCACTGAACCTTATTGTCAATAGGTTATAACATGATAAAAATCGAAATGCTCGTTACTAAAAAAGCCCCACCCACCCAGTCTCTCAGCCTCTCTCAGTAGGAAAGCCACTGTCCCCAGCCACACGCCAGCACCAAGCTGCCCACCCTCCCAGAGAACCTGCCTGCCATGTTCTCGGTGTGGGCCACCACCTTACGTGCACTGGGCACCGTCCAGCAAGCAGGGGTGGCATGTGGTTCTGACTGTGACCGTGTGCACGGGCCAGGATGTGAACGGGCTGAGAGAAGTGGATCCTGGCAGGTCACAGGTCTCCTGCAGGGCTGTCCTGATCCCATGCAGGTGGGGCAGGGTGGCTGGACTGTGCAGTGCTTACCGTTTCCCAAGTCGGTTCTCCCACAAGACATGCGGAGACCGGTTCTGGGAACGTAGCCGCACACTGAGCAGTGTGGAAGGACGGGGCCCAGGACAAGACGGGACCGTGCACTGGGCCCTCCCTGACCGGCCCGTCCCCAGGTGCGTGGTGCTGAAGCTGGCCAGCCTGGCCATGTTCTCCTTCTCGCTGGGGCAGACCATGCTGTGTGTGGGCGCCAACAAGACCAACTGCGAGCCCTACGGCTACGACGCCTGCGACTACCAGGTCTCCCTCCACAGAGCCCTGGCATGGCCCTTTGGTGTCCCTGTCCCCCTCTGGGTCTCACCTCCGGGAGAAGCTGCAGGGGCGTCAGGGAGGGTTGTAGCCACATTATGGGTTCCCTGATCTGGCCCTATTTTCAAAGCGGGTTCCAGCTCTCAGGTCGGACTCCAGGCCCAGCTCCGATACCAGCAGGTGGGGGGTCGGGGGGCCGAGGGTGCAGCCATGATGGGGCCCCTCTCTGCACCCAGTGCTGGGAGAACGCCGTGGGAGAGGAGATGTACAAGCTGAGCATCTTCAACTTCCTCCTCACCGTGGCCTTCACCTTCCTCGTCAGCCTACCTCGGAGGTGAGCCCAGGGCATGTGCAGGGGGTGTCTGGGCACAACAGCGACCAGCACGGACCAAACGGGCAAGTGACGGCCCACAGCCATGACCGCGGGGCTCGCACAGGCCTCTTGCATGGCGGGCACCTGGGCCTTTCCGTCCCCCTAGGCTGCTGGTGGATCGGTTCTCAGGCCGCTTCTGGGCCTGGCTGGACCGGGAGGAGTTCCTGGTTCCCAAGAACGTGCTGGACCTTGTGACAGGGCAGACGGTCACCTGGATGGGCCTCTTCTACTGCCCCCTGCTGCCCCTCCTCAACGGCATCTTTATCTTCCTCACCTTCTACATCAAGAGGGTGAGGTCTCCGGCTGGGAGGGAGCCGGGCCAGGGAGAGCTGGGCTCGAGGCCCGTGGGCCCTGCCCGGTGCTGCCCGCCGCGACTGCGGGTCTGCGGACTGCGCTGATGTCCGCACCCCTGTGCTCGCTCCCCAGTACACCCTCCTGAGGAACTCCAGGGCGTCCCCGCGGCTCTTCCGCGCCTCCAGCTCCACCTTCTTCTTCCAGCTGGTGCTCCTGCTGGGCCTGCTCCTGGCTGCGGGGCCTCTGGGCTATGTGGTCAGCAGGTGTGGACAGGTGGGGGCCGGGAGCGGGAGGGCAGCTGCCACGGGCCGACTCCAGCCCCTGCCGCCTTCTCTCTCCAGTGTCCACTCCTCCTGGGACTGCGGCCTCTTCACCAACTACTCGGCCCCCTGGCAGGTGGTCCCGGAGCTGGTGGCCCTCCGGCTCCCGCCCACGGGCCAACGTATCCTCCAGTACCTGGGCTCCCACGCCTTCAGCTTCCCCCTCCTCGTCCTGCTCAGGTGCTTCTTAGGACAGCAGGCGCCAACGGAGGGAGGCCCGTGGGGTGGTCTAGGCCTCAGCACCCCAGCCAGTCTCATGGGACCCAGGAGTAGTCAGGAAGCCAAGGGAAGCAGAGGCCCCGGATGGAGCACAGGCCCCACAGGCAGGTGGCAGGCCTTAGGCACCTGGGACCCACCTGGAGGGACTGCACATCCCAGAGCCTGGTGCAGAGGCCTCTAAGCCAAAGCTGCTGAGGCACTTGTACCCTCATGCTAGAGGAGAGGGGGTGAAGGCTTGTGAGGGAGAGGGTCTTCAGATAAAGTGATGTGCAGAGACAAGACCCCAGGAGAATAAGAAACAAAACAAACGAAAAAAGAAAGAAAGAAAGCCCCAGGGGCCAGCCCCACCTCTGTGATGAAGGCTGCGCATTGGGAACTGGGAACCACATGGCATATGCAGGGCCATAAGCGGCCCTGGCAGCTTGGAAAGCACAGGGGTGCCTCTGCCTAATGCCCCAAATAGTGACAGGTTGGAGGAAAAAGTATCGCCCCGTGACCATGCCCTGCATGCCCCATTGGGGAGTGTGCGTGCATGCGTGCGTGCGTGCACACGCTCACCTTTGCCTCTGGCGAGTGCGCATGCCCCTGGCAGTCAGAGAGCAAGCCAGGACCCCAGGACAGCAGTTCAAGAGGCTGGGGTGGGGAGGGAGGAAATCAAGGAGGTGGAGTGGCTGCCGGAGGGTTGACTGACCTTGAACCCCGCCTGCCCCCAGCCTAGTCCTGACCGTGTGCATCTCCCAGTCCCAGGCCAATGCGAGGGCCATTCAAGGGCTGAGGAAGCAGCTGGTGTGGGTGAGTGTCCATAGGGGCCTGAAGGGACAGGGACGGAGTGCTGAGCCTGCCGGTGCAGAGCTCTCGGCCTCTGAGCTGGGGCCGGACGGTATAGGGGCGTGGCCTCGGCGTGGGGGCGGGACCATGGGGGCGCGGCCTCGGCTGGGGCGGCTGGTGGGGGCGGGACCTGACGGGGCGTGGCGTCCGGTTGCGTTAGGGGTGGGCCCCGGGCTGGGGCGGGGTCTGTTGGGCGGGGCACCAGGTCGCGTTGGGGGTAGGCCTTGAGCCGGGACACCGCCGCGTTCCGCGAAGCCGCCTGGGCTGCTGTCCGCAAGCGGTTCAGGGCAAGGAGACGCTGGTCTCAGCCCGCCGTTTGCTCCCCTCGCAGCAGGTCCAGGAAAAGTGGCACCTGGTGGAGGACCTGTCGCGGCTGCTGCCGGAGCCGAGCCCGAACGACTCTCTGGGCCCAGAGGCCCCTCACTGCCGAGCTTCGCGCCCGCAGTCCTTTTGCCCGGGATTCCCGTGCCCAGGCTCCCCGGGCCCCAGGCTGGGGCCCTCCCTCAGGCATCCTGGCGGGCTGCGTTCCCCGGGCCCGGGCTGCAGATTCCGCTTTTCCACCGAGCAGTAGCTCCGAGCCCTGGCTCCGCCTGTAGCTTTCCCAGGGCCCAGCCTACACCCTCCTCCCCGCGACTCTCTTACTCCACGCAACTGGCCCCTGGGGTCCCCTGTTTCAGTGGGGCCCCGGAAGAGGGCCACGAGCCCAGGGGCAGCGGGAACAGCACCCGGCAATTTCTTTTCATTTCTTTGCTAGAGGACACGCAGGCTAACAGAGGAGAGGGAGAGGAAAAAAGCACCCTGAATTCTGTCTACTCCATCTCCCCCTTTCAGGATTTTGAACACACATGCACACAGGTGTGTTTCCCCAATCGGCAGGTCTGGGCCATGGAGCTGGCCCAAACACGTGGCAATTTCTATCATATATTTTACATACATACACACACACACACACATATATATATATATATATTTATATGTTGATGTTTTTGCCATAGGGTGCCTATGCTTACCAGAGAGAGACAGAGAGAGGGAAAAGTGAGAAATCACCGCTGTGGGGGTGGTCATGCTGCAATCCCTTCTCCTCCATTCTCAGGATTTTGGGCACAGGTGCACAGACACCCGTGTGAGTTTAATACCACAGGGTCCAGGATTTGAACTGTGATTGACCATGTGGGAATCCAGAGCCTTACCCACGGTACCACCTGCTGAAATCTTTTGTTTTTATCTTACCCGGTATTTCTATTTTGGTTGGATATAATGTGCTTAATACCTCACATACAGTTTATAAATAGGCCTGCTTTGGGGTGTGGGAAATCGCTTACTGATGGAGCACTGTCTTCCAGTTCCGAGACCTCTCGCTCTGAGAGAAGAGCTGGCCACCTCCTGCACCCCACACAGCCTCCCGCTGTTACACTTGCATGTCTGAGACAGCGGAGGCCCACAAAAGGTAGGGACTGAGGAAGGATTTGCACCAAGGCACTCGGGCTCCAGGGCCACAAAGCACTGTTGGGGCTTACAGGATATCTTGGCCCAACCACAGAGGGTATACTGAAGTCCACGAAGGTGCCAGGTGCAGGCGTGTCAGGAAAGCGAACGGAGCCCGTGGCCACGCCTCCTGCAGACCCCCTGCGCCGCTCCCCCACTCCGGTCAGCCCTGAGATCTTTGGGGCGAAGGTGCCTCCCAGGTGTATACAGGCCTGCATTGTGAGAGACTCAGTGTGGCTGCTGGAGGTGACTGCACCAAGGCAGGGCTGGGACATGGGATTCCTGAGCCTGTTCAAGGCCCCTCTGCAGGCCTACCGTCCTCCCCACGCTGCAGCGCCGCTCCCGGCTATCAGTGCAGAAGCTTGAGTAGCTGTCAGGAGCCGGCCCTTCCAGAGACTCCGATTCCCACGTGACCCGTCTGGGTGCAGCCAGCAGCCAAGGCATTGGGACTTTTACAGCTCCCAGGTGATACCCAGATGGCTGGATTCAGCGTGGTCAGGAGGGAAGGCAGAGAAATCCCAGGACAGGCTTGAAAACCTCTAGTTCCACCAGGGGACTGCAGCATGGCTATCCCTCCTGGGGGGGTGCTTTCTTGCTTTCTGTCTCTGTCTCTGGTGAGCACTCGCACCCGATAGCAAAAACTGAAATAATAATACAGACTAAGTACTGCTGAATGCACGGTCCTCTTCTGGAGTTGCTGGTGGGGATACAAGGGAAACAGCTGTCTGCTTGGTCCGGGGGAGGGTGACAAGACTGGCCCAGGTGAAAGTGACATATACATTCATTAGCATCTGAGGGCCAGAGCATGGTCCTTAGGCCACCAGTATCGACCTTCCCGCGGAGCAGGTTAGAAGTGCAGAAGGAACCAGCAGACGGTGTAATGGTTACGTTGCTGGACTCCCACGTGGTCTGCTGTGGTTTGAGTTCCAGACCCTGTGGCTTCGAACTCACACTGGGCACATGTATGTGTGTGCCCAAAATCCCGAGAGGAGACTGGAGGAGAAGGGATTGTGGTATGGCCACAATCCTGGGAAAGAGGGTGATTTCTTGCTTTCTGTCTCTCTGGAGACCATATGCACCCTATAGCAAAAACCTCTCTCCAAAATAAAAAAAATAAAGATATGCCAAGAGATAGAGGCCAGCAGGTGGCATAGTGGTTAAAGACTCTGAACTTCCGTGTAGCCGACCACAATGCAAGTCCCAGACCTGGTGGCTTGCTTTCTCACTTTCCCTCTCTCTTTCTCTGGTCAAACTGGAAAATAATAATAATAATAAATAAAGTTAAATAAAATAAAATAAATTAAATTAAATAATTCTTTTAAAAAAATTTTAAGAAGAAGTACAAAGGGAGAACAGGCACCCTGCAAGGCTGGCCCACATGGGAAGGTCCGAGGCTTGCAGGTGCCCATGCTCGGGGCTGACCCACTGGGTACTGCATCTCTCTCTCTCTCACTAAATAAACGTGGGACCAGCAAGTGGCGTGGTAGTTCAGGCACTGGACTCCCACATGGCCAACTGCAGTTCAAGTCTCAGACCTGGTGGCTTAAAACATGCTGGGCACGCGTGCCTCTGTGCCCAAAATCCCAGGAGGAGAATGGAGAAGGATTGCAGTGTGGCCATCCCTCCTGGGGAGGGATGACTTATCACTTTCCCTCTCACTGTCTCTGGTGGGTGAACACACATGCCCTATGGAGAAAAAAGAAAATAAATAAATTTAAGGGGAAAAAAAATAGAGTGAAATTCAAATTCTCAGGCCCCACCCTGAACTCCTGGAACAAAAAATGTAAGGGTGGGGCCCAGCAATCATGTTCTGGTTTTTAAAGAACTGTTTATTTAATTTTATTTACTCTTATTTTTTAATTGTCTTTTTTTTTTTTTTTTTTTGGAGAGGTTTTTTTTTTCGCTATAGGGCGCGTGCGCTTGCCAGACAGACAGAGAGAGACATAGAGACAGAAAGCGAGAAATCACCCCCCAGGGGGGATGGTCACGCCGCAATCCCTTCTCCTCCATTCTCCTCTTGGGATCCTGGGCACGCACGCACACACGCCCGGCGTGAGTTGTAAGCCACCGGGTCCGAGACTCGAACCGCGGTCAACTACGTGGGAGTCCAGCGACATAGCCATTACGCTAACTGCTGGTTCCCTTAATTGTCTTTTTTAAAAAAAGAATTATTTTATTTAACTTTATTTATTTACTTATTTTAATTTGACTAGAAAGAGACAGAGCAAACAAGCTAGAGAGAGAGAAAGTGAGAAAGCAAGCTGCCAGGTCCAGGACTTGAACTGCGGTCAGCCATGTGGGAGTTCAGTGCCCTTAACCATCATGCCGCCTGCCAGTCCCTGTGATTATTTTTTAATTTGCTATTGGGCATGTCCATTCACGAGAGAGAGGCCAGATCTGGGACTTGAACTGCAGTTGGGCATGTGAGGGTCCAGTGCCCCAACCACCATGCCACTTCTGGTCCCTTGTTTGGGTTTTTTAGGTTTTTGCCGTAGAGCGTGTGCACTCGCTGGAGAGAGACAGAGAGGGAAAGTCCCACCGCAGTCTCTTCTCCGTTCTCCTCTGGGGTTCTGGGCACACATCACACGCACCTGTGTGATTCTCGAGCTGCCCGAGTCCAGTCTGAGGTTGAATCTGGGAGCTGGGTGCAGCCCAGCAGGTGGCCAGCTGTGAGCCTGTGGGACAGGCAGAGGCCTCTGTCCCCACAGCTCCCCTGGTAGGGCTCCCGCCTGCGGCTCTCCCAGCTGCTGTGCGAGGACTCCGTGGTGATATGGGGTCCACCCGGATAATCCGGAATAATGTCCCCATCTCGAGGTCAGCAGTGAGCAGCCTGAATTCCCCCTTTCCACAGAACGGTGGCAGGGTCCAGGGCTTAGATGTGGGCATCTGCCTCCCGGGGAGCCCAGGTCCCCTAGGGCAACTGTGGGAGCCCCGTTTAAGGCCCGCCATGGCTCCCAGGCCCAGGCTCCTTCACTCCTCTGGAGGGCGTGGGGAAGGTTTGCCTGTGGGGCTCTCGGGGCCCTGGGTGCTGAGGCCCTGGGTGCTGTGGCCTCCAGTTATCTCCTTGTCGCAGGAACCCACCCAGGAACGTCCCAGGGGCCCAGGGTGGAGGTGGCCCACACCTACGGTGCTCTCAGGAGCCTGAGCAGAGGCCCCCACACCCAGAGGCATGCGGTCCCTTCGGCTGCTCTGCTTGGTCGTGCTGGGTGAGCCCGCTGGTTCAGCGTGGGAGGGGGGTGCTGCGTGGGCCTCGAGGCAAGCTCAGGGCACGAGGTGCCGGGCAGCACAGGAGAGGGGGCACCTGAAGGCATGAGCCCCTCTGGGCAGAGAGGGGTTAGGCTCAGGCCAGCCCCGCAGTGCATGTGTGGTCACACGCTCCAGGTCCGCTCTTCACTCATCTGCAAATGGGAACCCCTCTCCTCCCCCTGGCCTCAGACGAGGCTCCGTGGGCTGTGGGGCTCCCCTCAGCCTGGCTCTCTGCCGACCCCTGACCCCTCGCCTTTCTTACAGCCACAAACAGCTTCTCTGCTGAGCCGGAGGCAGGTGAGTAGCCCACGCCCTGGAGGGGAAGTGCCGGCTGGAGACCTCGAGTCAGAGCCGGAGCAGGCTGCTGAGGAGAGTCCGCCCGTGCTGGGCACAGGGCCCTGAGGGAATGGCGAGGAGTCTGAGCAGACCAGTGTGGGACCTCGGGCTCGGGGCAGGGCGAGGGCTGAGCTTTGGCGTTGGGGGAGGGGATGCCTCAGGGGTGTCCCATTCCTGGAGTAGATGCCCCTCCAGGAACCCCAGAGCTCTGGCAGTGGGTGTGATGCCAGAGAGGGCTGGGAGATTGGGGCCCCTCAGCCAGGAGGAGGCAGAGAGGATAGGGGAGTTGAGGCTGCCCCTCCCGAGGCACTCAGCATATGGGAGCTGCCTCACCGTAGGGTGCTAGGGAAGGTGGGGTGCAGGCCCAGACTGTGCCCTCGTCTCTGCCCGCCCCACACCCCTCCCTGCCCTGCACTCCCCACAACCCCATCTCTGGCCCTGGGCCTGGAGGTGAAAGTGGTCTGTCACCTCCCATCTAGTCCTGCCAATCCCTCCCCCCCCCAGGTCCCAGGGGCACCCCCTGTGCTTTCTCTAAGGGTGGTGCCAGGTCACATGATGCAGGTCTGGCTTGAATGCGGCCCAAGCTGAACTATCATTTCCTCATTCACTTTAAAGACAAATATCTCGTTGGTGTGGCTCTAAAAACAGCAGGCGGCAGGGGAAGTGCCCAGGCCGGGCTGGCCGCCCCCTCTGTGTCACCTGACATCTGCTTAGTGCCCTGGCTGGGCTCCTGAGAGACTGACTGTGAGCCATTCACTCATTCACTCAGGGAGCCCGGAGCTAAGGGGAGCCTGCTAGGACGTGGCGAGTGACAGGAACAAAGCCCTCCCGTCTTATGCCCAGGAGGGTCTGGGGCACAGATGTTAGGAGGATGAACACGGGGCTAGCAGGTCGCGTGGCGTTTAAGGCAGCTGGCTGTGCAGTTCAAGTCCCACACCCAGCGGCACGAAAAACACCCCGGGTGCGTGTGCATGGTGCCCAAAATCCCAAGAGGAGGATGGAGGAGAAGGGACTGCAGTGTGTCCCCGGGGGTAACTTCCCCCTTCCCTCTCTCTGTGTCTCCTGGCGAGCTCAGGTACCCTATTTCAAATTGAGGAAGAGGGAAGTGAGCGCCTCTGCAGCGGCCCCCTGCACAGGCGCTGTGCTGTCCCTGTCAGCAAACTCATGCAAATCAGCGTCTATTCACGACCAGGGAAACGGGAGAAAGGGGGCAGGTTTTCTTTCCATTTTTACAAATCAAGATCGCTTCCTTTCATGAAGGGAGCAAAAAAAGAAAAGCGGCCTCACAGTCAGCCCTGACACGGGGCGCCTGTGGCCCCAGGACTGTCTTGGGACCTGGGCCTCACAGGCAATGTTGGGACACTCTCCATAGGTGTCTCCAAAGGGGTGCTCCAGAAAGTGCCTGACTCTGGCTGTCAATATGGCTTGAAAGTCAAAGATTTTACATTAAAAAAAATTTTTTTGAATGGGCCAGTGGCGGTGTGCCAGTGAAGGCAGCTGGATCTCACATGGCCAGCTGCATAGTTCAAGTCCTGGGCCCGGTGGCTTAAGAAACGTGCCAGGTGTGTGTGTGAGTGCCAAAGTCCTGAGAGGAGGGCGAGACGGGGAGAAGGGATTGCAGTGTGACTGTATGCCCTGGGAGGTTCTTGTTCATCTCTTCTCTGTCCTTGGTGAGTGCACATGCCCTCTGGCAAAAAAAAAAATACACCTCTCAAAAAATTGGAGGCAGTCTTGAAGTTCTGAAAGAGACGCAGATGAGAACACGCCTGTGGGCACCTGTGTGGTCCGAGCCTGGCCGCTGCTCAGCGTGGGGGCCGGAGTGCTCACCTCTACACCATTTCCTTTTAGGTCTGGGCAACGCTACTTTTTTTTTTTAAAGATTTATTTAATTTTTATTTATTCATTCATTTATTTTTAATTTGACCAGAGAGAGGCACAGAGAGAGAGGGTGAGAAAGCAAGCCACCAGGCCCAGGACTCGACCCATGGTCAGCCATGTGGGAGTGCCCAGCTCCTTAACCACCACGCCACCTGCTGGTCCCCTGGGCAACTCTCTGTGGGGGGATGCCTGTGCATTCTAAGATGTTAAGTGATTGGGGCCAGCAGATGGTGAAATGGCTATGTCGCGGGACTCCCACATAGTCAACTGCAGCTTGAATCCTGGACACGGCGGCTTAAAACTTTCGCTCATTCTTCTTCCGGGCTGACCACCGTTCTTCCATATGGATCGGCCTCACTCCGTGCCTTTCGTCTGTGGACAGCCGCGGGGGCTGCCCCACCTTTTCTGCTGCAAACATGAGTGCGTGTGTACTCATTAGGACCCTTGTTCAATGCTTTTTTTTTCTTTGAAGAGGTTTTTGCTACAGGGCGTGTGCGCTCGCCAAAGAAACAGAGACAGAGAGACAGAAAGCGAGAAATCACCCCCCAGGGGGAATGGCCATGCCACAATCCCTTCTCCTCCATTCTCTGCTCAGGATCTTGGACACACACGCACAGGCGCCCAGCGTGAGTTTAAGCCACCAGGTCTGGGACTCGAACCGCAGTCAACCACAGGGGAGGCCAGTGATGCAGCCATTATGCTATCTGCCGGTTCCTTTTTCAGTTCTTTTGAGATCTGTCTAGAAGAGAAATTTCTGGGTCAGATAGTAATTCTTTATTTACATTTAAAAAAAATTATTTTAACTTTATTTACTCATTGATTTATTTTAATTCAACCAGAGAGAGAGAGAGAGAGAGAAAGTGAGAAAGCAAGCTACCAGGTCCAGGACTCAAACTGTGGTCAGTCATGTGGGAGTGTCCAGTGCCTTAATCACCTCACCACCTGGTAATTATTTAAATTTTTTGAGGAAAAAAACTGGAACAAATGTTTTCTTTTTGCTATAGGGTGTGTGTCCTTGCCAGAGAGAGAGAGAGAGAGAAAGAGAAAGTGAAAGCACCCTCCAGGGGGATGGCCACACGACAATGCTTCTCCTTCATTCTCCTCTCAGGATTTTGGGCATGCACGCACACACATTTGGCATGTCCTCTAAGCCTTCAGGTCTGGGACTCGAACCTGGCAGTCAGCCATGTGAGATCCAGCTGCCTTAACCTCCATGCCACCAGCTCAAGACAAATGCTTTCTTTTTTAAAATTTTACGTATTTATTTATTTTAGTTTGACCAGAGAGGGACAGAGCAAGAGAGAGAGAAAGTGAGAAAGCAAGCTGCCAGGTCTGGGACTGGAACTGTGATCTGCCAGGTAGAAGTCCAGTGCCCTTAACCACCACACCACCTGCCTGCCCCAGATGTTTTCTTAAGGTGTGGACCAATGTTGGCTTCCTTCTTTCCTCTTGAACCAGTTCAACTCCCAGATAGCACCCGGGAGACCTCCATCGCTTACGAAGTCCTGAAGGTCTTCCCCAAAGGCCGCCAGGTCCTCATCACATGCCACGCACCCCAGGCACCCCCGCCTGTCACCTACTTTCTCTGGGGGACCCACAACATCAGGGTGGCCAGGAAGGAGGTGAAGACCCACGGCCCGGCCTCCTTCAGCATCAACGTCACGCTCAAGTCCAGGCCGGACCTGCTCACGTACTCCTGCCAGGCGGCCTCCACTCTGGGCCTGCATGCGGCCAGCTCCAGGCTGCAGCTGTACTGGGAGCTGTGGACCAGTGAGTGTATGGGGCGCAGGGTGGGGGCGAGTGGCATGCAGGGAAGTGGGGAGCCCCTGCAGGTGGGAATAGTGAACTCTGGGAAGCTGGGGTTAGAGAGGGCCGGGGCATGGGGAGAGGGACCAGGAAGTCTGCCTAGCTCCAAGGGCCCCTCTCAGTGCCCTGGGGCCTGGCCACAGGTGAGCCGGACCCTGGCTGGTGGCACCTGAGGGCACAGTGGCCTGGTGGGCTGGCTCTTAAAGAGCCTGAGGGCAGAAGTGAGCAAGGCCCGGCCCTGGTTTCCCTGCTGGGACCTCAGATTGATAAAGGAGGCCCTTTTTGTGCATTGGGGCTTCACAGCAGCTCTGAGGGCTGTCAGGGTTGCAGGTCTGTTAACAGGGTGGGGAGGTGAAGAAAGTGGCCCAGCCACTAGGCTCGAGAGCGGCAAAGGCTGGTTTGGAGCCCTCTGCCAGCCCCCATCGCGCAGCCTTCTCTTCTACTCAGACCCTAACTCGGCTGTCCCTGCAGGGAGCCCCGCACTGTGGGGACCAGGACGCACTGCCTGGCCTGCGTGGGACTATGACCCTGCCCCTGATCCAGTCTTTGCCTCACACCCTCAGAACACAGGGAGGTGGGCCAGCCAGGTGGTGTGGTGGTTAAGGATCCCATGTGGCCACTTGTGCAGTTCAAGCCCCAGACCTGGTGGCTTGAGAAATGTGTGTGCCCTGAATCCCCAAGAGGAGAGTGGAGGAGAAGGGGTTGCAGCATGGCCAATCCCTTAGGGGCCATTTCTCACTTTCTCTCTCTGTCTTCCTCTCTCTGGCAAGTGCACGTGCCCTATGGCAAATAAATAAAAACGAATTATTCCTCATTTATGTGGAATTCCAATTTAGCTGCATGCTGTTTGTTCACTCGCTAAGTCTAGGAAGCTGACATGCACTAGGCAAGACGGGGACCAGATGGGGACTTGCACAGTACACACTGTCCGTAAGGTAGGAGCCCAGACGCTAGGCGGAAGGGCACTCTAGAGAGCTTCCTGGAGGAGGCAGCAGTCCCAACTAAGCCTCTAGGCCCATTAGGCATTTTGTAATGAGAACTGAATGGGGAGGGGAGCTTGAACTCTCCAGCTGTGCCCGTGCTCTCTCTCCCACTCTGCAGAGCCAGTGTCCCAGCTGCAGGCTAACTTCACCCTGCAGGACAGGGGCGCAGGCCCGAGGGTGGAGCTGTCCTGCCAGGCACGCTCCGGCAGCCCACCCATCACCTACAGCCTGGTCGGGAAGGACGGGCAGGTCCACATGCAGCAGACGCCGCTCCACGGGCAGCCCGCCAACTTCTCCTTCCCACCGGCCCAGACGGCAGGCTGGTTGCAGTGCCAGGCGGAAAACAGCGTCAGCGTCCAGGGCAGTGCCTTCACGCTGGTGCCTCCAGGTGAGAGGACCCTCTCCAGAGCAGCAGCTGGCGCTTCCGGATGGGGAGGGTGGGCTGGACCAGAGTATCAGGTGGACGTGGGAGGGAGGGGAACAAGGACGGGGCCAGCAGGCAGCCACGCCCACGTGGCCTGCCTGAGGAAGACCAGTGTCTCCACCGCCCTGCAGGGGAGCTGCCCCTGGGACCCACTCTTGTGCTGGCCGGCAGCCTCACCTCCACTGCAGCTGTCACCTCTGGGATGCTGGGCTGGACCATGCGGACCAGGTGGGCCTTGGGGGTGGGATGCAGGAGGAGTCAGAGCTGGATGGCCCATGTGGACCAGCGGGGCCCTGGCTGGGGAGCAGCCGGAGGGGGCCTGGGGCAGGTGCTAGGGCACCCTCTGAGGGGCTGGGGTGTCATGGCTTTACCTGACCTGATGGAGCCCTCACCTCAGGGTGGGGCATAGTCTTATGTCTGATAGGGTCTGAGGAGGGGTACCAGGATGATGCCCCAGGGACCTGGGGGCCAGGAGCCTCTGGTCTCAAGGGAACTGGAGTGTGCTGTCATCCTCAGGGGGGGCAGGGGGCAGGCTATTGCTTCCAGGACGTCCACCATGACCAGGCTTTGAACTCTGGCCCGGGCTCTGCAGGCACCGTGGGCCTGTGCCCCCTCCTCTGGCCTTTGGCAAGCCTCCCACCCCCACAGCTCCTCAAACTTCTCCCCTCCCTTGGCTTCAGGAGCTGCTCTGTCCCGTCCCCCTGCTCCTCCCGTGGGGCCCCTTCCATGGGCTGTGCCAGGAGTCGGACCTGGCCCTCCGCACCTCACCTCTGGCCCTTGCCCCCACACCATTCCCTCTGAGCCTCAGTTTCTCTTCAGTCAAATGTGGCACAGAGACCTGGCACCCACTCGCTGCGTAACCAGGCGCGGCGCTTGGCCTCGGTGAGTCAGGCCCCCCTTGTTTAGTGGGGTGAGTAAGCCTCACCCCTGTGCTCCCGCCCAGGGCCCTGAGAGGCTCACACCATAGAACCGCGGAGGCCGGGGGAGGGCATGCTGAGTGTGCCTGACCTGGACTCTCGGCCCCTTTGTCATCGAGGTTGTGACCAGAAGATGCACCTCGCAGAGCGTCCCCAGGAGCTTGCTGGTCCCGCCTTGTGGCTCTACGGAAGGACCTGGCCTTTGAGTGGCGAAGAGCCCGCTGGGGTGGGGTGTAGAGGGGCGGGGGAGATGTGGGTCGGTGCATGCGAGGGAGCCACGGTCAGGATGCCCACGCCGCCTGAGGGCTGAGGCCTAACTCTGCGCGGGGATCCCGGTGGCGAGCAGATCTCAGGGCTCTTGCCGAAGGAAACAAAGCAAAGCGAGACAATTTGCTTCATGGCGCGAACCTTATTCCGAGCCACACGCACCCCAACACCGTGTGTGCACCTTAAGTACACACAATATGAGTCATCTCTTTTTTCTAAATAAGTGTGCCAGTTGAGGTGCTTTTTTTACTTATTTTAAGTTTTTGCTATAGGGTATGTGCATTCACTAGAGAGAGAAAGAGAGAGAGAGAGAGAAATCCCCCCCTAGGCAAATGGCCATGCTGCAATCTCCTCTCCTCCACTCTCCTCTCAGGGTTTTGGGCACGCATACACACTTGCCCGGTGTGTTTTTCAAGCCACCGAGCCCAGGACTGGAACTACAGTGGGCCATGGGGCCCCAGCTGCCTTAACCACCAGGTGGGGATTCTTGGAGCCCTGGTGGTCTCCAGCAAACACACGGTGCTGGTCGGAGGGTGTTTAGGAAGGAGGGGCTCTGTGTGGGCCCCTGTCCTCACCTCTCAGCCTCTAGTCACCCTCCATCCAGGTACGGGTGTGGGTGTGGGTGTGGGGCAGGCTGTGAGAGGCCCCGCTCCCCTGCACCTGTCCCCTCTTCCCCAGACTGGCATTTCATCTCCTGCCCCAGCTCCACCTCTACTGTCCAGCCTGGCCCACCGAGCCTCCACCTGGCACACCTGCCCCCATTACCTACAGTTCTCTAGGGTGCCAGTCGGCCCGTGACCCCTGAGCAGTGCCGTGTGCACACGCCCCCCACACAGCTGAGCAGCAGCCTTCCCTGTGCCCAAGGCTCTGTATCTTCTGTTGTGTGTGTGTTTTGGGGGGGTGGGGGGTTAGAACCAGATTAAACTCTTCCCCCTGCTGTCTACACGCCATATCGGAACCTAGAAGTGTGAAGCCAAGGGGCTCTCGACAGCCTTGGGGGTCTGGCCAGCCCAGGAAAATGGGGGAAAGGGATCTTTGACCCCATCCCAGGTTTTGCTCCAGAGAGGAGGCCGCAGGGAGGAGCTCCAGACAGCAGCCTGGGGATTTTTGTAGAATGAGTGTTGGTCCTGGGCAGGTGGGTCCAGAAGGGAATCTGGTGGGCTTCCTGGAGAAGAACGGAGGCCAGGAGCAAAGAGGGTGAGGTTGACCTCTGTCTATCCGTGTTCCTGGGGGACTCTCTGGCCCTTTCTGGTCGTGCTGCGGGCCTGCGTGGCAGGGGATGAGCCCCCAGACCGGGAGGTGAGTGAAAGATGAGCACCGGCGGCTAGGGAGGACCCTCTCCGTCATTCGCCGAGGCCGCACTTTGTTCCGGTCCCTGGCGGCCGCAGGCCCCGCCCCCGGCTCGGGGGAGGGGCGGACGGGGCGGGGCCGCCCGGCTGGTTTCTCGGCGTTGCGCGGCGGCGGCGGCGGCGGCGGCGACATGGAGAGCGGGGCCTACGGCGCGGCCAAGGCGGGCGGCTCCTTCGACCTGCGGCGCTTCCTGACGCAGCCGCAGGTGGTGGCCCGCGCCGTGTGCATGGTGAGCGCGGGCGGGAGCGGGTCTGGGCGCCGCGGGACCCTCTGCGCCGCCGGCCGGGCCCGGACCGAGCCACTAGCGCGACAGGTGGCGGCGGCCGCGCGTCCCGGGCCTGGCGGCACAGTGGGGCCGGCGTCCGGGGTCCCGGGCCGTCACTTCCCCACTCCCCGCCCCGAACCCCGCCATCTCTCCTACCCCTGTCCTACAGCCCCCACTTGGCCCACTCCCGGGCCCCACCTTCCCCACTCCCCGGTCCCGAGTCCCCCACCCTCCTCGCGCCCCCACCCTCCCCCTCGTCCCGGCGTCACCGCCCTGGTGCGGGGTGTCCCGGAGGCGCCGCGGGGAGCGGGCCCGTCGGCTGCTGGCAGTGGGAGGAGCTTGGGGCAGCTCCAGGACAGGTGGCCCGCACGCCGCGACTCCCAGCTTGGGGGATTACCGGGAAGGGGCTTTCCGAAACCACCGGGCCGTTGGGTGGCCTGGCGCCCTGAATCTTTCAGGATCTCCTTCCCCCAGAGGAGCCGGCCGTGGTCTACTTCCCCACCCAAGACCACGGGACGCCAGGATGTACCTCTCCCCACAAGCTGGGCAGCCCTCCACGCCGGGATGGGGGCGCGGGGAAGGGTGTGTGGGGGTCCATGCCCTTGGACAGCCGCGCCTGAGCCGGAGCAGGGGCTGTTGAGTGGGCGGGGAGAGGGGTGCGCCTTCGGTGCCCGGTGCCCGCCTGGGGCTGCAGCCTGCTGGGCTGCTCCAGGGCACCCACGTCCCCTCCCAGCCTGCGCGGGGTCGAAACCCTCTGTCCTGGGCTGTGCCCAAGGAGCAGGTGCCTTGTGGGCTGGGATGGCAGTGCCAGGACTCGGGCGCACAGGGCTCCCAGCATCCCGGAGCTCCAGTTCCAGTTCCGGCTTCGTCTGCAGCCGGGGGTGGGGCTTGTGACTGCCAGCCCCAGAGCCCTATTGAGAGGACCGGCAGGGCGGGGGAGAGGCCTGGGCTCCCTGAGAGGGAGTGGGTGCCCACTGGTTGCATGGGGTGGGGTGGCCATGGACAGTGGCCTGGGGTTTCAGGAGGAGGTGAAGTGACATGGTGCTATTCCCAGGGGCCCGTGTCCCTAGGGGAGTTTGAGCTGTTGAACCCCCCACCCCTACAGTGGATGCTCAAGGGTCTGAGTGCAGACCTGTGTCCACAGGCCGGAGGGTTGGGCCACCTGCAGCTCCCGGGAGGTTGGACCTGCTGTGTGGGAGTCAGTCAGGCTCCTTTAGAAGGAGGGGACCAGGATGCCGGAGTGGGAAACCCTTTTGGGAGGAAAGCTGGCCAAACTGGGGAGTCCATCCTGGACCAGGGAGAGCTGGCGCGGCTCTGAGGGGGCACCAGGGGTACGGCATGGCTTTCCTGAGAGGTGGAGCATTCTGTTTGGGCCCTGTAGGGTGACTCAGGTGTAGGGTGATGGGGAGGGGGTCAAGGAGGCCCTTAGCCTGGATTTCCTTGTTGAAAACACATTTGGGTAGTATGGTAGTTAAGGCTCTGAACTCCCACGTGGGTGACTGCAGTTCGAGTCCCGGAGTAGGCTTGTGTGCATGCGTGCCCAAAATTCTAAGATTGGAGGAGAAGGGATTGCGGCATGGCCATCGCCCCTGTGGGTGATTTCTCACTTTCTCACTTTCCCTCTCTCTGTCTCTCTCTCTGGTGTGGGCATGTGCCCTATGGCAAAATAACTTAAAAAAGAAAAGATATTCAAAGTGGCAAGGAGTGGGGTATTACCCTGCATTGGTTCATGCAGTCAAGGAGCTGGGACAGGGGCAGGGCCTCCCAGAAGGCCATCCGTGTCCACTCCACCCAGGCTGCCCCTTGCAATGGGAGGTTGATGCAGTGCCCACAGATGGGGCACCAGGACATGCTGTGCCCTGTAAGAGGGCCCTGTCCTGGGACCAGCAGATGGCGTGATGGTTACGTTGCTCAGACTTACACGTAGATGCCAGACAAATGTGCGTGCATGCCCAAAATCCCGAGAGGAGAATGGAGGATAAGGGATTGTAGCGTGGCCATCCCCCCGGGGGGTGATTTCTCGCTTTCTGTCCATCTCTGGTGAGTGCCCATGCCCTATAGCAAAAATCTCTCACAGAAACAAAAGGGTCCTGTCCTGGGTCCCAGGAGTTCCTGTCATGCACGCCCCCGGGGGCATGTCCAAGGCTCCAGCCCTCCCCTACTCTGCCCCGTCCCCTGCAGGTCTTCGCCCTGATCGTGTTCTCCTGTATCCTCGGCGAGGGCTACATCAACACCCACGAGACCCAGATAAGCCTCTGTGTGTTCAACCACAACGAAGATGCCTGCCGCTACGGCAGTGCCATCGGCGTGCTGGCCTTCCTGGCCTCGGCCTTCTTCTTGGTGGTCGACGTGTACTTCCCCCAGATCAGCAACGCCACCGACCGCAAGTACTTGGTCATCGGCGACCTGCTCTTCTCAGGTACTGCCGTGGCACCTCCACTGGGGCTTGGGAGGTGGAGGGAGGGGGCGTTAGCTCTAGAGTCTGGCCTGGGGCCTGAGGACGGAAGCCCCCTGGCAGGCTTTACCTTGTCCTCTTGGCACCCCAGCGTGGCACGTGAGGATCACTGCCTATCGCTGAAGCCCACGGGTGCAGGCAGCTTATGTGGGCGTCGGATCTGCAGCTGGGCCAAGGACTTGGTCCTCACTGCCGGCCTCTGCGGCCCTCACTCCCTGCGGCTCCTTGCACAGCCCGACTCCGCTCCCCCTCCCGGTCTCCCCAGCTCTCTGGACCTTCCTGTGGTTCGTTGGCTTCTGCTTCCTTACCAACCAGTGGGCAGCCACCAAGCCCCAGGACGTGCTGGTGGGTGCCGACTCCGCCCGGGCGGCCATCACCTTCAGCTTCTTCTCCATCTTCTCCTGGGTAGGTGGGCCAGGGAGGCGGGCAGCTGTCCCTCCCCGCGCACCTCTGCCCGCCCTTGGCTCAGACCTGGGCTGCTTTCAGGGTGTGCTGGCCTCCCTGGCCTACCAGCGCTACAAGGCCGGAGTGGACGACTTCATCCAGAACTACGTGGACCCCACTCCAGACCCCGGCACAGCCTATGCCTCCTACCCGGGTGCCTCCGTGGACAACTACCAGCAGCCGCCCTTCACCCAGAATGCAGAGACCACCGAGGGCTACCAGCCGCCCCCTGTGTACTGAGTCCTCGGCCACTGTGCGTAGCAAGGGGGTCGGAGGCCCCGGGGCCCACTTCCACCCTGGACTCTTCTTATAGTGCCTGTGCCCAGAGGGGCTTCAGCTACCACTCACTCAAGGGCATTTTTTAGAAAAGGGTTTTAGCTAGACCTGTTTTTTCTGCTTTTAGGGACCCTGCCCTCACCTGGAGCAGCTAGGGGGGGCCCACGCACCGTCCTGACAAGTGCCTTCGCTTCTTGGCCCCAGCCCAGGGCTGTGGTGGCCACAAGTATTTGGGTTCTCTGCCAAAGACAAGGCCGGGGAGCCTCACGCCCGTCCCGGCTGGTGCTGGCCCAGGCTCCCTGCCTCTCACTCAGGTTCATTAGCGCCCGGCAGGCCGCAGCCCCACCCCACTGCAGCAGCGTCTGGGGTCACCACCCTGTGCCGGGCCCTCTGGGCGGACAGCCAGGGCAGGGGGATGGCTTTGCCTGACTGAAAACACCCAGCTTTATGTAAATATTCTGCTACTGTTGGTTACGAGGCTTGGGGTGCCCCACACTTTCAAATGTATTCAGAAGCCTTGGGGAAGTTAGATGGTTTGGAGATGGAATAAATGTTTTTCTCATCGGTGGTCTGCTGTCATGGCTGGGCCACGGCCGAAGGGGAGGACGGCAGAGGCCCCTCTGGGGCTGGTTCACTCTGAACAGAGTGGCGGGTATGCCGGGGTCTCATTCCTCACGGGGTCTCATTCCTCACGTTCATTCCATCAGCGCCTTAAAATAGCAGCTGTGCTCAGCCTGTAAACAAGACGCCTGGCCAGGCTCCTGCGACTCCTTCCTGCAGTCGGGTGGGGGCGCCTGGGAGTCGCCCTCGGAAGCTCCAGCCCTAGCTGGGGTCCTCCTTGACCCTAGGTGAGGGCTCAGCACCTGACCTCCTGGGACAGGCCCACAGCGACTCCCAGCTTTCCCTTCTGAGTGGGGACAGGGAGGAGGCCCTGGTAGTTTTGAGATCCCAGGCACAAAGGACCGGGGCTCCCCTCCCAGGCCCGGTGGCCACCAAGTCTCAGTGCTGTTGCCCTCACAGCCAGTTTGGAGAATCACTAGCAAGTGGGGACATGACAGAGGGGACAGAGGCTGGCTTGGAACACTGCCCGTGCTAGGGCACCCAGTCGGAGCACCCCCACCCCTCCAGAAGTCTCGCCTCCAAGCGCCCATCGTCCATGGCTCGGCTCAGCTGTGTCTTCCTGGCTCCGAACCACCAAGTGTCTGTTTCACAAACAAAACCTGACCCAGCCCTGGCCGCAGGGCCCACAGCAGCTTGTCGTTCAAGCTGGCTCAGCCTCAGACTGTCTCCCATTTCTGTCCTGAAACCAGCTCAGACAGAGGCAGGAGGACCTTCCTCTTCGGACAGGACCCACGATCACTTCCCAGTTAAAAAGGTTGTGGTTAAGAGCGCAGCAGCACTACCGAAAGATCTGGAGAAACCCCAACCAGAGCACGTCAGCTGTCTACAGGGAGACGGGAAACCGAGTTAAGGAGAAAAGTGCTCTTACCAAGTCAACTTTAATGTCAGTCATTCTTCACACAGCTGGAGAGGCAGCCCCTACTTCGAGAGCCTGGCTCCTGGAGCCTGCCCCCCAGGGGAAGATGTGGTCATTCTGGAGAAAACCACCAGCCGAGGTGCTAGGATGGGCTTTTAGCCCGAAGGGAGGAAGGACCAAGTCCAGGCTGTCCTTGGAGAGGGGGAGCCTGTCCCCAGCAGCCGCCTCCCAGGGTCCTGGCTCAAAGGGGCTGGTGCACGGCACCTCCTGGGAGAACAGAAACTCAACAGTAAAAGCCACAAAGGGGGAAGGAGCGGCAGCACTGATGTCACAACAGCCTGCGGCTCTGTCCCTCACCCCAAAGGTGGAGGGGTCGGCACCATGGCCAGACCAGCAGCCACTGCAGGAACAGCTCCAGCCTGGTGGGCCTCCCAGCACCTGGAGGGGAGCTGTGAGGAGGGAGGGTGTGGAGACCAGCCCCAAAGGCAGACTGGCTCTGCTCAGGGTGTCCATCCCGACTTCCTCCTCTGCAAAGACCACATGGTGAGCAGAGCGGACGGCGTCCGCTAGGGGGCAGCAGCAGGAGAGGCGAGGGGCTGCAGGCCCTCAGTTGGCAGGGTTGCACTGCAGGATCTGATGAGGGGCAAAGAGCTTCCGGGCAGCCGTGGCCTCCCCCGGCTTGCCCAGTACCGGGCAGTTCTCCTTGTTGTCCAGCCCGGCAGGCTGGCCCGACGGCTTCTTGAAGTAGCAGAGGCGGCACACAGAGTGGTACTTGTCGGCTCCACCAATCACCTCGACCTGTGCAGGGGTGAAGGGCCAGAACTCAGGTATGGCTGCCACCCGTGTCTGCCCACCCCTGGGAGAGAGCAGGTGGGGCTACCTCCTTCTCCGTGCCCAGCCGCTTGGTGTAGGCCGCCTCCCGGAAGCACTCCATGCACACGGCTGTCAGCTTCACCACGCTCTCGGCGAGGGGCACCAGGTTCAGGATGGTCCCGAAAGCCTGCATCCACAGAAGACACCAGGTGCACTCAGCCGCCTCCTGGGGACTTCCTTCCACACCCTCTGAAGTCAGGAAAATGGCTTTGACCTTGCTCCCCCCAGGGCACCATGCCCTGCTCTGCCCCTTACCAAGTCAAAGCCCCTGACAGCAGCAGATGGCACTGAACCTGGACGGACTCATGCCCAGGCAGGCTGGGTCTGAGCAGCTTGGCCATGCCCCTTAGTGCCCAAGCCTGTCATCTGCGGGTGCTGCACTGAGACTGCAGGAGATGCGCTGGGCTGACCGTCTCCGCGCAGTGCCCTGCACCGCTGCCAGGCTCTGCCTGCCTCCCAGAGCCCACACCGAGGCCTGGACCAGAGCCTTACCTTCCTCTGGAAGGTCCCGTCCAGCGCGGCCACGATCACTGTCTTGCCGGCGTTGGCCATGGTCTCGCAGAACTCCACGATGTCAGGGAACTGAAAAGGGTCAGGGAGGAAGAGTAAGCACCCACCCCGAGTGGCAGCTTCCCTGTCCGACAACGTGGCCACTCGAGGCAGCCTGGAGCATAAAATCAAAGTGGCTCAAGGCTCCCAGGGGGCTCCTGAGGCCAGGGTTGGGTCCTGGTGTCTGTGTGCACACCCTCCCGGCTCCCCAGGGCCCAGGACCTAGTGGCAGGCTGCTGTCCGTGGGCTGCCAACACAGGCACCTGTTAGCTGGTGACCTTGGCAACCACTTCGGGTCTCTAACTTCGTCTTTATTTTTATTTTTTTTTTTGCTAGAAGACGCGTTTGTTCATGTGGGCAGGGTGTAGGAAAGCAAGTGAGAAAGCACCCACCACGGGGAAGGGCCATGCCGCAACACCTCCTCCACCCCCCCTCCTTATGGGTTTGGGGTATGCAAGTTTTTCAGGCCACTGGGTTCAGGACTTGAACCATGAGGTTGGCCATGTAGGATCCAGCTGCTTTAGCCACACCACCAGCTGGCCCTGAACCTGTCTTTTCTTATTATTTCTAAGGTTTCTGCCATAGGGTATGTGAGCTCACCAGAGAGAGGCAGAGGGAAAATGAGAAATCACCCCGGGGGTGGCCACGCTATAGCCCCTCCGTGTCTCAGGAGGAGCACGTGCGCACGCATCCAGCCTGCTGTATCAAGCTGGCAGGCCCAGGACTTGAACCATGGAGTTGGCCATGTAGGCTCCAGACCCTTCACCATCACTCCACCTACTGGCCCCCAGAACCTGTCTTTAACACCGTGTAATGCTGTGAGCCAGGACATGGGTTGCATGGCCATCTCTGGCATGGTGGCAGGGTGTGCCCCGACACAGGCCTGCGATTCCCTCCGTAAGTGGCCCAGGGAGACTGGTACATCCTCTGGTGCACTGGTCAGTTTCCCTCGGTGATGGTGGTCACAGGTCGGGTGGCCTTTGGGTTGGGTGAGATGGGGACATTCTCACCTTTGGCAAAGGGTCTCTCGCCATGCCACTGGGGCCCTGGCCCACCTTGCTGAGACCCGGGGTCACTGGGATGTGAAGTTTAGCCAGCTGAGGGCTGTGACAGTGGCCTGACACCCAAGAGCGATTTGAGTGGGTCGAATTCAAGCCGTTTGGCCAAGGCCACGTACGGAGGCGCTCTGCAGACTGACCAGGCCTCCGGGGGAAGGAACCCGCAGCTTCAGTATGACTGCTCTGTCCAGCCACAGCCTTCCCCTTCTCTCTGAAGGGCTCCTCACGTGTCCTGGAAATGCAGCTACTGCAAGGAGCTGCCACCAGCCACGCTCCTCACTCAGGACCTCAACCGCAGCACGACCAGCACTGAGGCCGGACTGTCCACGTGGTGCCTTCTGAGAGCTGTAGCAGCACCCCGGCCCCCCACTCACTAGAGGTCAGGGGCTCCCGTCCCCCAGTGTGACAAACAGATTGTTTCCAGGTGCTACACGTGCCCGCTGGGTAGGGACCGGGGAGCAGATCCACCTGGTTGAGAATCTGCACCTTGATCCCCCATGAGGACAGAGCCCCGACGCAGACTCTTCCTCACTGTGGTTCAGGGCTGAGCCAGGTCACCAGTGCCCCGCTCACTGCTCCCCAACCTCAGGCCGATGCTCACAAGCAGAGCGTGCCTCTCCCAGGCAGACCCCCAGGCCCAGCAGGTTCCTGAGCAGTCGAGGCTTGTCGATAAAGCAGCTGCCCAGGGCCAGCTCTGTTCTGGTGATGCTAAGGCAGCCGATCCCACATGGCTGGCCCCACAGTTCGAGTCCTGGCCTCGGTGGCTTAGAAAACATTGCTGGCACATGTGCGAGGAGGTGGAGAAGGGATTATAGTGTGACCACTCCCCTTGGGGCCGGGGTGCTTCTTTCTCCCTCTCTGGCAAGTACATGTGCTCTGCAAAAAAGAAAGGAAGAAAGAAAAGAAAAGAAAAGAAAGAAGAGGAGAGGAGAGAAGAGGAGAGGAGAGGAGAGGAGAGGAGAAGAATAAAGAAAAGAGAAGAGAAGAGAAGAGAAGAGAAGAGAAGAGAAGAGAAAAGAAAAGAAAAGAAGAAAAGAAAGAAAAGAGAAAAGAAAAGAGGAAAAGGCACTTGGCAAAGTAGGGCTTTCTCAGAAATAATCACAGTGGGATGCACAAAGCAAAGCAAAGGGGCCTGGGGCGACGTCCGCCCCTGAGTCCACCTGCCACCTCCCCACCGCAGGGTGGCCTGCAGGCACGTCAGAGCAGGTTTGGGTGAGGGACACACAAGCCCTGGGGAGCTTGGGCAGCCCACTTCATCTTCCTCCTCACCTTGCCAAGGCCAGGCTGGCACACAGCACAGGGGAAGAAGTTCTGGCTCAGCCCAGGGCCTCTGCTCCCTGGCACTGACCCCTGCTGGCACCAGGGCCCAGACTCAGGCCATGAAAGGCGAGACAAAGGAGGTGACAAAGCAAAACGTAAATCAAATGTTCTAAGGCCAGACTTAACACCACAGGAAAAATTCAAAGGCAAGTAAAAGGGAGAGGGGTATTTACGGAACGTGGCGGGGCACCAGCTCTTTGCCCTCTGGAAAAAGAAAAAGAGAAAAAGAGAAAAACGGGTGGAAGCCCTAAAAAGGCAATTTGCAAAAGGAAAAATTAATACAAGTAGTCAATGAACTTGGAAATCCCGGAAACCACTGCATTAGGAAGGGAAGAGAAACAGAGCTGGCCCAGGGGCTTGGGCCCAGGGCCTGGGGCTAAGGGAGCCGGGCTCCACATGGCTGACTGCAGGCCGACTCCCAGTCCGCAGCTTAACGTCTCAGATGCCTGTGCATGTGTGCCTGGAATCCCAACAGGGTGGAGGAACGGAGAAGGGATTGTGGGGCACTGTGGACAGCCGGCCATGCTGAACAAACGCCGTTAGCAAGCTTCATTTGTCTGAAGGCCGCCATGTTTATTCAGCACGCCCGGCTCTCCACAGGTGACCATGTCCCACTGGAGGGTGCTTTCTCTTGAGACTCCCTCTCTGTGGTGAAAGAATGCACCCTCTGGCAATTAAAAAACAAAGAGAATGCAGCCTGTGCACACGCAAGTGTGTGCGTGTGTATGTGTGTGTGCAAGTGTGTGTGTGCTCACACATGCAACCTATCACCCCAGCCAAGCCATCCTGCTGTCTCCTGAGGATTTCTACAAAGGCCTAGCTGGTTCTCGCTGTGCTCTGCTCTCCACATCTTCTCTTCCCTGGGATCAGGCTACTCTTCCACAACTTCTGTCCCTCTCCCAGTCTCCCGCCTGCCCGCAGTGCCGGGCCAGCTACCTGCACCTCTTCTCTGCTCCGGCCAGCAATTCCTGCCTCAGGCCCTCCCGACCTCACTCCACTTTCCCTCAGGCCCTTTCAGTCCCACATTGGTTGCCCTCACCTCCTCTGTGCACTTTTCTCCCTCACTGAGTCTAAGCTGACAGGCAGAGCTCAGCTTTGCAGCCCCAGCGCCCAGACGTTGCTGCCATAGGTAGGAAATGAAAGACTCAGAGCGGAAGAGCACGGTCGGCCCCTTGGCCCGGCACCCCCGCCCCATGGACAGACTCCAATCAGGTAGGCAGCCCAGTGTCTGCAGCTCACAGCCTTTACAGGTCACCTGCGAGGGGCCCGAGACACCACGTGTTTGCAAGGATGAGAATCTGCTGACATGGACAAATGGTCACATCACACGACGTGAGCCCAGCCGACGAGATGGCTGCACCTGTCGGGGTTAGGAGGACGGAGCCATCATGCTCGTGCTGTGTGCTCTTCCGGACGGTGAGAGAGGGAAGAGCAGCCCCAGCAGTGGAGCTGGCCAGGCACTGCGAGCTGCGCCCTGGCACTGGCTGAGCGCAGCCAGTGTCACAGAACACGGACCCCGGGCAAGGCTGTTCCCGGACATGACAAGTCAAGATGAAGATGAGGCCCCCGTGATCATGTGTGAACACAGACAAAACACGGGCTTCCTCACCCCCCGCCCACTACTTAACACCCCTGCTTCACTAGTTTGGGCTCCTGCGCCTGGTTCTAGGCTTCGCTCCCTGCAGGGAAGGTTTAGGGTGCCACCCCACACCACCTTGCCGAGATCTCCCAACCAGAGCAAAGCCGGTCTCTTAAGCCCTCCCCAGAACAACCACCAGGGGGTTGGATCCTACAAGCCCTTCCTGATCTGCTCCCACTGACCACCTGTGGTCCCATAGTGCTGTTCTCCCTGCAATAAATCAACCCAACCTGTCAGTTCTGGCGTGTCCAAGGTGCTCTCTAGCTAGTGGCAAAATCTTGGACTTTCTTTTTCCTTCGGAGTATTCATAACCTTTTCTAGATTAAGCCTATTGGGTAGTGAAACAAATAAAACACAAAAAAAGTGGGGCCGGTGGGGAAGGAGGAGTTGTGGTGGTGCTCATGCTCCCTGGGAGGTGACTTCTCACTTTCCCTCTCACTGCCTCTCTGTCCAGGGAGCACACGTGCCCTATAGTACAAACCTAAAAAAAAAAAAGTAAAAGAAGTCCCTTCCGGGTAGACTTAAAACCAAAACAAGGGGCCAGCAGGTGGCATGGTGGTTAAAGGCGCTGGACTCCCACATGACCGCGGTTCGAGTCCTGGATCTGGCGGCTTGCTTTCTCACTTTCCCTCTGCCACTCTGTCCCTCTCTGGTCAAATTAAAATAAATAAAGTTAAAAAAAATTCTAAAAACAAAACAAAACAAAACAAAAAAAAACAAAGATTCCCTGCACAATGGTGTAGATTGAGAAATCAGTGTTGACTGAGAAATCAAAATTTTTGTTAACTATACAATTTTTCTTCTAAAAAAGGGTAAAATCCTATGTGAAAATAACCATAAATTAGCAAGAAGTCAAAGGTACTCAGACAGTAGTTAAAGCTTGTTACTTTACTTTTTTTTTAACTTGCTAGAGGGGATGCGTGAGAGAGACAGAGGTGGAGGGGGAGTGAGAAAGCACCCCCATGGGAGACGGTCACTAGGCAATCCTTCTCCTCCATTTCTCCTTCGGGATCTTGGGGAGGCACGCACACATGCTCTGTGTGTTTTTCAAGCCACAGGCTAGGACTAGAACCATGCAGTTGGCCATGTGGGATCCAGCCACCTTAACTCCCACGCCATCAGCTGGCCCAACCTTGTTACTTTACCAAAAGATGAAAGGTAGAAATGCTAACCCCCAGCCAGCAGGGGAAAAGGGAGGACAAGAGGGACCTCAGGGGAAGTGATGCTCGGATGAGCTGACTTACAAACTGCCCCTCGTCGATGCCGATGACAGCCACACCAAGGGCCTCCTGGGCCACGTCCCGGAGCAGGCAGGCCGGCAGCGCCTCCATGGTGTTCCTGCGAAGAGAAAGTGTGAGCAAGACCAGAGCCCAGGAGGTCGGAGACCGGAAACCAGAGTGCCCCAGGGAAGGGCTCCACCTTGGCCGGCCGAGCTGGGAGACGCCCGAGCCTATGGGACAGGTGCAAGAGAAAGCCAGTTACTCAGGGCTGACTCCATGCCCCGGCAGTTAAGGCAGCCAGAACCCATCTGTGCGATTCAAACCCCAGACCCAGCGGTTTGCGAAACAAGCGGGGCACGTGTGCAGATTGCCCAAAGTCCTGAAGGAGAGAGAGGTGGAGGAGAGGGGACTGTGCTGCGACCATGACCTGTGAGGGTGCTTTCTTTTCTCCCTATTGCTCTCTGCCAAACACACGCACCTTCTAGAAAAATGAAAAAAACAGCTAGCCAGGTGGCGGGTGTGGAAATTAAGATGGCTGGATCCCACATGGCCAACCACACAGTTCGAGTTCCGGACCCAGAGGCTTGGAAACATGCCAGGTGCATGCATGTGCATGCCCAAAATCCCAAGAGGAGAATGGAGGAGGAGGGACTGCGGTGTGGCTGTCCCCTGTGGGGGGTGCTTTTTCACGTTCCTCCTCTCTCTGTCTCTCTCCAGAGAGTGCCAGCGAGTGCGGGTGCCCCTTAGAGGAAGGACGGTCCCCTTCCCCCCCAGTTGTGACAACTGAAACTACCTGCATACATGGTAAATGGACTTGGGGGGCAAAATCACCCCTAGTGGGCCCCTGGGCCAAGAGCCCTGTGAAGAGCAGAGCCCCAGGCTACCTGGCTAAGCTCACTGGGAAGTTTGCAATTTGAACTGTGCCAGGCCAGGCCGCGGCACCACCAGCCATCCCACTAACGACGCTGACAAGATGTCCTGGGTCTTGTGACGGTTTCCTGGATGGGACTGTGGAGGGGAGGGACTGACCGGTCATGCGTGGAGAAGCTGCTGCTGTAGCGAGTGTCTTTGGCATACTTGATGACCAGGCACTTGTACTGGGCAATCTGGAAGCGACGGACCCGTCTCATCAGCTCCGTGCTGCAGGGCAAGAGGATCAGCTAAGGCACACAGCCCAAGAGCAGGAGGGGAGTCCCATCTGCAGAGCTGGGCTCTTCCTGGGGCTGGGACCCACCCAAAGAGGCAAAGACAGCAGGGCAGAGCCTGGGAACAGGGAAGAAGGGCGGGGCCTGGGAACAGGGAGGAAGGCAGGGCCTGGGAGTTCAAAGCCTGGAGATGGAGGGAGTGCACATGCGCTGTCTGTGATCACCCTGGGGCCTGGGGACATGACACCCACCATCAGGGTGGGAGGCCAGAGTCCTCTGTGGGGAGGGTGGTCAGAAATCACCCTCAGGTGGTTCCAGGAAAGAGTAGAGGGGTACGTTTCTCAGAGATACGGTGGGGCGGGGGTGGGGGGTGGGCAGTGGCAAAGGCCTTATGCAGAGGAGACCTGCATATGGGATTGCAAAGCGTCCCATGCCAGAGATGTCCAGTTTTTCTGAGTTAACTTCACAAAGCCTTCTCTTGCGATGTCTAAAGCCTTTGTTTCTAGGTCTGGGAAGTTCAGCCCTGGGCCTCACCCTCTGGGCAAGGTGTTGGAGTTGGGTAATGTTAGGAGGGGGAGGTAATGGGGGCGCACCAGCTCAGGGAATGGTTCTTTCACTCCGGGCAAGCTAACAGACACCGCCTGGCCCACGGTGTAAACGACTAGACACCTCCTTCTAGAGGACTTGGGGGGGCTGAGCTGTGCGGGCGCCTTCCCGCCCAGGACACTCCTCTCCTGGGGAGTACCCCCGCCCCCGCTCCGGCGAGTGGGGGTCTCTCAAGGCGGTCTCTACATGAGCTTCAGGCTGTGTAGGGGCGCGCGGGGACAGGGTCCCTGGGGAGGAAAAGGCCCGCCACACCCAACGAAGCCATTACCTTTTTCCTGAGAACATGGGCCCGAGAATCACCTAGGAGAGAAGAAGAGGTCACTCCGGGGCCGAACCGCACAGACGCCCCAGCCCTGACAACCACTTGGTCCCGGCCACGCCCCGACCTCCGCACCTGGATCTGGCCCCGGGTCTTGCTGGGAGAGCCGGGCAGCACAGTGGGCAGGTTGATGCAGCTCATGGCGCCTCCGGGAAGTTAACAAATCGTAGAAACTTCAGCGGTCGCTACCCTGCACACTCAACGCCGGTTCCCGCGCCTGGCGCTTTTACCTTCGGTACATTAGCCAATCAGAAGCCGGCATCACCGCGCCGTGACCAATCGGCATACAGCTGTGGAGCTGGCGGGAGATTTGCTTGCAGCCCCTCCCCTCGCGGGAGGGATCCCGGAAGCGCGCGCGGGGACTGGGCGGGCTCGGGAAATTAGAGCAGTGGGCGGGGCCACATGGGCGGGGCCTGGTCCGAGCCTCGCCCCGCCCGCCCAGCGCGTCCCGCCCACCGAATATAAAAGGTCTGGCGCGAGCGTTTTCAGTAGTACGCGGCGGAATGGACGGGTCTTCCGCTGAGGCAGGAGGCGAGGCTTCCTGGAAGAAGATGTCTGCAGAGGTAGGCGGGTGGCGGGGAGAGAACCCTGAGAAGGAAGTTTGGAAGCCCTCTAGACC
The DNA here is from genome assembly GCA_026018925.1 of Tupaia tana. Lineage (NCBI taxonomy): Eukaryota > Metazoa > Chordata > Mammalia > Scandentia > Tupaiidae > Tupaia > Tupaia tana. The sequence continues at coordinate 67,769,911 of JAKSZU010000011.1, forward strand.
ACTCCTGTGGGCGCCCTTGAGCGCCTCAGTATGCCAGGCCCCGACCTGGTGCGCCTCTCGTCACAGGCAGATTTCGTTAGCCTAGATTTAAGGCTAGAGAAGTTAAAGTGTGTTGGTACCCATCGGCCCGCAAGAGGGTAGGGACGGAGTTCGGGACCTTACTGTGACGCTGTCCAACGTATTCGGGTCTGGGCTTGTGTGCAGACGCTGCGGGTTGCAGAAAGGCTGGTATTTCCTGCAGGTTTGCTGTGAGGGTTAGGAACGACGCATGCAAAGCGCACAGACGGGACCTGGCACTTGTTCTGATTCTCATTCTCATTTCCTCCGTAGTTTCCCTGCACTGTCGGCAGGGGTTCTTTTCTGGTCATGGACTCACCTGAGAATCCTATGAAAGTTATGGACACTTCCTGGGATTTCCCTCCCCACTAGGTGCTTCAGACAACACCAAAGATCCACCGTCTACAGGTGCACCAGGGCCAGCCGCACCTTTTACCAAGCGGCAGCCTTAGAGGGAGATGAGGTCTCATGACTGCTCAGCTAAGGCTGTTGTGGGCGCCCCTCGTACAGGAAATCCCTCAAGCCCTCTCACACACAACACACACACACACACATACATGCACACACACTCACACACGCGCGTGCGCGCACATTGACCTGCAATACTAGGCACTCTCAGAAACCTGCTGCATTTTCACCTTCATAGATGGTGGCATCCTACAGACCCAGGACCCTCCAGCCAAGAACCTGGTTCAGCTGGAGGAGGAGCGCCCACATTCGAGTGCCTGGCTTTGCTTCACTCGTGCACTTTCTCTCTTAACCTGAGTGGCGGCTATGTGCCCAGTTCCCCAGCAAGGGAGCCGAGACCAGAGACTGAGAAACCCCCAGGAAATAACAGCCAATGAGGGATGGAGGCTGGAGGGCATGTACCCCCAACTCCCACCCCACTCCACCCCCAGCCGTCTTGCCATGAGGCCCCCTCAGATTTGCCATGGAAATGGCTTTGCCCCTTCTTGCCTTCCCTTCCCTTTCAGCATGGAGTCTGAATCCCTTAGACTGACGTTCAGCAGCCTCTGACCCAGCCGCCATCAGAGTCAGCATTTGCTCACTGACTTGAAGTCTTTTAGTCTCCATGCATGTGACTGTTGTCCCCCTGCAGTCGAGCTGCACCCCCGCCCATGGGGAAGGTCAGCTCCATGTGGCAGTCCCTGCCGCGGTCACCCAGGCTGCCCAGCCTTCCATGGCCTTAGCCACTGTACGAGGGGCGCCCATGATGGCCTTAGCTGAGCACAGTCGTGAGACCTTGTCTCCCTCTAAGGCTGTCGCTTGGTAAAAGGTGCGGCTGGCCCTGGTGCACCTGTAGACCGTGGATCTTTGGTGTTGCCTGAAGCACCTAGTGCGGAGGGAAGGGGGCAGATTGCCAGCCTTGGGGTTGGAGGGGCCTGGAGGAAGCTGAGACCATCTTTGCTGCCGGGGATATTGGGAGAACTCTCAAGGTGGCGAGGAGCGTCCCAGCACGTGGAGGGATGGGCACCCTCGGTGCCGGGAGGGGGGCTCTTAGGAGCCTTGCGTCTGTCTTTCAGGAGCTGGAGAATCAGTACTCCCCCAGCAGATGGGTTGTGCGTCTGGGAGCAGAGGAAGCCCTGAGGACCTACTCACAGATCGGAAAAGAGGGTACCCATGGGATAGCTCTGTGGCTGCACTGGTGACCTTTAGCATTTGGTTCAGACCGTGGAGGGGGGCATATCACCCCAGCCCCGAATACCATTTCCCACACAGCAGGCCTGCACGTGTGCCTGCTCTGCTCAGATGCCCTCGCTGGGGGTCCGAGGGGGGTTAGTCGTCTGGGTGAGGTCCATGGCCAGCGGACCACGCTTGGCTTTCCAGCCCAGCCAGCCACACTCAGGCTTTAAGGCTGCAGGCCATGGTTAGCACAGGAAGCGGGAGTGAACGAGGGACGAGGCCTACCTCCGCTGCTCAGCGTGGGGTGCTGCCGTCATGCGGGAACTGCGCTGGGGCACAGTTAGGTGCCGTGCAGGAGGAGCTGAAGCCTGCATGGCCCACCGGGCTTTGACTCTGGGCCCCGCTGGCTGGAAAGGCGTGCTGGGCATCTGCAGTCCTGACTGGAGGGAGAACTGGAGGAGAAGGGCTCCCGTGAGGTGTGACCAGGCCCCGTGGTGGTGGTGTGCTTTCTCTCTCTCTTTCTCTCACCTCTGGCATTAAAAACAAAAATTCTGCAGGAAAAAAGAAATTAAAATAATAGTTTATTTGGGTGCAAAAAAATTTTTTTTAATCCATGCACAGTTTTTTCATAATGCACATTTTCCATGACCTTTCTGAGGATCCCTCATATCTCTAAAATGTAGTGAAGACTTTTTTCCTCTTTAAAGGAATCAGGGCCTGGGAACTGCACGCTAGTGAAGGCTGGTGGTGAATTCCACCACTGCGCTGCCTGCAGTCTGCCCGGAGTGCTGGCCCTGCCTGCGGCCCTCGCGCCCTCGTGCCGCCTGGGGAAGCTGGTTCCCCAGAGCAAGTGTGGGCCAGGAAGCAGCTGGCCTTCCCACCCAGACAGGACAGTCGGAGGCTGGCCAACCTGCTTTCTCTCTGGTGACTGAGCAGAGTTCAATGGAACCGTTTCTGCCTTGGAAGCAGCTTCCTGGGCCCCCGGGGTTGGTGGCTTTCTAACTGGAAAAGCCGGAGGAAGCAACAGGCTTGTTGGGGGTTTATTCCAGCACATTCTACCATCCTCCTGAGCCTGATGGGTGTGGGGTGGAGCTCTTTCTTGCTGTTCCCAGCTCTGTGCCAAATATGTCACGATTTGCTCAGTAAATATTTGAGTGTTTGAAGAACAGCTGTTTGCCATTGGTTACTGACGTCAGGGATAGAAGCGCTGACCCCTCGAGAAGGATGTCAGACGAAGAGGCTGCAGGATGTGTTCAGCTCTCGAGTACCCAGTCCCTCTCTGTCAGTCCCAGGGAGCGCTCCCGCCCTTCCTTCCCGAGGTTCCAGTAGATCCAGTGGTCTGCGACTGTCTTGGCCCATTTCACAAACCCGCGACAGGGCAGGATCAGGGCAAGGGAAGCGAGGCCAGCCCGTGCATGCGCAGGGCCTGTATCTATTTAAAATTTTGAATTTTGGAGGACCAGCGGATGGCGTGGAGGTTAAGGCACTAGATTCCCATATGGCCGGTCATGGTTTGAGTCCCAGTCCCGGAGGCTTGAAAGTCGCACTGGGTGCATGTGTGTGTGTGTGTGTGTGTGTGTAGCCAAAATACTGAGAGAAGAAGAGATGACGGTGTGGCCATCCTTGTTGGGGGGTGATTTCTCTCTTTACCTCTCTCTGATTCTTTGAGTGTACACACCCTATGGCAAAACCTAAAAAAAAAAAAAGAAAAGAAACTTTTTTGAATTTTTAAAATTTTGGCAGAGAGCATGTGGGATCACCAGAGAGAAACAGAGAGGAGAAAGCATTCCCCGTGGGAAATGGTCATGCTGCAATCCCTTCTCCTCCTGCCCTTCCTCCCAGGATTTTGGGCACACATGCACACGTGTGTTTTATCAAGCTGCCAGATCTGGGGTCCAAACATGAGGTCAGCCAGGTGGGATCTGGCTGACGTAACCCCCAGGCTGTGAGCAGGCCCAGAGCAGCTTTCTGTTTCCTTCTGTCTTACCCTATGTAGTGCCCCAACACACTACTTTGCGAGCTGGGCAAGTCCAGGCCATGGCGATGCTGGGTGCACCCGCCCCAGGGCCAAAGGTCCAGTAATGCCAAGTAGGGGTGTCTGGGCCATGCTCTGTTGACACGCCAAATCCTGGCTCCCAAGGCGTCCCTTGAAAGCTCCAGGCTGGCCCTTCTGCCTGGTAGTTGAGCTGCTGGCCCGATGCCCCGCCTCAGTAAGTGCTGGCTGGTCACCCAATCCGAGCGTGGGGGCGGCTCCCCGTCCCAGCTGTTCAAACCACGCCTCACTCCCTGGAGGACCAATCACCAGCGTGGTGGGTGGGGCTTTGTGATTGGCAGCCTCTGGACTGCCTCTGTGGACTTTTGGCCTCCCCTCTAGAAAAATAAAAGGGAAGATAACGAAGGCGTGTGAAATATAAGCCCCAATTATATATATTTTAAAATTATGGTAAAATACACATAAGTTAAAACTTACCCTTTCAGCCATTTTACAGTGTACAGTTCAGGTGCATTTTGTACATCCACGATGTTGTGCAGCTGTGACCCGCATCTATCAATAGTTCCAAAACACTTTCACCACCCCAGGAGGAGTCCCCACCCAGTTAGCAGCCGCTACCTGTGCCCTCTCCCTACCCCCTGGCAATCTGCTTTCTGTCCCCACGATTGGCCCTCTCTGGGTGTTTCATGTACATGGAATTGTGTAACACGTAGCCTTTTGCATCCGGCTTCTTTCCCGGGCATGTTTTGAGGTCCGCCCTGTTCCCGGGCATGTTTTGAGGTCCGCCCTGTAGTGGCATGTGTCAGAACTTCATTCTTTTCGATGGCGAGTGGCAGTCCACTTGGGGCTGTTCCCCAGTTCACCTGCCTCACCAGTTGCTGGGTCGGTTCCACCTTTGGCTGTTGTGAATCATGCCCAGTGAGCCTCCGCGCAGAGCCGCTGGGCTTCCCGTGTGTTCCAAGTGCTGCTGCTTGCACTCGCTGGCCACCTGCCAGCAGCAGACAGTTGGCCCTTGCTAGGGAGCCCCGCTCTGCATCCTCTGTTTGGCCATTGTCACCTAAAATCATTATGTAACAGCTATTAATACTTTTCTGATTAGAAGGGAACATGTGCTTCCTGAAAAGGATTTTTTAAAATAAAGTGGGCACGACCAGCAGTTAGCTAGCGTAATGGCTGTGTCTCTGGACTCCCATGTAGTCGACCGCAGTTCAAGTCTTGGACCCAGTGGCTTAAAGTCACGCCGGGCGCGTGTGCGTGCGTGCCCAAGATCCCGAGAGGAGAATGGAGAAGGGATTGCCACGTGGCCATTCCCTCTGAGGGGGTGATTTCTTGCTTTCTATTTCTCTGTCTCTCTTTGTCTTTATGGTGAGCACACGTGCCCTATAGCAAAAACCTCTCCAAAAATAATAATAATAATAATAAAGTGGGCAGGGCCAGCCCAGGAACGTGCACAACACAGTGTGTGCATAGGCCCTCCAGCACTTCCCACCCTCCACCCCTCACCCTGCCTCCTTCCTGCAGCCCGTGTTACTCCCTGGCACCTTCTGGCTTCAGTTAATTTTATTCCTGATAGAGAACATGTGGTGCACGAGAGAGAGAGAGAGAGAGAGAGAGAGAGAGAGAGACCCTTGACAGGCCTCGGGTGTGGTGTACGTGTCGACTACTATCCCTCTCCCCAGCCCATCTGCTCCCCACCATCTTGGGCATGCATGGATGAGCCGGGCATGTTTTCAGGCCAACCCAGGGATCCAAACCCACAGTTGGCCATGTGGCGTCCACACTGCTGTTCAGTACCCTACCTCCTGTGCCACCAGGCTGGGCTGACATCTACTTTCTAATGACCTGTTCTCACTAAGTGGGGAACACGTGATTGGGACTTTGGGTGACTGGCCACTGCCGTATCCCACATATCTAGAGCGGCGAGAGCAGGCGATTGGTGCTCGTGCAAAGCTTTGTTTGCTAAATGAATCAACAAACTGGAAGTGGTTAGCTGGGTTGGTTCTGGGGTTGGCGGGGCCAGTGGAGCTCTGCCTGCTCTTACACTGCTGTTGTCAGCTGTGACAGTCTGGCCAGTCCCCTGTCCCATACCTGGCCTAGTCCCTCAGGGTGTTGGCCTCTATATCTCATTCTGCTGACGTAATGATCAGGTTAGGTCCATGGAAACACCTTCTGGGGCCTGGAGTTTGTTTGTTTTACTTTTTTAAGAATTATTTATTTATTTATTTTTGGAAAAAAATTTTTTTTTCTATAGGGCACATGCGCTTGCCAGAAAGACAGAGAGAGACAGAGGGACAAAAAATGAGAAATCACTCCCCGGGGGGATGGCCACGCCACAGTCCCTTCTCCTCCATTCTTCACTCGGGACCTTGGGCACACATGCACATGTGCCCGGCGTGAGTTTAAGCCACTGGGTCTGGGACTTGAACCGTGGTCAACTACATGGGAGTCCAGCGACAGCCATTATGCCAACTGCTGGCCCCAAGAATTATTTATTTCTTTAATTTCATTTGTTATTATTTTTAAAATAAATTTTATTTAACTTTATTTATTTGTTCATTTATTTTATTTTTATTTGATCAGAGAGGGACAGAGAGAGAGAGAAAAAGTGAGAAAGCAAGCTGCCAGGGCCGAGACTTGAACCGTGGTCAGCTATGTGGGAGTCCAGCGCCCTTAACCACCACGCCACTTACCAGCCCCAGTTATTATTTTTTAATTTTACCCAAGAAAGACAGAGAGGGAGAAAGGAAAAGAGAGAAAGCAAGCTACCAGGTCCAGGACTTGAGCTGTGGTCAGTCATGTGGGAATCCAGCACCTTTTTTTTTTTTGGAGAAGTTTTTGCTATAGGGCACGTGCGCTTGCCAGACAGACAGAGAGAGACAGAGAGACAGAAAGCGAGAAATCACCCCCCCTCAGGGCGGATGACCACGCCTCAATCCCTTCTCCATTCTCCTCTCGGGATCTTGGGCACACACACATACGCGCCCGGCGTGAGTTTAAGCCACCTGGTCCGGGACTCGAACTGCGGTCGACTATATGGGAGTCCAGCGACATAGCCATTACGCTAACTGCTGGTCCCGGGAATCCAGCACCTTTAATTGCAACACCACCTGCTGCCCCCTGGAGTTTTTGTCTATGAGTTTTGATACTTTTTGTGAAAAATAGAAACTTAATTAAAATTTTTTTGCTATTAAGTGTGTGTTCTTGCTGGAGAGAGACAGAGAGCAAGAGAGAGAGAAAGGGAGAATGCACCCCCAGGGGGATGCCACAATCCCTTCTCCTCTCAGGATTCTGAAGATGCATGCACACATGCCCAGAGAGTCTTTCAAGCCACGGGGTCTGGGACTGGAACTGCACAGTTGGCCATGTGGGACCTGGCTGCCTAAAGCATTGTGTGACCACCTGGCCCTAGAAACCCAATTTTTGCTTTAACGAAAAAGGAAGTCAATAATAAGGGTTTTTTTTTTTTTTTTTTGGTCTCATTGAAACCCTCCTGGGTTCCTGCTCTTGGGTTCAGGGCCTGGAGAGCTGAGGTGATTCGTGCCCTGGGAGGAGGCAGGGTCACCTTATTCTGTTTCTGGCCCCTTGGCCTATTTATGCACTCATCACCAAGATTGTGACAATCTCCAAGATTGTGACAATATCCTCCTCTTTTCCTTTCTAAAAGCTTTGTGTATTACCTGTAGTATGTCTGGAAGTCATCTTTATGCATGGTGTGAGGTAGGGATCAGGAAACGCTTTCCATTTGGCTATGCAGTTGGCCTTGCACTGCTTATGGAAATACATATTCATTACACAGTTTTTATTTTATACAATTTTCTTTTTTAAAAATAATTATTTTATTTAACTTATTTTTTTATTTGACCAGAGAGAGACAGAGAGAGAGAGAGAGAGAGAGAGAGAGAAAGTGAGAAAGCAAGCCACCCTATCTGGGACTCAAACCACAGTTGGCCATCTGGGAGTCCAGTGCCCTTAACCACCATGCTACCTGCCAGCCCCCACATTTCTTTTAAGCATATATTATATATTAGATACAGGATATACAGAGCACCCAAGCAAAACAAAGCACTTGTCTTCATAGAGTTTATGTCCTACTGAGGGCTGTAGGCAGATTGCAAGTAAAAATATATTAAGAACTTTGAATGCTGGGCTGAAAAATGAGGCAGGAAAAGGAGATACAGCGTGATGGTTTCGACCGGTCTTTGCGAGTTACTTGGACTGTCTCCACGTCTAGGTTACTGTAGACAGTGTTGCTGGGAAGCACCCTAAAAGTCTTTGGGGATTTTTCTTTGAGGATGTTTTTGCAGAATGTCTTTGTGTTTGTTTTGTTTTGTTTTGTTTTTGTTTTTAATTTGCTATAGGACGAGCACATTCACTGGAGAGAAAGAGAGAGATTGAGAAAGCAGACCTGGCGGGATGACCACACCGAAGTCCTTTCTCCTTCATTCTCCTCTCAGAATTTGGGGCCCACACTTACACGTCCCCAGCATGTTTTCACAGCCACTGGGTTCAGGACTGGAACCACATCAATGGGCATGTGGGATCCAGCTGCCTTAACCACCACGCCACCAGCTGGCCCAAGGGTTTTTTTTTTTTTTAATGATTTCTGGTTTACATATATTTGATATATATCTTTTGGGGTACAGTATGGTCTTTATTAAGCATAAATACATTGTATAATATAATAATCAACCTTTCTGTCACCAGGGACCGGTTGCCCTGTGGGGAATGGTTTGGGGAGGATTCTAGGGCCTCCCGTGTATCATGCCCATGCTTCCTGTCGCTATTCTGTTGTGACAGATCTGCAATCACTCCCTAGCACCCCGCAGCGTGATGTGCAGCTGCACCCAGTGCTAGCATTGTGGCCTCAGCTCTGCCCAGGTCTTCGGGCACTGGATTCTCAAAAGGAGCGCAGCCCAGATCCCTTGCATGTGCAGTGCACAACAGGGCTCGCGCTCCTGTCAAGCTCTGCCTGGCTCCTAATGGGTGGCTGGGGGGACCCTTGGTATAGTGGTTAAAGGAACTGGATCCCACATGAGTGACCATGGTTTGAATCCCGGTTTTGGTGCTTGTAAAATATGCTGAGTGCATGGTATGCGTGCCCAGAACCCGGCATGGTGGAGAAATAGAGGAGGTTGATGTGGCCATGCCCCATTGTGGATGTTTTCTCTCTCTGTCTCTCTGTCTCTTTTCTGTGAGTTCATGCATTGCTTGGCAATTAAAAACTAAAGTAGTGGGGAGAACAGTGCCTTCCAGAACCACAGGTTCCCACATCCATAGCCGTCAGGCCCGGGGAGCCCTCTTCTGTGGGAGTGCTCACAGCTAGAGCAGACCCGTCACCTGAGGGAGTTGTCAGCAAAGTCACCCCCAGCACCCACGCTGAGCTCCTGCCTACAGAGACTGTCTGTTTCTGAGACAGCCACCAAGCGGGCCCGGGCCACCAGGAGATGCCTGCTGCACGTGCCCTACGGAGACGGCGACGGGGAGAAGGTGGACATCTATTTCCCTGACCAGGCCTCTGAAGGTAGGCCGAGGGCCGGCGGCTGGTGGCCCAAGGCAGCTCTGAGCCGGCCTCGCCCACACGCCTCTCCTCTCGTCCCGCAGCTTTGCCTTTCTTCGTGTTCTTCCATGGAGGGTACTGGCAGAGTGGGAGGTGAGTGGGGAGCCCGGGGGCCCATCCTGCCCCACCATTCCTAGGGCTCCTGGGGCACAGCAGCCCACAGCCAGGCCAGTGGCTTATGGCGACTGACGTGTATTCTCCCAGCCTCCGGAGGCCAGAAGTCCAGAATCGGCGTCAGGGGGCCTCGCTGTCTCAGAAAGCTCTGGGAGAGGCCCCTGCTTTGGCTCTTCTGGGGGCTCTGGGCACACTCCGTGGCTTGTGGCTACCTCTCCCTGGGCTCCTGCTTCATGATACTGCCGTGCCCCTGTCTTACAAGGACACCAGTCACTACATTTAGGACCCACCCTCATCCAGCCTGATCTCGTCTTGGGGTCTATAGGGCATCTGTGCTCACTGGGGAGGCAGAGAGAGAGGGGAAAGTGAGGAAGCATCCCCTGGGGGATGGCTACACTGCAGTCCTTCACTCTCCTCTTTGGATTTTGGGAATGCACGCGCACGTGCCTGGCATGGTTTTCAAGCCACCAGGTCTGAAACATAAATCGTGCAGTCGGCCATGTGGGATCCAGCACCGTACGCTCTACGCCACCTGGCTGGCCCTCTTTTTTAGTCTTTTTAATTTTTTTAATGTGTTTCTTCTGTGAGAGAGACAGACACAGCACCCTCAGCAGGAGCTGGCAGCCTGTCACTGGCACGCGTGTACCCGTGTTCCAGGGAGGTCTCCAAGGGCAGACCAGCGCCCTCCCTGTGGGTCAGCCTTGCAGAGCGTGGCACAGTTTTCCCACCCACCACCATCTGGCCCGGCATCCAGACTCAGTTCCATCAGCAAAGACCCTTATTTCCAATAAGATCCCCCCCACAGGTTCTGGGGCTTAGGATACAAGCATATCTACATGGACACTGTACCCTGTGTTCCCCATCCCCAGGGAGGATGGTCACACTGCCGTCCCGTCTCCTCCTGGGATTTTGGGCACACATGCACATGCACCCGGTGTGGTTTTCAAGCCTCTGGGTCTGGGACTCAAACCATGGTCGAGTTCAGCACTTTAACCACCACACCACCTGCTGGCCCCTTAGTGGCCACATTAATTGTGCACAAAATCCTCTCCCTTTTGGTCTTCAGTTCTCAAAAACAGCTCCCCACGAGAGGTCATGACCTGTGCTACCGACGGGAAATAGGCCTCGAGGTTAAGCTAGCCCCAGATTCCCGAGCTGACTCGTGAAGTGACAAGCACGGGATCTGCCCTCTCCCCTCTGCCCTGCAGGCCACAGGCGAGGTTCTGTGTGGTCAGCGCATCTGGCAGGCACTGTGTCCAGGCCCCGGGGCAGCAGTGCAGTGACCGAGGTGCCTCCAGTCATCACATCTTTCTCTCTGCAGTAAGGATGAGTCTGCGTTCATGGTCAACCCACTGACCGCACGGGGCGTGGCCGTGGTGATAGTGGCTTATGACATCGCCCCCAAAGGTAACTCGGGTGTTGCTGCAGGTTCGAGGCCTGAGGGCTTCGGGGGCAGCGTTCCGGGCTGACCCTGTGCTCCGTGCAGGCACCCTGGACCAGATGGTAGACCAGGCGACCCGGAGCGTGGCCTTCCTCCAGAAGCAGTACCCATGCAATGAGTGCGTGTCACTGCAGGTTGTCCTCTTGGGCCGTGCTGGGTGGGAGGACAGCGGGGAGGCCCCTTGGCCTGTGGGACTCACTGGTACTGGCCTGATGCTTGGGAGAACTGGGTGCAAATCTGCTCTCTGCTCTGACCGTCCAGGGGGATTTACCTGTGTGGACACTCAGCTGGGGCCCAGCTGGCCGCCATGATGCTCCTGGCCGACTGGACCAAGCTCGGAGTCACGCCCCAGCTCAGAGGTTTCCGTGGGGCCTGAGCCTGGCTGGGCAGCGTTCCCCTCCCCCGCCATGGGCCTGTGGGTTTGGACCTGGTGTTAGATGCCTAATGTTGGCAGCAGCTGACCTGGTGGGCCATGAGCCCAGCGAGCAGGCCTCAGGCTTCCTTGCTGCCTCCTACCCGGCCTTGTCCCCACAGCACCGGAGGCTGGGCTGGTCCGACCTCCTCCCCAGAGATCGGAGGCTGGGCTAGTCCGACCTCCTCCCAGAGCCCGGCTGATTGTTCACCCCCTCACAGGCTGCTTCCTGGTGAGCGGAGTCTACGACCTGGAGCCCGTCATGCACACCTCGCAGAACACCCCTCTCCACATGACGCTGTGAGTCGCCTGCCCTTCCCCTTCCGCTTGGTGCCTGGGTTCTCTCTGCCTGACCCCGCTGTCCCGCCCCAGGGAGGACGCTCGGAGGAACAGCCCGCAGCTGCATCTCAGGCGGCCCACAGACGCGGCCTGCCCGGTGCTGCTGGTCGTGGGCCAGCACGACTCTCCTGAGTTCCGACGGCAGTCCAGGGCGTTCCATCAGGTACCCAGCCGGCCTCCAGCTCGGCCAGGGGCCGCGGGTCTGCCGTCTCCTGTGTCTTCCTCTCTGTCTCCCTGGTGCACCCCCAGACTGCCAGTCATGGATTCTGGAAACCCTGAGTGCCCTGGAGGTGCCGGGCAGGGGTAGGACAGGGTCCCCACTCCTCTCCTTCGCCTCCTGTCAGGCACTGTGCAGGACGGGCTGGAGAGCCTCCTTTGAAGAACTCCACGATGTGGACCATTTCGAGATCGTTGAGAATCTAACCCAGGAGGACGACGTTCTCACCCAGGTGGGGTCTCATTCCTTGCCAGCTGCCACAGCCCCTTCATGCTACAGCCCTTGAAACGTAATGAGAATTGGGAAGGTGGGGTGCACAGAGGAGCTGCCCTCGCCCCAGTCATTGGCATTCACGAGGGCAGGGACCCCGAGTGCTGAGAAGGATTCAGTGGCACGCTTGCTTCCTGTGCTTCGCCTTCCTGCAAACAGCCCTAGGCCACCTGAGGACGAGTCTGGTCCCAGGCAGGCAGGCAAGACCCGTAGGGGGCCACAGTGTCAGTGCGGGAGGTGTTGGGGGGACAGCACTGGCCTGTCTGTGTCCAGGCATGAACACCGAAGCCAGCTCTGCCAGGAAAACTGTGTAGACTGGCTCTGACTTTAACGCAGAGACACCGGAACACTTGAAGTGGAAACCGCGCAGACCGTGCCATTGACCTGGTAGATGAGAGTTTATACTCCTTCTTTTCTTTATTTGTTTTTCATTTTGCTATAAGGTGCATGTATATCCTGGGAGAGGCAGAGAGAGAGAGACAGAGGGAAAGTGAGAAAGCACCCCCCAGAGGGGATAACCACATTGCAGTCCCTTGTCCTCCATCCTCCTCTTGGGGTTTTGGGCATGCACACACATGCGGCTGGCGTGTTTGTTTGTTCGTTTTTAATCATTCCTAAGACAAAATTAAAAGTGTTATTAACTAGAAAATGAAGGGGAGCAATGGTGGGGCAGGTTTCCGTTCCAGCTAACAGGATAGCGGCCGTCAGGGAGGTATAGTAAGCTCAGTCAGTACTCTGGACATGTTCGGCGGCAAGATTCAGGCAGTGGGTTTTGTGGGAAACGTGGATCCAGAGCTGGTAGCCGTACGTTGAGGAAGCATCCACAGACGGGCCTGGGAGGGCTAGACGACAGGGTGATTGTTGAGGGCTGGATCCCACGTGGCAGCTGCCTGGTTCGCGTCTCTGACCCAGCAGCTTGGAAAATGTCTGTGCGTGCCCCAAATCCATGACCATTCCCGGGGGGGGGGCATTCTCACTTTATTCTCTAGCAAGCAAACACACCCTCTGGGGGGGAAGCTGGGGGACAAATGAAGACTATTTGAGAAGTACATAGAGAATCATTTTAAGGGGGAGGGGACACGCAGCAGTATTTAGAAGGTAACCGTGAGGAAAAGTGCTCCCCCTTCCAGTACCCTGCCCCCCCACCCAGTGCACGTACCCTCTGGCAAATTGAAAAGAAATCATGCAGAACAGTACGGAGGACGTTTGCCGTCTGAAATGATAAGATTGCATGTGTGTCTACTCAGGTGACATTCTTAATTCCCTTTGTTCCCGCTGCATCCTTTTGGCCGAACTTGATTCATAAATAAAGGCCCATACGCCCTTCTCTCTTTTCTTTGAGACGTGGCCTTGCTATGTTGCTGAGGCTGGCCTCAACCTCCCCGGTCTTGGACTACAGCCATGCACCCCTGATCCCGGCTTCTGCCCTCTGTACCTTCTCCTCTTTTGTGAAAGACATTACTGTCTAGTCTCAAGCCAGACCTCCTCCTTCGGCAGCCCCCCACCTCCACTCAAGTGTCAGACATCTTCCTGAACTCGAATTGTTCTCTTCTCCATCAGCGTTCCGCTCTGCAAGGCCCTTTCTCCAGAAATCTGGCACGTGAGGTGGTCGTTTCCCTGCGGGTTTCGGCCAGCGGCGCCAGCTCCACGACTGTCTGCTTCTGTAGCTCTCGCACCATGGTCATAGTCTTATTCGAAGTAGCACAGATACGGCTCTTAGTCTCTTTCTGTTCAACAGCAACAGGTTTAACGCATGCACACCAAGTTTGATACCAAGATTTTATCGCCGTCGATTCCTTTAAGAGCGTAACTGGATTTTTAATCAGTTCCAGCTTATCAACCTCCGCATCCATGTTGAATAGTTGACATTCCTCAGACCTTGGTGGTGCTTAGGCCGCCCAGCTTGTGTGTTTTTCAAGCTGCTGGATCTGGGATTCAAACCAGTCGGCCATGTGGGATCCAGCTGCCTTAACCTCCACACTACCTGCTGGCCCTCAATAGGGTTTTTGTTTTGTTTGTTTTTGTTGTTTTGTTTGTTTTCTGGTATAGGGCTCATGTGCTCACCAGAGAGTGAGAGAGAAAGTAAGAAATCACCTGTCCCCCCTGGGGGGAAGATGGTCACGGCGCAGTCCCTTCCCCATTCTTCTCTCAGGATCTTGGGCACATACACACATGCATCCAGTATTATTTTCAAGCCACCAGTCTGGGATTCGAACTGCAGTCAGCCATGTGGGATCCAGCACCTTAACCTCCATGCCACCTGCTGGCCCTCAAAAGGGATTTTATAGCACTCGGTTTTTGATTTTTTTAATTGATTAATTTATTTCTCCGTGAGTGAGAGGCAGAGAAATGGCACCCCACCAGCTCTTGGCACTGTGATTCACCTCCAGTTCTGGCCAGTCTTGTGTTATGGGCACACGTGTACCCCGCATATTCTAGGAAGTCTTCAGATACGAACCCAGACCTGCGCGTCCGAGTCAGCCTTGCGCTGACCCTCCCTCCAGTCCTCCAGCCTGCGGGTCCCTGGGCCCTCGTGCACCTGCCCAGTGTGTTGCAGGCTGACAGGCCGGGGATTCAAACTGCAGTCGCCAGGTGGGATTCGCCTTCCCTTGAGCAGTACATTCCTGTTGCACCTGGAGCTAGCCCAGGAGACTTTCACATCCATAAGAACAGTCTTTGTTCCTCTTTAAGAATAGAAATAAATGGGGGAAATGCACAAAGAATAAGAGACAAATTTTAAAGAAATGTAAATAGCAGTAAACATGGGGAGAAGTTAAACTGCGTGAAAAGCGTAACTTCAAGTGAGATCCAGGCCAGCCCATGGTGTAGTGGTCCGGGCGGCCGGATCCCGCCGGCTGCCTGTGTGGTTGGAGTCCTGAACCCGGGGCCTGAAACCTGCGAGGGGAGCGTGCGTGCATGCCCAGCATCCCGACAGGAGAGAGATGGAGAAGGGACTGCCCTGTGACCGGGTGACCATTCCCACAGGCGGGGGAGGGGCAGCTGCTTTCTCTCTTTCCCTGCCTTTTTTGGTGAGTGCACAAGCCCTGTTGTAACATTAAAAAAAAAAAAAAAAAAAAAGAGGGAAATTCCTTCTGTCTTTTGTTTGTTTGTTTGTTTGTTTTGCCATAAGGCATGTGTGCTTGCCAGAGAGAGACAGAGAGAGGGAAAGTGGTAACTCACCCCAAGGGGGATGGCCATGCCACACTCCCTTTTCCTACAGACCCCTCTTGGGTACTCATGTACATGTGCCCGGTGTGATTTTCCAACCACCAGGTCCAGGACTTGAACTACAGATGGCTATGTGGGAGTCACACAGCTGACGCCGGAGGGCATACACAGCTAGGCATATGGAAAGACCATCTTAGTGGTATTGAAATTGCATTCTAATGGGACCAGTAGTTGGCGTAATGGCTATGTCTCTGGACTCCCATGTAGTCGACCACAGTTCAAGTCCCAGACTGAGTGGCTTAACTCTCACCGGGCGCATGTGTGTGCCCAAGATCCCAAGAGGAAAATGGAGGAGAAGGGATTGTAGCGTGGCCATCCCCCGGTGGGGTGATTTCTCACTTTCTGTCTCTCTGTCTTTCCGGTGAGTGCATGCGCCCTATAGCAAAAACCTCTCCAAAACAAAGAAAAAGAAATTGCATTCTAAGGGACTAGCAGATGATGTAATGGTTATGTCACTGGATTCTCACATGGCTGACCATGGTTCAAGTCCTGGACCCTGTGGCTTTAAATTCATGCACAGCATGTGTGTTTACATGCCTAAAATTCCAAGAGAAGGGATTATGGCGTAGCCATATCCCAAATACCCCAGGGGGCAAGTTCTCTCTTTCTGACCCACTGTCTCTCGAGCGAGCACATGTGCCCTATAGCAAAAATTTCTCTTAAAAAAAAAAAAAACACAGTGAAAATGCATTCTAAAACCCATTTCTGCATTTTCCTCTCTCTTTCTCTTTTTTTCTTTTGAGAGATTTTTTGCTATAGGATGCATGTGCTCGCTAGAGAGACAGAGGCAAGAAATCACCGCCCCCCCCAGCGGGGATGGCCACACCACAATCCCTTCTCCTCCTTTCTCCTCTCGGGATTTTGTGCTCGCACACACACATGCCTGGTGTGAGTTTTAAGCCACTGGGTCTGGGGTTCAAGCTGTGGTCAGCTATGTGGGAGTCCAGTGATGTAACTATCATGCCATCTGCTAGTCCTCCTTTCTACATTTTCTACCACGAACATGTATTCTTTGTTTAACGTGGAAAAAAACAAACACCTGTCAACCTGAGCCTGGGAAAGTAAAGAACCTGAGAAGCACGACCTGTTTCCTTACCGAATTCTTACCAGAGCTGCTCAATCCCTGTCTTCTCTCCTGCTGCAGATTATCCTGAGAACAGTCTTCCCGGAATTCTGAGGACGGACACCCGGCCCCTAGCGCTCGCACACCCAGACCACAGTGCCTCTGCAGAGAGCCTTCAGAGCTGAAGCTGACAGTTTCTGCTCTCCCCGGCACTCAGCAGAGCCTCACCCGCTTGTCTCCGGAAGGTTCCGCCTCCCCTGCCCTGAGCACTGATGGCAGTGCCTACGCTCTCCCTCTTCCCTCACCAGCCCCAGGTCAGCCTGGGCAGGTCCCCCGAGTTGCCTCAGCCCTCTGCCTGTTGACAGGACATGACAAAATGGCTTACCTCCAGGGCCCTGCCTCTAGCTAAGAATGGTTTTATGTACACATTTTTATTGCCAAAGAGCATGTGTACTCCCCAGAGCAAGACAGAGAGTAAGGGAGGGAGAGAAAGCACCCCTGCTGAGGCACGGTCCTGCTGCAGTCCTTTCTCCTCGTCTCCATCCTGGCAGGATTGGGGCACACGCACAAATGTGCCTGGCGGTTTTTTTTTTTTTTGTCACTGTGGCCGGGATTCGAGCTACAGTTCGCCAGGTAGGATCTGGTTCCTTTAACAACTAGGCCATGGGGCCGGCCAGTTTTTACATTTTTCCAGGCTTGATGAGAGTCAAAAGAGATGATTATTTCATGACACATAAAAGTGATCTAGAACTCATGGGGCCAGCAGGTGGCATGGTGGTTAAGGCACGGACTCCCACACGGTCACTGGGAGTGGTTTCAGATGAGTTCCAGACCTGGCGGCTTGCTTTCTCACTTCCACTTGACCTCCCCCCTCTGTCTCTCTCTGGTGAGCACAGGTGCCCTGTAGCATATTAAAATAATAATAATAAGTAAAATTAAATAATTATTTTAAAAATTTTTAAAAGAAGTGATGTAAAAATTCAGACCGTGGGATTCATGAAGTAGCGTGTGCACACCCCAGGTCTGTCACCCGCTGTCGTCTGTGGCAGCTTTTGCACTACGTGGCAGGGTTGAGTGGTGTTGACCTGGGGTGTTTTCTGCCTGGCTCTGCAGAAACTGCTGCTCCCCGGGTCAGGGCATCCCTAAACCCATGTTTTCCGTTGGCTTCAGTCTTCCATCCACTCCATCCTAGATGCTACCGTCAGCGTCTGTCCCCGAAAGCTCTGGGGTCTTAGCCTGGGGCAGATACCTTGGCCTTGACAGGACTGTGCCGTGCTCAGGGACGACAGTGCCCTCTGCCCTGCCTCCGCTGCTGCACACAGCTCTCAAGGAGCCAGCCGCACCTGTCCACCGCCCACCCCGCGACCTCTCCTGACTCTTGAGTGGCGGCTCAGGAATTTCCAGTGGAGTTTTTGAGTATGGTAAAAAACAGGAAGCAGCCTAACCGTTCCTCGGGGAATCGATGAGCCTCAGTAGCCATGCAGCTGCTGGAAATTGCTCTGTGGGGCTGCTTAGTGGCATGGTGGGTAAAGCGACTGGATCTCACCTGGCTGACTGCATGGTTCAAGTCTCGGACCTCGCGGCTTGAGAAACATGCCGCGCTTGTGTGCCTGCGTACCCGAAACCCTGAGAGGAGGACACAGAGGTTGGGAAGGCAGCGTGGCCACCTCGGCGTGATTTCTCACCTTCTCACTCCCCACCCTCCATCCTAGCTGCTACCGAGCACACAAGCCCTATAGCAAATTAAAAGAAAGGAAAAAGAAAGAAAAAGTAGGGAGGAAGACTGGTTATGTTGCTGGACTCTTTTTACATAATTGACCACAGTTCAAGTCCCAGACCTGGTGGTTTAAAACTCGTGTTGGGCATGTGTGAGTGCGTGCCCAAGATCCTGAGAGGAGAAAGGAGGAGAAGGGATCGTGGCATGGCCATCCCCCTTGGGAGTGCTTTCTTGCCTTCTGTCTCTCTGGTATGCACACAGAAAAAAAAATCTCTCCAAAAAAAAAAAAAGAAGGGGAGGGGAGAAGGAAGGGAGGGGACAGAGAGGGAGGAAGAAAATGAATCTCAGAAATACTTTGGCTTCATGGCGCTGACTCTGGAAGGTATGTTTTTCAACGAATGTCATCGATACGACAGAACGT
Source organism: Tupaia tana (assembly GCA_026018925.1). Classification (NCBI taxonomy): domain Eukaryota; kingdom Metazoa; phylum Chordata; class Mammalia; order Scandentia; family Tupaiidae; genus Tupaia; species Tupaia tana. Next base: position 67,788,363 of record JAKSZU010000011.1, read on the forward strand.
GATTAAACACCCAAAGACGGAGCGGAGGATCGGCATCCACGTGGACAAGATGGCTGAGCAAACCGCGCCCCACTCTGGTGACTGACGACGTCTTTGGAGGGCAAATGGGCTGCGCACACGCATTTTGTTCTAGGTTTTGTTTTCTTCCCTCCAGAGGGCACGTGGACTTGACAGAGGGAGGGAGAAAGCACCCCCGAGGGGCAGGGTCACACTGCAGAGTGGACCATCGAGGTCCAGCTCCCTTGACCACTAAGCCAGGGGCCAGCCCTGGACCCGAGCGTTCTGATACCGACTTGTCCAGGCTTATTCCGTAGGCAGAGCCGCGCCTTGGCGTGCGTGTTTGCTGCGGCACAACCTGTAATAGCAGAGGACACAGGGCTGGCCCAGGCTTCCCTCTTCTCCATCCGGGCCGGCTGTGCCTGAGCGACAGCCACATTCCAGTGCGCTCCTGGCGGATGACCCCCAGGCTGTCTGGGGCTGGCAGCAGCACAGTTTCCACGCCCCCACCCACGCAGCACAGCCTCCTGCACCCACACTCTCCTCCGCTGCAGATCCACTCCGGAGGCTGGCCTGTTCCGCGTTCAGGAGGCGGTTCAGAACAACGATCCCAGCTGCTTGGGGGCTCTTGCCCAAAAGTCACAAACAGGCCTTCAGTTTGGCTGTCCCCTCCCAGCTCCAGACTGTGCCGTCTTCAGTCTAAGGGACACTCTGCCTTTGGAGAAGGGGCGAAAAGAAATGGTCACCTCTGGGCTTTGAGTGATTCGAGTCTAGTGACATCAAAGGACACAGAGGCTCAGACAGGCCAAGGAAGATGCAGAACCAAGACCCCAGTCTTTACCGCCACTTCCATGGTCTGCAAGCAAAGCCTAACCCCGGCTGTCTACGTAAGCATGTGATGTGCTGACGCGCAGGGTCACAGGGACCTCGTCTGACTTGGTCCCCTCTGCGCCAGCTGCGCTAGGAGGAGGTCTGGAGCATCACAGGCCACCTACCAGCACCTGCCCTCTGAATGCCTACACAGCACGGTAAATCCAGACTTGTGTCATCACAGTCCCTGGTGGGAGGTCAGCCACTGGGTTTTAGCCCCTGCTCCAATGCCTGCATAACCTCTATGGGCACCACTTACGCTGCACAGACCTCAGTCTTCTCATCTGTAAAATGGCAAGTTGGGGGAAAAGGGAGGGCAGTGTGGCTACATACCACAGCGCTGACGCACTGCTCAAGAGATGCCAGATCCTACATGGCAACTGCAGCTCAAATCCCCTGTCCGGTCAGCCTGGAACAAGCGGGACAATGCCAGTACCCAGGATCTGACAGGCTAGAGGACTGGAGGGTAGAAAAAGGCCAGTTGCCACACCCACAACAGATGGGCTAATATTCCTGATGCAGGGGATCCTCCAAAAGCTCACTGAGGTCCCCAAGGCACAGCGTAGCCAGATTGACCAAAACCACAGACAGAGGCAGAACACTAAAACTGGCAAGAGAGAAACGACTAGTTACTTTCAAAGGACATCCCATCAGGCTGATATCAGACCTCTCCTCGGAAACAACGCAAGCAAGGAAAGAATGGGAAAATATATTCAAAGTGTTAAGTGAAAACAATTTCAACCAAGAATACTGTACCCAGCAAGATTATCCTTCATATGGGAAAAAAAAGACAAAAACATTCTTAAACAAAACCTGAAACAATTTACCAACACCAGACCAGCTCTCCAAGAAGTGCCGAAGGGAGAGCTACACAGGAAGACTAAAGGCGGACGCAGAAATAAGAGTATAAAAACAACCGAGAGAATGGCCAGCCTGACGGCAGGGACAATCCTGAGCCGAATGTTAACTTCCAGAGTTTAAATGGGAAGATCAGATCACAGCAACACTGCAGACTCAACAGGAGAGAGGCTAATTACAGGAGACTGAACTAGTGAAATAGGATTTTTTTTCACTTTAGACTAGAGCATTACTGATTTTCTTAGATACTTTGACTTCCATATTTAAGGATTTTTTGTCTTCTCTTGAACTGTTGATAGGTTCATCTACCTACTATTTGAACTGATCCTAACCTTTTTCCTAGCTTTAAGTTTTAAACAGTTTTCTCTTAACATTTTTTGATTTTGATCTATTGGAACTAAAACTTTTTTGAAATTAAAAAATGCATTAAAAATACCTATTAAATACCCTTAATGACTCCAGTAAGCTTTATAGCCCCAGCAAGGTGCTACTTTAGAGTATGTTCACTTTACTCACTGAGGTTTATGCCTAAAGTCAGACATGCATTCATAGATATGTATATATCAGCTGTGCTTGCTACAAAGTCTTTAAATTAATTAAGATCTCTAATGAGGCAATAAAATGTGAAAAAAGCTAAAAAAACAGTTCACTTGAAAATGTGTATTACAAAAAAAAAAAAAGTGCAGAGCTCAAAAACATTTGCACCAAACTAAACTCGCATTATAATTCCATCTTGCACAAATTTTTTAAAGTTCTCTTGTGAACATACACAAAGAACTCCTAAAAATTCATAAGAAAAAGGGAACTCAATAAGTAACTGGACCAAAGATATATGTTGGCACAGATTAAAATGAGACCTCTCTAGTGTGGACAAGAAAGTGGGCATGCTGGGAGTGAGCACGATGCCACGCTCTGGAAGAGCAGAGGTACCAGAGAGCAACATTTGACATGCACGTTCATTCTAGCAACCCACACTTGGAAACGAGCCTACGGAGACAAATGTGCCAGGACACAAGGATATTCACATGAAGACTTATTGTGATATGATTTGCGTGCCATAGAACTAGAACTTCGAAAGGGACATAGCTGAAGAGGAGTTTGCTCTTATTCAGAACGTCTCACTGCTTTCCGCACACAGTTGGCACTCCAGCTACAGAACTGGATGGGCATTCGATTCTGGAGGAATTCTGTTGCAAAGAGAAGCTCACAGCTCCAAGGGTCAACTTCTGGGCTTCTAAGAACTTCATTGAAAAGACTTGATAAGAGAAGAGATACTGAACCATGGCCGAACACTCCTATGTGACGTTCACCAAACTCGTGCTCAAGGGCACCAAGGCAAAGAGTAAGAAGAAAAAGAACGAAGAGAGGAGAAAAAGAGAAGAGGGTGAAGAAACCCAAGTTGATATTGTTGGAATCTGGTGGACAGTAGCAAACAGTGAAATTTCAGGAACCACAGTGTTTGCGATGGATAGGGAACCTGTACACAGGCACTCGACGATGGTCTCTTCACACTGGGACAGCACGTAAGGAGTGGAGAGCAGTCTACTGCTGGCAAATGGTCTGCTTCCAGAACTGCCCTCAAGTCTGGCTATGGAAAGTATCATGGTATAGATTCTGATGGACTTGTTGGGTGTTCAAATGCAATTGGACCAAGAGAACATGGGATCCAGTCTTTCGAGATGGTAAAATGGCTTTACTGGCCTCACATAGCTGCTTTAGTAGATGCAATGATATAGAAGCAAAAAAATAAAACAGCAGGAGAAGAGAAAATGGTAAGATCAGATCCTGTGCTGAAAGAGAAACCACAAAAAAGGATGACATCCCAGAACACAAAGGATATGTAAAACAATGCAAGATCAGTTACATAAAGAAATTTTAGAGTTTCCAGACAACAAACTTAAAATAAGTAAATAAGACAGTAAAATTCTTTAAAAAGCTTGGAAAGATGGAATTTTGCATGAGACACTTCTGGACAAGAGAGCCAAAATAAAAGCCGACATACTGCAAATGATCTGGCTTTTTGATTGTCTTATATGTTTGTTTTTTTTCTGAATAAAATTTTCAATGAAGTGAAAAAAAAAAACGGAGAAGAGATAAGTTGGGGCCAGCAGCACCAGCAGTGGCTAAGGTGCTGCACTCCCGCATGGCCGACCGTGGTTTGAGTCCTGGACCCGGTGGCTTTAAAGTCACACTGGGATGCATGCCCAGAATCTCAGGAGGAGAATGGAGGAATGCAGGAGAAGGAATTGCAGCATGGTCATCTCCGCTCAGGGGTGATTTCTCACTTTCCCTCTTATGTCTCCAGTGAGCGCACATGCTCTATGGCAAAAATCTTAAAAAAAAAATGATGAGTTATCGGCTCAGTTGAGGGTGGAGGTTTATCTGTGGACTTCATCTACCTGACAGGTGCAGCGTACCTCCAAACATCCCAACCAGCATGGCGGGGAGAAGCTGGCATTTGGCACTTCCAACAGATAACGCGTTTGCAGGTCAAAGGGCTTACTACCCATGAGGAAAAGCCAAATGGTGGAAAAATGGAAATAAATACAAGTTTAATAATAATAATACAAGTTTAATCTGGTACAATTTTTTTTCTAATCTACGCATTTTTTTCATGATTTCTTTTTTCTTTTCTTTTTCTTTCTTTCTTTCTTTCTTTTTTTTTTTTTAAGAGATTTTTGCTATAGGGCATGTGTGCTCGCGGGAAAGACAGAAAGCAAGAAATCACCTCCAGGGCAGGTGACCACGCTACAATCCCCTCTCCTCCACACACTCGTGCCTCGCGTGAGTTTTAAGCCACCGGATTCCAGGACTAGGTGGGAGTCCAGCGACATAACCATTATGCCATCTACAGGTGCCCACAATGCACATTTTCTATGTGTGTTTAAAGACCCCTTGTTTGCGCTGGATAGGAGCCACTCCTTGAACCCACCGCGGGGACTTCAGCCCACCCTCAGCCCCTCTCTGCACCCACTCTGAAAGCAGCGGGGTGAACGCTAAGTGTGGGAAGGACGGGTCACCGAGCGTTCGCGAGCTCGGGCAGGACTTTGCGGTCAAGGACTACAACTCCCAGCACGCCCCGCGCTGCCCGCCCCGCGTTCCCAGAAGGCCGTGGGCGGCGCCCTGGTAAGGACGGAGCGCTCCCGACATGCCCTGCGGTGCGCCGCTAACCGCCGGGTTTGAATTGCGGCACCGCTCGGCATGGGCACCCCGTCCTTGCCCCCGGCCTGGCAGCTCTACCTCAAGGACCACCGCGTCTCTACGTTCAAGAACTGGCCCTTCTTGGAGGGCTGCTCCTGCACCCCGGACCGGGTGAGACCGCCCTGCCTCTCGGGGTCCCCCAGGCCCGCCCCGCCCCGTCCCAACGAGGCCTTCTCTCCCCGCCCGGGCCCCGGAACACCTCCCGGGGGCTGCGGTCCCATTACGCCTGGTCCTGGGCGTCCGGATCCCGGGACAGCCCCTGCGGGAGGCCATGGCTTCATTGTGCCTGGGTCCTGGGGGTCGGGCCCCCGGGAACGACCCCTCCTGGGTGCTGGAGTCCTGGGGTTCCGGGCCCCGGAACGACCCCTCCTGAGGGCTGCCGCCTTGGTATGGCTGGGCCTGGTGGATCTGGGCCCCGGAGTGACCCCTCCAAGGGCTGCGGCCCCGTTATGGCTGGGTCCCGGGGGTCGACCCGGAACGACCCCTCCGGAAGAGGCAGCCTTAGCTGTCTGGACCCCGGGGGCTCACGAGCTGCACTGCCCTTTGCAGATGGCCGAAGCCGGCTTCATCCACTGCCCCACTGAGAACGAGCCCGACCTGGCCCAGTGTTTCTTCTGCTTTAAGGAGCTGGAAGGCTGGGAGCCAGATGACACCCCATGTAAGTCCGCTGTGCCAGTCTCGGTGGGCTTCCAAGGTGCCAGGGCGCATGGGGGGGTGGGGGGAGGTTTTATTCTAAACTTGAAAAAATCGACTGGAATTTTGGAGGCAGCGCTGCAGTGGCTGCTTCCCCAGCCTCCTCTTGTGCATAAACAGCTGTTAGTAAGGAGTCCATCCCTGCATGCTGGTGGCTTGGTGCCACTTCCAGCCTAACGGATCTGACTGGCCACAGTGGCTTTGGGTGACAAGGGCACACTCTTAGAAGGTGCTTGACACCTTTTCCTGTCGTGGGAACTCCCTGGAGTCACCAAGTGCCTTATCTGTGGGACATTTTTTTTTTTTTTTTTTTTTGAGCCAGAGGGCATGTGCCCCCTGGAGAGACAGAGAGAGTGGGAAGGTGAGAACGCACTCCCCATGGGGTATGGTCATGCTGCAGCCCCTTCTCCATCTTTATGACTTCAGGACTTTGAGCATGTGCACACACGCACCCAGCTTTTTCCTTAAATTGCTGGGATGTGTATTCAGACGTGCTGGCCCCAGCTGCCCTAACCACCACGTCTTGGGCTGGGTTCCTGTTTGGAGCATTTTCCTAGTTTTGCTTTTGTGTTGTGTGTGAACATGCATTTTCCTGAGAGACAGGAAAGGTGAGAAGTCACCCCCCTGTCAGAGAGAATGACCATACCACAATCCCGTCTTCATTCTCTTCTATGGATTTTTGGGCACGCATGCACATGCACCCAGCATGAGTTTCAAGCTACTGGATCCAGGACTCAAACTGGGGTCGACCATGTGGGAGTCCCGTCACCACCACACCACATGCTGGGACTTTTTTTAAACTTTTTTTTAAAAATTATTTTATTTAATTTTATTCATTGTCAGTATTTTGTTTTGTTTTATTTTGTTTTTCTAAGCTGACCAGAGAGAGACAGAAAAGGAAAGTGAGAAAACAAGCTGCCAGGTTCAGGATTCGAACTATGGTCAGCCATGTGAGAGTCCAGCTACCTTTATCACCATGCTATGTGCTGGCCTCCCTGCTGGGCCTTTTTTTTTTTTGGAGAGGTTTTTTTTTCCACTATAGGGCGTGTGCGCTCGCCAGACAGACAGAGACAGACATAGAGACAGAAAGCGAGAAATCACCCCCCAGGGGGGATGGCCACACTGCAATCCCTTCTCCTCCATTCTCCTCTCGGGATCTTGGGCACGCACGCACACGCGCCCGGCGTGAGTTTTAAGCCACCGGGTCTGGGATGCTAACCGTGGTGGACTACGTGGGAGTCCAGTGACATAGCCATTACACTAACTGCTGGTTCCCCCTGCTGGGACATTTTTAAAAACAGCTTTAGAGGCAGGTGGTATGGTGGTGAAGGTGCTGGCCCATGGCCCACCATGGTCTGAGTCTTGGACCTGTTGGCTTGCTTTCTCGCTTTCTCTCTCTCTCTTTCTCTCTCTCCCCCCATCCCTCCCTCGCTGTTCTTCCCTCCTTCTGTCTCTCTCTGGTGAGCACATGCGTCCTATAGCAAATTAAATAATAATAATAAATAAAATAAATAATTCTCTTTTAAAGGAATTATTTTATTACTTTTTCATCATCATCATTATTTTTTAGTTCGATCAGAGAGAGGCAGGGAGGGAAGGTGAGAAAGCAAGCTGCCAAATTCGGGGCTCTAATCGATTGGCCATGTGAGTTCAGAGTCCTAACCACCATGTCTCCGGCTGGCCCCGTAAATAATTCTTTAAAAACAAAAACAAAAACAGCTTTATTGAAATACAACCCACATACTACAAAAATCAGCCTTTTAAAGTGTATTCCTCAGTGTCATTTTGGAATTTCTTCTTCAGGACACCTTTTCATAAAAAAAAAAAAAAAAAAAAAAGTCAGGATCCGGTCAGAGGGCCTGGTGTCCATCTTTCCATCCCGCGGTGCTCTGTTCTTTTCTCTCCCCGCCTCCCTGTCGGGATCGGTTGCTCCCACTACTCTGAGTCCGCCTTCGGAGGGTTGCTCAGGTTGTCCCCTTGCCAGAGGGTGTTGCTGGCTCTCCTGTCGTGTTCGCGGCTACGGCCAAGTGTTGGGTGGGACGGTGTGGTGGCCGTGCCTGCCGTCGCTGGGAAGCGTCAGTAGTGTCACCCTGAGCGTGGCCGTCTCCAGGGTGTTCGGTGTTGCTGTCCTCTCGGACCTTGCATGGCCACGTGCCCGTTCTAAGGCTTGTGTTAACCGTGGCGGCAGCCCTCCAGGGATGTCCCATTACAGAGCGCTATATGAGGTCGAGGGGTCCTGGAGACCCCGCCCAGCAGTGCCCACCCTGAACTGCAGGCTCTGTAACAGTTCTGTGAGATCACGTCCCACTTCCCACAGTCCCTGGTGTCTCCGAGGAGCTGACGTGCAGTTCCTCTGGACTTGTACCGTATAACGCTTGTCCTACCACTTGCTAAAGGACATCACATAACACACAAGCCATAGGGTGTGGGGGGTGTCCACAGGGAGGCAGGTGGGGGCGAGCAGGTGGGCGTGTGGCTGGGCCTAGCCTGAGGCCACCTCCTCCAGGCTGGGCACCTTGAAGCAGAACGAGGCTTGCTACAGGGTGGGCGCAGGAGGCAGAGCAGGTTGTGGTCATAAACTGCCCTTGTCCCCGATGTCCCTGTGACCTGTCCTGTGTTGATTTTCTAGAGAGGAACATAAAAAGCATTCGTCTGGTTGTGCCTTCCTCTCTGTCAAGAAGCGATTTGAAGAATTGACCCTCGGTGAATTTTTAAAACTGGACAGAGAACGAGCCAAGAACAAAATGGTACGTGTGGTTGGTTGGGATTGAGAGCGGAGCGCCCGTCCATCCTGCCTGAGGGCTGTTTTCCTCGGGAGGCGGTTTTAAAGCTTCCAGGGTGCACACGTGATGACAGTACAGAAGTGCGTCCGTCCCGCGGTGGTCTGGGGTTGTGCCTCAGCAAAGGCGTGTCCTCAGCAAAGGTGTGTCCACTCTGAGGTTCCTTGGCTGGTGGGGACACTGCAGCAGTGCCCCCGCTGTCCTGCGTGTTGACAGTGGTGCGTGAACACGTCTGGGGCACATCATGGAGAGTGTATTGGGCAGGAGGAAAACAGGCAGCAGGGTGCTGGACCCAGGTCTGTCAGACGTGCTGACTCGTCCTGGCACACCGGCTCCTGGCATCCGGAGGGTGAAGCCCCGAGGCCACAGGCGGGACGGTGCCTGGGGTGCTGCCCAGACCAGGGCTGCCAGAGAAGAGCAGGGCTTCTGGTTCAGCCGAATTTCAGGGGGTCCACAAATACATTCTTAGCACAAGTACCTTCTGCGTTTTGTACGAGTGTTTGCCAAGAAACCACTCCCTTATCTGAAGTTGCAGCTTAACTGGGCACATGCTCTTGTCTGCGACACCGGCCCTGTGTGGAGTAAGTCTGGGGGCCGGTTATGTCCTGAGCAAAGCGCTCAGTGGGGTCGGTTCTGGCTCTGGCGCTTGCAGGCGGTGGGAGTGTGGGCCAGTGCTGGTCACATTGTCCTTGCTGCAGGATGGAAAATTGAGACCCCCGACTCCCACCACGGTTTCTGAGGTCCCTTTTCAGCTTGAACATTGTGTTACCGTCTTCACATTTTATAAAATAATTCTGCCCCATGTGGTAGCATTTAAATGCCGAGGAGTACGGATCGATTTTCCCAAAAGAGGAGAAGTTGGGGCAGTAAAGTGTGCTGTGGAAGAGCTAGTTACGGGACCAAGGCCAGGGCCGAGGGCTGGAACTCGGGTGGAGGGGGGAGAACCTTCCAGTCACAGGTCGGCGTGCTTCCCGGCCACCAGTCGCTGGTGCACATTGACTTTGTTGTTATCTCGCAGGGTCAGAAGTGTGAAAACCGTCCTCAGGCAGCGTGTGAGGGCTGGGTGCCTGGCGCAGGCTTCGCTTGCCGACCCCGGGCGAGGTGACAGCAGCTTGCAGGCCTGGGGCATGGCCATGCAGGTGCGGGCGGGGAGAGCGGGAGGTAGCAGAGGACCGTGGGCGCCCGGTCCTAGAGCATGAGAAAAAGTGAGGCACAAGTGCTGCCTCTGCAGACAGACAGGAAGTCCTGGCACCCACCCGTGGCCTGGTGGTTACGGCGGCTGAGGCCCATGTGGCTAATTCCGTGGTGTGGTGGTTCAAGTCCGGGACCTGGTAGTTTGAAAGACATGCTGTGTGGATGTGTGTGTGTGAGAGAGAGAGACCACGTGCCATGGGGGGTACTTACTTTCCCTCTCTCTCCAGGGAGTTCATGCGCCCTCTGGCAATATTATTTTTAAAAAAGAGAGAAAGAAGACATGAGAGTCTGACTCAGTCCAGTTCTGAAATGTCAGTTTCGTGCTCATGGACGCTGGAGACAGGGCGAAGAGACGGGGTCTGGGGAGGAGGAGGCAGGCACAGCAGCCAGGAGAGCCCGCCCACTGAGTGCCTGGCCAGGAGCCGGGACCAGGTGGGCACCCCGGGCAGAGGGCGGGCGGTGGAGAGACTGCTTTCTTTCACTGTTTCTTTCTCTTACTGCCCAGGGGCACGTGCGATCGCCAGAGGCAGACCAGGTGTGGGGAGAGGGAGAGAGCTTTTGGCAGAATGGACAGGTTGGAAGCCAGATTCAGGGACGGACAGGAAGCAAGGCGAAAGTTCTGTCTGAGGACAGCTGCTCTCTGGGCAGGCCTGTTGAACTGCTCCGAGGAGGCGCTGGCCTTTGCCTGTGACCTCCCGAAGCAAGGCGGGCTGTGGTCCTGCTGGTTCCCAGCTGAGCTCTGCCTTGAGGGAGCTGGGTGGCCCGGAGCTGGTCACATCCCCTGGGCCACACGTGCTCCTCCATGCACAGGCTCGTGGTGGCCCCTGGCTGCGACGCGGTGAGCAACATCAGTCAGCACGGTGCCGCCGTAGGGCCTGGTCCACGCTACGCGCCCCCTCGTCGTCTTCTCTTAATAAATTATTGGAGGTGGTTTGAGTCGGACGCAGCCGAACGGCAGGCCTCACCCTGCCGAGGGGTCTGCCGAGTGTGCCCGGTGTGTCTCGGCACTCTCGAGGTGCCCTCGTCTTGCCTTCTTTGTACACGGTACCCACAGGGTGCGGTCCGGAAGCCCTTGCCTCAGTTTCGCACATCTGTTCTCCTTCCAGGCTAAAGAAATCGGCAGCAAGCATAAAGAGTTCGAAGAGACGGCCCAGAAGGTGCACTGCGCCATCGAGCAGCTGGCCGCCCTCGAGTGAGCCTCCTGCCGCGCCCGGCCCAGCCCACGCCCTGAGCTGCTCCTCGAGCTGGCGCCGCGGCCTCGGGGCCCCTGGGCGCCTTGGGGAAGGAAGGCCAAACCCTGGGCGCCGGTAGCTGTGTTTCTGTTTTTTCTTGAAAGTGGCACCGGAAGCTGCTACTGCTGCCTGGGCAGATGGTGCCATCGACCATGGTGATGGAGGCTTTTGCTTTGGTAGTTTTTGCTTTATCGAGTCCTCAGCCCACCATGGGAAGGGGGGGTCGTGGACAAGCAGAGGTGGACTTTGGCTAGAACTGACCAGCTTGGACCTATGCGGGTAGGCCCTCCTGCCCTGAGTGTGTCTGGGCTCTCCATCCAGAATCCGTGAACACCATTGTAGGTCCCCTGGGACTGGACCGAGGACTGTGGGTGCAATTTTTAGCATTTGTTTCCATAATAATCTAAATGTTTCTGTGCGCGACTTACCCTGTGTTTGGAATTCTTTGTGCATTGTTTTACTTTGAGGGTCTTCTTGCCTGGTCCTGGCTGAGATGTCACCGCAGCCTCCCTGATGGCGAGGCAGCGGCTCTATCTGGAGTGGGCTCTGTCTGGAGTGGGCTTTGACTGTGGAGTGGCCGCTGTCTCTGGAGTGGACCCTGTCTCTGGAGCGGGTTCCTGACTCTGGAGTGGGCCCCTGTCTCTGGAGCGGGCCCTGTCTCTGGAGAGGGCCCTGTCTCTGGAGTGGGCCCCTGACTCTGGAGCAGGGCCCCTGTCTCTGGAGAGGGCCTTTGTCTCTGGAGTGGGCCCTGTCTCTGGACTGCTGTGTGCAGTTTGAGCTCCTACCCTGACGAAAGCCTGAGCAGCTGGCTGGGCAGGGCAGGGCAGGCCTGAGGTCAGTCAAGGGTGTTTTTGACGGTCGTCACCAGATGGGCAGCTGGCAAGCTGCGACACGTCTGAGACAGGGGAGGACTGGTCCTCAGCGCCTCGGGGGTCCCCGGGGCTGATCACGGCATCACTCGTCTGCAGAGCAGCCCGCGGTCCGTCTGGGGGTGCTTTCTTCCTGGGCGGGCTGCTCTGGTGGGGCTAAGAGGGACGAGCCCTGCGAGGAGGGTCCGGGCTAGATGTTCCCATACTCTGCACATTGCTCTTCCCTGGAGATGCGCGTGGGACAGCTGATCGCGCTCCTGTCTTTCCAGAGTGGATCTTCCTAAAGCAGGACAATGGAATAAATTAATCAAAAATGGAAAGAAAACCTCTTCTTTTAGGGAAATTGGTTTGGTTTTTATGTAGGTAACTCATTGATATTGTTATGGTCTTTTTTTAAAAAAAAAATTATTTCTTTTTATTTATTTGTCTATTTATATTGATCTTCAGGCCGCCAGGTCCAGGACTTGAACCACGGTTGGCCACATGAGAGTCCAGCGTCTCAACCACCATGCCCTCTGCTGGCCCCAATGTTGTTTGCAGTCTTACAAGATCGTAAACTCAGTGGCATTTGTGCTTCAACCCTGGCAGGGACTAAGCACAGGGCTTGCGCAGTGGAATCAGAAGGTGCTCTGGGCCCTGCAGACCCTGGCTGTGGTGGGCCCTGACTGTGGGCTTTTGAATCCAGCTTCGGCATCTCACCTGGATTTTTTTTTTTTTAATTTGCTGGAAGACGTGCCAGAGAGACAAAGGAGAAAGCACCCCCCATGAGATGTGATCACGCCGTAATCCCGTCTCTGTTCTTTCGGGATTTGGGCACATTTGCCCAGCATGTCTTTCAAGCCTCTGGGCCTGGGATTCCATCTGTCGTTTGCCTGTGGAGCCCATCTCTGTTAACCACTAGGTTGCAGGGCCAGCCATGGCATTTTATCGTGTATGTGACAAAGGGGGTGCGGGGAGACTGGCTGCAATCCTGCAGTCCTGCGTGGTTCTCTCGCTCTGTCTTCGCCACAGCAGCGGGAACTCCGGCGAGGAGCACAAAGCTGCGTCATGCGTGGGTGGGGGCGGGTGCCGGGCAGGAGCTCGTCTGTGAAACCGCTGCACAGTGAGACAGGCCCGCTGAGTTGCAGGCACACGCTGCCTCCTCCCTCCTGCAGAAGGCGCAGTGCCGTGAGAGCTTGCGTGGCTGTCAGGTCGTGGCCGTCGGCCTGATGGCTGTGCTGGTGCCTGGCCAGTCTTGTCTCCCATCTCGGTTCGCTGCTCCATCCCCGCATCTGTCACATCCCCCACACCCACAGCAGGTGGGCAGAGGGCGCCTGCTCTGCTGTCCTCGCCTGACGCTTACACTCACTGTCCTTCAGGTTGCGGGGAAGATGGCCGCGGTCCTTTCTGAGAACTCAGCATGTCGTTTCAGACAGCGCTGCAGACCCGACGGATTTTAGAATATTGGCAGTTTCTCACGGTGGCCCTCCTCAGCCGGCGGCGGAGCCTTGCCGCCCTGGCGGTCGCAGGTGAGGGCAAGCATGCTGCCTTGGCAGAGGCGCAAGGCCAGCCTCGGGACGCTCTGCAAGAGCCGCAGGCCCAGTGGAACCACTGGGATTCGGTCCAGGCTGTACAAATGCACCTTCAACTTGTCCATCCTGCCACCTCTCAGTGAGAGCCGAGAGGTATTTTCCCTGCGCCTGGAGAGCCCTGCCGCAGCTTTGGTTAGGAGAAAAAACCGCTCCGGCCTTCCCGCTCACCTCCACCGCCGTTTCTGGTGTTTGTGCCCGTCACTAAGTGGGTGCTTCACTCCAGTGACTGTCCTTGCAGACAGCGAGGGAAAACGTGCTTCCTGTGCCCGGTGGTGAGGATGGTGGTCTCGGCCCTCGGGCTGGGGTAGGGCAGGGCGGGGTGGAGCTGGCCGTCAGCCCCAGCACACACTCCATCTGGAAACCTGCCTCCCCCGCTGGCCAGCGCCCGATCAGTAAAGCGGGCCACCGCTTCAACTTCTCAGGTGGCAGGCTAGGTCTGGAAAGCGCTGTCAGTGGAGGGTTCTGGGCTGTCACTGGGGCTACCCATCCAGAGGCTGCCACTGTCTCATGGAATGGCAGTGTAGGGGCCCGCCGCAGGCCAGCCTCCAGTCAGGATCCTGGTCTCCAGGGAGCGCAGACCGCGGGCAGTTGTGAAAGGCAGTGCCAGCTCAGCAGAGGGGCACGCCAGCCACCCTTGCCCTGCATCCGGTGCTCGTGGGCAACAGACGCTCTTGGCAGGCTGTGCTCACAGAGTTCATGGCTCGCAGCTGCTGCGTGGTTGCTCCTACATTTTTTTTTTAAACTTTTGTTTTTAGAGAGATTTTTGCTATAGAGTGCGTACACTCCCTAGAGAGACAGAGACATAAAGTGATAAATCACCCACTGGGGGGATGGCCACACCACAGTCCCTTCTCCATTCTCCCATTGGGATCTTGGACACACATGCCCGGTGTGAGTTTTAAGCCCCTGGGTCCAGGACTTAGCCACAGTGGACTACATGGGAGTCTGGTGACATAGCCTTTAGGCCATCTGCTGTTCCCTTCACCTGCATTTTTAAATACAGAAATGGAGCCAGCCAGTGGCATGGTGGTTAAGGCAGTTGGATCGCACATAGCTGACTGCATGGTTCAAGTCCCATTACCCACAGCTTGAAAACCACTGGGCACTTGTGTGAGAGCCCAAAAGCCCAAGAGAAGGGAGAGGGGATTGTGACATGGCCATCCTCCTGGGGAGGTTGCTTTCTCACTTTCCCTCTGTCTTTCTCGGGTGAGTGCACATCTCCCATAGCAATTTTTTAAAAAAAGAATTCTTTATTTAACTTTATTTATTTGTTATTTTAAATTTGACCAGAGACAGAAAGCAAGAAAGTAAGCCACCAGGTCTGGGACTCAAACTGTGGTAGTAAGTTTTTTTTTTTAAAGAATTATTTATTGAATTTTATTTATTCATTCATTTATTTTAATTTGACCAAGGAGAGAGGGAGAGAGAAAGTGAGGAAGCAAGCCATCAGGTCTGGGACTCGAATTGTGGTTGGCCATGCGGGAGTGTCCAGCTCCTCAACCACCATGCCACCTGCCGGCCCCTCTCCTAGTAGGTCTTAGGGCCTGGACTTGAGCCCAGATCCACTGTTCGACAGCAGTGCCTAGTCTCGGGTGGGGCCTGGGTCAGCTGCCTGACTGGAGAATGGGTATCTTCAAAGCGCTGCTGCCTCCTCAGGCAGCGGAAGTGTCAGATGGCCTGTCACGAGCTGAAAGCTGCGTCCACCCTCAGCATGTTTTGACTTTTGATTTGACGTGAAGTTGTAAAGATACTGCAGAAGGGTCCCCTGAAGACCTCCCTGAACCCCTGCCCTGCCCCCTAGGGGTAGCACGACCTGCTCACTGGTATCTGCGTGAGCACCTGCTGTGTGCCAGCGCTTCATCCTGGAATGGAGGCCAGGAGAGCGCCCGCCTCCTGCATGAGTTCACAGGGCTCCGTTCTGGGTTTATGAATGTGGGGAGACGAGGCCAGTGGAGCCCTGTGACTGCGGGTGCCCGCAGAGGCACTGGGAAGAGGATGGCCCGCTCTGGGGGCTGCAGCAGCGGGGGGCCTCTGAGCCTTCGGTTTGTCCCAGTGGCAGTGGGAGCTGACACACGGACTGGCGTGGGGCAGACTCAGTGGTCAGGAGAGGGAGTGAGTGCCCTGGGCTCTCAGGGTGTGGCCTCGGGGCATCTGCCAGTTTGTGTTCCAGTATGCAGTGCTGGCGCACAGTAGGTGTCACACGGACACCAGTGAGCAAGTGGGTAAGCACTACCACCCTGGGGTCAAGTGGCGACAAGCCCGGAAGCCAAGGCCCCAGTCTGGTCCCACAGCTGTGCAAACAGTAGCCGAGCCCCACGGAGAAAACTGCACACGTGAGTTCTTTGCTTCCTTGGAGCCAGACCGCCTAGGGCAAGGCTGGTGCCCTCCTGCAGCACTGCACCGCGTGGTGGTGGCAGTCCAGGCCCTGGTCCCCTCTCCCTCAGCACTGTGCTGTGTGATGGTGGTGGTCCTGCCCCTGGTGCCCTCCTGCATCGCTGCGCCACGTGGTAGTGGTGGTCCTGCCCCTGGTGCCCTCCTGCATCGCTGCGCCACGTGGTGGTGGTGGTCCTGCCCCTGGTTCCCTCCTGCATCGCTGCGCCACATGGTGGTGGTGGTCCTGCCCCTGGTTCCCTCCTGCATCGCTGTGCCACGTGGTGGTGGTGGTCCTGCCCATGGTGCCCTCCTGCATTGCTGCGCCACGTGGTGGTGGTGGTCCAGCCCCGGGTTCCCTCCTGCATCGCTGCGCCACGTGGTGGTGGTGGTCCTGCCCCTGGTTCCCTCCTGCAGTGCTACGCTGCGTGGTGGTGGCAGTCCTGCCCCTGGCCCCCTCTCCTGCCCCGCTGTGCCGTGTGGTGGTGGTCCAGTCCCTGGTGCCCTCCTGCATCACTGCGCCACGTGGTGGTGGTCCTGCCCCTGGTGCCCTTCTGTGCCACGTGGTGGTGGTCCTGCCCCTGGTCCCCCTCCTGCAGTGCTACACTGCATGGTGGTGGTGGTCCAGCCCCTGGTGCCCTTCTGTGCCACGTGGTGGTGGTGGTCCTGTGCACAGTCCCCTGCTGCAGTGCTACGCTGCGTGGTGGTGGTGGTCCTACCCCTGCTGCCCTCCTGCAGCGCTACATTGCGTGGTGTTGGTGGCCCAGCCCCTGGTCCCCTCCTGTAGCACTGCGCTGTGTGGTGGTGGTAGTCCTGCCCTGAGCCTCCACCTCACTGGGTCTGGCCTGCTCAGCACCCTGGTCCAGAGTGTCCCTCTGCAGCTCTTCACCGGCCCCTACTTCTTGTGAGGAGGTGAGTCTGGGGCCCCTCGGCCAGCTTGAAGGCGGGAATTGGGTGGCCAGTCCAGCAGGAGGGCCGTTGCCTCTCCTGCTGCCGTCTCCCCTGCCCCTCGGCAGGTGCTGAACCTGGGCCCACCCTGGGGTAGGTTCTGCTGCAGACAGCTCCCCGCTGTACCAGGAGGCACCTAGGTGGCCCTGGGCTGTCGCAGGGGCAGGGCCTGTTGTTGTAGGTCAGAGCCCTCGAGCATTCCCGGGGGAGCTTCATGGCAGGGCAGGCACAAGCTCTCCCTGGCGGCCCCAGGACCTGCTCCGCTGGGTCGGAGTGCAGGGGGACCGGCCTGGGACCGGCCCCCACTCACTCCTTCACTCATTGCTCTGGTGCAAGGGGCAAGGGGTTTGAGGCAGGGCTGGAGAATGAGGGGGCGAGAAGGGGCACCAAAGTCCTTGGCCCGGACCCCCGCATAGCCAGAGGCTCCGATCCAGATGCAGCACCAACTGTGTGTGGGCGCTGGCCAGGGGCTCCCGGGGAGAATCTCCCTCGCAGCTGAGAAACGGGCTTGGAGAGGCCCGGTGCGTACCCTCACACAGGGCTTCCCGGAGCCGCCGGGATGGATGAAGTCCTTGAACCTCCCAGTCAGGGTCCCCCTGGAGGGGCTGAGGCGTTTCTCTTATGTCCCAGAGCACTCACCACGGGCCAGACGCTTGCCACGTGCCCGGCCATTTCACTTACGTCCCGGAGCACTCACCATCAGCCAGACGCTCGCCGCGTGCCCGGGTCGTGGCATCTCACAGCTTTTAAGCTACGTGACAGCCCCAGGACGGGGTGCCCCCACGTTTCACAGGTACTAGGTAGCAGGCCGCAGCCGTCCCACTGGGGCATGACAGAACTCAGACGCTGCAGCCCGCGCTGCCCCTGCAGCCCGCACACCGCCCAGCCCTGCTGCCCCTGCAGCCCGCGCACCGCCCAGCCCTGCTGCCCCTGCAGCCCGCGCACCGCCCAGCCCTGCTGCCCCTGCAGCCCGCGCACCGCCCAGCCCTGCTGCCCCTGCAGCCCGCGCACCGCCCAGCCCTGCTGCCCCTGCAGCCCGCGCACCGCTCAGCCCTGCTGCCCCTGCAGCCTCAGCAGGAGTCCCTGGTGTTCTGGGACTGCTGGGGTGGGTAGGTTGCAGGCTGGCACCGGCAGCCTGGGACCACACATGCCCTTCCATGACAGTCCTGGCCACTGTTGTGTGCCCAAGGCAGGTCGGGCATGTCCCAAGGTGGGGTTCGGGAAGTAGGCCGGTGGGGGCGTGACGCAGAGTGGGGCTGGCCACCTGATGGGGCTGGGCCCCCTGAGCTGCGTGCTCTCCCAGCAGACGAACTCGCAGAAGGGGTGCAGGGCTCCTGAGGTACGAGTGGTCGTCCTCTCCCTCAGCCAGGCCAGGGGTCCGCGAGGCAGGTGGGAGGGGACGAATCAGGAAGGCCCAGCGGCACCTCCTGGCAGAGTGGGGGGCTTCTCTGGAGTAAGGAACCAGATCCCGGAGTCCTGGGCCGGCTCCTCCCAGCTCTGGGCCTTGGGGCTGTCTCCTTGTTCTGTCTGTTTGTCCAGACATCTGGCTCTGAGGGGGCTAGGCCTCCTGTGTTCCCTCGAAACTTTGCTGTCTGGCTCCCGCCTGGAGCACCAGATGCTCTGAATGCCCACCAGAGGGCAGCAGGGCACCAAGCGCCGAGCCAGGAGCTGCCCAGCACGCCTGAGGCTAGCCTGATTCACTGCCGCCCCCACGTGGCAAACGGGCCCAGCGCTCCTTCCACCTCCCCATGGAGAGGCGAGTCCCAGCCAGCTGTGCTGGGTCTCCCTTTCCCCGCTGCTGGTCCCAGCCCAGTGCCTAGGAAGGAGGTCCCTCCCCAGCAGCGTGCGCTGGCTAGAGGATGCCCAAGGTTCCAGGTGAGGGGTGGCTGGTCCTTACCTGAGCCGCCCGGCCCTGCTCCTACAGTGGAGGTGGCATTCCAGCTCCAGGAGTCGCTGTGAGCCCCGGAGCTGTCAATACTGCACCACTGGGACAGACGGGGGGCACGTGCTCCTGCCCCTGCTCAGCTGGCCAAGTGAGCCCCAGCGCTCACAAGCACCTCATGCCACTAGGAAGGAGCACGCCGTCAGGCGCCTCACTGCCATGTGCCAGAAAAACCAGCACCCTAAACAGCAAAGTGGACGGCTACGCTGAGAGCCGCTGGGCCCCACGCAGCCGCCACGCAGCCTGCACACCTGCGCACCGCCCTCCTCCCTCCTGCAGAGCAGAGCCTGCAGGGAGTCGGCCATGGCCCTCCTAGCCACCAGCAGCCCGGGGCACCGGCACGTGACAGGAATCAGATGACACGTGCACACCAGGACACTAGTGGAGTGTTTAGGAAGGGACGGTTTCCCAAGGCCAGTGGGCGTAGGGAGGTCACCAGGACAGGCCTGAGCAGTGAGGAGGCACGGCCGCAGGAGCCCCACACAGGACTGTGCGGAGAGAGGGCCAGCGGAGTCAGACACGCCGGGCTCTCCCTGTCTCCTGCCAGCGCTGGCACCCCGAATGTACAGCCCTGCGGAGGGCACAGTGTGCGTGGAGGGCTGGGAGGGCAGGCGGCAGCCGGCATGTTCACCAGAGATGGCGCTGGCCGCCGTGTTGGTGGCATGGAGTCCGCTCCACCAGCACCCAGCGCTCGGCAGAGCCCTGTCCAAAGGCTTCCTGGCGTCACACAGGCCAGGGCGGACGCTGAGCCATCTGCAGCTGCAGTGTGTGGGCCTGGTCACGCCCAGAGGCCCCTCTCAGCGCTCTGAACCCCACCTCCTCCCAGCCATGCCCAGCCCCTGCTGAAACTCTTGTGGTTTGACCCCTCTGCCTTACCCAGGCCTCACACCTGTCTCACTTCCTTTCCCATCAGCCCCTCACAGGTGGGGCCCTGTGGTTTCTCTGCGCATTTCCTCCCCCTTAGGAAGGGAGACGGGGGTGTGGCTGGAGGGTGAGCGGGGCTCTAGGCTCTAAAGCCCACTGTGCTCTCCTCTGTGATGGTGGCATTGGAGCCAAGCCCTGGGCATGACATCCCAGGCTCACGTGAGCTGGCCTCTGCCTCGTCCTCCAGGGACAGGGTGCCCTCTGCGCCCCACGCTGCAGCGACAGGCCCTGCCTCATGGGACGCTTATACTTCCCCCTCATCCTTCAGGGGCTCCTCAGCGAAGCCCTGTCCACGGGAGCCACTGCCTCCCCACCCCCTTGTCCTGTGGCACCCTCTGCAGACTCCTGCAAAGCGAGCACCTCCCCACCAAGTGATGGCTGTTCACATGCCAGGCTGCCTGCCGAGCGGGGACACGGCCACACGGGTGTCTGATGAGTGCATGGTCAGACCCAATCACCCCTGGCCCCCAGACAGCCCATGAGATTCAAGAAGCAACCCCAAGGCTTGTCCCCGCGGGCTGAGAGCTGCACACCCCCAGCACTAAAACAGCAGACGCCAGGACCTCTGCGGCAGCAGCTCCCACCTGGGCTGGGGGGTGGGGACTGTCTGTCTCGAAAACAGTCGGTTACTGGAAGCTGCTCCTGGGGAGGGCTGGTCTGCAGAGAACTCCCTCGCTAGGTTGAATCTCTGTTTGTTGTCATGGGGGAAGGCAGTATGTGAATAGTTACGGGTTTTAGAGTCAAAAGACCTGGTGTTCAAAACCTGGTTTTGCTGTTCACAACGCGGACCTTAAAGCACGTCTCAGAGCCCTCTTCTGCAAGACTGGGCAACATCTCGGGACAGCTGGGTGACAGTGCGGTGTGCACAGATCACCTGGTGACCCGTACAAGGTGCAGAGCCCACTCCGCAGCCTGCGGGCCGGGAGTCTGGATTTGTATGCACAGGTGACCTGGTGACCCGTACAAGGTGCAGAGCCCACTCCGCAGCCTGCGGGCCGGGAGTCTGTATTTGTATGCACAGGTGACCTGGTGACCCGTACAAGGTGCAGAGCCCACTCTGCAGCCTGCGGGCCGGGAGTCTGGATTTGTAACAGGCTCCAGGTGCTGCCTTGCCGGTGGCCGGGGCTCATCGAATGCCCGCTGTGCCGCCACCCCTACGTCCTGGGCCACTGTCCCCGCCAGCACCACGGACAGCGCTTGGGGTCCCTCAAGACCCCAAGCTCCTGGCCAGCCAGGAGGGGCTCATGGTGGGGGTCCTCACTATAGTTGTCGTCCCCCACTCCTGCCTCAGTCATGGTGCACCTCATGGCTCGCCCGGGCCTGGTCACCGTGTCACTGCACAAACCTGCCGAGTTGAGACCCCTGCGCTGGGAGAACCCCGAGCCCCGGCAATCTGCAGAGAAGGCGGGGACAGCACCAGGCTGCCCTCCCAGTGGAGCTGGTGACCCATTTTCCAACCTTTGTTGGACCTGGGCCTCGGCGACTGGACCTGGACAGAGCGGGCGGCCCCCGCGGCATGCTGAGAGTTGGAGTTCACACGTCCTCGCGGGGAGCGGGGCGAGCGTGTTGGGAATTGGAGTTCAGGCTACGCCGCGGGAACCGCTCTCTCTGTTCTCCCGACGCTGCTTACGAAGGGGAGACAGGCTAGGCAAGCTTTTTAAATTTTTTAAATGATTTCATTTAACTTTATTTATTTAAATTTGACCAGAGAGGGACAAAACAAGAGAGAGAGAGAAGGAAAGTGAGAAGGGAAGCCGCAGGTTGGGAACTCAAATCCTGGCCGTTTGGGAGTCCAGCGCCCCTAACCACCATGCCGCTTGCCTGCCTGAGGCCGGGCAAACTTTTACAGGTCAGACGCTTATGTGGCTCTTCTGGTGTGCCAGGTGCTGCCCCAGGCTCCGTGCAGATGTTAGTCACACCTCCCATAGCATCAGGGGACGAGGCCTGTCCTCTCCCGGCTTACAGGTGGGGGACGAGAGGGCATGGGGAGGAGACATGGTAAGGTCTCTGGTGCAGGAGTCAGTCCACGGGCGCCGGCTCTCCAGGGCGCAGCTCCGACCCCTGTTAGCGCTGCTCCTAAGAGGTACCTCTGCCGCTCACTCTTCACCGTGCCGACTAGCTGTGCGCCCAGGATGCAGTGCCAGGAGGACTGCGGACTGGCTTGCAGACCAGACCCTGTGCGGGTACTCATGCGCAGGCACCCCATCATGGGTAAGGAGAAAGGCGGCTGAGTGGGGTCCCAGCACACGGCCTCGGGGTTGCAATGGGAGACAGGTGAAGGTTCTTGTCCTGGAGGGGCAGCGGCCTCCACGGAGCCAGGGCAGGGGGCAAAGGACTGCAGCCTGACTGTTCTGAAGCTCGAGTCCCCACTCTCCAGCTGTGCTTCTTGGAGAAGCTGCAGCACCTCTCTGCCTCGGTTTCCTCAGCTGCAAACGGGCCGCGGCAAGGACCCCACGTCTGGGTGCGTGCGGTGTTTTGGGTGCCCGGTCAGAGCTGGGCACATGCTCACTCTGTGGCTGCCGTTGTCCCTGGTCACCGTCCAGAGCCCCACTCAGTGGCTTCCCTTTCAGGAGCTCGGGCCACAGTGGTGTCTGTCCGAGAGGGGCCACTGCTGACCAGAGGCCGGCATGCCCTGGGAGGACACAGCTCAGTGAGGGGGACACTTGTCTACGCCGGAGCCCAAGCCTCCAGCACGGGCCAGCCCCGGGGCCAGAGGGAGCGGGCGCAGCTGGTCCTGGAGCTCCAGCCCAGTGTGGGGACAGGACAGGGAGGGGCTGTAACAGGCCTGGTCACTGCAGCAGGGCTGACTTCCTGGAGGAAGCAGTGAGGGGGCTGAGTGTTGGAGACCAAGCCGGGTGTCACCCTGGTGAAGGCGAAGGGGAGAGTGCTCCGGGCAGAGGGAACAGCACAGGCCAATGCTGGGTCCCTGGAAGTCCATGGTGTGGAACTGGGTGTGGGTGGAGGTGGAGCCCCATGTCCACATCCAGGCCGGGCTCTCCATCTCTCCCCTGCCCCCAGCAGGGCTGTCCTGAAAGAATGGAAATCTCAGGTCTCTGAAGAGACGGTGACCCCGAGGACCTCCAACCTGAAGGACAGTCTCGCTGCCCTTCCCCGCCCCAGGGCCCCTGCCTGACCCGCAGTCTCCACCGAATTCCCGCCTTAATAAACAAGCCCCTTATCGCATTGTCTGGCCCCAGCCCTTCTGCTGGGAAGTGGGGGCGGGAGCAGAGCCTCTGTGGGAAGGAAGGGAGGTGGGTGGGACGGCGGGCCAGGGCTTGGGAGTGTGCAGGCGCTTGCCGGAGCGGGGCGAAGGGGCAGCGGCCAGGCACAGGCCGGCCTCCCGCTTCTGGTCCCAGGGCCTACCAGCCCCTGCGTCAGCCTCCCCGTTACTCCTCACCACAGCCTTGGGGAGGCCAGACCAACCTTCCCCCTTCCAGCCAGGGCCAGAGCCGCTCCAAGAGAGGCAGCCTCTTCCTGGCTTCGTGGGGACAGAGCAGGTCTGTGCCAGGCCCTCCTACCTAGTCCCCAAGGCACCTGGGTCCCGCGGGGCCGGGCAGCGTGGAGGCAGCAGCGGGTGGGCCTCGGGCGGGGGGCACTTTTGTGGAGAGACCCTCTGACCAAGGCTTGAGCCCAGGGCCATTACCTGGGTGTGTGTATGGTGCAGGGGTGTGGGTCGTGTGTACATACGTGCCCACCCAGCTGCACTCTGGCAGATGCCCATGTGCGCGCCCACCTGTGCGTCCCTGGCTGAGCTGAGTGAGCTCTGGGTTGCCCTGTTGGGCTGGGGCGGGCTGGGGTGGAAGCTGAAGACCCCCGTGGAGCCACTTTCCTGTCCTCCCCGCCCCGCCCCAGCTGGCCCCCTGCTGGCCCTGAGTTACCGTGAGTTACCTGACACTTCCGTCCTCCAAGCGCTGGCTGTCACCCAGATCTCCACGCTTGCCTGCCTTCTGTCCAGAAACCCCCCAACCTTCACCATGTATCACCACCTTCTCAGTGGTCAGGTCTCAGCAGAGATGCCTCTTCCTCCAGGAAGCCCCCTGGGCCCAGCCCAATCAAGGAGGGAATGACCCTCTTTCTGGGGTGCCCATCATCGTTCCTTCCTGTCTGGCAGAGTGCCCAGCATGCAGGGGTCAGTGCCCGTGTCCTCTGGGGTGCCGCACATGCCCAGCCCAGCACCTGGCCTACGGAGCCCGGAAAACAGCAGCTGAGTGACTGACAAAGGGAGACGCATGGCCCTCATCCCTGGCCCTGGGACCTGGGCAGCACAGGGCTGCAGGAGAGGAGGCGCCAGCCCTGGCCCGGCCTGTCCTGCCCCCTGCAGGCGGCTGCTCCCTGGCCTCCTGGAGACATCTGGCCAAAGCGGAGGGTGAGGAGGGCTGGAGACACGAGTCCTGGGTGGGTGCCCCTGGGCACCCCGGCTCCCTGGCACCGCCCAGGCACAGGCTCTGGGGTGTGGGCGCACATACACACACACACACACGCACACACACTCGCATGCAGAGTTCAGCGTGTGCATTCCTGTAACGCCCGCACTGGCAGGAAGTGAGCGGCAGGGAGGCCGCTGCTGGGAACCGGCCGGCCTTGTGGAGATAAAGGGAGGCAGCAGATTGGGCCTGAGATAGCGGCTGGGCTGCTCGGGCCTGGTAAACAGTCGGGGGAAATGTCCTTTCTATCCCATCCTCGGCCCCAAGCCCGCGGGATCTATAGGCGCTGGCCTGGGCCCAGACCAATAACCCGGGGTCAGGGCAGAGCTGTCCGACCATCGCCAACATTCCCAGCCGGGGACAGGGCTGGCCGGACACAGTGCGGAGCCCTTGGCTCCCACGTGTGCTGTCGGGAAGGTGGGCGGGGAAGGAGGGGCTCCTCCATGTCTCTTGCCTCCCCAGAGGATTCACCTTCAGAGTCACCCCCGGAAAGCCAGGGGACGTCGTGAGGACAGGAGAGAATGGAGGCAGGAGTGGGCACAGGGCTGCACCCGGCGGACCTGGAGCAGGCGGG
Source organism: Tupaia tana (assembly GCA_026018925.1). Lineage (NCBI taxonomy): Eukaryota > Metazoa > Chordata > Mammalia > Scandentia > Tupaiidae > Tupaia > Tupaia tana. The sequence continues at coordinate 67,812,810 of JAKSZU010000011.1, forward strand.
CTCTGCAGACAGAGGTTACAGAGTTGGGGGACGGAGACCTTGCGCTGATGAGGCCGAGCGGAGACCCCAGAACATTCTCCCGTATGCAGGACTGGGCTGGACCACTTGATTTTTAGGTTTGGAATGTAACTCACACAGAAAAGTGCACAGAGCCCATTTACACAGCGCAGCAGATAATATAAACACCTGATAGACTCCCACATTGTAACCGCTCCGATCAAGCAATAAATGAGGCCAGTATTCTAGAAGCTTCCTTCCCATGCCCAGTGTGTGTGCTCACCAGAGAGAAGGAGAGAGGGAAAGTGAGAAGTCATCCCCTGGGGGATGGCCGCACTGCTGTTCTTTCTCTTCCAGTCTCCTTTGAGATTTTGGGTACACATGCACATGTGCCTTGCATGATTTTCAAGCAACCGGGTCCGGGGCTTGAAACATTCAACCGGCCAGGTAAAATCTAGCGCCTTAACTCCGCGCTGTCTGCTGGCCCCTCCTACGTGGTCTTCTAAGTGAGGAGATGCTGCCTGTCACATTGGGGTTTATACTATCGACTGAGAGTCTCCTACGACCTGCAGGTGTGACAGCTCAGAGACCCCCCCCCCCCCCATGTGACAGCACACCTGTACTCCTTCCCCGCGGGCTGCCCTGGCTCCCCACGGGTGGCCTTGTGCCCTGGCTAGCCAGTGGCCCTAGCTTTAGGAGCCAGAGCAGGGACGGACACTGACCTGACTGACCAAGGAGAGAGCCCCAGAGGTGGGCCTGGACAAAGGCATGGACAGGAGGGGAAGGGGGACTGGGCAGGGAGCCAAGGTAGCCTGGGCAGGCCCAGGACCCCACCCCTCCCCCGGCACTGTCTGTCCTTCTCCAAAGGCCTGTCGTGGGAGTGGCCACCCACTGACCTCTGCTGCCTCTTGGGGCTCTCCCCAGACTCTGCCAGGCTCCTGGGGCCGTTCCCAACTCCTTCCCCACAAGTGCCCACACTCTGGGGTCCAGTGGAGGGTCACAGGGAGCTACAAGCCTGAAGGGCTTCAAAGAGGCGCTGAGGGGCAAACTCAGAGTTTGGGAACCAGCAGATGCTCCTAAAGGCCAGTGCAGCTGGAGGCCGGGACCCTAGGAGTCCTTCTGGGGCTGCAGCCCTGAGGGTCCCCCTGCCCGCTGGAAGCAGCTGCCTTCCAGGAATCTCAGCTTTGGGAGCGGGGAGGGCCTTGGGGAGCCAGGCAAGCCCAGAGCAGGGCCTCATTTTCAGGGCCTCCCTGGGAGGTGGAGGCTGTGTGCAAAGGCAGTGGGGGCTGGGGGGCTTGGTGGCCAGGCCCCAGGGACTCTGCAGAGCTTTGGGGACTCCCTATTTCCCCAGACCCAGTCAGCTGGCCCAAGAACCCTCTGGGCTCCCCCACCTTCCCAGTGCTCCCAGCTCAGGCTAGCCCAGGGCCACGGTGGCACCTCTGCCAGCTGCTCGCTCCCAGGGCCCCGGCAGCCTGCATGCCCATCTGGGCTCGAGCAGCTGGGGCACGTCCGGGCTGTGTATTTACCGCTGCCGCGTCCCCCTCCTTCCAGGAACCGTCCTCCAACTTCAAGCGCTTCTGATTAGGCAGCAAGACCTCTAATCTCTCGAATCTCGTTTACCGGCACTGGCCTCAGGCTTCCTGTTACTGGGCCTGGACCGAGGAGGCACAGGGTCAGCTCCCTGCGGGCTGGGCCCTCACCTCTTTCTGGGGACTCTGTTCTGGTCTCTGGGCCCATCGGGTGGGGAGGACAGAGGGGTCTAGGGCAGGGCATTTCGGATGCTGGCCCAGTGCAGGTGTGAGGACAGGGCGGGCAGCCGTGGGCTCTGCTCCCAGGTGCAGGGACCAGCGGGGGCAGGCAGCGCTCTGCCTTCACTCTCCTGGCTTGGCAGAATACCACAGGAGTCACCCTCCCCTGCTGTCCCCTCTCCTCCTGTGGCCACCAGGGCCAGCACCCTGTGGGAAGGACCAGGGAGGGCTGGCACAGAAGGGACCCACAGGACGGAGTCGAGGCTCTGCTCTGCTGCCCTGCAGACACGGAACCCCGGACACACTGGTCCTCCCCAGCGACCTCCAGAAGACCTGGCAGCCAGGGTCACAAGGCGGGTGGTGAGAATGGCTGCCCAGCTCCTGCCACGGGCAGGGACAGCGTCTCCCACCTGCAGGGTTCCCAAGAACAGCCCCTGGTACTGAGTACCTACTGTCCGCCCAGCCATAGGCTCTTCAGCCAGTCATTTGCCCCCGAGATGGGATTTGAACCCAGGTTACCTAGCGATAAGGAGTGTCCTCCTCCCACACCCTGCAGAGAAGTTCTGTCTTAGGAGGAGCCTCAACCCTTTTGCCATCCTGTCCTCAGTGGGCCTGCATTTGTCCCCTGTACCAAGACAAGGCTAATCTCTCCCCCCCACAGTCCTGCAGGGGAGGGAAGATGGCGTGGTTGGGAGGCCGCCTGGGCTTGGCTCCCAGCTCCTGGGACAGAACTACTGCCTGCGCGGCGGCAGGCTCCCGGGCCTCTGGGAAGAAGGATGGAACTTGCCCCTTTAAAGTGCCCGTCCTTCTGTGAATATTCTATAATGCAAGAAGCGTGTCCATACGGTCTGTACCGGCGGCCACACGTGCCTTTCTTTACTGGTAGGTGCGTGACCCCACAGCGTGAGGGTCCGAAGGGCACTGGTTTCCAGGGCTTCTCGTCTCTTGCTCCGGGTGCCTGCCTGCGAGCTCACGTCCAGACGGTGGGCCCCTTCGTCCTGGACCTGGGCGGCCGGAGCGGTGCCATGTCCGAAGCTGGCTTGACGGGGACGACGCCCTGCAGACCAGGGCACAGTCAGACTCAGGCTCTCGGGGGCACTTGCCCTCTGGACACAGACGGCAGTGAGCGGGGGCACAGCTGCCCCGCCAGGCGGGAAGCCACACGGCCGTCTGCCGGTCAGATACCAGCACTGGCTTGAAGACATGCCGGGTGGCATGTGCAGACACCCAGGACCCTGAGTAGCTGGGGGGCCGGGGCGGGGTTGCCGCCTGCCGAGGATCTGTCCAGGGTGTCCGTCTCGTTCTCCGGCCACACAAGTGCACACTCCCTCTATTGTTCAATTGAAGAAGAAAGCTCACGTGGCCCTGGGGCAGGGGAGAGAGACAGCTTATGGCCAGGCCCTCTAGTCAGGAACCCGAGGTCTCCAGGCAGAACTGGCCCCACAGAGGCGCCCCTTGTCGAGGGGGCTCCGGAGGGGCTTCACTCCCAAGTGAAGGGGGCTCCGGCCCAGGCGTCCTGGGCCCATGGGGTGTGGCCTGGCCCTGATTTCTGTCCTCGTGAGAGGCAGGTGTAGCCCAGTCTTAGGTGAGAAGGTGCTCAGGACAGAGGCCCCCAGCGTTCAGTTGGTCCCTCAGACCAGCCCCTGCTGGGCACTGGGTTAGACAGCTTGGCCTCCTGCTGAGGAGCGAGGACGTGACCCTGGCAGGGTTCCTGATGGCAGGGACTACGACCATTTTACTGGCGAGGAACCTGAGGTCAGGGAGACAGTACCTTGCAGGTAAGAAGTAGGGCCGGGCCTGGAGACACACCCCTACGTTGTCTGCTTCCCAAAAGAACCCACCCTGGCTGTGAGCACCCCAGCGTGCCTGGAGCCAGCAAGGGCCAGCACTGGTGGGGCCTGGGGCTCACTCAGATCGCCTTCCTCCCTTTCTGCACTTGTGGGAATCCCATCTGTTTTGCAGCCAGTCTCTCCTTCCAGGAAGCCTTCCTTGATAGCCCCCCCCCCCCCACTAAGACACCCCTCCCATTCTGTTTGTCTGTTCAGGACCTAGCCTACCTACAGGGGGCCTTTGTCACTGGCCACTTGCTGGGCAGGGCCCTAATGCAGGGGCACACCTGAGTGAGCTTGGGTGTGGGAGCTCAGGGCAGAGGGTGGACGGGATTCCTTTGGGAGACCAGAGAGGGGAACAAGACTGTGAAAGTAGCGTGGGGAGGGGGCAGGCCACCAGGGGCAGGCAGGTCACTGAGCAGGGGCCCACAGGGCGAGCCTGGGAGGAGGCCAGGAGGGCCCCCCACCCCAAAAGCTCTTCCAGTCCTCTCTCCTGAGGCCGGGTCTCAGCCAGAGCTCAGGACAGACTCCCTGGACCCCGGAGTCCAGTCAGTAAAGGCTCTCTGGGGACAAGCGGGTCCCCAGACCCTGAGGGTCTAGACTTCTGGGGGTGCTGGAGGGTCACCCCATGGTGGTGCTAGCATCCCTCCGCTGACTCTGGGCTCGGAGCCCTCTGCCCACTCTGCCCCCTGCCCTGAGCCAGCACCTCCCGAGCAGGGGGAAGGGTCCTCTCAGAGGAACTGGTTGGGTGGGGGCCTCAGTGGCCCGCCGGCCCCACACAGGCAGCTGTTCCGGGAACAGGGGTTTAAACTTTTTTTTTGTTGGCGAATATGCATGTGGTCTTAATTATTTATACGCAGCACTTATCTCCCCCAAATGTTTTATCCGGATTCGGCAGCTCCAGAGCGCGAGAGGCGGGGGCGGGGCAGGGGTGTGGGGGGGGCATTTGGAGGCAGAGGAAGTTGGGAGCCCCCCAAATCTGAAGGTGAGGAACGGGAAGACCGAGTTAGCTCCTGCAGGTACCGACTGTGGGTGAGCGTACCTGGGACCCGGCCTGCAGGCGCCACACCCGGGCGGCTTTCCTGCCGGCAGGGGCCACCACGGCTGGGAGCTGCTCTCCTGGGTGTGGCCCTGGTGCACCCCGTGGACAGAGGGGAGCCCTGTCTCAGCGGCTGTAAGGGGCCCAGCTCCTCCCTGGTGTGCTGGGAGGGGAGAGGCAGCAGGGCCGGCATTCTCACCGGATCTGCACGTTCTAGCCTGCCCACCTCGCCATCAGTACACCAGGGTTCAGAGCTCACTTGGAGGACCTCTGGCCGAGTAGGGCCTCGTGCCCTCGGGGACTCGCAGGAGGGTGGTCTTTCGGGGTACCCAGGAAGGCGCATGGCACAGGGGCCAGCTCCCCTCCCCTCCCCTCCCCTTCCCTCCCCTCCCCTGCCCTCCCCCAGGTCTCCTGCAGGCCAGGGCCATCCGGGGCAGCTCCGGAGATTACTGGAGGTGCCTCGGGGCCACGTGCCCTGTCCCCGTGCCCGTCCACCCTGTGCCCGCGAGGTGTGGGGGGGGCTCCAAGGCCAGCCACAGCCACCCCATGGAGCCGGGAGGACCCAGGAGCCCCTGCCCCTCTGCTGGCGGTGCCCGCTCCAGTGCAAACGGACACCTTGGCCTGGCTCCGTGTCCATGGGCCCCAAACTGGGCAGGTCCTCAGAGGTCGGGTGAGGCGGCAGGCAGGCAGGGCTTCCCAGAGGATCCTGGGAGGTCCAACCCGGGGGTGCCTATGACGGGGTGGGGCGCTGTGCAGGCTTGACACGGGCCCCTGGGCAGAGGAGAGGCAGGGCAGTGATGTGGACATGTCCCCGGGGGTCCCCGGTCCTGGGCCGTCTCCCACCAGTTGGGGTTTCCGGAGGCCTGGCTCCCCTCTCCAGGAGGCGCGTACGTGTTTGTGCTGGGGGTGGGGAGGACCCCTTGAACTCGTCACTTTGGCCAGAATCTTCCCCACTGGGGCCGGGCTGGAGTGAGCTCTTGGGCCCCCTGGAATCCCAGACTCCCTCGGATGAGGGGCTGGGGAAGGGCGGCTCAGTCTCATTCCTGGCATCCTCTGGCTTTTACCCCAGGCCACAGAGTCGAGGCTCTCCCAGGGTAGAGATCTTCCATGGGAGATCCCGCCGAACGGGCCCATCAACGATTCACAGCGATTCACAGCTCGGGCGGGCGTGGGGGCCTCGGTGGGGCGCCAGTCGGGGGCCAGCCCTGGGGAGATGTTATGGGTGAAGTGGGAAGAGCGGTGATTCAGGTTGGGGCGGGTCTCTGTGCCTCCCAACTCTGGGAGCAACCCTGGGAGGCAGCCCTGGGGTCCCCTGGGTGCCAACGGCCTGCTGGTCCCCTTGGGCCCCTGAAAGTATTGGTTCCCACCAGCCAACCTGTTCCCACAGCCAGAAGTTGCCATGGTGACCCCCTCCCACCTTCAGCTACAGCTTTTCCAGTAAAACCATTGCAGAAATCCATACTTCCCGACAGGCACGCCCCGGCCCCCCATCCCCCACTCTGCACACAGGGAGCAGCTGGGCGTTAACCCTGTGCACGCCGGGGAGCTAGGGGACCGAGAGCTGGTGGGGGAGTGCCGGGGCTGGAAGGGGAAGGTCAACAGTGGCCAGGGCTGCCACCCTGCCCTTCAAGGCCCCTGGGAGTGACTTGAGCAACTCCGGGAAGCTTGGCCTTAGGGGTGGCCTCCTGGGGGCTCCTGGGCCACTCTCTCAGAACCGAGGGTCTCCTGGCCTCCAGCCCTCCTAGACCCACCTCTGCTGTAGTTACGGGGCAGGGCCTCCCCGCAGCTGGCCTGCAGCTCCACCCGACAGCGACAGCCTCGTCCCTGCTCTGCCTCTGCCCAACACCGACCTGCTCCTGGAGGCAGTGAGGACAGCCTCAGGGGTCTGCTCCCAGGAAGAGCTGGTGGGCCCTGGGTCTCAGAGTCCTCCCTGACGTGGGGCTTAGACCCCGCACCAGCTTGGGGAAGAAAAGCCTCCCGCCCACCCCCACCCCCGGGCTACAGGCCCAGGGGCTGGCTCACCCAGGGGCCTCAGCTCAGGGCCCAGTGGTGCAGAACTGAGGGGGAGCGGCTCTCATTGCTCGCTCCGAAGCCCAGGATGAATAATTGAGAGGTCTTTGAAGAGAATTAATTAGCCCGCTCTTGACTGGAAATGCTCTGCTGCCCATGATGAAGGGGCCGGCCACTCCGTACCGGCCTACCCCGGCCTGGTAGGAGGGGCTCGACCTTTGCCTGGGTCCTGCCCTCTACTCGCCAGGAGGGAGCTGGCAGCTGGGCCCCACCTCGAGTCCTGCCCTGCCTCTGGGGTCACAGCGGTGCCCCCAGCCTAGGTACCCCCGGCCTAGCGCTGCTCCTAACATCTCCCAGGAGGCCAGCTGGGAGCCCCTCCCCACGGAGTGGAAAGTGGCCTTTTCACTTTCCCCAGCAGGAGAGGAGCCAGGCCTGTGCCCCTACTGTGCGCAGCCCCTGGTTCCCAGGGGGTCCCCTCTAGGGTGGGGGGATCAGGCTCCTGACATCCAGGGCGGGCCTGGGAGCAGACTCCACTGAAATGCTGTTAGTAACAGCAGCAAGGACCAGCAGGTGGCATGGAGGCTAAGGCACTAGATCCCTCATGGCCAACTCCATGGTTCGAGTCCCGGGCCCAGTGACTTGAAAATCACACTGGGTACATATGCGTGCGTGTCCAAAATCCAAAGAAGAGAATGGAGGAGAGCGGACTGTGGCACGGCCATTCCCTCACCCAGGGTGGGGTGTCCCTGTCTTTGTCTCTCTCCACAAGTGCATGTGCCCTATAGCAAACACCGAACAAAACACAGCGGGGGTTCCTTCGCCTTTACCCACGTTCCTCACAGTCGCTAGTTGCTAGTCGTGTAACCCCAGCAGCCCCAGCTGGACCCTGGGCCTCCAGAGCCTCTGGGCAGAACCCAACACAGGTGAGAGTTTGTCGAATGAGTAAATGAACAGAGGGTTGGATGTGAGAAAATGGAGTGGCAGAGCTGGGCTGGGACCCCTTTCTGTCAGGCTCGGGGCCCAGCTGTGACGGTCTGCCCCCCAGGGAAGGGCACTGTGGGAGACACAGCAGGGCACAGACCAGCGTGGGGACGTGGGGCAGGGCCCTGAGTGCGGGTGGCTGCTGGAGGCCAGGAAGCGTGGGTGGGGTGGGGCAGGACCCCCGGGCTGGCAGGTCGGTCTGGCCAGGAAGCCGGTGCAGTCCGCTGCTCTTGATCCAGGGAGCCGTGACAGGGCCTGGGCCGGAGCCGCCCTGGGGTGGAGCTGCCAAGGCTGCCCTGGCGTGCGGGCCGGGCAGCGGGGCAGGGACCGAATGTCCCGTGGGTCTAGGAGTCGGGACGGGGAGCTGAGTCAGCCCCAGCTGTCCACTGAGATGACCTGTGACTGGGAACGAAGGGGACCTGGACACGCAGGGAACTGGATGCTGCCCTCCAGAGGTCTGCCACCCTTCCCTGCTCACCCCTGCTCCGTGCTCAGGGAGGTGGCCCGGGGGACCCCTCTCTGGGCTCCCCGTCCTGGCCCTCTGATGGCGGCGGAGGGCGGTGTGATTGCATGTGTGGGCGTTTAGCCCCCCACTGCCCTTCCTGGGGTGGTGGGCACATGGTGCGCAAGCCCGCGCGGGGCAGCCTCCCTACTGCTCTCCTTCCAGGCTCTGCTTCCGCCGTGGTACCCCGCTGCCATCACGGTCCTCCCGTGTCCCAGGCAGTGTGGCCACTGCACAGCTGTCAGTCACAGCCGACTTAGCGGGGACTCCACTCCCCAAGTCACCCAGTAAGGGAATGTCGGTGGCCAGGCTTGAACCCACACCTGCCGGGCTCCAGGCTGCAGACTCCTCCACGTTGCCTGCCTCTGGGAAGAGGTCCTCACCCCACTCTGCAAACTGGAGTGTGGTGGGGGCTGGCAGAGCTTCATCACAGGCTTCGGCCTCGCTCCAGGAATCAGGGTGGAGCCGGGAACTGGAAGCCAGCCTTCCTCCAGGCGGCCACAGCCAGGCACGCAGAGCCCCGGGAAGACTGCCGGACAGGAGGCTCTCCACACCCTGCCAGTGGGGGGCACTGGCCCTCCCGACCGCCTGGTGTCCGGGCAGCTTTCTTACTGTGGAGGAATCCCGAGCTAGGATGGAGGCGGGCTCTGGAAGCTGGTTTGTGTATGCGTGACCGAAATAACCAATCGGGGGCTGGCCGGTGGCGTGGTGGTTAAGGCAGCTACACCCCAATGGCCCACAGCTCCAAGGAGTCCCAGACCTGGTGGCTAGAAAACATGCTGGGCACGTGTGTATATATCCAGAATCCCGAGAGGAGAATGGAGAATGGATTGCGGTGTGGACATCTCCCCTGCAGGGTGATTTTTCACTTTCATTCTCTTTGCTTTTCTCTAAAGAACACACACGCATCCTATAGCAAAACTAAAAAGAAAAGAAAAGAAAAAAGATCTTTGCAGGGGCCAGCAGGTGGCATGGTGGTTAGGATGCTGGATGTGGGAACATGGCCAATGACAGTTCAAGTCCCGACCTGGCGGCTTGTTTTCTCACTTTCTCTCTCTGTGTGTCTCTCTCTGGTCAAATTAAAACATAATAATAAATAAAATAATTCTGAAAAATATTTTAAAGGGACCAGTAGTTGGTGTAATGGCCATGTCGCTGGACTCCCACATAATCAACTGTGGTTCAAGTCCCGGACCCAGTGGCTTAAACTCATACCCGGGTGCATGTGTATGCATGCGTGCCCAAGATCCCGAGAGGAGAATGGAGGAGAAGGGATTGTAGTGTGGCCATCCCCCTTGGGGGGTGATTTCTCGCTTTCTGTCTCTCTGTCTTTCTGGTGAGTGCACATGCCCTATAGCAAAAAACTCCAAAAAAAACTTTTTTAAAAGGTCTTTGCAGATGTAATTAGGTTAAGGCTCACAGGCGAGGTCTTCATGGGTTATCTCAGTGGCCCCCTAATGCAGTGAGAAGTGACCTTGGGAGCACACAGACATAGGGGAAGTCCGAGGCGGCAGGCAGGGCAGCTCTCTTTTTAAAAGTTTACTTCTTTCCATGAGCAAGAGAAACAGAGGCAGCGCCCAGCAGGGCCTTCGCGTCGCCCCCAGATTTAGCCAGTCCTGGACTCAGACGTATGAGTGCCCAGATGTTCAGGGAGGTCTCTGGACTCGAACTCAGAACCTTCCCATGTGGGTCAGCCTTGAGAGTATTGTGTTACTGCTGCACCACCTGGCCTCACACACACACACACACACACGCACACACACACACACACACACGCACACACACACACACGCAGAGGCGAGTGAGGCTGCTGCAGGCTGAGGATTGCCTGGAGCCATAGAAGTGGGAGTTGCTGGGGCAGAGCCTGCCCGGAACCTTGGAGGAAGTGAGGCCCTGCGACCCCTTGCCTCTGGACTTCTTGCGGTTGAGACAGTCGTGAGCCACCCCGTTTGTGCTGGCTTGTTCCTGTAGCCCTAGACACTCAGGTGCCCAGGTGTCCGCTGGGACCGGGTGGAGCCCCCACCAGGGAGGGGTGCGTGCGGTGCCGACCCCTGCAGTCTGACCGTCCTCACAGCTGGTGCATGAAGGGCCACCAAGGACAGGTTGGAGCTGGGGGCTCCCAGGGGTATTCTTAGGTGGCTCCTTAGGCTGTGGGTGGTGCCAGGACCCTGCCCAGCCTGGCAAAGGGCTGGGGGTATGTAGCACTTTCTGGGCAGCTTTGTCTACCTGGAGAGGCCTCCCGCTTGGGGGTCCACACTGTGGCCCCAAGTGGGCACAGTGCCCCGTGGGAGGAGGCAGCCTTGACACGTGCTGAGCTCTGAGTGTCCCTCCAGTCTGGTAGGTGGTCCTCTGGCTGCGGCCTCCCCTCGCCTGCGCACACCTGAGCTTGCGCTGGGCCCACGGGCTGGTCGGGACCCTCTCCCCAAGCTGCCATGACCGTCACAGCTACAGAGTCCTTTCAGCCATGAAAGGTGGGCCTAGGGGGCCTCTTCTCTGCCAGCCACTGTTGAATGAGTTAACGCCAGGTGGGAAAGGTGGTGGGCAGAGAACTGCCTAGGGAGGAGGCGTCTGAGTGCTGCGGTGCCTGCCTGGGGGCAGGAGCTGAGGGGCTGGGGAATCCCTCCCTCCGCCTTCCTTCTTTTTTCTTTTTCTTCCCCCGCCCCCAGGTTCTTATGTATGCCACTCATGGCCACCAGAGAGAGACAGAAAGGCGGAAGGTGAGAAATCACCCCCTAGGGGCTGGCCACGCTGCCGTCCCTTCTCCGGTGTCCCCTGCGGACTTCGAGCGTGCACACGTGCCTGTGCCCAGGGTGGTTCTCCAGCTGCCAGGTCCAGGGTCAGAGCCAGGAGTCGCCATGTGGGATCCAGCACCTAGCCACCACACCACTGCTGGCCCTTTCTTCCTTTCTGATGGATGTTTCTAAGAAAACAAATACCCTCCCTCTTCCGTGTCTGGCAGGTCCTTGCCCCCTTGGGGCACCTCACCTAGCTGCAGGTAGTTCCCGAGCGCTAAGCACCTCCCCACACCGCCCCTGGCCTGTCGTGTCCTGTTTCCAGCAGAGAACGCAGAGGGGTCATGAGTGGAGCACGTGACCATCCCTGGGAACCCCAGTGCCAGCTCTACCAGGCTCAGTGGGGCCCCTGCGGGCAGTGGGAGGAGGAAGCTGTGTCCTGTGGACAGTGTCGCGGTCCCATCCTGGTCTCTAGAGCCTGGGGCCCGTAGGAAACCCTCGTGGTGATTCCGTGCATCCTCGTGCCCGGTCACGGAGCCAAGGCCTCCGGGCCACGCTGCCCTCTTAGCCTCAGGCCTCAGCCTAAGGCGGCTCACGCTGGGCCGGGCTTGGCCCTCAGCCCCTCCGCCAGCACCCAGCACTCACGCTGTGATCCTGGGGTCTGGACACCGGCTTTCCCAGCCAGCCAGAGCCGTGCAGGGGCAGAGAGTTCTGCAAAGGTGCAGAAAGGGAATGAACATGGGGCCCGTGCGATTCAAGTCTCGGACCTGGCAGCTTGCTTTCTCACTTTCTCTCTCTCTGGTCAAATTTAAATAAATAAGTAAAGTTAAATAAAATCATTCTTAAAAAAGAAAGCAAAGAAAGTTGAATGAACAAACGCATAAGCAGCGAGTGGGCGCAGTGCAGCGGCTGGGTGTTCACAGGACTCTGTCTGCTGGGGTCACGAGCCTCTTTGGGTGGAGGCTGATGATGCCAACGCGGCCTCTGTGAGGGCTCCTCAGGGGTCTTCGTCTGTCAGTGCTGGAATAGGGGCTCAGTGCCCGTTTTACAGGTAGACACTGGGGTTCGCAGGTTCCATCGCTTCCGGTCAGCCGGTGTGACCTCATCAGAGCCTGCCCAGAGGGAGGCCGGCCGGCAGCCTCCACCTGCTGCAGCATCCCTGGGCCCCACCTGCCCATCCACACAGAGCCCAATGCCTGGGCCTTACGACCCTGACTCCTATAAACCAGGGGCTGGTGGAGGAGGCCCCTGCAGGAGGCCCAGGCAGCAGGAAGGCCCTGAGACAGAGGGGCAGAGCCAGCTGGGCTTGGCGCCCACCCCTTGTGCACCCCCAGGCCCACGGGGACCACCTGCAGCAGGAGCCAGGGGTGGGGCCCAGGCTGCGGCGGGCACAGCTGGGCCTGTGGGAGGGACAGAGGGGCCACTGGGGAAGGGACTTACCAGCAGGCATCTCTGCGGAGACCCCAGGAGGCTTCCCTCGCTTCCAGTAACGACAGAACGTGAGTGGGGAGGCGGCTGCCCCGGGTACCAGCTTCTGCCTGAAGCCAGGCCTGCCTCTGCCCAGCCTGGCCGGCCCCTCCGCTGTGTCCCAGCTGTGCTGTCCCCCACTAAGCTCCCCTCCACCCTCCCCTACCCCTGCAGCCTATCGCTCTAACCCTGCCCTGGAAGGGACAGAGGAGCCCAGGCAGGTACAGAGTGGCCGGGCAGCACAGCCATTCTTTTCTTCTTGAGAATTATTTTGTTTAACTTTATTTATTTATTTATTTATTTATTTATTTATTTATTTTTATTTGACCAGAGAAAGACAGAGTGTGAGAGAGAGAGAGAAAGGGAAAGTCAGAAAGCAAACTGCCAGGCCTGGGACTCGAACCGTGACTGGCCATGTATAAGTCCAGTGCCCTTAACCACCACACCACCTGCCAGCCCCATGTATAGCCATTCTTAAGGGCAGGGGTAGGGAAGCAGGGGCCAGAGTCAGTGTGGACTGCTGGGGGCGGGGAGACGCTCCTCCCAGCCCAGTCCCAGCCCAGATGCTGCCCAGCCAGGCCTGAAGCACACCACTGTCCACCCCAGCCCCCTGAGGCCCAGAGGTGTGCCAGGCTGGGATAGGGGCTGCACCCCCACCTGACCTGGGTGGGTACTCACTCCAGGGGCCTGCCAGGTATGAAAGAAAACAGGTTTCTCTGGCAGGCAGGCAGGGATGTCCCTTATTTAGAGTCCTGGGACTCCGCCCGGGGGCAGCCGAGGGGGTGTGGGGGTGCCCTTGAAGGTGATGTCTTCTCCTCCACCCTAGCTCCTCCCTCTGTCCCTGGGACCTGGGGCTCCTGTGACGGCTGTCCCACCCTGGCCACTGAGCTGTGGGGGCCAGGCCTGGGCTGGGGGAGGCCTTTGGGGGCCTGCAGGGTGGCCCTTAGCTCCTTTCCCAGAAAGAGGACAAGAGGAGTGACTTCTGGGGAGGGGAGCCCTATCCCTGGGAGATGGGCCAGCCCCGGGCACAGAGCCAGCCCCGGGCGCAGGGCCAGCCCCGAGGACCCCTGGCCCGCTCCGCCCCTTCCCTGTCCCAGTGTAGCTGCAGCTCTCCCCTCTCCAGGGACCTCCAAGGGGCCTCTGCCCTTGGGCTGGTGTCGCGGGCCTGGCTGGGCCATCCTGTGCTCATGGAGGTGAGGCCTCTGTCCCAGGTGGTGGGGAGAGGGACAAAATCGCCCAGCTCTGCAGCTGGGTTTCCTACGGCCGCAGAAAGCCACTTGTTACGAGGTGACCACGTGAGTGGTCGGAACTGGGCCGTGCAATTTTTAGTCCAAAGCAAACTCTTAAGGTCTGAGGCTGCCGTCCTCGGGCGACTCGGGGAGGCTGGGAGCCGAGCTTGACGCCTCACTTCTGCAGACGGCAGCTGCGGCCTCCTGGGTAGTAGCCTCTCCAGCACGGAACGACGTTGCCCTCGTGGGCTGGCTGCTTCCGTGGCCAGGTGGTTTAGGTAGCCCCGGATCCCACCTGGCTGATGTGATTCGAGTACTGGACCCAGCAGCCTGAGAAGCGCGGCAGGCGTGTGTGCGCATGTCCAAAATCCTGCAAGGAAGGAGCCATGGAGGAGAAGGGATTTCAGTGTGACCGTGCCCCGTGGGGGGTGGGGTGCTTTCTCCACATACCCTCCAGCCAAGGATAAAAAGAAAGAACGAACTTGCCCCTGCAAACCCCTTCCGGACTGCTGCCCTGCGGCCTAGGCGGGAACGGGAGGCTCTCGGCTGTCCCCACTGTAGTCCTGCCTCGCTGGGACGAGGCCCTGCCCAGGGAGGCCGCGGTCCTCCTCTTGTCAAACAGCAGTCACACCCCAGCTGGCCTTTACAGTCAAAAGCCTCAGGTGTACCGATGTCGCACCTGTTCACGTCTGTGCCTACATCCGCGCCAGGCGCGTTGCAGCACCCTGAGCACCCCTGACCTCTTCCACAAAGCCTTGGGGACAGGGTTAAACCAGCTGAGACCAGAATGCCCTGCCAGCCCCCTGGACGTCCCAGATCCCAGCAGTTCTTCACTGGGAGTTCACTTCTGGCCTTCCTAAGGTTGCCCAAATTTAGCAAAACAAATAAAAAAAAAAAAACAGCCAAGGCACTTAGTTAAATGTGAGTCAGATAAACCACGAATACATGTTTGCAGTAGAGGTATACCCCATGTAACACGTGGGTGTGGGGTGTACTTACACATGAAGTGCACTCGGGGTTGACCAAGTGCCCTGTATTTTACCTGGCTCCCTCGTTCCTCACTCCCCCAGGTGTGTACGTGCAAGAATGGTCTTTTGCCCCTGCAACAGATCCCTCACAGGTAAACCTGACTTTTTATCAGTTTTGTTTTCCTGGGGCTGAAATAGCTGCTTCTTTTTGCATTTGATAGTTTTACAATCGCAGCAGTAAGAAATTCCGGTTAACAGGTTGATTGAATATTTAACTACCTAGAAAATCATTCTTGTGTGTCCGCACAGAGATGTAAACAGATTCCCAGTCATGCCCTGGAGTGGCTGAGTGTAGCCTGGGAGGTGCTTGTCCCCTCTGCAGCACATTTGGTGCCACCTCGAGGCCCCTGCGCTGTGAAGAGAACTGTCGTTTGTGTTTTGGGACCTTGCTGCAATGAGTTCTTGGTCTTTTACAGTTATTATTGCAGTAAAATCTATACCCTACAAAATTATGACAATATTCAGCTACTAATGGGAGTATTATGTTTGTTCGCGTGTGTTTTAAAGCCATGGAAATACAATTTACTTCCAACAATACAGCTGTAATTTTATGTCCCTAAAACCGACTGTAAATAATGAACGTAATCACAGAATGCCTGTAAGGAAACACGTAAACTGTTCTCGGAAAAACTGGGCTGGTCCTTTCTGTCCTGCCGGGCTGCCAGCTGGGAAGCAGAGCCCAGCAGTTCTGGCTCCTGGGTGGACGTCAAAGGCTGACGCGCCCTTTCTCCCGGGCCCGGGAGAAGTGCTCCACGTTCCAGAGCCTGAGTGGGCTGTGAACTGAGAACAACGGCGACCCAACTTCGAAGGCTGGCCACGGGCATTGAGAAGATGGGCCTGCAGGGAGTGGGCTTGCCCTGCAGGGTCCCTGTGTGGGCTCCTGTGGCTGCCAGGACAGAGTACTTCAGAACAGGTAGCTTAAAACCACAGGAAGCACGGTGCTTAAGGCGCTGGACTCCCACATGACTGACCGCGGTTCAAGTCCTGGACCTGGTAGCTTGCTTTCTCACTTTTTCTTTTTCTCTCTCTAGTGAGCACACATGTCCTATAGAAAATTTAAAAATAATAATAATAGGAAGTTAAAAAAGCAAGAGCGACAACAACAGGAATGGATTCGCTCAAGTTCTAGAGGCCAGAAGTTAGACACCTAAGTGTGGTCAAGGCCAGGCCCTCTAAAGGCTCTCGGGAGAACCGTCCTTCGCTCTGGCAGCCTCTGGAGGCCCCAGGCTGGCCCAGCTGTGGCCGCGTTGGTCTCTGCAGTCACAGGTCTTCTCTGTGTGTCTCCTCTTCAGTCTCCTCTCCTCTCTCTCTCTTTTTAAGGTTTTTGCCAGAGAGTGCATTCATCTGTAGGAGAGAGACTGAGAAAGAGAAAGTGAGACATCACTGCCCAGGGGGATGGCCATACCGCAATCCCTTCTCCTCCATTCTCCTCCTGGGGTTCTGGGCATGCATGCACACGTACCCAGTGTGATGTTCTGGCCACCAGGTCTGGGGCTCAAACCATGGTCAGCCACGTGGGAGTCCATCACCTTAACCATTAGCCACTTGCTGTTCCCTCTTCTCTCTCTCTCTCTCTCTTTTTCCAGAGAGATTTTTGCTATACAGTGGGTGCACTTGCCAGAGACAGAGAAAGACAGAGAGACAGAGGTGAGAAATCATCTCCCAGGGGGATGGCCACACCACAATCCCTTCTCTTCTATCCTCTCCTTGGGATTTTTGGGCATGTACCCTGCATGACTTTCAAGCCCTTGGGTCCGGGACTCGAACAGCGATTGACTACGTGGAAGTCCAGCAACATAACCATTATACCATCTGCTGGTCCCCCTCTTCTGTCTCTTAACAGAATAAAGTTAATAGATTTAAGATCCTCACAATCCAGGATGTTCATTTCAAGATTCTTAACTTGACTACATCCTGCGAAGACCTTTTTCCAAATGAGAGCACATTCACAGGTTTTGGGTGGGCATACCTGCTGGGGACCAGTTCAGCCCACTGTGGTAATATCCCCATTGTCATCATCACCACTGTCACCATCACTGTCACCATCACCAGTGCCATCCCTATCACCACTATCACATCCCCATCATCACCATCACCACCACCACCATCACCACCATCACCACCATCACCACCACCACCACCACCACCACCATCACCACCATCACCACCATCATCATCACCATCACCACATCACCACCATCACCATCATCACCATCACCACCATCACCACCATCACCACCACCACTATCACCACCATCATCATCACCATCACCACCATCACCACCATCACCACCATCATCATCACCACCATCACCACCACCATCATCACCATAATCATCACCACCACCACCATCACCATCATCATCACCACCATCACCATCACTACCATCACCACCATCATCACCATCACCACCATCACTACCATCACCACCATCACCATCACCACCATCATCATCACCATCACCACCACCACCACCACCATCATCATCACCACCATCACCACCACCACCATAACCATCCTACCACCATCATAACCATCATGACTCTCACCATTGTCATACCATCACTGCTATCACCATCGTCACCATTATCACCACCACCATCACCACCATCACCATTATCATCATCACCATCATCATCATTGCCAGTTGCACGTAAACTGGAAAAGATGAGAATCACCAGCCCCCAGGATGAAATCAAATAGGACAGGCCCATGTTCTCCTGCTGCAGCGCTGTGGCTCAGTGTGATGCAGCCCTGTGGGCTGAGGGCCGTGGGAATGTGGACACTCACTTGCCCAGTCCTAGCCTAGTCCTAGCCTAGTCATGCAGGGTGCATGCCCAAAAATCCCAAGGAAAGAATAGAAGAGAAGGGATTGTGGTGTGGCCATCTCCCCGGGAGGTGATTTCTCACCTTCTGTCTCTCTGTCTTTCTCTGTCTCTGGCAAGTGCACCCACTGGGCTAGAAGAGCTGGTATCGGGACCAGTAGTTAGCGTAATGGCTATGTCGCTGGACTCCCATGTACTCGACCGCGGTTTGCGTCCCAGGCCCGGTGGCTTAAAACTCACGCCGGGTACGTGTGCGTGCGTGCCCAAGGTCCCGAGAGGAGAATGGAGGAGAAGGGATTGCGGCGTGACCATCCCCCCTGGGGGGTGATTTCTTGCTTTCTGTCTCTCTGTCTCTCTCTGTCTGTCTGGCGAGCGCTCGCGGCCTATAACAAAAAAAAAAAAAAAGAAGAGCTGGTGTCACACATGCCCTGTGACGAGGGGCTCAGTCAGCCCACCAGTAAAAACAGGCTGGCCCATCCCTGATGGATGGTAAACTCCATGTGGCATATCCATACAGTGGAGCGCTGCTTGGCCATGAAAAGGCACGAAGCTCCTGCACGTGCTCCAGCACAGAGGGGCCTTGGTGCCATCACGCGCCGTGGAGGAAGCCAGACACAGGCCACATGGTGCATGAGCCCATTTCTAGGAAGTGTGGGGAACAGGCAGATCTCTGAGCAGAAGGGTCAGTGACTACCAGGGCTGGGGGAGGGAGGGCGTGGGCAGGGCCTGCCCATGGGCACCCAGTTTCTCGCTGAGATGATGACAACAGCCTCCCGTGGACTGTGGCAGTGGTTGCACAACTCCGTGATGTCCCCAAAGCCGTCGGGTGGTGATTTCAGCGCTAAACTGTGACGTGTGCTCTGTATCTTGGTAAAGCCGGGAAATGACCCGAGAGAGAACTGTCCCTTCCTGCCTCCCCTGGCTCTAGGGAACCTTTGGAACTGGCGCCGGGGATCTGAAAGTCTCACAGGCATCTCTCTTTGTGGGTTATTTGTGCTGTCCCCTCCCTCCACGAAGAAATAAAAAATGATATGACCTTCAAAACCAAGAGGACCTTGGGAAGCCAGGAGGCACTCAGGACGGCCGCCTGCAGGGGATGGAGGGGAGGCAGCAGCCTCGGGCACGGAGGCTGCGAGGAAAGGCGTCAGTGGCTAGGAAGGCCTGGATCTCTCTCCATGGGGGTGGAGCTGGCTTTGCTAGCTCATCCCCACTCTGCACGGATGGGGAGACCGAGGTGAGAGCAGTGACACGGCTGGGGCGAATGGCCCCTCGGTGCTGTACGTGGAGTCCCGAGCTTTCCACCTGGGTGCAGGGGAGCTGCACTGGGGGAGGCGAGGCCTGCAGAGCCGGGTTTCCTGCCTGAGGTTGGAGTAGAACCAAAAGTGCTGAGCTGGGATTTGAACCCTCAGAGTCAGCCCTCTGGCTGCCATGTTACACACTCGTCTGCAAGGCGCACATTAAGCATTGGCCGACATTAGGGAGTGGAAAGACCTCATTGCTTGCTTGGGCCTGTGCTTGCTCCTGGCTCTGAAACTGCTGTGGACTGAATTGAGTTCCCCAGATTCATGCGTTGAAGCCCTAAGCCCACACTGGGATGGGGTGTGACTGGGCTGGGTGAGGTCACGATGGTGGGGCCTGCACCATGGGGTTGGTGCCCCCATGAGAGGAGACTCCCGAGCGCGTGCTCTCTGCTCTGCATGGAGGACGCGGTGGGAGGTGGCCATCTGTAAGTGGGGACGGCAGCCCTCACCAGAACCCTGCCGTGCTGGCTCCCTGGGCTTGGACTTCAGCCTCCAGAACTGGGAGGGATGAATGTCCAGTGTCGAAGCCCGTCAGGATCTGTTACGGCGGTCGCAATGACAGCGACAGTGGCACTGGACAAGCCTCATCTCCCGTCTGAACTGCACACTCTCCTCTGAAGCGAGCACACCGGCCAGAGTGCGGGGGCTGGCTGGGGAGGAGACCTGCCCCTCCCGAGGGCAGAAGAGGTGTCACTCGCTTTAGGCCAGCGGGGCTGGCCACAGAATTCCAGGCGTGGTAGAGGAACAGTACCAGAAGCGAGCAGGGAGCCCTGGCACCTGGTTTCAGCTCAGTAACAGCCCCAGGAAGTGCCCTTGGGAGGGATGAGGAGCCCGAGCCCCCAGTCACCACCCTGGGTGTGGTCCTGCCCAAGCTGCTGGGCTCAGATCCTGGAAGACTCTGTGCCACCGGCCTGGGGAGTTCCGGGAGGTCAAAGAAAGTTGTGTAAAGCGAGCTGAGCAGGGCTGGTGTTGGGAATGGCGGCGACCAGGCTGAGCTCTGGGCCTGCTTTGCTCCTGTGGCTGTCTCCCCACTCCAGGACGCCCTGGCGCTGGTTACCCCCACACCTGCTGCACGGTGCCTTCCCGCCCAAGGCACCTTCTGGGGATCTCTGGGAGGGACACTCACCTCAGAGAGGTGGCGGGGGCTGGGGAAGAGGTGCAGGCAGACTCCCACCAGGCCCATGCTCCATGGTCAGCAACCAGGTGTCCCTCTCCTGAGTGGCCCAGAGAGTGCAGGGTTGTCCAAGCTCTCACCAGTGCCCAGGTTAGCTCCCTCCTCACCCCGTTAGCCCTGGGTCCCTCCAGAGCCCCCCACCTTTAGTGTGTGGCACCTCCGGGGCTGTGGGGGGCTGGCACTCCCCGCCTTGGAGTCTGGGGTGCCGGCTCCACAGGCAGCTTCTGAGGATGCCCAGACCTCCTGGCTCACAGCTGGGCCTGGAGCCTTGAGTTAATCAGGTGACTGGGAATGCCGTGGCGGCGGGAGGGGGACAGCAGAAAGTTCCCAGACCTGTTCCATGTCCAAACCACCCTGACTGCTTGCTAAAATGTAGGCTCTTGGGCTTTTGTGCAACTGAGTTCAGAACATGGATCAGGGAAGGGTACCTCAGAATCCATCATTAGGGGTGCTCCTGTGTCTGCTCCTCCGTCCCTCCACTCGTTCATTATTCCATACCTACGTCTCCCCCGTCCCCAACACCTGGGCAATGCCACCTGGAGTCTGCAGGCTCCCACACTGGCTGTGTGAGCACCTCCTTCCTCCTGGGATGCCCTTCTCTCCCCATCCCATCCTTCTTCATTTCAATTTCCTATAGGGTGAGTGCATTTGCGGAGAAGAGAGAGAGACCTTCCCCAGGGATGATGGCCACACTGCAATCCCTTCACCAGTCTCCTCTCAGGATTTTGGGCACACACACACACACACACACACACACACATGCACACACCCACACACCAGGTGTTTCCTAAGCTGCCAGGTCTGGGACTCGAACAGCACAGTAAGCCATGTGAGATCCAGCCACCTTAACTGTCACACCACCAGCTGGCCCCCCTCCTCTTCCCTCTCAAGGGCTCAGGTTGCCTTTCTCACCAGGAGAGCTGTGCAGTTGGGGCAGCTCTGCAGGTAGGGGAGCCTACAGGTGGGGTAAGCTCTGCTAGTGGGGAGCTCTGCAGGTGGGGGAGCTCTGCTGGTGGGGAGCTCTGCAGGTGGGAAAGCTCTGCAGGTAGGGGAGCTCTGCAGGTGGGGTAAGCTCTGCTAGTGGGGAGCTCTGCAGGTGGGGGAGCTCTGCAGGTGGGAAAGCTCTGCAGGTAGGGGAGCTCTACAGGTGGGGAGCTCTGCAGGTGGGGAGCTCTGCAGGTGGGAAAGCTCTGCAGGTGGGGGAGCTCTGCAGGTGGGGAGCTCTGCAGGTGGGGAGCTCTGCAGGTGGGGAGCTATGCAGGTGGGAAAGCTCTGCAGGTGGGGAGCTCTGCAGGTGGGGAGCTCTGCAGGTAGGGAAGCTCTGCAGGTGGGGGAGCTCTGCAGGTGGGGAGCTCTGCAGGTGGGGAGCTCTGCAGGTGGGGAGCCTACAGGTGGGGAGCTCTACAGGTGGGGAGCTCTGCAGGTGGGAAAGCTCTGCAGGTGGGGGAGCTCTGCAGGTGGGGAGCTCTGCAGGTGGGAAAGCTCTGCAGGTAGGGGAACTCTACAGGTGGGGAGCTCTGCAGGTGGGGAGCTCTGCAGGTGGGGAGCTCTGCAGGTGGGAAAGCTCTGCAGGTGGGGGATCTCTGCAGGAGGGGATCTCTGCAGGTGGGGAGCTCTGCAGGTGGGGAAGCTCTGCAGGTGGGGAGCCTGCAGGTGGGGAAGCTCTGCAGGTGGGGAAGCTCTGCAGGTGGGGAAGCTCTGCAGTGGGGAGCTCTGCAGGTAGGGAGCTCTGCAGGTGGGGAGCTCTGCAGGTGGGGAAGCTCTGCAGGTGGGGAGCCTGCAGGTGGGGAAGCTCTGCAGGTGGGGAGCTCTGCAGGTGGGGAGCCTACAGGTGGGGAGCCTACAGGTGGGGAGCTCTGCAGGTGGGGAGCTCTGCAGGTGGGGAGCCTACAGGTGGGGAGCTCTGCTAGTGGGGAGCTCTGCAGGTGGGGAGCTCTGCAGGTGGGGAGCCTACAGGTGGGGAGCTCTGCAGGTGGGTAGCTCTGCAGGTGGGGAGCTCTGCAGGTGGGGAGCTCTGCAGGTGGGGAGCCTACAGGTGGGGAGCTCTGCAGGTGGGGAAGCTCTGCAGGTGGGGAGCTCTGCAGGTGGGGAGCCTACAGGTGGGGAGCTCTGCAGGTGGGGAGCTCTGCAGGTGGGAAAGCTCTGCAGGTGGGGAGCTCTGCAGGTGGGGAGCTCTGCAGGTGGGGAGCTCTGCAGGTGGGGAGCTCTGCAGGTGGGGGAGTGCTGCCTGGCCTCAGCCCAGGTACTTGTTTTACTGCCCAGCCTTGAGGTCCAGTCCCTGGGGGTCTTTAGTTCCAGCCTCAGTCTGACTGCTTCCTGGGAGTCCAGTTCCTTCTCTACTGAGTGGACAGTCGGGGCACAACAGGGAGCTGGGAGAGCTCGGGACCCCAGGATGCGGGGGCAGCACAGGGTGCAAGGCGCAGGACCCGCCAGTAACCGGTCAGCCCTGAGAGTAGTTGCATCCCTGCAGCCACTAGGGGGAGCCTGCGAGGCCAGCCTGGGCCTGGCAGGGGTCACCAGTGCCGCTGCTCAGTGTGAGAGGCAGCTCAGGGAGTATGTGGGAGTGTGCGAGCGGGTGTGCGTGAGTGTGTGCGTGGTGTTCGAGGCCGCGTGGGAGCCCACGGTGAGGGCGAGGACAGAGCAGAGTGGCCAGGTTTGACTGCCTGTGTGACTCTCCCTCTCCTGATAAGCCTGCAGGAGCTGACCGCGGGGCCCCACCCGAGGACCTGAATCCTACTCCTCCCCCAAAGCCCCCTGCGGACGCCACGAGGCACTGTTCCTTTCAATACCTTCACGACCTAATCTCTACTCACGGACCACAGCGGTGGTACCAGGCAGGGAGGTTAGTGACTTCAGGGGAGGAGTCACTGAGCCTCTGTGCCTGCTGCTTTTCTAAGCTGTGTGTGTCATGCGAACTACCTCTGCGGAGAGGCCAGCAGGTGGCGTAGTGGTTAAGGTGCTGGACTTCCACGTGGTCGACCGAAGCTCGAGTCCTGGACCCACTGGCCTGAAGTTCACACAGCGTGCGTGCCCAAAACCCCGAGAGGAGAATGGAGGAGAGCGGATTGCAGGGCGGCCGTCCCCTGGGGGGAGATTTCTCGCTTTTCCTTTCTGTCTCTCTCTGATGAGCACATGCACCCTATAGCAAGAACGAGGATGAAAAAAAGGAAGCAGACTCTGGGCCGTTAGGGACTTTGCGCGTGTCACATGTGCACCCAGGATGCCCGTAGAGTTCTCGCTCCCCTTGCCCCGGACTTTCTTCTCTTCCTCCCCTTCTGCAGGGCCAGCGACGGGCTAGGCCTCCGCGCTCAGAAGGACCCGTGCTGGGTTTAATGGTCTGTGGTCACCTTGAGATTCTTTACACTCTGAGGCATGGGGCCAGCACGGTCACTTGGTGCTGGGCCCGACAGATGTCATAGTCGGGACTGCTTGAAGGTTCCTGTCGTCGCCCTATCCCCTACTCCTTCTAGAGGATGGCAGAGAGGTGACCCAGAGACTGAGGGGCTGGACATGACACTGATGCCATCACAGGCCAGGAGCCGTCCCCTCAGAGGGGCCACACCTTTGGGTGGCCTCTGGCGTCTGTCACTCCCATAACAAGGGAGAAGCTGAAGGCCTCAAGTTTCCACCATCATGTGGCACCCCTAAGCCCGCAGCCTGTGTGCCTTGGCCTGTCGTGGGAACCCAGGCCAGCCAGCATCCACGCTCGGAAAGCTTCCCTGGCCTCCCTACATGCAGCTCTCCGGGGAGGCT
This sequence comes from Tupaia tana, assembly GCA_026018925.1. NCBI lineage: Eukaryota > Metazoa > Chordata > Mammalia > Scandentia > Tupaiidae > Tupaia > Tupaia tana. The sequence continues at coordinate 67,836,426 of JAKSZU010000011.1, forward strand.
GGAGCTCCAAATAAACAGCCCCGCCTGAGTGTCAGGCCCTCGGGAGAGACTCTGGGGCCCTGTCCCCAGCTTGCCCTCAGGCAGCCACCTCCAGTGCCATAGGACATCTCAGGAGCCCCCAGTACCGTGCTCAGACACCTCAGGGGCAGGGGCGCCATGCCTTTCCTCCTTCACTCCTGGTTCCCGGGCTGGGCCCGCCCCTTGGACTGCCCGCCTGGCCGGGTGAATGGCCCCTGGGACAGGCTGCCTTCTGGGAACGGGCAGTGCCCTGGTCAGTGGGCAGACCAGCACTGGAGTGCAGCTGGGGGCCTCACTGAGGTCTGCCCTGGGCCCACCTGGGCTGTCCCTGGGTATGGAGACACCAGGCCAGGTACAGACCACCCAAAACGCCCAGGGTAGACTGCCGAGGGACGCAGGAAGCACCAGTCCTGTCCGCTGTCCACTCACGGCCTCCCACGCTGCAGCCACCACTGCTGCTCACCCTGACTCACGCTTGGTTTTGTGAATTTGCCTCCAGGCCTGCAGGGTTTGCCAAGGTGACAGGGCAGGGCACAGCTCCCAAGACCGGCCCTGACCAGCCCACCTGTGCCCTCTCCTCCTGGGCCTCCTCCAGCTCTCCAGCTCAGCCTGGGTCCAAGCAGTGGCCTCACGAGGCCCTGCCTCCTGACTCGTCCCCTCTCTTCGCCGGGGCTTCTCCCTCCCAGAGAGGAGCACGAGGACCACCGCTCTCTGGCCTCGCTGCCGGGACCCTCTGCTCCTGACGGGCCCTGGCCTGGCCCAGCCCTGCGCCCTTCCGCAGGCCCCTGCCCCTCTGCAGCGTCCTCCTTCCTTCCTCCCTCCCTTCTTCTGGGCAGCCTGGGGCATGCAAGCGAGGGCCTGCAAGGCCAGGGGGCACTGGGCACGGGCTGTGAAAGGCAGCACACTTGGGCTCCCGCTGACGTGACCCGTAAGGCCAGGAATCCCAGGCCAACACCCCGGGTGCTCAGCTGCCCGGCCGGGACACTTGTCCCTGTTGTCAGACGGCCAGGAAGGGACTGCGGGCAGCCTCCCAGCCGTGGGCCGGTGCAGCGCCCACACCCGGGAATGGCGCTTGGTGCCTTGAGCCTGGTCATCTGCGTGCTCGCTGCAGGGATGAGGGGACGCGGTCACAGCCTGTGCCACCGAGTCCCCGGCTTACGAGCGGGGCCTGGTGCTCAGAGCACACTGCGACCCTGGGAGCTGGCCCGGGGTTCAGAGAGCTGGTGCTGCCCCTCGGATGCCCCTGAGGCCTTTGTGCTGCTCAGGGAGGTGCACGTGCTGAAAGGCTGAGGGGGGGACCGTGTCTGAACCCGGGGCCAGCGGGCTGCAGGGCAGAGCAAAAGGGAATGTTTTTGGTAGTGTCTTTCTTCCATGAGCAAGAGAGGTACCCTAGGGTCTGGACGCCTTGGCCCACTCCTGGCCTCAGCCAGCCTGCGTCATGGGCGTGTGTGTGCCTGGCACGATCGGCGTTCCAGACGGGAACCTGGCATCTCCCCAGATGGTCACCTCACAGAGCCTGTGTCACTGCCACCTGTGGTCCTCCCCTGCTGCTCAGATCGCTAGGGTGCAACCAGATCTATGTGGGGGGTGCTAAAACAGGCTGGATCTGGACAGAAGAGCCTACGGACAGCTAGGTGTTGGCTTTTTCTTGTTTTAGAGGTTTTTGCCTTAGGGCGTGTGCTCTCACTGGAGAGAGACAGAGATAGTGAGAGGGAAAGCAAGAAATCACCCCCCAGGGGGTTGTCACGCTGCAGTCCTTCTCCTCCATTCTCCTCCTGGGATCTTTGGCACGCACGCACACATGTCTGGCATGAGTTTCAAGCCACGGGGTCCAGGTCTCGAATCGTGGCCAGCAGTGTGGGAGCCCAGGGACGCCTGCTATGTCATCTGCGGCCCCATTTTTTAAAACATTTGCTATAGAATGTGTATGCTCACTGGGGAGAGACAGAGGCAGAGACAGAGAGGGAAGGTGAGAAATCACCCCCCAGGGCGATGGCCACACCACAATCCCTTCTCCATTCTCCTGTGGGATTATGGGCACACATGCACATGAACCTGGCGTGTTTCTCTCTCCCTCTTGCATCCATGTTCAACCTGGCAATCAACCCCATCGCTCCACCTTCAAAGGAGGTCCAGGAGCAGCCCCTCCTCTCCCCCACCCCCACAGCCCTGCTCTTCGGCAGTGCCGTGCCGTGGCTGGCCATCCGACTTGGCAGCCTGTTACGTGACCCTTCCTCTCCTCCCCTCCCTGGGGTCTCTTCCCACGGACAGCCAGAGCTGTCTCTCAGATACAACCCGGTCACATAGTTGGCGTGTGTGCACCTGCCAGGACCCTGGGGAGACGGGGAAGAGGGGTGTGGGAGTGATTATAGCATGACCAGGCCCTGCAGAGGTACCCTCTTTCTGATGCGTGCAAGCACCCTCTGGCATTAAAATAATAATAATAAATATTAACAAGTCTCTCTGTGGGGGTTAGCAGGTGGCGTGGTAGTTAAGGTGCTGGACTCCCACATGGCTGACTGCAGTTTGAGTCCCATACCTGGTGGCTTGCTTTCTCACTTTCCCTCTCTCCCTGTCTCTCTCTGGGAGCGCATGTGCCCTACAGCAAATTAAAATAATGATAACAAAATTAAATGAATAATTCTTAAAAATGTATAAATAAACGTCTCCTCTGACTCAGTGTCTGCACTTTCGGAGAAGTCCCTGAGGGCGGCTGACATGGAGGTGCTGTGCACGAACGAGGAGGCTGAGGGGCGGCTTTGAGGCTCCCCGCCCTCCAGCACCCCCGCAGAGGGAGACCGAGGCACGCCAGCAGGGGTCTGTGCTGGACCGGTGGCCGTCTAGGGAGTCGAACTCACGGCCCCAGCTGTCTGTGACACCAGCCGCCATGTGGCCGCACGTTTGCCAAACACCACGATCAGCGCTTTTCCCATCGTCTCATTTCATTTTCCCAAGACTCTGCAGGGCAGCCCCTCCCATCACCCAGTATTTCCAGCAGGGCTGTGCTCACCGCGCACAGGGAGCCATGCACCACGCAGCTCGTGAGGGGCAGAGCAGGAACCCCGACTTCCTCATCCATGCTCCTCCCCCCAGGCACGTCCAGTCGGCCACTCCCTCGGTGCCGCGAGCAGCCGTTCCCCCTTCCTCAGTGGACAAAGCCTCAGTGCCAGAGGATGGGTAGAGATGGGTCACCCAGTCCTGTCGAAATGCAAGGGGAGGGCCTCCCGGGGCTTCTGAGACGTCCAAGAGGGATTCATTTGCACCCCGCCCCCCGTTTCCCCTTACGCACTGCACTGTTATGTGGGACGATGCTTGGCGCTGTGGCAGTCATTTTGTGCCCATGGGAAGCAACATCCCGTGTCCAACTCTGAGTTCCCTGGATGCAGGATTTAAGGCACTGAAGCTGGGAACATCCTGGGCCTGTCAGCGTGGCTGATCACCCTAAATGGGTGGCAGGGAAGGACAGAATAAACTGGGGCCCCACCCATGCTGACCTTCGGCTTTTCTGTTGTGCAAATGGCAGTATCCGTGGGAGCCCGGGACACAGGGCGAGCTGCGGCCTCCCACCCTTGCCCACCTCTTGCTTTTATGCTGTCTGGTCACTGTGCCCGCCAGCTCCCCTGTGGTATAGAAGCTGTCCATCTAATCGGGCACCTCCCTGAAGCCGCCGCCTCCCCGAGGGCTTCCCAGGCTTTTCCTCCGCCGGGAGCCACCCAGCTCAGCAGCGTCTCCCACTCTGGCTCCTGCTCTCTGCCTCTGTGCTGTGCTGGCTGCACCTTCACCTCTTGCCTGTCCTCACCCTCTCCGCAGCCCCCAGTCCCCAGCCCCCCAGCCCTGGAAGCCCTGAGGCTTTCTCTGTCGTCTCCAGCGTACATGGGAAGTGGTCCACGGGCCTGGTTTCACAAATGAATTTCCTGGGGCCAGGAAACAGGGCAGGCCTGACCCTACCCGCTTCTTTCCAGGGTGCCAGGCACACTTCCCTCACCCCTGCCTGGTTACTCATTTCCGAAGTCCCCTCCCTGCCCTGGTGCTGACTCAGCTTGTTACACCTGCCGACCCCAGAGCCCCGGGGCAGGGACAGCCTCTGCTCCCTGTGGTGGTCTCACTGTCTTCCTGAAAGTTGCTCCTTTGAGCCTCGATTTCCGGGACTCCGACTTCCCAAAGTCCCAGGCTCCGGGCGTCCGCCCGCCCCCACGCCCACGAGCTGGTGCGTCCCCCGCCTGGGGCTTTGAGGACAAGCAGAGCAGCAGGTCACTTCAGGGAAAGCTGTTTGGGTCCTGATTCAGAGCCTGGGGTGTTGGGAGGGACCCGGGTCTCGTCCTGCCTGTCTGCAGCTTGTCCTACCTGACTGCAGCTCCTCGGTGACACCATGCCACTCCTGCCCCTCTGGCTTGCTCCTCTGTGCAGAAAGGAACCTGCCAAGCCGCTGCTGAAGGCTCCTGACTAGATGGGCAGGGCACCCCGTGAAGACCACCTACGGCAGGGGAGGGGCAGGAAGGGAGGGACTCGGGGGTGGTCCCCACAGCAAATCTTCCTGGGGAGTCTGCTCGCACTCTGGGGTGTCTGTGCTGGAGGGTGGCTGGGCCGTGGCTGAACCGGAGTCAGGGGCCTGCAGGAGGGAGACGTCTCCTTCCTGGCTTGTTGCTGGGAGGACAGGATCCATTCCCCGCCCTGTAGCTGCCGGGGTCTGCAGCAGGGCCGGGTGCTTCTGGCCAGGCCCTGGGCCTGTGGGAAGGTCAGGGTGGGCGGCGTGTCCTGGGAGCCCCCGGGTCTGCCTCCCTGCCAGGCTGCCCACTGCACTCTTTGGCCTCCTGTTCCCAGGCAGAATTGGGAGAGGGCCCAGTCTGTGCTGTCTGAGCTGGTGTCCACGTTGGAGTGACCTGAGCCATCGCTTGGAGTGGCAGCTGAGACGGGTGGGTGGGGGTCGGGCATGATGCTGTGAGGGGAGTGGGCTCCTGGGGAGCAAAGATCCGTCTCCCCTGGGCTGTCCTGAAAGCCGAACGACTGCTGTCAGGCAAGGTGGGCATGTGTGTGAGTGCATGTATGTGTGTGGGTTCATGCGTGTTCGAGTCTTAAACAAGGGCACGCCGTTAGAAGCCTGGCAGAGAGCAGCCCACAGTCCGTGTCCACTCTGCCCTCCCCGCGCCCCGTCTCTGAGCTGGCGGGGGGGGGGGCAGGGTAGTCTCACCACCCCATGAGTGGCCAGCAGAGGCTGAGACAGGAGTGACCAACCAGGACCGTGCACACGGGCCAGTGTCCTGGTGGCTCTTCCTCCCCGTCCACTGTCCCTTCTCCGGCTGGGTCCCTGGGGTCCGGGTCACTGTCCGGAGAGCTCTGAGGTGGAGGCACCTTCTTTTCGTCTCCCTGTGGACAGCGCTGCCGGGGCAGCTGGGCAGGGGTCGATCTGCTCAGGACAAGGTGAGCCAGCGTCCCCAGAAGCAAATGCGGACTCTTCCCCGAGCACGAGGACTCGTTTTCCCCACTGAGCCCGGATCTCAGGTGGGGTGCAGTCGGTCCCTACTCCAGGCGAGCACGCTGTGCAGAGCAGGCTGGGAGCTGGGGGCGGCCTCGCACTCTGAGGGCTGTGGGGCACCTCCTGGGGACATCTCCCTGGCCTGCTGGGTACCCCGGGCTTCCTTCCATAGCTGTCCTCGCGCCAGCCCCTGTCCCCACGGCCAGCCCCTGTGTGGCAGCCAGTCTCCAAGGTGGTCCCGTGACGCTGTCTCTGGCACTCACGGCTCAGGGTAGTCGGGGAGCTGGGGGTGTGCGGATACTCTAAGGTTAGAGACCTGCCCTGAGATGCAGAATGAAGCTGCAAACACGAGCAAAGTATGAAAAGAGAAGTTTTTCATAGAAAACTGGAGATTTTAGGGGCCAGCAGGTGACACGGTAGTTAAGGTGCTAGACTCCCACTCTCCGTTTCTCTCTGTGGTCAAGTTGAAGAAAAATAACTAATACATACAATTAAATGAATAATTATTTAAAAAGAAAGGAAAGGAAGAAAACTAAAGATTTTAACAGGAAAATGCGTCCCATGCCAGGAAGCTGTGTGGGCGGGCAGCCCAGAGGACGGCCGTGCGAGGACTGGGCCCGGCGTGCTCTCGCCGGGGCGTGCGCGTGGGGCTAGCAGGAGGGCCGTCACCGCAGCCAGCTGCTCTGCTCGCTCCCACAGGCTACCTGGGTGGCTGTGTCCTCCTCGTCAGGTCAGGGAGTGCTCGACCTGGCCGCGGGAGGTCACGCACACGCCCGGTGTGGACTTTGGAGGCTGAGCACGCACACGGACACGCTCCTGCCGCATCGGTTTATTGGCTCGTGTGGGAAGTGGGGTGTTAACCAAGCACCCGGAGAAATCCTGTGTGCCTCTGCAGAACAGGGGATGGAAGATAGTAACCTTCTCTAGTTCTTTCCAAAGGAAGCTTAGGTAATAAAAAGGTGAGGTAAGCCTCCCCTTCTCCAGTTCAGAGGGAGTGGGAAGGGAGTCCAACCGTCACTCCTGGTAAGCGGGGAGTGATGAGGCATGATGTCGGGACTGCCACATCGTAAGGAAGGCTCCAGCCACGCAGCAGCTGGGCGGTGCTCTCAGCTGGAGGCTCGACCGGGGAGGGAGCTACTTCTGTCTGTTCTGGTCGGTGCCAGAGCTCACGTCCTTGCAGTGCGCGGCTGAGGGCCTGAGGGCTTCGCTGGGGAGGCTCGAGCCGCCTGCAGTTTCTAAGGGCTGCTGGCAGCTCCTATGTGGTTTTCTCAGCCTGGGGAGTCTGGCTTCTGTCTGCTAAGACAGTCTTCCATAACACGATGTACCTGGGGCGGCCGCCGTGGCCACGCCTCATTGGTTAGAAGCAAATCCAGGACCTGCCCACATTGACAAAGAGGGGCCAGACAAGGGAGGCTCCTCGGAGTCTGCTTCGGGGTGTCCACAGCCACTGGTGGGGGCCAGCACTAAAGAGGGAGAGGGCTTGGTGCCCTGATGGGTGCCCGGCTCTCCGCCCGATGGCTGAGCTGGTTTCCCAGTAGCTGGGCTTTTTCCCTGATAAGACAGCACGGTCTCACTGGAGTCACGCGTGTTCTTTGATAAACAGGACTCCGACCCACCTACAAAATCACGACTCTGGTACGACCGGGCCTACCATGTGCCAGACACCTCACAGGTGCTTTACCCCCCTTATTAAAGCACCCAACCACCCGGGTAGGCGTCATTGTCTCTATCAAGTCCAGCGTCGCAAGCTCAGAACACAGAGCGAAATGCCCCAGGTCAACTGACGGCGGTCAGCCAGGGCCAGCCGTGCCAAGGTAAACAGCCCAGCAGTTAGCAGGGCTAGTTACTGGCTCACGGGACAGGAGCACACGGGGTCAGAGCTGGCCTCGGCACAATGGACCAGACCCAGCAGCAGTGACCTCTGCCTCTCCCTTCTGCCTGCCTGGCCCACACCTTCGCCCTTGGCCAGGCAGGCCCAAGTGGTGGCAAACATGGCCACCGGCAGGTCCAGAACAAGTCTGGGGCAGGCTGGCCGGGACCACGGGTGCGCTTGCTCTGACGGGCCTCCTGGGTCTCCTGCTCCCTCAGGGGCTGGGCAGGTCAGCCCCATCGCTAAGCAGACACCAAGGGTGATGCGGGAGTAGGGGTTGGGGTGCTCCTACCGCTGCACAGGCGAAGTCTGTGGGTGGCCTGTTCAGGACCGGCATACTACGGTGTGCGTCAGTCACCAAGCTGCCTCGGTGACAGGGAAGACAGGAGTCTCGGGTGTGGCCGAGATGCCTCCCAGGCTGACCCTTCCCTCTGGGCTTGTGGCGGGCTGCTCGCCAGAGACCGTGGGGCATGGCAAAGGTAGGGCCTTGGCCGAACAGCAGGGCATGGGCTGGAGGGCAGCTTCTTCTCCATGCTGGGGCAAGTATCCCTTCTGCCCAGACCCAGGGGTACCACTTGGAGGGTCTGGGATGATTGTGCTTGGTACACTGGGGGACAGGGGGGCTCCCCGCCCGCATCAGACATGGCCGAGCCTGTGGCTCTGGAGGGTGACCTGACTGCTCAGAGCCAGGGTCAGGTGGGCCGACTCCCTCACTCAGAGAGCAGAGAACCACGCCCAGGCAGGAGACGGCCCTCCGCCTCCTCCCGCAGTCCTGGGGGCCCCGGCCTCCCCTCAGGCTCTCTGTCTGTCTAAGGGACATCCTCAGGTCCTTCTGTCTGTCTAAGGGACATCGTGTCTCTGAGCAGGTCACACATTCACACGGTCTAGAATCCAGAACTCAGCCGTGGGGAGGATTTACTGAGAAAACTCCAGTCTCTCCTGGTGGTTGGCTGAATGATGCCCCCAAAGATGTCCACTTTCTGAGCCCCAGAACCTGTCACTATGTCACTCAGCAGAAGGGACTTCGCTGGTGTGACTGAATGACGGATCTTGATAGATTCCCTGGACTGACCGGGGGGCCCATGAGGGTCCTTGGTTGTTGTTTCTGAGTTGGGGGCTCATGCTTTGCCCAAGAAAGAGGGAGAAAGTGCCCCCAGTGGGGTGTGGCCACACCGTAACCCCTGCCCCTCCATTTCTCCATGTCGGGGCTTGGGGCACACACGCGTCTGGTGTGTTTTTCCAGCGGCTGGGGGAAACTCTAACCACTCGGCCGGCCCTGTGCGCTCCGCCTCCCTTGGCCACCAGGCGCGGCCAGCCCCACGGGGCTCTGGCCAGCGGGGCAGGAACTGGCGAGAGAGGAGAGGCGCCACTCACTGGCCTCGAAGACGGAGGCAGGAGGGCCCACTCAGCGGTGGCAGCCGTGACGAAGCAGCACTGGTGCTGTGGCTTCGCCTGCACAAGTGTGCTTCTCGTGCTGGAGGCTTCGAGTCCACGGTTAAGGTGCTAGCCGGTTCCGGCTCTGGCGAGGGCTGTCTTCCTGGCTTGCGGACAGCGGTCTTCTTGACGCGTCCTCCATGGCAGAGCGAGCGCAGCGCAAGCTCTCTGTGGCCCTTCGTTTTTGTGACAGGGAGACGCGTGTGCGAGAGCGGCGAGAGCGTGCAGCCTCGGCTGGGCGTGGTCGTGCTGCACGCCTTTTCCTCCATTTCTCCATCCCGTCAGGATTTGGGGCCCGCATGCACCCACGCCCAGCTCGTTCTTCAAACGGGAACCAGGATTTAAGCCACGGTCAGCCATGTGGGGTCTGGTGCCCTACGCAGAGGTTTGAACTACTGCACTCTGGGGACAGCCCTGCACCTCGCCGTTTATCCCTTAGAGTGTCTCAGACTGCTCATACCAGCCTTCAAAGCCCCCGTCCCTGCCAGCATTTCCCGCTAGACAGGTACAGCTCCGTCCGTGTGCCGAGCCCTCTTACTGCATCTCGTGCCGCGTCACTACGAGGGCTCCCGCCTGATACCACCTGGGGTATTGCAATCAGAGAGGGATTTAGCACAGGGAGTCTGGGCATTCCAAAATCGTTGGGAGAGGTGGGACCAGCAGGTGGCCTGGTGGTTAAGGTGCTGGGCTCCCACATGACCGATAGTGGTTCAAGTCCTGGGCCTGGCAGCTTGAAAATCACACCGGATACGTAATCGTGGCTGCCCGAAATCCCGACGGGGGAATGGGAAAAAGGGATTGCAGCGTGGCCATCCCCTTTGGGAGGTGATCTCTCACTCTCCCTCTCTGTTCATCTCTCTCCAGTGAGTGCATGTAGCATATGGAAAAAAATAAAAAGAAATAAAAATAAAATAAAATAAAATAAAATAAATAAGTAAATAAAAATCTTTGCGAGAGGCGGCAGGTGAAAGCTTTCTGTGGCAAGGCCAACCCTCCTCGGCAGTTCCCTCCCCTTCCGACACCCGCACTCACAAAGCAGCCCCTGAGACGTTGGGCAGTGCGTGCAGCCGCTGCGGCCAGTGCTTCTACTGGGACCCAGTCGCATACCCACGGGCCGCAGGGACAGGCGCAGGTCTCCCACCTCCCATCGCACACGAGCACGGGGGTGGCAGGAGGGAATTCCTGTAAGAGGAGCCTGGCAACTGCTGTGGTCTGAGTGTGCCCCGGACTCAGGTGCAGAAATCTCACTTCCGGCACAGCAGGGTCGGGGCAGGGCCTTGGGGAAGGGTCAGAACATGAAGGCTACTCTGTCAAGAGCGGGTTAGGAGGCTCCCTCGGCAGTCGGTCCCCTTTTTTGCCACCCTGTCCGTTCTGCCACGTGAGGACACGGTGTTCAATCCCTCCAGAGGATGAAGCAATAGGCCCCCCTTGGCCCCGGAGGGCAGTCTCAGTGGACCCCAAGCTCATGTGGACCTCGGCCCTGGACTTCCCAGTCTCCAGAACTGTGAGAAACGGATTGCTGTTGCTTGTAAATAACCCAGACCCGGGTATTTTGTTATAGTAGCAAAACGAGCCCAGTCACCAACCATCCACACAGAAGAGCGCAGGAGCTGGTCCGTGAGAGTAACCAGAGAGGATACAGAGCAGGGCGCGGGCGTGTCTTGTGGCATTATTACTCGTTAGACGCGGTTCCGCTCTGATGCTCACGCCGGCTGCAGGCTCACGACCTCCCGCCTCCTACCGCCAAGGTAGCCAAGACTGCAGGTGTGTGCTGCTCTGTCCAGCTTTAAGGATGGGCTAGGAATTGAACCCAGGCCTCTCCCGTAGCCTCGGTCTGCCAAGCGGAAGTCGGCATGCACCACTGTGGCGGTCAGGCATCTTTGTGGCCTTCATGCCACAGCATTTAGAGAGGTGACGCTTCCAGCTCACTGAGTGCAGCTTCACCCCGGATGAACACGCCAGAGCGTCGCCCCGAAGGAAACCCTGCTGTCTGACCAGTCACTCTCCATCTGCGGGTGATGGTCACCCCTCTTCGAGTCAGAAGTCCCATCAGAATAAATGATAAAGGCACCATCCCTCACACACTCAGGGCTCCAGGTCAGGGTGCAGGCGACCCCTCCATCTGGACCTGAGGCCGGGTCCCCCTCTAAGAAGCACTGCCCAGCAGCCAACCATGGCAAGGACCAAAGGCCCCAAGCTGCTATTTGCAGACACCCCCAGGGTGAACGCTCAGCCCAGAACCACCCTCTTACCACCCCATAAACACCCCAAACCTCCTCAACCCTGCTCTTCTCCCTCCTGTCCACCCCTTAATTTGTCCTCACCAAACCACAGCTGGCCATGCCAGGCCTTCAGGGCAGGGGACAAGGCAGCTGGCCACACCTTTCCAGGGGGCCGGGCCTCAGGGAGGCCTGACTGGGCCCCAGGCCCCCCACACCTGTCCGGGGCAGGGAGCCGGGCATCACCCCCTCCCTGGCTGCAGAGCTGGGGGTGAGATGCAGCCCTTTCTCCCCAGGACCCCTGCCTGAGACCGCTGGCCTGGAACCCCCCACGGGCCTCCTGGAGAGCAGGACCCCAAGCCTGATGGGATCTGAGGAGCTGACTGGGGTGGGGGTGTGGGTGCTCCCGTCTCCTCCCAGACTCTGGCCTCTTTTCTTCATCCCCAGGTGACAGAGCACCTGCCTCTGGTTCCCACGGCGCGCAGGGGAGGATCCCTGTGCAGGGAGGAGCAGCCCCTAAGTTCCTGCTCCGACTGCCCACATCTCCCCACCAGAGCCCCTTTCCAGCTGCCCCAGAGGGGAGAACAAGGGTGCGGACACCGGCCACCCGGTGACTGCTTCCTGCTGTAGGTCCCCAAGGAAGGGGCTGAGCCCCAGCTTAACGCCTGTGGGTGCAGCCCTTCCACCCGCTCCACAGCAGACTGGCCTTCCTGGCATGGCTGTGCTTACCCCTGCACCTTCCCCGGGCCGTACCCCCGTCTCTCTGTCTCCCTGTCTCCCACACCACGTCCATCTCCCCCCCACCCTCGTCTCCCTTCTTGCCTCTCCCTGCCGGCGGTGAGGTCGGGAGCCGGGAGCTGGAAGCTGCCGTGAAGTCCCTCTCTGGCGCTTGCTCAGCCCTGGGTGGGCCTCCCTTCAGCACCCTCACTCCCCGCCACCGTGGGGCAGATCAGCCCCACCCAGGGCCGCGAGCCATTCCCTGCTCCGGCTTCTTTCAGGGCTCCTCTGAGTACTCATTTGCTGACTGCTCCAATCCCTAGCAAGGAGCTGGGGTGGAGGGCGATGCGGAGGACAGAGAACGGTTCTGGTTGGGGGCTGGTTCACCTTCCACATTCTAGGGTTCAGCGCCTCCTAGCAAGATCCATGACTTACGAGGGTGTCTACCGGCTGGGTCCTGCCGTGGCTGGGTTAATGACCCTCACGGCCCGTGGGTAGGGCCATCGGTGACCTGCACCACAAAGAAGGCCCCAGGCCTCATGGGGTGGGGGCTCGGTGCCCCGCAGCTCCATTAGGCAGGACCGGAGCCTGAGCCGGGCGGGCGGCGCGGACGCGCATTGATTGCTGGTGTAGACGCAGCCGCCGCGGCGCGGCCCGGCAGCCCTGCGCGCCCGCGCCCGGGCCGCTGTCGGGAACTCCGCCGGCTCCGCTCGCTCGCGCTTACTGGAAACGTGCTCCCGAGCGACGCAAGCCTCGGTGGCTGGAGCCCAGGGCCGCCCTTGGCCGAGGGCAGGGCTGGGGCTGGGCACTCAGGCGCCCGCGGGCTGCAGGGCCACCCTGTGCGCGTGCCGCCCCCAGGGACCCGAGGGCCTCCCAGCGCTGTGCTCCCTGGGGCGGGCGGTGGAGGGGGAGCAGGGGGGCAGGCTGGGAAAGCCGCGGGCCGGGGTGTCGGCTGCTGCGCAGTGAGCCCGCCTCCCTTCCCGGTATCCGGTATCCTCGGGGCCACCCGGTGGAAGGTGGCCCGGTGCCAGTGCGGGGCCAGGCGAGGGAGAGAACCCCGCCGGGCCGCACCCTGCAGAGGGTGCGGGTGGGCCTGGCCAGAGGAGGTGCTGGGGGTGGGTCTGTCTCCCTTCCCAGCAGCCTCCCATCAGGACAGGGGGCTGGCATCTCTCATTCACCACAATGTTTACCAAGCACCCACTCAGTGGGAGGCCGGGGTACAGCCCACTGAGAGTGGGGGCGGGCGGCCTGCGCCCTTTCAGGAAAGTGTTTCAGAGCTTGTATATTTACTTATTTATAAGCCATAGGCACTTTATCACTGGGCTTATATATTATGTATCCATAAAGTTGAAATTTAAAGAGGATGAGATAAAAAAAAGGAAATAGAGGGATTATGTTTCTTTCTGTGGACGAGGGAGACCTGGGTTCAGAGGCTGCTTCCTGGCTGGGCCCTAAGTTGGGGAGCTTGCCCCACCTCCCGCGGGTGCTCCAACCACCCTGCCCCTCTGGGGCCCTCACTGGAGTGGCAGGTGGCAGACCAGGGTAGCATAGGGAGCTGGGAGACCTGGCTTCCAATCTGGCACCTGTCCCTGGCCGGCCCAGTGACCCCGTCCTTCTCCGGGCCCCAGTTTCTTCTGTAAACTGGATGGAGCAGTAGCTCTCTCCCTCCTGCCCGGCAGAGCACTTGGGGGCCTGCAGGCTGCCCTGACCTAGCTCCACTGCCAGGTGGCACAGTGGGTGGGAACATCCCCCGAGGAGCAGGCAGGGTCCTGGGCCGTCATGCAGGCTCAGAGAAAGGACCCATGCACTGTGTGTCTGACACCGGGGAGGTTCCAGTAAAGAGCTGCAGGAGAGGGCGGATTCAGGGAGGAGTTCGAGGGAAGAATGAGGAACCAAAGAGTGAGTCAGTCAGCCAGTCAACAAACACCCGCTGAGCGCTGGCTCCGTGCCAGGCACTGTTCTAGGCAACAGACAGCCAAGGAATTCATCAGCAGGGATGCTCCGCAGTCCCGGGCATCCCCGCCAGGAGTGGGCACTGCTTTTCCTGGGAGCATCCGAGTCACCTTCAGGCCCTTGGCGTTCAGGGGAGCCAGGGCCACCTCCTTGAGGTGTGGCCCCCCTGGGTGGAGAGTGACTCAGGCCCCGCCTGCCCCCCCACTGCCTGGGTTTGGTTTGTTTAAGAACAAATTAGTCACGGAGCAGGCAGCTTTCCCGAAAATAAAACGAGAATCCCCAGGAAACAGGGAAAATTGAAGGCAGGCGGGTGAGTCAGCCCGTGCGGCCCCCAGGGCCCCACCTTCCAGAGGCTTCGCCCTCCTGCCCCCCCCCACTGGTCCTCTTCCTCGCTGCACTTTCCCCTCCTGCTTGCTCGCCTCCTCCACGCGCCAATTTTGACCCTCACTTGGCCTTCCCCTTCCGCTCCCTCCATGGTCACGTGCACTCACTCCTTGGTTCCGTTAGCATTTAGGAGCACCCTTCGGTCTGGCCCTGGATGAGGAGGAAGGAGAAGCCTGTCTGCTCCCAGGGCCTTCCTTGCTGTGAAGGGAGACTTGTGCCTGCACGCCCCAGGGGCCTGTCCTGAGCTGTCAGCTCTGCCTCCGTCCTGGGTCAGGGAGCGGGCCTGCTTTCTGGGAGCCTGGCAGGCGGGAGACTTCGAGGAGCCCTTCTCGCTCTGCTGTCCCTGCCGTGTCCAGAGCAGGGTCTGAGGGCTGTGCTGGGGCTGAGCTGGGGCTGTGCTGAATCCGATGTTGCTCCCTGCCTCCCCATCCCAAGCTTCCTGTGGGAGAGAGAAGGACAACAGTCCCCCCCACCTTCAGACCCCTGAGGTCCCAGGAGGCAGGAGGCAGACAGGTGCAGGCATCGTGGGACCCTGCCTGGCAGGTCCGAGGGGCCAAGCCCTTTGATTCTTTTCAGTCTCCCTTCACCCCATCTCCCAGCTAAGAGCCATGCTCTGCTCCCCTCGAGACCCCAGTGGGGCCATGCACTTCCCAGACCCTCTAACCCAGTACTGGCCCCTGCAGAGTCAGGGGAGGCAGCCCTGAGCCTGGGGTCTCCTGTCTCTCCGGTCACTGTCCAATCTCTGTCTGCAGCTCCGGATGAATAATTTAGTTGTTCGAATTACAGTAAAGAGCTGTTCAGCTTCCCTCCCAAATCGTTAAGAGCTGATACTCGGCGGCGTCTTGGTTCCCTCTGAGGAAAGTCCCTTTCCCAGTGAAACTGAGCCTGTGGGTGGGGATTTCTCCCCGCTGGCCTCCCCGCTTCACGAGCCAGTATCCAACGTCCGAGGCAGCAGCGTGGCTACAGTTGTTTATTCTCAGCCACAGACAGCGGGTTGACATTAGCTGCCAGTTCCTGGGAGCAGGAAAGTGTAACTGCTCTGGGAGGGTTGGGAGTAAGGGTACTGCCCTGGAAAGTCTTAGGGGAGCTGATGGTGACCCCACAATATAATTGCAGGAGGGGATTCAGGACCCAGGGAGGAGCCCTGCAGGAGCCTGGGGGAAGGAGCGTGGGGTGCGAAACTGCCCAGGTGGAGCGAGAGTGCGTGCGCGTGCGTGTGCCGAAAACGATGGTGCACACATGTGTGTGCATGTGCGAGAACTGCCTGTGTGTGCCCACGTAGCATGTGCATCACATGAGGCTGCACGTGCATGTATGTGCACACATGCACATGTGTGCTCATGTGTCTGCGGGTGCGTGCATACATGTGGGTGTGAGTGTGTGTGATGAGGCTGGACCGCGTGGGCTAGGATCCGGAGGGACTTGGCAGCACAGGGATAGCACTCCACAGCTCCCCGGGCTTTCAGAGTGCGAGCGTCAGGTGGAAAACCGGGTGGGGCTGGGCTCGGGCCTCCCAGTCAGGTGACTTGCGGGGGGGCCTAGGAAGGACCGAGAGTGAGGGGAAAGGACCAGGATGGGAACTTGCTAGGAGGCTCAGTGAGGATGAGGCCACAGCCAGAGACGCCAGCATTCTGGATCCCACAGCCGGGGTGGTCAGAAGTGGGGGCTCCCTCGGGTGACACAGCCCAGGTGGAGAGTGTGCCACAAGAGAGCTGAGGCTGCCAAGGCGGGTCTGGAACCAGCTGGAGCCAAGGCCTTCTGCAGGAGGCCACTCGGCACCAGGCCAGGGCGGGGAGGAGCAGGGAGGGGAGAAACGGGTTGAGGTAGCAGGTAGCAGGTGCCGAGGAGGAGGAAGGGAGCCTCTGCGGTAGTGGCCTGCGGCCTGAGCACCTGGAGGAGCCTACCCTCTGCACCCTGGGTGAGGAGCATGGACGTGCATTTCCCAGGACACCCCACCTCCCAGCCACTTAACCTGCTGCCTCCTCCCGGCTCGCCGCCTCGGTCCCTGAGCAAGCCCAGCTGCCCCTGGTGCCTTCTCATCCCGCAGACGCTCAGGAGCCCTCGTGACTGTCTGTCCCCTGAGAGGGGCCCCCAAGCATAGCAGACAGCAGCATGATAGGCGCGAAAGCGTGAGGTGGAGCGCTTGCTCACCCCTGCTCTCTCCTGGGCTCCCACTAACACCCCCACTGGCTCAGAAATCCCCCCCGCTCTGAGGATCCAGAGACAACTGAGGATGGGGGGCATTCCTAGAGTCACTCTAATTTGTCTCGGCTACCCCACGGGGTAGCCCTGGGAAGGGGGGGGCTGGTCCTTACGCGGCTGCCCAGGGGAGTCTGACTTGGAAGGGCCCTCAGAGACAAATGTGCGAACCTGCCCCATGCTCGGTATGCAGATCTGGGTTCTGGTGGGATCCACCTCCACTGCAGTCCAGAGACGGGTGCTGTGGATAAGCCCCCGCTCCCCTTCGGAGTGGGAGTGGGTGTGGGATCCATGTGAGGGGCAGTGCTGCAGCTGCAGGGGTGGTGGTGGGCACCATCCCAGCTGGATGACTTGGGGACACTTCTGGGACCCCAGCCTCCCACAGGAACTTTGAAGGTGCTACCATCTGACTTGGCGCCAGTTCCTTGCCTCCCAGAAGGCCGCATGGATCAGCTGTGACCTCAGCGCCCCTCTCCAGATGTGGGCCCCCTCAACCTGCTGTGTCAGCATCACTCCAGCTGCAGCCAGTGTGGAAAGCGCCTTCTGGTCTCCCGTCCCCAGGCCCAAGCTGCCCTGGCTCCTGGAGGGCGGGCGGCAGTGGGGCCTACGGAGGGGACAGATAGCTTCAGCAGTTTTCTTGGGGAGGGTTGGCATGTCCTGACTGCCAGCCCTTTGGGCCCCTCTACAGCCAACTCGGTGTTCTAGTGACAAGCAGGCAGGGACACTCTGGTCCCTCTCTGCTCCCTCGTGTCCCCTTTCTGGCTGGGGAGGCTTGTGCAGGGTGGCAGCTGACTGGTGGCTTCTGGTGGAGTCGAGGCCACCCACCCTGGCCCTCTGTCCTTTCCTGGGTAGGCATGGCAATACCTGCCAACACTGTCTATGATACCTCCCTTGTGTGAGGGTACGTGGCCTCTGTGTCCTCCTCCTGCCCATTCCCAGCAGGAATCCCTGGCTCGGCTGCAGCCACAGTGGGCTTCTGCTGTGGGCTCTGCCACGGGCTTCTGCAGTGGGCTCCTACCGTGGGCTCTGCCATGGGCTTCTGCCGTGGGCTTCTGCTGTGGGCTTCTGCCTTGGGCTTCTGCAGTGGGCTTCTGCAGTGGGCTTCTGCCGTGGGCTTCTGCCGTGGGCTTCTGCTGTGGGTTTCTGCAGTGGGTTCTATCATGGGCTCTGCTGTGGGTTTCTGCCATGGGCTTCTGCAGTGGGCTTCTGCCATGGGCTCTGCTGTGGGTTCTGCCATGGGCTTCTGCTGTGGGCTTCTGCAGTGGGCTTCTGCAGTGGGCTTCTGCAGTGGGCTTCTGCCGTGGGCTTCTGCCATGGGCTCTGCTGTGGGCTTCTGCCATGGGCTCTGCTGTGGGTTCTGCCATGGGCTTCTGCAGTGGGCTTCTGCAGTGGGCTTCTGCCATGGGCTTCTGCCGTGGGCTTCTGCTGTGGGCTTCTGCCATGGGCTTCTGCCGTGGGCTTCTGCTGTGGGCTTCTGCCGTGGGCACGTCCTGTTCTTGCTCTTATTCACTGTAGAGCAGCTTCCCTCAGGCCAGGGGCCAGCCTGGAAGGGGCCAGCTAGGGGACATTCTGGCAGCGGGAAGCACAGAGCCCATTTGCAAATAGGTGCGTGCTGACATGTTCCAGCCAAACATGCCCGTGGCCCCTGGAACTTGCATTTCACGTCATTTTCACGTGTCCTCAAGTGTTCCTTTTCTTTCGATTAGCTTTTCCAAGTTGGACAGTGTGAAAGCTTCCTTGCCCGGCCGAAACATCCCTCCCTGACCTGGTGAGCTCGTGCTGCTGGGCGCACCCGCAGGGCCGCGTTGTCCCCGCTGCAGGCGGCCTGCGCGAGGCCCCGAGGCAGCAGGTGTGCAGCGGCCGCTTGTCCAGTTAACTGTGCTTCTTGCAGATGTCCTCACTTGCCCTTTGCAACACCTGGACAAAGCTGAACCACTGTCCCCATTTCTTAGATGAGGTCACTGAAGCCCAGAGACGTTAAGTAACCACCCGAAGTCACCCAGCTAGCTGAGGAGGAGACAGGAACTGAGTTTGCACAGCTGGGCCTCTGTCCAGGTCTCCAGGGGATGCGGCCAGGAGAGCCCAGCCCACCGCTGTCCTTGGTCTCGGGCGCTGGGGCCCGTGGGTGCTCTCCTGTGGAGGGCTGGGTTTAGGCTCCCGGCCTTCTGCGTTGGAGTCCTGCCTTCTGAGCAATGCCAAACCCTGGACTTGCAGTCGCCCACCCTCCCTCTGAGCCACCGCTTTACACAGGCTGAGCCAGGAACCGCTCTTCCCGCCCACCCCCAGCTGCGGCACGCCCCCACTCTGCCGGTCCTCCTGTGCCAAGGCTCAGGTCCCCGTTGTCAGGATGGTCAGCCTCATGCCTGCCCGCCCCCAGCGTCGGCCTGGGAGTGAGGGCAGCTCCTGGGTGGGCTGGCGGCAGTCTGCCCTCCCAGTGCAGGGCATCTCGGGAGGTTTCCCGAGGTGGATTTGCAGGCCACGAGCCAAGTCGGCAGGTCACCACAGCTCGGTGCTGCCTTCGCGCTCCTTCCACAGACTGTCCTGGCTTCGGGGGCTCCCACCTGTCTCCTGGGCCAGAGTTCACCAGAAGTTCCCTCGACCTCCCTCTCCCCATCCCCTGTGTGCCGGAGGACAGAGCCCGAGTCACTGGCGAAGAGGAGAAAGTAGATTCTGCTGCTGGGCATGGGGCAGCAGCAGGGTGTCGGGGGACTGGCATGGGGGGGCACAGCATCGACTCCCTGGCGACCATCACAGCTCCACAGCAATGAGATGACTCCCCAGCAGCGGCGGGCATCTGCCCCTCTGCATGCACCCAGCCGCCGGAGGCCAGTGGGCTCTGCGGACAGCCAACTGAGGGATTCTGGAAACCAATCAGGGTCCTTGAAAGAGGCCGCGAAACCTCTAGTCTTTCCGCCCCTCCTACCCTGTACTTGCAGCCTGACTGCCCAGAGTCGCCAGAGAGGGGGGAGAGTGGGCCATGCTGGGCCCCTCGGGAGTCTTATCCCAACTATGAGAGCACCGTCTGGCACAAGTTCTGCCCGGAGCCACCTGCCGGTCACCAGGAAGGTGGAGACATAGTTTCCTAGGCCGGGCACAGGCGGTGCTGAACCCCGGGAGGAGACATGAGGGAGGAAAGATGAGGGAGGATGGAATACTGGGGGGAGAAAGATGAGCGGGAAGGAGGGAGAGAAGTGGGGGAGGAGGAGGTCAGTCGGGGGGCTGGGGCCTGGATAACCTCCCAGACACTGCGGAGCCCCCTGGTCGAGCCCCCTGGCCGAGCACCCTCCTCCGTATCATTTACTTGCTCTTTGGGGGCCTTCTTGCCCTCTCCTTGCCATCCCCCTGGCTCCCACCCAGGTCAGCAGGGATTGGCAGCCCTGAGTACAGGCCTGGTTGCCTTGGCAACGCCCCTTTGTTAGGCACCAGAACCTGAAAATGTCAGACGTTCTTTGGAGGGTCAGACCCGGTCCCTCCCTTTTTCCCTTCTCTCTTTTCAGTTCCAGCTGCTGCTGCCCGAGTGGCAAACTTCCTCTGTCTCCATGGGGACAGAGGCCGCAGTCTCTCTTTTTCCGTCCCAAACATCTGTCTCTATAAACACTTGTGCTCTGTACCTCCTCTGGGCCCTGGGCCCGGAGGAAGTGCTTTGTTTATCTGGAGGGGGTGGGCTTCCTCGCTGCTCCTGGGGCTGGCCCGTGCTCCAAGGCTGCAGCTCTGCGCTCCGGGCCTGAGGCCAGGGCTCGCTGCTCCTCATGGCCAGCACCCAACAGCCAGGGCAGCCCAGCTCAGTCATCTGGTCGACCTGGGCGCTGCTTTGCTAGCGCGGGTGCCTTTTCTACTGAACGTCTCTGAGCCTCCGTCTCCTCTTTCGTGGACTGGGGATTCTAACAGTGCCTCCCTCACAAACGTGTGGTCAGGGCAGTGAGGTGACCTACCCAGAGTGTCAAAGACAGTGAGAGCATTCAGGGTGCGCTTGCGGCCCGTGTCCCCCCGAGACGGGTTAGATGACACCATGACGGCTCCTTTTAGGAGAATGGTCAGACTAACTGGCCCAGGACCATGCAGGAACGTGGCAGCAGAGGTAAGACCCGATCCCAGCACAAGTCCAGGCGTGTGTCAATCCGCCAGGACCCTGTTGGAACCCTCAGTTTGCAGACTGGACAGGTCGGGTCAATGACTTCGTTTCCAGCTTGATACTTCTTCGGTTTATTTCAGCAAAGAGGGTGGGGAGAGCTAAGAAGTTAGTGGGGTCTTGCCGGGAGCTGGGGCGGGGACGCACGGTGTGCTGGTGAGATGCAGAGGCCGGGCCCCTGGTGACTCAGACCCGCTTCCCAGCTGCTGGACTCCAGCCACGGGAAGAGCACAGCATTGGCCCAGGCAGCCGCTGCTTGGCCTGCGCAGAGCCTGCCCTGGGCCCCCCTAAGTGCCCACCTCTCTTCACACATAAGCCCAAGTCCAGGTCCGGCACCTTCCCATGGGGCCATACTCCTGAGAGGTTGAAAGAGCAGTATCCTGCTTCCAGATGATCGAAGAAGATGGGACAACCAAGCTGCGTTCGCCCAGTTAGAGCTTCAGCTTTGGAGCAGAGAGAACTGGGTTTGAATCCCGCTCTACTAACGACTGACAGCCTAGGCAG
Source organism: Tupaia tana (assembly GCA_026018925.1). NCBI lineage: Eukaryota > Metazoa > Chordata > Mammalia > Scandentia > Tupaiidae > Tupaia > Tupaia tana. Next base: position 67,857,326 of record JAKSZU010000011.1, read on the forward strand.
GTTAGTCTCTCTGAGCCTTGGTTATGTCATCCGTGAAATGGGTACCAGAACAACAGTACCCACGAAAGGTGAGGCCTACAAAGTGCTTGGGATTTCGCATGGTGACTCCCACAATTGTCCTGCTTATTCGGGTGCTCCAGGCATGCAGGAGACTGTGCCCCTACACCGTGGTGGCCTGGTTCCTGGGGAGGCTGGACACCTAAGGACCTGAGGTCTCAGTGCAGTGGACAGGAGGGAGGGCAGGAATAGGGCTGCTGGGGCAAGGAGCGGGCTTCCTCTGAACAGGGTACGGGGCCTGCTCTCAGCTCCAGCATGCCTCTGCCTGTCCGCCTCCTCGGCATTCAGGTGGGGTGACGATGGCCTCAGCTAGGGCTTATGAGGATCCACAACAGCAGGGCAAGCGCACTCCCTGAGGTGCGTGGGTGTAACCCTCCCTTCGCTGTGCCCAGGCCCCACCAGCGGAGAGCAGCAGGGTTCGCTGGCCCCTGAAAGGCAGGAGGACGGACACACCGGCCAATGCTCCAAAACCCACGGGGTGTGTGCCACCACCCATCAGACTTGACATACACATCACAGTTTGAAAAATAAGATTAAGAATTTGGGACTTGGGACCAGCAGATGGTATAATGGCTACATTGCTAGACTCCCACGTAGCCGACCGTGGTTTGAGTCCCTGACCTGGTGGCTTAAACTCACACCAGGTTCGTGTGCGTGTGTGCCCAAGATCCTAAGAGGAGGATGGAGGAGAAGGGATTGCGGCGTGGCCATCCCTCTGGGGGGTGATTTCTCACTTTCTGTCTCTGTCTCTCTCTTTCTGGTTAGCGCACGTGCCCTATAGCTAAACCTCTCGAACCATGCAGTCCTGGACCTGGTGACCTGAAAAACACCACTGTCGCATGCACGTGTGTGTGCCCAAAATCCTGACACAAGAGTAGAAGAGAGGGATTGCAGCATGGCCCTCCCCGAGGGGTGGTTTCTCACATTCTCTCTCCCTCTCTCTCTCTCTCTCTCTCTCTCTCTCTCTCTCTCTCTCTCTTCTCTGGTGAGCGTATGTGCCTTATACTGAAACTAAAATAAAAAGGAAGTTTCAGGTAACCACAGAGTGTTCGTCCCAAGCAAAAGACCCCTCTGAGCGCGGGCCTCCCCTGGGTACCTGACATGACTGCTGTCTCCTGGGACGTCTTGTAAGAGATGGAATAAACCGGATCTGAGGACAGACACAGAGGAAGGGCCAAGCTATGCCGGTGCCCACGTCTGGGCGGTGGGCTGTCAAAGCCTCGCCCTGCAGCCGGTTAACGCCCAGACAGATGCCCGGGTTGATACTTCGTGGCCTCCGGTGTCCCAGGCTCAGCAGCCGCAGGGAACCCCCAGCAGGAGGGAAGAGCGGGCAGCGCCGGCCCTGACCAGATGTGGGCAGGCAGAGAACCCCAGGCTGGCCTCGGAGTCGGGGAAGGCCAGGCCAGGGTGGCAGGTGGAATGTGTTCGGCACACCATGTCTGGCTCAAGGGGGCCCATTCTGTTCGAAGATGCCCTCGCTGGTAGGAAGCGCACAAACACTGGGGAATTTCAGGGTGAAGGGGCATTGTGGGAGTGATTGGCACTCCCTTGTCTATGAGAAAACCAGGGAAGGGCTGATGATACCGGAGTGGTAACGTGTCTGTGCAGGGGAACTCTGGGTGAAGGCTACACGGGAACTCCTGCAGTATTTTTGCAACTTTTCTGTAAGCCTGAAATTATTTCAAAATAAAAAGTTGGGGGTTTTGTTTTGTCTTTTCAGGGTATGATACACTTAGCATCATGGGGGGTAAGTGCCAGCCGAGAGGCAGCTGTAGAGGCCTCGGGTTCTGCGGGTGCGGTGGCCCGCAGGGCAAGCACCCGCCCCGCCTGCCACCTCGGGCTCCAGCTTTCCGGCCTTGTGGCCAGTCTTTCCCTTTGGGGGGCCGATGACTCAGCACGGGTTCCATGTGGCAGGAAGTGGGCACAGTGACTCACAGGGTGGCTTGCCCGGCACCCTCCCTCCTGGAGGCTAGGATAGCGGCTGAGCTCCAGGCCAGAGCTGGCCCCTAGGAGGGGGAGGCCTGCACCCAACACTGATGAGCCCAAGGGGTGCTGCTCTCAGGGTTGGGGGCTCTGGACAGGGGTGGGGCCCTGCCTGGCCCTCCCAGGGCTGCAGAATCTGCCCTCTGCCAACTCTCTGCAGCCTGCAGGGCTCTCTAGCCACCGGTGGGTGTAGGCCTGGAGCCAGACGCTCCGTAAGAATTCCCACTGTCCAGCCAGCAGGTGGCGCGGCGGTTAAGGTGCTGGATCCCACAGCCGACTGCTAGGTTCACGGCTCAGACTGGGTGGCTTGAAGAGCACACTGGGCGCACAGAGAAGGGATGGCGGCATGATCATCCCCTCAGCCCCGGGAGGCTGAATTCTCACTTTTTCTCTCTCTATGTCTCTTTCTGACCAATGCTCATGCCCTATAGCAAAAAAAAGCATTCCTACGGCCAGCAAAGCGGCTCTATGCCAAGGCCTCGTCCTGTGAGCTGCCCGAGCCACGCGCTCTCACCAGCCTGGTCGGCACTCAGCCTGCAGGCAGATGCCCGGATGCCTGTTCCCTGGGGCACAGGCCATTTCCAACGTGTCGGGGCTCAAGACCCAGGGCCTTTCCCCGCCGCAAGGACGGGTGCTGGTACTTGCCACCTCCGTCAGGAAGCTCCCCCCCCGGCGCCTCTAGCTGGTCAGTGCAGAGACGCCGCCGGGCCAGGCCACGCGCTTCCTCCTGGACGTCTGCCTCTCCATTGCTTCTGCTCCAGATGGGGGTCCTGGGTCTGCTCCCTGCAAAGTCGAGGCACACCCAGGTTCATGGGGGAGGACCCAGGGCGTGTACGTCGCTGTCTCTGTCTCGTTGTCCTTAGAGAAACACACTGAGGTCCCAAGAGGCAGAGAAACTGGCCTGGGGCCACGTGCACCAAGCCAAGGCCTCCCGGACCTGGGTCTGCCAGCCGCATCCCCTCTCCAGCTTTTCTCTTCACGGATGCCGCCACGCTGGGTGGCACACGCAGGGGCAGTCGGGGTGGCATCAGAGATGTTCAGACGGAGTGGGGCGGGCACAGCCCCTGCCTGGGCTCTCCTGCCCAGGTGTGCAGGGCTCACTCCTTCCTGTGCGTGCCCTTGCTCCGCTCCTCTTTCCTGCTCCCTCTGTGGGGCCCTCCTGCAGCCCGCCTTCCCAGGGCCACCCCTCTCCCCACTCACACACACGAGAGGACCAGGGGCTGTCCTGCGTGCACTGGCCATGTCCCCCATGAGAACACAGACGGGGTGCTGGCACCTCTAGTGAGTTGCAGGGGACCCTGGGGCCGTCTCATCTAGCCCCGCAGTGGTGTCTCCCACAGACGGGGGTCCTGGGTCCAGAGCGAACCTGCAGGCCTGGTCCTGGTTTGTGTGATGAGGCAGCTAATGCCCTCCGGGTGGGCTCCCTGGAGGCAGCGTTCTGAGTATCTCCCCCAGGGGCTCTCAGTGAGCACTTCCCTTCCCTTCTTTGTACCGGGCGAAAGCGGCCTCCTAGAAACTTCCTTCCTCTCGTTCTTGGCCTGGGGGAAGTCATCTTCCCAGTGAGCTCACCGTCACACCTGGTTCGTCGGCTGGTTGGTGAGCCCTGTCCCTCCGGCAGGTGGTGTCTCCTCCAGCACCTGACTCTCAGACTCCTCCCGGCCTCGCTGGTGCCTCCTCTGGCCACAGAGGGCTGACTGCTGCCCTGCCACTCCATCCTGGTGAGGACCAGTGATGCCATGGCATTCTGGTCCCCAGCACCAGGCTGCAACGGATCTGCGTCCACTGACGTCTCTCCGTCCTTCCCGCTGGCCCCGACTCTGGGACATCGGGTTATCAGCTGCTGATCTCTGCGTTCAACCCAGTTCAGCCTCACCTGGTCTTCCCACTGACCGTCCCAGCCTAACCTCACACTGCGGGTCACGCTTCAGCCTCACTTTACCGGAAAATCCGGTCACATGCCTCTGTGGTCTTCACTCAGGTTATTGATAAAAGGGTCGAACAGGGCTGGCGGCGTGGCCTGGTGGTTAAGGCAGCTGGCCGTGTGGCTAAAGTCCCAGACCTGGTCGATTGAGAAACATGCTGGGCACATGTGCATGCCCAGAATCCCAGAAGGAGGGAGGAGTGGAGGAGAGGGATTGTGGCGTGACCATGCCTCATGAGGGGTGCTCTCTCCTCTCCCTTTCTCTCACTCTCTGGCGAGCACACCCGCCTTCTAGCGCCAAAAACAAAAGAGAAAAGAAAAAAAGTGCCAGACAAGATGTGGTCTCCCAACGGGCCACAGCCCTGGGGTGTTTCTCCAGAGGCTTCCCTGCAGGCAGTACGTTGTACCTACAGCCGGTTGTGCATCTCTCCAGCGGCTATAGCTCAATTGCACTTTTTCTAGGCTCCTTTACCCACGCCTTGGATAAGGCCGCCACAGGACGTCAAGTGCTCTGATGGAACCGAGGTAGTCTGCACCTGCAGCATCGCTTTTTCTTTTTTCTTTCTTTCTTTCTTTCTTTCTTTCTTTCTTTCTTTCTTTCTTTCTTTCTTTCTTTCTTTCTTTCTTTCTTTTTCTATTTAAGTTTTTGCTATAGTATGCGTGCGCTCACCAGGGAGAGAATGAGGGAAATTCCCCCCAGGGGATGACCATGCCGCAATCGCTTCTCCTCTCGGGATCTTGAGTGGGCATGAACAAGCACCCAGCATGAGTCTCAAGCTGCTGGGTGCAGGACTTGAACCGCAGAATCAGCCATGTATTATCTAGTGCCTTAACTTCCACACCGCCTGCTGGTTCACCTGTAGCATTTCTATGATCTGAAAATTCTATCGAAGAAGAAAAGAGTTACGTTTGCCTAAGTTGTAAGTAATAAGGAGTTTTTTCCAACCTTGGTAAAAGGATAGTTTTACAGATGGTCTGGACAGACAGTTAAGAGGGCTCAATCCGTAATTTTCCGACTTTATGATGGATTGGAAATGACATACGTTCTGTAGAAACCGTGTTTTTAGTGCCCATACAATATTCTGCTTGTCACGTTCAGTGTGGTCTTCCATAAATGACCTGAGATAGGCAACTCTTTATTATAAAATAAAGTGTGGGCCAGCAGATGGCGAAATGGCTGCATTGCAGGACTCCCATGTGGCCGATCACAGTTGGAGTCCCAGATCTGGTGTTTTGAAACTCATGCTGGGCACATGTGCATGCATGCCCAAAATCCCAAGAGGAGAATGGGGGAGAAGGGATTACGGTGTGGCCATCCCTCCTGGAGGGTGAATTCTCATTTCCTACCTCTCTGTGTCTCTCTGTCTGGTGAGTGCACATGCCCTGTAGAAAAAAAGCTCTCAAAAATAATAAACAATATGTTCACGTGTTACAGTCTGCCTTCTTTGGAGCACCCACATCCACTGCTCCCTGAATCCCGTAGTATATTTTTGTTTAAATATTTATTTTAATTTTATTTATTCATTCATTTATTTTTTAATTTGATAGAGAGAAATACACACAGAGAGAGAGGGGGAGAGAGAGAGGGAAAGTGAGAAAGCAAGCCACCAGGTCCGGGACTCGAACTGTGGTTGGCCATGTGGGAGTGTCCAGCGCCTTAGCCACCACACCACCTCCTGGTTCCAAACCCCATAGTATATTTTAAAATTCTGGGGCCAAGGGACCAGCAGATGGTATAGTGGTTATGTCATTGGACTCCTACACAGTCGATCATGGTTTGAATCTTGGACCTGGTGGCTTAAACCTCATGCCGGGTGCATGTGCGTGTGTGCCCAAAATCCTGAGAGGAGGATGGAGGAGAAGCGATTGCTGCGTGGCTATCCCCCTGGGGTGTGATTTCTTGCTTCCTGTGTGTCTCTCTCTGTTTCTCCAGCAAGCACATGTGCCTTATAGCAAAAATCTGCCTAAAAAAAAAAAAAATTCTGGGGCCAGCAGATGGCCTGGAAGTTACGTTGCTGGACTTGCACATGGCTGACCACAGTTTGAGTCCCAGACCCAGTGGCTTGAAAATTGTGCCCAAAGTCCCAAGAGGAGAATGGAGGAGAAGGGATTGTGGGGTAGCCATCCCCTCCAGGGGGTAATTTCTCACTTTCCCTTTCACTGTCTCTCTCCAGTGAGTACACACTCCCTAAAGCAAAAACCTCTTAAAAGAAAAGAAAAACAAAGAATTTTGCCAGAAGCATGTGCACTCACTGGAAGGAGACAGAAGGGAAAAATGAGGAAGCACCCCTCCCGTGGGGGGTGGGCATGCTACAATCCCCTCTGCATTGCTCCTACCTCTCGGGAGTTTGGGGACACATGCCTGGCATGTTTTTTAAGTGCTGTTCGTGGGTCTTGAACAGTGCTTTCGCCGTGTGTGGGAGTCACTCACCTGAACCATCATGCTGCTGGCTTGCCTATCATTTTTATCTCTGCTTTCTCTAGTAAACATGTTTTCCAGGCTAGTCCCGGAGTCTAGTGGTTAAGGGAATTGGATCCCATCTAATTGACTGTGGTTCGAATCCCAGCTCCAGCGTTTTAGAAACATGCTGGGTATGTGTGCGCATGCCCAGAATCCCCACGGGATGGGAAACCAGAGGAGAAAGGAGCGTGTTGAACCATGCCCCATGGGGGTGCTTTCTCCCTCTCCCTGGACCTCTCCCCTTCTCTGACAGGCACACATATCCTCTGGCAAATTAAAAAATGAATAAACAAAAACTTTTAAACCCCGTATTTTCCATTCCAGTAATTATATCCTGCCATCTCCCTGCCTGGGGCCACTAAGATCCCTTAGGGAAGAGTGTGCCCCAACTTAAGATTTCACCCCAATGCCTAACACAACAGCTTGTGCTTAGAGACACTCCGTAAACACTGGTTGACTAAGGCATGAACCGATGAGTTTGTGGAATGATTCATTCCAGAGCTGTGCTGCTGATTACCATCACACTGGCTGGTTTCCAGTTCCGAGTCTGGTTTCTGCCCACGGGGGCCTGGCTAGCCCATCTCCCACCCCGCGGGATCTCAGGGACAGCTGAGCCTGCGCAAGTCCCAGGCTGGGGTGCAGGCTTCTGCCCGTCCTGGGACGCTGGAGCGGCAGCTGGCCTCCCAGCCCACGGGGACCTCCTCCTCCCCCTTGCACTTCAGGGCCCCCTTGTGCCCCGCCATGCCCTGCTTTCTCGAGTCTGACAGAGAGCAAGGAGAGCTTGGATAAGTCAGAGGCCATCTGGGGAGGTGGCAAGAGCCTGGCCACCCCTGAGTCTCCCCTTTGTAGCGGGTGCCACCAGAGCTGCCCCTCAGGACTTGGTGAAATGTGCAGAGTCTGGGGGGCAGACGTACACAGTAGGTCCTCAGTGAAGGTGGCCTTTCTCCATCGTGTTCTGTCACCTGACACAATTCAGTCTCCCACCACCACTACTGACTGGATCCGCTCTCGGCTCCTGTCCCAGCCAGGCTGGGACTCTCCGGCCATCTTCATCTTCTGAGTTCTATCAGGAGCTGAAGTTGAGTAGCACCCATCCCTCCCACCGCTCTGCTCCCAGGGCTCCCTCGCACTCTCTTTGGGTGAGCGCCCTCCCTTTCTTCTTGCCTTGCTTCCTGCCTCCCTCTCCTCCCCTCATCCTCCCCTCAGAGTTCAGGGGGCACACAAGGCTGGCCCGTGGCCCAACGTAATGTGCCACTCAAGAGAAGCCGGCTCCCTCCTGGCGACCAGTTGGAACCCCGGGGCCGGTCAGTCCAGAAGACATTGAGCGCTTGTGTCCAGGGTTTGAGGAGCCGGAGGACTGGAGGGCGGGGTCGCGGCCTGACCAGACCCTGTGGAGGGCGCGCCTCTCCTCTCTCTCTCCCTCTTCATCCCTCTCTTGTGCATACAGGCTCTATCATGAATAAGGGTAAAAGGGTTTTTTTTAAAAAAAAACAAAAACAAAAACAAAAACAAAACAAAACAAAACAAACAAACAAACAAACAAACAAAAAACACCAGTTTAGGGGACCAGCAGGTAGTGTGGTGGTTGAGGCTCTGGACTCCCACATGGCCAACTGCGGTTCAAGTCTTGGACCTGGCAATTTTGCTTTCTCTCTTTCCCTTTCTCTCTTTCTCTGGTCAAATTGAAAAATGACAATAATAGGACCCGGAGGCTTAAAACTCATGCCGGGCGCATGTGCGTGCATGCCCAAGATCCCGAGAGGAGAATGGAGGAGAAGGGATTGCGGTGTGGCCATCCCCCCTGGGGGGTGATTTCTCGCTTTCTGTCTCTCTGTCTCTCTCTGTCTGTCTGGCGAGCGCATGCGCCCTATAGCGAAAAAAACCTCTCCAAAAAAAAAAAAAAGAAAAATGACAATAATAAATAACATTAAATAAATAATTTTTTAAGTACAAGTTTATTTTGACGCAAAACAATTTTGAAATCCATGCATAGTTTTTCCAAAATGTGCATTTTTCCATGAACATGGAAGAGCCCCTGTGTGAGCTCAGTCCCGGGAGGGGCCAGTTCTTTACTTAGTACCCCTCCCACCCTAAAGCTCCTTCTCAGAGGAATCTGTGATTAGATTGTCTTCATTGTGCATTTGTATGCCTGTTTCCCATTTTCATTGACAACCAAGAGCTTTATTTATTTATTTATTTATTGACCAGTTCTTTGAACATTTTGGAGAAACTTCTCCTCATGCCTAGAGAACCCATCTGACAATTTCCAGTATCTGTTTCCTGAGCCCCAGGGAATCGCCCTGTGTGACAGGTGAGTGCACAGTGAGATTCCTTTCCTGGAATTCAGTAGACTTTTAACTGGAAGGAAGATCATCATAGTCTCTTCTGTCAATGCTGGCAAAGCCACAGGATGCCAGCCAGCAGGGCGAGGGTTCAAACCCACCCAAACAGGGGCATGATCCCTAAACTCAGCCCACGAGGAGCTGTGTAAGGCTGACTTTTTAGATGAAGGATAATGAGGCAAGGCAATCCAGTAGAACAAGACCTGCTAAGCACCTACTCTGGGACGAGGAGCCAGGGTCTAGGGGGAAAGAAGAGGAGGGAGACTTGAGATCTTATTTACAGAGCTTAGAATCTATCGGCTGAGTTTGGGGATTTAAAGCTGAAGCGTTTCCAATCTGAAGTGAAAGAATGAAAGATGAAGGGGGTAAAACTTAGAATCAATGAATAAAGGGTAAAAGGTTTTGGAACCAGCAGTTGGCATAATGGCTATGTTGCTGGACTCCCATGTAGCCGGCTGCGGTTCGAGTCCCGGACCCGGTGGCTTAAACTCACACTGGGCGCATGTGTGTGTGTGCCCAAGATCCTGGGAGGAGAATGGAGGAGAAGGGATTGCTGCGTGGCCATCCCCCCGGGGGGTGATTTCTCGCTTTCTGTCTCTCTGTCTGTCTGGCGAGTGCATGTGCCCTATAGCAAAAACCCACAGTCAATCATGGGGGAGTTCAGTGCCTCAACCACCATGCCACCTGTTGGCCTGAAAATTCAGGGCATGCATATATATATATATATATATATATATATATATATATATATATATACACACACACACACACACATACATATATATATACACACACACATATATATAATATTATACATATTATATATATTAATTATTTTTTATTTGCTTTTATTTTATTTATTTATTTATTTATTTTATTTGGTCAGAGATGGGGGGAAGTGAGAGAGCAAGCCACCAGGTCTAGGACTTGAACTGTGGTTAGCCATGTGGGAATCTAGCACTTTAACCACTGTGCCACCTGCTGTCCCCAGAATATACTTTTAAAATAAATTTAAAACTGTTGCCTTCCTGTTTCTTCAACAGGGCTAACTAATTTCCCATCATCCTATTCGTTATACGAATGTGTATTTAGAGAGAAAAACACAGAGCGCCTACTGTGCACAGCTGGAACACACAGTGCGTCCACCCTCGGGAGGCCGAGTCTGCCACTTGGGAGAGTACGAAACGGAAGGGGTGCCAAGGCCAGGAGAGCGAATGCCCAGCTCTCACCAGTGGGGTCACCTTGAGTTCTACGGGGGGGCTCAGGGTTGGGTAACGAAGAGTAGAAATTTCTGGAAAAACCCCAATGCCCCTGTTGCAACATTCTAGGAAAACGGCCTGTCTGTTGAATAGCAGTGAATCACTGGGGATGGGGAAGGTTGGGACAGTCACCAAGTCCTGGGGCTACTGCTCACCCCCCAGAGGTGCTGGGGGCCCTGGGGGAGAGGGGTGACCTCAGACATGAGCTGGAATTTTAATGAGACACATGCAAATGGCCCAGCGGCTCTGTGGAGGAAGCTGGGAGACGGGAGGGCTGTGAGCAGTTGTGTTCTTAAGCCACAAAGCAGAAGTGAGAGTGGGGGAGATTTCCCAGTTCCCTCCCCTTCCCCCTTCCCTTCTCACTCTGCCTCATCCCCACTCTCCCTGTGGCCCCTGTCCCTTCCCTCTCAGAAGAGACCTCTTAACTTTGACCCGAACCCTAGTCGATAAAAATGTTCTTTTGGGGGCCAACTGGTGGTGTGGTGGGGAAGGTGGCTAATCCCACATGGCTGATTACACAGTTCAAATCCTAGACCCTGCAGCCTGATAAACAATCCAGGCACGTGTGCGTGTGGGTGTGTGCCCGCGTGTATACCCAACCCCCCGAGGGGAGAATAAGGGAGAAGAGACTTTGGAGTGGTCAATCCCCCAGGGGGTGCTTTTGCACTTTTCTTCTCTCTGTCCCTCTTTTCCCTCTTTCTAGTGAGTACACATGCCTTATATAAAAAAAGGGGGGGGGGAGTGGGGCAGGGGCCACACATGGCGTGGAGGGTAGGTGCGAGGCCCCACGCTGCAGTCTGAGTCCCCGACCCAGCGGCTGGAAATCATGCCAGTGCACGTGCATACATGCCTCAAACCCTGAGAAGAGACTAGAAGGGGTGGCGGTGTGGCCATCCCCTGTGGGTGACTTCTCACTCCCTCCCCACCCCATCCACGAATGCATGCACCCTATAGCAAAAACTGGGGAGAAGGCCATCTTCTTAATTGAGGACCAGGTTTGGGGTAACTCGGGGGAGTTAGTGAGCAGATGGAAAGAGAAGGAAGAGCCCCCACTGAGCCCCTGCCGCGGGTGGGACAGTGAATGGGCCTGCTGTAACTGCCACACCCCTTGTTTTATAGATAAGCCTCACCTGGCCTTTAAGGCAGCCAGGTCTCACACCACGCCGCCATTTGAACCCTGGGCCAACCGGTTTGAGAAGCACACTGAGAGCATGCACATGGGGGCCCCGATCCTGAAAGGAGAGGGATGTGGGGAAGGGCTTGTGTGTGTCCATTCCCTATGGGGGTGCTTTCTCCTCTCTCCTCCCCTCTCTCTTTCTGGAAGCACACACACTCTAGAAAAATGTTTTGAAAGAAAGAGAAAGAAAGAGGAAAGAAAGAAGAAAGAAAGAAAAAGAAAGGAAAGAAAGAAAGAAGAAGGAAGGAAGGAAGGAAGAAGGAAGGAAGGGAGGGAAAGAAAAGAACAGCAGGAAGGAAGGCAGGCAGGAAGGAAACAGCGGCAGCTGAGCAGGTGCGTGTGATGCGGCGTCTCCCCACCCTGGCCGTGGTGTAGCCGGCCAGCTTCCCAGGCGCTGAGCCCCCAGATTGGGTAGACAATTCTGGTTTAGGAAGCTCTGACGCCATCCAGGCACTGGCTGCAGCTCTCTGGCCTCCGTAACGTGCACACCTGAAAACCTGCGCTGTAATTAGTCCTCGGCTGATTACTGCTTCTTCCGGTCATGGAGCAGAGCCCAGCCAAAGCACTGGGTGGCGGTTCCTTATTCATGAGGAGGGTGTGGCCTACCCGGGCTTCCCCTCACCTGTGCTAGCCTGCCCTGAAAGCTGGGAGTGGAGGCCCCTGGGGAGAAAGCGGTTTCCTGGTTTCTCCTGGGCCCATATTTGATTCTCCCTCCCTCTCTCTGTCTCTCTGAAGGTGAGGCTCCTCTCACCAGATTGTCATCCCAAGTTTGGGAGGTTTTTTGCAAATTTTTTTTTAAGGTTTTTGCCACAGGGCGTGTGCACTCGCAAGAGACAGAGAGACAATGAAAGAGAAACTGAGAAATCAACCCCTAGGTAGGATGGCCATGTCACAATCCCATCTCCTCCTTTCTCCTCCTGGGATTTTGGGCACACAGGGCACGTACTCAGAGCAACCTTCAGGCCGCCAGGTCCGGGGCTCCAGGTCGGCCATGTGGGAATCCAGCACCTCAACCACTACGCCACCTGCTGGCCCCCACGGGATGCTTTTACCTGCATTCCACGGCGTAACCTGGGTAACCAAGGTGCACACAAAACTATACAGCATCCCTTTCCTTTTGGCTGGAATCGCCATCTTCCAGTAATTCACAAAAAACGATGGACACAGCGGGAAAGAGGAGAGGCACCCGATGTATGTTCTCTAGGCTTTTTAGAAAACATGGAGTGGATCCTTTGGCGACATATATGCACATCTACAAGGAAGGTGATATTGTAGACATCAAGGGAATGGGTACTGTTCAAAAAGGAACCCCCCACAAATGTGACCCTGGCAAAACTGAAGTCTACAGTGTTACCCGGCGTGCTGTTGGCATTGTAAACAGGTTAAGGGCAAGATTCTCGCCGAGAGAATGAGTGTGCGTACTGAGCACAGTAAGCATCCTAAGAGCAGAGAGCTTCCTAAACCGTGGGAAGGAAAAGGACCAGAAAAAGAAGGAAGCCAAAGAGAAAGGGACCTGGGTTCACTGAAGCTCCAGCCTGCTCTCCCAGAGAAGCCACTGTGAGAACATGGAGAGGAGCCCGAGCTACTGGAACCTATTCCCTGGGAATTCATGGCATGAGGGGTGTTAAAAATAATCTACGAAAAAAGCAAATCTACGGTCTAAAAAACAAAACTATATGGTATCAACTGGCACACTGTAGTCAGCCACAGCGACATTCTTTTCTGACCGTGAGCTGAGAGGGGCCAGGCATAGGATGAGTTTCATCTTTCACTCACACATAATTTGTTTTCATTCTATTTTCATCGAGGACAACTCGACATTTAGTACACACATGTTTTACAGCTCACGAGTATTAACATGATCACTGAAAAGGAAAAGGAAGGAAGCCCAGGACGCCACATGCCCAGGGAAAACCACTGGCCGGTGAGAGTCTGCGGCAGGTTCTCCGCGAGCCACCGCCAGCAAGCCACCTCGTTGCTCTCAGCCTGGGAGTCCGCTGTGGACCGTGGAGGAGCTCATGGGACTGTTCCGGGGTCCTCCCTCCCAGCACCTACTGGGGGGTCCTGGAGAGACCCAGGTCACCTGGGGCTGGAGAGAAATGCAGCACCACGTTATAAGACAGAGTTTGCACTTGGACAAGATCCAGGTGGCTGGTGCTGACATTAAGATCCCAGAAGAGCCCACATACCTACCATGATGAATTTACAGCTGCGGCAGGGAGTGGCAGGGTAAAGGCCAGCTCCTCCTCCTCTGCCCGCCCTGAGTAGGGCGGGCCTCTCTCTGGGTGTTCTTGCTCTGGAGGGAGAGTTGTGAGTAAGATGCTGGACTACTACAGGGCCGACCATGGTTCGAGTCCAGGACTTGGCAGCTTGCTTTCTCACTTTCCCTCTCTATCTCTCTGCCTCTCTCTGGTGAGCACATGTGCCCTATAGCAATTAATGACAGTAATAACAATAAATGATGAATAATTAAATAAATATTTATTTTAAAAATAATAATAATAATTAATAAACTCCATATGCTGATCCCAATAAAATAATTCTTAAAAAGAACAAAAGCCAAGACCAGCAAACGACTCAATGGTTACATTGCTGGACTCCTATGCAGTTTGAGTCTTGAACCCAGAGGCTTGAAACTCATGCCAGGCACATGTGCATGCATGCCCCAAATCCCGAGAGAATGGAGGAAAAGAGATTGTGGCATGGCCGCCCCCCGGGGGGTAATTTCTCACTTTCTGACTCTGTCTCTCTCTGTCTCTCTGGTGAACACACATACCCTATAGCAAAAATCTCTCTTAAAAAAAAAGTGGAGGGGGGAACCAGCAGTTAGCGTAATGGCTATGTTGCTGGACTCCCACGTAGTCGACCGCGGTTTGCGTCCCGGACCCGGTGGCTTAAATCTCACGCCGGGCTCATGTGCGTGCCCAAGATCCCGAGAGGAGAATGGAAGAGAAGGGACTGCGGCATGACCATCCCCTCTGGGGGTGATTTCTCACTTTCTGTCTCTATGTCTCTCTCTGTCTGGTGAGCGCACACGCCCTATAGCGAAAACCTCTCCAAAAAAAAAAAAAAAAAAAAAGTGGGGGGGGTGGCAGGTGGTATGGTGGTTAAGGGTGCTGGACTCCCACCTGGCCGACCACGGTTCAAGTTTGGAAATTGGCAGCTTGCTGGCACTTTCCCTCTCTGGGGTCAAATTAAATAATAATAATAATAATAATAATAATAATAAAGTTAAATAAAGTAATTTTTTTAAAAAGGTAGTGGCTTGCATGCGAGTAAACTGCTTTTTAATTTTTTTTAAAAGGTAGTGGCTTGCATGTCATTAGGGACAGACAGGTGGAAACATGTGGCCCCAAGCAGTCCAGCGTGGTCTTGAGGTCACAGGGGACCAGTGCCACGTGTGCAGAGCCCATGGCTTCACTCTCTAAGCCACAGCTGCCCTGGGAAGCGGCCACTCCCTCCAGTGGAGGAATGGGCAGACGGAGCAGCTAAGAGTGGTCCTAAGAACCCGCCCGACAGCAAGTCAAAGACCCCAGGCAGCAGCTTAGGGTCCTAAATGCCTCTGTGACGGCCAGTCCTGCACTGGGCACCCATCCTGCACGGGCACTGGGTGTTCAACACTGAGCCGCGTGGGGAGGGGGTCACAGCCGGGAAGGGCAGCCCACGGGGTGCTGTGAAGACTGCAGGCAGGGGGAGCCAGGTCGAGCAGCTCAGGCGCGAGGCACCTGCACCGTGACCCTGCAGGAGGGAGCCGCCTGGTCATAGCCTCCAGACAGTGACCTGGCATCAGAAAATGTTCCAGGCCTGAGGAAAGACCTGGGTCTAGCCAAAAAGGGACAGGAGCTGGGCGAGGCCCGGGAGGAAGGTGGGGTGGTGCAGAGGGCGGGGAGCCCTGCCCTAGCGCGCCCTCTGTCCCGGGCGCGCACCCTGCCGGGAAGCCCTGGGGCCGCAGCTGCTCGGGCGGCCGACCCAGAATAGCCTCCCTTCCGGGCAGGGCTGCCCCGGCGGCTGGCAGAGCCAGCGCCCGAAATAGGGCTCTCGCTGAAGGCCGGCGGGTGGCTAAGGAGGGAGGGCGAAGACCGCCTAACCGCGCGACTCCGGGGTGCCGGTCCCGGGGCGCCAGACAGGGGCTTTGCCGCAAGGATCCGGAGGCCAGGGCTCTGGGATAGGGGAGGATTTCGTGGCGGGGACCAGGGTGGGGGACAGGGACCGAGGCGCCGAGATGCTGCGGAGCGCAGGCGGGGGTGCAGGCGCTGGGGACGGAGGGCTGCGGTTCCGCGCAGGCCGGGTCTCCGGGACGGTGGCGAGAGGCGGGGCGCAGGCCGGGGCCGGGATCCCGGGCGCAGGGCCAGCCCCCAGGCGGGTGGGGCCAGGCGCTGACCTCACAGCCTGCGAGGAAGCGGGTCGGGCCGGCAGCTGATGGGAGGCCTGAGGAATTCCCAGCTGGCGGCGCGGTCGGGTGTGCGCGCTCCCCGTCTTCCACTGCAATCGGAGCGGGCCGGGCGAGCAACAGCGCAGCGGTTGCCATGGTCGCGGACCCGCCTGGGCTAGCGGGGAGTGGAGGGGACCAAGGGCCGCGTGGTCGCCGCAGGCTGGGCGCCTGGCCCTGCAGAGACAGGGATGGGAGAGTCCCGGGGCAGTAGGCAGAGGGCGCCTGCGCTCACTCCCGCCAGGTCCCGTTGACCTCCGTGTCCTTCGGTGGTTCCTCCCTCTTTCAGACGCAGCCCTGGAACCTGGTGGTCCTGGAGGGCTCCCGCCTGCCCAGAGGTGGGCAGCAACGGCCCCAAGATGGGCTCCACTACCGATGAAGTGGACATCGCATCTCGGGGGAGTCTGAGCTGGCCTCTGCCCTGCACAGCCACTGCCACCCACTGCTCGCCCATCCTCCGCCCACACGAGCCTCTATAACCTCTCCCAGCCTCGGTTTCCTCATCCGCTAACCAATGAATAGTAACGTCTAGGAGCCAGGGGTGTCGTGATCAAAATAGAATAGTTATGCAGTGTACCTTGCACCCTACAAACGTGGTCCTGCTTCCTTTGTCCCCCGTCCTCAGTCAGGGGCGTGAGATAGGCCTGCACATGAGCCGGCCCTGCCCATGCCTGCAGTGGAGGGTCGCACCTTGGCAGAGCCCTCCCCCTCCGTGGGGCTACCTTGAACCCGGCCTCTTACACCAGGATGGGCCAGCTAGCTGTAGAAGCCTGCAGGAATCCCAGGCTGAGGGCCAAGGATATTAACAGAGGCCCAGGCTGGCTAAAGTGAGTCAGCCTCTCCTTCTGGGTGTTCACAGTTGCCTGGGCTGTGGGGCTGCCAGAACCAGCAGCCTCAACTCACAGGGAAGACCAGCGTGTCCTGGGGGTGGGGTTAAGAGTGCCAGGCCTCAAAGGGGCTCTGGATCCCCCTTCTCCTCCATGGGAACCGGGGCTCAGGACCAGGCGCACATGTAAGGAAGGGCGGGCCTGACTTACTGTAACTTCCTGGACGAAAGCCTGATTGTCCCGTGGTTGGGCAGGCCGGCGAGGGAGGCCCCTGGTGCAGGGAGGACGCGGGGAGAAGTCGCCTTGCGTTGCTATTGCTAGGCCCAGTGTGTGAGCAAGAGGGGCAGGTGCTGTCCCTGATTCCCCAGGAGAGCTGGAAACCAGGGGGCTGCCTGGAAGCCGCTGCCTCTCCCCTGCGCAGGTCAGGCCAGATGACCCGCAAGGGACCAAGACTGTCCAGGGGCTCAGCCCCTTCCCAGTTTCCCAGTCGTCGGAGCAGCCAGCACTGACTGCGCTCGCTGTGTGCCAGGCCGCGTGGGCGTTGGCTCCCCAACTCTCTCAGCACCCCAGGAGGTGGGGACTACTATCCCCATTGTACGAACAGGGAGAGTTAGAGACCTGCCTCGTCTCAGCTTTCAGGAGCAAAGGGACACACACACCCAGGCCCCTAATTCCATGCCATCGGGCCTCAGGAGTGTGGGAGCCTCTGTGGCCCGGCAGAGCCCTGATGGCCCAGGTGCCTGCCCAGGTGCCCCCCCCACCCCGGCCACGGGCCCACTGCGTGCTCGGTACTCAGCTGACTTCCTGTCCCTGGGAGAACGGCTGCCAGTCTGTGAGGGCAGGGCGGCCCCCTTCCTGTGGTTCAGGTAAGGCACACCCCCATGCTTTCGTGGTACCCTCCCTGTCTCCTTCCCCAGGCTCACCCAGACCTGGGGACCCAGAGAGCTTCCAGGGCCAGATGCTTGTCTCGCTGCAGGGCTGGGCAGAGTGGACAGAGGGCTGCAGGCGCTGGCCAGGAGGGCTGGGGGAAGACACACAGTGGCTTCCGCATCACAGTGCCTCTCTGAGGGCGGGAAGGGTGCAGCAGGCGGGAGCAGCAGAAAGCCCTTCACTCTGTGTCCCCAGAGCACCCCACCTGGTCATGGGGGCTGGCAGGAGCATCTGGGGATCTCTGTGCCTTCCCAGCTGACATCGTCTGTTCCCATGCCCTGCGCCGCGCTCCATCCTGCCTGTAGAAGCTCCGAAAGAACGTTCTAGAAGACGGTGCTCCCTGTGCGAGGCGTCCGGGAGATTGCTAAAAGGGAGGATCTTCACTGAGAAACGCAGGAAGCGCTTCTAGAGCCAGCGGAGGTCAGGCCGGGCGGTAGGATGGGTGCTTCCTCCCCAGGAGAGACAGCGGGGCTGTGCAGCCTGCCGTGGCTGGCTAGGCCGTCTGCTGGGCTCCACCCCGCGCACCTTTTCAGTCCGTCCTGAGCGCTCACTCAAGGCAGCTCTAGCGGAGGGTAAAGGGGCATCGCCCATCTCTCTGCCCAAGACATAGGAAGAGCGCGCAGCTCGGCTTACTGGGAGACACGAAGAAAGGACACGTGAAGAGCGCGCAGCTCGGCTTACTGGGAGACACGAAGAACGGACACGTGAAGAGCACGCAGCTCGGCTTACTGGGAGACACGAAGAACGGACACATGAAGAGCGCGCAGCTCGGCTTACTGGGAGACACGAAGAACGGACACGCGTTCTCACTCAGACCCCATCGACCACCGTGCTGGGCGGACAGTGTCCTCCCACATCCCTGTCCACCTGGAACCTGGACAAATGCCACCTCATCTGGAAATAGAGGCTTTGCAGGTGCAATTATGCCAAGATGAGGCTGTGCTGCGTGAAATGGGGCACAGGCTAGGGGCCTGGGTGTGTGTGTCCCTTTGCTCCTGAAAGCTGTGAGACCCGGCAGGTCTCTAACTCTCCCTATTTGTACAATGGGGATAGTAGTCCCCACCTCCTGGGGTGCTGAGAGAGTTGGGGGCCAACGCCCACGCGGCCTGGCACACTGTGAGCGCAGTCAGTGCTGGCTGCTCCGACGACTGGGAAACTGGGAAGGGGCTGAGCCCCTGGACAGTCTTGGTTCCCTTGCGGGTCATCTGGCATTTGAGTGGTGGCCTGACCTGCACAGGGAGAGGTAGCGGCTTCCAGGCAGCCCCCTGGTCTCCAGCTCTCCTGGGGAGTCCAATGACCGGGGACCTTACGAGGAGATGGAAACTTGGATACATGTACACAGAGAAGGCCAAGAGAAGACAGAGGCAAAGACTGGAACAAGAGTCCACAAGCCAAGGGGTGCCGGGATCTGCAGCGGCAACCAGAGCGGGAAGGAGCAGGGACACCTTCCCTGAGCCCTCGGAGGGAGTGTGGGCCTGCACGCCTGACTTGGGGATTCTGGCCTCCAGACTATGAGAGTACAAACTTCTGCCTTTTTCTTTCCTTTCTTTTCCTTGTTGTTTAATAGCCAGAGAGTGCATTCCCTCACTGGAGAGTAGGACCGAGAGACAGAGAGAGAGGGGGAGAGAGAGAGAGAGAGAGAGAGAGCACCCCCTCAATGGGGCGTGGCCATGCCGCAATCCTTCTCCAACTCTCCACCGGTTGAGATTGGGAGCACACATGCACGCGCGCACACAGCCAGCATGTTTTTATAGCCAGCAAGGTGGGGATTTGGACCACGGCAGGACGTGTGGGATCTGGCTCATCGTAACCACCCGGCCACAGGCCTGGCCTCAGCGTCTGCTGTGTTAAGCCCCTGGTCTGGGCATTTTTGTGACTGCAGCCCTGGAGAGCTCACATGACCATGGAATGGCACACAGGGCAGTTGGGAAACAGAAAGTAACACATCAGGCACAGAAAGAAAAGGCGCGGCGGGCCGAGGGGCGCACAGGAAGGGTCCCCTCCTCAATAGCCCCTCACCCCAGGCAGGACTGGACCTGGCAGCTGAGCTTCAAGAGAGGCAGCATCTTCTCCCGCCAGAGCGCGTGATTTGCTGGTCGGAAGTGTCTGGGTCTTGCTAGGTCCTTGTAGACCCTGTTCGCAGTAAGTTCGTGACATGGTCGCGTCTCATGCTCATAACAGCCCGCGAAGCAAGCTCACTGAGATCCCCGTGAGTGGACCAGGAACTGAGGTGGGACAGCTAGGTGCCCAAGGCCACTCGCCAGTCAGCAGTGGTCCGGGCACACACCCAGCTTTCCCACCCACAGCCTGGGCTCTGCCCCCCACCCACCCTCTGCTGGTGCAGGGCTCCTGTGCACAAGTCCAGAACCTCACCTGGGCAGAGGGGTTGGGCAGAGAACACGGCCCACTGCCCGGGCCAGCCTGGGAAGCTGCAGGCTTGCTGGCTCTGGGTCCCAGCTCCACTCCAGGCAGGCCCCTGGTCTCCTGTTAGCTGTGTGCCCTGGGGAAGTTACATTACGTCTGCGTTCTGCAGTTTCCTCCACTGAAAAAATGGGCACAATGATAGTACCTCAGTCGGGGCCATCAGGTGGCGTTGTGGTTATGGTACTGGACTCCCACAAGGTCGACCACAGTTCTAGTCCCAGCCTGGCAGTTTGAAACTTATGCCGGGCACACATGTGTGCATGCCCGAAATACCAGAAATGCCTGGAGGAGAAGGGATTGCAGTGTGGCCAACTCCACTGAGAGTGATTTCTCATTTTCCCTCACTGTCTTTATCTTTCTCTTCATCAAGTGCAGGCACCCTAAGTAAAAGAAAAAAAAAAAAATTAAAGTATCAGTGAGGGCCAGTCAGTGGCATGGTGGTTAGATCCCTTGGGACCAGCAGGTGGCATGGTGGTTAAGGCACTGGGACTCCCATGTGGCCAACCACGGTTCAAGTCCTAGACCTGGAGGCTTACTTTCTCGCTTTCTGTGTGTGTGTGTGTGTGTGTGTGTGTGTGTGTGTTTTGTGTCTGGTCAAATTAAAATAAATGAATGAATACATAAAATTACATGAATTAGTCTTAAATAAAATTAGAAATAAGTCTTAAAAAAATGGTGATTGGATCCCACATGGCCAATTGAGTGGTTCGTGTCCTGGACCTGGCTACCTGAAAATTACTCTAGGAATGTGTGAATCTCAAAATCCTGAGAAGGGGCCAGCAGGTGGTGTGGTGGTTAAGGCACTGGACTCCCATATGTCAGTGGTGGTTCGAGTCCCAGACCTAGCAGCTTGCTTTCTTACTTCTCCTCTCTCTCTCTCTCTGGTCAAATATAAATAATAATAATAATAATAATAATAATTCTGAATTAAATTAAGTTATTCTAAAAGAAAGGAAAAAGTCCCAAGAGGAGGATGGAGGAAAAGGAATAGTGGTGTGGCCATTCCCCCAGGGGTGGTTTCTCACCTTCCCTCTATCTCTCCAGCAAGTGCACATGCCCTGTAGCAAAATTAACACACACACACACAATGTCAGTGAAACAGGGCCAGTCCCATAGCACAGTATTTAAACCCTTTGCAAAGAAAGTCAGACCTCACGTGACTAACCCACAGCTCCAACCCTGGCCCCCTCAGGCTAGGCACGTGTTCACGTGAGCCTCAAACACGATGGGAGAGAGGGAGGCGTCAGGATCGCAGCATGTCCACACCCAGCAGGGTGAGGGGTGCTTCCCTGCACCCTACCGCTCAAGCACATGTACCGTCTAGTGATTTTAAAAAGTTTCTGTGACAGCAATAGACACGCCGGGCAAGAGTTCTTTTTCTCCGGCTGTGCTGGGGAGCTGTCTTACTGGCCCACGGGCAGGGCAGACCAGGGTCGAAGCATTCTCACTTACTTCTCATCGGTGTCCCACAGAACCCACCAAAGACCAGCAAGGGGTGCCCCAGGAGCTGGCCGCACACACGAGCGGGCAGCATGGCTCTGCCTGCACCCTGGGCGGGCTGACTCCGCTGCATGAAGCCTGCCTGCAAGGCCAAGGTCACCTCTGGGTCCTGGTCCGGCCCAGCTCCTCCTCGGGAAGAAGGCACGGACCCCTGCGTGGCCTTGACCCTAACCCCTGGTGGGCTGTCTAGACGAGCTGCCCCACTCCCAGGTGCACCTAGACTGCGGTGAATCACTGTCACTCGCTACTGGACACGCAGTGCACAGCACACGGCCCGGGAGATCACGCCTTCACGCGTGGAGCCGAGCACCGAGCAGCTATGTACACTGCACATGTGTACACTGCAGCAATGTGTACACTGCACATGTCCGGGACATCCTCTGGTCACCTCTGGCTACTTCCCCGTCTTTCTGGGAGTAGGAGGAGGATTGAAGCTGGGCTTTGCCCATTGGCTTCTCTCCAGACTTCTATTTTTTTTAGAGAGAGATTTTTTGCAACAGAGCACATGTGCTCACTGAAAAGACAGAGAGACAAAGAGACAAAATGCAAGAAATCACCTCCCCAGCGGGGTTGGCCATGCCACAGTCCCATGTCACAGTCTCTTCTCCTCTATTCTCTTCGAGGGATTTTGGGCACACATGCACTTGCACCTTGGATGAGTTTTAAGCTACTGGGCCTGGGACTCGAACCATGGTCTACTACTTGGGAGTCCAGTGACGTAATCATTACACCATCTGCTGATCCCCAGACTTCTACCAGCCACAGAAGCTGGCATGGCAGCTCGAGAGTCTGGCATATTCTGCCCAGCCTGCAGCCTCTCCCCGGCCCTGCACAGGACTGACCGGCTCAGTCATGCCTTGAGGTGGCCACAGGCTTTCTACAGTAGCCAGGACCATTGGCTGACCTCAGAGCTTTCCCTTAGGCTGGAGAGGCTGTAACAGTGCCTGCGAGAGGGTCCCGGCTGCCTCCTGGGCCCTCCCTCCATTCCGGGGCCAGGGCCCAGCCTGGTCAGGGGCCTTGCTGAGTTCTTAGCCAGACCCTGGCCCTGTGGTGACCTGAACAGCCCAATGGGAAGGCCCCAACACACAGGGCAGTGTTCCACAGCCACCGGTGGTCCTTCCCCTACACTGGGCACTGCCTGCAGGTCACTGGGCAGCCTTCCTGCCAGACCCCCTGGTCTCCTTTCAGCAGGTGCCAAGGGACAGTACGAAAGGCGGAGAAGAGCCGAAGGACTGCTCTCGGTGCTGGCCCTTCTCCCTCCGCTTCCTTTCATGGAAGAGAGAACACAGAGCCTACCTCTACCTCCAGTTTCCAGAAAGGATAGTTTAGGCGAATTTGGGCTTCCTTGTGTTTTGTTTTCAAGCAAAACCCTGGACATTGGGTTGGACAGGGTTGCTGGATTCCCTTGGGAATTATTTGTCCATTTGGGGCGTCAGCCCTGAACATCTGAGGCTCCCACCGCTGGGAGGTGGGACGACTCTGCTGTCCCCAAGGGTCCAGGTGCCTGGAATGGCAGCCCAGGACTGTCCCCCATAGCTGACCTGGATGTGTGGAGAACCAAGAGTGGACTGGCACCCCTGGGCCCCTTCGGAGCCCTCCCAAGCTGTTGCATGCAGGCACGAGCAGCGGTGGAAGGAGCACTGGGCTTGGGAGGTGCCAAGTGTCCCACTCTGCTCTGACGGCCATGAGTGTGATCTAGGGAAGCCTAAATCCCCTCTGCACCTCGTTTGCTCATGCGGGAGCTGCAGCACATTGAATTGTCCCCACTTACTTTGTCCAACGCCCATAGGTAGGATAGACTGAGATAACATGTTAGAACGTATTCGGGGGACCAGCGGACGGCGTAATGGCCACATCGCTGGACTCCCATGGAGTTGACCATGGCTTTTCCCAAATCTGGTGGCCTAAATCTCACGCCAGGTGCATGTGCGTGCATGCCCAAGATCCCGAGAGGAGAATGGAGGAGAAGGGATTGCGGCGTGGCCATCCCCCCGGGGGTGATTCCTTTCTGTCTCTCTAGCAAGTGCGCACGCCCTATATCAAAAATTCCCCTTGACCCCGAAAAAGAATGTATTTTGAAAAAAACCAAAATGTTTATGCAAACACAAGGGACTAGAAATTAAAGGACATTTCTTCTTTTTTTAAAAGACAATGTCAAAGAAAAAAAGACAATGTCTTTTTTTTTAAAAGATAATTATGTATCCTTATTTATTTATTTTAATTTGACCAGAGAGGAACAGAGTGAGAGAAAGAAAGTGAGCCACCAGGTCCAAGACTCAAACCATGGTCTGCCGCATGGGAGTCCAGAGCCCTTAATCACCATGCCACCTGCTGGCCCACCTTTTATTTTTTTTCTTTAAAGAGAGAGTTTTGCTTTAAGGCACATGCCCTTGCTGGAGAGACAGAGAGTCAGAGAGACAGAAAGCAAGAAATCACCCTCGGAGGGATGGCCACACCACAATCTCTTCTCCTCCATTCTCCTCTTGGGATCTTGGGCATGCACGCACATGCACCTAGTGTGAGTTTTCAGCCACCAGGCCCGGAATTCTAACCGTGGCCGACTATGTGGAAGCCCAGCGACATAACCGTTATGCTATCTGTTGGCCTTTACAATGTTTTTTTTTTTTTTTTTTCCAACAGTGTTGGGGGCTTGCAGGTGGTATGGTGGTCAAGATGCTGAACCCCCATCCCACGTGGCTAACCACGTTTGAGTCCTGGACCTGAAGGCTTGCTTTCCCAACTTTCCCCTCTTTCTGGTTGAATTTAAAATAATAATAATAAATTTTGAAAATCTTAAAAAAATAAAAAGAGAGAGACTGGTGGCACAGAGGTTAGGTGGCTGGATCCCATGTGGTTGACTTGAAAAAAGTGCAGCCACTGGGGGTGGTGGCATCTGAGTGCTCCTGTTCATCTGCAGTTCAGGAACACTCGCCCACCTGGGGGTGGCCATCCAGCAGTCTCCCGGGAATAAGGCTCCCTGGAGATGGGTGGCACAGTGGGCCCCTGGAGGACGAGACCTGATGTGTTCCAGGAACGTGTGCGTGCATGCCCCAAACCCCGAGAGAAATAGAGAAGAAGGAATACAGCATGGCCATTGCCCCTGCGGGGTGACTTCTCTTTCTTTCTTCCCATGTGCCCTATAGCAAAATTAGGGGGAAAAAGCAGACAACGTTCTGTTACGAACCTCCTGCCTCAGCTCAGTCAGGACTACAGCATGCGCCGCCACATCTAGCACGTCTTCCTTTGTTTTGTTCATGACAGAGCGTGCACGCGTGCACGGGAAGGAGAAAGAAAGCGCCCTCCATGGGGCTGGTCAGGCCGCGATCCCCTTCCTCAGGTCTCCAGCTCACGGGTCCTGGGCACTTCCATGCACGGCGGTGTGGTCAAGCTGACGAGTCAGGGACTCGGGCCGCCATCGCCCTGTGGGGTCCAGCTTCTCCTTGAGGAGTGTCTTCCCGCTGTGCCATGAGCTGGCCCCACGTCCTCCTTCGTCACACCCACGTCAAACATCTGGTGGCTTCCACCGGGCACCGCACTTCCTGCTGGACTTCGTGAAGAGCATAAAGACGTGGAGGACAATGCCTGAGCTAGACTGGCGCTCAGTAAGAATGACTGATGGGGGGCCAGCAGGTGGTTGAGGCGCTGGGCTCACGGTCGACCCAGTTTGAGCCGCAGACCTGGTACCTTGAATCTCTTGCCAGGCGTGTGTGTGTGCGTGCCCAAAATCCCGAGAGGAGAATGGAGGAGAAGGGACTGTGGCGTGGCCAGCCCCCCGGGGTGATTTCTCACTTTCCGTCTACGCTTCTCTTTCTTGCTCTCTCTCTCCTCCCGGCCAGCACACACTCCCTATAGCAATAACCTAAAAAAAAAAAAAAAAAAAAAAAAAAAAAAAGACTGATGGAGCGAAGAGCAAGGCTCTTCATTTGAGAGTCCACGGTCCTTACAGGAAGGGGACAGTGATGTGACCAGGTGGTGAACCAGCATGGCTGTGCACAGCACGTAGGCCGAGGAGGAAGGACAGAGGAGGAAGCGTGGCTCCTGGCGTGGGATGGTGGGTCAGGGGCTTTGGAAACCCGGCTTGGGGGCAAGCGCCCAGGGGCCAGTGTGGATTCCACGGGTTCTGGCTGCCTGTGGGATATGACAAAATTGGTATTTTTAGAAGATGAGTCTGGCACGGGCATGCTCTGTGAGGACAGATCAACCTTCTAGAAGGTCCCCAGACTTCCCTCATCCGGGCCCTCTCCCTGTCTCCGACAGGGAAGTAGCACGTTTCTGATACGTGGAGGGCCCCCTTCTCCCGAGCCTGTGGAGGAACAGCTGCCGTTTCTCCTCAGCTCACGAGTCACCTCTTCTGGGAAGCCACATAGGTCATTTCCTTCTGGGCACCCCAGCTGTCGGCCGTGCACCGTTTTTTTTTTTTTTTAAAGCCATTCCTTTTTAGGATACTTCTTGGTTTTTGGGTCTGGTTCCCCTTTCAGACTGTGTGAGCCTCTCGAAGTCCACACTGCTTCCTGGTTGTCAAGGATCCTGGACACTGGGCACAGAGGCCAGAGAAATGCAGCCACCGGGGTGGTGGCACCTGAGTGCTCCCGTTCACCTGCAGTTCGGGAACACTCGCCCACCTGGGGGTGGCCATCCGCAGCGGTCTCCCAGGACTAAGGCCCCCTGGAGACGGGCGCACAGTGGGCCCCTGGAGGACGAGACCTCATGCGTTTGGGTTTTTTTAAGTTTATCTCTTTGATTCTTCTATGAGAGAGGCACAGAGACAGGCAGACACACACAGCCCCCAGCAGGGTCTGGAAGTGGGGCTCCGACCCGGCGCAGGATGGTGGGCACCCGCAGCTCTGGTACTCGGGGAGGGAGGGTTGAGCGGCCCGCACGGGCCAGCCTCACAAAGCACTGTGTTTTACCTCTGTGCCGTCTGTGCCCCCCACCCCTGCCCCGTGGTGGGTTTTATACTTCCCGGCTCCGCAGTGCGTTACAGACACTAAGTCGTTTTCTGTGGAAAGAGCTCCGATTCGAGATCTGGGGGAGGGGAGGGGAAAGAGAATTTACATCCTGGTGTCACGTAAGGATCTTGCATTCTGCTTTGTGTTGTCCTTTTTGGAGTCTGGGTTTCCAGCCCTTTCCTGAGGCTGGGCCCAGATACTGCCACGGGTAAGGGCAGGGGCGACAGTAACCAGGACG
Organism: Tupaia tana; assembly: GCA_026018925.1. Taxonomy (NCBI): domain Eukaryota; kingdom Metazoa; phylum Chordata; class Mammalia; order Scandentia; family Tupaiidae; genus Tupaia; species Tupaia tana. The sequence goes on from JAKSZU010000011.1 coordinate 67,883,823, forward strand.
GCCGCAGTAGAGCGCGGAGCCGGCCTCCTCGGCTTCCTGGGCTTCCTCGGATGCTCTCCGCTTCGCAGCCTTGCAGCCTTCCAGGCCACGGCCGCTGTTGCTTAAGACGGTGCTGCAATCCCAAAGCCCAGTGCGCTCAGGAGTGGGAAGTCCAGAGTTCTCCCTGCTTCTGGGAACAGCCCCAGCCCCCTCCCGGCACCAGCTTCCACAGGCAAGTCCTCATGACCGTGGGTCAGGCTCACCCAGGGTTTCACAAACGCCTGGCCTGTTCCCAGCACAGCACAGCTGGGAGGGCTCCGTGGGGCCTCCTCCCAGCCCCCACCGTCCTCAGGCCCAGGGCCTCAGGCGGGAACCCAGGGAGTGGGAAGGCCTGCACTTGTCCACACTCGCCCCAGAACAGCACAGGCTCTCTCTCTCCCCGAGGATTTTCCAGCTCTGACTTAGTCAAGGTAGGAGGAAACTCCCCATCCCAGGAAGAGAGGAGGATCCAGGCTTGTCTCCCCAAGGCAGTAGCAAGTGCTCTGGGGGTCACCTGGGAAGGTGTCCATTACTCAGACTGCAGTGGGGAGCAGGCCCTGAGTGTCCTCTGTTCCCAGAGCAGAGGGTTCAGCGACAGAGACCTGGATTCTAAGTTAGGGCTTTCCATTCTCTCTCTACGTAGCCCACGAAGTTGGAAGAACTGTACTTGAACTTGGGGCCTCAGCTTCTCCATCTCTAAGAGGAAGGTGTTCTGACCTGAGGGTCCAATGACGGACCGAGTGTCCCAGCCTTTCAGAGCCACCCCCAGACAAGCTGGCCGCCCCAGCTGGGATGGGAGGGGACCGTGGCTGAGTCCTGCAGTGGAGACTCGGTTTGAAGACCCGTCTTCAAGGCATAGCAGCAGTCGCATTTCATTCACCACTCGCTAGTTTAAGGTCTGGTCTCTCCCGCTCCCCCTCGGGCCAGCAGGGCCAGCGAGGCCTGGTCTCCCGACACTCCCTCCCCGGGGCGAAGAGCAGTCCTGACACATAGGATGTGTTCAGTAGAAATCTGCTGAGCAAGTGCGTGAGTGAGTGAGTCGGAGAGGAGGCTGCTGGGCTCCAAGGGCAGGGTCCCCGGAGAGAGTGTTTGGGGTTTGCTCTGCTGGCCTGGAGGGGGATCTCGGCCACGGGAAAAGAAAACTTGATCCACTCACAGCCGGGAAAGTCAGGGCTTTCTGAGCAGCCAGCCCCTCGGAGGGGCAGCGACCCCCGGTGACGAATGACCGCCTCCCTCCCTGCCCCCGCGCGCCCAGGGCGGCCTGGTCCACCCGCTCTCCTCCCTCTCCCGCCCCCCACCCCAGGGAGGTGCGCCTGGCAGGCTCCGGCCGAATTTCCTGGCACTCGGCTGAGAATAAACAGCGCTCTTCGCCTGTAATCCCGTTGCCGTGGCGACCGCGCTCCGCGGGCGGGGGGCGTGGCGGGGGCGTGGCCGTGCCCGCGGTGCGCGCGCCCTGCTGGGCGGCGGCGGAGGCGGCAGCTGTGCCTGCGGCGGGGGCTCGGGCCCGGGAGGTGCCGCCCCCCGTGCTCCGCGCGGACATTCTTCGCATAGCTCCGCCAGGGCTCCCGCGGTGTCCGGGAAGTGACTCTTCCTGGCAGAGGACGGCCTTGGAGCGACGCGCTCGCCCGCCCGCCCGCCCGGCGGCCGCCAGAGCGGGAGGGGCGGAAGGTGCTCCTCGGACCGGGGCCCCCTCGCCCTCGGCCGCCGTCGTGCGCCATCCCCCCAGCGCTCCAATGGCCCGAGTCCCCCACCCCTGCAGACCCTGTCTCAGCCTCCTGACTGCCTGTCCTCCGCCCCGCTTTGCCCGGTACCCCTGCGGCGCCCTCTCCAAACATCCTTAATCATTCCTTAGACGAAGACGCGTCGCACGAGCTTACTTTACACCGCCAGCTCCCCTCTCTGTGGCCTCTTTTCCTCCTCCCCAGGCAGGCCTTAGATTTCCCATTCTTGGCTCTAACTCCTCAGGAGGCCTGCCCAAAACCCGAGAGAGGATAGGGCCTGTGGGGTGGGTTCTTACAGCTCGCAGCTGGGAGAGGGGCAGGGGTCTGGGAGCAGCCCTGTCCCCCCTTGCTGTTGGCCAGAGACCCAGGGTTGTGCTCTTTACCTTGCAGAGGTGTGGGGTACCTGCTCAAACAGGAAATTGTCCCCAGACCCACCCCCAGTCCCTGCAGGACACTTAGCACATCTGGGAGCCAGGAGCACCTCTCTTGTACCAGGACAGAGGGTCCCCACTAAGTCCTTTGTAGAAGGGGTATTCTCCCCTCAAAGGACTACTCCAGAAAGATGTCTGTCTATAAGGGAGATGGGATAAGAGGGAGCACAGGGTGGAGCTGCTGGCTTGCAGAGCCATGGAGGAAGAGATTCCTCTTCCCTGCTGTTGCCATTAGCTTGCTGTGTGTGCTTGAGCAAGACACTTCCTTCTCTGGGCCTCAGCGTCCTTGTGTGCAGATCCAGAGGGCTGGTGCAGTTTGTGATCTGAAAAGAAGACAGAGAAGGTTGGGGTGAGGCAATGAGCAGCAGGTAGGGAAATGGGTGTCTTCCTGCCTCTGCATCTCCCCCAAACCCAAGTTCCACTTCCACAGGGTGCGGGGGAGGGGGAGCCCTTTCTCCTGGGCCAGAGATGACCAAGTCCCCTTGCTAGCGCGTTCTGTGACACCCTGGCTAAGCTGCTGCCTTTGGCCAAGGACAGGGACCTAGCCCTCCAGGCATCCTGTCCCGTCGAGGCTGCCTTAGAAGGGAGCTCTCTGCAGTGGACGGCAGGTGGTGGCCAAGCAGCAGGTCCTGGAAGAGCTGCAGAGGCTTCCCAGGAGCCCATTCTCCGGAAGGGACCGGGAGCCAGGCCCTCGGGCTCTGCATTCCCAGTCGAGTTGACAGCGTAGTTCCCTGCTGCTCTGTCCACTCAGCAGCCTCACATCTGGCCTGGCCCCTTCTCGTCACTTAGGTCATTTTCCCCAAAAGTCCAGGAAATGGAAAAGAAAAATGGCTTTGTTTATTTACTCTCTCAGTTGCCTTTTGGACACTGATTCTTGGAGCAGCTTATTGGGTGCGAGGAGGCCGGGAAGAGATCTGGCATTCTCTCATCTGAGCTTCAGATGAGGGGACAGGGCCCCTGACGTGGGGTGACACCCATCTCCCAGCTGCCAGGTCTGGGGAAGTTGAAGGACTGGGAAGGAAAACACCAGAGGTGTTTCTAAATTTTTTGTCTTTTAGCAGAACCCTGGTGAGTGTTGGGGTACCAGCGTCTTGGTTTTTCAGCTTTCAGGGAGAAGTCACCCAGAGCCCACTGTGGGCATATCCTTAGTGTCGGGAAACAGATAGGTCAGTCTTTGGAAATCAAATGCTCTTGGGTTCCAACCCTTGTCTTCCCCACATTCCCAAGTGCTATGTCCTTGGGAGGTTGCTTAACCTGAATCGTTGCCCCCACTCAGTTGACAAATATTTACTGAGCACCAATGTAGGCACCAGAAGTGACCAGTTCAGATCCCACTAGCTGAGAGTGCACAGCCAGGTCTGAAGGTAGGGAGAGGTTCACACCTGCTTTGCGGGGGTGGTTAGAAGAGCAATCCAGGTAGCTTCTAAGTGCTTGGGTGTGGGAGTGCCTAAAAATAGATGGGTGCCCTTTGGGGAAGCATAGCAGCGTCTACTGCTTGGGTTGGGGCGCCCAGAAATGTGGGAGGGAATCTGGAGGTGTGGGAGCACCCAGCCCCGTGCAGGGCCTGCTGCCTGCCGAGTTTCATCAAACTGTCCCTCCCCCACCCATGAACCCATCATGCTCAGGTCACGGGTCACTGCCAGCACCCCACTGGTTGGCTTTCTCGGAACCCCTTTGCCGAGGAGCGCAAGCGTCTCTAATGGCTCCAGCCTCTGAAAGCTTTGACCACAGCTCTGCTCGCTCCCTGCGAGCCTTTTGAAGCGGCTTCCTTCGAACTTGCTTTGCATATTCTGGTCTGGTCTGAATCAGACTAGCAGGAATTACCCCTCTCAGTGCGTCTTCGGGCTGCCTTAGCTTGTCAGTGACACAGGCGGGCAGGCGCGCTGACGTGAAGGCCTTTGATTCCACCGCGCGGAGGAGCGCCAGGGCAGCAGGGGCAGCCACCCCCCGCTGTGGCCCTAGGCTCCTGCCCCCCCCCTCCCCGCAGATGCAGTGTGGGTGTGGGTGAAAGAGAAAGCAAGGTGTACAGGGGTGGGGAAAAAGGCTCAAGTCGTGTTTTTCATTAAAAAATAGTGCTCTTTATTATAAATTACTGAAATGTTTCCTTTCTGAATATAAATATAAATATGTGCAAAATTTGACTTGGACTGGGGTTTTGTTGAGTTCTTCAAGCATCTCCTAACCGCCTCGAAGGCCTGAGTAGGGGCCGGGGAGGGGACTGGAGGTGGGATCTTTATAAAAGACAGAGTGAGTGAGGCAGATTGTAAACATTATTAAAAAACAAGAAACAAACAAACAAAAACAAAAACAAAAAAACAGAAAAACACCACCCCAGCACACAGCTGCTCCACCCCGACCAACACCTGACACAGAACATGGGGTGTTCAGCGCCCCCAGGACAGTTCCAGGTAATTCCTTCGCTGCTGCATCCCTGCTCTTCTCACGGAGCAGTGCACTGGCAGAGCCAGGTAGGGGACTCCCCGCCTCCTCCCCGCCCAGGCAAGGAGGACCGGCTGTGCAGGGCCTGGGGGGCCATGGGACCTGGTGGCCCTGCTGACCACGAGGCACCCAGTACCAGCCAGGCTCACATTCTCCTGGTGCTCAGCTGGACACATGGGTCCCGCCCCCGTCCCCTGTCCCCTGCCCCTGGCCGTTGGCTGGCTGGGTGTCCCCTCAAGGCGAATCCCTTGCCTCCCTGTCTAGATCGGCCCAGTGAGAGGCTCTGGTGTGCCAGTCCCTGTCCACAGGACAAGGAGCATTTAAGGCAAATCTCCTAGCCAGAGGGAGTCAGGAGGCACGAAGCAGAACCCCCCCCATCTCCTCTGCTGGGGGTCTGGGATCAAAGATGACTCCTCTCCTCTGCCGCCCTCTCCCCCAGGTGCTGGAAGGCACATCATGAGTGGGGAAAGGAGACCCACTGCCAGGCCCATCCGCGCCCACTTTGAATACCACTTCCCCCTTACAACAGGGGAAGGGCCCCGGACTCCCAGGCACCAGGTGGACTTTGGGACCTGTGTTTCTGGTGGCTGTCCCTAAGTGCAAGGGACACGAGGTTTCTCCAGAGCCAGGGAGGGACAGGAGCATACAGCCCCTCGCCACTCCTGCACTGGGCTTCGGGAAGGGCCACTTCCTTGGCCAGCCTGCAGCCTTGGGGCACCCCTCTTCCCTCCTTTCCCAGACCCTGTGGCCTGTTCGGGTTTAAACCAAACCAGCGCAAACCAGTCTCCTTGGGAGGCTCCCCGGCAGTTCCACTAGTTCAACACTCCCGTTTGGAAGCAGAGGGGGAGTCGAGGAGGAGGAGTGGACAGGAGAATCCACTTGACTTGGCTACTGTCCCACTGGCCAGCTGTTCCTCTGCGGCTGGAGTGGGGGGCCGGGACTCAGGTGGCACTCACCCGCGGCCCTCCAAGGCATTCCAGGTCTGCCTGCCCGGTCTGCAGGGGGGAGGGCCGAAGGGAGGGGCTTGTCCGCCCCCTGGCTCACCCTGAGCTGCAGGACTCAGGGCTGGATTCTTGTGCTTGTGCCCTGTGCCACGGAGAGGGGGCCAGGCCCCCTAGACTCCTGCCTCTGCTCTTTAAAGCGGGGCATCGTACTGGTCCAGGAACTCCCGGATGGGCCCAGGCAGCTGGGTGACCTTCTCATAGGAGCCCAGGTGGCCGTTGACAGTCTTCCGACAGAGATGCTGAAGGGTGGCCACACTGGAGGAGAGGGGCCGGCTCAACACCAGGGGGATCTTCTCGCCCCCAGAGTAGATGTAGTAGGCTCTCCTGGGGGGGTTTCCTGGGAGCGGGTGGGCGGGCTCCGGCTCCGGCACCTCCGAGGCCGGCTGGGAGGAGGGCTCGGTCGGCGGCGAGGGGAAGGAAGAGCCCTGCCGTGGCATGTAATGATGCACTAGCTTGAGCACGCAGTCGAAACGGGGCACCGGCTGCGTGCTGCGGGGGTCGCTCTGCAGCGAGAAGCTGCCCCCCTCGCACTGGATGCGCAGGTTCTTGGTCCCGGACTGAGTCTTGACGCTGAGCGTGAAGAAGTGGCGCTGGTCCGAGCTGTCACGGATGAGGAAGGTGCCCGCGGGCTCGGCGCTGAGCAGCAGGTTCGCCTCACCGCCGGTCACAGCGCTCCAGTAGAAGCCGCTCTCCTGCAGCTTGCGTACTGCGTTCACCACCAGCTGGTACTCGCTCTTGGAGCTGAAGGTCTTGAGGCGCAGGCTGGTGTCCAGGGGGCGGCTCATCCCGGCGGCGGGAAACTTGCTGTGGGTGACCATGGCGCACGGAGCCAGCGTGGATCTGCGAGGCGGCGGCTGCAGCTGCTTCGCGGCCTGCGCACAGTGGCCGCTACCGCATCCCGGGGGGCTGCGGGGAGGAAGGCGCGCGCCGCGTGAGTGCCCGGAACCCTCCAGCGCGCCCGCCCCGGATCCTCTGCCTCCGCCGAGCCGCTGGGGCACCCACTGCCCGGGAGGCCCTCGCCTTCGCCGATACACGAACCCGGACACCCCGCAGGGGCAGCCCAGCTCCAGTCCCCGCCAGTGGGGTGGTCTCAGGCAGCCCCTTTCCCAGTGCGCACTGGGAAGGCGCCGAGTAAGAAACTCGCGCGCGGAAGTTGGGTCTCCAGGAACACCGCCGGGGTGGGGAGCGGGAGAAGGGCCCCCGGGACGCTCTGGGCGCCGCTCAGTCCGGTGGCACCAGGGACGAAGGAGAAACTCGAGCCATGGGGGTAGGGAGGGGAGAAAAGGCCCGAGCCTGAGTATTCCGGGAACCTGGGATCTCCGGCTTCATCCGCTCTGCCCCTACCTCGTCCCCTCCCTGCCGGGAATGACCCGGGAAGGGGTGGGGAAACCGGGAAAAGCTCCCGGGACTAAGCGATGCCCCCCCTCCCCACGCCGCGCCCCTCCTTCCTACCTGGTCCCGAACCGAAGTCTCCGGCCTTAGCGCTGAGCCTCCTACGAGGCAAGGCGGCCGCGCGACGGCCGGCGGGGGTCCGCGCTGCGCCCAGATGTTGGCCGTGAAGTCCACAAAGGGGCCCTCGCGCGCGTCCCTCGGCTTCGCCCGGGCGCCCGCCTTGCTCCCTGCGCGTCCCGGGGGCGACCCGGCGGGAACGCGGCGAGGGACCGAGGCAGAAGCTGGGCCAGGCGCGAGGCGTGCGGGGCCGGAGTCACGGCGGCGGCGGCGCGGGGAGTCCGAGTCGGAGCCGCCGCGCAGGCCGCGCTCGCGGGTATATACGCGGACGCTGCGCCCCGCCCCCCCGATTCCTGGAACTGCCCCGCCGGCCTTCTTGTAATGTTTAGTCACTACTCGCAGCAATGAAAGGCTGCGCGCGGAGGGCGAGGGAGGGGCCGAGGGCGGGCCGCGAGCTGGGGCAGGGACCCGCAGAGACGCGCGCAGAGACAAAGCGCGACGCTAGGCGGCCAGGGCGGCCGGCGGGCGCGGCGCCAGCCCCGCCGGCGCGTTCCTGGCAGCGGCCCCTCCCCCGCGCGCGCTCCGCCCCCAACTTCTCATTCACACTTTCCCCGCACCCCTCCTCCCTTCTAAGAACGCCAGTTTCTGGCAGAGGCGGGGGCGCCGCTCTGGGGGCGCAGGCAGTTCTAGGAGGACGAACCGGAGAGGCTCCGGCTCCCTTTCCTTTTTCTCGGACCCCGCGGGGACAGCCCCTCGACCCCACCCGGACCGGCACGAGGGCCCGATTGTGGTCCCCGGAGGCCAGGGGCCAGCCAAATGGAATCGAGGCCATCCCACAGCCAGGCCGCGGGGCTGGGGTCGGCCCCGGGAACCGCAGGTGGGGCCGGGGGGCGCGACAGTCACCTTGGGCACGTGCCCAGGCGAGGATCGAGGGCCCAGCGGTGGAGGGGCCTTAGCCTGCGTGGCAGCTGCCGGGCACCGACCCAGGTCCATCGCCAGGTTCTTTGCAGACAGTGACATTGGGGGCCGACCCCTTGCCCCTAGCCCTGCAAAACAACAACAACAAAAACGCTTTTACGCACCTGGGTTTCCAAACTTGTGTGGTCAGGTGTGGTTCGGACCAGGAGCTACCCCCGCGGGTGAGCAGGAGGGTGAGCGACCGCTTTCAGCCCGCGCCCCGCGCCCGCTAGAGGGTGTCCTGGAGCCTGCCTGCGGGAGCCGAGTTTGGAGCTGCACGTCCGCGCTGTGGAATTTCGCGCTGGGGCAGTGGGAATGGCAAGCCCTGGAGCCGGAGTGCGGACTAGGAGGAGGGAATTCACGTCCCAGGCCGATCTCAGACTTGGAAAATAAAAGTCCATCAGAAGAGAATGTTCAGAGAGCAGTTTTCAGGGGCTCAGCTCACTACCAGGTGGCCTGGCACTGCCTGGGACCTGTGCCCCTTGCCCAAGATGGGCCTTAATGAAGGACGGCAAGTTTTGCAATCTGTCACCACACCGGTTGCAGGTGCTGTAGACCCTGAGAGGCGCTAAGTGGCACATAGATGCCACATGTCAGGGAGCAGAGGCCGAGGTTAATGAGGTGGCTGAAGAACCATTTAGGTGGCGTGGTAGTTAAGGTGATGGAACCCGCATAGCCCACGGCGCTGTTTGAGTCCCCGATCTGGGGGCTTGAAAAACATGCAGGGCTAGAGGAGAAGGGCCTGCGGCGTGGTCATCCCTCCTGGGGGAGAGGGCCGCCTCTTTCTCTCCCTTCCTCTGTCTCTACCACACACCATGCACTCTATAACAAATTTTAAAAAAGAAGCCAGATGTCTGAAAGGAAGAGAGAGCTGCCACAACAGGGAGCTTGGGGTCGGAGGGTGGGGAGCTGGCGCCTTCTCCGGTCTGGGAATTGATAAGGGGCTTGCCCTTTGCCACCAAGTCCTCAGTCTGTGTCATCACTTCTCTCCCACAGCTGTCCGGGGCTAAGTGACATTTGGGCAGGACACACAGCCTCTCTGGGCTTCCGCGTTGCCAAGTAGGGATAATAGGTGCCCACCCCGTGGGCTAGTGGTTAAAGGAGTCAGATCCAATATGCAGAAACCCAGCCCAGGTGGCCGGAAAACCATACTGGGCATGCCCAGAATCCCAACAGGATGGAGAAACGGAGGAGGGATTGTGGTGTGGCCACAGTCTCCTGGGGGGAGATGTTCTCCCTCTCTCTCTATCCAGCTGCATTCTAGCAACTAAAACTAAATAATAAATAAAAATAGGGGACCAGTCGGTGGCATGGTGGTTAAGGCGCTAGACACTCCCGTGTGGCCAACCATGGTTCAGGTCCCAGACCTGGTGGCTTGCTTCCTCTCTCTCTCTTTCTCTCTTTCTCTCTCTGTGTTCAAATTAAAAAATAAATGTATGATGGGAACCAGCAGGTGGCGTGGTGGTTGAGACACTGGGTACTCCCACATGGCTGACCACGGTTTGAGTCCTGGACCTGGTGGCTTGCTCTCTCACCTTCTCTCTCTCTCTCTCTCTGTGTATCTCTCTAGTCAAATTAAAAATGAATGAATAAGTAAAGTTAAATAAATCATTTAAAAAAATGAATGAATAGGGAACCAGCAGTTAAGGTAATGGCTATGTCGCTGGACTCTCACGTAGTCGACCGTGGTTCGCGTCCCGGACCCGGTGGCTTAAAACTCATGTCGGGCGCATGTGCATGCGTGCCCAAGATCCCGAGAGGAGAATGGAATGGAGGAGAAGGGATTGTGGCGTGACCATCCGCCCTGGGGGGTGATTTCTCGCTTTCTGTCTCTATATCTCTCTCTGTCTGTCTGGCGAGTGCACACGCCCTATAGCGAAAACCTCTCCAAAAAAAAAAAAAAAAAAAAGAATGAATAAATAAAAATAAAATAAATAACATCTTTTTTTTAGAGAGAGAGGTTTTTGCTATAGGGCATGTGCGCTAGCCAGAAAGACAGAGAGAGACAAAGAGACAGAAAGCAAGAAATCACCCCCCAGGGAGATGGCCGCACCGCAATCCCTTCTCTTCCACTCTCCTCTCAGGATTTTGGGCATGCACGCACATGAGCCCGGAGTGAGTTTAAGCCGCTGGGTTCAGGACTCAAACCTCGGTCAACTACATGGGAGTCCAGTGACATAGTCATTACGCCAACTGCTGGTCCCATAAATTAAATAAATCTTAAAAAATAAAAAACAAATAGAAATAAATAGGTGGGTCAGCCAGTGGCATGGTGGTTAAGTCTGCATCCCACATGACCAACTGTGTGGTTCAAGTCCTGGACTCAGTGACTTGAGAAACATGCTGGGCATGTGTGTGTGTGTGTGTGTGTGTGTGTGTGTGCCAAAATCCCGAGAAGAATGAAGGAGAAGGGATTGTGGTGTGGCCATCTCCTCAGGGAGTGATTTCTCACTTTCCTTCCCTGTCTTTGTCTCTCTCCAACAAGCTCATGCACCCTATGGCAAAAAAAAAAAAAAAAAAAAAAAAAAGAAAAAAGAAAAAAGAAAAAAATATATATAATTTTGCTATAGTGTGAGTTCACTCTCCAGAGAGAGAAAAAGAAAATAAGAAATCACCCCTTTGGGGGTATGACCATGCTGCAATCCCTTCTCCTTTCTCCGCTCGGGATCTTGGGCATACAAGCACACGGACCCAGTGTGATTTTCCAGCTGCTGGGTCCAGGACTCAAATGGTGCAGTCGGCCATGTGGGATCAACCACCTTAGCCACCATACCACCTGGCTAGCCCTTATTTTAAAAAATTAAATATAACAGAAATAGAAGTAATGCAGTTTGATTCTCCCTCCGGATACCATCAGGAAAGCAGTAGTTGTGGAGCCAGGAGGTGGTGCAGCTGTTAGGTCGCTGGACTTCCACATGACTGACTGCAGTTCGAGTCCCGGACCTGGAGGCGTGAAACTCACACCAGGTGTGTGAGTGTGCATGCCCAAAATCCTGAGAGGAAAATGGAGGAGAAGGGGTTGTGGTGTGGCCATCCCCCTGGGGGGTGATTTCTCGCTTTCTCTCTCTCTATCTCTCTGTTGTCTCTCCAGCTAACACAAGCTCCATATAGCAAGAATCTCTCCAAAACAACGAAAAGGAAAGCAATAGTCGGGGGGCTGTCTTGGTACTTCTGCAGAGGGGACACCGGTTTTCGTGAGTGTGGGGCTCTGCCCTTCATGTACAGCTGGGTGGAGTTCCAGGCTCTGTGCCGGCCCTGAGACAAAAGGGTGACCAGGACCATCTTTGACCTTGAGATGCTTGCACGCTAATGAAATGGGTTCTCCTTCTCTCTGTAGTCAGTTCATGCTTTTCCTCATCCACTGAGTATTACGTGGCTGCCAGGACCAGACACTTGTGTGCTGAGCTCTGTGGAGGAACAGGAAGAAGCAAGGAATAGCCCTTGAGTTAATGGATGAGCAAGCGCTTTGTAAATGATAATGCTCCGCGCGGTCAGGTTCATTCATCTACGCTACAGACCCTCCCTGAGTGCTGGCTTCTGCCAGGCACAGGGCACAGTGCTGGGAAGAGAGTGCTGGGCAAGCCCTGCAGGGAGGCAGCGGAGGCCACAGTTGTGAGACTCCGGGTCGCAGTGTGCCCTAAGGAAGGGAGGTTGTAATTGCAGTCCAGGGAGGGAGGCTGCAATCGATCATTCAGTGGAGGCCGGGAGAATGGGGAAGAGGGCTCTCGGAAGCCCAGTCCAGCTAGACTCGTATCTCTGAAACAGATAAGTCCTACTGCAACAGCAGACCGCTCAAGGGAGCCTGGGCTCTGCAGAGGGGAAACTGTGAAGGCCACGTGGCTGGTAGAGAATGTAGAGTGGGGAACCAGCAGTTAGCGTAATGGCTATGTCACTGGACTCCCACGTAGTCGACCGTGGCTTGCGTCCCGGACCTGGTGGCTTAAAACTCACGCCGGGCGTATGTGCGTATGTGCCCAAGATCCCGAGAGGAGAAGGGATTGCGGCGTGACCATCCCCCCTGGGGGGTGATTTCTCGCTTTCTGTCTCTCTGTCTCTCTCTGTCTGTCTGGCGAGTACATGCGCCCTATAGCAAAAACCTCTCCAAAAAAAAAAAAAAAAAAAGAGAGAATGTAGAGTGGGCACCAGAGCAGAGAAGAGGGCCAGAGCCAGCAGGCATGCCCAGGGCTCCAGGAGGGGCTGCCCAGCTGGAGAAGGGCAGGGTGTGAGGAGAAGGTGGCCTTGGCTCCCTGCATCCTGAGTCAGAAGACCGAGCTGCTGTCTGGGTTCCCCCACCCAGTAGCGGTGTTGCTTCAGGTCACTTAATTCACCAGAGGTATGTCAATTTCTTTACTTATAATAGCATCTACCTCGCTGGGCTGCTGTGAGGACTGAATGAGCCTGCCTAGTGCCTAGTGCATTTTAAGCACTCAACGCACGTTAGCTGTTATGATTTGGAAAGCTCTGGGAGAGAGAGGAGAAGAGAACGGAACTGCTGCAGCGCAGCCACTACGGAAGAGGTGTGGCTGTGAGCTCCCGTGTTCCAGGACCGTACATCTCCATGTGAGGTCCATTTCGAAAAGCATCTTGTCTTCAAACAACTCAGCCAGTCGCCTTTGGCTTCCCTTTGGCTTACTTTTCTCCCTTAGTCTTCAGGAGGAGTCCAAAGTCCTCAAAGCGGGGTGTGCCCAAGGCCCACGTGGGCTTTAAGGCCACCCCTGTGGGCATGGACCACCCCAGCTGCATGGAGCTCCGGGCTGTCTCCGAAAGGTGCAAGATGCCCAGGCCTGAATCTTTGCACTTTTGCTTCCCTTGAGGTAGAACCGCACCTTGGCCAATTCTACACCTTGGCCGATTCTACACCTTGGCTAATTCTACTCTGCCTTTAAGATTTGGCACGCAGTCTAAACTTACGGGGTAGCTCTTTCCACCATGACCAGTGAGAATCTTGAGGAAGTAGACTGTTTTTGATATTTTCTTTGTAAGCCTGGAACCCGGTCCACAGAAAATGCTCAAATGACCCTGCAAGTAAGGGACTGTGTTGATTTCCGTTTCCCATCACCTGTAGATACCGACACCTACCTTCTTCTAAGGCTTCTTCCCGCAGGGCTCAGGGGCGGCTTTGTAGATGGGATAAAGGGCGTGGGTACCAGGAAGCCCTATCCGTGACTTTCTGGAGATGAGCAGGCTTGCTAAACTGAAGATCAAGAAGACAAAACTTGCTGGAAAAGTGGGAGGAGGCCCTGGGCCAAAACAAGTGAGGACCCACTTCCAGGCAAGGATTCGAGCAGAGAGAACAGCAAGCAGGGCTGAGCCAAGGCCGGGCCCTCTCTCTGCTCTGTCTCCTGGGGGAGGTCCTTTGCGGGGAAGGGGGCTCGAAGGCAGAGAAGCATCACCGAGGCCTGGCCCTGCTGCTCACCCCCACCGTTTTCCTGTCTAAGGGCTTTAGGAGACTCCCGTCTTTTCCTAATCTCTCCCTTTGCAGAAGTTGGATGAAGTCAGAATCCCATTTCCAGGCAAAGGTGCTTGGTCATAGAGATAATGAAGACACTCATTCCTGATGGAGGGGAATGCACAGTGGGTTCAGCTGCCCGTGGGGCTTCGCTTACTCATGCCACGTGGCATGTTAAGCTCTTTCCCAGACCTCAGTGATGGGGAGAAACTCTGGTGCCCAAGGGTGGTCGCAGGAAGCCATGGCGCTGCCTGGGAGCGTGAGGGCCCACGCTGGCCAGCTCTGGGTCAGACGCTGATTGCCCTTGTTTGTGGTCACAGCTGCAGTCAGATGGGTTAGAAGGCCAGCCTTGGCCCAGAGGGCTGCTACACTCCAAGCCCAAGGCCTCCCTGTCTTTAAGACTGTTGGGCTTCCTACAGCACAAGGAGGGGGCCTGGGGACGATTTTCTGGTGGCCTGACATGGACTGAGCCCCTGCTAGGTGCCCGTTAGTCTGCCATGCCTACAGATACCCCTCTTTGGTGGGGAGAGGAGTCTGGCTCCCTCTCTTCTGGAGCCTCTTGGCTAGTGTTGGTGGTTAGAGGTGGGGACAGGAGGCAGTGAGGCCTCTCCCCTCCTGCATCCCCTTTCTCTTGGCCATTTCAGAGGAGATGCTAAGGAACTGCCTCTCATCAGACCGCCTGGGAGCTCTGGCCCACACTGTGCGGGTGCCTGTCCCTGGGCTGCCTCACTGAGGCGGAAGTCTTGGCCAGCTCAGCTCTGATGTCCTGTAGACCCTTGCTTCTCTCCCAGCCCCAGGACAACTGGTGGGGGCTGCCTCCCGTCTGCAGGATCGCAGCCTGGATGACCTTTCCTGCTCTGGGAGAAAGGCTCAGGGTCACATACCAGGCGACCCTGCTCTCTCTTTCCTGCTTCCACAATCCCAAGGGGCGGGCAGAGGGAGGCTGGGACAATGGCCTACAGCCGGGAAGAGGCATTCCAGTGTGCAAGCCTTTGTTCGTGCCGGGAGGGGCACAGAGCTAATGAAAAGGTTTGTGGCTCAGATGTCTACAAGGCGGTGGAGGAGTTCTTTCAAGCCTGACATTCCAGGCCCAGCCAGCCTCTGGCATTTCCCAGAAAAACTGCCGAGGAGGGGAGGAGAAAGCAAACACTTTACCAACCCACCCACTCACCCACCCTGCCTTCTCAGACCCTGTTCCCTCTGCGGACTGGGCTGGGTCTGAGTGTCAGACCCTTACCCTGGGGGGCTCTTTCCTCCACCCACAGAAGGGACCTGGGGGGTGCTGGGTGGGTGAGTGGGGGTGGCTCTGGGAGGGTGCAGAGAGGATGAAGTGGGGGGTGACCGGGAGGGAGGGAATCCACATCTGGTCCCAGTTCTGAGTTGGGGGTGGGGAGTGAGTGTCCAGCCCATTATCGTCTCTCACCCCAAACCAACAAACCCTGCTCTGCCGTGGCTGGGGCGGGGAAGTTTCTATCTGCCCAAAGCTGCCTCTGGGCCTGCAGGCAGCAGGCTGGCAGGGCAGTTCTGGGAAGCAGCGGTAGGGAACCATCTGGGTTGCTATGCAGATGAGGCTGGGCACCAGGACTCAAGGAGCAATGGCCAGAGGAGGAGAGCCTGGGAGTGGGGTGAGGAGGTGAGGCTGGCTCTGGGAACATGCCTACCGGTATGTGGGTCCCAGAAGGCCTTGGAAAGGCGAGGGCTGGCAGGGACCCGGTGGTAGAAGCTATCTAGTTGGCTGGACCACCAATCAGCCAGGTTGGCTGCTGGGCAAGGCAACCTGGCGCTGTGGCTGGTGGGGCTCTCGGGCCAGGTCTCCTCACCACTCGGGTGCGCCGGTGGCACCTGAGCCACCTCCTGTGGCCTGTGCTCCAATTTCCTCCTGCGCCCTCCTTGGCTCCTCTGCAGTGTGGGCACACTTCGGCGTGCACGTGTCCTGGTGCACTGATTCATGGGCAAGTTCAAAGGGAAAATGACAGAACGTCCCTCTGGCTCCTAAGGTGCCCAGCCAGCCCCGAGAGAGAGAAGTGAGTCAGGAGGCGTGGGGACTGGCCGCAGAGGACAGGAGGTGAGATTCTAAGGAGGGACACTGGGGTGGTCTACTCCATGCTACATCACTGTGAGGTACGATTTCTTTTTTGTTTTTTTCTAGAGGTTTTTGCCTTAGTGTGTGTGTGCTCGACAAAGAGAGAGACAGAGATAGCGAGAGGGCAAGTGAAAAGTCACCTCCCAGGGGAATGGCCATGCTGCAAAACCTTCTCCTCCATTCTCCTCTCGGGATCTTAGGCACGCATGCACGTGCACACAGGACACGTTTCAAGCCATCTGGTCCGGGACTAGAACCACGGTTGGCCATGTGGGAGTCCAGCAATATAACTGGGAGTCCAGCAATGTAATTGCTACACCGCCTGCTGGTCCCTGTGCAATTTCTTAGTGTGGGGCACATGCGCTGCCCCTTCCCAGGATTTCTAAGCCCTCTGAAAGCTTCCTGCTCCAGGCAGCATCCACCAGGTCCCCTCTTGCCCCCGCAGCACTTATTCTTCAGTAGACGGTTGTCGGTTGTCGAGCCCCTACAGCATGTCAGGAATCGAGCTAGGTGTCAGAGATGGGCCGGTCTGGGGCCTCATGGGTCTTACAGTCTTTCTGGGAAGAGGTGCGCCTTCCACAGTTGACGTCTTCATTGGTGCTAAGAATTATGAAGGCATTCCAGGAGCTCCATGAGGCTATTAAGGGGAGGCCTGATCTCCTGGGGAACATGGAGGGAGAGCCCCCGAGGAAGTGACACAAGCAGGCTGATGGGAAACTGAAGCCCAGCGAGGTCCCCAGACGGCAGCACCTCTCCCAGCTGGTGACGGGGCCTGGGCGGGGGCCCCGGTCTGCAAGCCGCCCCCGGGTCCCCACACACTGGCCTGTCTGGCCTGCCGCTGGCTGCCTCCCGCTCCAGGGGCCGACAGCTCTTCACGCTGACTTCAGTTCACTCTCTGTCCTTCCCGTTAAAGGCCTAGCTCCCCTGCCTCCACGCTCCAACGGGGACACCCGAGAGCAGTTCTGTTTCCTTCTCCCCATGGGAGGTGGGTCAGGCACTTTAGGGATGTCTAAACTGAGAACATAATTTGTGGGTAGGTCACACAGCCCCAGGGGTCAGCGTTCAAGAGGCACAGTTGGGGCTGACTCCATGGCCTGGTGGTTAATAAAGCTGGATCCCACATGACTGACCTTCCTGCTCGAATCCCAGCCCTGGCAAAATGAAAGACATGTCAGGTACATATGCACGCATGCCCCCACGCCCAGACAGGGTGGAGACTTGGAGGAGAAGGGATTGTGGCGTGATCATGCCCCCTTGAGGGGCGGTTTCTCCCTCTCTGTATCTCTGGCAAGCGCACACACCCTCTGGCAAATTAAAAACAAAAGCATCAGGTGAGCTGGGCTCTCCTCGCCTATGTCCTGTCGTCCTGCGGCACGGAGGACGTTTTAACAGACAGGGGAAGCAAAGCGGCGGCACACTTGCACCTGATACAGCCCATGGGTGCAGTTGTGGACCTGAGCAGGATTTTTTTTTTTTTTTTTTTTTTTTGAGAGGTTTTTGCTACAGGGCTCGTGCGCTCACTAGAAAGACAGAGAGACGGAAAGACAGAAAGCAAGAAATCACCCGCAGGGAGTATGGCCAAGCCACAATCCCTTCTCCTCCATTCTCCTCGCGGGATCTTGGGCACGCGCACATATGTGCCCGGTGTGAGTTTAAGTTGTTGGGTCCGGGACTCAAACCGCAGTTGACTACATGGGAGTCCAGTGACAGAGCCATTACGCCACATTCTTAAATTCGAAGAGACTGACAATAATCAAACCTGGGCTAGAAGGAGAGTCCAAGACTTTTTACCCCACCCGCACAGCCTTCCATTTGGCCTCATCTCAAGCAAAGTGTGCGCAGAGAGGACATCCCTCAACTTTGCTGTAAGGGATGCGCAGGTATTCCGCAGGGAGCCCCCCACCCCCCGCCTCTGCCACCCAAGCCGGGCCTGGGCAGTCTGGGATTCCCGGGGACGTCGCTGGCCGAGGCTGTGGAGCTTCCCACACTTTGGGCTGCGGGATCATGAGGCCTGCAGTTCCGTGCTGGGGCGGCGCTTGGCGGACTGCCACACCACAAGAGCCGAGATTCCCCTGAAACCGAGAGCTGTATTTATCTCTTGTTGGCGACAGAGAAGCAGACCAGGGTGCTCTGCCCAAGAGGCATTTCCAGAAATTTGGGCTCTGGCTTCTTGTTGATCAAGTGCCAGAAAGTCCTGGCTTCTTTGTGGCAAGAGAGCCATTGAGCAAGGGCAGTTTGTTTTGTGGATGACTGGTTTTCGACATGGAAAAGTTTCAATAGGAAATGGGAGAATGTGGACCATTCACAGGGCTCCTCACCCCACCCAGCCAGGTTGCTGATCTGAGCGTCCCTGCTTGGCAGGTCGGTTCTTCACAGCCCTCGGCTCCTCTGGACCTCCCCACAGCGCCATCGGACTTGGATTCCCGATCCCAGAGGACTCCTCTCCTCCCGTTGTAGGGCCACACAGGGTCCATTGGGCCTGGGCTGTGGGGAAGCCGTTTTCTGCCGGCGTGGCACACTGGTGCAGGGCTGGTGGGCTACTTTCGTAAAGGAAGTTGTGTGGGATGCAGCCAGGTTCACTGCTCCTGTGGCCGCTTCTGCCCCGGAACGAGTGCCTGCCTCTGAGGCCATCTGCGGCCATGTGTGAAGGAGTCACTGTGTGGCTCTTTCAGAGAATGCACGGGACTCCTGCTTGGAGGGGACAGAAGGCTGCCCTGGGCCTGGGCGGTGGGTTAGGTCTCAGATTTAGGGACTGGAAAGGCTAGAGTGACAGCTCGGCGGGAAGAGTGCAGCCTAGGAGCAGGAGACAAGGAAAGGCTGGGCGTCGGAGGGCGACGGGGGCTCAGGTGAGCCGCCCTGAAGGTGGGCCTGGTTTTGAGCTTCACAAATGGACAGAAACAGCACATCAGAAAATTTCCCGGGATTCCAAGCCCCCAGAGCCCCCATCTGCGGTGGGGAAGCACAGACTGGCTGCTCCCCATCCGACTGGGAGGCCCGGGAGCTCCCTGACCTCTGCTGGCACGTGTTCCTTACTCCAGTGTGTGGGGACCAGGCTCTGGGCCGGGCCCCCCACTGGGGGTGCAGAGCACCTTCTGCTGGGGGCACAGCAGACCCGTGAATACGGCCAGATCACAGTACGGACTGGGAGAAACAGACTCCTGCTCTCGGAGTTGGGAAGACATTTCTGAGGCGTGGCGGTATTATGACAGAGCTGGGGAGAATGACAGGAACTGGGGGGGTGATACATCTAGGCAGAGTGAAGAGCCAATGTGAAGACCCCGAGGAGCTTGAGGTGTCAAGAGAAGGGGAGGCTGGTGGGGCTGGGCGCAGCGATCGGGGAAGAGTGGAGGGAGGGTGGGCAGTGCCCTGGGCTGGTTTCATCATCCTTGGTGCCCAGGGCTACCTCCCATACAACACAGGAGCGGGCTCCTGTGGTCCGCTCTGCCAACCCCATGGGAGTTGCTCAGCCTTGGCCAGCCTTTTCCTCCTTCCCGCATCTGCTAACGGCCCTGTGTTTGGGAGAGACCGTCCTACAGAGCGAGCCAGGGGAGGGGGCCTTCCTCTTACATCGACAGGACCTGGGTGCAGGGAGTGAATCACTGACAGGGAGGCACAGGCTCCTGGCTCAGGATGTCCTGGCGTTTCCTGCCTGGAGAATGGGCCTGTTTTCGGGGCAGGAGCCCACCACTCCTGACGTCAACTCTTCTTCCAAAGAATAGGTTTCCTTTTCCGCTGAGGAAGGCATGGTATCTGTCATCAGTCCCATCCATCCTGTCTACCTTCCCTGGCATTCCCGTTGGGGCAGGAGGGAGTGGGGCTAATGAGAAGGCAGCGAGCGAAGGGAGGAGGATGGGACTCAGTGGATGGCCTCCCCGCTGCCAGCCAGGCCTCAGAGGACAGATGCTTTGGCAGCCAGTTGTGGTCCCAGAGACCCCGTCGGCAGCAGCAGCGTGTGCCAGTCGGACTGTACCTCCAAGTAGTTTGGGGACACACAGGATGCTCCCAGGCAGGCTTTCTGGGCCACCTGTGTTACCCAAGAGGTTCTTATCTGCTCTGTTCGTTCTCACTAATTGGCCTAGATGAGACCCCTTAGCAGAGAGCAGCATGTGCTGTCGTCCTGTAAATGCAACCGTTTAAAAAATTGCTCAATCCCTGAAAACCATTATTTACAGTTTTTGCAGCCTCTGAGAGTATGTGTCCTGGGGCCAAGTCGTGGTTGCCTCACTATGGTCATAGCTCCGTGTTTCAAACTAGGCGTGAAGACCGGAGGCTCTGGCATGTGGTTTCAGAAGGGCCCCGGCCATGCTCTGCTGTTTATCCTCACTGTAAATACTTACGAGTTCAACTGATCATGCTACCAATAGCCCCCTCTGTTACTACCATGGCTGTGGCTGGAAATCCCCAGCAAGGGAGACGAAGGTGGTTTGTCTCCCTTAACACCTCACACTGCAAAGTACCACTGAGAGGAAGGACGATCACAGCGCTCCAGGGCCCACGTGCTGCTACCACTGAGAACCAGGTGCAGCCACGCAGAAAGGGGCCTCTGCCACTGCCGCGTGCTGGGTGCGGTGAGAAGGTGGGGCTGTTAATGGTCTTTTTTTTTTTTTTCTTAAGAAAGATTTTTACGGGACCAACAGTTAGCGTAATGGCTATGTCGCTGGACTCCCATGTAGTCGACCGTGGTTCGAGTCCCGGACCTGGTGGCTTAAACTCACGCCGGGCGCGTGTGCGTGTGTGCCCAAGATCCCGAGAGGAGAATGGAGGAGAAGGGATTGTGGCGTGACCATCCCCCCTGGGGGGTGATTTCTCGCTTTCTATCTCTCTGTCTCTCTCTGTCTGTCTGGCGAGCGCACGTGCCCTATAGCAAAAAAAAAAAAAACAAAAAACCTCTCCAAAAAAAAAAAAAGAAAGATTTTTGCTATTGGACATGTGCGCTTGCCAGAGAGAAGAGACAGAGAGAAAGTGGGAAATCACCCCCCAGAGGGGAAGACCACGCTGCAATCTTTCTCCTCCATTCTCCTCTCAAGATTCTGGACCAGAGTGAGTTTTAAGCCACCAGGTCTGGGACTTGAACTGCAGCTGACTACGTGGGAGTCCAGTGATGTAACCATTACACCATCTGCAGGTCCCAATGATGGTCTTTTCTATTCTAGTTACTGGCAGTCAGGAAATCTGATGATTCACCATTATTAACTTGTGAGTTAAACCAAATCCCTCTTGGTATTTGTAAAGCCATTCCAACGGAAAAGAAAAATGAAGATCAATCTCAAATACTTGCTGGTTGTAAACAATGTGGAAACTCCTAAATAGCACCAACTGACCAATGTTAACATTTTGGTGCATTTACTTCCAGTCTGTCTGTACACTATGCACACTCTTTTTTTGTTATAGGTTGTGTGTGCTCACCAGAGAAAGACAGACAGAGAGAGAGAGAGAAAGTGAGAAAACACACTGTCCCCCGGGGATGACCACGGTGCAATCCCTTCTCCATTCTCCTCTTAAGATCTTGGGCATACATACACATGTGCCTGGCACGATTTCCAAGCTGCCAGGACCAGGACTTGAACTATGGAGTCAGCCGTATGGAAACCAGCCTGCGCACGCCCTTGTTATTCTTCCTGTCTCTCTCTTACTTTTTTTTTTTTTTTTTTTTTTTTTTTGGAGAGGTATTTGCTATAGGGCGTATGCGCTGGCCAGAAAGACAGAGAGAAACAGAGACAGAAAGCGAGAAATCACCCCCCAGGGAGGATGACGATGCTGCAATCCCTTCTCCTCCATTCCCCTCTTGGGATCTTGGGCATGCACGCACGCACATGTGCCTGGTGTGAGTTGAAGCCACAGGGTCAGGGACTCGAACCATGGTCGACTACATAGGAGTCCAGCAACATAACCATTACACCAACTGCTGGTCCTGCTCCCACACTTTTAATATCATGAGAAATGCTGAGATGAATATCCTTGTTGGTACACGTAATTAATATCCTTGAGATAATTCCGTGGAAGTGGGAGGGATTCAGAAAGTACTTTTCAGTGTGTCCATACAACAGCCCCTTGGGATAACGAGGACAGGTCCCAGCCTATGTGGGCCAGCCAGGGAGCTGCATATCAGAACTCATTTCTCTAGTCTTTCAAAATACTATGAGGGTTTCCTTTTAAAAATTAGCTGTGGGGACCAGCAGATGGCATGATGGTTAAGTTGTCAGTTGTGGTTTGAGTCCCAGACCCAGTGGCTTAAAACTCATGCTGGGCACTTGTGCATGCATGCCGGAGAGGAGAATGGAGAAGGGCTTGCGGGTGGCCATCTCCCCTGGGGGTGATTTCTTGCTTTCTCTGTCTCTTCTGCGAGCATGCTACAACAAAAATCTCTCTTTTTAAAATAATTATTTTATTTTACTTTATTTATTTATTTTAATTTGACCAGACAGGAAGAGAGAGAGAGGGGGAAAGTGAGAAAGCAAGCCACCAGGTCAAGACTCAAAACATGGTCGGCCATGTGGGAGTCCAGAGCCCTTAACTACCATGCCACCTGCTGGCCTCCAAAAATCTCTCTTAAAAAAGTATGTGTAAGAGGATCTTAGTGTAGAGGGCTCTGCTTCTTTAGCTTGCTGGACACAGCTGTGCATTGCCAGAGGCCAGCGACAGCCTGCGGCCTGGGGCGCATGGCAGACTTCATTCCGTGCACATTTCTGAGACTGCTCTGCCACCAACCAGCGGGCGCCGGCGCCAACCCGGCGAAACGGCTCGCCGCTCAGTCCAGCGGGGACTTTCCATGGTTCTGAGCGGTAGGTGGTTACTGCAGTTTTTCTACTCCCGGGGGTTGCACAGCCTGAGTTATCAAGCAGACACGGTCCCGAAAGTAACCCCACCACTTATCAAGGCGGAGTCAATTATGGCAGCTGGCGAGAGCAGCAGGGCGTGCGGGTGCCTGAGCTGTCACGCCGCAGCCCTGACTCCACGCAGGAACCCCGGGCGCCCGCCAGCCTCGAGCCGGTCCCCCTGCAACGCGGGCGGCGGAGGCGGCGCGGGGCAGCTCTGCCAGCCCGGGCTCCCGCGCCTGCGCGCTGCCGCCGTGTCCGCGCTCGCCGCTGTCAATAAAGTTATCACGCGCCGGAAGCGGAAGCGGCGAGTCTCCATGGCGGCGGCGGCGGCGGGGCCGGTGTTCTGGAGGCGGCTGCTGGGCCTCCTGCCTGGCCGCCCCGGGCTGGCCGCGCTGCTGGGGCGCCTGTCTGACCGCTTCGGCAGGAACCGGGACCGCCGGCGCAGGAGGTGAGAGGCGGCCCGGGCAGCGAGCCCCTTCCCGCGTCCTCGGGCCGGTCTCCGCAGCCCCGGGCCCCGCTTCGCCGCTGGCCTCCCCGAGGGAGGTGGGCGGCCCCGCGCCGGCCCCCGCGGCCACTGCCCGCCTGCGCTTTAACGAGGGCCTGTGTGCGCGCGTTCGGGGCCTAGCTCTCGTCTCGGTTTGTACCCCAGGATGCGAGTGTCGGAGAGACTTGTCCCCAGAGACGCTGTTGGGGTTCGGAGGGGTCTCCTCCTAGAGTAACCTGGGCTGAGCGGTGACCTGGCGGGAGTGAATCAGCCCCGCGGGGGTTCTGCGTTTGCGGCGTTTCTCACATCCTGTCCGCGAGGGCTGTGAAGTAACCCTGAGTCAGAACACTCAGGCCTGGGAAGACAGCCTCTTCAAACCCTTTGCGCATTTTCAAAGGACTTGTGTCCTGGAAAAGTACCGAAGTGCGTTATGTACATGGCGAAATAGGCCTTGAAGCGATTCGTTCAGGCAGAGGGCTTTTAAAGTAAACATTTGCCAAGAACCAGAGGCCTGCTGCTGTTGCAGATATTAAAAAGAGAAGGGAAAAAATGACTCTCTTATGTGCAAGTAGTTTTCTTAGGAGAGATTTGAGCTTTACACTTAATCTTTTTAAAGAATTATTTTATTCAGATTTATTGATTTATTTATCTTAATTTGGCCAGAGAGGGAAAGAGCGAGAGAGAGAGGACAGGTGAGAAAGCAAGCCGCCTGGTCCAGGACTCGAACTGCAGTCAGCCATGTGGGAGTCCAGCTCCCTTAACCTTCATGCCACCTCCTGGCCCCACACTTAATCTTTAAAAGAAAAAAAATGTTAGAATTGCATCCTTCAGTTGAGTTGCATGTCTCGGATTTCATGTCTGTGCTCATTGGTTGAGATTTGAACTCCTATTCTGGGGTCCAGTCATGCTGATTCTAGGTATGGAAAGGAGCTTGCTTCATACTGAGTTTACAGTGGAAGGTGGTTTTTTTTTTTTTTTTTTTTTTTTTTTTGAGAGGTTTTCGCTATAGGGCACGTGCGCTCGCCAGGCAGACAGAGACAGAGAGACAGAAAGCGAGAAATCACCCCAGGGGGGATGGCCACGCCGCAATCCCTTCTCCTCCATTCTCCTCTCGGGATCTTGGGCACGTATGCACATGTGCCCAGCGTGAGTTTTAAGCTTCTGGGTCTAGGACGCGAACCGCGGTCGACTACGTGGGAGTCCAGCGACATAGCCGTTACACTAACTGCTGATTCCCTTGTTTTTGTTTTTTAATTCTTGCTATATGGTACATGTATTCACCAGAGAGAGAGAGAGGGAGAGAAAGGGAGAATTCACACTGTGTGGGGGATGGCCATACCACAATCCCTTCTCCTAGGATTTTGGACAGGCATGTACAGTTGAAAACCGCGCCTGGTGCGGTTTTCAAACCACTGGGTCTGGGACTCAAACCGTGAAGTCAGCTGTGTGGGATCTAGCCCTCTTCCACTCCATCTGCTGGCCCCTGTAATGGAAGATTTTATGTAAACATCCAATTTGATCCGGGGAACTGGTAGGCCATAGATCAGGGCAGGGCGGAGCTCCAGGGGGCTCTAGTCATGGCCGTGAACCGGGTGGGAGTGTGCAGGTTGGAGAGGTTGCGCTTGGCAGAAGACCTGTTCTTTCCAGCGAGTAGTGAAGTCAGATGACTACTGCAATTTGGCATCAAACCAATAAGAAATTCAGTTTAATGTTTCAAAAATAAATTCTTCCCTAAAGGACTAGATGGTTAGGTGACTTTGTCATTTCCCTCTATGTGTGTGTGTGTGTTTTTAAATTTAAGGTTTTTGGCATAGGGCTGTGCACTTGCCAGAGAGAGGCAGTGAGAGGGAAAGTGGGACCCCCCGAGGGGGAACGGCCACCCGCAGTCCCATCTCCTTCATCTTCCTCCTGGGATTTTGGGCATGTATGGATATGCCTGGCATGAGTCTTAAACTGCTGGATCTGGGACTCAAAACTGCAGGCAGCCATGCAGGAATGGGCTGGGCGGAGCCCATGGAAGCCTAGGATCCCTGGAAGGGCTCTATGTGAATGGCCCCGTGGCCGTGAATGCAGTGGGTGTGCAGGTTGAAGAGACTTCAGTGCCTTAACTCCCATACCACCTGCTGGCCCCACCCTCTATGTGTTTAAGCTGAACTAAGCACCGCATTATTTATTTCTTTTTTTAAGAAGTTTTACATTTAATTTACTCATTCATTTATTTTAATTTGACGAGAGAGAGAGAGAGAAAGTGAGAAAGCTAGCCACCAGGTCCGGGACTCGAACCGTGGTCGGCCATGTGGGAGTGTCCAGCTCCTTAACCACCATGCCACCTGCTGGCCCCTAAACATTGCATTATTAGTCATAGTTTAACACTAGGTTTGATTACAAAGGCTTTGGGGTCAATCTTTACAAATTCTTTTCTTTTGTATGTGTAGAGGTTTTGCTATATAGAGAGACAGAAAGTGAGAAATCACCCCCCAGGGGAAATGGCCACGCTGTAAACCTCTCTCCTTCATTCTCCTCTTGGGATTTTAGGCATGTATACACACAGATGTCCAGCGTGAGTTTCAAGCATCTGGATCCAAGACTCAAACCACAGTTGGCCATGTCAGAGACCAGAGATGTAACCATTATGCCATCTGCTGGTCCCCACAAGTTCTTTTTTAAACAATTTTTATTGCCAGAGGACCCGTGCACTCTGTGTGTGTGTGTGTGTGTGTGTGTGTGTGGTGAGAGAGTGAGCAAGCACCCTCCAGTGTGGTGTGGTCATTCTTCCATATTCTTCCATTCTTCCTTCCCCTTCAGGATTTTGAGCATGCACATACACGTGCCTGGCATAATTTTCAAGCCTCTGAGGCTAGGATTTAAATCATAGTCAGCCATGAGGGATCTGGTTTCCAGCACGCAGTGCTTATCACTGTGCTACAGGGCTGGCCCTGCACAAATTCTTTGTAACAAAGCATTTCCCTTGAAATGCGTGTGTGTGTTTTGAGGAGTTTGTGAGCACACGTCTAAATTGACTTCCTAAAGTTGTGTGTGTGCCTAGGGGTGTTTCTAGACAGGGTCAGCTGTGTGAGATGCGCCTGCCTCAGCTTCCTAGGTAGCTGGCTCTGCGGCACTTTGCCTGGCCTTTCAGGGGTCGGGGATCCTAACCTGCTCTTCACCTGTGGCCTGAGCTGAGCGCAGCCTCTGGTGCTTGCTCCTGCGGCTCAGCCCCAGCGTCCTGTTTGTAAATAGTATCAGTGGGTGCAGTTTGTGTGGCTGCATGCTGCTCTCTTTCCCCCCACCCCCCTTTTTTTTAAACTTGCTAGAGGGTGCATGTGCTTACCAGAGTGAGAAAGTGAGAAATCACCCCCCGGGGGAATGGCCACACCACTGTCCCTTCTCTTCCACTCTCTTCTGGGGATTTTGGGCATGTAAGCACACGCCTGGCAGGTTTTTCAGGCTGCCAGGTCCGGGGTGCACTTGGCCGTGTGAGATGCAGCCACATTAACCACCATTAAGTGACTGGCCCTGCATATTTCTTTTGGATTAAGCTGAGAGAGATTGTTGTTTCTTTGGGTAGCAGTTCGACCAGAGACTCAGTTTCTTGGGCATTAGTGGGCAATTCTTGTTTGATCGTCCTTGGAAATAATGCCTATGCTAGGACTGAGGTAGGAGCATGGCCAGGACCGGCACTCTGACGGTTTCTGCCCCTTCCTTTGCCTCACTGTTCCTGACTCGCAGTGTTTTCTGATCTGTAGTGGCCTCGGTGGTGTTGGAGCCATTCATGCCTGCCGCAGCCGTTCACCCTCTGCTGGCTGCTGACTTTCGTTTCTTCTCTCTCCATTGTTCAGTTGTACCTCCCAATTCCTCATTCTCTGAATGATGTGGTTTCTTGTAACTCTCTGATCATTGATTCATTGATAATCGTTCTGTGTAGTCATGAGCTTAAGTCATTTTAGATTCTAGCTCGCCTGTCTGACTCAGACGTTGGCGTGGCCCGGCCGGTCAGTCCCCGTGGCTAGCAAGAGGAGCAGGTCTTTCACCGTGGTGGTTTCCTTTCCGGCATTGAGACAGCCACAGAGACAGAACACAAGGCTGCTTAAAATTCTAGTTAGCGATCTAGAAATACTGTCGTTTCTTCTTTTTTTTAAAAAAATAAAGTTTATTCTTCCCCCTCCCTCTTTTTTTTCAAATTGCCAGAGGGCATGTGTGCTCACTGGAGAGATAGAGAGGGAGAGAGAAAGCACCCCTCGGTGGGGTATGGTCACACTGTAGTCTTTTAGCCGTCATTTCTTCATCCCGTCAGGATTTGGGGCACACACATACACGTGCTTGGTGTATTTTTCAAGCCACCAGGACTGTGACTTGAGCTGTGGTCAGTCATGTGGGATCTGACCACCTTAAGCACTGTGGTGTGTACGTATGTATTGTTTATGAGCGGGAGAGACAGAGACAGACACGCACCTTCAGCAGGGTCTTGCGCTGCGATGCCACCAAGCCCTTTCGAATCAGGCAGGGTCGTGGGCACAGGTGCGGTGTTCACCGGTGAAGCAGGGAACTGAACCAGCCATCTTCACGTGGACCTGGTGTGTTTGTGCTGTGCCTCTGAGCTGGCCCCTGTTGTTGCCCCTTGAGCAAGCGTCTGGCTCTGTCATTGGAGACCTGGACTCCTGGGTCCACTCGTGTCCATGGAGTGTACAGGGCGCTGCTGTGCTGTGCTGGGTGGCTGGGAGTAAGGAGAAGGTCATCCAGCCTTCACGGCGCTCAGACCCACGAGCAGACAGTTACAGGAGCGTAAGTGGAAGGCTATGAGCACTTAGGGGAGGCATTGGACAGCACTGGAAGGCTGTTTGGAGGGCCTGCAGGTCCTCAAACTCTTTCTTTCTTTCTTTCTTTCTTTCTTTCTTTCTTTCTTTCTTTCTTTCTTTCTTTCTTTTTAAAAGATTTTTGCTATAAGGCGTGTGTGTGCTTGTTGGAGAGACAGAGAGATAGAAAGTGAGGAATCTCCCCCCCCCCCCCCCCATGGGGGTTTGACCACGCAGTCCCTTCCCCTCTTCTTGGGATCTTGGGCATGCATGCACAAGCACCTGACATGAGTTTAAGTCGCTGGGTCTGGGACTCAAACCACGGTCAACTATGTGAGAGTCCAGCGACATACCCATTACACTATCTGCTGGTCCCTCTTTTTAAAATTTTTTTTAAGAGAGAGATTTTTTTTTTTCCCCTATAGGGCATGTGCACTCTGCCAGAGAGACAGAAAGACAGAAAGGAAGAAATCACCCTCCAGAGGGTGATCCCTTCTCCACTCTTCTCTTGGGATTTTGGACATTCACATAAACACACCTGGTGTGACTTTTAAGCTGCCATGTCCGGGACTTGAACCACTGTCAACTATGTGGGAGTCCAGCGATGTAACCATTACTCCATCTGCTGATCCCAAGTCTTCAGACCATTTCTAGGAACTGAGTGGGGATACTAAAGGAGGGGGAGGGAGAAAGAGAAGCGAGGAGCAAGCTAGTCTCTTCTGGCCTCTTCTGCCGGAGACCCAGAAGGCAGGCTGTGGTAGCCCATGTATGATTTCTCCTGATAGAGACCCAGGCCTGAGGTGTGAAGCCAGGCCAGCCGGAACAGAAAAGGAGGCTGGATTAGACTCAGCACCCAGGGGGTGTGGAAAGGCACTGAGGAGGGGTCATGCTTGGACCTGGGTGACTGCTGGTGGTGGCCCACTTCGTCAGACAGGGAGGAAGAGAGGATTGGGTTTCAGGATAATGATCAGGTGCGTTTGGGACTTTTTTTTTTTTTTTTTTTTTTTTAATTTGCAAGATGATGTATGGGATTGCCAGAAAGAGATAGGGGGAGAGATGGGGAGAAAGCACCTCCCAGTGGGGTGTGGTCACAAAGCCATTCCTTTTCCATTTGTCCATTCTGTCAGGACTTCGGTACACGCATCTGACATGTTTTTCAGACTGCTTGGGCTGGGGTTAACCAGCAGGCCGTGGGCTTGGGCCTTTTAGTTCCGAGTCTTGAACTTGCCCACTGTACAAGGAAATACTTCCTTTATGGACTTCCTTCTTTTTAGACTATTTTCATCATGAGCTGTATGTACAGAAAAGTCTTTTTTCCCGAAACTTCAGTCCCGTTTTTCTATTCAGGGTGTGTGTTGGAGGGTATGAGGTCCATAGCTTGGCTAAGGTACAGGAGGAAAGTGGGTAACCAACAGGCTGTATTCTTTCTATTTTTTTTCTTTTTTGTTTAAAAGAATTATTATTTTTTTTAAACTTTCTTTATTTTAATTGGACCAGGAAGGGACAGAATGAGAAAGAGAGAGAGAAAGTGAGAAAGCAGACCACTATGTCCGGGACTCGAACTGTGGTCGGCCATGTGGGAGTCCAGCACCCTTAACCACATGCCACCTGCTGGCTCCCGGCTATATTCTTTCAATAGCTAGCTTTTTCTCAGGTTGTAATGGCAACTTGCACATAAGTCTCTAAGGGATCACCAAATTTCCGGAAATTACTTCTTTGACGTTTCTGATGTTGGGGCCCAGTCGCCCCTAATTGGTAAGAGTTAAGTAGCACCATCTCCTGGTTTATTTATAGCAGTAAAGGAGCAGGAGAGGGTTGGATATTTAGAACCAAAGCAAATTTATTTGATCTTGCAGAGAATTAAAATGAGATTTACAGCTGACCAGCTTCCCTGTAATCGCATTGTCGCTGGCGATGCGTTTGGTGCAGTTAGTGCTGTTCCGGTAGGCAGAACCCAGCCTGAGATGAAAATGTCCTGGTAGGTGGTCCCTGTAAGCAGAGTGATGACGGAAGCCCGTCCCTTCCAGGGCTGGCAGGCAGGCCAGCGGAAGCCTTGGAGTGGCAGAGCATGTGACCATTCTCGGCAGGCACTCGTGTGCCCAGTGTGCTTGACTGCCTGAGGCCCACTGTGCGTTGTAAACGTGTTCTAGGTGTCTGCCCAGCGCACTGGAGCTGCGTGTGGCCAAACCCGGAGGAACATCATCTGATCACGCAGTGAGTGCTGGCAGCCCCAGCCTCGTGCCGGCCTCGTCGTGGGAGTGGGGCAGGCCGCTGACCTGTGTACCTCCGGGAATCCACACTCATTTCCCTTCCTTGAGTGTAGGCCTTGCGTTAGTCAGGAAGGGCCGTCGGTGCAGAGTTGCAGGAACTGCCTCTGTAGTTTCTCGAGCCTTTCTCAGGAAGTGTTATGACTGTTTCTCTTCTCCTCAGCTCACTTTTTTACATGTGAGTGTAGATGACTGAGCTGGTAGGGTGGGTTTTTCTTAAAAAGTAGTTTCTGAAAAGATTGCAATCCAGAAAGCCCAGTTTCTTTTAAAACCTTATTTCCATCATTCTGTACAGATCTGGAGAGGCTCCAGGAAGCCGCAGAGCCTTTAGCACAATCTGATCTCATGGTTTCAGAAGAGCCCGTGGACCTTTAGAGCCCGACTTGGGGCATGTACCTGCGGTCCTACCACTGGGACTTGTGGGTAGAGTCTAAGGACAGTCCTCCAGCTGCATCATGTCCTCTGTTGGAAGCCCCATGTGCCCTATATTGGAAAAACCCCGACAAGTTGGATATTACTTGTGTCCATTGGTAGTGGGTGAATTCGCTACTGTGGCTCCAGGGGAAGCAGACACGTCCTCTGAAATTGTAGAGGGAAGGGACACCTAGAGGTGAAGTGTGGATCAGGTGTAATTCTCTGCTGCTTGCCCTTCTGTGCTGCACTCCTCCACCAAGACCTTGGGACCTCTGGGCACATTGTTGCATGTCCCAAGGAAAAATGCCAGGCGTGCCCGTGCTTTTCCATGAAGCACATGCAGCTTCCACACATTTGGTGAAATGGAAAACCTGTTTCCCCCCGAAGGGAGCAGTGCCTTGTTTTCTCCAGGCTTCTGCTGTCCCTTCTTAGTGGCAGCCCTAGTCCATGAGCTCAGGGGCAGGAGTGTCATGCTCTTGCTGCTTGGTTAGGACAGTTCAGATGTGGCTTTTGAGTGGCTGGGAGTCCTTCCTTCCTAACACCCCTGTGTCCTTCATACTCGGTGCACCTGCTTGCCCAGACCCAGGTCAGTTGCCCTCAGTGCTCAGTAGGCCCAGCCTGCTCCCCGGTTCAAAGACTCAGCAAACCCCGCACGACGGTGCGCCTCAAGTCCTGGGTTGATCCGGAGCGAGTGTCCTGGGGCTGATGTCTGGTGCCATCCCCTTTCCCGTTGCAGGCTGAGGGTCGTATTGTTTGTTGGTTGTTTTGGAGGTTGCCGAGTGAGCTGTGTGCAGGGAGGTAGAACAGTTGTCTGATTTTGAATCCCCATGGCAGGGAGGACCACCTGCTCTTGCCCTGGCCCCGTTCTCTAGATTGGCCCTGACTTCCAGGGCTCAGGCTGGGCCTTCTGAGAGGCAAGGGGGGGCAGAACCTCATCCTCTGGCCCTGCCCCCACTGCCTCCTCCTCCTCCTAACTAGAAATGGGAACTCGATGGTATCTAGAGGGAGATGATTCAGGGGAACGCAGGCCTCGGTGTGGAAACTCTGTGTGTGTGTGCGCGCGCGCGCGCGTGCGTGTGTGCTCCTCTCTACACGGTGACTGACAGCTCCCGGCTTCTCCGGTAAGTCACCACAGCCTCTCTGCCTCCTCCACTCTCAGGGCCTAGTTTCAGCCTGGGACGCGTGGTCTCTTAGTAACCCTCCCTGGTGTGCGGGGACTTGCTTCTGCAGGTGGTCGGCCCCTGAAGGCCGGATTACTGTGCAGCAGGGGCTGCTGCTGCAGCACAGGGCTCAGCCTTTTCTGAGAAAATTCCCAGGAGTTCCATTGTGGAAAGATGGGAACCAACCCCCCTGGGTTCTGCTAAGGTGAAAGGGAAATCATGGCCCCTGAGCAGTCCCCGGGAAGCCTGCAGTGCGGGTTCAGCACGGGCTTGGCTGTCTCCACCCTACCGCACTCGGAATGCCTTCTGTCCAGGTGTGGTCTCGGTGTGTGCTGTGAGATCCAAGGACCTCTTTCTAAGAGGCTTTGCTCCCTTTCAAAGCACGTCCTCTTTAGGTCCGTGAAATCACCACCTGAAGGTTGGGTCTCCGTGATGCAGCCATGAAGCCTATTGGCTTTGGCTCCTCGTCCCCAACAAAGCAGACCTGTCCGTACTCAGATGAAGCCGGAAGACAACATAGAAAGCCTTGGACAGCTCTTGGACTGAGGCCCTGGTGGAGCAATCCCAGGGAGCTGCCTGGCTGGGAAGAGATGTGCCAGGTAGCCCCAGGGCTCTGGGCCGCCAGACTGTGCGTGTCCTCTGCGCGGACTCCTGAGGCACTGCTGGGTTTGTCTCTTGGTGGTGGTTTTTGCCAGTCCCTGCTTCTTAACATTTTATTTGTTACAATTTTTGCCAGGGTGTGTGTTAGATGGGGAGAGAGAAATCCTCCTCCAGGGGAATGGCCACACTGTATCCTTTCTCCATTTCTCTTTCCTCTTGGGATTTTGTTTTGTTTTATTATTATATTTAAAATTTGCTCGGGGCCGGCAGGTGACGTGGTGGTTAAAAGGCGCTGGATTCCCTCATGGCTGACCGTGATTCGAGTCCCGGACCTGGCGGCTTAATTTTGTTTTTCTTTTCTCTCTCTACTCTCTCTGGTCAAATTAAAGACATAACAACAACAAATGGGAATAAATAAATAATTAAAAAATTTTATAGAGCACGTGTACTTACTGGAGAGACAGGGAGAGAGAGGGAAGGTGAGAAAGCACACTCGCTCATGCCATGCCACATTTCCCTTCTCCTCCATTTTCCTCTTAGGATTTGGGGCATGCATGCACATGCATGTGCACTGGCATTTTTTTTTTTTTTGAGAGGTTTTTGCTATAGGGCGCGTGCGCTCGCCGGACAGAGAGAGAGAGACAGAGAGAGAGAAAGCGAGAAATCACCCCCCAGGGGGGATGGCCATGCCGCAATCCCTTCTCCTCCATTCTCCTCTCGGGATCTTGGGCACGCACGCACACGTGCCCGGCGTGAGTTTAAGCCACCGGGTCCGGGACTCGAACCGTGGTCTACTACGCGGGAGTTCAGCGACAGCCATTACGCTAACTGCTGGCCCCAGCACTGGCATGTTTTTCAAGCCACCAGATTTGGACTTGGAACCGCACAGCACCTTAACCACCACGCCACTGGCTAGCTGGCCTCTGCCTTCCCCCTACCCCCCCTCAGTTGTTAAACATTTGCATAGCCAGCAGAGGGCGCAGCGGTTAGTTGCTAGGCTCCTACGCGGTCGAGTGTTCCTACATGTAGTCACACCTCTCCTTGCACAGAGCGTTGTCCTCTCCCTGATCCCTGTTTGGACTGGATCCGTTTCTCAAGGCCCATTCAGGAAGGCTCCTGTAGCTCCAGGCGTCAGCAGCTCCCCCCACCCCCAGCTTTTTTTTTTTAAAGAGAGATTTTTGCTATAGGGTGCATATGTTCGCCAGAGAGACAGAGACAGAAAGCGAGAAATCACCCCCCCGGGGGCGATGGTCAGCCACAATCCCTTCTCCTTCATTCTCCTCTCGGGTCTTGGGCACGCACACAAGTTGCTGGGTCCGGGACTTGAACTGTGATCAACTACGTGGGACTCCAGCAACGTGCCCATTAAGCCATCTGCTGGTCTCAGCAGCTCCCCTTTTGATCACAGAGCACCTGTGCTAGATATTCTGACATTTACTTAATCCATTTCTGCATTTCCCCGTGTCCTGGATGGTTCCGGCTGTGTAAGGTGGTGTTGCGGGCGGCAGAGGCTGGGCAGGCTCCTGACTTGCGCTTTCTGTGGTGCGGAGCAGCTGCTCACGTGTGAGCCGAGTCTCGGTTGACACGGGCCCTCTCTTGCTTGTCTTGTGCCATCGTCTTCCTTTCTGGAAACTGGTTTGCATCTCTTGGTCCCTGTGGAGGGTGTACAGGGACTGACCCATTGCCTGGAGCAGGGCCGGTGGTGCCCAGTTCGTTCCTGTACCGTCTGAAAGGTGGCGAGCAGTGCGGCGAGGCAGGGCTCCTCGGTCTGCAGCTGTCGGCTCTCCTCTGCAGACAGGCCGTGGCTCATTAATGGCCGCGGCCTCAGATTGATAGGTCGCTGTGCAGCTTTCCCTCAGTTCTCAGTAGCCAGGAGGGTTCTGCCCTCCCCTCAAACATGACGAGAGTGGGAAATGGAGGCAGCAGTCTAGGCCTTTGCTTTGCTCACTGATGCCCATGGGTGTCATCACCCCTCTAGAGACAGCAGGGGACAGCACGGCCAGTCCCAGCCTCACCAGGATCCAGAGCTGCACCTTCCACCGTTGACTAAAGTTTTCTTGGCAGGGACCGGCTGGGAAGGCCGGTGGGCTTTCTGGGAAGCACAGCTGTGGGCCGTCTGGCATGTGTGCGAGGATGTTACGAACCCTGGGAAGATTCTGCGCTCTATCATGAAGCAAGCCAGTGAGGTCATCTTCCTGGAATTTGTGGCCAGGCCTGGGGTGTTGCGCATCTGCTCCCTAGAGTCCCTCCTGAGGTTGCAACTAGAGAGGGTTTTCCTGCTGCAGTTTCAGGACTGGAATTTGCAGGAGGGTTGCGTTCATGTGGGGCTCTGGTGTGCAGCACTGTCCCCCACCTCCCACCCCAGCCCTGCACTGGGCAGCACAGGTGTGGCTTTGCGCGCAGCACTGGGCTTCTTCCTGGCTCAGCTCAGTGGGGTGTGGGATCTGCTAGGTGTGCAGGTGTAGGGGGTCAGATGTGCACCAGCCCAATCCCGTGGGACCCCCAGAGAGGATGTGTCTGCAGGGGACGCGGTAGCTCTCAAGAAGAGCTCCTTTTAGGGAACCAGCAGTTAGCGTAATGGCTATGTCGCTGGACTCCCACGTAGTCGACCGCGGTTCGCGTCTCGGACCCGGTGGCTTACAACTCACGCCGGGCGCGTGTGCGTGCGTGCCCAAGATCCCGAGAGGAGAATGGAGGAGAAGGGATTGCGGCGTGACCATCCCCCCTGGGGGGTGATTTCTCGCTTTCTATCTCTCTGTCTCTCTCTGTCTGTCTGGCGAGCGCACGTGCCCTATAGCGAAAACCTCTCCAAAAAAAAAAAAAAGAAGAGCTCCTTTTGCCCAGCCTCTTCCAGTTGTTCTTGCCCAAGTCCTGACTTCACAGAGAACAGGTAACTGGGGGTCCTTCCTTGAGTGGAAGCCCTCTCATGAGTCGTCCAGCTGGGGGTCCCTCAGACTTTGACCAGCCCTCCCTGCTCTAGGTCTCCCCCAGTAGCTTCTGTAGGCTGAGGGCTCGGGCTGGATTTGGTAGGAGGAAGTGGTGTTCATGGGGTGGGGGATTTTGTGCGTCCCTTCGGCTGCTCTGTATCTGGTTCCTGAGTGTTTGGCATTGACTGAGAGCTTGGGGTTATCTGTAGGCAACGGCACTTCTCAGGTTGCTCAAGGACTAGGTTCTGAGGAGTGAAGAGGAAGGAGGCTGAGGGGAAACTCCCTTTTTCCCTTTACTCATGAGTTTGGCACATAGTGAGAGCAAGATGCACACCCTCATGAGATCCTATCACACGCAGTCCCCGTCCCCCAGCCTCCAGTCTGTCAGATCCTTGGCACTTGCCCGCGTGCCCAGCATGTTTGAGGCTAATGGGGTAGGGGGTCCAGATCGAGATTGCCAGGGGAGATCCAGCTTCTCCTGAGCAAGACGTTCCAGCTGGAACATCTTTTTGCAGAAATTCATTTGGGTTCATCTTGAAAATGGTCTAGAAAATTTGAAACTAGCAAAAGCAACACCGCCGACCAAAACCCGACCCCATTTCCCACAGTAGCTAGGAGAGGCCCAGCAGAGGGTGTGAGGAGTAATAATGCCCGTCATGTTTCTCTATCCAGGTCACCATGGCTCTTACTGGCTCCTTTGCTGTCCCCGGCTGTCCCCCACATCACCTCCCCACCCTGCTGCCTGTGTCCAGAGAGTGTGCACAGGTTCCAGTGGATCAGAAACCTGGTTCCGGAGTTCGGAGTCTCGAGCTCTCACGTCAGGGTGCTTTCTTCCCCGGCAGAGTTTTTCGAGCTCATGAAGGTAAGTCATGACTAAAGGAGAGCAGTGCAGAAGTTTGAGTGAGAGGTTGTGGTTGTGGGGCAGGTTAGGGGGTCCTAAATACATTCTGTTCGAGAAGTTTTCTCTTTTCCTCTCTCTTTTTAATATGCTAGCGGGCACATGCACTAGCTAAAGAGAGAGAGGAAGCGAGAAAGCAACCTTGAGGGAGATGACGATGATGCAACCCTTCTCCATTTCTCTTCCTAGGATTTCGGGCATGCGTGCACATATGCCTGGTGAGTTTCTCGAGCCACTGGGCCCGGGACACGAA
The DNA here is from genome assembly GCA_026018925.1 of Tupaia tana. Taxonomy (NCBI): domain Eukaryota; kingdom Metazoa; phylum Chordata; class Mammalia; order Scandentia; family Tupaiidae; genus Tupaia; species Tupaia tana. The sequence goes on from JAKSZU010000011.1 coordinate 67,919,985, forward strand.
CCGTGCAGTTGGCCAGGTGGATTCTGACTGCCTTAACCATTGTGCCACCAACTGGCCCCATCTCTTCTTTTTAGTGAAAAGCTTTTGGTGGCTGGTCAGCCCAGTTCTTTTGGGGCCTTCTGCCTGTTAGGTTTCAGTTTTGCCGATGGTCGAGTTGAGCCACAAACAGAAGCTTACCTGCACAGTCCGTGTCTCAGGCCAGGAAGCTCTGAGAAGGGAACATGAGGACAAGGACCTGGCGGATTTGGTTCTGGGGACACATCGATCCCCTCTGTCCCGTGTTCCACCGCTAGAATGGCAGTCAGTGAACACGTGTGGACTGCATGGGTCCATCCCCACCAGAGATGGCCAGGGAGAGCGGAGCTGGTCCACGCACGAAGAACTCTGTCCCAGGGAACAGCTCCATCACAGTGCTGTCACTTCAGTGATGTAGCACGTGGGAAGCGAAGACTCGTGGGGTTCGGTGTGTCGAGGTGGCCAGAGCCTGTTCAGTGAAGAGCCACTTAGAGATGATCCGAGGAAGCCACACAGCCTCGTCGGAGGTCTCGCAGCCCTGCTCTAGGAGACCCGCTCCTGGGAGAGTGTGAACTTTGTGTGTGGGGGTTCACCTTTCAGCAGTTCCTCAGGTTTACGTGCCACGTCTGGTGGTTCTGGCTGAGCTGCCAATTGGGATGAAGTAATTGACAATTTTTAACAGCGTGAACTCTGAGCTCGCTTTGGCAGCGGTGGTAGAACGAAGGTCTGATGGAGGCAGCCCAGTGCTGCAGATGATGGACAGTGTAGGCTGGGGTTCACCTGGGCAGAAAACGAGCTCGTTTGTTCTGATGCCTGCCCGTTCTCTGTCCTCCGCCCCCCATTGATGACACTGCGTGTCATTTCTGCCCGGCGTGCCCCTGGATGTGTTGTGTATATGCCCGTGCACGCAGGTCCTGTCCTCCTTCCCCCAGCTCCCTGTACCTCTGTCTGCTTTGTGCATCCTTGTCTGTGTGGAGCAATGCTGCAGCTGGTGCCTTTGCTTCTACTTGGTTCTCTTCTTGACTTGAAGAGACAGGTTTTCCAAAGGCGGCTCTTCTCAGTGTCCTCACCAACTCTGAGTGAGTGCTTGACTGTGTCTGCACACGGTGAGCCCTGGCCAGGAGGCTGGCACCTGCTGCAGGGGTCGGGGTGCAGGGGCCAGGAAGGAACAGAGGGACCTGGCCTTGCAGCTGGGTAGAAGCCGAGGCCCTCCTGTCTTGCCTTCTCGGCTGAACCATGGCAGATTGTCCTGGCTCCTGTCATACAGGGTGGTGGGAGAGACAGGAGCCTGTGGTTGCCAGGAGAGACTGGTCTCCATGTCGTTGTCACAGCCCGGCTGTCCTGTAGGACCTGGCATCCTATAGTAAACAGGTGTGCTTTGACTGCCGGAACCAAATTGCTTTGTCCCTTATTTGTGTTTCTATTTCTTCATAATCGTTCCCACCAGCAGCTGTTTTAATAGATAATGAGACAAACAGCAGCCGTGGGAAGTTGTCTGACTTTTCCGTGTACAGAAGCCGTTCCCAGTGGGTGTTCAAGTCTCTGTTGGGACACCGCCTTGCTGCGTGGGTGGGGCAGGCCTGGGGCATGCTGGCCCTAGTTGAGTGCCTCCCTCCCTCTGGCCTGTCTCCCTCCCTCTTGCTTGCTTTCCTGTATACTTTTTGGGGCTTTGACCTTTGGTAGCTGTTGTTCCTGCTTAGAGGTTTGGAGGTGGGGTCCGTTGTTCTCCTGGGCAGGACTGGGGTCTGGGGAAGAGCCTGGCTGTTAGGCTAGGGGTGATGGGCATCTTTGGGTGCTAATATATCCTGTCCATGTGTTCATTCAGCTGTGCTCTACATGTCAGAGCTGGTACATGCGCGTTACGAACAGCTCACGCCTGGCAGCTGGGTGCTCCTCCACGCTCCGCTCCCTCTAGCACTGTTCTGCAGGGACGTCTTGCAGCAGGTGTGCATGTACCCTCCATGCGCCTGCAGATACGCTCACCTGCACGCGTCTAGAGCTGTGTATCTGGATGGGATATGAACAGGTGGCACCATGGGTTGCGCTCGGTTCAGTAATTTGCTTTTGTTTCTCAGCAGTTCATTGTGGACACTCATCTCAGCATGCAGAGGCTCTTTCATCCTTGTCTGTGGCTGCATCGCACCTGCAGTTGGGGTGGGCAGCTCTACTTCTCATGCTGAGACTCTTAAAAAGGATTGTGGGTCCTTATTTGGCTGGTTACCTTACATGTTTTGGGCTTGCTTTCAATATTAGTTGGTGAAGGCATATAGTTTAGCTTGGGTGCCATTTACCTCTAAGCTCAAAAGATTGTATTTTTTTCAGTGAACTCTGAAAGTGATGGGTGTGAATTTTGAGTTGTTTCTTTTCTTCCAGGGGCAGATAAAAGTGGCCAAGAGGCGGGTCGTGATGGCATCCCTTTACCTGGGGACGGGCCCTTTGGAGCAGGAGCTGGTAAGGCTTGTTTGGGGCATGATTCTAGCAGCAGCAGCGAATAGGGCCTGAGGCCCCCCAGGTGCTCAGGGCTGTGGGCTTGGGGCAGAAGTGCCTCTGCGGTTCCCATCTTCAGCCAACTCTCATTTTTGTTGCCCCAGGTATGGGGCATATTGGGAGCCCCTTGACGGGGTGGGGAGGCCTGATGAGGGCATTTCTGGCCTAGGGGGCCAGGTCACCCTCAGCCTGTTGGAAGCTCCCAAGGCTGCTGTGTCTGCCAGTGCAGACTGAGCAGACTGTGACCCACAGGCCGAAGGGAGCCAGCCTCCTGTTTCTGGGTGGCCCGTGAGCTAAGAATGGTATTTACATTTTTAACTGATTGGAAAAAACCAGAAGAATATTTTGCGACTCATGAAACATATGTGAAATTCCAATTTCTGTGTCCATAGATAAAGGTTTATTGGAACCTGGCCGTGCCTGTTCATTTGTGTACTGTCCATGGGTGCTGTCATGCTGAGTAGTTAGGACAGACCATCTGGCCCACAAAACCCCAAATAGTCACTACCTGGCCGTTTTCAGGAAGGGTTTTCTGACTTCTAGACAGATGAACCCAAGGGCAGGTCAGGCTGCCTAGTGGCTTTGCCCAGGGCTGGTGTTGCGTGTCAGGTCTGTAGCTGCCTTGTTCTACCTGGGCTTTCTGTTGGGACATGCGTGTCACTTACAGTGAGGTCAGCAGGCTGGGAAGGAGCCGAAGTCCCCGTGTCCGTGCTAGGTGTGTTGCTGGTCGTCGAGCTCAGTGTGGCTTCTGGTGGGCTGGCAGGACCTAGCTGGAGCTGAAGAGAGTCCACACTTGGTTCTAGTCTCCTGGGATGGCTTTCTGTTCGGAGGTAGTGGGACAGGCCCATTGCCCAGACCCAGTGTTTCTTGGTTCATCCTTGTCAGAAACTTCCATATGGGAGGTGGGGAGTAACTTGGGCGTTGGAGTGTGGAGGAGGAGAAGGTGGCTAGCCTAGGCGCTTCCTCCCACTTTGCTTCTCCGGGGAAGGAGCCTCTCTGTTTCAGGCCATACCCTTAGCTGCAAGCTTGGGAAGCTGTTCTCATGGGAGAAGAATGTTGCCTGTGGGCAGGTTGTGTCCTTGCAAGTGCTCTCCGCGAGTAAGGGTGCTGTCTGTTGTATGTCTGCGAGGATTCTCTGCCTGATGAAATGTGTGCGCGAGCTGGTGCCTTAGCACGTCCAGGGGTGGCCAGGTCCAGGCCGCTGGGGCAGTCTGCTCTACCCCATGCTCCTCCTTCTCTCTCTGGAGGCCTGGACTGCAGATGGTGTGGGTGCTGCTCTGATGGCCATAGCTGGGCTGTCTCAGGAGGGGCTTTCAGCGTCAGCCTCTGAGCACTAACGGTGCATGTGTGTGTGCAGAGCGGATGGTGAGAGCCTTGGGTCATGAGTTGATTAGTGATTTTTTTTTTCCCCAAATTGCCAAGGGGCTCATGTACTCACTGGAGAGAGACAGAGGAGAGGCGAGCATGCCCATGGGTGTGGTCAGGCCACAGTTCCTCCCGTTCCCCATCCTGCCAGGGTTTGGCAGAAGCACACACGTGTGCCTCGTGCCCCCAGGCCACCAAGGCTGGTACTTGAACCATGGTCCGCCTTGTGGGATCTGCCCTCTCAGCCACCAGGCCATGGGGCTGGCTGGGCTGATTAGCTTGCTCACAACTCACAAGCTCCTTTTTGGAGTCTTACACCCTGTCCTCCCACCCCCTCCCCCCCCGCTTTTTTCTTGTCAGGTGGATTGCCTGGAAAGTACTCTAGAAAAGTCTCTTCAAGCAAAGTCCCCTTCAGACCTGAAGGTCTCCATTCTCTTAGACTTCACACGGGGCTCAAGAGGTAGGTGTTAGGCCTCGTTCCTCCTCACTCACACCCCCAGTTTGAGGAGTCACACTGAGTTCCCCTTCCTTGGGCAGAGCCAGGCTGTTTGAAATGGCCCGTGCTGGCCCAGACTGCCCGGTGCGCTGTGTCAGGACCCCTGCAGTGGGGACCGGGAGCCTTAACTACAAACAACTTGGGCAAAACAGACTTCAATCCCTATGACTGACCTTTTGTGGGTCCTGATTTGGGGTTTGGATATGTCGTCTTGCCCTGTTTCCTTGGGCTGGCTTCAATCTCAGGCTCTGTGTGGTCGCCTCTGGTGGCTGAGGCCTGTACCTCCATGACATTGTGTCCGTTGGCAGAAGCAGGCCCGTGGGCCATAGTCCTGCCCTGTAATTAATTGCTGTCATCAGTGGTTCAGAGTGTGCTGAGTGGCCAGCCCAGGCCTGTGTGTTCTCTTGTGCAGTTGGGGTGAAGGGTCAGGGTAGGTGGGTCATATCACCCAGAGCAGAAATGCTGAGGGGGGTGGGCTGGTAATCCTGGAGGAAGTTGGGTGTGGTTCCCAGGAGGATGCTGCACCGGGCACGCCTGTCCTGTCCTGGGATGTGGCAGGCAGCAGAGCCGAATAGGTCCTGAGGTCCCCAGGTGACAGAGCTCCAGGTGGGGTGACCAGTTCGGAGGGTCACGTGAGGGCGAGGCCCAGAGGAAGGTGGCTTCTGGCTGCCAGGTGGGCAGGCAGGCGGGCGGGCGGGCAGCTGTCCTTCCTGGTGTGACCTGCTCTTCCTTGGCGCTTGCGCTCATCCAGGCAGGAAGAACTCGCGCACGATGCTGCTTCCACTCTTGCAGAGGTTTCCAGAACAGGTCAGAGTGTCACTCTTCCACACGCCCAACCTCCGTGGCCTGCTCCGACTCCTCATCCCTGAGCGCTTCAACGAGACCATCGGCCTCCAGCACATCAAGGTGTACCTCTTCGACAACAGTGTCATCCTCAGTGGGTGTGTGTCCCGCCGAGGGTTACTGTGCGCTCCTGCAGGGTGGCGGTCTGGGATGAGGAAGGGAGAACATCACCCCTCAGGCCCTGGGGATCCTGCTTGTGCCTGCAGGGGTCTGCTGTGGAGGCTGGCCGAAAGATCACCCTGTGTAGCGAGTTCTTGCTGTGTGCCAGCTGCCATGCCTATGCTTCCTCACTGATGGCCGGCGACCCAGGTGGCATTTTTCTCACTTTATACGTGAAAGCAGATCAGAGAGGACGAGTAACCTTGTCAGGCAGAACCAGAGCACACACAGGCAGGGCCAGGCAGAGGCCCGCGTCCTTTGATTCCAAATGTGACCACTGGCTGGCCACTTGCATGGCCCAGTGCAAGTTGACCTTTTGTGCCTTTCTGTTCTCCTGAGACAGGCAGCTCCCTGGGGGGTTGGTAGCCCACTTTTCTGTGTCACCCGAGTGCTCTGTTTGCCTGGCTGGTGCTCAGTTGCTATTTATTCATTGGCTGTACTTGGTGCCCTGACCTGAGTTTGTCGATCCCCTGCTAGTGACCCTGAGACCTGGCTACCGGGGCACCCTGTTGCAGACTCGCCTGAGTCCTCCCTGCTTCTTCCTCCCTGTAGCGCAAACCTGAGCGACTCTTACTTCACCAACCGCCAGGACCGCTACGTGTTCTTGCAGGACTGCGCGGAGATTGCCGACTTCTTCACAGAGCTTGTGGATGCCGTGGGGGACGTGTCCCTGCAGCTGCAGGGGGACAACACGGTGCAGGTGGTGGACGGGATGGTGCACCCGTACAAAGGTAGGGCCCTGGCTCTGCCGCCCTTCCGTGGTTGTGGGTGGAGTGGGGCAAAGCCCAGGAGAGCACACCTCTAGGTGGCCTTGCTGCAGGCACAGAGGACTTGGGCAGCAGGGCCTCATTCTGGTTTAGTCTCAAGCCAGACAGATGTGACTTGCTGGCATCGGTTGTGCTCTGTGGGCCAGAGAGCCAGCACAGGAAGGTGGCAGGGTGGGCTTGGGCCTGTGCGCCCGGGCGAGTGGGCCAGGAGCCTGCCCTGTGCTTACAGGAAGTGGCCTGCGCATTGCCTGCCTCCGCCTGTTCCCTCAGACCTCCTGTCACGTAGGCCTGTGGCTCTCAGCTCCATTGAGGTCGGTGGCTTCTTGCCTGGAAAGTGAAACAGGAGAGCTCAGCTCTGCTCGCTGGGAATGAGCACGTCACAGGGAGCACCCAGGGCATGCGCATTCCTGCCATTCCTGTGGCTGTGGCTTCCCTGTGGCCTTTCAGGGTTGCTGCTGAGTTTGCAAGTGTGCCTGTGATCTGAGGGGCGCAGCTCCCTGGACTTCAGGAGGCGACGCGCTCCCCATGTCCCATGCAGCTGGGATGGAAGTGTCTGGGTGGGGACACTGGACACTTGGCGGAAATCCTGTGCCCATGCCAGGAGCCATGGGCCTCCAAGCCAAGCCGGGACCTGTAACAGCCCTGCTTGTGCCAGCTGGGGGCTCGGCCATTATTATTGTAGTTTGAATTTCATCAATTAAAAAATTGTGAAAAATCTCAGGGCTGGCAGGTGGTGTTAAGGGCACTGGACTCCCACATGGTCGACCACAGTTCAAGTCCAGGACCTGGAGGCTTACTTTCTCACTTTCCTTCTCTCTCTCTCTCTCTCTCTCTCTCTCTCTCACTCTGTCTTTCTCAGGTCAAATAAAAATAAACGAATAAATAAATAAATAAAATAAAGTTTAATAAAATAATTCTTTAAAAAAATCTGAAAATCTCTTTTCTATCTTGTTATATAAGTACTTAAGTATTTTCAGTTTTGTCTTTTGTCCCACAAAGCCTTAAGTATTTACTATCTGACTCGCTCGCTCTCTTATTTTTTTTTTTTTTTGAAAGTTTTTTGCTATATGGCATGCAAGTGTGCACAATAGAGAGGGTGAGAAACCACTCTCCAGGGGTCAGACCACACCACAGTCCCTCCTCCTCCATTCTCTTCTTGGGATTTCGGGCACACATGCCCATGCACCTGGTGTGATTTTCAAGTTCCTGAGTCCAGGACTTGAACCACAGTCAACCATGTGGAAATCTAGCACCTTAACCACCTTGCCATCTGCTGGCCACTGGAGCACAGCACACACACTGACCGCCACGCACGTGTGCACAGCCCACGTACACTTGTGGCAGCCCCCGGTATTACCCTCTAGGGACCCACTCTCCTTGTCTCTGTGCCTAACCTCACCTTGCCTCTCTGAGACTCACATGCAGGCGCTCCTGGCCACCTCTGCCCACGAGCGGGCCCTGCGCAGGCCCTGTCTCGGGCAACTTTTCCACGAGGAACCGTGCTCAGGGCTTTGTGCCTTGTGCTCACTCCATGTGTGTCTACAAACAGTCAGTTTTAGCTTCCACACTTGCCTGTCACCTACCCTGTCCCCTGAGCTGACAGTGGCCAGAGCTACTCTCGCTCTTCTTCACTCCCCTTCCCTGTCCCCTCTAGGTGACCGGGCCGCCTACTGCGAGGCCGCCAACAAAAGGGTGATGGGCGTGATCAACTCCGCCAGGGCCCGCCAGCAGGTGTTGCACGCCCAGACCTTCCACAGCGACTCCCTCTTGACCCAGGAAGACGCAGCAGCTGCTGGTGATCGGAGACCGGTCCCTGACACCTGGATTTATCCGCTGATCCAGATGAAGCCCTTCGAGATTCAGATCGATGAGATCGTCACTGAGACTCTGCTGACAGAAGCCGAGCGAGGCGCCAAGGTCTACCTCACCACTGGCTACTTCAATCTCACCCAGGCCTACATGGACCTGGTCTTGGGCACGCGGGCTGAGTACCAGATCCTGCTGGCCTCACCGGAGGTGAACGGCTTCTTTGGGGCCAAGGGCGTGGCCGGTGCCATCCCGGCGGCCTACGTGCACATCGAGCGGCAGTTCTACAGTGAGGTGTGCAGCCTGGGGCAGCAGGAGCGGGTCCGGCTACAGGAATACTGGCGGAGGGGCTGGACGTTCCACGCCAAAGGTACTGCTCCGCGCAGGGGGTGGCCCGCGGGGGGGCGGGGGGCACGCGCCCAACTGCCTTGCAGGGTCTGGCTGGCCGGGCTGTCAGCACCTTCCCTTCCCTTTTCTGTCCTCAGAACAGCCCACAGGCTCCTCACGTGTCCGTGTGCTCATGTTTCAGTTGTGTAAACTGTTTCCCTTTTACACACCAAAAACACAAACTGACGTTGTTTTGGTGACTCTTTTGAAAGATGTGTGTAGCCTGTCTCCCACAGCAGGTGGAAAGGAATGTGCTAGTTGGGTCTCACATCGGGGTTCTCGGGGCAGGGCCCCTGCCAGATGCAGAGAGGCCCGCTAGGGCTCATGGGCTTGCAGTTGCAGCCCGGCTGGCTTGTCTTCCGCACTTCGCTGGTTTTTCCCTCTGCCGGTCTCCGCCTTTTTCCTTAGCTGAGAAGGTGGAGCTGTCTGCTTAGCGTGAAGTCAGCCTGTGGTGGAACGGGGTTGTTGTCCAAGTCACATATTTATTAGGGTCCTTGTTAGGCATCCGGCGGGGCATCTCAGATGGGCCGTGACTCAGGCGGCCTCTCTGCGATGTAATGGAACACGTGAGGCCTCGTGCTTGGCAGCAGGCTCGCCCCGGGCTCCTGGCGCCGTGGCACTCACCTGCCAGTGCAGCACCCTCCTTTCTGGAGCTCGTGGAACCCATGTACCCCAGGGCGAATCCTGTCTCAGAGAGGAGTGAGCAGTATCTGGAGGGCCAGAGGCCTGCTTCTCCTGTTCAGGTCTTAGTGGCTCTCAGGACGTCTGGGCCTCCCGGATGTCCGGCCTCGCTGTCCAGGCTGCAGCCCGCCACAGCGCGTGCCTGTGCTGTTTAGACTCAGGGTCATCTTAAGATCCTCAGGGCACACTCTTGTTTTAAGCCAGTGTTTTTCAACTGGGGATTCGTTTTAAGAAATACTGAGGCCCAGGCCACCCTAGCCCTGAGCTCAGCTCTCTGAGGTTGAGCCCAGCATGATAGTTTTGAAAACCACCCGGAGGCTCTGATGCTGCAGCCCTGAGAACCACGGTTACGGTCTGGAGGGTGAGGCTCTGGCTTGTCCAGCGGGTCCTCCTTGCTGTGTTGAGGTCCACGTGCTGGTCTAGTCAGGTGGCACTGTATAGAGTGGGAAACAACAACCTTCTCGTGACACAGGGCTGGTCCCAGCATGTGGCCAGACCTGAACCAGGCTGGCGGTCAGGAGTCTCAGGTGGGTAGGGCCAGTGGATGTGTGTGGAGGGTGCTTTCGTATTGGCACTGTTACTTCTGGGAATGACAGCAGGCCTGAGGGTGGGGTGTGGTGAAAGCACCACACACTTTCTCTGGGAGGAGCTCTTTGTTTCAGAGAGGTGCTGGGACAGGACCGCACGGACGGGACATGTGCGGGTAGCTGTGCAGAGGCTCAGCCAGGCAGTGCCCCCTCGCCCGTTGTCTCGGGCGTCCTGGCTCAGCCTGTAGGCTGGGCGGTTCCAGGCCTGGCAGTTCTGACTCTGCGGTGATTTCCCTGAAGCTACACTGATAAACGTGCATGCGGTGGCTTCCCAGTTACCGTCGAAACAGACACCCAGCCGGCTTTTCCGGTGTGTCTCGCCTTTTCCCGGACTGGCCTGCTCTTACCACTCCCCCACTCCTGCCCTGGTTTGGGCGGGGCCTGTGATTTGGAGCCCTGGATTAGTGGGGAGGCATGGATAGTCAGGGCTGGATCCCAGGGTGCGCGTGTGTGCACGTGTGTATGAGAGGAGACCATGGAGGTAGGGGGGAGTTGTGCTTGTGAGCAGAGGGGGCTTCACTTTAAAGCTAGGAGCCAGAGGTCAGGGGCCACTCGGTGTTGGGGTCCTTCCAGCGGTGCGTTCTTAGGCAGCACCGTTCCTGGTTCGTCTCAGCCCCTTCCCCACAGCAGTCTGCTGGTGCGGGCCGAGAGGGCAGCCCTCGTGCTGGGGCAAGTGTGGTAGGTGGGCACAGTGGACTCTTGCTTGATGGGGACAAGGTAGTGTGAAGGGGCTGCCCGAGTTCCCGCTAGTGGCTGTGCAGCAGCTACTGTGAGTCTCTTAACCCATTCTCCTGCAGATCCAGTTCCTCCTGTCCACAGACACCCTGGGCAGGCAGCAGTGAGCCGGACACCAGAGAGTCCAGACCCTTGCACCTCAGGCAGTGGTCTGAGTATCAGCACGGCACTCGCTGGAGTCGGGCAGCGCGAGGCGTTGAGGATGCACTGTGTTTAGACGTAGGGTCGGGGGGCCCTGAGCATGGCGATGCAGGAAGAGGACCTTGGCCTGGGCTTCTCGTGCGAGGTGACCGCACTGGCCAGCGTGTGCCGGAAGGTCTAGGACGACTCGGTGGCAGGACCGCAGGGCCAGGCCTTCCTCTTCAGTGTTTTCTGTGCTGTCTCATCTGGTGGGGAGTATCTGACACTTGCTGGAAAGATTCTTTTGTGTTAACCACAGGTTGAATATCCTAACTAAACTGCTTGGGGCCAGAAGTATTTTGGATGTGGGACTTTCTCAGGCTTTAGAATATCTGCATTTACATAATGAGCTGTCTTGGGGATGGGACCCAAGTCTCAAGGTGAGATTCATTTATGTTCCACATTCACTCATAACACACAGCCTGCAGGTGATTATGGTATTTTTATATTGTGGCTTTTTGCTTGACCTGGCTCGAGATCAGGTGTTGGGTTTTTCATTTGTGGTGTCATGTCAGTTTCCATAAGTTTCAGATTTGGAGCGTTTGGTTGGGTGTTTGGATTAGGGATGCTCAGCCTGTATCTGCCAAAGTGGTGTTCATTCTGCCCAGCAGCCCGAGTAAAGGTGTTCCTCGATTGCATGCTAGACTGTTTTTTGAGTTTGTATTTGTCCTTTTTTCAGATTCTGCCATGGGTGCATATACTTCTTAGAGACAGAGAAGGGGGAGAGGGAGAAAGCACACCCACTATGAGTAGTGGTCACACCATAATCCCTTCTCCTCCATTTCTCCCTCCTTTGAGGATTTTGGGGTCTGGGACTTGAACTGCACAGTCAGCCACGTGAGACCCAGCTCCTCAACCACCAGGCCATAGGCTGGCCCTAGGTCGATTTCTCTCTCTTTTTTAATCTAGATTTTTTTCTTTCTTTCTTTTTAAATAATTATTTTCTTTATCTTTATTTGTTTAAATTTGACTGGAGAGGGACAGAGAGAGAGAGCAAGAAAGGGAGCCACCAGGTCTAGGACTCAAATTACGGTCGACCATGTGGGAATCCAGTTTCCTTAACCACCAGGTCATAGGCTGGCCCTAGATTGATTTTTTTATAATTATTTTTTATTTTATTTATTCATTTATTTCTTTTTAATTTGACCAGAGAGAGAGACAGAGAGAGAGAGAGGAAGTGAGAAAGCAAGCCACCAAGTCCAGGACTTGAACTGTCAAGTCATCAGCCATGTGGGAGTGTCCAGCGTTTTAACTACCTCGCCACCTACTGGTCCCTTAAGAGAGTTTTTTTTTTTTTTTTTTTGTTATAGGGCACATGCGCTTATTGAAGAGACAGAGAAAGCGAGAAATCCCTTCTCCTCCAGTGTCCTCTCGAGATTTTGGGCATACACGCCTGGTGTGAGTTTTAAACGGGTCCGAGACTTGAACTATGGTCGACTAGGTGGGAGTCCAGTGTCATAACTATTATGCCATCTGCTGGTCTATAGACCAATTTCTTAACAAACCTTAATATATGTATCATATTTTAATAAACTGAGCTGTTTTGAAGAACCAGAAGAACCTTCCACTGTTTAAAGGCACGAGAGTCTTCTTTTATGACGTGGTTTCTTCGTTTTTAGTTGGACTTTTGCAAAGACCACATACTTGGAATCCTCAGGAGACCACTGGTGTGGTGACCAGAGTTGGACTCTAGGAGTCTCAGTTCAAGTTTACCTTTGGCAGAAGACGAGGGACCTGGTTCCACTTTGTCCTTGTAAAATGGGGCGATGGCCCAGCTTGGTGGCACAGTTGGCAGCAAAACAAGCCTCAGTGCTGGAAGCCATATGGCTGACCTTGGGCTCGGGTCCTTGGATCAGCTTGAAATTATATCAGGCGGGGCTCGAGAGTCTCACAGGCTGGACGGCGGGGGAAAGGACTGCGGCATGGTCAGACCCTGTCGGCTGCTTCTCTTGTGTGCGCACACACTGATAAAGAATACAACTGTATTTTAAAATGGTGTGTTGGCACTGGGTTGGCAGGAGTACCAGAGTGCACGTTTGAGTTCTCAGAAGTAACTATGAGGGTCACCAGCCAGGAGAGCCTAGAGCCAGAGAGCGCGCGGATGGCTAGGAGCCGGGCGGGAAGGGTGGGCACCCTCAGGGGCCTGGGTAGTGTTTCTACCTTGTCACCTGTGGCTCTGCTACCCGCTCTGGGATCGTTGGTGATGGTGTTGTGGCTGGAGGTCTGCCCTGCCCCTCGGCTCTGAGGGAGTCCGCGGTGGAACCACAGCGGTGAGGGCTGGGGTGTGCACTTCGGGTCGCAGGCAGCTTTTCCTGAGCCATGGCTTGTCAGTTCCTGCCATCTGGCTCTTGCTCCTTGCCTAGTAGGTGTGGGACAGGGCTCTGGGAGCTGGGGTAGAATTTGGACTCTTGAGAGGAAGCAGCTTAAATACTAGAGCAGATGGGAGGGAGTGGGTGCTGGGGTTTCCCTTCCAGACCTTGTCCTGGTCTAGTGGGTGTGGGCAGGGGTGGGCAGGTGCACACTGGCACATCAGTGGTGGTAGGTGCTCATGTCCCTCAGCCTGTGACCTCACCTTAGGCCACGCAAGGTAGCAGCCTTGGGGGTAGCCTGAGCGAGCAGGCCACGTGTCAGACTTGCTCTCACGTCTCCTCAAGCTCTGCTGCAGGGAGAGGAGGGCTGGGCAGGCAGTGCTTACCTATTGTGACCTCTGCTGGGAGCAGGAAGCATACGGGTGTCTTGTTTCAGGCCTCTGAGAGGTGCAGCTTCCCGCAGGGGCCACAGAATGCCCTGTCCATCTGCTGGAGGGCGTGGGCTCTGCCTGTCGGCATGCATCTAAGGGAGAGTCAGAAAGGACTGTTTCTTTTGAGAGATTTTTGCTATAGGATGTGTGCGCTCTTGAAAGAAAGAAAGAGAGATCACCCCCTGGGGCAATGGGCATGCCACAACTCCTCCATTCTCCTCTTGGGATTTTGGGCATGTGAGCACACATGCCCGGCATGAGTTTCAAGCCTCTGGGTCAAACCGTGGTTGGCTATGTGGGAGTCCAGCACCTTAACCACTGTGCCCCTTGCTGGCCCCAGAGATGACTTTAAACATGTGGATGCAGTATTCCAGCATCAGCAACACTGGGTGGCTAGGGTGGGGCAGGGGCCTTGGATTAAGGCTCTTGCTGACAGGGAACTCTGTTAATGATTGTGAGAATGTCACTATTTTTATTGCATTCCTGATAGGCCGGTTGGCATGGTACCCAAAGGTGATCTGCCGGTGAGAGGCAGGCAGCCCCACCCTGTCTGCCTGGGTCACAAGCAGGTCGGTTCTCACCTGGAACCCTGCAGGTGTGCGTGGTGGGGGAGCCATGCACTGGGCGGAAGCCTGCACCAGCTGCAGCCTTGGAGTGTCTCGGCTGTTCTGACCCCAGAATCAGCAAGGGCTCGACCATGTGAGCAAGACTGTCGTGTCTTTTGTCTCCTCCTTGTTTTCATAAGGGCCTGAGAGCCCTTTGAAATTTATTGCAAACTACTGTGGGAGAGGACATGGGAGAGGGGGTGTAAGTTTGAATTTTTCTAGAAGGGATCTATGAAGGGATCCACTTCAGGCCCCTAACCTGAAGTGTTTATACAGTCCTGCTTTAGACTATCATGGCTTTCTTACACTTAATTAACCTTCATTTGTTGGAAGAGGCATTTATTCCTATTTTATTTCTGTATTTACTCTGAAAGACACGCAGGTGCCCAGGAAAGGGTCTCATACCAGGATGGCCTCCCCAGCCATCCAGCCAGGCGCAGTCACAGACGCGTGCACACCCTGCGTATACAGGCCACCTGGCATCTGCCCTGTGACCCAGCCCTGTGGGGTGGCGTGTACGCTGCCGCTGTGCCGCTGTGGCTGGCCGCGGTCCTTTCACCCCCTGTACTCCAGCAGGTATTCGTGGAGGACCTGCTGAGTGCTGGGCCGCATTCAAGGCCTTGGGGAAAGACCGCCTGAGCCACAGTGCAGGTTAGCTCCCGGCACTGTGAGGCTTGCTGTTCGCGGCAGCAGGTGCCGAGCAGCTGCACCCAGCCTGTTGTGTGGCCCAGGACTAATGTGCTACTCGAGAGAAGCTGGATTCCCCCATTGCCAACTGCAGTTCAAGTCCCAGACCCACTGGCTTGAAAATCATGCTGGGTATGTGTGCATGTATGCCCAAAATCCTAAGGAAAGAATGGAGGAGGAGGGATTGCCGTGTGCTATCCATCGGGGGGGGGGGGGGTGATTTCTCACTCTCTTTTCTGTCTGTCTCTCCCTCCTGGTGAGCACACACACCCTATAGGAAAAAAATAACCCCTAAGGAATATGAGAGACGCTGGATCCCACATGGCCGCGGCGTGAATGCCTGGCCTGCTCAGCCGAGACAAGCGGGACGAAGTGCGCGTGCTCAGCATCGTGGGAGGGAGGAAGGGGTTGTGGTGTGGCCAGTCCCTGTGCAGGAGTCCCCTTTCTCACTCAGTGTGTGCGCACACGCACTCTATCACAAAGAATAACGAAGACCGAAGCAGGACGAGGGGTCGGGCTGATGGTGGGGCGGGTGGGGTGTCTGACAAAGGTCAAGAGGGCCCTCTCTAAGAAGCCTGAGGGAAGAGGGGGCTGCCCATCCTGCCCAGGCAGGAGCTTTCGAGGCAGAGGGAACAGAACCGTGAAGCCCCCTCAGTCACACCAGGAGAGCAGAGGGGCCGGGAGGGGTGGCCGGTGAGGTCAGAGTGTGGCAGCGCCTCTCAGATGGGCCCGAGAGGTATGTGAGTGCATGCCAGGGGAGCCTCTGCAGGAGCCCCTGCCCTGGCGTGCTCTCCACGGGACGTGTACGTGAGAGGACAGCAGCAGAGATCCTTGTGCCCCCTGCCACACTTGCTCCATGGTGAGCGTGGGGGAGTGACCGCCCCCCCACCCACTCCCGAAAGTGCTTTCCCTGCAGCAGGGCTGATCCCCACCTCCAGGCTGCCGCTCCGGGTGCAGTTTCCCCTAATCTCATGGTTCCTGGAATGTGGAGATGTTGGGCCCAAAGGTCAGGCCCTGGGCTGAGGAGTCAGGGCTCGGTAACCAGTTTATGGCCCTGGGCCGGGAAACGTGTTTCCCGACAGTCCTGGCCCTCCCAGGCTTTCCTGGCGTGTGCCCGGCCTGGTATCCTGGTGAGGGAGGTGGAATGGCACTCCCAAGGGCTTCCTGAGCCCTCTCTAGCTGTCCCAGGCTCAGACCTGACTGGGCGAGCTCACATGGAGGAGCGTTACTCCTGGCTGCCCTGGCCGTGAGGGGCTCAGCGACCTGGGCCCCAGCAGCCCCCCAGTGCCTCCAGCACCTCAGCCGGGCGGGGCTTTCTCATGCTGCCCCTCTGGCCTTGTTAAAGGGCGCACCCCGGGGTCTGGGCACTCACAGTAGTTCCTTTCATTTTGTAAAGCGTACTTCTTCCTTCCATGCATGAGAGAGACTGAGCCAGACAGCACCCCAGCAGGGTCTCCAGGCTGTGAGCCTCCCGCAGCCCAGCCAGCCCTGAGCATGGCTCCGCCGTGCCCATTATGCTCTGGGGATCCCCAGCTGAGGTCCCAGCTGGTGCCACATGGGTCAGTGGCAGAGCATTGCCTCTTATTTCTTTGGATGGAGAGAGATCGTGGCATCAGGAAGATGACAGGGACGCTGGGTCGTCTTGAGCCTCATCAGTGCGGTCAGAAAATGGGAGTGGAGAGCGGCCTCTGTCCTGAGCACTGACCTGAGACCAGCCTGGGGAGAGGGAAGAGGATGAGAGAGGCAGAGGTGGCCGGGAAGAGGGAAGGACCGGCAGCAGTACAGGCCACACTTCCTGGGGTTGGTGCCCGGGCAGGGTGCTAGGTATCTTGTTCTTTGTGTTGGGAGTGGTTCCTGTACGGTGTGTGCACTCACCAGAGAGTGGGGACAGGGAGTGAGACGTCACTCCTGGGGGTGCCTGTGCCACAATCCCATCTCCACTCTCAGGATTTTGGGCACACACGTGTCCAGTATGTTTTAACAGCTGCCAGATCCGGGATTCTTTTTTTTTTTTTTTTTTTGAGAGGTTTTCGCTAGAGGGCACGTGCGCTCGCCAGACAGACAGAGAGAGACAGAAAGCGAGAAATCACCCCCCAGGGGGGATGGCCACGCCGCAATCCCTTCTCCTCCATTCTCCTCTCGGGATCTTGGGCACGCACGCACACGCATGCACACGCACCCGGCATGAGGTTAAGCCGCCAGGTCCAGGACTTGAACCGCGGTCAACTACGTGGGAGTCCAGCGACATAGCCATTACGCTAACTGCTGGTCCCTGGATCCGGGATTCTAACCGTTCAGTCAGCCATGTGGGATCCAGCCCCCTTAGCCACTCCTGGCCCGGTCAGCCCACAGACAGCCGGCAGGCAGGCGTGGTCTGTCTTGGGCTAGGCAGTGGGAGAAGGGAAGCAGCAGGGACCTTTAAGGAAGGCAGTGGCGGCCGGGGCGTGCTGCCGCCGGAAGAGAGAACCATCTGGTGTCTCGGCAGATTCTGCAAAGAGAAAGCATGCTCGTGGGCAGCTCCAGGCTCTCCGCCTTCCCCGCCACCCTGTGGCCTGGGTGCCTTGGTGGACAGTCATGGCGGAGGATGCAGATCAGCCCGACCCGTGCCCCTCACAGGTGTGCGGCCTCCCGCATGGCACTGTGGCCTGTCCCCCGAGTGGGCTCAGGAGAGCCAGAAGACGAGTCTCACTGAGCAGACTGTTTCAGAGGCTGATCTTGTCACCACAAAACCAGCAACGGCCAGTGGAGGAAGCTCTGGTGTCTGGGCCGAGGCGGGAGCGTTTGTGCGGGAGCGCTGGGTGAGGAGGCGGAGCCCAGGGCTGTGTGCGAAGGGCCCTTAGTGCAGAGGCAGAGGGAGGGCTCGCTGTTTGCGGGAGCCCCTGGATGGGTGAGCCATGGGGGCAGAGCCATCAGGCCGGTGGCCTGGGGGGCGGCACTGCTGATGGAGTTGTGCACAAGGCAGTCAGGGGGCTCTGACGTGGCCATCGGTAGGGGAGGGACGAGCCCATTACAGGAACAGCGGCCGGGCCTCGTCACCTCTTGCCCAAGACGTTCTTGGAAATGCTCTCGCTGTGAGTGAGTTAGGAAACGTCTTCTATTTTAGGAGCTTGGTGTGCATTACATGTTGTTGACTCGCCCGTGGTGACCATGGGCGTCCGTGAGCCCCGTGGAGGGGGACGTGCAGAGGAGCCACACTGGTGCCAGGCTGGGTTCTCTGGGGCAGGCTTGCTCAGTGCAGGCACGCCTGGCTCTCGGAGGGAGGAGGTCTCGGGTGCAGAGGTTAAGTTTTGAAAATGGGCTTTGGCGAAGTGGTTCTGACAGGGCGGGCTTGGAGCAGGGGCCTGCTGCCTTACCGGGGCATCGTGGGCTTCCGAGAGAGCCCGCAGCCTTATCACGGTTGCCTGTTTTGTGCCTCGCACTGGATCGCAGTGGGCCATTTCCTAACCAGGGGACTGTCCTCTAGGCGGGACATACTGGCCAGGCCTCCAGGGTCTCCCCCTTGGAGCCCAGCCCGGCAGTCTCTCCTGTCCTCCAGCCTGGAAGCCCTGAGCTACATGGCCAGTGACAGAGGAGAGCTCTCTTTTGGAGCCCTTTGGTGTCACCGTTTTTCTTGGTGTTTGAACAGCCTGGAGTAGCAAGGCTGGGTCACGAGGACATGTGTGTCCTCAGGTAGGAGGGGCGCGGGTGTGTACCGGGTCCCCGGTGAGGCGGCCCATGTGTGCTCACTGCGGTGACAGCCCTCAGCGGCCGACTTGGTAGGTAGGATCGCCGCTCCTGCCCGCCGGGCGCTGTGAACCTGCCGCGCTCCTTGGCACTCGGCCTAGCCAGCAGTGCCCGTGGGCCTGGAGGTGGCTCAGGTGGTTCAGCTGCTGAGGTCAGAGGCCGGGGTTCCCTGGGAGGGTTCTTGCAAACACATGGGGCAGCGATGAGAGCGCAGGCCCCAGGAGCCCCCTTCCCGGCCGCGTGGGGAGGAGGCCGTGGCACAAAGCAGCACAGAGCAGCGAGGGGCTGAGGTGTCTGTGAGCGCCAGGTGGTGTCCCCGGGTACCAGGTGGTGCCAGACCCTCTACCTGCCTGTGCTGCCTGGCACCCAGGAGGGCAGGCTGTCCTGGGTTAGCCTGTTGCCCCCCTGCAGAGGCCACCCTTGTGCCACGAGCCAGGGCTGGCCACTTTTCTCTTAGGTGGAAGCCGCGCGTGGAGAGGTCTTCGGCAGCTGCTGTGCTCACTTCTTGTCTGCACGTTTCCTTTTCCCTGCAGGCCTCTGGCTGTACCTGGCAGGGAGCAGCCTGCCCTGCCTCACGCTGATTGGCTCTCCTAATTTTGGGTACAGGTCGGTTCACCGGGACCTGGAGGCCCAGATCGCCATCGTGACGGAGAACCGAGCTCTGCAGCAGCAGCTTCACCAGGTTGGTTGGGGCCAGTGGGGTTTCCTGGGTGTGTGGGGGTCTCAGGGGCTCAGCCTTGCTCCTGTCCCCAGGCTGCCTGAGAGCTGCCTCTTGCCCTCGTGTCTTGGGACAGAGTCTCAGAGCAGGGTAAGGAAGCCTGAAGTCCCTGCCGGTCTGCTGTGCTGGGCTGGCTGTGCCTTGCCGAAACCTGCCACGGCCACCCTCTGGGGGCCAGGCCCTGGCCGCGCAGCTGCCCGGGGGGCTCAGGCCCCACATTCTGGCGTCTTCGGGGGCTTTTCCTCCCCCTCCCCCCGCCTTGGGAGGCCTGTTCTCTCACCGGGGTCTGAGCACAGCACCGGAGCCCAGCCTTCTGTGAGGACGGGGTCAGAGGGCGGTGGTGACACCGGCGCCTTTGCTGATGGTACTCATGTTCTGTGGAAGGCTGGTGACGAGGGTTACGGTGGCG
The DNA here is from genome assembly GCA_026018925.1 of Tupaia tana. NCBI lineage: Eukaryota > Metazoa > Chordata > Mammalia > Scandentia > Tupaiidae > Tupaia > Tupaia tana. The sequence continues at coordinate 67,939,375 of JAKSZU010000011.1, forward strand.
TCTCGGTGCCCCTGTGCGGTGGCTGTTTGACTCCCCGCCGCGGGCTGGTGGGCTGCCCCGAGGGGAGCACAGGCCCCTCCTGGGCCGGCCTTGGATGCTGCTTCGGCCTCCTGAGTGTGTGACCTTTGCAGTGACCTTTCCCTGGAAGGTGCCCGTTGCTCTCTGAGGCCCGGGAGCGCAGATAAGAGCGCTGCGGGCCGCTCAGAGGCCGCCGCTGTTGACCCGCTCAGCTGCTGTAGCTCCGCGTCTGGGAAGCACGGTTGCGAAATCCTTGGAGCCTTTGTTGATGGACGGGGAAATGGTAACTGCCTTGTTCCCTGGGATCTGGGAATCCTGTCCGTGACTGAGTGGGGCCGTGGTGCCAGGAAGGGCCTTGCGACCAGGGCAAGAGGAAGTGACAGCGGTCGTGCTCTGGGTGGGCCAGTGGGTTTGTTCCTCAGGTTTCTTCCTCCAGTGAGGTTTACAGCAAATGGCTGAGGAAGCCCCCACAGGCTGAGATTCCAGTAATGGGGTGACCGCCGGCCTCAGGGCAGGCTGCGAGGAAGGCAGGGCCTGCAGCCTTCAGCAGGGGCCCCGAGGTTGCAGGGGGAGCTGCTCCACTGTGCCTTGTCTGGCTCAGCGCTGCCCTGGTGGGGCTGAGCCCAGGGCCAGGACAAGTTCTGCATGGACCTGGGTCAGTCTGTGGGAGCAGGCCCTCAGGCCAGTGCCTAGGGTCCTGGTTCGGGCGTCCCCCCCTTCTCGAAGAAGGCAACTGAACCCACATCCTGGATCTTGGAAATGGCTGGGGCCGGTTGTGGTCAAGAGCTGCTTCCTCAAATGACATACTTGGGATGTTTTCTTTCTCTTCCCCTCTTCCCCAACCTGAGTCCCAGCGGGTCCCAATGGTGGCCCGTGCTCGCTCGTGCTGCTGGAGCCCTTCGTCCTCGGGGACGGCTGGGCCTCTGTGCCTGCGAGATGCACACACGCCTCTGGCTAATTCCACCCCCGAACCTCTGCCAGGCCCGCGGCCACCTCCTGGGTCTGCAGCGCCCTGTCTCTGGTGCCAAGCCCTGCTGGGACTGCCCAGCCCGCAGCCTCCCCACAGCTCAGAAAGTCCCCAAAACCCCGGCTGCCTGGGTCCCTGTGCTTGGAGTCTCCTTGGGATCCAGGGAAGGGCCCTAATCATGTCGCGTTGCATATCGGGACTGGGAAGGTTATTTTGATCAAAATCTGCAGTCCCTCCCTCCCCTTCGTGCCCACAAGAAGAACGGAAAGCTTCCTGGTCTGCTCTGGTCTGGTTCTGTTTACCACATGGGACCCCAGAAATGAGCCCCCTCAGCTCACTTCCCTCTCCGTGCCCGTCGGGGAGTCCGGGAGGAAAACGTGAGTGGTCTGGTAATGTCCCTGGCTGGATGGTCATGTGACAAGGCGCCGGAGCTGCGTCTTTGGGGATCTCTGCAAACCAGCCCCCCGAGACCACCTGGCTCTGCCGACAAGCCGTCCAGCTGGGGACCTGGGCCTCACAGCAGGAGCCAAGGCCAGAGGGTGAGGCCCTCCGGTCGTGCCGTGTGGGCTAGGGCGGCACAGCTGCTGTGGTCTGCTCAGATTCACAGTGCTGCGTGGGCCTCGGTGACAAGGGCTCGCTTTCTTGATGGGGTGAGCACTGGGAACGTGCTGGAAGAGACAGGGCCCCAGGTCTCTTCAGCCCTACTGAGGAGAGCTGGACACGGTCCATGCTTCCCAGAGTGAGGCGTCCTGCCCCGGGGCTGAGGCGTGGCCAGGGCTCCGTCTTCCCTTCCTGCCTTGAGAACAAAGCTTACCCCAGAGTGGTCCTTCAGGCTCCTGGTCCTTCAGCTAACCAGGTTCTCTCACGGCATCGTCACGTGACCTTCACAGAAGATGGGGTGTGGGGGAGGCCTGGGCTGTACGGAAGAAGGGCTCCAGACCCCGTGGATTTCCCTGCCCAGAGGGCTGGGGACAGTGTTAGGATCGTGACCCCTGACTGCCACCTGCTGCTAGTGAGCGTTCCCGCAGGCCTGGACAGCACGTGGAGAGCGGCTTTTCATCACTGGACCTTCTCCTCTCAGAGGGGCCAGGCGCACGTAGGTGCTTTTAACTCATGTTTGTTTCTCTGTTTGCTATACAGGGCTTGTATACTCCCTGGAGAGGAGACAGAGACAGAGAGAGAGAAAAATCAGCCCCTAGCAGGGGTGGCCATGCCACAGTCTCTTCTGCACCATTCTCCTCTCGGGATTTTGGGCACGCACACACGGCCATCATGTTTTTCACACTGCCGGGTCTGAGACTTAAACTGCAGTTGGCTATGTGGGGTCCAGCCGTGTTAACCGCCATACGCTGGCTGGCCCTGCATGAGCTCGAAGTCCCCTCATACTGTGCATTTCCCGTGTCACTAAGTTAGCACTCTCTGTAACACGCTGTCTCGAGTGCCGCCTCGACATTGGGTGTACCAGCTGGCCGGTGGCCGGCTCGGTGCTTTCCAGTCTTCCTGCGGTGGACGTAGCTCTGGCTCAGTCCGTGTGGATCTGAGGGCGTCGTGATTTTCTTAGGATAAGCCCTGAGAAGTGGCACTTTGAAAGGCTCTTGGCTCCTGTCTCCAGATTACTGTCCAGGGACTTGTCAGCGGGGGGCAGAGCGCCTGTTTGCTGAGCCTGCCTCTGCGTGGGATAATGATGTTACAGCTTAGTGCCAGTTTGATAAGCAAAACTGTCTGCATTTAAAAGTATCTCCCTCCTTTAGTGAGGTAAATGCGCTAAATGTTATTTCTACCAGCTGTGTTTTCTCACCTCTGAGCTGAAGAAGTGTAGTGCTGAGTGTGTCTTGGTGATTCATTCATCCATCCGTCCATTCATTCACCTGTTCATCTATAGGGCATGTGTGCTCACCAGAGAGCGAGAGAGAGAAGTCACTCCCCAGGGTGGCTCCGCTTCATTCTCTCAGATTGGGGCACTCACACACATGCCGGCATGATTTTCAAGCCCCTGGGTCCAGGACTCAAACAAGGAATCCACGTGGGATCTAGCCACCCTAACCTCCCTGCCACCTGCTGGCCCATGTCCAAACACAGGCCCTTCAGGAACACTGGTTTCTCAGCTTTGCTAAAGACGTGTACAGTGGCAACTCACAGGGCCTGGCCTCCCCCTGCTACCAAAAACCCTGCCATGGCTGGGCCTGGTCGATGCGCGAGATTGTATTTGTCAGCTGGTCCCAGGGCTGGGGCCCAGCAGCCGTGCTGCCCGGGGCTAGGGCACTGCTGACTGACCTGTCTGTCCCTCCCCAGGAGCAAGAGCAGCTCTACCTGCGGTCAGGCGTGGTGTCTTCTGCCACCTTTGAACAGCCCAGTCGGCAGGTGAAGCTGTGGGTGAAGATGGTGACGCCGCTGATCAAGAACTTCTTCTGAGGACAGGCAGGTGCCGCCCCAGCAGAGCTCTAGGCCTCGGGAAAGCCTCTCCCCTCCGTCTTCAGGATGTGCAGAGCGGGTGGACGTTGTCGACGGCCGTCATCACAGTGCTTGAGCCTGTTGCTAGGTCAGGAGGCCAGGTGTCCTCCTCAGGGCCACCTACTGGGCAGCAGCTTGTGGTCTGTTCCCTTTTCCCCTTAGGGGACAGAAAGGCGGGTTCTGTTCTTCCCTCCTGGAAGCTAGGCAGGCCAAAGGAGACATGGATGTGGAGAGAGCAGCGTTGATGGTTGGTCAGGAGAGTGGCCCTGGCCGGCGGCAGCTCACAGGAACAAGTAGTCAGCCAGACCTTGGAGCTGCTGCTGCACCATCTCCTGGCGCTTCTGTGACACACAGTCGGAAGTGCCATGTTCTAGGACGTGCTCTGCCCCGGAGAGAGCCAGGCAAGGTCCCTTAGGCAGGTGCACCCAGGTGCCTGGAGGTCTGGGTGGGGGTGTCTCCTGGGCTATTTGGGTTGGACATTCTGGGTGCTCTGTGGTTGCAGTAGTTGGGCCTTTGGCTGGTGGGGAAGGGAGAGTGGGGTATCGCAGACAGGCACGAGGGATGCAGGCCGAGGTCTCTGCATGGCCACCCTGTGTGTGCAGTGGGCCTGCCTCCCTGGGTCTCCTCTCAAAGATTTTTTTTTTAATTTGTATTGTGTAGTTTTTCCTCATTACTTTAATGTACAAATTTAGAGTAAAATACACTAAATTGCAGCCTTTCCTGCTCTCCCTGCCCCCCGGCAGCCACTCTTTCCTCGTTTCTTCCCATTGCACACGTGTTTCCAGATCACACATGGGTACTGCGCTTTCTCCCTGAACCCCAACTGTACCCGCATGTTTTCTTGCCTGGTCAAAATTAGTGAGAATGGCTTACACAGGGCAGGCAGGTATCCTCAGGTATCCAGGAGGTATTCTGTTAGTTCTAGTCATCTTTTAAGTATTTTAGATTTTGTTTTATTTTTAATGCTACCTTTTCAGTTTGTGTTATTTGACTCACGGCTCACATAAGATCTGCCCCTTGAGATTGGTCGCCGTGTTAGCCAAGGCTCTTAATCTGCATGTTTCCCTCGTGACATATTGGAGAGCGAGCCTCAGGTTTATTGGACCTACTTAGAATGTTCTCGCAGTGCCCTTCACAGCAGGGGCCTTGGTTAGGGCTGTCAGGTATGTTTATTCCAGCCAGCTGCCCTGCCCTGGGCCCAATCTGCATCTCAGGGGCTTGAACCTTGCATGGAGAAAGCCTTCCTAGAGAGAAACCTCCCAGGCTCTGGGGCCAGCTGTCCTTTAGGACTGCATCCCTGCATTCTGCCTCTGGCGCCTGCACCTACCACCCTTGGTGGGGGCTCCAGAACTGTGTCAGCTGCAGCTGCTCCCCAGGTAGGCGGACCTGCAGGTCTGCTGGTGGGGAGCAGAGCAGGGCATGGCCCCATTGCCCGGCCCAGCGCACTTGTTAACATTGTTCGCCTCCGAACTAGTAATAAGTTGTCCCGAGAGACAGTTCGACCAGAGGGCGACGGGGTGTGCAGGGGCACCGGGTTGCTGGAGAGAGGCCTTCGTCAGCAGCGTTGACACTCCCCGGCTGGGTGCCGTAGCGGCCTGAGCGGCCAGGTGCTGTTCTCGCCACGCTCCGCTGCTCCCTTTGTGCCTGCTCTGTCCTCAGCTGTCCCCGGCTGGACCTCCACCCAGGAGCTTGCTCCCCAGACTAGGGCTCCCCAGCTGCACAGTGCGGGAGCAGGGACGGCAGCAGAGGTGGCGCTCCAGGCCTCTCACACTCGGGGCTTGTGCTCTGCACCCTCCTGTCCTGTCGGAGGTGAATCACCCCCGGAGAACTTGGGCATGGTTTTCGTCGGGTACCTGTGGTACGTGTGCATGGGGAGTAGGGTATTTCAGGTGCTAAACGCAGAGCTGGAAGCACTCCCCTTTTTGTGATTATCAGGGGTTGACAGCAAGCTGCCTGGTGGCTGCAGGCAGTTTTAGTGCCTCTGACCTGGTCAAGAAGGGCTGCAGTGACCCCTCCTGGCCAGCAGAGGTGGCCGCCTAGCGGCTAAATCATCCTGTCTCCTCCACTGAGGCCACCGAAGAGTTGGCTCCCCAAGGCCCCGGGGAGGGGTGGTTTTCCTTCTCCGTCCATCTATCAGCTTGGCTGGGCCCCGGGATTGTTGGGAAGGATGACTCTGGGTTTAGACTCCTAGATTGCCTGGGTGAGCGTACTTGGAAAGCTGAGCTGAGGAGGAGTTTCCTGGAGGGTTCTCTTTTTTGCTTTTTCGCAAAAAAAAAAAAAGTCAAGGACCCTGTTTCAGCCTCTACCATTTCCGCAGTGTGTAGGTCCACCAGCTGTCCTCCCTGTACCCCAGATTTCTAGAGCACCCCCCACTTGTCTGCATACCACGGCCTGGGGAGGCCTCACATGGCTGCCTGGCCTCTGCGGGACGGTGCCACAGCAGGGCAGGCCTGGGGTTCGCTGGTCACACTTCCATGGAGACCGTTCTGACTGTAGATGGAACATCCTCTTCCCAGTCTGGAGGGCCCTCGGTGCAGCCCCCAGACTAGTACTGTGGCAGCCACCCGGGGTGTGGACTGAGGCCGCTTCTGGCTCGCGAGCAGGCTGCTGCCGGTCAGCGTGTGCACAGGCAGGGTGCGTGCACGCCGCCTCTCCCTATGGGACACACTTGCTTTCCCGAGCCCCCTCTCTGGCCGGGCCGAGGGGCGTTTTCATGGTGGTCCTGTGGATGACTGAAACCCAGGCCATCTGAAAGACTTGTCCAAAGGAACAGAAACCTGGCCTTCTTTACCAAGGCTGGCCGGAGGTTTGCTGTGGGCAAGCCTCACAGGTCCTCGGCCTCAGCCTCTGTGCCTGCAGTGGGGTAGACACGGCCCATGGGACAGCTGAGATGGCCAAAGCCTGGGTCTCAAGTCAGGCCTGTCACACCGCCCTGGGCACCCTTCTCCCCAGCTGCAGGCCCTTCCTAGCTCACCTGGCCTGCAAGCGTGGTTGCTGGGAGGGTAGCGGGGAGAGGCATGGAAGAGGGGGCCTTGGCTCCGTGGGAAAGATGCCTGTGACTCGAGTGCTGTGGTCATTTCGGCCGCTGTTCGGTGGTGTCACAAAGTGGGCAGTGGGAAGGACAAGTGCTTCAGGGTACCTGTGCGGAACAGTTTGTCCTTCCAAGTCTGGGGGGGGTGGAGAGGAGGCATTACCATAGTCACAAAGGTCCCCTTGTCCTTGAGAGAAAGGGACAGTGCCAGTAAGAGGCTGCTTGGAGGCGGAGTGCCCGTCCCCTTGTCGGCGGGTGTTGGCACGTAGCGTCAGGCCAAAGGACATGACGGCTGCTGACTCCACGTGCTGCTCCCGTGCCTCCCTCCCCTGAAGTCCCGGGATGTGTGCCCCTGGCCGGGGTCCTCACCCCCGAGCCTGTGCCGGCCCGAGGTGGCCATCGGGCACGTGAGAGGCCGGTGCTGTGAAGCGTGTGAGCACAGCTCAGCTGCAGTGGGTGTGGTCTGCACGCTTCCTCCCTGGTAACCCTGCCTAGTTAGTCCACGTGCTCGTGGTTAGAAACATGTGATTATTTAAGAGAACAGAAGACAGCCGTCAGTCTCGGGAAGAGTCACAGTCGCAAGGCCAGGTGTCTGGTTGGGAGTTCGGAGTTGCGGCGAGGCCGCAGATCCGGCCGGGCCTGACCACGTGACGGAACAGCTAGACCTGTAAGAGCAGCGCCACGGCCGCCAGGACCCACTTGGCCGCCTTCTCTTTGGTCTTGAGGTTGAAGGTCCAGACGTAGGTGGGGCCGCGGACGCGCGTTTTGTACACGGGACACTCATAGATATTCTTGGTCTCCATGCGGTCCACAGGGATGGCCTTGATGAAGATGACTGGCATGGCCGGCGTCAGCTCCTTCAGCCGTGCCTCAGCGATGACTCCGGTCTGGGTGTCCCAGCGAGCGCCTGCGGGGTCAGGGCGGCCCTGGTGAGACGACTGGGGCCTGGCTGGTGAGCTGGCAGCAGGTGCCGCGTGCCAGAAGGAGAGGCCTGGCCCGAGACCCCCGAGGTTCGAGCCAGCCGGCTGAGGCTGGATGGCACAGGAACTGTGGGCAAGGAGCTGTGGACTGAGGTGGCTGGGTGACTGCGCATGTCTGAACTGCCCGCGTCCCCCGGCACTGAGGAGCAGCTTGGCACTAAAGCCCTCGGGTTCCATCCGTCTATGCTCGCGTGTGTTCCGAGCCTCGTCTATCAGCTGCTTGAGCTCAGCGGCCGGAACCCTAACTCCCGCTGAAAGCTACAGGGGCTCAGCGCCCCCTCCCCCTGTGTAACGGCTCTCCTGTGCACACATGCAGTATAAGCACGCATGCACACGTGTGCACGTAGAAATGCTACTGCCTTGAACCAGACTGCCGTTTCTACTCACCCGATGAACAGTTTGTACTTCCTGTCTCTGATTCCAAAATAAACACAGAGCAGCTGCCACTGTGTCGTCTTTGTGTTGTGGGAATCGGGGTACTTGAGCCTTTGCTGTGGGCTCTGCCACCCACAGTGCGCCAGGCTTGGGGCGACAGAGCTGCACTCCCTCTGCGGGTCAGGAGGGGCCTGCCTCTCTGTCCTGTCTGCTATCCCCTTGGTAGCAGGACAGGGAAAGTGAGCAAAATCTTCCCGCAGCCCCTGCCGGAGCAGTGGCTTGGGCGTGGGTGGGGCTGCATGAACACCGGCAGGGGGCCTCTCCGAGGGCCAGTTCCCAGTTCCCATACCCCAGAGCCTTCTGCTTGCCCCCGAGTGGGCACTGGCCCTGGGTTCCCTTCCAGGGCCCTGGTGGCTCTGCTTCTCGTGCCAGTGCTGCCGTCTGGTCCAGCAGACCCAGGCCGTTGGCTGGGGGCGCTTGGTCTCCCTGACCACCTCAGAACCCTGGGAGCCCTTGGCGTCCACGAGGCTAAGGTCCTCTCCCCTGTCCCTGGCCTAGTCACAGTCGCAGCCCACTGGCAAGTGGGATGGGAGCCTCTCCAGGCCCTTGAGCCCCTCCTCACCTTCCATGAAGAGCCCGTACACGTAGGCGCCCTCTCGGGGGGGAGCAGTCATGTCCTCCCGGTTTTTCTTGGTCACTTCCACAGACAGACACATCTTGTCCAGGGGCCACTCGTTCTTCCTGGCCATGGACTGCATGATGGCGGTGAGGAAGGACTGCGGGTTGAAGAACCCAGCCAGCCACACTGTGGTGGGCAGGGCAAAGTCTGTCGTCCAGGCCTCCAGTTCCTGGAAGAGGACAGGAGCCTCTGAGAGTGGAGAGGGTGACATGGGAACGTGGGCCTTGGCCGTGCTGCCTGGCAGGGGTATGGCTGAGGGGGGGCACGGCCGAGGGGACATGGCAGAGTTGGGGTGCAGCAGGGAGGGGTACAGCAGAGCCTTCCCTGGCCCCCCAGCAAGCCTCTCAGATGGCATCAGTGCAGCTGTGGCTTCCTGTGACAAGCTTTGCTGCCTGGCTCCATGTTATTTGTTTTTTCCAGAGGGCACATGTGTTTACAAATAAAAGACACAGAGAGAGGGAAAGTGAGAAAACACCCCCTTAGGGGGATGGCCACACCACAGTCTCTTCCTTCTCCTCTTGGGATTTTGGGTACACACACACTCGCCTGGCTTGAGTTTGAAGCTGCTGGATCTGGGACTTGAACTGTGGTTGGCTGCGTGGAAGTGCATGTAACACTACACCGCCCACTGGCCCCCAGCTCCATTTTAAATGCGGGAATGGGCAGGGGCAAGGCGAATGGCATAACATCTGAGGGTAATTCAGGAGCCTGGAGAGGCTCACTGTGGCCACCTTGGTCCTGTGGAAGGCGGCCAGCCCCCAAAGGTACACGTGAGCTCTCCGCTCGCCTGCGAGGGCTGGTGGAAGCTGCCCTCGCTTCGGCCCCGATGTCCCGCTCGAGGCCAGGTCCTGCAGGCTGGGTATGTGGCCCTGCTGAGCCCTGGGTGTCTGGGTCCCGGGTGCCCCAGCCTGGCTCCGTGGGGAAAGCCCACTCACCCGGATGCGAAGCAGCAGGTCAGCATACCAGGCCGCCAGGCCCATCATGGAGGGGTAGGCCCTGGCCACCCACGTGTCGGGCACCGTGTCGTAGAACAGAGCTGTAGAGAGGTCTTCCATGTCCGTCGTGATGGTCAGCTCCCCCTGGGGACATACAGACGGGGCAGGGGGCCCAGGCTGGACCGCGTTTTGCCCCAGCTAGGAGGGTGTGGTGCCCTCGCCTGTGTAGGGAGTGGTCAGGACACTGGCCCACGTGGTGCCACTGGAGCCTGCCGGGAGCAGTGAAGGGAGCAGCCCGTGGCACTGCCTGCACTCTGTGGCCTGTTCTATGGGCAGGCTGGCCAGTCAGCGCAGTGTCTGCCCTGCCTCCAGGCCACGTCCCGCCTGACCTGTCTCTAAGAGAGTGTGTGTCTGTGTGTGATCTTGGGTCGCCAGTAAATTCCTGATGTCTTCCTAGTTTTCTTTTCTTTTTTTTAATTTAATTTTATTTGTTCATTTTTTAATTTAACCAGAGAGAGAGACAGAGAGAGAGAGAGAGGGAGAGAGAAAGTGAGAAAGCAAGCCACCAGGTCCAGGACTTGAACCATGGTCAACCATGTGGGAATATCCAGCGCCTTAACCACTATGCCTCCTTCTGGTCCCTGTCTTATTTTTCTAAGCAAAAACGTGTGATGACTTTACTGACAACCCAACATATGCACACATGTGTATGTATGCATAATGCATGCACACATACTCACGCAGCACACACTACACACAACACACATGTACACACGCACACACACACATGTACACACATACACATATGTATGTATGTACACACAAATATACACACCACACATGCATATGCACGTGGGCACACTTACATGTACACATGCTCATGTATGTGCACAGTGTACTTACAACGTGTATGCACAAACACATGCATGCACACACACACACACACACACACACACACACACACACCTGGCATTTACTTCACCTTCAGCCCCAGGTTCAGCTCCTTCAGTGAACGCCGCATCTCGTTGGTTAGGATGTTCATTCTTTCACACTCTTGGAAGGCGACCACCACGTACGGGGTCTTCTCGGCTGCCTTTGCCATGATCTCGGCCATGTTGAATGTCTCTGGGATCTTCTCGAGGATGTCGTCCAGCGCGGCTTTCACCTGGAGGTTAGCCCCCAGCCAGCCTCGTCACTGCAGGTTCTCCAGGGCAGAGAGTCTGCCCAGGGTGGTCCCGGGCCAGGTCCCGGGGCGGAGGGAAGACGCAGAGGGCTTGGGAGTGGCAGGAAACCCGGACCATGGTGTGGCCATGCTGGATATAGGGGCAGGGAGTCTTGGCCACAGGCTTGGCCGAGGTGCTCAGGCCAGGCATCTGGATGGTCTCCAATGTACTGCGCATTGTAGGTTTGTGACCGTGCTCGGTGTGGGCTGTTTGGGAGGACCATGCTCATGGTCCTGCCCTCTCAAGGAGTGGCCCATGCAGTGGTCACCTGTACCACCATCAGTCATTTTCTTTTTTTTTTTTTTTTTGGAGAGGTTTTTGCTATAGGGCGCGTGACCTCACCAGACAGACAGAGAGAGGCAGAGAGACAGAAAGCGAGAAATCACCCCCCAGGGGGCATGGCCACGCCACAATCCCTTCTCCTCCATTCTCCTCTTGGGATCTTGGGCACGCACGCACACGTGGCCGGCGTGAGTTTAAGCCACCGGGTCTGGGCCTTGAACTGCGGTTGACTACGTGGGAGTCCAGCGGCATAGTCATTATGCTAACTGCTGGTCCCCAGTCACTTTCAACCCTTAGACCAAGAAGAGCTCATGGCCTCATGCTGTGGCTCCTCCAGGGTGGCCCTGATGCTCGAAGAAAAGCCATGGTGGCAGGTGCACCCAGCTGGTACCCTTGGAAGATGGCAGGGCTGCCCCAGCTCCTGAATGCTCCTGCCAGGCCAGCAGTTTCCTGGCAGCTGTGGCCACGGCTGGGGACCTGTAACCAGCTCGCAGCCCTTGGAGTGCTGATGCATGAAGCCCAGGGCCGCCAGACCGTGCCTTGCTCAGACTCCCAGGGCTGCCGCAGTCAGGGCTAATGCAGCTGGCCCACATTCAAGGCCCGGGCCTTCCTCTGATGTGGGAGTGGGTATCGGGGACCTTGCCTTTTCCTCTCGGGACACCCCTGTGCCTGCTCCCGAGTCAGTCTCCTTGGGCTGCATCTCCAGGACAGTGCGGAACAACTTCTCCGAGGTGACTGTCAGGAAGCCGATCTCGGCGTTGGGGTGCAGGCCGTACAGGTAGGGGCTCTCGGGCGGCAGGTTCTCATCAATGTACTCGTGGTAACCCTGGGGAGGGCCGTGAGTGAGCAAGCCGCCGGGGCACAGCTGTGCAGGCTGACACTCACGTCCCCGTCCAGGAAGTGTGTTTTACCCGCATGCCCTGCCCACGCCGCGTCCTCTGTCCGAGCCCCATGTGTTCCCTGAGCCGCTCTGGGGGCTGCCCCCATGCTCCCCAGCTACGGGAAGGGAATTCCCACCCTGTAGCCCAGAGGCTCTGGGCTCTCGCTAACTACTGATGCCCCATGTGTGCTGCAAGGTTCTGCCCGGGAGCCGGCCAGGACGGCGTCGCCCCCGGGGCTGCTGCACTGCAGCTGCGCTCACGTGGGGTTTGCCCTCCGTCTGTCCCTGAGCGGGGCTGCCCCTCACCTTGTAGTCCAGGTTGGGGGGGATCTGGAAGCCGGGGGCCAGCAGCACCTCTCCCTCTAGCATCTCTGCCCGGATGTACTCTGCCAGGTAGGTCCTGCAGAGCCGGCGGTCCCAGTCATCCGTGATGTGGCCGCCATACATGATCTCCCCAAAAAGGTAGCGGAGGTCATCCCAGGGCACCTTGGGAGAAGGCAGAGAGGATCAGGCCTCAGTGGCCAGCAGCTCTGAGGCCATGGCCTTGGTGTCTGTGCCAGGTCCAAGGGCCACCTCCCTCCCTCCCTCCCATGCTGCCGGTTTCCGGTGTCCCACTTGGTGGCCAGCCCCTTCCTGATGCTCTTTTCCCATTGGCTCCTCTCACGAGGGGCTCCTGGCCTGTCCAGCCTGCCTCTGGTCAGCCCCTGCTCTCTGTCCTGGCAGTGCCGTCCTGCAGTTCTCCGGCTGGGGTCTGAGACAGCCCCTGCGTCTCCTGCCTTTCCTCTGTCGCTGCCGTCCGTGTCAGCAGTGGGCTAGTCCGGCCCCTGCAGTCCAGTAGGCGTGTCTTCCAGATGTGGTGCAGGTCGTTCTCTGCTTCCTGTTCCTTCCCGTCCCAGTTGTCCTGGTTCTGAATTTCCTTGTTTATTACGTTGTCCCTTGTGGCTGTACCTGCGCGGGCCTCTGAGATCTTTAGTGGCAGCAACTTTGAGCGCATAACACACAGTGGCTTCCCAGTGCTTGTGGAATGGGCCGTGGGAGGGCCATGGAGTGGACACACGCAGACACACATGCCTAAGCCGTGTCTCGGGGGGCCGAGTGAACTTCCTGGCCTGTGTCCATGTTTTGTTTTTGTTTTTAAGTTTCTCTCTTTCACCAGAGTGAGAGCAGGCGGGGGAGGGCAGCCTGCACAGGGTCTCGGGCCACCTCCCCAGGCCTTCCCAGCCAGCCAGCACCAGGGGCAGCGCCACGCACCTGCCGAGCAGTCGCCTCCCTGCCCGTGGCCCTGCCTCACCCCTCCCTGCAGCCCCTGCTGTTTCTGGGCACTCCCGCCCTACAGGGCTGTCTCCTCCCGCCGTGCCCTGGCGCATAGCTGTCCCTCATCACGGCTGTCCAACAGAGACACCACGGGGGCTGTGGGTGCAGCTTCACGTCCGCCAGCAATCACCCAGGAGCCATGAAGAGCTCACCCTGACACCGGCTTGGTGTAAAAATCACAACGCAAGACCACGCCCTCGTGCCAGGCTTTGACCGCGTCTGCACAGGCCGGCACGCACTGTGGACTCGCTGGCTTCTGCGTGTGGGTCGTGGCCAGCCCTGCCTGGACAGCATGTGTGGGCCTCGTTGCCCATGCCCGGCCAGCTCCCCTGCTGTGGCACACGTGCAGTTCCCTGGAGGCCTGCAGCTCCTGAGGCCAAGGCAGGTGTTTATGTCACGTGACCTCCAGAGCGCCCTGCCTGGAAGTGCTGTTTTCTTGAACACTGAGCGGAAGGTCATCACATCGGAACCAGCGAATGATCCATGGTCTGATTCTAGTCTCAGGAGTTTTTATTCAAAACCGTGATGTTCGCTAAGTTGTCATGGGGTGGCTTGAAACATCTGTGTCCTGCTGGGCCCTGGGCCCCGGGCCCCGGTGCATGCCAGGCTGTTCTTCCCCTGCCTGTGGCTTCACTTGTCCCCGTGCAGCAGGGAGCAGCCCCCGCCCCGCTGCCCTGCCCTGCCTCGTGCTGCCGCGTAGGGAGGCGGGGCCGGTGGGACTGACCACGCGGACCGCCATGGTGGGGTCCCCGGGGTGCTCTGGCCGGGCCTGTCCTGAGAAAGTGCAGGGCTCAGGCCGGATTTCGTTTCCCAGGCAGCGAGGGGAGCACTGGTCTACATCGTCAGCGTGGGTGCTGTTGTCGCCGGCTGTGTCTCAGCATCAGGCGTCAGCCATGCCGGGAAGGGAGCGCGCAGGAGAGGCGGGGAGTCTGACGAGGGAAGGCCAGCCAGCGCAGGCTGCTCATGGGGCCCCGGGTCACCCGGGCATGCCATGTGGTCACGTGGGGCCTCGGCCAGCTTGGCGCCTAGTGTGCTGAGAAATGTCAAGCTGCAGCAGGGCTGTTCTTCCCCTGAGGCGTTGCGGAAGGCCCCATCTCAGTAAACCCTCTGCTCCCAGACCTGTGCTGAGGAGCTGCAGCTGCGCGAGTCTCCTCACTCCCACCCCACCTCCCAGCCTGTGCACAGACTGCTGTGTCCTCCTGGCTGGCGACGGTTTCCAGAAGACGTCCCCTCCAGAGATGTCTGCCAGGGTGCCAGGCACTTGCTGTTTCTGTGAAGGTCGGAAGCAGTGCTCTCACCCCAAGGAGCGTTTTTGGGCCCTCTCTCTCCAAATCTGGCTTCTGTGACCGGCTGTGGCATCGCCCCTGCCAGGGGTGCAGGATGTGGGGGCGTGGGACTCAGCTCTCGTTGAGCCCCTGGAGTGTGCCAACGCGCAGAAAACCGCCAGAAAGCTGGTGGTCACCCGAGGTCGGGCCAGGACGGTGACTTAGGCTTTCCACACCTGCTTTAGCTCGTGAAACCTACTCGGACGTGTGAGACAGAGGGCACAGGAGGGAGGGAGGGCGGGCGGCTGTGCAGGGGCGGGGCGGGAGGGCGTCCTCACCTTGGCGTTGGCTTCCAGGTAGTTGTAGAGCACGCTGATGGAGATGGTGAGGTCCCCGTTGTTGAAGGGGTACGACCGGTTCCAGCCCTGAGCGCCAAACTTGCGCCTCTCGGCCACCACGGCGTGGAAGTAGCACAGGGCGAAGAGGATGCACTTGAACTCCATCTCCTTGGTGCACATCTCCAGGGTGTCCTGTGGGCAGACGGGACGCGAGGAGGTGGGCCAGGGACCGTTTCACACAGACACCCCACCAAGGACCGGACCCGGCCTGCTAGCCACTGCCTTGCCGGTGGGGGCGGGGGGGGGACCATCGGCGGATCCGCGGGCCCTCGGCCGGCAGCAGCAGAGCCGACTGTGGAAGGCGGAGGTGGAGGACGGCGTCTTCTCCTGGTTTCTCAGGAGGCAGTTTTGTCACTTGGAAGTTTTAGTGCAAGTGGAACGGTTGCCACGGCTCCCTGCGGAAGCGCCCCCAACCCCACCGTCCAGGACGTCCTTAGTGAGCACCAGTGCTGTCTGGGAGTGTCAGTACTCCTCACCACGCGCACACGAGCTGGCCACTCCACACACAGCCGGAACCCTTCCTGCAAGGGGAGGGAGACTTAGCACCCCCCCCCCCCTTTAAATCATGGGAAATCTTTTTGAAAAGTTTACTTATTTATGAGAGAAAGACAGAGGTTTTTACAGGGTTTTGCCTGTTGCCCCAGTCTCCCAGCCACCCGGGACCGTGGGCATGTGCCACTCCGCTGACCTTTTCTTTTTCCTAGAGGATTTTGCTATAGGGCGTGTGCACTCGCCAGAAAGGCAGAGAGAGACAGAGAGACAGAAATCACCCCCCGGGGGGATGGCCCGCTGCAATCCCTTCTCCTCCATTCTCCTCTCAGGATCCTGGGCACGCATGCACATATGCCCAGTGTGAATTTAAGCTACCAGGTCTGGGACTAGAACCACGGTCGGCCACATGGGAGTCCAGTGACATAGCCATTACACCGACTGTTGGTCCTGGTCTGGTCTGTTTTAAGGTGGGAACCACACCTGGGCCTCCCACGTGTCCTTAGCTTCTAAACAGCAGTGTTCCACTGCGGCTGAGCCCACAGCGTTTGCAACGTGGTCTCACCACATCGAGACCCTCCTGTCCTAGCCTCTAGTTAGCCAGGACCACAGGCACGTGCCACCGCGCCTGGCCTGTTTCACTGGCCAGAACTGAACCTGGGCCTCCCGCCAGCTCAGCCATGTGGCCCCAGGGAAAGGAAGCCCAGCCCAGACTCTGAGTCCTGGATCTCCGGGGTCTGGGTTTTACTGCTTCTGTTCTGGAGGCCAAATTGTGGCCTTCCTCCCGGCCTCAGCCGGCGGTGAAGCCAGGCGCTCTCCAAGGGGCTGCAGGTACAGGGTCCGGATGGCCTGACGTGGCCCTGCTGGGGAGGGACCCTCAGTGCCAAGGAAAGATGCACCAGGGAGATACTGAGGGGGGCCCATCTGGGGTCTGACGCAGCTTCCTCCTGCACCATGGGGGAGAGGTGGGGCTCAGTCACCTCCAGGGGTCCCTCCATAGAGACTCGAGACCCCACTCCCGTCACCAGCTGGGGCTCGCCAACCACCACAGACCCAATGGTGAAGGAATCGGAGTGCGCTCGGGTTCACGGCAGCGTCAGTCTGCTGGCCACCGAGGACGGAGGCCTCTCCACATTCGCGCAGGCCTGCATTATCTGGATCAGCGCCGGCCCCAGCTCGCCGTGAGCGTGACACCCACGGCATTTATCTCGTGAGGTCCACGTCCTTCCAGACTGTGGGGTGGCCTGGGTGAGGGTCTGCCCATCCCGCGTGCCCCGCACCAATAGGCAAGGCACACAGGACCTGTGTGGAGTGTGCCTCTCTGTTCTAGCGTCTCTGCCTTTCACATGCACTGTGCTGTACCCCGTAAAGCTCGCTGGCAATTATTAGTTGATGGCTTGGGTTTTTCATAGAAGCATTTTTTTCCAATATGAAATCAAGCATTGAAGTTATGCTTTCAGAGAGCAACGTGCTCCCTCGCAGGTCTTGGTAGGAATCACAGGGGAAGGGGTCTCGGGCTACACCAGGGAGGGGTGTGTGCGTGAACGTCCCATGCAGAGCGGGGGTGGTGCAGTGCCAGCAATTGCAGAAGGGGTACTCCCGAGGACAAGGCTGGCCAGGAGGGCTCGGAGGTGGCAGTGTTTGGGTAAAGCAGTGAGGGTGTGAGGTTTGGATGGAGGGAAAAAGTGAGTGAAGGAGGGCTTCAGGCAGAAGCAGGAGCAGGCAGAGGAGACCCAGCCAGGGCCTTGCTTTCCTGGGCCTTTGAAGGCTTTGCTCTCCGTCCCAGAGGTGTGGGAAGCCACTGCCGTGGTTGGCAGAGGCCCCGGTCCACATCTGCCATGCTTGGGCAGTGGTAGGATGGGGCAGGGGAGGGGTGCGGAAGGGAGGGGGCCTGGTCAGGAAACCAGAGGCCAGAGCGGGTGGCACCACTATGCTCCATCTCCTCCAGCAGGGGGCGCTGCGGCCCCACCCTCTGCAGGCGGCCTTCAGACCAGCCTGTGCCTGTGAGGGAACACGCAGGGCTCAGGGAAGCTGGTGGCCCTGGGCAGGCCCGCTGACCTTCAGGGACGCCCCTGCGGGAGCCTGGCTCGTTTCCAAGGGCCTGGGAATGACCACGAGCAGTGTCACCCTGTGCTGACTTGCAGGCTCATGAAACATGAGAAACTGCTGCACACACCTGCATCCCTGGCCTTCACGCAGTCTCGGCTGCACCAGGTGCGTGTGCCTGTGCTCCTGCTGAGCACACGGGGAAGAGCACTGGGAGGCGCGGTCTCCAGAGTTTGGAGAGGGCGCCGAGGGCCGCTCGGGGGCTCGGGACAGGCCGTGGGGCGGGTGGGCGCGAGCAGGCCCCGCCTACCTGGGTGAAGAGGTCCAGGGCCTTGTGCAGGTTGGCGTACATGCCCGTGGGGGGCTCGTTGGTGATCTTGATGGCGTTCTCCAGGATGCCCTGTGGGATGATGTGGGACTCGGGGCTGGGCGCCGGCTCGGCGCTGATGAACACGCGGTAGTCCTCGTGGCTCCCCGCGCTGTAGCGCTCCACCTTCTTGTCCAGTGTGCTCAGCCAGCGTGCCACCAGGTGGATGTTCTGCAGACGGCTGGGGTTAGTGCCCGTGCCCTGCCCGGGACAGGACCGCCCACTCTGCGGGTCCCCTGGCGTGGGCAGGCTCTTCCACAGGACCCCACTGTCACCCCGTTCACCCTAGCCAGGGCTGGGCATGCTGGGATGTTTTCAGCTAAGCAGTGAGGCCTGGAACCAACTCTTGCACTCAGTTAGTTCGAAGCCTCCTGCCTCGTGGCGAGGCCGGCCTGTCTTCCTTGGCACAAGGCTGCGCTTATACGCCCCGCCCGCCCGTCAGGGCTGAGGTCTTCACAGGGGGACAGGCGAGGTTCACACTTGCCGTGGGGTCTACAGAAGCCAGGCGGACCTGGAAGAGCCTGGGGACCGGCAGCTAGGAGGGGCTAGGAGGAGGGCGGCAGGAGCGTCTCCTGGGCGCTGTGGCCCTCACGCCCAACCACAACCGGTGAGTGTGTTGTAAGTGACCTCTCGGGGTGCTCTGTGTGAGCCCTCGCGCGTCCTGGCTCAGGCAGCCATGGTCCCCCAGTCCGCCCCGGGGAGCCCACACGCCCGGCAGCCCCTCCCAGAGATCGAGAGGGTGAGAGGGAAAGGGAGAAGCCGCTCTCGGGGAGAGGGCCACACCGCAGTCCCTTCTCCGTTCTCCTGGGATCTGGGCACACACAAACACGTGCCTGGCGTGATCTTCAAGCTGACGGGTCCAGGACGTGAACTGCAGTCAGCCATGTAGGAGTCCAGCGCTATAGCCACTATGCCACCTGCTGGCTCCTCCAGCTACATTTTTTAAATGCAGATCCCACAAACTGCTTTCTTTCCAACCTTGCAGCCCACCCAGGCCACCGTATGAGTCCCCTCCAGCCCTGCTGCCCACACCCTGTACCTGCAGAATGACCCAGTGTCCGTTCTCCACAGCCACGTCCAGGGCGTTCTCGGCCACCACCTCTTGTCCCTGCCCCAGGGACACATTATGGAGTTTCCCATTGTCTATGGTAAATCCCAGTTTCTTCCCTAGAGAAAAGACAAGCCCAGGGCTGAGGAGAGGGCCAAGATTCGGCTGCCCAGGCCCACGGCTGGGATGTCCACCTGCCTCTCCCACAGTTTCTAAGGGGGAATACACGTCACGTAGAATCGACCGTTCCCAAAGCCATCCTGAAGCACACGATTGGGTGGCATTCAGTACACTGGCCATGTGGCAGGCCTCCCGCCTGGTTCCAGGTTCTGTCCCTCCAGGACTAGACCCCGTACACATCGAATGACACCTCCCCTGCCCCCGGCCACCCAGCTGCGTCAGACCCTGCGGATGTGCCTGTCCGGGAGGTCAGTGGGACCTCGGGTCTGGCTCATGCACTCAGCTCCTGTCTCCACGTCTCTGTGGGCTCCTGTCCCCGGCTCTCTGTGGGCTCCTGTCTCCACGTCTCTGTGGGCTCCTGTCCCCAGCTCCACGTCTCTGTGGGCTCCTGTCCCCAGCTCCCTGTGGGCTCCTGTCTCCACGTCTCTGTGGGCTTCTGTCCCCCGGCTCTCTGTGGGCTCCTGTCCCCGGCTCTCTCTGGGCTCCTGTCCCCGGCTCTCTGTGGGCTCCTGTCCCCGGCTCTCTGTGGGCTTCTGTCCCCCGGCTCTCTGTGGGCTCCTGTCCCCGGCTCTCTGTGGGCTCTTGTCCTCCCCACCCCAGGCTCTCTGTGGTACACACATCAGCCCTTCGCCCGTTTCACACACACAGGACACTTGGCCGTGTTTGCCAGCCGGGAGGCGTTCGGGGGCTCTAGCTCAGGCCGTGGTGAGCGCGTTTGTGTAAAGCACTCTTCTGCACACCATTTCTCACACTTTCGGGCGCCTACTAGTGGCGGAACTGCGGGTCTCAGCAGTTCTGCGTGCCACTGAGAGCCCGTGGCTGTCCTCTGCCGCAGCCGTGCCCTTAAACAGGGCCCGCTCCCGTCCTAGGGGCCGTGAAGTGGCAGCTCGCGTGGTTCAGAGTTACACTGGCTGCTGGTGATGCCGGCCTGTGCCCCATGTAGGGGGACCTTGCTCACCCACCTCACTTACCCAGGGCTTCCACATCTTTCAGGGGGTCCACCCCCGGGGAGAGGATGAAGAAGATGGGGGTGGACGGGCTGCTCTCCTCGTAGGACTTGGAAAACTCGACGCTCCGGCCTTCCACGAACTTGCTGCCCATCTTCTCCTCCACGAAGTTCCTGTGGGCAACGTGCTTGTCAGACCCTCATCCGCAGGACCTGCTCAGGACCAGGTGGGGAAGGGGTGGGGCGGGGCAGGCGGAAGGGCCTCTCTGCTCTCCGGCTCTCCCCGTAGACTTTCTCTTTTTTTTTTTTTTTTTTTTGGAGAGGTTTTTGCTATAGGGCGCGTGCGCTCGCCAGACAGACAGAGACAGAGAGATAGAAAGCAGGAAATCACCCCCCAGGGGGGATGGCCACACCGCAATCCCTTCTCCTCCATTCTCCTCTCGGGACCTTGGGCACGCACGCACACGCGCCCGGCGTGAGTTTAAGCCGCCGGGTCCGGGACTCGAACCGCGGTCAACTACGTGGGAGTCCAGCGACATAGCCATTACGCTAACTGCTGGTCCCTCCCCGTAGACTTTCTCCAGCAGAGCAAGGCCTCTGGCAGGGCGCAGTCTTTACAGGCGTGGGCCAGCAGGTGGCGTGGATGTTAAGGCCCCGATCCCACAGGGCCGACGGCAAGGTTCGAGTTCTGGACTAAGCAGCTTGAGGGACACACTGGGCCTGCATCCATGCGTGCCTAAAACCCCGGGAGGAGGATGGAGCAGAAGGGGCTGCAGCGTGGCCACCCTCCCCCCACTTCTCACCGTCTCTCTCCCTCTTTCTCTCCAATAAGCACACAAGCCTTATGGCAAACACCTTAACAAAGAAAAAGAAGAAAGAGAAAGAAATAGTGAATAAAACCCACAGCCAGCGATAACCTGGGCATCTCAGGTGCCGGCATTACTGACCACGTTTTAACCGTGTTGGCGCGTGCGCCTCCCGGCGGCCAGGCACGCCCACATGCCCGTTCACAGCATGGAACGAGGAGGCAGCTCGCCGGGTGGAGGGGGCTGTGGGCAGCTCGCTCTGGGGGGAGCGGCTAATTTCTGGCACTTGCCAATTTCCATGGTACAAATCCGCCCCCCGTGGCCGGTGGCCCGCTGCCACTGAGACCTGGCGCCAGCACTCCTCTGCCGACGACGCAGCCCCAGGCGTGGCAGGCCTGATTGGACCCAGGCGCATATTGTCCTGCACCGCCAGTTCACCACGGGGGGTGGCTGCTTGGCCTGGCCACGTGACAGCAAAAGTGACTGGGTTCCATCCGTGCCCAGGGCAGGACCGAGGACTTTCTAGGACTCCCCTGGACAGGATCACTGTGTCTGCATTACAGGTCGGCTCCAAAGGCCTGGAGTGTCCAACAAATGACAGAAGCCCAGGGGGGGCCAGAGCAGGGACAGGAACAACGGGACAGGTGTCCCCAGAAAGTCCCGAGGGAGTGGAAGGGCACCAGCTTGTTGGCTCCTCATGGACCTTAGGGTAGCCCCCGGGCACACTGGGTGGCCAGTAAGAATGACTCCAGGGCCAGCAGCTGGCATGGAGGTTAAGGCAGCTGGATCCTACCTAGCTGACTCCATGGTTCGAGTCCCCAGCCCAGTGGCTTGAAAATCTGTCAAACATCTGAAACCCCCGAATGACACTAGATTTTTCATGTGAGGATTATCCGATGCCTCTATCAACCCGTTACTGGGGTCGAGTTAGAAGGAGTTTGTATTGGGACCAGCAGTTAGTGTAATGGCTATGTCGCTGGACTCCCATGTAGTCAACCATGGTTCAGGTCCCAGACCTGGTGGCTTAAACTCATGCCGGGCGTGTGCGTGCGTGCACAAAATCCCAAGAGGAGAATGGGAGAGAAGGGATAGCGGTGTGTTCATCCACCCTGGGGGGTGATTTCTTGATTTCTCTCTGTCTCTCTCTCTTTCTGGCGAGTGCACGCACGCAAAAACCTCTCAAAAAAAAAAAAAAAAAAGGCATCGAGCAAGTAGCACTCAAATCACATTATTGGGACCAGCAGGTGGCGTGGTGGTTAAGATGCTGGACACTCCCACATGGCCAACCAGGGTTCGATTCCTGAATCTGGTGGCTTGTTTTCTCACTTCCTCTCTCTCACTCTCACCCTCTGTCTCTCTCTGGTCAAATTAAAAAATAAATAAATGGGGGACCAGCAGTTAGCATAATGGCTATGTTGCTGGACTCCCACGTAGTCAACCGTGGTTCGCGTCTCAGACCCGGTGGCTTAAAACTCATGCCGGGCACATGTGCATACATACCCAAGATCCTGAGAGGAGAATGAATAAATAAATAATTATTAAAAAAAGGAGTTTGGATTTATTTTTAAATTTTTGTCATATTTATTTTTTAGTTGCCAGAGGACACACACACACACTAGAGGGAGACAGAGAGAGAATGGGGGAAGCACCCCTGGGGGAGCACCATTGCTGCTCCTGTCCAGATCTGGGGCATGCACACACGTGCAGGCCCTACTATTCTTTCTTTTTTTGGAGAAGTTTTTGCTACAGGGCGCGTGCACTTGCCAGAAAGACAGAGAGAGACAGAGCGACAGAAAGCTAGAAATCACCCCCCAGGGGGGATGGCCACGCCGCAATCCCTTCTCCTCCATTCTCCTCTTGGGATCTTGGGCACGCACGCACACGTGCCCGGCGTGAGTTTAAGCCACCAGGTCCAGGACTCGAACGGCGGTTGACTACATGGGAGTACAGCGACATAGCCATTACGCTAACTGCTGATCCCCAGGCCCTACTTTTCAAGCCACCAGGGCTGGGACTTGAACCGTGGTTGGCCATGTGGGATCCAGCTTTGTTACCACCAGGCTTTGGGGCGGGCCAGTATTGACTCTAAATTCTGATCTTCCTTTCTTTCCGCTAGAGCACATGCAGAAGCAGGTGCTTATGAGAGTGTGGGGCCGCCCTCCGCAGGGTCTGGTCACACACATCTGCCGCCTCTACCCTCTAGCCCGCTGGGTCCTAGCCCCGGCGTGTTCAGCCTGCCCGGGCGGGGATTTGAGCTGTAGTCGCCACGTGGGATGGCTTCTCCTGGACGGTGCATTGCTGCCGTGCCACGGAGCGGCCTGAGGATGGCGGTTATATCCCACCACCGAGGGCTTGACAGTCCCCGATGCCCATGGGCTTGCCACTGTTTTCTCTCCAAAACATCCTCAAGGCCCGTCTGTGAGCAGGGGGGACACGGGCGTCCACGCTACAGAGAGACTCTCCGTCCGCCCGTTTCCCGACCGCATGGCCTGGCACCCCTGCTCACGATGCCGTGGGGCATGGGGTGGGCTGCCCTCAGGGGACTGCTTCACCCAGAGCTCAGGACTGGAGTCGGCAGAGCGGGTGGAACCCACCCGTAGCCCCAAAGAACTGCAGGGGGACCAAGGCCTCCCAGAGGGGGACGGGCAGTGGGCTCAGACGGGGGCCCCACCCGCCCGGCCCACTCACTTGACGGCGTAGGTCATGCGGTCCGGCCTCATGCACCGCACCATGCATAGCTTCTGCAGCGCCGTCTTGTTCTTCCACTCCTTGGGGAAGATCTCCTTTTCCGGAGCTTCTGACTCCACCAGCTTTTTCCACCGCTTGGCTGACCCTTCGATGTCGCTGTCCAGGTTTTTGAACTCATCCATCTCCGCGAGGGCCTGGGGGGCAGAGGCAGCAGTGTGTACAGCTCTTCCTGCCTGTCCCCCAGGTCCAGGGCACCCCTGCCCCCACGTTCCTCCAGTCAATGCAGGGAGGAGAGGCCATGGCCGGAGGAGGAGCCTGGGGCTCCAGAGGGCAGAGAATGACTAACGGGGTGAGGCACTGCCCCCGTCCACGCAGGCCAGCCCGGGACATGGGTGCCCTCCAGGATCGAGTCCCAGCTGTGAGGCGTTCTAAGGGTCTGACGCCGCTTCTCTAGGAGGCTCTGGAAATGCGGCCGTTCTCTCAGGGACCCTTTATGTCTTTTTGAACGGAGACATTCAAACTTGGGACTGGAGGGTCCCTTCTCATTTGCATTTCCTGGCCCTGGGGCGGGCTGGGGGGAGGGGTCTGGCTCCCATGGGTGGCACTCTGCCCGCCTGGCCTCTGCACCGGCCGTCAGACCCCCTCTCGGCCTCGTCTCTGGGGCCTCCTCATGTGCTGGCTTTGTAGCTGGTCGTGCCTTGCTGGCGTCCTGGGCGCGCGGAGAGGCCCGAGGCCCGGGGGACAGGTACCTTGATCCCACCCCAGCCTTGGTGCTGCAGGAAGTCCACAGGCGACACCACCCCGGCCTTGAAAGGGAACCGGAGCAGGAAGTCCAGCTCGACTGGGTTCAGCTCCTTCTTCATGGACAGGACCTGGGGGAACATGAGCTGTGCTCAGCTTTGTCCTGGCAACGGGGGGCCGCCAGCCCCTGAACGGGCGCCCCTCGGTCACCAGGTCGGGCTCACGCTCCTTGCCCTGCAGGGGAAGCCCTGCCCTGCCCCTTGGGGATGGCTGGGACTTTTCTTTTTTGAAGAGATTTTTGCTATAGAGAGACAGACAGAAAACGAGAAATCAAGCACTGGGGGGGGGGGGGGGTGACCACACCACAATCCCTTCTCCTCCATTCTCCTTTTGGGATTTTGGGCACGGACACACATGCACCCGGCATGTTTCCAGTCGCTGGTTCCGGGACTCGAGTCACGGTTGGCCGTATGGGAGACTAGCACTTACTGCACTTCCCGTTGGCCTCGGAATGGGCAGAACTTTGTCTTCACCTTGTGGGGTTTTTTTTGCATCGTGGTTAAATATACATAAAATTGACCATTTAACCACATTAAAGTGTGTGACTTGGTGACATTTAGCACGAGCAGTGTTGGTAACCACCCCATCTAGTGCCAAACTTTTTCAAGTCTCCAAAGGAAGACCCCATAAGCAGTCACTGCCCCGTCTCCCTCCTGCATCTCCGACCACGCCTGGTCCTCTCTGTCTGGATTTGCTGGTTCTGGGCACTCTGTATAAACGCCATCACATGAGACGCCCCTTTCGCCTCTGGTTCTCACCCCACATGGTGTGTCCAAGTGCCTCCGGGCTATCTGGGCTTCCTCTGTAAGGCTTTCAGCCTGCTGCTGGGTGTGCTCCTTTTCTTTTTAACTTTACTATAGAGCACGTGTGCTTGGCAGAAAGAAAATGAGAGAGGAAGAGAGAGGAAGAAGAAAGCACCCCCCACAAGGAGGATGGCCACGCCACAACCCCTTTTCCTCCATTCTCCTCTAGGATTTTGGACACGCACATGCGTGCCAGTGTATTTTTCAAGCTGTCAGACCTGAGACTTGAACCGTGCAGTCGGCCAGGTGGAGTACAGGGCATTAGCCACCACGCTACCAGCTGACCCCAAGGTGTCCCACCCTGTGTTTCTCCGTCTCCTGGTGGGCACGGGGCTGTTTTGGCTCCCGGGAAGCATCTGGCTTCTGACTGCTGTGAGGTCCGTGTGCGCCCATCTGAGGTGGGCTGGCTTCAGTGTAACCAAACGAGGTGTCTTTGCCACATCCCCCTTGGCAGTCCCCGCTCTCTTGCTCCCCTCCTCATGTTGACTAAACAGAGATCCGGCATGTTCCACATCAGGTGTTCCGCGATCTGCCAGTCACCTGGGAATCTCGTTAAAATGCAGGTGCGGTCCCTGGTCTGGGAGGAGCCTGAGAACCTGCACTTCCAGGAAGGCCCTGCAGGGGCGCCGACGCTGCTGGTCTGTGTCACACACAGCCGCAACGGAGGCTGGACCTTACCTGAAACGTAACTTGTGCCAGGAAAATGAGTTTGTCTCGCTCGAAGAGCCCGCGGGCCGTGTAGATGTAGACGGAGTAGGTGATCTCGTCCGTCAGGTTGATCACCCGCTGCTTGACCTCGTCGGCAGGCGCCGTCTTCTGGATGGCTTTCTCGAACACCACGTTGAAGGCCTGCGGAGCAGCACCAGAGTGTCGGAGGCCAGCAGAGCCGGACTCTGTGGCCGCCCCTGTGGCCCCTGCTGACCTCTGGTTTGTTTCCGTCTGGGGGGAGTCCCGGGGCGCCGGGGAAGACGGGGTGACGGGACCTCCCGGGCCACGTGGGAGCCGGCTGGCCTAACCACCCTGCCTACCCAGGCCCTCCAGGCCCTGCCCGCGGCCCTCGGCCACACCTTGAGCGAGAACTGGTAGATGGGGTTGATCTTGTTGAGGTCGTTCAGGATGAAGTACAGCAGCGACGCCCTCTCGGCCGCCGGCCGGTAGTTCTCCCTGGCCTCGTTGATTTTCGCTTCTGTGATCTTTGCCTCTTGCACCTCAAGACAGACAGGGGGGCTTGGTGAAGAGGCAGGGCCGGCACCGTGAGCAGGGGCCCTCCTGCCCTGTGCCCGCTGCCCCTGGGAAGCCGCCCCACGCGCTCAGCGATGGCGGCCCCTTCTGCCGCCCGTCATTGCTGTGGCCTTTCTCCTGCCCCGTGGAGGCGCACCCCCAGCCCGGCTGCCACCCCGCGTGGCCGGCCCCACCTTCTCCTCGATCTCGCTGGCCGTGTGCTTGGTGGTCTCCAGGTTCTCCACCAAGGCAGTGTCGCCCAGAAAGTTCCCCGACGCGGCCGACAGACGGGCCAGGAGGGAGTCTTCCAGCTCCTTCAGGACAATCTTAAATTCATTCTGAGACTTGGTGAGGTTGGCCTGCGGGTGGCAGAGACGGAGCGGGCGGCCCCGGTCAGCCTCAGCTGGCCTCCAGGTCTTCCTGAAGCAGCGAGGCCAAAGCTTGGGATTTGGAATGAGGGGAGTGGCACCAGGCTGAGGAGGCTGACGGCAGGGGACCCCAGGGCCATGGAAGGTCTGCTCCCACCCAGGCCTCCGGCATGGAGATGAGGGAAGAGGGGACAGGGGTCATCTGGGGACCTGAGCCCCGTGCGTGCTGGTCAGGCCCAGAGCCCTGTGTGGCTGGACAGGCCCTGAGCCCCGTGTGTGGCTGGACGGGCCCTGATCCCTGTGTGGCTGGACAGGCCCTGAGCCCCGTGTATGCTGGACGGGCCCTGAGCCCCGTGTATGCTGGACGGGCCCTGAGCCCCGTGTGTGCTGGACGGGCCCTGAGCCCCGTGTGTGCTGGACGGGCCCTGAGCCCCGTGTGTGCTGGACGGGCCCTGAGCCCTGCGTGTGCTGGAGGAGCCCTGAGCCCCGTGTGTGCTGGACGGGCCCTGAGCCCCGTGTGTGCTGGACGGGCCCTGAGCCCTGCGTGTGCTGGACAGGCCCTGAGCCCCGTGTGTGCTGGAGGAGCCCTGAGCCCTGCGTGTGGCTGGACGGGCCCTGAGCCCCGTGTGTGGCTGGACAGGCCCTGAGCCCTGCGTGTGGCTGGACGGGCCCTGAGCCCCGTGTGTGGCTGGACAGGCCCTGAGCCCTGCGTGTGGCTGGACGGGCCCTGAGCCCCATGTGTGGCTGAGCACGGACCGGGTGCACCCTGTTCTCATGGGGCAGCGGTTCGGAGCTCTAGAGGTGCCTGAGGACCTCTGTGCCCTCGCATTTAAGTGTAGCGGCCACTTGGCTGAGAACGAGTTTGGGAGCCAGATGAGGCGCCGTGGGCAGGGATGCCCGGGCCTGGCCCACCACCACCATTACCTTCAGCTGCTCGAGGTCTGGACGCTCCTTGGCCACCACAGCAGCCAGGAGCTGGTCCTCCAGCCCGTCCCTGGTGACCAGGAAGTTGATGAGGGTGCACTGGGCCTGCATCTCGGGCTTGTAGTGCGGGTTGAAGTACTTGGTGTGCAGGATCAGGCGGAAATGGGCGTGGTACTCCACCTCCTTGTCGCCAATCTTGATGAACCTGGCGGTTGGTGGGGGGGAGGGGCGCCCGGTGACCTCGGGACCACCCGTCACACCGGCCTGGTGGCTGTCCCCTGGTGGCCAGGCTCTGTGACTCCCCCAGCCCCTGCTCTCTGGCCTGGGACGAGACCCTCCACAGACGTGGCCTTCCTCCGAGTGTCTGGGCGCAGCCTCCCTCGAGGTCTACCCCGGTCTGCAGCATCGTGCTCAGCCGGGGGCCTTGGTGGGCTCCAGCACCTCCCGGTTCAGAACCAACACGTTCGACTCCCCAGGGGTTCCGGTAAGCAGCCAGGCTGGAGATTGGGTCTGCCGATCCACTGGGGTGGGATCTCTCTGACTCCTCAGCTCTGCTCTCCTCTCTTTTCTCTCTTTTTTTTTTTTTTTTTGAGAGGTTTTTGCTATAGGGCGCGTGCGCTTGCCAGACAGACAGAGAGAGACATAGAGACAGAAAGCGAGAAATCACCCCCCAAGGGGGATGGTCACGCCGCAATCCCTTCTCCTCCATTCTCCTCTCGGGATCTTGGGCACGCACACACACGCGCCCGGTGTGAGTTTTAAGCCACCGGGTCCGGGACGTGAACCGCAGTCGACTACGTGGGAGTCCAGTGACATAGCCATTACGCTCACTGCTGGTTCCCTTTTCTATTTTTTAAAATAGATTTTTTTTTTTTTAACCACAGGGTACGTCCGCTTGCTAAAGAGACAGAGAGAGAAAGTGAGAGGTCACTCCAGCCCCTGGGAGATGGCCATGCTGCAATCCCTTCTCCATCTCCTGTCAGGGCTTCAGCACGCATGCACAAGCTGCCGAGTCAGACTCAGACTGTGCAGTCGGCCATGTAGGACCCAGCTCCTTAACCACCATGCCACCGGCCGGCCCCAGCTCTCCTCTGCAACTCTGCCCTGGGGTGCTGACACTCACGCACGCCCTCTGGCCTAGGACATCAGCCTGTCTACTCTGTGCTTAAAGGTGGCACCTGACAACTGAGGTCCATGTTGCTGAAGTTATTTATTTTAATTTTTTTATAAGAGTAATGCGGGGCTAGCCCCAGTGCCTAGTGGTTAAAGGAGCTACACCCCACACGGCCAACTACAGTTCGAATCCTGGCCCGAGTGGCTAGAAAAAGATGCCAGGTATGTGTCT
Organism: Tupaia tana; assembly: GCA_026018925.1. Taxonomy (NCBI): domain Eukaryota; kingdom Metazoa; phylum Chordata; class Mammalia; order Scandentia; family Tupaiidae; genus Tupaia; species Tupaia tana. Next base: position 67,968,205 of record JAKSZU010000011.1, read on the forward strand.
GTGTACACCCCAAATTCGGACAGGATGGAGAAATGGAGGGGAAGGGGTTGTGGTATGACCACACTCCATTGGGGGTGTTTCCCTTCTCCCCTACCCCATGTCTCTCTGGAATGTGCATGCACCCTCTGGAAATGAAAAAAAGAGAGTAATACAGACTCAGTATAACAACTGATGAACAGATAAACAAAATGTGGTAAGCCCCTATGGTGGAATATTGCGCTGCCGTGAAGAGGAGTGACGCTCTGCTACATGCTACGCCACGCGTGAACCTCGATGACGTGCGGCTAGGCAGAAAGAGCCAGACATGAAAGGCCCAGAGCGCGTGGTCCTGCTGAAATGAAATGTCCGGAAGAGGCCCGTGCGTGGGGACAGAAAGCAGGTCGGTGGTTGCCGGTTTCTGGTGGGAGGGGAAATGGAGAGTGACGGTCCAGTGGGTGCAGGGGTCCCTGTGGGGTGGTGACAATGTTGTGGAACTAGACTCCGGTGACGGGCAGCACTGAATGTGCTGAAGGCTACTGAATTACATGCGTTCACATGGTTCATTTTATTTATGTGAGTTTCACCAGTTTTTAAGAAGTCTAGTCCTATAACCTAGTGGCAAAGGGGACTGAATCCCACACGGCTGGCCGTGGTTCGAGTTTCAGCCCCACGGCTTGAAAAATGAGCTGGGCACACATGCCCTGAGTGTCCGGAATCCCCAGATGGTGGAGAAAGGGAGAAGGGATTGTGCGTGACCATGCCCTACTGCGGGGTGCTTTCTCCTCTCCCTCTGTGTCTCTCTGGCAAACACACATGCCCTCTGAAAACTAAAAAGGAAAAAAAAAAGTGATACAGCCCCCAGATTTGCAAAGTGCATTAGAGCAGAAGGAAGACAGTGCCTATTAGGGACGGCTACTGGAAGTGGCCCCCAGCCAAAGCTCGGCGCGGGCCTTCCCACCGGGATGCACGTGCTGGCCAGCCTCTCCTCTCGAGCCCGGGTAGCATTTGTGAAAGCCCCACTGTTTACCACCGCAGCACAGGCAAAGCCGCGAGTTCTTCCGACGAGCACACGCCAGGACCCGCCAGGATGGCGTCCCCTGAACACACCGGGCAGGGGCGCAGCCACTCACTTCCCCTTCTTAATCGTGTTCCTGCCCAGCAGAGGGTCCAGCACGGGGTCCACGGTTTCGCCGATGTTCTCGATGAGCAGGGTGTCCCCTTCGGAAATGGCCTGCTCGATGATGTCCAGGTAGCTAGGGCACAGTTCCGAGGCGGTCAGCCAGAGGCCCGAGAGGCCAGCACTGTGGGGAGGGGGAGCCCCCTGCGGGGAGGGGGGTTGTCTTTGCAGACGGCCCCGTACCACAGGGCCAGCTTTGGGCCTCAGAGCCGGGTTCACATCTGCATTGCACTTGGGTTCTGACCCAGGAGCTGGCCGTTCTCCACTGCGAGGAGAACACACCCACTCAACAGGTGAGGGCCTCCGACCAGCGGATGGCCAGGCTGGACACAGCCCAGGCCTGCTCCTCGGTGGCTTCTCCTGGGCAGGGGCAGCAGGTGAGAGGAGCGTGGAGCTGCACTATTCACACCGGTGCTGTGCCCCAGGCCGCACACGGAAACTGTGGGCCAGGCTTTCCGCCCCCTACCCACGCTTCCCGCCAGGGGCCCTCCTGCCGCGTGCACACCTCTTCTGCCCCAGGCGGATGGCTTTCAGCTCGCTCCCGTATTTGTTTTTGATCCACTTGACTCCCTGCAGCTGGGCGTCCACGATCAGGGGCCAGCGCTCCGTGTTGCACAGGATGGTGGCGTTCTCAGTAGACATGCGGTCACTCGGGAGGCCCTGGTTGTTCCAAGAGGCCACATCTGCATCATCTGTCAGCAGACTCAGGGGGTCCAGGCCTGTCGTGATCGGGATGGGGACCTGCAAGGAAGGTCCCTTAGAAGGGCTGCAGCCACCTTGGCACGCAGGGAGAGCCGCCCTCTACACAGCGCCGTGGTGCTGCGGCTGGGCGCGGTCTGGGGGTGGCAGCTGTAAAAGACAGCTTCAGCCACCTTGGGCGACATATGACACCCTGAGTGAGCCAGGCCGTGGGCGTAGGGCTCTGCCCTGCCAGGACCCTGCCCGCATTTCCCGAGTGAAATACATGGCCGTACTGACCTTTAAGTTATTTATGTAAGGGATCCAAAATTTGTCCATCAGTTCGTTCCGGTACTTCTTGGTGAAGTAGCCCACATAGGAGACGAAGGCAGAGATGAGCAGGACGTCCCCACACAGCGTGACGCCCTGGCTCTTGAAGTTCTCCACCGACTCGGCCCAGCGGACGTTCTCGGACGCCAGCCCGCCCACCAGCCTGGAACCAACGGGAGGCAGTGGCGGCTTCGGAGGGGCCAGGAGGGCTGAAGACCATGGCAGGCCTCCCAGCAGCCGAGAGCCCTGGGCGTTCCAGAGCATCGCCTGGCTCAGAAGCACGGCACGAAAGTGCTGCTGGGATTTGGGGTGAACGTCGTAGGGAGACGAGGTCCTGCTCCCAGCGGTGACCGGGCACCCTGGCTCCTCCCGCGGTTGCCTGCCTCAATTGATGTGCCGTGTGTGTGTGTGTGTGTGTGTGTGTGTGTGTGTGTGTGTTCCACCTTAGGGCGTGCACAATTGCCACAGAGAGGGGAAGTGAGAAATCACCCCTGGGGGAAGGGCCACACCAGTTTCTTCTCCAATCTCCTCCTGGGATTTTTGGCATGCACATGCACCCGGTGTGGTTTTCTTTCTTTTTTAAAAATTATTTCAATTATTGTTGTTATTATTTTAAAATTTTCTGCAGGTTACATGCACTCAGAGAGAGAGAGAGAGAGAGAGAGAGAGAGAGAAAGAGAGAGAGAAAGCCACCAGGTCCAGGATTCGAACTGTGGTCAGCCACGTGGGAGTCCAGTGTCTTAATAACCATGCCACTAGCTGGTTCGCTAGTGTGAGCCAGATGAGGGACTTGATCTGTGGTTGGCCATGTGGGAGTCCAGTGCCCTAACTGCCATGCCACCTGCTGGCCCCGCGGTCAGCGCTCTGGACTGGAGTGTTTGCCCTCAGGCCGACGAGGGCCTGCTCAGTGACCAGCAGGTGGCGGCCAGGGGACGACCTGGCATCCAGGGGGCACCTGGCCCTGTGTGGAGTGGAGACCCCAGGGTGTACCTCACACTGCTCTGGCAGCCAGTGTGAGGACTGGCCCCGACCTTAAACAACACCGAGAGTCGGGATGCTCCGGAACACGGGGGCTTCAACAAGTTCATGAAAAGTGCAGCTAAAGTAAGGGTCTATCCTAGTGCAAAAGAAGTTGGCATTGATGCAGTTTTTTCCCAATATGCATTTTCTGTGAACTTTTTGACGACCCCTCATATGTGTGGAAATTCAGGTGGCCTGGTTAGGCCCGCCGGGGACTGTCTGTGGCGCCCTGCTTGGTCCAGTGGGCGAGGGTGGCTTAGTGAAGGCCTGGCCAGGGCTGGCTTCTCGGGGCGCAGTCTGCTGGTCAGGTCTGGGCTACATGGGAGTCCCGCGCTGGGGCGGGTCGTGGAGGTCCTGAGTGCCTGGAGACCCCGAGGTTTAATTCCTTTGAGCTCAAAAGGTGAAAGCTACAGCGTGTCTTTTTTCTGGCGAGGCCGTTCCTCTCATTCCGGGGGCTCGTGGTCCCTTTCGAGGGTCCCCAGGGGCAGGAGCGTGGCCGTAGGGAGGAGCCAGGTACCTGTTAGCCAGCGAGATCACCCTGTTGGTGGCATCTGCCTCCTGCTGACACTTGATTTTCTCGGCGGTCGCCTTCTCGAATGCTGACGTCAGATTGCTCAGGTTGGCGTTGAGTTCCTGCAAGGACAGGGAAGAGGCCCTGGAGTAGAAGGCCTTCCCTGCTCTGGGAGCCGGGGCCTGGAGCGGCCCCCAGGGCGGAGCACGGCCAGGGCTCACGGCGTGGCCTGCTCCCTCCACCGGCCTGCGCTCTCTCCCTCGCTCTCCTTAATAATCACATTCTAGCCAGAGCCCCCGGCTGCAGCACAGGCCAGCGCTCTGGCCCAGCGTGTGAGCGGCCATCACTCACGGCGATCTTGTTTCTGATGCGCGACAGCTTCTCCCGCGCCTCTGCCAGCTCCGCGTTGGCCTCCTCCAGGGCCTGCCTCTTGGGGGCCACGTCGCAGTAGACCTCGTAGAAGCGGACGATGTTAATGCACCAGGAGCACAGGCCGGCCGCCGCTGTGGACTTGGAGCGGATGAACTCGGGGTCGAAGGTCGGATTGCCTTGGTAGGGCCTGGGGGACAGCGGGCACAGAGGCAGGGCCCACGTGACGCCATCGCCCCTTTATTTCTGTACCACCCACCGCAAGGAAGGCCAGCAGGAGGGGAGAATGTTGGCTCTCCCTTCCTTTTTTAATATCTTAATGATTTTAAAAAAATATCTTAATGATTATACAAAGAAGAAAAAAACCCCTTAAAATTAAGATCTCTGAAGTAGAAGTTGGGGTATGAAGGTGAATGGGAAACTGTGAGGAAACGCCTATATTTTAGGCCCAGCCCCGCAGCACAGCAAACTGCTGTGCATAAGGAGCTGGAGTTCACATGGTCGGCCAAGGTTCAAATCCCAGCCTCAGAGGCTTGGTAAATATGCTGGGTGCACTTGTGCGTGTGCCCAAATCCCGAGGGGATGGAGAAAGGGAAGAAGAAGGACTGCGGCATGGCTGTGCCCCACCAGGGTGTGCGCTCTCCCTCCGGCGAGTGCCCGCACCTCATGACAACAAAAGATAAAACCAGGGCAGCAGGTGGCATGCGAGTGAAGGCAGCTGGACCCCACACGGCCAACTGCACTTCAAGTCCTGGTGGCTTGAAACACCAGGAGTGTGTCTGTGCATGCCCAAAATCCTCAGGGAAAAATGGAGGAAAGGGGCTTGTGGGGCGGCCATCTCCCCAGGGTTAGTCTCTCGCTTTCCTCTCCCCTCTCTGGTGAGCGTATGCTCACATGCACTATAGGAAAAAACAAAAACAAACAAAATGAATGAAAGAAAGAAAACGTGATGGTTGATTTTTCTTCTTTTTTTTAGTTCTGCTCTAAGGTGCTTGTCCTCATGGGGCTGCCTGTCCACTCACTGCCCAGGTGGCCCTCTCTCCCAGCCGGGTCAGGGGGACCTGATACCGGGTTGCCAGGGGACAGCTAGGCCGGGGCCGCCTTGGCTGGAAAATGGGCCTGGAATGTGTACCCCCTTGTGTGAGATCATTGAGCCTCGGGGCGAGGGGAGCACCTGATGCCCTTCCCAAGCCCCACGGTCCAGCCCAAGGGAGCCATCGGCAGTGCGGTGGGGGCCCGGCTGTGTGCCTTCACAATACCAGCTGGAAGGAGGAAGAGTACACGCCAGGGCCTCACTGTGCATGTGCCTGCGTGCACTGTGTGCGTGTACACATGTGTACACTGTGTGCATGTGCCCACGTGTCTGTGTGTGCATGGGTGCATGAGCATGTGCGTTGTGTGTGTGGTCAGCTGCTCTTGCAGGACAGGTCCCTGTGGGGCCTGGCAGGCCTCTCATGGTCCTGTACCTGAGGGTTCCCTACTACCCTGAGCGTGTCAGCCATGTGCGTATCAGCCATGTGCATGTCAGCCATGTGCATCTCAGTCATGCGTGTGTCAGCTGTGTGCTTGTCATCCATGTGCGCATTAGCTGTGTGTGTGTCAGCTGTGTGCATGCCAGTCGTGTGCACATTAGCTGTGTGTGTCAGCCGTGTGCTCATCAGCCGTGTGCTGTCAGCTGTGTCATCAGCCCCCGGTTCTGCACAGGGAGGGGCTGCCCAGGTTCTTTCAGGGAGAGAAACCGTGGTGGGGTTTCTCGAGAGCCACGCTTCATGACGACACCCTGGCATGTCGGTGCAGCCAGCTTTGCCCAGAAGGTGGGTCTTTTGGGTCCCACCTGTTCTGCCCCAGACGCACCCCTACCCTGGGTGGTGGGAGAAGAAGCCAGGAAGGCCAGCCATGCGCAGACTCACTTGAAGGCTTTCAGGCAGGCCTCGGGGATGTGCTCCTTGTCGAACTTCTTCAGGGAGTCAAGGAAGGTGTCCACCTTGCCCATCATGATCTTCGCCGCCTTCCAGCTCTTGTCCTTGGGGATCTTGCCCCCTGGAGCTGTCAGAATCATAACGGCGGCTGTGACATTGACCACGGCGTCTGGGGGGGACCCAAAGGACTTCAGCTCCGTCAGGTTGTTCTGCAAACGTTGGGGGTAGGTGTGACTGGATTCGGCCTGGGCCTGGGCGACTGCCCCAGGACGCCGCCAGGAGTGGGTTGCTGCTTACACCTGTGGCAGAGGCCACCCCACCCTGCCCGTCCTCTTTGTCCTGCTTCACCTTGTTCAGAGTGTCGAGAGCTTCCTGCGCGGCCAGCAGGGCCGGCTCTGCTTTGGCCAGGTCTGTTTCACAAGCCTTTTGTTTCTCAGTGACATTCTGGAAGGAAGCCAGATGATCAGTGTGGCCCTGTCTCTCCATCCATCTGTGTGGGGGTGCCGTGTTGTAGGGGAGCCCTAGGCAGTGGCTTCAAGACCTCACTGTCGCTGAGGCCATTGTGCAATTCTTCCAGAATGGAACAGTTCAGTTACACCGTCTGCTTCCCTCTAAGCAAGCGAGAATGTCTCCATCCACGCATACACTCACTCCGCTCTCCCATGCGTTTGCTTGCTCCCTGTGTGTACATGCGGTTGCTCGCTCCATGTATGTACATGTTTGCTAGCTCCCCATGCATGCAGGAGTTGGCTCGCTCTTTCCCTGTGCATGCACGTGTTTGCTCTCTCCCCCGTGTGTGCACGTGCTGGCTTGCTCACCCGTGCATGCTTGTGTTCATCCGCTCCCCCGTGCGTGCATGTGCTGGCTTGCTCATCCGTGCACGCATGTGTTCATCCACTCCCCCGTGTGTGCACGTGCTGGCTTGCTCATCCGTGCACGCATGTGTTCATCCGCTCCCCCGTGCGTGCACGTGCTGGCTTGCTCATCCGTGCACGCATGTGTTCATCCGCTCCCCCGTGCGTGCACGTGCTGGCTTGCTCATCCGTGCACGCATGTGTTCATCCGCTCCCCCGTGCGTGCACGTGCTGGCTTGCTCATCCGTGCACGCATGTGTTCATCTGCTCCCCCGTGCGTGCACGTGCTGGCTTGCTCATCCGTGCATGCATGTGTTCATCCGCTCCCCCCGTGCGTGCACGTGCTAGCTTGCTCATCCGTGCATGCATGTGTTCATCTGCTCCCCCGTGCGTGCACGTGCTGGCTTGCTCATCCGTGCATGCATGTGTTCATCCGCTCCCCCGTGCGTGCACGTGCTAGCTTGCTCATCCGTGCACGCATGTGTTCATCTGCTCCCCCGTGCGTGCACGTGCTGGCTTGCTCATCCGTGCATGCATGTGTTCATCCGCTCCCCCGTGCGTGCACGTGCTGGCTTGCTCATCCGTGCATGCATGTGTTCATCCGCTCCCCCGTGCGTGCACGTGTTTGCTCACTTGTCCATGTAGTCAATCTCTCGCGCATGCGTGCAAACGTTCACTCACTCACTCACTCTCTGGGCCTTTGCGTGGTGGGCAGGCGCGGAGCTGCAGGGGCTTGGCTCTGACACCAAGGAACAGCATCTGGTGACGACAGGGCGCCATGAGGCAGTCCCTAAGCCCGAGTGCTTCCTGGGCTCCAGGAGGAAGGACAGGAAGGAGAGCCTCCCTCCCAGGGCTACGAACCTCCTGGAGAAGCCCTTTCCCCACCTGGCCCCGGGTCAGCGTGGGGTGTGACTAAGGGGATGCGACACGGAGGCAGTAAGCTGGCCAGCTGGGGCAGGGCAGCTCTCGGGGTTTCTTCCCTGGGGCACCCTGAGTTGGAGAGGAGGGCGCCAGACTGTAACAGCTGCATGTCGGTGGCATGGAACCCCGCGTGAGGCTGTGTCTGCCGTGAGCCCCAGCTATGCCAAGGGCTAGTTTTGAGACCTCAGGCCATTGCCGACCACCCACTCCAGCCCAGTTTTCCCACTGGCTTAGGAGGGCCCTGATGGGCAGGGTAGAGTGAGGTAGCTGAGGGCCTGGCTGCCCTGGCCTGTGCTCCTCCCGTCAGCACAGCCCGGCCCTGCTGGCTGTGAAAGGGGGGCTCTGCCCAAGCAGAAGAAAGGCCCTGCAGTGGGCCGTCTGTCGTGGGCAATGATGGGACACTCCAGTTACGCAGTTCCATGGACATGTGGCTGAGGACACGGGGGGGGGACTGAGGACATGGGGGGACTGAGGACATGGGGGGGCTGAGGACATGGGGGGTCTGAGGACACGGGAGGGCTGAGGACATGGGGGGGACTGAGGACACGGGGGGGGGACGGAGGACACCGGGGCGGGACTGAGGACACCAGGGCGGGACTGAGGACATGGGGGGGACTGAGGACACGGGGGGGGACTGAGGACACCGGGGCGGGACTGAGGACACCAGGGCGGGACTGAGGACATGGGGGGCGGACTGAGGACATGAGGGCTGCCCTGAGGACACGGGGGCCAGCCTGAGGACACGGGCGTGGGCCTGAGGGCATGGGGGGGCGGGGACTGAGGACACCGGGGCAGGACTGAGGACACGGGGGCGGGACTGAGGACACGGGGGTGGGACTGAGGACACAGGCGTGGGACTGAGGACACAGATGTGGGACTGAGGACACGGGGGTGGGACTGAGGACACAGACGTGGGATGAGGACACGGGGGTGGGATGAGGACACGGGGGTGGGACTGAGGACACAGACGTGGGACTGAGGACACGGGGGTGGGACTGAGGACACAGACGTGGGATGAGGACACGGGGGTGGGATGAGGACACGGGGGTGGGACTGAGGACACAGACGTGGGACTGAGGACACGGGGGTGGGACTGAGGACACAGACGTGGGACTGAGGACACGGGGGTGGGACTGAGGACACGGGGGTGGGACTGAGGACACAGACGTGGGACTGAGGACACGGGGGTGGGACTGAGGACACGGGGGTGGGACTGAGGACACGGGGGTGGGACTGAGGACACAGACGTGGGATGAGGACACGGGGGTGGGACTGAGGACACAGACGTGGGACTGAGGACACGGGGGTGGGACTGAGGACACAGACGTGGGACTGAGGACACGGGGGTGGGACTGAGGACACAGACGTGGGACTGAGGACACAGACGTGGGACTGAGGACACGGGGGTGGGACTGAGGACACAGACGTGGGACTGAGGACACGGGGGTGGGACTGAGGACACAGACGTGGGACTGAGGACACGGGGGTGGGACTGAGGACACGGGGGTGGGACTGAGGACACGGGGGTGGGACTGAGGACACGGGGGTGGGACTGAGGACACAGACGTGGGACTGAGGACACGGGGGTGGGACTGAGGACACAGACGTGGGACTGAGGACACGGGGGTGGGACTGAGGACACAGACGTGGGACTGAGGACACAGACGTGGGACTGAGGACACGGGGGTGGGACTGAGGACACAGACGTGGGACTGAGGACACGGGGGTGGGACTGAGGACACAGACGTGGGACTGAGGACACGGGGGTGGGACTGAGGACACGGGGGTGGGACTGAGGACACGGGGGTGGGACTGAGGACACGGGGGTGGGACTGAGGACACAGACGTGGGATGAGGACACGGGGGTGGGACTGAGGACACAGACGTGGGACTGAGGACACGGGGGTGGGACTGAGGACACAGACGTGGGACTGAGGACACAGAGGTGGGACTGAGGACACAGACGTGGGATGAGGACACAGACATGGGACTGAGGACACAGACGTGGGACTGAGGACACGGGGGTGGGACTGAGGACACAGACGTGGGATGAGGACACAGACGTGGGACTGAGGACACAGACGTGGGACTGAGGACACAGACGTGGGATGAGGACACAGACGTGGGACTGAGGACACAGACATGGGACTGAGGACACAGACTGGGACTGAGGACACAGACGTGGGACTGAGGACACAGACGTGGGACTGAGGACACAGAGGTGCACACAGGGGAGAAGCCTCCCCAACAACTGCACTGGCCTTCGTGTTCCATGGGATGAAGACCTCCCCAAGGCAGTGGCTCTCAAGCTTGGACATCTATTGAAGCCACCTAGGAGCCCACCCCCGGGCAGGGGGTGGTCCTGCCTTTGGGGGAACCCCGGGGCAGCAAGTCAGGGCCAGGGCTCCAGTGGGGCTGTCCGGGCTGCACGTGCTCACGGTCCTGGCATCTTGTTCAGCAGGGCTGGGCTGGGCCGGGCCCTGGGACCCTGCGTCTCCCCCAGCTGCAGGTGCTCCGCTCCTGGAGCGTGGGGAGTTCCTCTGGAGGAAAGGGCCCAGTCCCTGGGGGAGTCCCTTCTTCCGGGGGTCCCCGTCTGGGGACTCGTCCTCATGTGTTGGTCTCAGCTCTCCGGCTGCCTGTGGGTCCTGCCTGGCCCCCAGCGCCTGGGGAGGCCCCGCTGCCCACCTTGTTGATGACCTCGACCTTGACCTCCTCCTCGTCCGCGATGGCTTTCTCTTTGCTGACCTTCTCGGTCTCCACGCCAACCACCTGGATCAGCTTGTCTGCATTCTCATTCTTCTGCTTGAGCTCAGCCTCCTGAATCGCTAGCTTGGCTTTTAGATCGTCCACCTAGGGGAGAGAGACAGAGGGAAGAGCCGCCGGGAGCCGCGGCCGGCACCCTGCCTCTCCCGGGCTCGTGACGCCTGCTGGCCTTCTCGGTCTCAGAGGAACGTGGGGATGGGGCACGGCTCTGTGCAGGTCACCAGTGAGGACAGCTCCCGGTGCTTGAGAGGCCGGCAGTCCTGGTGGCTGCATCAAAGTCTCCCTGTTGAGGCCTTCGGGGAGGCCAGCGGCCCTTTGGGTGGGTGGGAGAGGGAAGGGGAAAGCTCGGGGTCTGGGAAGCCAGCCTGAGGCCCCCGTGCCTGCACAGCCCGGGAGGGGACGCAGCGGTGAAGGTGAAGGAGCCAGGACTGTCACGGGGACATTCAAAGCCGGCAGAAAACAGCCGTCAACAGCATGAAGGGAGGCACGAGGGCACTTTCTGAGCCAGGACCCGGGATGAAGGGCTTTCAAGGACGGAAGTGTTCTCACTGACCCCCGGCTTGGTAACGGGTCTCATGGCCCTCGGGGCATAGCACCCACGGGCAGGTGCACACCATGAAATGTCCTGGACTGTCCCCGCATGTCGGGGCACGGACACTGGCGTGGTGCAGGCGTGACCGCTCAGAGGCAGGAGTCAGCTCCTCTTCCTCACGCGGCGCTCAGCCCCCGCCCCGTGTGGGAGGCCCTGGGGAAGCCTGGGCCTCGGCTCAGCCCGCCGGCCCACCTGTGCAGCCTGGGCCCCGGCCCAGCCCGCCGGCCCACCTGTGCAGCCCGGCCCCGGCCCAGTCCGCCGGCCCACCTGTGCAGCCCGGCCCCGGCCCAGCCCGCCGGCCCACCTGTGCAGCCCGGCCCCGGCCCAGCCCGCCGGCCCACCTGTGCAGCCCGGCCCCGGCCCAGCCCGCCGGCCCACCTGTGCAGCCCGGCCCCGGCCCAGCCCGCCGGCCCACCTGTGCAGCCCGGCCCCGGCCCAGCCCGCCGGCCCACCTGTGCAGCCCGGCCCCGGCCCAGCCCTCCGGCCCACCTGTGCAGCCCGGCCCCGGCCCAGCCCGCCGGCCCACCTGTGCAGCCGTGCTCTGCAGCTTCATCAGGCCGTTCTCCAGCCTCTCGATCTTGGCCACCAGCTCCATCCGCTTCTTGGCCAGCAGGTTCTGGTACAGCTTGATCTGCTCCAGGAAGGTCTTGGGTGTGGTGTAGTTGTAGCGCCGCTCGGTGGCCAGGTAGACCCTGGACATCTCGTTGACCGTGGTGTGCACGTAGGACATGAACAGGCTGATGGAGGCTTTCACTTCCGGCTACGGAGACAGATGGCCGGTCATCCCGGGACCTGCTCCTGCCGGGGGTCCTGGCCTCGTCCCAGAGTGGCCTCGGGGGCTGCTGCTGGACTCCCTGAATAAGCGAGGGCCGGGGGCTTCCCCAGCGTCTGGGGCTTTGGGCGTGATGTGCCCAGGCCTCTCGACTGCCTCCCAGGGCTGTCACGGGCACTGACAGGTGACGTCGCCCTGCTGAAGGGGTCAGCCTGTGCCCGGACACGGCAGGGCTGGCTGTGATCACCTCTCTCTGACACACGTGTGCTTGCGAGACTGGAGAGCGCAGGCTGAGAGCAGTTCCCCGGGGCGCTGGCCGACGCTCACGGCTTCTTCTGTGCCAGGCCCTGCTGTGGCTCTCTTTCCCGGCTGCCTGGCCCTGCCCACGTGCCCATAGGCAGGCACTGGGCGCGCCTCTAGAACGTGCCCCAGCGGCATTAGTGTTCATTTAATTAGTCTCAGTCTGCTAGTGACGAAGTCACCCAGCAGCACATAGCTGCCCTGGCTGCTGCCAAAGGCCTTCCCCACCCCCAGGAGGCACTGTTTCTGGGCTGCAAACCCATCTGTGCCCGAGGGAACACACCCTGCTGGGAATGGCCTGTCTCGAAGTGACAAGTGGTTCCCCCATTTCTTTCCTTTTCTTTTTTTTTTTTTTGGTAAGCTTTTGGTAAGCTTTTGTCGAGTGCACTCAGCAGAGAGAGACCAAGAGACCTGACTGTTGCTCTAGGCGACCCACACAGCCCACCTGGATGCCCTCTGTCTCCTCCAGGAAGCGCGCACTGACAGACACCAGGGCGTCTTCTGGCCACTCATGGAACCAGTTGATGGCCGTGCAGTTGACCACGGCGGGGAACTTTCTTGCTCGGACGCGCAGGACGGAGCCCACGGGGGAGAAGCACAGGATCACCTGGGTGCAGGACGTGTGTGAGCCTCACTGGGCGTGGCGGGCCGAGGCCACGCTGCCTCTCCCGCCGACAGCCCCTCCGGAGTGGTGGCCGGAGGCCCGGCTACCGTGTGCTCGGCCGGTTCCCTGACTCTGACCAGCGAGGTCATGGTGCGGGCTCAGCCTCCCTCCTGTAGGGCCCTGCTTGTGAGAACAGGGAGATGGAGGAAGGAGCGGACGGGCCTCTGCGCTGCACGGCCAGGGTCGGGGAGGGCCGCGGTCTCGTCGGGGTTAGCAGGAACGTCCCAGAGACGCAGAGCCTCCTCTAGGCCCTGAAGGGTGCTGGCCGAGTCCCCAACAGGGATGCCAGCCGGAGACTGTGCAGGGACGGGCTCTGGGGCTCCTGCTGGACAGGCCCTCCTGCTCGTGGAGCCTCAGCCCCCAGCCCCTTGTCTCTGTCCCTCTCACTGGAAGTGGCCCTGCATCAAGAAGGCCTTTGCAGCTGCCATGAGAGACAGCCCCGGTGCTGGCGGGCCGCACCCAGGAGGAGCCAGGGGCAGGGGACACCAGCTATGGATGCCGGGTGACTGGACTGGACGGCGCGCCGCGGGGAGACGGAGATGCTTGCTCTACTGGCACCATGCAGGGCGACATGACTGCCAGCAGGTGCTCAGAGAGCTGTAAGGTCGGCCTTCCCGCGGGCAGAGCCACGCTGCTGGGCAGCTGCCTGAGTGCCTCTGGAGAGGACGGGACCCATGGAGCCGAGGGCACGGTCCTCCCTGGGCCGTTCAGCCTAGATCCCCGGGGGTGAGGCCAGAGGTCAAGACGTGCTGTGTGTGCACAGGGGTAGCTCCGAGGTACCCCAGCAGCCCCCGGGAGATCATCTGTCCCTGGTCCGCCAGGCAGCCCCAGCACCCCCTTCCCACCCCTCTCGGCCTCCTGGGGTGGAGCAGCCCCAGCTCCGCAGAGCAAAGACCCGCCCCGAGGCGGCTGCCCGCGCCGGGCTGTGGGGAGACTACCTTCAGCTGCCGGCGCACTTTCTCGATGAAGAACTTCCAGCAGGCCTCCCGGGTGTCGGCCATGCCGAGGGACTTCACCTGCGGCCGCATGGAGGAGAGGATGTTCTCCACCTCGTCGTCCATGAACAGCCCCGGGATCTCCCCCGAGGCCAGCAGGTCATTGATCAGCACCAGGAACTGCTCCTCGGCCACCTGCGAGTCGGTCATCAGGAACACCGACGGCACGTTCTTCACGGCAGCCTTGATGTACTGCGCGTTCAGGTCCATCTGGAATGAGTGAGGGCACGCTTCGGAGGTGCCCCGGGAGCCCCTGGGACAGGACGCCTGGGGCCCGCCTTGCATGGAAGGGCAGGATCTGCAGGAGGCTCACCCATGTCCGTCGGCATGTGAGGGACACACAGAACGGTCTGTCCCACACTCAGTAGGAGTAGGTCACTTTAAGAATGTCCTGGGGCCAGCAGGTGGCGTGCGGGTTAAGGCCCTGGACTCCCACACAGCCGACCACATTTTAAGTCCCAGACCTGGCAGCTAGCTTTCTCTCTCTCTCTCTGATCAAATTGAATAATAATAACAAATAAAATGAAATGAAAAAAATGTTTAAAAAGATGTACGTACAGGCACCCTGAGGGCTCAGTCCTGCCCTTCGGCAGCATGCCCACTCCCCGAGTCTGTTCAGGGAGAACTTATCCCAAGGCTCCTTCTTTGGAGGTGGCTGGGTGTTACCAAGGTCAAAAGCAAGTGTCAGATTCCGCAGCTTTTGAGACTCCCTGTCTTGCCGATAAGGAAATGACACTGTCAGGACAGAACGCCCGTGACTGGCCCTAGGCCTCGGCACCAGGGACACACCGTCACGGGGACAGGGCAGAGCGCCGTGCCCTCCTGAGTGTGAGCCTAGCCTAGGACACCCTTTCCTTCTATTTTTTTTAGTTTTTGCCATAGGGCGCATGTGTTCACCGGAGAGATAGAGAGAGAGAGAGACTGAGTGAACAATCACCCCCCAGTAGGGTGGCCACACCACAATCCCTTCTCTATTCTCCTTGGGATTTTGGACACACATGAACTGTGCTGGGTGTGTTTTGCCACTGGGTCTGGGACTTGAACCACACACTCTACCATATGGGATCAGAGCCTAAACCACCACACCATGGGGTGGCACTGGACGACCTCCCCTTAACATTAGGATTTTTAAAACAGCTGGCCAGTCCCTTCATAGAGAACGTAGAGGGCACCCTCTGGATGCGTCATGGTTGGTGCGTGCTCTAAGACTCTGGGTTTCGGCTCTGCGGGGCGGGAGCACATGGAGGCCCGAGTTCCACCCTGAAGGCTCGGTGCAGGGCATGCACCTGTGACCCCAACCTCTTGGGAGGGTGAGGCAGGAGGATCGTGGTGTGGCAAGACCCTGTCTAAAAAGACAAGTAGACCCCACTGGGAAGGGGGGACAATGACACCCAGAAACCAGAGGCTCTCCCAAGGCTGCTGTCCCTGCTGCACTGTCCTCCCAGGGCCTCTGCCGGCACCCCCGTCTGCACCCTCCCCCGCCCCTGCATCCCAGGGCCCTGAGTCCTGGCAGGCTCCTGCCCTCTCCACTAACGCACTGGGCCGGCGGCTGCCCCTTGTGCTGTGGGAAGGCCCTGAGGATGCCCTGGAGCGGATGTCATCATGACCCGGCACTGACAGGCAGCCGTGTCTGGGTAGTGTGGTCAAAGCAATTCCAGGCCTAATTTCAAGCATCACGCCGACCTGCTCTGGACTGACTGTGTTTGGCTCGCACATGGTTCTCAGGGAAAGTAAATTTCGGGAACAAGAAATCAATAAAAAGCTCCCAGCAGGTCTGGGCACAGGAGACCCTGTTTACACTCATGTTTGTTTAATTATTTTAAAACGCAGCCCTTCCGGCCCTCGGGCGTGAAGCAAGACACCCAGCAACGGCTGTGAAGGCTTCAGCCCGGAGACCTGGGGGCAGTTCGGAGGGGTGAGAATTTGACCTCTTGGGCGCTGTGGTTGGTGCTGACTCTAGACTCCCATCCATGGTTCTTTCTGCCTCAGCCACGTGGGCCGTGCACTGGCAGAAACGCCCTCTGGCCTGTACTTTTTTCCCAGTTAATTTTCAGAGGCTGTGTGCACCACCAGCGAGCGAGAAGCACCCTGCAATGGAGCGAGGTCACACTGCATCCCGTCTCCATTTCTCCGTCGTCAGGATTTTCTGCACACACCTGCACGCCTAGGGTGCTTTTCAAGCTGCCAGGGCTGGGATTTGAACCATGGTTGGTTGAGGATCCAGCTTTCTATGCATGGCACGTAACCACTGCACTATGGGGCAGTCCTGGCCTTTACTTCCCAAGACAAAGCCCTGCAGACAGGGCCGCTGGTGACAGTCGCATTCTCTGTGCTGGTCGGCTTCGTTCTGGAAGGGGGAGCAGATTTCTCTCTGCTTTCCCTCGCCACAGGAGAGTGGATTGAAAGGGGGACCAGCAGTTGGCGTAATGGCTACATCGCTGGACTCCCACGTGGTCGACCACGGTTTGAGTCCCGGACCTGGTGGCTTAAACTCACACTGGGCGCGTGTGCGTGCGTGCCCAAGATCCCGAGAGGAGAATGGAGGAGAAGGGATTTTGGTGCGGCTGTCCCCCCTGGGGGGTGATTTCTCGCTTTCTGTCTCTCTGTCTCTCTCTCTTTCCGGTGAGCGCACGCACCCTATAGCAAAAATCTCTCCAAAAACAAAACTAAACAAAACCAAAGAAAGGTAATCTCTCACCTTGAGGTCTGGGATCCCGTAGCCCTTCTTGAGGGTGATCTGGAACACGTCCAGGGCACTGATGAAGGCCGCCAGGCGCGACAGGCTCTGCTTGCCGCTGCCGCCCACCCCCACCAGCAGGGCGTTCCCGCGGGGAGACTCCAGGATGCGGTTGATCCTGCAGATGTGAGCCACCGCGTCCTCGAACAGCACCTGGGGGGCCGGGGGACGCTCAGCACCCTGGGCTCCTGGAACCCCACCAGCTGCACAGAGGTCGCAGCCCCCAGCAGGCGGCGCCCTCCGGATGTCGAGTACGAGACAGGAGAGGAAAGCTGTGAACCGGGCACCCCCGGCCTCGCCACCCCAGAGCGCCACTCGCCAAGTTCATGACCGCGTTGACTTCGTTGTAGCTGTCCAGCACGTCCGCCAGCAGCTTGTTCAGGTGCGCCATGTCGGTTGCCGGGAAGTACTTGGGATCACCGATCCCTTGAACGAAGTGGCAGAAGATGTTGGGCCTGGCGAATAAGAGTTCTTCACCGATGTCCTGGGAATAAGAGACGCCGTGCGTCTGCGGTTTGGGCCCTGAGCACACCATGACGACAGCAGTCCCAGGACCCGGCTGAGGTGGCCCAAGGCGCCCCCAGGAGGCCAGGTCTCCAGGACCTAAGCCACTGCGATATTGGGCCCCACAGCCCCTGGGCCGATTCCATGGTGGGTGATTCAAACCCTGCCATACTGGGAACGAGCAGAGCCCAGAGAAGCTCCCCACCAAGGGGGACACCTGGCAGAGCACGCGGCCTCAGACGAGGCTTTTCCACCCGCAGCAGCCCTGTCTGCTGTCCGGTCAGCTCCCTCTCACTCAGGTCCACAGACACGTGACATGGTCACTACGGGAGACCTCCCTGGCTCTCCAGCCCCCTGAGCGATGGAGCTATCTTGGCTCCAGACGCTGTTCCCTCTAGGAGCCCTTCAGGGCTCAGCCCAGGACTCTGTGGCACAACTTACATCAAAATATTTCTTGGTAGACGCAACGGTGACCCTCTGTAGGGTTTCCTGGTCTTTCTCGTCAACCATTTTGTCACCGTACACTCGTTCGGCTTCATGCAGCCAAAGACGGACGAGGTCCAGTGGGGTTTTCAGAACCTCTGCCGTGGAGAACAGCAGTCCCTGCCCAGAAACAGGATGGGCAGCACCTTCAGCTGGGGCATGGGGCACACCAAGTGCCAATGCAGGGGACATGAGAAAGTGGCCCTCCCAGGGAGTAGCCCGCTGAGCGTGCCTGCTCAGGGCCAGGGAACCCGATTACTGAGGGCGGGTGGGCTGAGCAGGTGGCCTCTATGGGCACGTGACATTTGGGCCGACACCTAGCATGGGAGGAGACAGGTGTGACTTAGCCTCCTTAGGCCTCAGATTCCTTCTCTGTGAGATGGGCATGCGGACATCAAGCTTGTGTGTTGTTTGGAAGGAAAAATGAGAATGCAAGTAGCTAAACCCAACCCCTGACTCAGGATGAGCAGTCAGTAAGTGAGAAAGCATTATGCCCATCACCGCCACCATGACCGTCACCGTCATTATCACCTTCTCCTTCCCCACTATCGCACTATCACCATCACCACCATCCCCATCCCACCATCACTATCCTCATCACCACCATCCCCATCCCACCATCATCCTTATCCCCATCACCACCACTATCCCCATCTTCTCATCATCACTATCACCATCACCACCATCCCCATCCCACCATCATTCCTGTCACCATCCCCATCCCCATCCCACCGTCATCCCTATCACCATCACCATCCCCATCCCACCATCATCACTATCCTCATCACCACCATCCCCATCCCACCATCATCCTTATCCCCATCACCACCACTATCCCCATCTTCCCATCATCACTATCACCATCACCACCATCCCCATCCCACCATCATTCCTGTCACCATCACCATCCCCATCCCACCATCATCCCTATCACCATCACCATCTCCATCCCACCATCATCCCTATCACCATCACCACCATCCCCATCCCACCATCATTCCTGTCACCATCACCATTCCCATCCCACCATCATCACTATCACCATCCCCATCCCACCATCATCACTATCACCATCACCACCATCCCCATCCCACCATCATTCCTGTCACCATCACCATTCCCATCCCACCATCATCACTATCACCATCACCATCCCCATCCCACCATCATCACTATCACCATCACCACCATCCCCATTCCACCATCATTCCTATCACCATCACCATCCCCATCCCACCATCATCCCTATCACCATCACCATCTCCATCCCACCATCATCACTATCACCATCACCACCATCCCCATTCCACCATCATCCTTATCACCATCATCATCCCCATCCCACCATCATCCCTATCACCATCACCACCATCCCCATTCCACCATCATCACTATCACCATCATCACCATCCCCATCTCACCATCATCCCTATCACCATCACCATCCCCATCCCACCATCATCCCTATCACCATCACCATCTCCATCCCACCATCATCCCTATCACCATCACCACCATCCCCATTCCACCATCATCCCTATCACCATCACCATCTCCATCCCACCATCATCCCTATCACCATCACCATCCCCATCCCACCATCATCCCTATCACCATCACCACCACTATCCCCATCCTGCCATCTTCACTATCACCATCACCACCATTATCCCCATCCCGCCATTATCACTATCACCATCACCACCATTATCCCCATCCCACCATCATTCCTATCACCATCACCACCATTATCCCCATCCTACCATCATCACTATCACCATAACCACTATTCCCATCCCACAATCATCCCTATCACCGTAACCACCACTATCCCCCCATCTTACCATCATCACTATCACCATCACCACCATCCCTGTCCCACCATCATCACTATCATCATCATTATCCCCATCCCACCATCATCACTGTCTCCATCATCATCATTATCCCCATCCCCACCATCATCACTATTGCCATCACCACCATTATCCCCATCCCCATCATCATCACCACCATCATCATTATCCTCATCCCCATCATCACCATTACCATCGTTATCCCCATCCCCACCATCATCACCATCACTGCCATTATCCCTATCATGACAGCCATCATCTCTGTTATGGTTTGAATATGTCCCCCCAATTCATGTGTTGATATTGGGTTCCTAAAGTGATGGTATTAAGAGGGTGGAACCTAATATGATTATGGTATTAAGAAGTGGAGCCTCTGGAAGGTGATAAGGATTAGATAAGGTCAATAGAGTGGAGCTCCCACTATTGAATCCTGGTAGCTTTATGAAGAGAGAGACCAGAGCAGACACAGACAGACCTAAGTCCTTGCTTTCCTTCATTCAATGCCTGGCATTACCTCAGGGCTTTGCAGTGAGTTCCACCAAGATGACCCTCAACCCAGGACCTCTAAAACCATAAGCTGAATAAACCTTTATTATTTAAAAATCACTCAGTTTTGGGGACCAGCAGGTGGTGTGGTGATTAAGGCGCTGGACACTCCCACATGGTTGACCACGGTTCAAGTCCTGGACCTGGTGGCTTGCTTTCTCACTTTCCCTCTCTTTCTTTCTCTGTCTCTGTGTGTCTGTCTCTGATAAAATTAAAATTAAAATAAATGAATGAATAAGAATAAATTATTTTAAAAAATCACCCAGCTTTATGTATTTCTGTTATAGCAGCAAAAATGGACTAAAATGCCATCATCACCATCAACATCATTATCACTATTGTCACCATCATTATCACCATCATTGATACTATCACCATCGTCACCACCACTACCAAAAGCACCACCACCATCATCGCCATCACCAGCATCACTATCAGTACCATCATTACATTAGTACCGCTATCATTACCACCATTGTCATCGCTTTTACCATCATCGTCACCACCATGATCATTGACGTTCCATTGCCATCACCACCATCACCACCATTATCATCACCACCATCACCACCATCATCATTACTGTCACCACCATGATCATCGACATTACCATTGCCATCACCACCATCATCATTACTATTACCACCATCACCGCCATCATCACTATTACTGCCACCACCATTACTGTCACCACCATCACCACCATCATCATTACTATTACCACCACCACCGCCATCATCACTGTTACCACTGGCATCACCACCACTGTCATTGTCACCACCATCACCACCATCATCACTATCACCACCATCACCATCATCACCATTGCCATCCCACTATCACCACCATCATCACCGTTACCACCGCCACCATTACCACTATCACTACTGTCACCACCATCATCACTGTCGTCACCATTGCCATCAGCACACCATCACCACCATCATTATTACTGTTACCACCATCACCACCATCACCACTATCACTACTGTCACCACCACTATCACCATCGTCACCATTGCCATGAGCACACCATCACCATCATCACCATCACCACCATCATCATCACCATCCTCACTGTCACCATCACCACCACCATAGTCGTCGTCACCATCGCCATCACCACCATCGTCATTCCTTTCGCCACTATCATCGCCATGCCCGCCACCGTCATCTCCATCGGAGCGTCGGCATCAGTTCCCAGCTCACGCTGCCTTCTCTCCTGGGAGCAGCGGAGTGGAGCATCTGGACCCGGGACGCAGCCCTCAGGCAGCCTCACTAAGCCAAAAGAGCAGTACCTGGAAAATGTTGGAGAGGTCCCTGAGGTTGAAGATGTAATGAAACTTAATGGCCGTGGGAAGAAAAGTCGCCGTGACTTTCTGATGCAGGGCTGTTATGGGAGAAAGACACATCGATCCTCATGTGCACTAATGGCCCCAGGAAGTGCAGCGCTTAAAGTTTTCAAAGCAAATGGACTCGGGAATGGCGACAATTTAAGTGAGAAATCTGCTCAGCTCTTCAGAGAGGGAGGAAGCGCTCTGCGCTGGAGCCCTGGAGGAAACCGTCTCCCCGACCTTCCGAGCCCTCCCCGCAGCCTGAGCAACCCCATCGCACCACATCTCCTGTGGAAACACAGCGTCGTTTTACATATATTGATTTTAAATATAAATAAAATATTTGCCTGGGGAATAGAGAAGGAACCATCGGCCCCATGAAACTGCAGGCTTTACTGACAGGAGAGGGATGAGGCTGGCCGGCTTACCCAGGGCCGCGGCCACCAGCTGGCTGCTCATCCGCTGCACCACCATGGAGGCGGAGCGGAAGGCCAGGTGCTGCGTCAGGATGGTGCTGTAGATGGTGGTGAGGGCCTCCTGGCCGGGGAAGCTCACGGCAAACACGCAGAAGTGGCGCTGCCTCGGGGCAAGCACATGCTCCAGTCAGGCAGCTCAGGGGGCCAGCTTGTGGCCAGGGCCTCCTTCTGAGAGAGCAGGCCCTGTCCTCACTGTCCCATGGCCTTCGGACATGGCTGGGCTGGAGAAAAGCTTTGGTAGAGGCAAGAGAGTGGCTCAGAGAGGGCCCGGGTTGGAGTCCTGCGTCTCCATGTGCTCAGAGCCTGCAGCCGTGACCTGTGTCTGGGCGGGGCTGCAGATGTAGCAGGATGCGGGGTGAGTAAGAACTTCAGAGTTCCAACAGATACTTTCTAATGCCAGCATATGTGCTTGCCAGAGACAGAGAGGCAAGGGGCGTGGTCGTGCTGCAGTCCCTTCTCCTCCATCCCTCCACCCCGTCGGTATGTGGGTCCCAGCTGCACACGCACTGGCGTGTTTTCCAGGCTGCCACAGCTGGGATTCACACCGTGAAGGGCTGGCCTCTCACCAAGTCCCAGATTTCCCGACATGCTCTGGAGATTGGGGGGCTCTCCGGAGAATGACGGCCTGCATCCCTGACACCCCAAGCCAGCACCGTCTCTTCTCATTTGCCGACCCGGGCGCTGGGCTGCCGCTAACCTGAAGTCTGGGGTCAATGGTGAAGGATCCAGAAGTGGGGTTCATGCAAGCCACATACTGGCAGTTGTGGACGTCCTTCAGCGTCAGCTTCTGCCTGTCGTACCTGGCGAGGGAGCCGGCGTTAGAGCGGGGCCGCCAGCCGGGGGAGCAGTCCCCGCATGCCACCCTGCCCCCAGCAAGCCCTGCAAGTGCTTTAAAGCCTCTGCGAATATGGAGGCCGTGGGAAGCAGACGCTCTGACTCCACGCTCTCAAGAGCAGTTCTGAAGCGTGAGGCAGAGGAGAGGGTCGGCGTGCAGGCCTGGGTGGGCGTTCTGGTCTTCCACCGAGCCCAGTCAGGACCTGGGTAAGTGGCAAGGCCCTCTGTGCTTCTGGATTGCTACCAGGCAAAGCGTCATCGTGAAGATCGAATGAGCAGACGCCCGGGGAACACTCGGCGGGCCACCTGAACCACAGTGCACAAAGCTGCCACCCTGTTGTCCTCAGGAGGACTAATGGCTGTCGTGAACTAGGCTGAACAACCTCCTTGATGTCAGCTGCTGATAAAACTTGCAGGGGATGACAGCAGGGGGCTTGGAGGTTAAGGTGGCTGGACTCCACAAGGCCGACTTGATGTTCAAGACCTGGACCCAGAGGCTTGAAACTCACACTGTGTGCACGTGCGTGCGTGCCCAAAATCCCAAAAGAAGAATGGAGAAGGGATTGTGGTGTGTCCACTCCCCCTGGGAAGTGACTTCTTACTTTCCCTCTCTCTCTGTCTCTTTCCCAGTGAGTAAATACACTGTACAGCAAAACTTAAAAAAAAAGAAAAAAGAAAAAGAAAAAAAGAAGAAAAACTTCCAGGAGCTCAGATGAGCTTAAACGATATAAAGAATTTGGGGACCAGCAGGTAGCCTGGTGGTTAAGGCACTGGACACTCCCACACGGCCAACCACAATTTGAGCCATGTGGCTAATTATGGTTTGAGTCCTGGACCTGGTGGCTTGCTGTCTCACTTTCCCTCTCTCTCTCTCTCTCTCTGGTCAAATTAGAATAAATAAATGAATGAGTAAAATTAAATGATTCTTAAAAAAAAATAAAGAGCTGGTAAATCTTTTTGCATGCTTGTTACCGTTGGGAATTGTCCCCGATCACGGATTTCCTTGAGTCGGAGGTGACTGCCCTTGCAGATGACAGGAACCCTTGTAGCGCCCAGATTTTGGTCTATAGTCACTTTTAGACGTTGCAAATCATTTCTCCTATTTTTGAACGATTACATTTGTCCGTGGTGTCTCTTACCCGAAAGCTGAAGGAAACTCGGTTTTCACGTAAAGCGCAGTGATCTAGAGTTCTGCCCGAGGACTCTGCAGTGTAGTTTGAGAAGTCCCTCCCCACCCACACCTTTTCTCAGCTCACAGGTCTGTGCTCTGCGGGGGCCGTACCCCCGGCCACGGAGTGTTTCCTCCAGCGCCCCTTCACTCTAACCGCACCTGACGGGCACCCCAGTGGCAGCGGGGGTCTCTGTCCCCCTCGGTGGGGACTCTAGACCACAGCTGCCAGCCCGTTTGTGAGTGGGTGATGCACACGCTGGGCTTTAGCCTCGCAGCTGCCCTGCCCTGCCCAGGGCCTTGCAGCCCCACCGGGGTAGCCTTTCACGTCCAGCTTCCCCTCTGCTGCCTGCCCCTTCCAGCTCCGTGGCCTGTGGCCTGCCTTCCCCTCAGCTCCGCCCTGCGGTCCTGATTCAGTGTCTCACAACCCTCCCGATGACTGTCCCGACAGCCGGGCCGCCTGGCCCCTTGGTCCCTCAAAGCTCTGCTCCAATAGCCCTGAGGCGCTGCCCTTGGCCCTGGCCCTGTGCCCGGGGCCCCGCCTCACTCCTCGGCCCACCTGGCCCGCCCTCCGGCCTCACCAGTGGCCGTGGTCCATGTGCTGGCGGATGAGGGTGTGCGGGGCCACGGTGCCGTACTTGTCCACCTCGGGCATGTTCATGTCGTCGATGAAATAGATCAGCTTCTTGGTGCCTGGCGGCCCGTAGTTCCTCCCCGACTTCTTCTCCAGCGGCTTCTCAAGTACCCCTAGAGAGGACTGAGTGGTCGGCCCCGACGGAGGGGCTCCGAAGGGGCAGGGGTCTGTGAGGGGTGGGCTTCCAGTCCACCAGGCCCAGTGGCTGGGGGGGATCAGAGACAAGGGGTCAGCACTGAGCTCGAGGCCCCAGCCCTGAGCAGCGGCAGCCCGTGGGTGGCCCCAGGATGGTGAAGAACTCCCTGTGGGACCCGCCATCTCAGCTGGCCGGAGCACGCCCACGCCTGCCTGGGAGCCGTGGGGGGGTGCCGTCAGGGGCGCCCGCAGGGCAGGGGTGGCGGGCCTGACCCTGCAGCATGGCCGAGGTGGTGTAGAAGTTGAAGGGCACCGCCTGCACCAGGTAGCTGTCCGTGGTGCGCAGGCTCTCCAGCTTGTCGCCCATCAGCACCGACTTGCCGGTCCCGGCGTTGCCCACCAGCATCACCGGCCACGACTTCTCCATGAGCAGGTCCATGAAGTACCGGATGCGGATGGTTTCTGTGGTGTGGACCAGCGAGGCCTGGGGCAGGGCGGAGGGCGGGGAGGGGTGGGCGTGACTGCGGACTCCCTAGCCGGCACGTCTCGTCAAAGGGCCTCGGGTCGGACCCGTCTGCACCGGGGCATTCCGTCCCCTGGGCTAGGTCGCCCGCCCACAGTCGCCCCCCGGGGATGGTCACCTGCAGGGGGACATCCGGATCCAGCTCAAAGGCGGGCACCCTGTCCGTCCAGGGCAGGAACTTCTTGGTGTCGGGGTCGATGTAGTAGTCGAACACGGTCCCCTGCGAGGGGAACTTGATGGTTTTGAATTCGTTGATCCACCATTTGCTGAACTCGACCCGGTAATCCACGAGCTGCGAAGAACGGGGACAGAGAAGGGCAGAGGGCAGCCAAGGGCCGCGCTGCGCTGCTGCGGGGGCGGGGGCGGCCGGCCCTCACCTGGTCCTGGAACATGGCGCCCCCGAAGGCCCAGAAGCAGGCGAACACGAAGTAGAGCTCGTACAGGTCCTTGGGGGAGTCGGGCGGCGCGTTCCTCTCGGTGAGCAGGCACTCGAGCAGGTACAGGACCGTCTGGATGACCGTGACCTCGGGCACGGGCGTGATCTTCTTGAACCCCACGCGCAGCTTGTCCAGGCACGTGGGCAGGTACTTGTCGAAGAGGATCATCAGGTTGGCCTTCTCGGACTGCACCTTGCGCCTTTCGATCCAGCTGCTCACCACCCTGGGGACGCCGGGACGCCGTGTGGGTGATGGCGCTACCTCCTCCGGGCCCCTGCCCCCTTGGAAATCACCTCCCGCCCCTCCATGTGCCTCTTGTGGGGCGGCCACGGAGGCGAGGCCGTGGCTCAGTTCACCACCCCGTGTGGCAATGGGTCCGAACAAGGCTGCCAGTGGGGCCTGCTGTGGCCCTAACAGTGGGATGAGGATGGCGGGCCTTGGGGGCTGGGCTCTTTCCCTGGGACTGTGAGCTGCAGGCTGGGGAGGCCTGAGCAGCCAGGAACTGTTCTTGGTGCCACGGGGAAGCATCTGCCCCCTCACCCCCCAAAGCTAATACGTGGGCTGGGGGATGTTTTCACTTGGGGACGTCACGAGGGAGTGCGCCCCTTCGGTGACCAGGAGGGACAGGGGAATGCACGGTTATTACTCGTGTCCCAAGGGCACTCGGCATGCCAGGGCCACAGAGGCCAGGGAGCGTGTGGAAGGGCTGTGGCGAGGGTCCGATGGCATCATTGGACGGGCTGCCCTCAGCGAGTTTTAGTCAGTGGCTCAGAGCAAGCAGCACAAGGGCTAGGAGGCCGCGCTGTGACTGAGGGTCAGTCGCTATTACGGTACAGGTGCTTGCTAGAAAGACAGAGAGAGACAGAGACAGAGAGAGACAGAGAGGCAGAGAGAAACAGAGAGGCAGAGAGAGACAGAAAGCAGAAGTCACCCCCCCCCCCCCCCCCGAGGGGATGGCCATACTGTAATCCCTTTTCCCCCACTCTCCCCTTGGGATTTTGAGCATGCACACAAACGCATACAGTGTGTTTCAAGCTGCCAAGTCTGGGACTCGAACCATGGTCAGCCATGTGGGAGTCCAACAACATAACCATTATGCCATCTGCTGGTCCCAGCCAATAGAATTATTATCATTTTTAATTTTTGCTTTAGTTAGTTCATGCTGAGTTTGTCACGTAAGAGACCAGATCAAACAATAGGCAACCCTTGGGGACAGCGCCTGTCTGACACACGTAGGCCCCGTGGATAGAGTAAGGACGGCCCATCACAGCTGTGAGGGACGTGGCCAGCTGCAACCTGTCTGCGTCCTGGTTTCTCTTGTCACAGCCCGTGTGGGGAGCAGCCCCAAGTAAACGCCACGTTAGGGTCTGCGCAGTATGCACGCTCCATGGTCAGCGGGCTTGGGCTCTGGGGCTCACCGCCAGGGTGCCTGAGGCGGGAGCAGGAAGCTCGGGTCACCAAACATAGCAGCCACTGCCTGGGGTGGCCCTGCAGACCAGCCTCTCTGTGAGCGCCCTCTGATTCCCGCACTTCCATCGGAGGACAGACAGCCGGAGCAGTCGGCACCCCGGAACACCCAGAGCACCCACAGTCCCTGCCGTCCGCAGACCTGGGGTAGAACTGACTCCAAGTCCTGTCTTCAAGGGGGCGGCCAGTTTGCAGATCTACAGACCGCTGCCTCTGCCTCTGCCTTCTCGTTGGGAGATTTGATGGCAACATTTAAAAATACATTTTTCTTTATTCGTGACGGCCGTGTCCCTCGAGGGACCATGCCCCTCGGCGCCCCTCAGGAGTAGAGACAGGAGCATGTATGAGTGGGAGTGAGGAGCATCTTCCATGGGCTCTAGTCACGCCTGGCCCCGCCTGGCCCCGTCCACCAGTCCTCCAGCTTCTCAGACCCTGGGCATTCGCGCGTGGGCCCCGTGCTCTTTAGGAGTGGGCTGGGGATTCGAATCTGGCTCTTCTTGAGCGCCGTGTCACCCCTGACCCAGAGCTGGCCCCCTGGGTCCAGATTTGCAGTTGCCTTGGTGGGAGTCGCTTGGTGCTGGCCAGTGGGGGCTCTGGTTTGCAATGGGAGCCCAGAGACACACGCTCGTGCTTCCTGGCTGTCGGTCCAGGTGACTTCCTGCCTGGCCCCAAAGGCGGCTGGGGCTGGGGGCGCCCTGGTCCTCTGCCTACAGGCAGCGCTTGGCCTCGAGGGGCTGGACCACAGGCTCCTGTCTGCCGCTCAGTGCTTCCCTCCCTCCTTCCTCTGGTCAGCCCTGGGAGAGTCCATTTCCGCCTCGGTCCACACCCACTCAGCATCCAGCTCCCTCCTGTCCGCTCCCATGGGTGTTCCTGGGTGCTCGAGGTCCTGTCTGCTTCCTGCCCCTACTCCTGAGCAGCCCCCATACAGACCTTGCCTCAGTCTCCTCACGCTTGCTCCTGCCCGCCCTGACCACTCCCACCCACGGCATGCCCCACCGGGCCCCCCCGGGACCCCAGCACGGGGTCCAGGCCTCTGCAGACGATACACAAAGGATCTCGAGGTGAGACTCTGAGCTGGGGCCGTGGTCCGACGGCCAGTGCCCTGGAGAGAGAGGGCCCGGACACACGGGGAGGAGGCGCGTAAGGGCGGGCAGGGCGCAAGTGACACGTCGAAAGCCAAGGAGAGCCGATGCCTGGCCGGAGCCATCAGAAGCCGGGAGCAAGGCTGGCCCAGGTGCCCCTCCCCACCTCGAGCGCAGACTCTGGTTCCCAGAACTGCGTGAGGACCAGCGTCGGCCGCCCGAGGCCACCCAACTCGCCGTCCCAGTCACGGAGGACACTCAGGTCAGCATCTTCGAGCATCTGACCCAGTGCTGCTGGGGAAGATGGCCCTGTCCTTCGAGGGACCATGCCCCTCGGTGTCCCTCTCAACCCTGAGCCTCACCAAGTCGCCTCCCCCCACCAGAGGGTCTCACTTCTCGTTGCAGAGCGTGAAGGGGCACGGCAGGCATGGACTCCTGACACCTCTTCCTTCTCCCACGACAGACTCGCGTGCACCTGGGGACACCCACGCCTGCTGCCACGGCCACCACCGCTCTCCTCTCACGAGACAAACCCTCTCTGCCATGCTCCCCCAGCCTGAAAGCTGGTGCATTTCTGGGGAGAACTCTGTCTCTAGTGCCTTCACTCAGTCCCTCCTTGGCCGGGTGTCCCTGGCGTCTGCGCCCCCCCAGGAGCTCGAGAGGCCATGCCCAGCCAGAGCCCTCCTCCTCCCTGGGGTCCGGATCACCTCCCTGGGCCCCCTCTGGATCCTCCTTCCCGGCACAGTGCTGGTTTCTCTCAGAAGCCCAACTTCACTGTCCCCTGTCTGCACCCCCTGGGGAATCCGCTCCCGGCGTGGGTGGTGCTCCCTGATGGGGCACAGATGTGGTCACAGGAGTGAGGAGCCACCACCGGCCACACTTCTGAGCATCTGGCTCCCGGGCCCCCCTGGGATTGCTGTCGAGCTGATACGGCATCTGCTCCTACTGTCATAGCTGTCCCCAGAGAGACCCACCCGTCAGCCACCTCAGTGGGAAACGTTCTCCGGGGTCTATAGCAGGTCTGTGGCTCCCCAGGATCCCGAGCGTTTCTTAAATCCATCTCTCCCCCATATCAATGCCCACAGTCCATGGGCATGGCCGGCTCTCCTCTTCACGTTGGAGGGCCCCCATAGCTGGTCCTGTCCCGCCACTGCCCGTCTGGGGAACCTCGCGCTCCCTCGCCGGCCCTCTGCACTGGCTTCCATCCAGAGCGCGGCCCACGGCTTCATCTATGCAGAGCCCCCTCTGGGAGGCAGAGGCCCTCCCTGCCACTCCCCTCCCCAGCATCTGTGCAAACTGGACCCCCCCAGCTGCCACGCCGCAGTCGCCTGTGCCTCGCTGTCACCCACATGCCGACCCTCGTCCTCCCAGCGCTGTAATGGGGGGGCCTGGAGGTATTCATTACAGAGGGGACGGATGATCGGGGCGGGCGGGGGATGCACGCGCACCAGCCTCGTCTTTCTCCACCATGGTTTGGAACAGAAAACCCAACCCCAACTCACGGGTTCCACCCCAGATCGGCGGGGTTGATGTAAAGTATGCCGGCTCTGGAGACGGTGGCCGGGGTGGCTGTCCTCAGGTGGCTGATCTCGAACACCAGCCTCATGGTGCGGTTCAGGGGGATCCGCTCGTTGCTGGCCAGGGTGAGGACCTGGGAGGAGAGACAGGCACCTGTGGGCCTGGGGACAGCTGGTGCCATCCTGGGAGGTCCAAGATGGGGACGCAGCACGTCTCAGCAGGAAGGGAACCCAGGGAAGCACAGCCCCCCGCCAGCCGGCGACCACCAGTGTCCCCGGAACTGGATTCTTCCTCCTTCCGCGACTCCCGCTGGCCCCTCGGGGGAGGAGCCATGCGTGCAGTCACGCGGCATGGCTGTACGGGGCCTGCTTGCCCGGACCTTCACCTCCCCTTCCCTGCACGTTCCTGGGCCCCCTCCCCTACCACTGAGAATAATTTTTAATTGCTTCTAGGAAATTATGAACAGTGTCCCGGCTTCCCAGAACAGTAGCTTCGTTCCCACATTATGTCGCCTGCTGGAGAGGAATGCGCCCCGGTGTTTGTCCCTGACCCGCACCCGCCAAATCGGGCAGGACCGCACATGCGGGCCGCACCCTAGCGGGAGTCATCTGCGACCAAGTACTCTGCGCAGTTCCAGGCGGGTCCCTTCCTGACTCCTGCCTACTGCAGCCTCTTCTTTAAAAGTTTCTTTCTACCATGAGAGAGAAGGAGAAAGCACCTGCCCTAGGGCCTTCGGCAGCTGGCCTGGGTCTCGGGAATAAATGTGGACAGGGAGGCCTCGGGACGTGAACTCGGGACCTTCCCACGTGGCCCCGAATCCCAGGTGCACTACCACTGCGCCACTGCCGCTCGCCTGCTGCAGGCACTGAGTGCCGTGTGTGCGCCCGCGCCGCCCCTCCTGCGGCCGCCGACCTTGTTGTCGTCCATGACCGTGTTGAGAGACTCGATCCACATGGGGTCTATGTCCCCGTCCAGGACGATCCACTTGGGGCCGTCGTGGGTGATGTTGGCCAGGTCACGCATGATGGTTGAGAACAGGCCTATGAGGAGCGACAGGCGTGACACGTGGCCCGCGTCCAAGCAGCTCTCCTGACAAGAGGCACACCGGGTGTCCTGGGCCTTCCACTGCTGCCCCAGGACAGGTGGCTGTCCACAAGCAGTGCCCGCCCGGCCCAGCCTATCGGAGCTCCTCTTCCCGACCCGTGTGGATGTCAGTTCCCTGGTTCTTGAAAGTGCAGCCCACACCAGCCACTTCCTGGAGGAACCCCTTTCCCAGAACCACACCGATGGGGCAGGACCGTCACGTGCCGTGTGCTCAGGGCACTGCGTCCGGCCCTGCCTGCCGCGCTCCCTCCAGGCCAGGCCTGGCGCTCCCAGCCCTCGTCCAGCCCGACTCCCTTGGCCTGCTTGGGGTAGGCCCGCAGGCCTCGAGCGTCCTGAGTCCCCGGCTCCCTACTGCTCTGGACCGCGAGCCACCCGCTGTCCTGACACAGTGGCCAGGCTAGCATTCCCTGGCACTCAGCCCGGCCTGGGACCCCATTCTGTCACCGTCTTTCCACTCCCGGGTGGCCGGGTTGATGATGCCAAAGAGCTCGTCACAGGTGACAGCCTTGGGGTCCAGGTCCACAGCCACCGGCTTCCTCTTCATGTTCTGGTAGGTCTTGTTGAGGGACTTGAGCACCTGGCCGAGGTGGGAGGGACCTGGTGTGACTGGGGGTCTCAGGCAGACGCCGCGCTGCACCCCGGGATATGTGCGGTCCTCCGCGAGAACCCGGCTCCCCTCACTGACTGCAGCAGGGGGTCCTTGTCCGGATCGGGGGTGCGTGGGCGGCAGTGGGAGAGTTTGCATCCCCTGAGGACCGAGGCTTTGAGCAGCGAACTACCACCACAGACTGGAACCCCACCAGGCTCTCCCCCCCAATACAGTGACACCTGCTCCTCGAACACACGTGTGCGGGCAGGAAACCAAGGGCAAGCCCCCACCCGGAGGCAGGGTCCTTCCGGGCTCTGTCATGCGTGTGAGTGTGTTTACACACGGTATGGAAGGGTCCCTCTAGGAAATGGGGTTCATGCGGTTTCTACCTTTGTATTATTTCATTGCCAGAGGGCCTGCGCTCACTAGAGACAGAGAGGAGCACCCCAGCGGGGCGGGCCCCTCAATCTCTCCTCCGATTCTCTGTCCTGTTGGGACTTGGGGCATGAACACACGTGCACCCCGGCATGTTTTTTAAGCCCCTAGGCTGGGATTTGGACCACAGCCAGCCCTTCGCGGCCAGGGAGAGTCCCCGGAGGCCTGGCGGCAGAGGCCCGGCGGCGGAGGCCCGCAGGGTGCCGACCTGGGACTTGCCGCTGCCGGCGTTCCCGATGACGAACACCGAGTGCCGGACTTGGAGCAGCTCCTCCAGCTGCACGACCTTCAGCACGAAGCTGTCCTCCGCCTGCAGCCCGAGCCCCACGACGCTCTGCTTGATGACCTGGGGTGCACAGCACGGCCGTCAGGGGAGCCCTGGACGCCTGCCCTCCCGCCACGGGACCGGCCAGGGCTGGCCAGGCAGGGAGCCCTGGGGAGGCGTGCCCGTGGCCCTCTGCGACCCTCTCTGGCTGACAGGTGGGCCACCCGCCCCGCCTTGCGTTAGCCACTTAGCCGGGAAGGACACCGGAGGGGCAGGCTGGCCGGATGGTGCGAGGCTGCGGGCGTGCCTTCTCGAAGTTCAGGTCCCGTTTCCGAGGCACGTCCAGAGCGGGGAAGAGGTCCCCGATCAGCCCCATGAACACGGGCAGGTCGTCGGTCACGATCTTGGGGATGTTGAAGTCTCTCAGCGCCCTCATGAGCACCTGGTCCTCTGCCCGGCCAGGGTCCCCCCTCTTCAGGGAGCCGGCCACCACCAGCACGGACTTGATGGCGCGCAGGCCCCAGTCGTAGTGGTCCTGCGGGCAGTAGGGGTGGATGGTGACGTGAGCACGCCTCCCCACTGGGCGTGACGTGAGCGTACCCCCCACCAGGCCGTGACACGAGCATGCCCCTCACCCCGCACAGGGTGTGACGTGAGCGTGCCCCCCACCAGGCCATGACGCAAGCGTGCCCGTCACCCTGCACAGGGTGTGACGTGAGCGTGCCCCCCACCAGGCTGTGACGCGAGCGTGCCCCCCACCAGGCTGTGACGCGAGCGTGCCCCTCACCCCGCACAGGGTGTGACATGAGCGTGCCCCCCCACCAGGCCGTGATGCGAGCGTGCCCCTCACCCCCCACTGGGCGTGACATGAGCACACCTCCCCTGCTGGGCAGGGACGTGAACACCTCCCCCTGCCGGGCAGCTGGAGACCTTGGGGCTGGGAGCGCTGTGGGACCCTCTTGCTGGCTGCGGCGGCTGCCTGGCCCTCACCTGCTTGGACAGCAGCTCCTTGCACAGGGTGTAGAGGGTGATGAACTTCCTGGCCAGGAGCCGCGCGTCCAGGAAGCCCTCGGCCACCAGCATGATCTCACATATCAGCTCGAAGTCCGGAACCACCATGGCGCAGGGCCTGGGGAGGGCGGTGCTCGCCTGGGCTCCTCCCCACCTATCCCTGCCCTCTGCCCCGTCACCCCTCCTCACCTAGGTGCCCAGGAGCCTGCCGGGTGGGGGGGCTGAGCCTCCGGGCTAGCCTATCTGGGTGTGGGACTGAGTTCCGCACTCTCCAGCCTGCCCGCCAGCGACCCTCCTCACCTGGGGAGCCCACCCGCCAGGACCGCAGCGCCGCCCTGAACACTCTTGGGGTAGAGCCCGTCCCAGCCCCCCCCCCCCCCCCCGCCCTTGCTCTTCTGTGTCCTGCTGGCGGGGAGTCCCCAGGTGGACCTTGGCTCCACTCAACCCTCCTCCCAGAGTCACCCTGAGCCCTGCCTTCTGTTGCCTTGTGCTGATGGACAGGCTAGGCCTCAAATGGGGACAGAGAGACCTAAGGGGGCCTCGCCTGCCTGGGAACCCCAGCTCAGGGCCCTGTCTCCCAGCTCCCAGCCGGCCATCTGCTCGCTCTGCTCAGCCCTGGGACGTGGTGTGGCGTGGCCCGTCACCACGGCTGGCCAGCCCCCGGGGCCACCCACCTGAACAAGGCCTTCAGGTTCTCGGGCAGCTCTGTGCGCCCCGCGTAGCCAGGGTTCATGGTGATGAAGAGGCCGACGGTGGGGATCAGACTTATCATCTCGCCGAGGAAGTTAAACGTCTTCTTCTTGGCCCGGATTGCATCTTGGACGCACTTTACCTGCGCGGTGGGACACGGCCGTCTCCAGTGGGCCGGCGTGCCTTCGCGGGGTTAGAGGGTGGCTGAGTCTGCAGGGCGCCCTCCTAGTCTCGTTTTCCATGGAGCTTTTAAGTCTTGAGGCAGTTACAGATACACGTGCAGGTGCAGGAAGTGACGGGGAGACCCACGCACCCTGCCCAGCGCCCCCAGGGGAAGTGCGCGGCGCGTGGCAGCAGGAGCCTGGCGCTGGCCCTGCCGTCTCCACCGGGACCCTGCGACCTCCTTTAAAGAGCCCCCCCCTCCCCTGACTCTTGGAAACCCCTGTTCTGGTGTCTGTGGCCTCAGCTTTTCGTAAACGTCATGGATGTGGAACCCAAGCCGGCACGTCCCCTCAGGCAGCCTTTGTCACTCAGCACAATTCCCTGGAGGTGCGTCCAGCTGCCCCGTGACCCATCGTTCTCTCCTGTCCTCAGTGAGGACAGCTCCACCGCCCAGCCTTCCCCTGTGTCCTGTCCGTACTCTGGAATGTCCCTTGGAGGGCTGTTGGTAGCCATCTCCAAGACTGTTATCCACTGAAGTTGGGAACTTGTGATTGAAACCTGCAGGATACCTGCACCCTCATGTCTCACCACTAGAGGGCGCCCAGCACCCGTGGTTGAAAGCTGTCCCGCGGGCCTTTCAGGCTTCCCAGCCTGTATCCTGGTCTGCTGCCCTGCCTAGGCTGCAGGGTGTCCTGGGGCTGGGGGTCACCTGAGAATCCTGCCGTCTCCCCTCTAACGAGGCCCCCTAATGCTTCATTCACATTCTCGTTCCTCCATTCAAGTCCACAAAGCTTCAGTGCCCCGGACCAGCCCTGGGTCTGCGGGCTGACTCTGGGGGTAGGGGCAGTGGCTCTGCTCATTGCTCCTTGCTCGGCCAGGGAGAGGGTCCCCAAGGGTCCGGGTGCAGCCCCAGGAACTGGGGCCGGGGCGCCTTCTCCTCTGCTCTGCCCGCAGACCGTGTCCGACCCGTCTGACGGGCTGGAGGACAGGCGAGGTTGGCGCGTTGTCGGGCAGAGAGTTGGGGATGGGTCGGCACCCGGGCTGTGGGCCTTCGTGGCCAGGCACCTGCCTGTCTGTTGGGTGTGTGTGGACGCGGGGTCTCTGCCCTGTCCACATCCTGGCTTCGGTTTCCTTTCAGAGATCACAGTTGACCCCTGACCTCAGGCTGGCTTCAGTTTACCTCAGACACACCAGTGGCTCTCAACTCCAGAGGGCATCAGGGTCACCTGAGTCTGTGGTTTAACATGTGGAAATGCGAGGCCAGCAGGTAGCATAGTGGTTAAGGCGCTGGACTCCCACACGGTCGACCATGGTTCGAGTCCCAGACTTAGTGGCTTGAAAAATCACACTAGGCATGTGTGCATGCATGCCCAAAATCCCAGGAGGGGAATGGAGAAGGGATTGTAGCATGGCCGTCTCCCCTGGGGGGGATTTCTCACTTTCCCCCTCTCTGTCTCTCCTGTGGGCACACACACCCTTATAGCAAAAACCTTTCCAAAATATGTGAAAACGCTCACCCTGGGTGGATGGGCCTGTACAGGCGGCTTTAACAAGCTGGCCTCCCCACCTGAGAACCCTGTCCAGCCTTGCCTGGCCTGCCCTGCCGTCACCCTCGGCCTGGGCGTGCCCCAAGCACATGACACATTCCTCCTCCCCCAAACCCCATCCTTTTCCTTCCTTCCCTGTTCTTCTGAGCACCTTGTCTAATTGGGGCACTCCTACACACCCTTCACTGCCCTCTCCTCTGAGACCTGCAACACAGCCCTGCATCCTTCTCCTCTTCACAAAAGGAGCCACCCACCCCCCGTGTCGGTGACATGTGTGCTGTCGTGCCTGAGTCTCCGGGCCTGGAGCACTGCAGACAGGTAAGGACAGCTGCACGGTCAGGAGCTAGGCCACCATGCCCGCTCCCCTGCAGGCTGCCACCTACCTGCACGGCAATCACAGACAGGACTTCTACCGAGATGCGGTTGAACTCGTCGAAGCAGCCCCAGGCTCCAGTCTGGGCCAGGCCCTTGTAGATGTTCCCGCAGGACTGGACGGGCGAGATTGGGGAGGGCTCAGCAGACACAGGGCAGGCCGGGCACGCGGCCACGGTTACCCACGCGGGGCCAGCAGGCAGGTGGCAGAGGGCTGGGTGCTGCCCACCCCGGCCTCCAGGGCTCCCAGACCTAGGAAGGCTCGGGCCTGTGCACCTGTGTGATGTTCAGCCCTGCGTGTTGCTCTAGCCCCGTTCTTTTCCCACACGCAGAGAGGGGAACCCCCCGAAAGTGGGGGGATCAGGGAGCCCCGGACCCAGGAAGGCTTTAGAGATGCCCGAGTCACCAGGCCCAGGTGGACAGTCGGGATGAACCCTGGGGATCTAACAGGACCCCAAGCGGGCGCGGTCCCTGCTGGGGGCCGACTTCAGCATTCACGTCTCTGCACGCTCGGGTACCGAGGCTGCCCCTCTGAGAGCCGCGCTGTCGTGTAAAGTCTCCAGTGACGGATGGGCCAGACCCACCCTCACGCTGAGCTCCGAGGCGTGCTCGCTTCTGTCTGACCCCAGCTGCCCAGGCGGGCGAGGTTGGAGCAGGGCCGCCTCCAGGGCAGGGGTGGGTGCAGGACGTCTGGGGTGGATCTTGCACCAGGGGTCTAGGTTTTTGGAGCTCACCAGGGGCCCTCGGACAGGGTGCTGGGCCCGGTCCCACCCGGGACCCTCTGGGCCACCCCAGGCCTGGCCCCACCTTGTAGTCCATCTGCTCGGAGCAGTTGAAGACGTACACCATGGTGCCCAGGGCCCGGCCCAGGTCCTTTGTGGTCTCTGTCTTCCCGGTCCCAGCGGGGCCCGCGGGGGCTCCCCCCATGATCAGGTGCAGGGACTGGGTCAGCGTGATGTAGCACCTGCAAGAGGCCTCTGCCACCTCGGAGCCAGGGACCCGGCACCCCCCCCGTCCCCTCAACGTGGCTTCAGCCCCCTGGTCACTGTTGGGCTTGCTCAGTCCCGGGAGCAGGAAGGGAGAGGGCAGGAGGGCCTCCCGGCAGACACCATCCTGGGGCTCCCTCCACCCCTCCTCCCGTGGCACGCGGGGTGCCCATCACTATAATAAAACGCTGAGTCCCCCACCCGCAGCTACCGAGGGTCTGCTCGCAGCAGCTCTAGCCTGACAAACTGGTTGTGAAAGAACTCTCAGCCTCAACAGACCAGCTCGTGGGGACTCAGAACATTCCCTGTCCCGGCCGGCCCTCAGGGAGGTTGGTGACTCCGCTAGGGCCACAGAGCCAGTGTGGGGCGAGAGGACATGGTGGCCCAGCCTGGGGCCTCCAGGAGGCAGGACAGCCTGAGCTCGGGTCCCCTACCACAGCCTCGGCAGCTGCCGGCGGGCAACAGCGAGGACGGGTGGGCGCACCTGTCGGTGAGGGGGGTGATGACCAGCCGCGGTGTGTTGCCCAGGTACTCGTAGGAGTACTGGATCTGGGCGTCGCAGATGTTGGCGAAGCAGTGTCCCTTCTCCTCGTCCCAGCGGTGCCGCAGCTGTGACTGCCAGGTAAACGCCTGGGAGCTCTCCACCTGCGGGGGGCACTCTTCTGGTGGCTGTGTGGGGCTGGAGCCGTCCCGACCCGTCCCAGGGCCTCAGGGGCTGCCCTGGTCCCCCCCTCCCCATTGCTGCCCCAGCAGCTCTTGCTGAAGAGCAGGCACCGCCTACAGGCAGGTGTGGCCCGGCTGGTGCCCAGTGGCTCAGCAGGGGTGAGTGTGAGAGGGGCCTGGGGGAGTGGCTGCCAGCGGCAGCAGGTCACTGCCACAGGAAGAAGGCCAGCAGGGTGCCCGGCTCTGCTCCACCCCCAGGATGGCTCCAGGAAGGTCAGCAGGGCGCCGGCTCTGCCCTGGCCCCAGGATGGCGCCGTGCCTTGGCGGTGATCAT
Organism: Tupaia tana; assembly: GCA_026018925.1. Classification (NCBI taxonomy): domain Eukaryota; kingdom Metazoa; phylum Chordata; class Mammalia; order Scandentia; family Tupaiidae; genus Tupaia; species Tupaia tana. Next base: position 68,005,941 of record JAKSZU010000011.1, read on the forward strand.
CTTGGCCACCACGTCGCGGGCGTGTACGTCGATGGTGCAGATGGTCATGATCTTCATCCTGTCGCCAGCGTTGAGGTTCCCGATGAGCAGCGTGATGAGCGTGTTCAGCTGGCTGATCTGTGGACAAGGGCACCTTTGCTGGGACCTACCAGGGGCTGGTCCCACCAGGCTGGCCACGCCCCAGGGGCCTTGGGCTGGGTGCCTGGGCTGGCGGTCCTCGGGAGCTCAAGACTGTGTGGGGAAGGCCCCGTGCGCTGGTCTACAGCAGTGAAGACCAGAGGAGGGCCAACCCCCAGCTGGGGCGAGTCATGCCACGGAACAGCCTCCGCTAGAAAACCACGGACTCTCCCGACTACAGCTCGGGCAGTAAGGCCACGGGGAGGGCGGCGTTGAGAAAGAGCCGACTCCAGAGCCGTGCGGACGGGTTGTTGGCGTCTACAGGTTAGTCAACTAAACGACACAGGAAGATGGAAAGGCAACTTAAGAAAATGGTCTCTGGGGGCTAGCAGGTGAGGTGTAGGTTAAGGCATTGGATCCCACGTGGCCAACGGCATGGTTTGAATCCCGGGCCGACAGCTTGAAAAACACCCTGGGCACATGTGCATGCATGCCCAGAATCCCCAGGGGAGAATGGAGAAGGGACTGTGGTGTGGTTCTCCCCCGGGGGGTGGTTTCTCACTTCCCTCTCTCTGTCTCTGAGAGCACACGTGCCCTGTGGCAAAAATACTAAAAAAAAACCACAAAATAAAATAACGCCAACGGCGGTTCCTCCTGAGTAGTAGGATATCAGGGGTGACTTTTCTTTCATTTCTTTCTTTCTGTTTATTTATTTATTTTGATAGAAAGAGAGAGAAGTGGGAGGGCGTGCTTTGCTGGCCTGGACTCATGATGCGCACATCGGAGTGTACAGGCGCCTTCGGGATGCGAACCCGGGACCTTCCCATGTGGCTTCAGCAAAGCACAGTGTTGCATCACCACTGTGCCACTGAGGCCAGATCTCCTTTCATTTGCATTTTCTTTTTATTTATTTTTTCTGCTATAAGGTGAGTGCACTTGCCAACGGGGTTGAGAGCGAGATGAGGAGGCACCCCGGGTGCGGCTCTGCGGCCATCTCTCTCCTCGCTCTCCTCTCAGGACTTTGGGCACACTGCACACACCCAGCCAGAGGGCCCGGGTCTCAAACTGTGCAGTCGGCCATGTGGGATCCCGTGCTTTACCCTCTATGCCAGAGGGTGGGACTCTCCTTTTATTTTCTAAATGATGTCTGGTTTCTACATTTCTTTTTTTTTCATTTAAATTTATTTATTTACATTCATTCACTATACATCATTACTGGTTTCTACATTTCTAACCAAGAACCTATTTTGTAGTGGAGATTTGAAACCCTCGTTGGCTGACGAAACCTAACTGGTCCTCTCTAAGAGTTCTGCTGCCCCGCGAGTGCTGGGTGGCTATGAGCTGGAGAGGGGCACCTCCTGGCACCGTCCTGACCAGCTGTGCTCACACCTGCCTCATGAGGAGACCACGAGGGGGCAGGCGTAGGGGCGCGTGGCAAACTCTAAAGCAGAAGCACCTTGAGCAGCCGAGAGAGCTCGGGGACTCTGCTGCTAACCGAGAATCTTTTTTTATTTTATTTTAATTTAATTTAATTTAATTTAATTTAATTTGATTTATTCATTCATTTATTATTATTATTATTATTATTTATTTTGACCAGAGAGAGACAGAGGGTGAGAGAGAGAGGAAGTGAGAAAGCAAGCCACCAGATTCAGGACTTGAACCCTGGTCGACCATGTGGGAGTGTCCAGCGCCTTAACCACCACGCCACCTGCTGGTCCCAGAGAATCTTAATTTAAAAAAAGAAGGAAAAAGAAAAGTGGCGTTTGGTGATTTCACCACGAATTAGTTCCATTTCTCCAGCGCTGTTATGCTCGGGTGGAACCCGGGCTCGCCGACCCTCGACTGCGGTCAGCGGTGGCTCCCGAGGCTCCCCCTCAGAGAGGAGGCAGCTCCTGGCCGTTGCTCAGGGCGGTGGGCAGGGTGCCCACCACTCACCTGTTTCTTGTTGTAGTCTTTGATGGCGTTCTCATACCCTTCCTCCAGCCTTGCGAACGCCAGGCCCACCTCGGTGGTCCACCAGATCTGCGTGCACGTCAGGGCCACCTGGAACGGACAGCCTCAGCTGGGGTCATTACAGCCACGGAGGCCGACGGGGCATGAGGACACGCCCGCACCGGCCCACCCAGCGCCCATGCCCGCGCTCGGACCTGGGCGGGGTAGTCGAAGATCCACTGCTCCCTGGGCTTCTCCTCGTAGGTCACCACGGCTTCCGGGATCTCGTGCCGGAGAGTAGCGCACATGCGGTCCAGCACCCGGTTCAGCCACACCTCCACCTGGGACAGGCCCCAGAGCTTGCTTGCGGGCGAGGACAAGCTACTATGTGTCACCACCATTGCCCCAGGGGTGGCCACATAGAGGCTTTTACATTTACTTGTAATTTTTGAATTATTTTCCGAGAGGGCATGTGTGCACATGCAGCAGAGACAGAGAGGGAGAGGGCCGGCCGCATCACAGCCCCTTCTCCTCCATTCTGCCCTTGGGATTGGGGCACGCCCCTGGCGTGTTTTGCTAGCCTCCGGGTGGGGTGTAGGACTCAAACGTGCAGCCAGCGTGTGGAACCCAGCCGCCTTACCCACCATGCCGCCAGCTGGCCTCATCAGGAAGTTTGGAGAGTAACAGTGACTCACTCACACAGTGGGGTGGGGACCAGCCATCCTGGCACACTGGCCACGTGCAGCGTGTACACGGGACACCACTGCTCCCAGCCAGAGAAAGGGAGTGTGCAGGGGAAGGGCCGAGAGAAGGTGGCCGGGCCTGCTTCTCGGGCTGTGGCTGCTGCTCCGAGATGTGGCCTCAGGGTCCTTCCTGTTCCCACAGAACTGGCGGTGACCCCCTGGCCCATCACGTGGCGGCTGGACAGTGAAGCCCATCGCAGGCGGCTGCCATGCCAGGTCTCACGTGTAGAATGCAGGCCCTAAATCAAGTGCTGGGGGACCCTAAACGGATAACGGGACTCTTCTTTCTAATTTGCTTGAGGGCAGGTGCACTTGCCAAAGAACGAGAGAAAGAGAAGGAAATGAGAAGGCAGCCTTGGGGGCATGGCCACACAGCAATCCTTTGTCCTCCATTCTCTCCCCAGGAGTTTGGGTGCATGCACAAGTGCCCTGGGCATGGGATTTGAACATGCGGCCAGCCATGTGTGCTGCACCCCCACACCACTGGCTGCTCTCCCCCTTTTTTTCCCCATGAGAAAGTGCCAGTGAGTGAGTGTACGCACACAACAGCACCCCAGCCTCAGCCAGCCCCAGGGCAGGGACACCGTGCATGGACGTACGTGGGAGGTCTCCACGTGAACCCAGAACCTGCCCGTGCGGGTCCTCCTCAGTGACGCGCCTTCCTGCCATGCCGCTGTCCGGCCCAGGCGCGCTCCTGAACTTTCGCACAGTGCAGGTGGAGCCGGCCACAGTCTGCTTGCTGGGGGAGCGCGGGAAGTGGGCTGGCCCAACTCCAGGTCAGATGTAGCTCCTGCCCACACCTGCCCCACCCAGCTGCAGACGCGGGCGCTGTGAACCCTGCTTTGGGAAGCTTGGGTGTCCTTGCGTGAGATCCTTTTTCTCCAGCCGATCTTCCTCTGAATTACGCTGTCCTTGGGCCAATGTCGACAGCGTTCTCATTGCCTGAGCAGCGCTGGGCAGTGAGACGGGCGAGTGCAGCCAAGGGTCACTGTCAGCAGAGCCAGCTCCGAGTTGGGGACGAGGTGCTCACAGAAGGGAAGAGGCCCCCGGGACCACTCTGAGCCTCCACGCTGAGCCACCACCGGTGGTTCATCAATCCACCAGGACCCCGGACAGGTACGAGGAGCTGGCGGACCGGTGAGCGGCCCCTTCGAAGCAGTCCCCTCGGCAAGCCGTGAAACAGTTCACACGGCTTTCTCCCCTCCCCTTACCCCGCTACCTGGCTAAGGTTGTGCCGGAAATTCTCGGATCCTTCCGAGTTTGGAAGGCAGAGGAGCGGGCCAGGCGTGGCTGGTGGCCCTGCAGACATGGCTGTCCGTGCACGCACCACCCACTGTGTCCTCTCTGGGGCGTGCGCGCACACTCACCTGCCCGGAGAGGTCACACTCCTGATCGAAATCCACATACTCATCCTCCTTGCTGTACATGCCCAGGCCGACCTTGAGCGGTTTCTCGTTGGCGTCAAGCCGGAACTTCAGTTTACACAGGCTGTCGAAGAGCTTGGACAGGTGGCGGCTCACCTGGGGCGGGCGGGGGCACTGGAATTAGGCACTGGGGGGCCTGGAGGGGCTGCACGTGGCTTGGGCTCTCCTCGGGGGGTCTGAAGCATCTTTTTAGGGGGAAATGTACTTCTGCTCTTTGGTCACGTGGGGTCACGTGGCTCAGTCACTGAAACTGTTAAAAGCCAGGCCGGGAGGGGCCGGCGGCTGGCGCAGTGGTCATGGCACTGGACTCCCACACGGCCGGCCATGGTTTGAGTCCTGACCTGGTGGATTGAAACTCACTCCAGATGCATGTATGTGTGTGTGTGTGCTCAAAATCTCAGGAGAAGGGATTGCAGCGTGGCCATCCGCCTGCAGGGTGCGTGCTCACTTTTCTTCTCTCTGTCTCTCTCTGGCAAGTGCATGTGCCCTATGGCAAAAACCTAGAAAAAAGAAAGAAAGAAAGAAAGAAAGAAAGAAAGAAAGAAAGAAAGAAAGAAAGAAAGAAAGAAAGAAAAAAAAGAAAGAAAGAAAGAAACAAACAAACCAGGCAGGGAGCCTGCACACTCCGTCTTTCAAGGTGTCTTTTTCCATGCCGAGGTTCTGTCTCAGCCCCAGATCCTACGCTAGGTCGTTCACCGTGGGCGTCACTGTGGGCCTTCACCGTGGGCGTCACCGTGGGCGTCACTGTGGGCCTTCACTGTGGGCCTTCACTGTGGGCCTTCACCGTGGGCATCACCGTGGGCCTTCACCGTGGGAGTCACTGTGGGCCTTCACTGTGGGCCTTCACCGTGGGAGTCACCGTAGGCCTTCACCGTGGCCCACAAATTTACGGTGGAAGTGAACTTTGACCACCTGCCCTTTCCCTGATTCGTTCTCCTTTCAGAAGAGCCTGGAGGACCCCTCTGTGCTGCTTCCTGGGCCCTGAGGGTTTACCAGGACGGCGTGGAGCTGGGCCAGGTGGTGCATCTATCAGACACCACACCGTATTAGCCCCAAACCCCGGACCCAGTTTCCAGAGGAGGGAACGGAGGCACGGGCGAGGGAATTAATGCTCGAAGCCATGCCAAGGGCAGCGTGCTCTGTGGCCAGTTCTGCCCTCTGTCTCCCGTGGCTGGCCCTGGGCGCTTTGTGGCTGGAGGGCCTCATGGGGGCGACACAGCCCTCTGCCCGCGGCCACTCGCCGGCTCCAGGGCGCCCGCCTGCCCGGGCCTGCCTACCTCCACGGGGTCGTTCCCGTTGGAGAGGATATCCAGCAGGTCGGCCGAGGACACGAAGTAGAACCTCGGGAAGGCCAGCCTCTTCGTCTCCAAGTACTCGGCCAGAGCCTTTTCACACATGGCCAGGCTGGGGGCGAGGAAACGCGGTTGGTCTCCCCCCAGGGCCCTCCAGCCCGGCGCTCGTGCGGACCCAGCCGAGTCAGGACCCCCGCCTCAGGCCCTTGTTTCTCGGCCAGCCCTGGCACTGGTGCTCCCGACGGGGAGGGCGGACGTGTAAACTCAGGGCTTCGTTGGGAGCGAGGGCGGAGGGGAGTTGCCGGGGGGCCTGGCGGATACAGCCAGGCAGGGAGCGCGTGCTCCCCAGGAAAGGGGACGCGTGAGCCCGGGACACGCAACTCCGCAGCGCCTTGGCCCACACGGCACCCAGCAGCCTCTGGACGGGCGTGGGGACCCACCTCTTCTTCAGCGCCTCCAGCTTCTCGTAGAGACCCGGTTTGTTGGTGGCTTCTACCACGTTGGGTGTTTTCACTGCATCTGCCATCAGGGCCTGGGAAGGTGGGGCTCACTGGTGCATCGGGGGCCCGCCACACCCGGGGCCGTGCTGGACGGTGCGCAGGTGCGGGGCTGTGCTCACCTTGAATTCCTGGTCGATGGCATCGAAGCGCTTGGAGTCCTCCGGGAGCTGGGCCCGGATGTCTTCCGACCCGATGAAGATGCTCTCCAGGTGGCCCCAGGTCCTTTGCACCTCGAACCAGATGGAGATGACCGAGTCCGCCGTGGACAGCTTCTGCTGCCAGCTGGTCACCTCCTTCAGGAAGTGGGACAGGTACTTGGACATCAGCAGGTTCTGCAGCTGCACCTGGTTGTCCTCTAGCGTCTCCACCAGCACTTCGTCCGACTTGAGCATCATGGTGCCCGTGCGCGGGTGCGGCTCGTGCTCGAACTCCATGGTGGTCCAGGTGCTGTCCAGGGCTTTCAGCACCTTTCGGGAACACGGAACGAGGCCCCTGAGCGTCTGGCGCGCGGAGCGAGGGCCAGAGGGCACGGGACGTGGAATGGCCCCCGCCGGGAGACAGCCAGTTTACAGCCACTTCATTGGCAGGAGCCAGAGGTGGGAATGACCCACCGTCCGAACGCGGCGTGGTCACCCACACCAGGGCCTGTCACTCAGCCCAGGGAGGAAGACGAGCTGGAACATGCTCCAGAGCAAGTCTTCAAGACAGGCCACACGGCAGGCCGGATGCAAAAGACCACGCAGCGCACGTGAGGCACTAAGGACTTGCGACCCCAGGGCCAGCCCCGCGGGGTAGCAGTTAGCAGCCATGCACGCCCAGCTGGATCCCACCGGGTGGCTGCGGTTTGAAGCCCAACTTTGGTAGCTCGGGAAGCATGTTGGCACATGCGTGCGTGCGCCCAGGATCCAGATGGGAACAAGACGTGGGGGAAAGCGATTGTGGCGTGACCTGTCGGGGGTGCTCTGGCTCGCTCTCTAAAGTACACATGCTCTTTGGCAAGAAGAAGAAAATGAAAAGACGCGGCATCCGTAAGTGTGCTAATCCTGCCACGTGACGGTTGCACACGTCTGTGACGTCTCAGAAGTATCTGCACGCTAAGAGGGTGAGTGAGTGGTTTGTGAATTGTACCCAGTGTAGCTACTAGCAAAAGAGAAGGAGCTGCAGTGTGACAACTCGGACTCACAAAGCAGGCTGAGAGAGGTTGAATTGCAAAAGGAGTCCTGTACACTGGGTGGCGGGTCCCTCACAGCTGAGGTAGTGACTGGGGGCCAGCCCCTCCTCCCGCACCCCTGCAGCCTCTGGGTAGGGGAGGAAAGGGCCACAGGGTCACCAGTGCAGGTGTCCCACCAAGGGGACGCTCAGGCTGTTTAGAACGGACATCCAGTGCCGGCAGGGAGTCGCAGCCAGAGCCAGGAACTGGCCTTTTGTTTGGCTCTGTTTTTAATACTAAATTCTGGGATGGCCCCCTAGCCTAGGGGTTAAGGGAGCTGGATCCCAAGTGGCTGGCCGTGCAGCTCGAATCCTGCCGGCAGGGGCTTGAAAAACACAGCAGTGAGTGTGTGTACCCCAGATCCAAAGGAATGGAGAAATAGGGGAGGGGATGGCAACCGGACACAGCTCCACAGGGGCATTCTCTCCCCTCCTCTCGGTCTCTCTGTCTGTCAATTTAAGTGTTTTGAGTCAGTCCTACAGCCTGGCAGTGTCCCACCGACTCCTGCCCATGGGTGGGAGAAAGCCCACTAGGCCCTCCTTGGTGCTGGACGCTGCTTGAGCCCATCAGGGGCCAACATTGCCAAGCGGTCTGGCTGGCGGCCGAGCTCGGGTCACAGCGCAGAGCCCAGGCGGCCCCCGGCTACCTTCTCCATCCCGGACTCCTTCACGGCCTTGTCCACGATGTTGCGGACCTCGTCCTCGTACTGGTGCAGGTTCAGCTGCAGCAGGTCGGCCAGCGTTGTCTCTTCGGACATTTCGAATTTCACCTGTCGAGACAGCGGCCGCCCGTGTGAGGCCCCCCACGTCCCAGGGGCTGTCGCTGTCCCTGGAGGGGCTCCAGGCCGTGGGGGCAGGCCCCTCCCAGACGTGGGACACGGGCGAGCCGCTTCCTGCCCTGGAAGCCCTCCAGGGCAGACCCCACCCCAGCTCACCTGTGCCCAGAACCTCAGGGTGTGACCTGACAGACCGCTGCTCTTACAGGGAGGGGGAGGTGGGAAACACGGAGAAGCAGGCGTGTGCACACAGGCAGAGCCACACGGCCACAGGCCAGGGCCACCGGCGGCCACCAGATGCAAAACTCTCGCAAACAAAATGGAACAACTGCGTGGTGTCGGTGCCGTGTGACCAAGCACCGGCCCCCGGGTGACCCTGCCGGGGCGCCATCACGGGTATGGGCGCACACGTTACCAAGCCCTGCTCGCGTTTCCTCTGTTAGTCCGTCTTTGAAGCCAGCCTGCCGGGCGGGGGAACCTAAGGTGGGTAGAGGGGAAGCCACGTTCCCTACGACGGCGTGGACTGCTCTTCACTTCCTTGAGAGACGGGGCTGTGCCTGCGCGCCCTCGTGCCTGCCTGTCTGTGTGGGCCTGTGCAGAGCAGCCGGTCGCGTGGCTGTGTCAGTGCTGGGGGCCCTGGGGACTGCACCCACCTCCAGGGGAGAGCCCTAGAAGAATCTGGGTGCTGGGCTGCCAAGTGCTTGGGGCACGTGGGGGCCCAGAGAGCTATTTATCTGCCCCAGACTTCGAGACCTGAGCACACTCAACCTGTGGTCAGGACTAGGTATATGATTTGTAGGACCCAGGGCAAACTGAAAATCTCAGAGCTACTGAGTTCGAGACCAGCAGGTGGCATAATGGTTATGTCGTTGGACTCCTACATAGTCAACCGTGGTTTGAGTCCTGGACCTGGCAGCTTAAAACTCATGCCAGGACCATGAGTGCCCAAAATCCTGAAAGGAAGTTGGAGGAGAAGGGATTGCGGCCTGGCCATCCCCCTGGGGGGTGATTCCTCACCTTCTCTGTCTCTCTCTCTCTGTATCTCCGGTGAGCACACATGCCCTATAGCAAAAATCGTTCTCAAAAAATAAAAAATACATAAATGAAAAACTGCTGAGTTCCAAGATGGTGTGTTAAAGCACGCTTGGGCCCCTAGGCTTGGAGCCCTGAGTCTGGCTTCTGTCCCCTCAGGCCTGAGCACCTCGACCAAGCTGCTCAGGCCAGCCCCCCCCGCAGCAGGGCCGGCCTCTGGGGTGGTGCCTCCAGCCGGCGAGGCGGGCCGTGGTACCTGGGTGGCCTGCATGAGCTGCTGCCAGTGGCGGTCGCGGATGGCGGGGTTCTGCAGCTCGCTCACGGCACGCAGGGATGTGATCATGTTCTTCACGGTGTTGTCCAGCCCCACGAAGGCGTCCCAGGACTTCATCTCCTTGTCCAGAGACCGCACGTCCTTGGCGAACTTCTTACAGTCGATGTCCATCTGCTCGACGTTAATGTCCTTCCACTTGGTGGTCTTCCAGTCGTCGATGCTGGTGCTGACCTGTGGGGAGACGCCCTCGCACACGCTGCTCTCCAGGGGCTCTCAGGCACCCGCGTCACCTGGTCGGGCTCGCTCCCCACAGTGAGGAATACTTAAACCAGTACCGGGAGGGCGGTCAGATAGCAAGAACAGCAACAGTCACATGATGGAAGACTCAGCTTTGGGCACGATGGTGAAACACGTGCTCTGCGAAGCGATCCCACACGAGAAGGCTCCGGGCTTGGATCCAGAGACCTCCTCAAGTTCACTGGGCACGTGTGTCCCCACGGCCTAGAGCTGGGGACGGGCTGGACGTCGAGGCCCTGCTGAGGGTCTCTGTCCCGCTCGCCTGTGGAAATAAATAAACTTACTTTTTTTTTTTTTTTAGATACAACTTAAAAGTTAGCAGTAAAAGATATGTTAGCAAAAGCCTGTATGGGGTATGGCTACTGCTCATAGAATCCACTCCCTGCTCACAGAACCCACTTCTTGGGGTGGCTACATAACTGTCCTTGGTCTGGAAACCTGAGTGCCTCCTGACACTTCTGGGTGGAAGCTTCACTCACCAGGGCTTAGGTCGGCCTTCTCGTTACCCTCCTGGGCAGTCACAAAAATGAAGTATTGCCATGAACTGGGAATACTGGGCCAGCCTTGGCAGCGAGCAGCCCGAGGAAGAGCTGCCTGGAACCAGAGTGTGAGTTTTCATGAATGAGAAGCGTACTCCCGTGGCTCAGGGCACAGAGATTTGTGGGGCTGTTTGTTACTGCACAGTAACCTCAGCTGATACTGACTAACACAACTGTAATAGAAGAAACCTCATTCACAACAGTATCAGAACCACACAGATACTCTGCTTGGGGATAACCCTACCCAGAGAGGAAGCAAAAGAGTAGGAATTCTTTAATTTGGGGTGTGTTGAAAATGGCTGTGAAGCTGGAAATGACCCCTAACTGATAAGACTCGAGCTTGTTGAACACAGGTGGAAAGGCCCAGGGTTGGCAAGCACTGTCTGTGAGGAAGATGAAACTGGGAACGTATACAAGAAGTTTACGTTGAAGATACTAAGATGCTCGGAGAAATCGATGGCCCTTCCCAGCAGGGTCACACTTACTCTGTGTCCTACCATAAACTATCCTGGCTAGTTTGTTTCAGAGACATCTTCTTGAACTGTCCTGACTATTGTCATCTCCTGGGAAATGGAACCTTTGTTCTTGCGTGTGAGTTAATGTTTTGTCCTAGGAAAGTGCAGTACCTGTTCGCTGCCCACAATGACTGTGCTCTGAAATGCCACTCAATAAACGAGGCCCAGGTTCCCTAGTGTAAACGGGGCGTGCGAGGCTTCAGTTTGCACTCTCTCTCCCGTTTTATTTATTTATTTTTAAAATTTAGTCAGAGGGTAGTGCTCTTGCCAGAGAGAGACAGAGAGATAGAGGAAAGTGGGGAAGCACCTGTCACGGAGAATGTTACGTCACAATCTCTTCTCTTCCACCTCCCTCCTTTCAGGATTTGGGGTATGCACATGTGCCTTGCGTGTTTTTCAAGGCACCGGTTCTGGGACTCGAACCATGTGGTCAGTCATGTAGGATTCAGCCGTCTTAACGACCAGGCCGTGGGCTGGCTCCACACCCTCCGGGCCTGGCTGTAATACAGCCTGTGATTCCAAAGACGTGGTGTGGTCACAAGAATTCCCAATATTTTACTGTGAAGTATCACCAAGGAAGAATCGGAGGGAGAGACGGAGTGTGGTCCTGCGAGGAAACCCGGAGTGCTGAGAGATCCTCCCCAGATGAGCTCGCGGGGTTGGCTGGGTTCCGTTTCAAGTTCATCGAAAGGAAAGTTTTCATTTACAGGGAAGAGGATGTGACACATGACTCCGAAGTTCACTCAGGAGAGAAGAGCTCAAACATTTCAAAAAACGGATGAGCGAGGAGGAGAGGGCGGTGGAAACACAGCATGGAGAGAGACGCTGGGGGGGGGGGGGGGCATGCTCGGAGCCCCGCCGTCCCTTGCGTGCCGCGTGGTGGCCCGCCGGCGCAGTCCTGCTGCCCCACGGCCCAGAGCACCGTGCCGTGGCCCGGGCTGGACCTGCCCTCGCTCGGCCTTTCCTGGACTCCTGACTTGCCCCTTCTCCCCCGAATGTACCCTGCACAATCTAAGTTCTCGTTTTCTCAGGGCTGTCTTAGCATCTAACCAAATCTGAAAGGACATTTTACTTTTTTTTTTTTTAAGAGAGATTTTTACTATAGGGTGCGTGCACTCACTGGAGAGACAGAGAGAGACAGAGACAGAAGTGAGAAAGCACCCCACCCCCCCCGGAGGGGATGGCCACATGGCAGTCCATTCTCCGCCATTCTCCACTTGGGATTTTGGGCACACACAAACACACACACACACACACACACACACACACACACACACACACATGCCTGGTGTGAGATTTAAGCTGCTGGGTTCAGGACTCGAACCATGGTTGACTACAGGGGAGACCAGAGAAGTAACAATTACACCATCTGCTGGTCCTGGCCGTTGCACCTTAAAAGTTGCTGGTTCTCCCAATTCTGCCCAGCTGGAGCTACCTGTTACTGACAGGTCCTTCTTTTACGACGGAAAGCCCTGGACAGAGCAGATGAATAAGCCAGTAGAAAATCACCACGCACTGAGAAAATACTACAGCAGTGATGTTTCAAAGGGCTGACGGAAAGGCCAACGGGTTCCAGACAGAAGCAAGCCTTCTGCTCTCCCTCAGTCACAAACGGGGCTCCCCTGGACTGAGAGGTCACGTGTACTGTGATACACAAACCCCCAGATGCCAGACAAAGACGCACAGGCAAGCGTCACTTACGGGGGCACCCGCTGAGAATCGTGCTGGCAGGTGGCTTTGCCGTCGTGTGACCCCGCAGAGTGTGCTCACATGAACTCGAGGGCACCGCCTCCTACACAGCGAGGTTCCCTGCACACGCTCCTTATGGGGACCACCTCCGTGCACGTGGGCTGCCGTTCACAGAAATATCCTCGTGTGGCACACAGCTGTGCTCAAAACCACCCTAGATAAATCAAGATGGGCCCTAGAAATGTTTAAATAAAGGAAAAGAGAAACAGAGAAAGCAGAGAAAACAAACAACAAATTGACAGACTTACATCTTAACGTGTTAATGATGAGGTGTAATGTAATGTAGCAGATGGCCTACTGGCCCCTAGACCCTTTACATTACACCCTAAAGCAAAAACCTCTATAAAAAATGTAAATGGTCTAAATACACCAACTGAAGGACAGAGATTGGCACGGTGGATGAAAATCTTTGACCCAGCAATATTTTGCCTACAAGCAAATCAAAATACAACATAGGTAGGTTAAAGTGAAAGCACAGATAAAGATAAACCATAGCAAACACTAATTTAAAAAAATAGGAAACTATATTATGAGAGGACTTCAAAACATTCATGGAAAAATGGAAGTTATGTGTGAGTTTGTTGGTCCAAAATAATTTAAAATCCACACATAGCCTTCTCATAATACATGCTTTCTATGAGCTGTTTGAAGACCCCTTATGATATCAGATAAAGTTGATTTCAGAACAAAAAAATTTATTAGAGACAAAGAAGAACACTACCTAATGAAAAAAGGATCTGTCCATAGGAAGACATAATAACCCCAAACATACACATTCCAAGCAACAGAGCTTCAGAACACATGAAATAAAAACTGATTCGCAAATCCACAACTGCTGTTGGAGACTTTGGCTCTCTGGCAAGCACACAAGCCCTATGGCAAAAACTTAAAAAAAAGAAATTGCTGAGAGGATGAAAAGGCAGCTACACACTGGGAGGAACTGTTTGCAAACCCCGCACCTGACAAAGGACTAGTTACTAGAATATGTATAGAACTCTCAACACTCAACAATAAAAAGGTAAAAATCCGGTAAGAAAATGAGCAGAGGAATGAACAGACAGCTTCTTGAAGGGGACGCACAGAGATGCCGACGGAACCCCCTGGGTCTTTCTGATCCGTTGCTGTGATCTGGAGGTCTCTGCTCCCCCCTCGTAATTGTACGCTGAATCTTTGCCCCTAAATTGATGGTATTAGATGGGGCCTCAGGAGGTGGCAGGCCTGGGGCAGAGCCCTGTGACTGGGCTTAGTGCCCTAACGGGCCTGTGAGAGGCCTGAGCCCTTCCAGCACGTGAGGACGCAGCGTGGACGCCTCAGCTGTAAACCAGAAGCAGGCCTCTCCTGATGAGGAATCTGCCTCCCACTTGGGCTTCCAGCCTCCGGAACCGTGAGAAATGAATGAATGCCGTCTACGGCTGCTCTGTCTACAGTGTTTCCCTACAGTGGCCCGAGCAGACCAAGACCGGCGGTATTCCTGGTTTAGCAACGTTCTAGAGAGAGGCGAGGTCAGAGAGAATGAGAGGAGAGAGAGGGGGAGGGAGGGGAGGGGGAGGGAGGGCGAGCAGCGGGTGAGACAGCACCCACGTACAGACGAAAGGGAGACAGATGCCCCGCAGCTTACCCACTTGGGGCCCCGTGACCATCGAAAGCCCTTCCTGAGACCAGAACCCTGCTGCTGCATTCTTACAAACACGGGGCGCCCGGGGCAGCCACTGGTGGTGCTGATGCGGCCTCTGCAGGGCTCCCCACCACCCCGACCCCCCGAGTCCCGGCCTGGCTCACCATGACCCCCGACCCCACAAGTCCCCGCCTGGCTCACCATGACCCCCGACCCCCCGAGTCCCCCCCGGCTCACCATGACGATCATGTCCCAGAGCTCCTTCAGCAGGCGCACCTCCCTGTGGCAGGCTTTGAGCTGCTTGTAGTCGGGGACCGTGACCTCGAACAGGCTCCCGGACTTGGACAGGGCCTCCATGATGCTCTCCATGGCCGCGATGCTCTTTTGTTGCTGGGGTTGGGGGGACGGGTGTCAGCCGGCTGCCCGCCCCGCCTCACCCCGCCCCGAGCCCTCTTCCTCCTCGTGGCTGGTAAACCTTGGGGACAGTGCCATCCTGTCCTCCTGTCCCCTCCCCTCCTTCACCGTCTGTCACTCCTGAGCACAGGGAGGTGGCTGTCTCCCGAGTTCGGGGGGGACTGGTTGGGCACTGGCGTTTACGGGATATTGGCCAATGCGTCACTCTTTAATTTCCCAGCATTTCGCCAATTTTTATATTATTTTTATCTTGTTAAAAATGACGTAAATCATGCCGGGCTGCTTTGAAACTGAGAAAAGCTTAGCTAGGCAAAGAGGAGGGAAACGAGCCCAGGCCCCACGGCGAAGAGCCGCTCTGACGTTCACTGCGCGTCGTGTGCTCCGGGCGCAGGCTGAGCCATGGTCCGGAACGGGGCTCCTGGCACTGTGTGCCCGCCGCCCGGCCTTTCTTCCGCTCAGCTACCTCAGGGCCAGCCTCCCCCAGGACCCACGGGAGCCCCACAGCCACACGGGGGTGGCCATGAGGCCCCTTCACACCGAGCCCCCCGCAGAGTCCAGCCGGACCCGTGGGTGTGAAGGGGAGAAGGGCGGTGTCTGTGTCACAGATGGGGACGTGCCACCAGGAGGAGGCCACAAAGAAAAGCGTGCTCTTGACTGGCTGGAATGGTGGCCTTTGCAGCCACCAAGCCATTTACGGAGCAGAGGCCGGGGAGGGGAGTGCGGGGTGAAGGAAGGGCACCGGGGTTCAGTTGCCGCCCGCGCTGCCCCAGCCTGAGGGGCTGCAGGCCGGGCCGTCGTGGTGCTGGGGTCGTGCCGTGGCCTCCCTGCCTGCCCGTGCTCCAGGAGGCTGCCCCGGCCCGCACACCCCACACGCCCTGCCCCTGAGAGTCCGAGAGGCCTGAACTTGCACAGGTGGCCGGGTCCCGGGCCGTGGCATGTGCCCACTGGGCACTGACATGAAGTTGGACGTGTGTGCGGCTGGCCACTGCCGACGTGGTGGGCCAGCGACAGCAAGGACAGGGCCGCGGCCGCGTGAAGGAAACTGCTGAACGTGAGGAGCTGGGGACGAGGAGGCAGAGCGGGCTGAGGACAGGTGTGCAGCTGTTCAGAGGGGCGTGAGCTGTGGCTCGGAGTGGGGGGAGACCGCGTGGCCAGGGGATCTGTGAGTTTGCATGTTCGCGTGCACACACACACTCTTAAAAGCACACACGCATAAGTGCGAATGTACACACAGGCCCGTGTACGCCCCGAGGCCAGCGTTTCTGGACACCGGAGACTGACAGCCTGAGGAGAGGAGACAGCTGGGGGCTCCCGGGGCTCCCGGGCTCAGGGCCGGCTGCGTCCCCAGCACAGATACCTTGTTCAGGGACCTGTAGGGGTCGGGGTCGGTGAAGGAGAACGGGGCCTCCCGTCGGAACTTCTCCCGGAACTCGTGCTGCTTGAGCTGCAGGGAACAGAGGAGGGGACGCCAGTCACGGCCGTGCGGCCCCGCAGAGCCTGGACGTGCAGGGCTGCTGCAGGTCCCTGGCCACACTGCACCCCCGGCCGCACCGTTCCCCTGGGCTGCGCTGCCTGGCAGGCACCTCGAACTGCTGGCACTTCCTCCGCAGGATGCCGACCTCGTTGGCCTGCAGGGGGGCCACGCTCTGCTTCACCTGGATGGCCAGCTTCTTGGTGTTCGTCCAGTGCTCTGGCAGCTCCTAGGGGCAGGGGCCGGGGCGTTTCCTTTTCTCATCTAGGCTTTCTGCAGGGGAGTCAGACTCGGGAAAGGACAGTGCAGGGCCCTGTGGCCCTCACTCCGTCTGCCACAAGAGGGACTCCAGGAACCTGGCACTGGAGCGCCTCCACCAGTGGCACCACAGAACTCACTTTCTAAACACAATTACTTATTTAATTTTATTTAGTATTATTCTTATTTTAATTCACCAGAGAGAGGGAAAATGAGAAAGCAAGCCACCAGGTCCAGGATTCGAACCGTGGTCAGCCATGTGGGATCCAGCCCCTCTTAGGCTACAGGGCTGGCTTGCTCTCTCCCATTTTTTTTTTAACTTGCCAGATTGAGGCCAGCAGATGGCGTAATGGTTACATTGCTAGACTCCCACATAATCCACCACAGTTCAAATCCCAGACCTGGAGGCTTGACACTCAAACCCGTGCCGGGCACATGTACGTGCATGTGTGATTGGAGGGGAAGGGACTGAGCATGGCCATCTCCCCGGGGGGTGGTTCTCACTTCCTGTCTCTCTGGTGAGTGCATGCACCCGATAGCAAAAGGTTTTTTTGCCAGGTAAGTGTGTATACTTGCCAGAGAGAGAGAGGGTAAGTGGGAAGCACCCCCGGGAGGAAGGCCACACCACAGTGCCCTTCTCCATGCTCCTCTCAAGATTTTGGCACACACGCACCCGGTGTGTTTTTCAACCACCGGATCTGGGACTCAGACCACGCAGCTGGCCATGTGGGACCCGGCGCCTAACCCCCAGGACGCTGGCTGGCTGAAGGCACATGTGAGTGCCCGTGTGTGCCATCCGTGCAATGTCCCTCTGTGTAAAGACCCGTGTAACCACCGCCACCCCATCATGGCACAGACCTGCCCATCCCGTGAAGCAATTCCCCGCGTACTCTCCACCACTCTGTCCCCCCGGAAGCACCCCTGTCCTTTACTCCTACACTGCCGTTTCCGGGGACCGCCACAACCCGATGACCTGCCACGTGGTCTGAGTTCTCTGCTCTGGGCCTCTGGGGGTGCACTGGCCTGTGACTGAACGTCTCCACTTCCGTCCTTGCAGCTCAACAAAAGCTCCCCCCCCCCAGCCCGTGTCCCTGGACGGCGGTGTTTCTGTATCCCGTGTGGCAGGCGGGCCGGGCCTTGCGGTTTGTCTGCAGTGCAGGCCTCAGATGCCATCTCGACCACCCTGCCCAGCTGCCACGAGCTCGGCCTGGAGCCTCCTGGGACCGGCCACACCCCCGTCAGATCCCACGTCCTTGGCTGCGCTGGGGATGGGGTGGCCACCAGCCCCCCCGTTTACGGTGGAGAGACAGGCTACCAGGTGGGGCCTGCAGCCCGTCACACTGCAGAGCTGAGTCGGACAGACTCCCACCGTAAGTCCCCTGGGCTGTGGGGTGGTGGCACTGTCCACGTCAATGCCATGGGCAGAGAGTGGGCGTGTGTTACTGACCCAGAGCCTGGGAGGGTCAGGAGGGCAGACAGGTGTGGGCACAGACAGCCGCTCCAGGACCAGGCTCAGGAGACCAGGGCTCTCGCACATAGGCGTGCGTGTGTGCCCTAACCTCCACGGGCCCACACCTGCAGGCGGCTGGATGGCGGCCCCGGCACCCACCCTGTCCGTCTCCCTGCCCCAGCCCAGCAGGTGCACCCGCGCCATCTAAGATACCGACTAGACGGCCTCTAAGCTGCCACAGAACGTGGTGTCACCACAGCTGCTTGGGCCCCTCCTGCTCCGACCTCGGCTCACACTCCTCACTGTCCTTCACCCGGGGCCCCGGTCAGCAGGTGCGCCCTGCTCCGACCTCAGCTCACGCTCCTCACCGTCCTTCACCCGGGGCCCCGGTCAGCAGGTGCGCCCTGCTCCGACCTCGGCTCACACTCCTCACTGTCCTTCACCCGGGGCCCCGGTCAGCAGGCGCGCCCTGCTCCGACCTCGGCTCACACTCCTCACCGTCCTTCACCGGGGCCCCGGTCAGCAGGTGCGCCCTGCTCCGACCTCGGCTCACACTCCTCACCGTCCTTCACCGGGGCCCCGGTCAGCAGGTGCGCCCTGCTCCGACCTCGGCTCACACTCCTCACTGTCCTTCACTGGGGCCCCGGTCAGCAGGTGCGCCCTGCTCCGACCTCGGCTCACACTCCTCACTGTCCTTCACCCGGGGCCCCGGTCAGCAGGTGCGCCCTGCTCCTACCTCAGCTCACACTCCTCACTGTCCTTCACCTGGGGCCCCGGTCAGCAGGTGCGCCCTGCTTTGACCTCGGCTCACACTCCTCACCGTCCTTCACCCGGGGTCCCGGTCAGCAGGTGCGCAGGGGCAGGGAAGCCTTTGTCACTTGACAGCAGCCTCGGTCAGGAACCTCGGTCAGACCCGCAGGCCACCTACGGCACCCCCTCCATGGCCGGGCCCTCCTGCGCTGGTCCTGGCCCCCTCCCAGCCCTCTCCTGGCCCGAGCCCCACCCTGCCCGCACCTGCAGCTTCAGGTGGACGTCCTCCGGCACCTCCTCGCCGTAGCTCTTGAGCAGCTGGACGGTCTGCTTCAGGGGCTCGAACATGTTGTCGGTGGCCAGCTGCCTCTCCTTCACCCTCATCAGGTGCCCCATCACCTCCACGAGGCCGTCGTAATCCCCCTCCTTGAGGGGCTTCGTCAGGCCCGACCTGGCCACTTTCATGAAGGCTTCCAGGTCGGCCAGGCTGAGGGGAGAGGGAGCCACCTGGGCTGGGCTGGCCCTCTCTGACCACCCTCCCCAGGTCAGCGGCCCCGTGGAGGAGGTGGACAGCCGCCAGGCACCTGCTGTCGCACCGATGCTGACCCGGAGGGAGTGCTCCTGGCAGCTCCAAGCGCCAGCTGGCTGAGCCCCTGCCCGGACCACACTCTGCGCCTCGTCACCTTCCTCACGTGGACTCGCAAGTCCCGGCGGAAGGCCACATCAGAGTGGCCTTTCCGACTCCCGGATGGAGCCCAGCCAGTGACACTCTTTCCCGGCCCTGCCCGTCACAGCCCGGCCCCGCGGTTCTGCAGGGCCTGGTCTGGTGTTTGTGGCAGCTTCCTGTGGGCCTCACTCACATTAGCGACGCCTCTCTGCCAGGACCCGCCCGGTGGCTGGCAACCCCGAGGCTGACGCTCCCATCACCTGCCTCAGAGAGGGGCCCAGACGAACGAACGCCACCCACCGGGAGCCGTGGGAGGTGCCCTGGCGCTCCCGGCCGGCCGCCCACCTGTTGATGACGTGGTCGCTCAGGTGCCGCTTGAACATGAAGCTCCAGCGCTTGATGGTGTTGAGCAGCGCCTGCTTGAAGGGGCGGCAGTCGCACTGCAGCCAGCCGTGGAACACCTTGCTGTTCTCGCACCGGGACACCTCCTCGTACAGCTTCTCGTACGAGTCGATCTGGAAGACACGAGCGTAGCATCGGCGTGGCCTCGCTGGGTGCTTGCCCTCGCTGTGCCTGCCCGGTTACGGGGCGGGCAGTGGGGACGGGCCAGCGACGGCAGAGCCCGGCACGGTGCTGGGCACACAGGTCCCCATTACGGTTAGGCCTGCTCCCAGCTCCCCGGAGCCCCGGCAGCCCAGCGGCTCAGCCCCCGAGTGGGGCACCTGGGGTGGAAGAGGGCAGATTCAGGGTGGCCGTGGTCATGGGCTCCAAAGGGGCCTCCCTTTGCACACCCGTCCTTGTGCTGTCGCCCCCTTGGGCTCTTGACCACCGCCATCCCAGCCTGTGTGGCAAAAGGCGCCCCCTTGGGGCCAGCAGATGGCGTAATGGTTACGTCACTGGACTCCCAAGTCGTTAACCACAGTTCGAGTCCCAGACCTGGTAGCTTAAAACTCACAGCAGGCGCGTATGTGTGTGCCCAAGATCCCAAGAGAAGAACAGAGGAGAAGGGATTACGGCGTGGCCATCCCGTAAATACCCCGGGGGGGGGGGGGTGATTTCTCACTTTCTGTCTCTGTCTCTGTCTCTCTGGCGAGCACACACACCGAAAAAAGGCGTCCCCTGGGCTGGGCCACCTCGCTCACAGGGACACTGACTGCGTTGGGAGCAGAGCTGGGGCCACGTGGTAACTAGGGTTTCCTATTTCTGTATTCCCATCTTGTTTAATTCCAGAGCAATAGGGCAGGGGAGGGAGGAGGAAGACGCACCCCAATGGGTGTGGCCGCGCCCGTCCGGTCTCCCCACCCTCCATCCAGGCGCGTGCACTCCCCGCTGCTGGGGCGGAACGAGAGCCGCAGCTGGCCGTGCGGGGTCTGGCTCCCTCACCATAGGCCGTAGAGCCAGCCCGCCGCGCTCTCGGCGCTCTGCCATCCGCGGCCTTTTCTGGGACTTTCCACCGCAAACCAGCCACCCAGAGCCTGTCGCTGACCCACGCCTCTGCTGGGCTCTCACAGGGGCTCACACCGAGTCACACCCTGTCACTGTCCCCCAGGCCCAGGTACCGACAGCTCAGGCCAGCCCGTTGCCCCAGCCCGCAGACCTCACTCTGCCTAGCTGAGCCACGCCCTGTCACTCCGCCCACCGCGCCTCCTGACCACCCCAGTGTGTCCCAGGTGGCCCTGCCTGGTGCAGCATGCCCTCTTCTGGAAGCCAGCGGTGACACTTCGCTGGCAGTCACCCCCGCCTGCTGGCCGCGGCAGCCCTGAACTCCCACACACGCAGCGTCTGAAACGTCCAGCGGGTCTAAACGATGCCTGGGGGTCCCCAGCTGGAGGGGTCGGAGAGGTGGAGGCCGGCGGGCGAGGTTCGCACGTACCTGTTGCTGGAACTGGGCCAGGGTGGGCGGTGTCTTGGGCACGGTCTCGTCAGTCCGGGTATCCAGGTCCTCTTGGGTGGCCGCACGCCCGAAGATGAGAAAATTCTTCATGAACTCCCGGGGGTCGTCCAGCCAGAGGTAGGAGTACCTCTCGAACGAGTCCTGGTACTCCTCGGCCTCCTTCATGGCGTTGATGACCAGGCTGGACACCTCCTCCCTCATCTCGATGAGGTCGGTCATGTCCTCCAGGTCCGTCTGGAAGGGGGCAGGGGTGAACGGCTGGGCGTGTGCCCATGTCCACGGCTGAGACCTGCTCCCCCGCCTCCGTGGGCAGCCCTCAGTGGGCGGGGAGCGGACACAGGAGACTCCCTGGAGAGGGTGTGCCGAGGGCCACAGTTCGGCCCTTCATTCACGACAGCACACGCGTGCACACACGCACGACAGACGGAGCGGAGCCTTCTACAGGGCCTGGCACTTCGCTGTCCTGCTCCTCCTGTCCTCCGGCCTGTCGGGTCTTGAACGTGTGCACGGTGGGTTTCAGGCCAGCCAGGCTGGGGACGTGACCTGTGGTCGCCCCGTGGGAGCCAGCCTGTCCGGAGCAGCTGTCACTGCCACGCCGCAGGGCCGGCCAGACCGTTTGTCTGGAGGAGCCCGGGACAACGCGCGCCATTCACGCCACACCAACTCCGCCCTTCCTGCCCCTTCGAAGCGCCTCCGCCTTCGGGAGTCAGTCGTGTCATGTGTCAGCCGTGTGTCCACACCCTGGACTGATCTAAAACACGTGACCGTGCGTCCCCGGGAGACCCTGGGGAACTGGAGGTAGGGCTGGGGTTTTGGCTTCTAGCCCTCGTGGAGGGTGTTTCTCTCTCTTTATCAAGAAGTAAACTTAAAGAAAAACATAGAAAAGAAGCAGGCACTGCTGAGCCGGGAAGGCAGTTCCGACCAGGGGCAGCGACCCCTCGCAAGGACGAGACTGACCTTGTAGTTGATCCGGCCCTTGGCCAGCCGGGGGATGAGCCGGGCAACGTTGTAGATGTCATTGAGCAGGTCTTCGACCAGCGCCAGGAAGCCGCGCTCCGAGCCCATCTCCAGGGACGGGTTGAAGATCAGCCCGTCCTCGTCCAGTTCCATGCGGATCTCAAACAGGGGCGCGACGCTCTCCTGAAACAGGCCCACGGGGTCAAGGCCTTGCCCTCCCTCCGAGGCCTCCCGAGGCCCAGAGGGCCAGACCTGCACCAGCCGAGCCTGGCCCCTTCGGGGCACACTTCTCCACGCCCCCCCCCCCCCCGAGCCACCTGCACGGCCGTGAGCCCAAGGTGGACTGGGCAGGGGGACCCCAGCCTGGTCTCCAGCCGCTAGACCCGCCGTGTGGTCTGGGCGAGCATCAGCTCCCAGTGCCCCAGCAAGAAAAGTGAGGGTAATCGCTCCACAGCACGAGACACTGACCGTCCCTGTCTCTCTGGGCCACTGTGAAGACCAAGTAAACCAGTAACATGTGAAACACGCATACACACACGTGCACACACACACACGGCCTGCCGTCCCTCAGGGCATCATGCCCCGTGCATGCCATGTCCCTGCTGTTTCTGGATGCCCGCGTGGGGCTTCCAGGCTGTGGGCGGCCTCATCTGTACAGGGACAGGGTGGGGGTTAGCCCTAGTGCTCTTCCGCCCACAAGAGGGATTCTCGCAGTGCGGCCCAAGGCCCCCGGGGCCACGAGTTCAGATGGCACTATGGCCCCATCTTCCCAAGCACACGTCCCCCAGGGCTGTGTGTGAAGGACTCCAGGGCCCACCCTCTGCAGACGGTGAGCCTGCTTATTTGTAAAACAGTAGCTGGTCCTCTTCTTTATCCCCCCTCCCCTTAAATTTTTTTTTTTTTTGCTATCAGGCACATGCACTTGCCAGAGAGAGACGGAGAGTCGGAGAGAGAGAAAGTGAGAAATTACACCCCAGGGGGTGGTCACGCTGCAATTCTTTCTCCTCCAGCTCTGGATTTTGGTTGCACACGCACACACACCTGGCGTGATTTTCAGACAGCAGAGTCTGGGAATTGAACCTCGGTTGGCCATGTGGGAGTCCAGCACCTTAACCACCGTGCCACCTGCTGGCCCCCAGCCTGTGGTTTCTGTAGGAATTGTGAATGATCTATTGCAGCCCAGCCCTTTCCTCATATTGAGGAGAACACGCATTTGTGTGCACACCTGCACACCCACACACATGCACGTGCACACACACACACATGCACACGCCTCGCCCATCACGCACATCCATGACCATGTTGTCTATCAGGTAGTTCAGAGACTTGCGGATGAAATTGTCGAACTCGTCCAGGACCGTGCTGTCGATATAGTTGACGTAATCCTTCCAGGGCTGGCTCGAAGTGTCTGCTCGGAAGAGTTCCGCGTTTTCCTGCAAAGACAGTCAGCTGCTTGGCCGCGTCCCGCGGGGTATCTGTCCGACTGTGACCCGCCTCCTCGACGACTCTGCGGGCTGCCCCGCCCTGCCCCTGCGCACACCCCAGACACAGCCTCTGCAGCGTGCCGGCTCCTTCCCATGCACCTGCGCGCCGGCGGCTCCTGCTTCCAGCCGGCTGGCGCCTCCCACTGAGTCCCGACCCCGACCCTGCTCTTTCCGCCTGCCCGTCCTCTGGCAACGTGTGGTCTATGCCTGCCACGACGGGTGACAACTCTGAACCTGCTCCAAGTCCCCCAGGTGCCAGGAGGGCAAGACTGACGGCCCAGTCCCCACCGTGTCCCCAGACTGGCAGCACGCCTGGGACGAAGGGGGGCTGGTGGACACACAGACAGACGGACGGACGGAGGGACGGGTGGTGGACAGGTGGCTCTGTAAGACACTGAGTGCCGTCCAAGAGCTTGAATGAGTGTGACTCAGCCCGGGCCCTAGGCGACTCTGCCCAGTGGGAGAGAAAGAAACGGTATCAGGTGACTTCAGCGGAAGGGGAGAAACGGACCCACTGACTGTCAGGAACAGGAGGTGCTGGCACACCCACGGGTCACAAACTCGTGAACACAAGGCCATGCTCACCGTCACAGCTGGGAGCCAGGTGAGGCCGTCTCGGGTTCGAGGCTGCCCTCTGCCTGTTCAGGTCTAGCCCGGCCTGCTCACCCGCTCTGTCACCACCCTCCTGGGTCCTGAGCCCCACTGTCCTTTCCTTGCTGTGACTCCAGCTAAGGAGAGTGGCCCAAGTTAGCTGGTCAGCTGTTCCAGGTGACACTTGAAGCTTTATATTTAAATTTGCTGGGGCCTCCTGGCACCCGGGCAAGGGAGAGGCTCTGGGAATGAGGCAGAATATGTTTTGGGGTCGTCAGGTTGTCCCACGGGGGGTGGGCAAGCTTCCATTAATGACAAGACCACGAGAGCAGCTACCAGCAGGCCGTCCTGTCAGAGGAAGAGCCCTGGTCCAGGTGGCCAAGCAGGACACCTGCCTCCCCGTGCCGGCAGCGCCACACCGCGACATGTCCAACTGCTCCTCGCGGGTACATGTGCTGGTTTCCCGCCCACACCCCGGGGTGAGCAGCCCCAGCAGCTCCCAGGACGGCAGGGCGGCGCTCCAACCCCCGGGGCATGGAGGGGCAGGCACAGGTCAGGAGGCAGCAGGCGGCCAGGCACCTGGGTAGGGCCTCTCAGATGCAAGACCACAGGCCGTGGCAGTGAACACCACCCACGGCCGTCCCTCACAACCTGTAGCCCCGCCCTGACCAGGGCTGTGCGGCGCTTACCGCCACCATGGCCTGGATCTTGAGGCCGGCGTCCTTGACGGCCGTGTAGCGCTTGTTGAGATTGGCCAGCTTCCCCTCCAGGTCCAGCAGGGCGTCTTTCTTACTGTCCTTCCTCTCGAACAGGGGGTTGGCCGACCAGTCCTGAAAGGGGAGCACGGGAGTGAGGACGAGGCTCTGGGGTCGCTTCCAGCCCGGCTCATGGCGTGCGCACTGCCCAGGGTGCGTGATGCCCGGTGTGTACATGCTGCCCAGTATGCCTGCTGCCCGGCATGCCCGCTGCCCGGTGTGCTGCCCGGTGTGCTGCCCGGTGTGCTGCTCGGTGTGCACACTGCCCGGTGTGTACATGCTGCCTGGCATGCCCGCTGCCCGGCGTGCTGCCCGGTGTGTACATGCTGTCCGGTGTGTTGCCCGGTGTGTGTGCTGCCCGGTGTGCATGCTGCCCGGTGTGTACGTGCTGCCCGGCGTGCCCACTGCCCTGTGTGCGTGCTGCCCAGTGTGCATGCTGCCCGGTGTGCATGCTGCCCGGTGTGTATGTGCTGCCCGGCGTGCCCACTGCCCTGTGTGCGTGCTGCCCAGTGTGCATGCTGCCCGGTGTGTGTGCTGCCTGGTGTGTGTGCTGCCTGCTGTGCACACCCTCACCGTCGGCCGATCTGGGACCGCAGCCGAGTTCTCGGCCATGTGCACCCAGTTGGGCGGCGAGAGCTGGGCTTGGTGGGCTTTGACCACAGAGCCTTAGCTGGGCTCAAAGCCAGAAGCAGACCTGGGGGCACCAGGAGACCATGCCGGAGGCAGCTGTTCTGGGGGAGGACCACGCCATTCTCTAGTGGGGACATGAGCCAACCTGAGGCCGGGGTCGTGAGGTCCGAGCAGGGGATCAACCATGGCCAGGTGCGAGTGAGTCCCGAGCAGGGGATCAGCCATGGCCAGGTGCGAGTGAGTCCCATTGGCGGGGCTGCTGACCGCCCACAGGGCTCCGACTTCCCCGGCCATTGGGAGTTCCCCCACATGGTGGCGATCACCCGTGCCTATGACCTTATGTTACTCCGCCCTCTAATAGGTCATTGCTGTTATTTTTTACCCAAGTGACCCACACGTGGTAACAAAACACACAGCGAGGGAAGTTTCTACAAGCGAGTGCACGCCCCGGCCATCTCCCAGACCCCTCCCACTCCCACTGGACACTGGGGGACCTCAGTTCTATCTTCCCGTGGCGTCTTCAGCACTCTGGGAACCTGCGGGACCCCGCTCCCCCAGAACGAGCTACTGCGAGGCACGTCTGTGACCCTAGTGTCAACAGTGAGCTCGGAGGCAGGCTCCTCTCCTACACCGCCCTCGGACATCTCCGGGGTCCCTGGTCCCACCACCGGATGCCTTTGTGTACGTCCACAACACAACTCTGGGGGCCAGCAGGTGGCATGGTGGTGAAGGCACTGGACTCCCACATGGTGGACCATGGTTTGAGTCCCAGATCCGGTGACTTGAAAATCACACCGGATGCATGTGTGTGGGTGCCCAAACTCCCAGGAGGAGGATGGAGGAGAAGGGGTTGCGGTGTGACCATCCCCCCCTAGGTGGTATTTCTCACTTTCCCTCTCACCGTCTCTCTCTCTTGAGCGAGTGCATGTGCCTTACAGCAAAAAATCTTTTTTTTTTTGGAGAGGTTTTCGCTATAGGGCGCGTGCACTCGCCAGACAGACAGAGAGAAACAGACAGAAAGCGAGAAATCACCCCCCAGGGGGGCTGGTCACGCCGCAATCCCTTCTCCTCCATTCTCCTCTCGGGATCTTGGGCACACACGCACACGCGCCCGGCGTGAGTTTTAAGCCACCGGGTCCGGGATGCGAACTGCGGTCGACTACGTGGGAGTCCAGCGACATAGTCATTACGCTAACTGCTGGTCCCCCGATGGCAAAAAATCTGAAAACGAACTCCAAATCTGTGCATTTGCCTCCTTCCCTCTCTTCAGGTTCTGTTCTTTGTTGTCAGCTTTATTGCTTCATGTCGGAAAAGTGTATTCTGCGCGTCTCGGCCAGGCCTGACGACTGTGAGAGGCACCACCAGCGCGTGCTACTGGGAGCTGGAGGCCAGGCCACGGTGCCGGCAGTTTGGCAGGCTCTCCTCCTGGCTTCCGCCGCCTTCTCACTGTGCCCTCGAGGAGCCAGAGACAGAGGAAGCACGTTCTCTGTGTCTCTCCTCATGGGGCACTAACCCCACTCCCGAGGGCTCCACCTTCCCCAAGGCCCCACCTCTGGGTGCCGTCACACTGCGTGCGAGGTTCCAGCACAGGGATTGGGGAGACAGCCGTGTCACCCACTGCCGTAGAACTTCTTCTTCTATTTATGTCATTGTGTCTCTAACCGTTGCATTTGTCTGTGTAGAGAGCGCCACGCTGTTACTGGGACTATGCCATTTTAGGGCGACTGTGTTTCCATGTAAATTTTATCTCATATGTTTAGCTAAATAAATGTATTTTGCCTTGAGTGTCCCTTTGCTGATTTAAATCATTGCTGTTTGCTTATATGTATGTATGTTTCATGTGTATAAAATTGTAATCTAAGATTGCTATTTTTAAAGGTAAAAAATGGGACTGGCCTCTGGTCTAGTGGTTAGGGGGCTGGATTTTATATGGCCCTGGTCGAGTAGTTAGGGGCTGGATTTTATATGGCCCTGGTCTAGTAGTTAGGGGGCTGGATTTTATATGGCCCTGGTCTAGTGGTTGGGGCTGGATTTTATATGGCCCTGGTCTAGTGGTTAGGGGCTGGATTTTATATGGCCCTGGTCTAGTGGTTAGGGGCTGGATTTTATATGGCCCTGCTCTAGTGGTTGGGGCTGGATTTTATATGGCCCTGGTCTAGTGGTTGGGGCTGGATTTTATATGGCCCTGGTCTAGTGGTTGGGGCTGGATTTTATATGGCCCTGGTCTAGTGGTTGGGGCTGGATTTTATATGGCCCTGGTCTAGTAGTTAGGGGCTGGATTTTATATGGCCCTGGTCTAGTGGTTGGGGCTGGATTTTATATGGCCCTGGTCTAGTAGTTAGGGGCTGGATTTTATATGGCCCTGGTCTAGTAGTTAGGGGCTGGATTTTATATGGCCCTGGTCTAGTAGTTAGGGGCTGGATTTTATATGGCCCTGGTCTAGTAGTTAGGGGCTGGATTTTATATGGCCCTGCTCTAGTGGTTAGGGGCTGGATTTTATATGGCCCTGGTCTAGTGGTTGGGGCTGGATTTTATATGGCCCTGGTCTAGTAGTTAGGGGCTGGATTTTATATGGCCCTGGTCTAGTAGTTAGGGGCTGGATTTTATATGGCCCTGGTCTAGTAGTTAGGGGCTGGATTTTATATGGCCCTGGTCTAGTAGTTAGGGGCTGGATTTTATATGGCCCTGCTCTAGTGGTTAGGGGCTGGATTTTATATGGCCCTGGTCTAGTGGTTGGGGCTGGATTTTATATGGCCCTGGTCTAGTAGTTAGGGGCTGGATTTTATATGGCCCTGGTCTAGTGGTTGGGGCTGGATTTTATATGGCCCTGGTCTAGTAGTTAGGGGCTGGATTTTATATGGCCCTGGTCTAGTAGTTAGGGGCTGGATTTTATATGGCCCTGGTCTAGTGGTTGGGGCTGGATTTTATATGGCCCTGGTCTAGTAGTTAGGGGCTGGATTTTATATGGCCCTGGTCTAGTAGTTAGGGGCTGGATTTTATATGGCCCTGGTCTAGTGGTTGGGGCTGGATTTTATATGGCCCTGGTCTAGTGGTTAGGGGCTGGATTTTATATGGCCCTGGTCTAGTGGTTGGGGCTGGATTCCATGTGGCCAGCCGTGTGGTTAGAATCCTCGCCTTCGCAGAGATTATACTGGGTGCCCGTGTGTACGTTCCCCCAATCCCCAAAGGCTGGAGAAACAGAGAAGGGGCTACAGCATGACCATCGGGCCACTGGGGACTGCCCCCTCCCTCGCCTCTCTGTCCCCCCTGGCCTGTGCATGTGCCCTCGGGCAAAATGATTTTTTAAAAGGTAAAAGTGGTCAATTAGTGACCTTTCATATGGTTTCATCTAATTGACAATCACTTTATCCTTAACTTGGCGATTTTGTTTTAGATGTTTCTTGTAAGTGGCATATAACTGCATTTTAAATAACCTAATCTGAACGCTTTGCTTCTGAATAATTTATATACATTGTCACAATGTCTGCCTGTCCTGCCTTAGCATGCTTTTTCATGCTTGCTTACTGTTTCCTTTGTTCATCCTGTTTTGCTCGGAACACTACAGTTTATTTGCTTTCATCTTCGTGAGTGATTTGGACAGTGGGAAGCCTATTTGTAATTCCACGAATGCTTGCTATCAGTTTATGGCACTATCTTTCTTCTTTATTTAAAGTGTATTTGTTCTGTGAGAGGGGGAGAGAGAGAATAGGGAGGAGGGAAGGCCGAGAGAGCCAGAGGGAAAGAAGTCCACGGCTTCCTCATGCCGGGCTGGGCTGGCGCAGCCGCCACTGCCTGGCAGAGTTACCAAGGGGAGTCGGTGTCTGCCAAGTTCCTGTGTCGACTCCTACCCCAGAGTGAGGGTGTTAGGAGGTGGGGCGTTTGGGAGGTCACGGGATTAGATGAGATTGCGAGGTCAGAGCCCCCGGATGGATTAGTGACTTTATAAAAGAGACACGAGAGCATCCTCTCTCTCCCCTGTGACAGGAGGCCTGGGAATCCCGCCACGTTTGCTTTGGTTTCTGCACCCTGTTCTACGTCGTGCAGGATTTCTCACATCTCTCCAAGGAAACGAAGAGCTCCACCAGCCTCCTGACGGGGAGAACGGGAGCAACCAAAGGAAGAGAGACTGTCACCAGCCGACGCAGCCCAGAGACCACAGGACCGGACCCTGAGGGGCTGCATGGTGCCCCTGTACGTTCACATAGCCAAGTCCCAACTCCCTGCACCTCAAGGTGAGCCAGTGTTTGGAGACAGGGCCTTTAAAGAGGTGCCCGAGTTGAACAAGGGCATGGAGGTGGACCCTAGTCCAACATGGTTGTTACCCTTGAGGGGAGATTCAGACACGGACGTGCACAGGGCATGGCCGCACGAGGACGAGACGCTCGGGGCAGAGGCCTCCGAGGAGCCAAGGCTGACAAGGCTGTCGTGGACTGTCAGCCTCCAGAACCGTGGGAGTAGGCTGTTGTTTGAGCCCCTCCGTCTGTGGTGCTGACGGCAGCCCTACAAACAGAACCACTTCTAGACAAAGACCAAACGCCCTGGTCCTGGGCTCGGTTCTTCTAGGGAAGGTCAGACAAAATAGTCTGGCACAAACCACGACTTCGAAAGTAGGTCATCGGTGTACCCTTTCTGAGAAAATTACTTGAGGAACTATTCCATTCAAATGAAAACTGAGCCAGAAGAAAAATGAGCAGTCATCAAAGATTTTTGTTTCCAACTCAGTGAGTAAACCCATGTGGAGGGTGATCAAATGAAGGTGAACTACAAGGTAGAAAGAAATGTCACACTTTGATTTGTGGAATCAGAGAGACGTGTTCCAACGAGAACACTGATAATGGCCTGGATCAGACATTCGAAGTGATCGCAGCCCTGGGGCGTGTGTGGGGGGCAGTGGAACGCTCTATAATTTGGAATCTACCTTAGTTGGGGCTGTTGGGGGGCAGTAAAGCAGAATGGGGGTGATGGGCCAAACTAATCATTTAATTTTAGTATCTTGATAGAAAAATCTAGCTCGATCATAATTTAAAAAATAAAATGGTTTTAGGAACCAGCAGATGGCGTGGTGGTTAAGGCAGTGGACTCCCACGTGGCCAACCACGGTTCAAGTGCTGGCCCCAGCAGCTTGAAACTCATGGTAGGTGTGTGTGCATGCGTGAGGAGGAAAGTGGAGGAGAAGGGATTGTGGCGTGGCCACCCCCTTTCGGGGGTGATTTCTCACTTTCTGTCTCTCTGTCTCTCTCTGTGTCTCCAGTGAATACACGTGCCCTATGGCAAAAACATCTCTAAAAGACAAACAAACAAATGGTGTTATATAGTAGGCATTGCACATTGATGGGTGGGGAGATTTTGAAAAAGATGTATTGCCACAAATGTTTTTAAAATTAGGGCATCACGGAGAAGAGAGTGAGGGGTCTCCTGGTGTGGAATGGGTTTGAGCTCAAAGGACGGCTCCTCTGCGGGCTGAGCAAGGGGCTTGTTCCCAGAGCGGCTGAATTCAGACCATCTCACTCCGCCCCTCGTGCTGAGTGGTAGCCTGGCACCGACGGGGCCCTGAGCTTAGCAGAGTGGAACAGGACTGGATTCCAGCGAGACCAGCCCTTTCTGTCCCGGGACCGCTCCGGCTGACAGGGCCGCCTGGCCCAGAGCATTAGCGGGAGCCCACCGTGGACTCTCACAGCCTCTCTGCGTGGTCCCCGCTGGGTCTCACGAAGCCCTGCTCTGGGATCTCAGCTGGCTTACCTTCATGGCCTGGGAAATCCCTTCTATGTTCTGCTTTGCTTTTTGCATCCTGTTCTGCAAGTTGTATAGAATTTCTCGCATCTCCTGGATGTATTGAAACACATCTGAAATATAACCGTAATGGGATCGCTCAAGAGCGCGACTCAGCCCAGTGAAAACCGTCCTGGTTGGCCCAACACTCAAGACTACGGGGCAGCCCTGGGAAAATGCTCTTTTTGTTCTTAACATGAAGCGGAAGAGACCGAAAAGTCCCTGAAACAGAACGCCCAGTAAGAATCTATGTTGTGCCTCTTTAGAAATAGGACTTCTTGGGACCAGCAGTTGGCGTAATGGCTATGTCGCTGGACTCCCATGTAGTCGACTGCGGTTCGAGTCCCAGACCCGGTGGCTTAAACTCATGCTGGGCACGTATGCACGTGTGCCCAAGATCCCGAGAGGAGAATGGAGGAGAAGGGATTGTGGTGTGGCCATCCCCCCTGGGGGTTGATTTCTTGTTTTCTGTCTCTCTCCGTCTTTCTGGCAAGCTCATGAGCCCTATAGCAAAAAAAAACCTCTTCAAAAAAAAAAAAAAAAAAAAAAAAAAAAAGAAAAAAGAAATAGGACTTCCTTCTCCAAGTGCGTGGGCACTCACTCCATGTAGGAGCCCAGCCCCCCAGCCATGAGCCGACGTCAAGGAGCCTGGAGCTTCCTCACGGAACGTCCGGACCCGGAGCAGCAGCAGGACGCGCTCTCAGGCAGGGGTGAGTGGCGGCACTCACTCTGACACGACCCCTGACAGACCCCGTTTCAGGGAAGAGGACGGCAACATCTGATCCCACCTTCCAGCTGGGTCAGGCCATGGAGGGAGGGTTCCGAACAGGCAGCAAGGACAGCACAGCAGGTGCCCATCGGGGCCTCAGAGGAGGGGCTGAAGGATGGGGAGGAGCCGGGAGTCCCCTGCCTGGTCTTCCAGCTGGACGAGGGAGTACAGAGACGCACAGCGCCACGTCCTCCACCTCCCTGCTGTTGGACATTCCCTTTGCCCCCGCTGTGTGGCCTGGGAGAAACAACAGCCAAGCCAGAGCCTCCTGCGAGCCTGGGTCCCGGTCGGAACTCTGGAAGGCCTTGGCAGTCCCCAGGGAGGTCTTGCCTGACCCTGTTCGTAAGTGACACAGGGCACAGTCCGCGCGGACTGGCCCAGCAGGGAGTACTGCCCTTCGGTTTACACATCACCCCGCCACAGCCAAAGCAGATCCTGGAGGCCAGGAGGCAGCGGTGACCACTCTGGGCATGTCCGGGGACAGACCCCAAGTTTAACCCCAGGTTGAATGAACGTGGCCTCATACCTTCGCTGTTCCAGAACAAGGTCGTTTCGGCACTGGACAGTCTGACATCGATGGCTTCCAGTTCTGACTTGATCAGTGGAAATTCTACTGGCATCACAGTTGTCTTTATCTGCAAAACAAAGGCACACATGCACACACACCTGGTAAATCTTTCAAGTCCTCAGACTGAGATTCGCACCACAGTCAGGCATGTGCAGTCCAGCTTCCTGAACCACTAGACCCTGCGGTCAGCCCAGAATAGTTCTGTACGTGACTCAGTAGTTTAATGGCACCGCTGCCCCACCTGATCACTTCAGAAGTGTCCAGGCCATAGCTCAGGCTAGGTGGCGTGGGCAGGGAAGTACGCCTTCAGGCCTACACCAGGTGGGGGCCAGCAGACATGAAAGTAGCATGGACAGAGTCGTGAAGCAGCGCCCTGAAGCGGGACACCGCCGGCCAGGGTGGTTAACGGTGGCGAGGACCGGGGTGGACCTCCCAGCCTCAGCGCTCTTGCAGGAAGGCAGTGCCGTAGCTGGTCTCCAGTGCGTTTGCAGCCGGAGCCCCGTGAGTGGGGTGGAGTGTGGGAGGCGAGCCTGTGTGCAGAGTGTAACCAGCTGAAAGGGTTCCGGACTGCCACTGGCTGGACCACGAGCCACAGGTGATCAGACTCCAGGCCCCAGCAGGTGCAGCCTGGGTGGGGAGGCTCCCCCGTGTGAACCCTGGGCTCCGTCTCACCCGAACTGATATGGGGCTTGGACACTTGGGCGGGCAGGTCCATGACTCACTGTCAAGAACCCCGGCACCTAGCTAGATAGGTGTGTGTTAGTGCCAGGGGGCACACGCACAACCCTCACCAGGACCTGGGCAGCAGCAAGCCTTTGCCCTCTAGCTCCCCGCCCATCAGCAGGCTGGGCGGGTGCATGTGCGCCCCGTGATTTTCAAGCTGCCAAGGCTGTGACTCGAACCCCGGGCAGCCCTGTGCGGCCCCGCTCCCCCGCGGAGCACCTGAGTGCTGTTACTGGCTCAGCTGTGCTGGTTACTAGGCAGGAGACAAAGCCCACGGGGCCAGGGCCGAGAGCCAGCCACACGGCCGGCAAGTACCTTCCTGCTGCCCTGTCCATCCACATCTTCAGGGCGCTTTTCCAGCCGTGCCGTCTGGGGGAAGCACATGCTGGGGAGCCCGCGGGCGTCCCGGGGGGTTCCCTAAAGAGCACCGTGGCCGGGGTGGGTGTTCACGACACAGTATTCAACCACTAAGAATAAGCAGCGCATTGGGAAGACCCAGGAGCGTCTTCAAAGAGGAAAAACGGCCTCAGGGCCCGTGGTCCCGGTTGGAGCTCAGTTGAGCCGAGTTCGCCCCCACTTCGGCTCCTTTTTATTAACCGTGCTCATGGTTCGTGGTGGAAGGGGTCGGGTGTCCTGAGCTCGCTGGGTTCCGCTCGGAAACGCAGTAGTGCGACGCTGATTCCTCGGTGAAACATTATTTTACTTCCTTCTGATTACACGGTCGTTACAGAAAAGCTTTCACACCGGAAGTAACCTGGGACCATTTTTCTGCGGCTCCCATTTTCCACCATCTCCAGCTCACGGCCAAGGTGCCAAAGTTCCCCAGAAAGCCAGAACCAACAGGGTGGCTGTCTCCGAAGGGCCCCCCCAAAGTTCACGGGAGCGTGTACTGTCAGGATGATGCACGGATTCCTAAGATGTTTTGCACCAAAATAAAGCAGTACTGCAATTCCATTTTTACACCAACTTTTAAAAGTCCCTCTATACAGGGCCAGTAGTGGTATGGTGGTTAAGGCGCTAGACTCCCACATGGCTAATCGCAGTTCAAGTCCTGGATCTGGCAGTTTGAAAATCACGCCAGGCACATGTGTGTGCCAAACATTCTGAGAGGAGGCTAGAGGAGAAGGGACTGCAGTGTGGTCATTCCCCTGGGGGGTGAGTGCTCTCGCTGGTGAGCACATGTGCCCTGTGGCAAAAACCTAAAAAAAAAAACAAAAAAAGAGAGAGAAAAAAAAAAGGTTCCCATATATATGAATGAAGATTTATTTTGAGGAGTCGCCCCAAGCAATTATGGAGGTGAGGACGTCTCGTGATTTGTGGCCTGGAGATCCAGGAGATTCCTGGAAGCAGGATGTGATTCAGTCCGGGTCTGAAGGCCAGGGAGCCAGGAGAGCCGGCGGTGCAAACCCCAGCCCAGGCAGGAGGGGACGAGGCTGTCCCGGCCCCAGCCTGAGACAAGAGCAAATGGCCACCTCGGCCTTTCTCCACCTCGCCGCCTGCCTCCGGACCCTTCTCACTGGCTCAGTGTCCAGGTCCCTGCTTGGAAGGAGGCGTTCTAGACAAACAGCCCTGTCTGTAGAAGGGACTGTCCCCAAGGCTGGTCCATTACTGTGAGCACTTATTTGTAATCAGCCGCTTCATGATTGCTGTCAGGTCTCCCGGTCAGATTGACACAGGTCCCTCGAAATGTGCCATTTCTACTTCAGTAATGGCCCCTACTTTCACGGAGGCGATGGGAGTCCTGTCGAATGACGTCGAAGTCATCGACAAAAGGTGTGGGCAAGTAAAGGACCCGCGAGACCACGTCCTGCAGAGAGTCGAGGAACCATGTTCCCACGGTCGGCGGTCTGGCCCTGCGGTCCCGCGGTTGGCGGACTGGCGTTCTCGCCACCGCCCTGCCGCTGTTGGGCCTGGGCGTGCAGGACTACGAGGACACACGCTCACCAGCTCCGCCGGCAGGTCTGGCGCCAGCATCGCTCTGAGCGCGCACCGCAGCTCGGCAACACGCAGAGGAGGCCCAGACACTCACCTCGTTGTACCAGCCGACAATGAGCTCCAAGTTGCCCACGAACTTGCGGAAGGTCTCGTTCTCCGAGAACAGGCTCTCTGCACTGTTCGGAATCGCTTTTTGCTGCTGGAAATTCAAATACTTGACCTCCCTCAGAACAGCCACCAGCTAAAGGGCAAGGGGAGAGCGGGGAGACGTCAGAGGGTCTCGGGAGGGGTGGGTCACGCAGCAACAGTGGCAGAAGTCGGGGTCTGGCGGGGGCTTACAGCCTGGGGACAGAGAAGTGGGAGGAGCTGTCTGTCGGCAGGATCCTCCCAGACCCGACCTGTGTCACTCCCTTTGCTTGTCCTGAAAACGCTGCCATGGCCATGAGGAGTGACATCATCATGACTCGCACCTGTCTCTCCGCCCCGTCCCCCCACCCCACTCTGCCCCTAGGTTATTTGGAGAAAGCTTTAAGGCTTCCCCTGGGTCCCCTAGATCCTAGGCTATGACCTCTCCCCACAGGCCACGACCCCGATCCACAGCAGGGCACGCTCCGGCAGCACCTCTGTCCAGTGAGGTGCTCCAGCCCGTCCCCGGCCTTGTCTCACGTGACCTCCCAGCCGCTGGTCATCCCCTCCTTCCGGGTACAGTCTCCTCTTGGTTTCCAGGACACCGCACTGTCCCGGTCACCGTGCCCAGTCTCTTTCAGTAATCTTGTGATACGCAGGCTGGAGAATCATAGAGCTGGGGCCAGTTCACATGTACTCTCCTTCCAGGGAGGTGCGATCCCCCAGTGCTGTGCCTTTAAGAACTATCTCTGCGTGGAGAACGTTCACCCCGTCTCCAAGCTGGACCTCACTCCTGACCTCCGGGCTCCTGGGTCCACCTGCCACTCAACACCTCCCCAGACTACATGGCCGGACAGACCACTGACCTTCCCCCATAGCCAGCTCCACCTGCCTCCTCCAGATGCCGCCTCGGAGGATGGTGTCTCCGGCCTTCTGTCCAGGCCGCCCCGGACATGGGGGCCCGCTCCCCTCTCCCTCTTGTACCTGTTCCCAACCTGGGGCCTCGCTGGAACCGTGAGCAAGGTAGACTTGCTCCCCATCAGCGCTGCCACTCTGGCCCAAGGGCACCACCCGCCCGGCCATCACCCCTTGCCTGGACTGCGCAGAGTTCTCTCAGTCGTCTCCCTGCTCCCCTGGGGCCCCGGCACCCCGCCCCGTCTACTCTTCACGCAGCACGCCCTGCCCAAACCCACGATGGCTGCCAGCGAACTCACCCCAATGGCCCCGACGCGCTCTCTGATCGGCCTTTTCACACCCCTCTTACCACCCTCCCCTCCTCTCCTTCACCCAGCCTACCCCAGCCCCACCCTGCTGTGCCCACCTCTTCCTTCACTGTAGCTGTTTGCTCTCCTGGAAAGCTTCCTGGTCTTTGTTCACACCTACAACTGACCGGCCCCTGCCCCCACCTGCCCCTGCTGTCCCCTGAGTTGTAGTACAGTCCCTGCCTTCCGTGTGCAAGCTCGTCTCTCTCCACCCCTTCCCGCCAGTGCGCTTGCTCTCTGGTAAGCCCCAGAAGGGTGGGACCGACTCCAAGCTCACCAATCCCTCCCCAGCAGGTACGCGCACACGGTGCTCAGTACATGTTTGTTGATGAATGAAAGAACTCTAGTGAACGGGGAGGTTTTCAAGGAAGGTCTGCATTTTCCCTGCCTGCCTGGTGTCACCGCCTGTGTCCGGGTGGGGCAGGTTGGGAGGAGGTGTGTGCAAGAGCCCAGCTGCCCTCCTGCTGTGGTCCTCTGCGGGGGCTGACACTGTCCGGGGCTGGCCCTGGAGCCCGCGCCCCGCAGACCACTGGCGGGCATTCTCTCTGATCGCCTGCCTTGACCCGCCGCCCACTGCCCTTGCTCTGGTCTCGCAGAGGTGTCCTCTGAGACCACAGAGAGGACGGCCACGCGGAAGGCACTCTCCGTGCGTCTGTGTTTCCCACGTGTCCTGGGAAGACTCGGAAGGCTTGAGGGCCAGAGCTTCCGGCTGACTTGACGTAAATGCGGGCTCTGCAGAACGCGCTGTGGGTAGGGGCTTGGCCTCGGCAGTGGGGGCCCCAGGCTCCCCCCACAGCGGAACCCCGGCTCCCAGCGGCCGACGCGGCCTGCCGGCACCCACCGCTTTGCTGAAGTTGACTTGGATGAGGTTGGAGGCGGGGTCGCGCTGGATCAGCGGCTGGCCCAGGTTGAAGTGGCAGTCCTGGTCCACGCGCTGCACCCACCGCTGGTAGGTCTGCTCGCGGCACCCCCTCAGCAGCTCCATCATCTCGTCGTACTTCTGGTAGACCAGCGTGGCCTCCACGCTGGACATGACCCTGGAAGCAGAGTTGGGTGGAGGGCTGAGGGGCCAGGCTTCCCTCTGGCACCTCACTCAGGTCTCTTCTGAACCCCCAGCCATTGCTGCCAGAGGGCGGGGTGCCCAAGCCGACAGCCAGCCCCCATTCTTCGAGGCAGTCAGGGTGCACATGCAAATGGACCGTGGCCAGGCGCGCACGGGTCAGAACTCTGACGCAGCAGCCAGCCCGGGAAGCCAGCCCCTGCACTGGGGCTCTACTGGTAATGGCGGCTTCCCTGAGTTTTCTCCTTCCTGCTGGTGACCCGCCAGGAAGCGCAGACATGCCCCCGCACGGCCACAGACACGGCTTGCTCATAGGCATCTCGGGCCGGCAGCCTCCCTCGGACACCTTCAAGCCTTCCCCGGTGTCCGTGGTGCTCCCCACCCGGCCCGCCTGCCTCGGAGTCTCAGCCACGTGCAGGTGCAGGTGCAGGTGCAGGCGGCAGTGACTAAGCGGGTCCTCTGCTTCACAAGCTGCCTGCGTGTTCCCATCTGGGGTTGGGATGGGGGGCCAGGCTCTTCCAAGTTCCCCCTCTAAAGGTGTCCAGGCGGCTGGGAGGGCGTGGAGGGGTCCTCTGGGCTGCTGCTGGCTCTGTGTGCAGTGTGGGCCCGTGGGGGTGAGGGTTGGCTGCGCTGGCATGCTGGTGTGCAGGCCGCGGCCGGGCCATGACTCACGGGTGCTCGATGTGCTTCAGGTGCTTCATGGACCCCTCCAGCCGCTCCTGCAGCTCCAGGCTCCACTTGAGCTGCCCCGCCACGGGTGGCATGTTCTTGTGGATCGGGGGGATGCCCCCGTCGGCACAGGCCGCCATCTGGGCGTCGTACAGGACCTTGGCGTTGTTCAGCTCCGTGTCGAACATCTCCAGCATGACCGAGTACCGGGGCACCACCTCGGCGAGGATCAGAGGCCGCTCCAAGAGGCCCCCGCACATGTACAGGAGCTGAGGGCAGAGGGAAGGGAGGCATCAGCTCCAGGCCCCCGCCCCACCCCGGCACCGCCCCCGCCATGGCTGTGGACCGAGTGCGCTGGTCCCAGCCTCAGGAGGGAGGAGACGTGAGCCCGGTCA
The DNA here is from genome assembly GCA_026018925.1 of Tupaia tana. NCBI lineage: Eukaryota > Metazoa > Chordata > Mammalia > Scandentia > Tupaiidae > Tupaia > Tupaia tana. The sequence goes on from JAKSZU010000011.1 coordinate 68,044,555, forward strand.
AAACCGATGGCTCGTGTGAACCTTCCCGAGGGGCAGCTGGAAGTGGACGCACTGTCGTTTCCGTGTTGACACGTGCCAAGTCCCCAGATACTTGATCTGAAGACTGGGAACACAGACCATGTCCAAGGTCTAGAAGGATCACTCCAAGCCCAGGAGAGGTCAAGACCCAGGTAAGGAAGGTTTGAACAGCTGAGACACAAGGGAGCTGAGCCGGCCCCACAGCTCAGTGGTTCAGGGAGCCAGAGCCACGTGGCCACGGTGTTCCAGTGCAGTTCTGGGCACGTGTGTGCGTGATGGAGAAATGGGGAAGAGACTGCAGTTTGACCACGTCCCATTGGGGGTGCTTTCTCCTTTTCCCTCTCTGTCTCTGTCTCTCTGCAGAGTGTACACACTCTCTGGCAATTAAAAAAATACAGGTCCAGCAGGCGGTGTGGAGATAAGGTGATGGGATCCCATGAGGCTGGCTGTATGGTTCAAGTCTCGGACCAGGCAGCTTGAGAATCATGCCAGGCACAAGTGTGTGTGTGAGCACAATCCTAAGGAAGAGAGGGGATTGCAGTGTGGCCCTCCTCCTTGGGGTGAGAGTGGGGTTCTCAATCCCCTGCTCAAACCCCCGCCCCGAGTCTCTCTCTGGCAAACACACACACCCGATAGCAAGAACTGAAGAAAAAGGCAAAGGAGAGACAACCACGATGCTGCACGCACATGGCTGGGTTCCCCGGTAACTGCAGACACACTTTATTCACAGAACTGCTCCCGTTAGGAAGACCACCGTCAGCCCGCAGGCACATACCCAGGCCACAGAAGCCACAGCAAGAAATCTGCTTTGCTCTGAAAAAAGCCATGGGGGCAGGGAGTGGACAAGCCAGAGAGAGGGGGACGACCTTGCTCCACGGCGTCCCGTGCTCATGGGGGATCTGGGAGTCTCCTGGGGGCCGCAGGGCAGCTGGTGCCTAGCAGGGCCGGACCTAGTCCACAAGCCTGAGCCCAAGACCTGCCCCAGATGTTGGTTTGAAACCAAGACCCCTGCTCCTGAACATGGCCTGCCCAGCACGGCGGCACAGGCGGGCGTGGGGGGCGTGCACTGTGGTGCTGGAAACCACGAGGAGGTCCTTTGTTTGGGTTCTGGGTCCGTCTAAATTCACCAGGGCACCCCGGAACTCCACTGGCTGGAGGGCTGGGGAGGGTGGTGGGGTGCGCAGGCCAAGGGTGCCCCTCCCCGGGAGATAGATAAACTTGGAACAAGCAGCTCTTTCGGGAGAAACCGAGACGAGACGAAGGCAGAGGAGGGAGAGGCCCAAATGCCAAACGGAGCAGCCGACTCCCAGGAAGAAGCGGGATCCCTGGCGTCTGGTCACTCGCCTCCCTCCTCTGCGGTCACCTATGGGACCGCCCCAGGTGGACAAGGCCACCACTTTCATTTTCTGAAATGCCGACGCGACAGTTGGGAAGTTCCCTTGCTCGCTCACCATCCTCCTGGCTCCCCCTCCCCATTTCTCTGCCTTTCTCTGGTTTGGACTCCAGAAGTCCAAGGAGCTACTGTCACTCTCCCCAGGAGGTCCTGTGGAAAGGCCCCGCTGTCCCAGCCGTGCTGGAGTCACTGACCGTGAGGACTAGCGCCCAGGCAGCCTGGGCACAGGCAGGAGGGGGTGGCAGTGAGAGGGCTCCCGGGCCGTCCTAGCTAACGCGAGCAGGGGTTGTGGACGTGGGGGTGGAACTTGGGAACACCGTGCCGCAGCTCAGTCCAGGGCCGCAGGGGAAGCACGGAGGCTCCCGCCACCTGCCCGCTGGGTTCTGGGTGGACCCACGTCCAGCGCCTGCCCTCAGGGAGTTCTTACTCTGGCTGGGAAGATGATAAACACACGGACATCTATTCACGACAAAACCAGGGACGGGTCCGGGTCAGCCTGTCACGGAGGACGGGGCTGGAGGGGCTGTGGGAGGGGCTCTCTGGCCAGAGGTCACTCGAGGGGGAGGGAGGGAGGCCTGAGTGACACCGGGGAAGAGTTCCAGGAATACAACAGGGACCCTCTGTTGGCCAGATAGGTACCAGGCTTTGAACCCTCCCCTAGGCCCATCTGCAGCTCCCTGTAGAGCCTGCTTCCAGCAAACAGCCCTGCTGGGTCATTTCGGCAAGACGCCCGCACTCTCGGAATCCAATCCCTGTCACCCAGAGGGTGCCTCGACCTCTGCCATCCCTGGGTGATGCCTGCTCGCCCTGGCCTGTCTCCAGCAAGGGTCCCGCCAGGTCCGTGCAGCCGGAATCCCCCAGCCGCTAGTCCCCGAGTAAGTCCCACATGCTGACCCCTGCCTGCTCCTGGGCCGTCAGTCCCCACCTGGTGGGCTGCACTGGACTTGAGCACCCCCGCCCCGTGTGAGACCCCATTGCTATGGTGGCCACACCCATCACAGTGGTCTGGATAAAGCCGGCCGGACGTGCCGCACGTGTCCCTGAGTCACCTGTTCCTCAGCCGCGGGGAGGCCTGCACTGGCCTGCCCTGGGTGTACTGTTCCTGGAGCTCCAGCTCCAGCCGAGTCCTCCCTGGGCTTTACCCGTGACCTTGCATTTCTATAAGGGACGGTGAACGATGAGCTGACAGCCTGGCGTCGGTGCAGGGCGCCCGGCTCCGATATCCTCCGAGAGACGGCCCCACCCTGGGCTCCGCAGGCCGACCGGATCCCCTTCGGGGCACAGGAGCCCTCTGGTTCAGGGTTTGGCCGGGCCCCTGGAAGCAGGAAGCCTCAGAACTGCTCTGGGGAGCTGGTTCCTATCCTTGCAGTTAACTGTGTGACCTGGAGAAGGTCTCCGGACCTCTGAGCTGGGAAGATGGCGTGGACTAGGTAGGTAAGAAGCTGAACAAAGAGCCTGGGTTTCTGTGAGAATTAAACGAGGCAACGTGCTGAGCAAAGTGCCTGACACAGAAGACCCCACAGTGGTCACTGGGCCTCTGTGTGCGGACACACATTCCACGCCCTGGCCTCAGCGTGCACCGGTACAGACGCATGTACGCACAGCAGGGCACACCTGCACACACAGGCAGGGCAGACAGCACCTCCACCGCCCAGCGGTGCTCCGGCCTGTCGGGTTCTGAGCACGTGCCCGCGCCCAGCACGGCTGCAGGACCACCAGGCTGGGGACTTGAACCGCAGTCGCCTTGCGGCTTCCAGTTCCGCAGCCCGGCACTCCGCTGAGTGTACCACCGAGGCTGGGCCTGCGGTCTACTTTTACAGCAACCCGGCCTCTCTGTGACCTTTGCTCCTTCTACATGTGGGACAAGGAAAGCGAACGCAGCCCTGGAGACTTCCACAGCGAGCGATGACCCCCGTCTCACGGCCCCTCCTTCCCTTACTCCAGATGTTGCAACGGAACCCTTCGGAAGCCACTTGAGGTGCCCATTGCTCAGCCTGGGGACCGCCCCACCCCGCATTCTGCCCGGTGGGGCCCCCACTGAAAGCAGACACCGCGTGGATGACCCTCCGACTGTTCTCAGCCTGAGGGGCGCGCTCAGCCGGGTTTGCTGCGCCCTCACCTTCGCCGACGACTCGATGGAGCTGCAGTCGTCAAAGGCTTGGCAGAAGATGGTGGCCAGCCGCCGGTCCAGGTCCTGGATCTTGGTCTCAAAATCAGCGTAATCGTCGTCAAAACTCTGCCGTAAACGGGCCGGCCGCCTTGTCATGGCATGCACACCTGGTAAGTGCCGCTCCACCGGGCTCATCGGCACGGACCGGCACGGACCTGCCCGCCGTCCCCTCTGCCTCTGAGCGGCAGCTGTGCCGTCTTCATAGGAGCGTCAGGCTGCCTGCTGCCGACTTCCGCTGCCTCCCGCTCCCCAAGTGTGGGTCCCCCCTCCCTGCCGAGGACTCACCGAGTCTCCGGGGTCCAGGGGATCGTATTTGCAGTCAGCGAACACCTTCACCAGCTCAAAGACCTCGTCGTAGATCTGCGTCACCAGGTTTCCGAGGATGTTCCCCCGCACGCCCCCAAGTTCGATTTTCTCTAACTTCAGAAACTCAATCGCAGTTTTATATAGATCCTGGCGGAGGGAAGAACCCACACTAAGCCACACGCTCAATCAGTCTTTATAACCAACTGCTGTGCGACCCCTAGCCCACTCTGGCCCCGCAAGGACGAGCAGGGGAGGATGGTGCCCCGCCCGCTTTGGTGGCTTGGCTCTGGGGGGGGACTTTGTCTGTGTCGATGTTCTTTGGTCATTTCTGGAACAGAGAGCAGGGCTGCAGGAAGGGCGCCAGCCTCTCTAAGTACGCAGAGAGGACAGGGAGGGGAGGCGGTCGTGTCCCGACCTCGCTGGCTGATACGCGTCTCTAACCAGGTCAGGCTTGGTGGGAAAGTTCTCCCCGATCGCTGAGCTTTAAGTCCTCTGCCACCCGGGAGACTGTCGCCCCACAGTGAGAGCCCCTCCCTGCGGGTGAGCTGCGTGGACAGAGCCAACGCCAACAAGCACACGCGTGAGAGCCTACGTCCTCGTGGGTGTGGCTCACGCCCCACTCTTGAGGTCTTTGCTCCCACAGAGGCCCTGAACCAGCACCGGCTGGAGCCGCCCGGCCCCTTACACCTGGGCTTCCTGCGGCAAACGCGTGGGAATACGGCACAGTACTGTCGGCGCGTCCCCTCGTCCGTGTGATTTGTTCACTGACATTATTTTTCTAGCTTACTTTATTGTAAGAATACAGTATGGGGACTGGCAGGTGGCGAGGTGGTTAGGGCGCCGGATTCCCAGATGGTCAACTGGTTCGAGTCCTGGGCCTGGAAGCTTATTTTATCACTTTCTGTTTTTCTCTCTGCCTCTCTATGGTCAAAAATAAATGATAATAACAAATAAAAGTAAGTAAATGAATAAATAATTATTTTGGATAAAAAGGCATGTAGTATGTAATACATCTCAGGTTCAAAACAGGTGTTGATTTTTATGTTATCGGCAAGGTGTCCAGTCAACAGGAAGCTGTCGGTCCCTGAGTTCTGGGGAGTTGAACATCTTGCATGGGGGGTCGGTGTCCCTAACGCCCGCACTGCTGGGGGATTTCCCACCCCTTAGCCCGAATCAGGCTCTCCTCGGCAGACTCTCAGCTGGCCGCCTGTGCCACGCGCTTCTGCGTCTGACACTGCCAGGTCACGGCACTCACTGAGAGTCCGCAGTCCCGCTTGTCTCCCGTGTGAGGTGCGGGGTGCACTGAGGACCCTGGAGGGGCATGCCTGCACCAGCAGCACCCAGAGCTGGGCAGTACTTAAGACGCGCAGAGGCTGGGCCTTGCACCCCAAGCCGCCCCTCAGTCTGGCACTCTTCTCCCAGGGAGTCCGAGCTGTGTCAGGCCACGGCACGGAACAAACCAGGAAGTAAAACCCAGACCGTGGGCTCCCAGCTCCTCTGCCAACCTGAGGACACGGTCAGCCACGGCGGGGGTGGGGGCAGCAAGGCACTCGCCCCTCCCCAAGGTCTCCTCTTGCCCTGAAACTTCGTCCCGATTCAGCATCCATAATGCAGGAACCAGCGACCAGTGACTGGCCAGAAGCTGGACCAGGACCCTCTGAGTTCTGCGGCCTGAATATACACTCTGTGACTTAGATTTCAGACCCAGTGGGCCTCCCCCTCCGCCTCCCAGAGGGTGCAGGCGAGAATGGCACAGCCCTCCCAGAGCCTCTGCTGTAGCAAATACTCCGTGGTTCCAGGCAATGCCCCACTTTTATGATGTAAGCTACATGTGAATAAAGTTTTTTTTTTTTTTTTTTTTTGAGGGAGAGATTTTTGCTGTAGGGCATATGTGCTTGCCAGGGAGACAGAGAGAGACAGAAAGTGAGAAATCACACCCCAGGGGATGGCCACACCTTGATCCCTTCTCCTCCCTCCTCTTCTCGGGATCTTGGGAATGCATGCACACGGGCCCAGCGTGAGTTTTAAGCTGCCAGATCTGGGACTTGAACCACGGTCAACTATGTGGGAGTCCAGCGACATAACCATTATGCCATCTACTGGTCCCAACACGTATATAAAGTTTGAAAAAATCTCTTCATGCAAAACAGGAGGCCAGCAGGTGGCCTGTGGTTACGCACTGGATTCCCACGTGACTGGCTGCCTGGACCCGGTGCCTTGAACGTCACACTGGGCGCATGTGTGTACGTGCCCGTAATCCTGAGAGAAGAGTGGAGGATTCGGGATTGCAGTTGGCCATCCCTGCTGGGGTGATCTCTCACTTTCCCTCTCTTTGTCTCTCTCCTGCAAGTGCACATGCCCTATGGCAAAAAAGTAAAATAAAACAAATCAAAGTTAGAAAAATCCACAGAACAAAAAGCAAGTTTCTTGCCTAACCTGTCTCCACCCCTCTTCTCCCATGAGGGGACCGCCTTGGACTATCTTTCAGTTTTGTTGTGCTGTTGCCATGGGGTGTGTGTGCTCGCCAGAGACAAGAGAGAGAGGGGCAGAGAGAGGGAGATTGAGAAAGCATCTCCCGAGGGGAGGCCACACTGCAATGCCCTCCCCTCCATTGTCCTCCTGGGACTGGGCACACACTCACATGTGCCCGGCATGTTTTTCAAGCTTCTGGGTCTAGGACTCAGTAGGCCACGTGGGATCCAGAGCCTTAACCGCTGTGCCACCTACTGGCCCAAACTATCCTGAAGTTTTAATTTGTCACTTGTCACCCTGTGCGTTCACACAGTGCCTGTACAGGGTCCCCTGAGTCTCCGTTGGTAAGAATTTGGTCTCACTGGTGGAGGCTGCCCTCGGCCTCTGTGCTTCCCGCCAGGGTCTTTAATGTGTCATCAACCTGCTCCTTGGAAGGCCACGGGAGGGAGACACAGCCACAGCGGGACATTTGTGCTCTTGGCTCACGGCTCCGAGACTCAGGTCCCCACAGCAGATGTCGGGCCTGACTCTTATCTCCCCAGTAGGAGAGTACCCCGAGGGGCGTGAGGAAGGGAGACGCAGCTCTCCTGAGGTGAGGGCAGGCTGGGAGCCAGCGGTCTTTGTCCTTACCTCAATGGTCTGGATGCGGTGGAAGAAGGAATTCATTCTGGAAAAAGCGAGGGACGAAGGGAATTCCCAGAGTGCAGGCTCTTTGTCCTTGGGAAGGGGGAAAAGGCCGTGTTTGCTGCAAATACTCCTTTTTCAAATGCTCGGACAGCGTCCCCACGGCCGCCCACGCTCGCCTCTGCCGCCGGGAGGTACCTTGAAGAACAGCGCCATGTTGGCACAGCAGAAGTCGTAGGCCCGGTAGAGCCCCCTCAGGACGCTCACGGACAGTGAGACGCTGCTCAGCACCTCCTCCACCTCCCCTTGCAGGCCTTTCAGCACCTCCTCCGGGCTTAGGTAGGCTCGTGTCTGGGCAAGAGAGAAGGCGGCTCTCCCACGGCCCCGAGGAGCCGACGGGGTGGTGGCCAGCGGGCCATCTGCAGGTTGGGCGGCGGGAACAATCCCTGTGGGCCCGGGCCCTGCCTCTCCCGACACTGAGCGCCCTGTGTGCTGACCACTGGGCCGTTCTAGCCTGGCCCTCATTCCCTGCCACAGGGACAGGAGAAACAGACTCGAGCCGCAGATGGCCCTGGGGCAGGATCCACAGCACCCTGGCCCTGCAGACCTGGCCGCGAGCACGGCTGTAATGCACGTGGTGTCACGGGCTGCCAGCCTTCCCCTGGGGCCCTGGAGGCTGGCAGGTGGGTGCTCGCCGGCGGAGGAAAGCACGTCCCTGCTGAGCGAGCGTGGAGGTGGCTCGGGGTAGGACAGCTGAGTCCCTGAGCACCTGCAGGGCCTTGCACCGCGTGGGCTGTCAGGGGACAGTCTCCTGCTGTCCTCTCTTCTATTATTTTTTAAAGAATTATTTATTTTAATTATATTGATTATTATTTTTAATTTGCTATAGGGCATGTGCATTCACCAGAAAGAGAGAGGAAAAGTGAGAAAGCACGTTGCCAGGTCCGGGACTCAAACATGGTCGGCTCTGTGGGAGTCCAGCGCCTTAGTCACCATGCCACCTGCTGGCCTCTGTCCCCTCTTCGCCTCCCCCTCATGTGGGGCAGGGCACTGCTGAGATCCTGGCTAAAAGCCCCCAGGAGGCCTCAGCCTCGTCTCGGGGCCTGGTACGCCTGCACTGCGGTCCTGGCCTGGTTTTAAACTGCGGGGCAGGGCAGGCCGTGGAGGCGGCGAGGGCCCGGCGTGGGGGCAGCAGGCGGAAGGGTTACCATCTCGATGACTTGGTTGCAGAACTCCTGCAGGATGACGATGACCCTGGAGGGCGTGTTGTAGTGCTCCGAGGTGGCCCAGATGAAGCAGATGGTGTGGAACACCTTGGCGATGAAGGTCGGGAGCTGCAGACACGGCAGGGACAGCGGGTGTGCTGCACACCTTGTCACGGCAGCTCGGCCCTCCTGAGGGTCCCACAGGCCACGTGGGGCCTCTGGGACAAGGTCCCCGAGAGGGAGGGAGGGGGCTCACCAACCTGATTACAGCCAGGAATCCGGGAGACCCTGGCACCCCCGACAGCGGCCCCAGAAGGGCCGTCCCCGCGCACGTACCACTGTGAAGTCGGCCTGCTCCACCTCCTCCAGCAGGACCCGCAGGGGTTTCAGGTAGAGGACGATGTCGCTGGCCTCCTTCAGGCCTGCGGGGAGCGCGGCGAGGGCTCAGTTGGGGGGCGCAGGGCGGAGGTGCCCTTGAGACCTGCTCTTGCTCCTTCCGGAAGCGGCTTTTCCTCAGAAGGACAGGGCTGAAGGAGCTGGCTCTCGGGGGTGGATGACAGCCATCCACCCCTCCCTGGAAGGCCCACAGGGAGGCAGGGCATGCGGGGGTGGTGCTCACCCTCGGTGACGTTCATGTACACGTTCTGCAAGGCTGGGCAGTAGCAGCTTTTGGCTTTTTCCAGGATCTCGACTATTTTGTTCACTTTGGGTCTGTTTAGCTGAGAAGAGAATACCCGCCTCGGAGTCCAGCTCACAGACCCCAGGACGAGGGCACCCTGAGCCCATGGCTGGCTGCAGCAGAGGAGTTGATGCCGGCCACCTGGCCCCACAGGGCTGTGACCTGGCCACGGAGCCTGCGTGGCAGCATCAGCCCCCGGGCCTACCTGCTCATGGATACACTTGAGGTTCATCAGCCGGGCGTCCCAGAACTCAAACTCCACCCGGGGCAGCGGGTGCAGCCCGTCCAGCAGGGCCTGGGCCGAGTCCTTGCTCAGCACGTCCCGGATCTGGTGGGACCAGTCGATGATGACGGTCTCGATGGCATGCAGGAGCGAGCTGTCCAGGGACGGCGGCACCCTGCCAAGCACAAGTTCCCCCCCCAGCCTGCAGCCGCGGACCCCGGCCGGCAGCACCAGGCCCAGCCTGCTGTCCCTGTGCCTCCCAGCCTGCTGTCCCTGTGCCTCCCAGCCTGCTGTCCCTGTGCCTCCCAGCCTGCTGTCCCTGTGCCTCCCAGCCTCCTCGGGGGATGCGGAAGAGTTTCCCGAGTCCCCCAGGGAGGCCGAGGCCAGGGTGGACGGTGGGTATCGTCTGGCGCCACTGCCCCGCAGCTCTGCCTCCCGGGGAGGGACAGGAGCAGGGACTCCGGGATGAGCCCTGTTTGAGATGCTCCTCTGGAGAGTGGCCCTGGACCGTGGGTGGGGACTTGCCCACTCGAGCCCCAGGGGCAGTCACCTGGAGGCGAGGGCGTGGAGCGAGTTATCACATCAACAGTCTCGGGGGGTGGCATCAGGGTACAAGCAGAGGGCAGCCGGGCACGTGCAAGGGGATGTCCTGGAGTTCCTGGGGTGTCCCAGGGCCCCTGTGACACTGCAGCGTCTGCCTAAACTGGAATCTCCCTGCTGAGATCTGTCCCACTCCCTCTCACCGCCCCCAGAACCAACATGGCTGAGCGTGCGTTCCTGGCTGTGTCGGCATGCCTGACACGCGTGGTGCCTGCACGGCACCCGTGTGGGAGGGGCGGGAGTGGGGCACAGCTGCTGCTCAGAGCTGGAGCCCCAGGGCCCGCCTGTCTGCCACGTCCACTTGGGTGCGGCACCACTGACGGCCCACCTCGCCCTCACTGGTCTCACAAGCCCAAGCGCCGTGGGCAGACCCGCCTGTCCTGTGGTCGCGGACCCGGCGCTGCCCGCCCGCTGGGCAGTGAGGCAGGCCCACCTCTCCATGGACTCCATCGTGCCGTCCAGGCTGCCCAGGTGCTCCGGGACGGGCAGCAGTGTCTTGCCCTTGATCTTGCCGCCCATCACGAACACCTCGTTCCTGAGCTTGTGCACCTGCTTCACGATGTCCTCCGAGACCACCTGGGGCCACCCGTCCATGTTCTCCTGCTGGTTCAGCAGAGAGTAGAGCACCTGGGAGGAAAAGCTTCCGTCACTCTGCAGCTCCAGGCCCTGAGGGCCCCTCCCCAGGAGGGCCCGGTCGGGGCCCGGAAGACCTCCGTATCCGGGACTCTGGGGAAACCGAGGGAGGTGGGGCCAGGTGGGGTGTCTGAACCAGCCGTGGCAGCCTGGCAGCTCGTCTTCATAGCGGCAAAGCCGCCTCCCAGGGGAGACCCCGCCTCTGGCTCTCACTCCGCTGCCGGAGTGTCCGTGCCGCTGGGAGCTCTGTGCTGAGCTGTGCCCTCTCCGACCTTGGCGTTGAAGCCCCAGCCCCAGGGCCTCGGGATACGGTGTTTTGTAGATAGGGCCTTTATTGGGGTTTTCAAAGTTCGACATGGTCCTTAGGGGGCTCCTGACCAACATGATGGCAACCTTGTAAGAGGAAGAGGTTAGGGCACAGGCTCGGAGGAACGGCCACGCGAGGAACTGGGAGAGGGTGCCCTCTCTCCACCAAGGAGCGAGGCTGTGGAGAGGGCCCTGCCACACCTCGGCCTCGGACTGCACCTCGAGGGCCGGGAGGAGGTGACTGTCTGGTGCATGAGGGAGTGATGGTCGGGAAGACCACGGGGCAGGACTCTGGCCAGTCTGACTCCCCGTGTGCTCGCCCACCTGTCACACCTGCTCAGGGCGACACCAGAGAGAAGCCAGGACACAATGAATAAAACAACACCCACGTTTCCCTTTTCTGATTCAAAGTCCCAGCACTGGGTCACCTCTGCCGGCCCCCACAGAGCCCAGAGCCCGGGCAAAGGCTGCACCCTGCCTGGTTGGTCATTCTGACGCCACCAAGAGGGAAGGAGGCAGGAGGTGTGCAGGGGTCTCCCGGGGGTCTCGCTGGAATGCAGGTGTGTCCTGGTGGCCGGGGAGGTGGGCCCGAGCACCTGCTCCAGCTGGCTCCCAGGTGAGGCGGCCGCTGGCCCACGAGCCTCGCCCAGGCTGGGGCTCCAGGCCACCCGCCAGGAGCCCCAGGAACAGTCAGTCCCCCTGGTCCCACTGAGCGGCAGCCCCACCGGCCAGCCCGCCCGCACCTCCTCCACGATGGCGATCAGCTGGTCCACGGGCGCCGGGCTGATGTCCCCGTACAGAAGGCAGGTCTTGTAGTTGGTCTTGGTGATGCTCTCGGGCCGGGTCTTGATGAAGTAGACTCCTTTGGACTTGAGCGACTCCGGGAAGCCCAGGCAGGGCAGGACCGCGCCGGCAGCACTGAGCGTCAGCACCAGCACCGTGGTGTCCGGCTTCTCGAAGAACTCCGTGAGCAGGGCCATGTTCTCCTCGGTGCTGATCAGCTTGCTCCACTTGTCCGGCTTGAACTTGAGAATGAGGGATGCGACTCCCTCCAGATACTCCAGCCTGACGTCCGGCGTGATCGTCATCCCGGCCGTTCCCCACAGTCACCCGCGACGTGGACAGACAGAAGGCGAGCCGCCTCCCGGGCTCCTCCGCTCCCACCGTCTCGGGAGCCGCGTGGATCTGTCCTCACCGAGGGAAAGAGAGATTTCAGCTGTGGAGGGGTGAGGGGGGAGCTGTGTCCACGTGCTCTGGCCAGGCACCTGCCCCGTGGGCTGTGGCTATGGGGACAAGTACCGACGGGGTGAGGCGGCCCACACCCGTGGGCACGTGGACTGGTTGTGACCATGAAGTTATGCTGGAGAAGAGGGAGAGAGGACGAGCCTACGCGGGCGGCATGAAGGAGGGCCTGGGAGGGCTGAAAGGTCCCCAAGAGAATGTGCAAATATGAAAAGAGGGGGAACAGCCCCACAGCAGGAGGTACAGGGAGCCGCTCTCCTGCCTTAACTGCAGCCGGGGCGCCCCGGCTTCGCCCCAGCCCTTCCCGCCCCTGCAGATTCCCCCTCACCCACCGTGGCTCCTCCTTGGGGGCAGGGTTAGCTGCAGCGTTTGGGGATGGGGAGCCTCTCAAAGATTGCCCCCAAGTCCCAAAAGTCGGGGGCAAGGTGCCCGCACTTTAAGGGAGCACCAAAACCCAGCTGTCAGGGTAACTCGCGTTTCAAAAGTTCTAAAACTCATAATTCAGGCAAATCCGTGAGGAACCGAGTACCTCATCTTCAAATAAAGACGGGCCCTGGCGAGAAGGCAGGATGGGGGCGGGCGGGCGACGGTCCTGCGAGGGCACGGCTGGACCCGCCCTCCTCTTGCCCACGCAGTCCAGCTCATGCTGCCTTTTCATTCCAGCCTGGGAGGCGAGCAGCCCCCGGACTCCTCGGGGAGCCATGGGCTGCTCAGCTCCCTCGGGGGTCCACAGGCCAGGACTCCGCTTCAGGCCTGGCAAAGGCTGAAGCGTCGCGTCAGCAGATGTCAGACACACCCAGCCCGGGCTTTGGTTTGATCAAACCTGCTGTCTGAGATGGTCCTAGTCGGCCATCCCCAAAGAGGCTTCCGCTGGGACTCGGGAGCGGCTGCCTTCCACCCCGGCCGCCACATTGCGGCGAAGGCCTGCGAGGTGGGAGGCAGTGCCGCACGGCACCCAGGGAGCCCCAAGCTTCTCTGAGAGAGAGCGGGGAAAAGCGCACGTGAGCCAGTGTGCGTGCCCTGTGAGTCGAGCCTGTCTGACTCAGGCGCAGAGGGGGCACCGCCGGACATCTCGGCACGCAGGAATGGCACGGCGGCACTCGCTGGCTGCCAGGGCACCCGGAGGGCTCCGCACACTTGCTGCGCTGTCCTCCGCGTGCTCCCTGAGGCAGACGTGTGTCCCCGTGCACAGCAGGGACAGGGAAGCCCTGAGCACCCAAGGGGGCCTGGCTGCAGGCTGCCAGAGCGGCCGGCGGTGAGGAAGGCACCCCAACACCCATCTGTGAGTGTGGGCCACAGATAAAAAGTCAGCTTTTATCCCGAGGGCGGGCCGGGGCGGGCTCCCTCCCTCCCACCGTTACATGGTTGGGGGGGGGTCCCCAACACCCTCCAGGTGTTCCTAAGCAGCCGCTCTTCTCTGAAACACCTGTCCAGCCATTGCCTGGGGGGAAGGCCGGGGGTGCCAGTTAACGATAAAACCACCCCATGTGATGTCTCTGGAGGATGCAGGCACAGCCACTGAGGGGACAGGGCAGCCTCGTGGGGAGGTGCTGGGTCCCCAGGACTTGACTGGCGGAGGCCAGGGCTGGGGCCCTCAGTGGAGCGGAGAATGGCCCACAGCGGGGACACCAGGAGCAGCCTGCAGGATGGGCCAGACCCCGACCAGCTCCAGGCAAGGCCAGGTCACTTCCAGGGTGAGTGGCGGGTCTGCTGCCCACCAGGCCCGGGCTCCTGTCCTGTGGTGGCCCCCAGAGCTGGCTGTCGTGCCCCGACACAGTGAACGGCTGCTCACCGGCTGAAGGCCTACTACTGCAGTCCGAGCGGGTAAACCAACAGGCAGCCGAGCCGGCAAAGGAAATGGCTCCTTTCCGTTGAGGGGCTCCAACTGCCACAGAACTTCTGAAAGTCTCCTTGGGGTACCTGGGCTTCTAGAACCTTCCCCTTGGGACTCAGGTACCAATGTAGTGCCGTGAGTAACCCACTCATCACCTGCCACAGTGGACGGGCACGTAGGGGCTGTAGTTCAGACTCCATTCAACACTCTGCTTTTTACCTGGAGTGCCGGGTCCATTTTCATTTAATATAATCCCTAACGTAGCGGAATTTTCTCGTTAATTTCGCCAGACAGTGCGTGTGCTTGCGGGGGAGAAAGAGGGACGGGGAAGTGAGAAAGCACCCACGGGAACGGCCACACGGCTACCCCTTCTCTTCCCTCTCTCCTCTTGGGATTTTAGGCGCCCGTGCACACAGGCCTGTGTGTGTTTCAAGCCACTGGGCTTAGTACTTGCCCCACACAGCCAGCCACATGGGACCCAGCCGCCTTAACCACAAATCGATCGTTTTCTCAAGCGTCTCCTATTCGTCTTGCCTGCTCCCTGTCCCTCTGGACTAAGGGATATAAACATTTCAGGCCGTCAGACTGGCCCGGCTTCCCTGGGTCCCAGCAGACTGTGGGACTTTTGGCCTCCCTAGTGGCGTGAGCCAATTCCTCAGGAGACGTACCCTCGGTCTGTTCCCGGAGACTCTGACTGCCACACGCCAGGCCACACTAAGACACCTTCCTGTGCCTCCGTGCTCGGGCTCCGCACTGTCGCCCTCCACACAGCTGCAGGCCCGCCATGCAAAGTCCTCTTCAGCCCTGTGCTGTCCGGCTCTCCCCGGCAGTGCACACGGCTCTAAGGAGCTGCCCGGAGCGCCCGCTCGCACTCCCGCTCATCTTCCCAGGAAAACACCCACTGGCTTCCGCTCCAGCCGCATTCCAGCCTCCAGGAAGAGGAAAGAGTGAGACTGCAGGGCAGTGGCTTCGCCAAGCGTCCACTCACACCCTCGTGCCTGTCGTGTGCTCACACCTCGCCACATGGGAGGATGGGGAACGTAGTCTCCAGTGGGCAGGCCTGTGTCCACACAGACGTGGAGAGTCGTGTTGCCAAATGGACAAAGGGGAGCCGGGGAGCGCTGCTGACCCTGCACTGGGCCGGGTCCATCCTCGGAGCTCCAGGTTACCTCTGGGAAGCCTCTGGGCCCCTCAGACTCAACGTGTGCAAAACTGACCTCTGTCCTCCCCCTTCCCTCTGCCCCACACACCCCGTCTGTCTTCAGGGTCCCTGGCTCAGCGGTGGCCCGCCCACTGCCTGGGCCCCACCAGCACTCGTGCCCACCGCTGGCACTGGCTGGTTCTGCCTCCCCAGCCCCCTGAACCCATCACCCTGTCTCCGTGGCTCTCAAACCACAGCAGGGGGCTCTGCCTGGCCTTGCAGGAGAGATTCGAGTGATGGGGAGAAAGTCGCTTCCCTGCTGCCCTCCCGTCACACTCCAGGTCTGCTTGAGCCTCAGAGATAGAGAAGGGCCCCCGTGGTCTAGGGGCGCAGCTAGCCTTTCAGTGTGGACGTGTCAGGCCGTAGGAGCCCCAGAGGCCTGCAGGAAGCGGGGGCAGTTTATCTCCCCGGGGGAAACGGATGGGGCAGAGTAGCAGGCGGTGTTTCCGGCCGTCAGGGTCACCAGCTGGGGGAAGCGGGCACTTATTCATTTTGATTCTGGTAGTCAAGCCCATGTGGGGGGCGGGACAAGCCGAAAGGGCTGCACCTGCAGTCCCCGGGAACCCGGCCTCCCGCTGCACCAGCTTGGAAGGCAAGATTCCCAAAGAGATCACCCATCATTAAACAAAATTGCAGGGTAACTTCCTGCTGCTGCGAGGCTGTGGACAGCAGGAGCCCGGCATCTGGGTCTCAGCCGTCCTGCCCCCAGCACACACGCACGCGCACACTCACACACACACAGCTTCCCTCTGCAGCCTTGGCTCTGCCACATGTTATCCTGGGATCCTTCCTTCCAAGGGGCCTCCTTACTGTGTGGGGCAGGCGGGGTGGGCCGAGCCCTGGGGCAGCCAGGCTGGCCTCTCACAAACAGGGCACCGTGGCCAGAGAGCTGTCTCCTGCCTGCCAGGTTGCCAAAGGTCACGGCAGCTGTGAAGCCTTGGTGCCCTCTCCTCACTGGGGGCTCCGCAGCAAACCCTGGGGCACAGAGCTCAGGAAAGGGGAATCCAAGCACCTGGGAGACAGGGTGAGAGTCTTGCCTCTGTCCACCAGGGAGGACAGGCTGGGCTGGAAGAGGTCGGTGCCCTTCCCAGGCCTTCCAACATGTTAGCTCCCCTCCACAAGAGACCCAGGAATAGCAAATACTGCTTTCTAACAAGAACAGAGGGGCCAGCAGGTGGCGTGGTGGTGAAGGCACGGGACAACCACATGGTCGACTGTGGTTCGAGTCCTGGACCTAGAGTTCTGCTTTCTCTCGTTCTCTCTCTATTTCTCTCTGGTCAGATTTAAAAAAGAAAATAACGATAAATAAAATGAAATTAAAATAATATATATTTTGGGGGCTAGTAGGTGGCGTGGTGGTTAAGGGTGTTGGACTCCCACATGGCTGACTGTGGTTCGAATCCTGGACCAGGCTGCTTGCTTTGTCACTTTCCCTCTCTCTCTCTCACTCTGTCCTCTCTGGTCAAATTAAAACAAATTCAAGTTAAATAAAATAATTCTTTAAACATACATAAGGATAAAGAGCCCTCCTTGCCTTTGGAATAAAACACCAGAACAAAAAACAAAAAATAAGCCAGTGTTACAGAATAGTGTCCTCTTCATTGACGGAGTTTGTATCTCACTCTGGAAGAAGAAACTCTCTCCAGGATGAGAATCAGGTGTCAGTAAAACTGAATCGACAAGAACAGACCCGGAGGGCCTCGCACTTTTGGATCCCAGCAGCATCATGCCCTCCGGCCCTGCATTCCCTTTGACCTTCAGTCCTGGTTGTCCAAGGAGCTCGAGCTCAACTCTGAACTTTGGGGGATGGGAAGAGCCTGGGGCCAGGCGCCTGGCTCCCGGCTTCTCAGCTCTGTCTGCAAAATTGAATGCGTTTTGAATGGAATGAGTCAGAGAAGAATTTGAACCAGGTCTGAAAATGAAATTTCCTGCCTGTGGTTTGATTCACGCCCGTCTGTGAATCTGCCCCCAGGACATCATTCCATTGTGTGGGGCTGGTCTCTGCCAAGCCCCAGATGCCGAGTGGGGAGGGCCAATCACCCGGATGCAGACAGGAAGCAGGTACAGCCACTGCACAGCCCAGGCTGCCAAGGAGCTGCGTTCAGAGGGCGCCACTGAGACCCTCCCCCCAGCAGTCTCTGCAGTGGACGGTGCAGCCTAGATTTCAATCTATCATCCAAAGCACATGTCCATGCAGTCTGGTCTCCCTCCCGGAGGCTCCTGGAGAAATAAGGGACTGGGAATCTCAGCAGTCCTAGCAGTCTTCTGCGTCTGTCTCGATGGTGCAGCACACAGCGGGCAGCCCGAGGGCATCAATCCCAACTTGAAGACGTGGCCGAGGCCACACCACCAGGGCGGAATGAGCTGGCCGTGTGCGCACTGACACTGCAAGCCCGGCAGTGTCAAATCAAACAGAGACAAAGCAAACAGCCTCTTACTAAGCTCCACTTTCGTGTGCACTTTATTTCATTTGCTGTTATAAACTACTTCTGGGAAGACCTAACGGCAGGAATCGCTCTCTTCCAGGCCGAAGGACACATGGCAGGAGGCGAGAACAACTGTGGCTTTAGAACACTTTGACTCCGGTGCACTCCGAGCCCACACAGTCTTCATATGGGAATGTCGGAGGGATGATAAGAATCTCGGAGGTGAATGCCCGACGGGAGGAGGACTCGGAGAATGTTGTCTAGAAATAAAAATTGAAATGAGAGATGTGGGGAAGAGGACTTAACGCCCTGGCTAAGGCCTGAAAAGGGCCCTGAGGCCTGACCCGGAGCCGGCCCTGGGGCTTTGTAATGAGCGGTGTCCTCCTGTCCTCCCCAGCTTCTGGAAGGCCTGTCAGGCACACAGCAGCACCATGCCCGTGCCATCCCCGAGCACTAGCAGTGCCACCTGCCACCCTCCTCTGAGCTGCCATGGCAGCCACCATGCCTCCCGGAGGCGCTCACTCCACCCCAGACCTGCAGACCAGCAGCTCTGGGCCAGGCTCACGCATGGAACCTGACGGCCCCAGTCACTGTGCGAACACGGCATTGCTCACCGTCTTGGCAGCAAACGTGAGTGTAGACAAGAGGCCACACAACCCGGCCCACCCTGACAGGGTGACAGTGGAGACGGTGGCGGGAAGAGGTGTGGCAGGCTTTGTCTGTGACTAGAGCTGCAGAATGAAGAGCGGTCTAGACAGGGCCAGCCTGCTCCCCTGGGACCTTCTGGGCTTTTCTACTCGGGGAGGCAGCAGCGCCCGCATTCTGCTCCACAGTCCACCCTGTTGCAACTCCAGGACCTCACCTCAATAAAGAAGGCCCTCCAGCCAATGTAGGGCTCCTGCACCACCTTTCTGTAAACTCCAGGAGCCTGTGTTAACATAGAGCAGAATGTCACCACCACTGCAAGGCTGAGTGTGGAGGTAGTAGGCCCCCCTGTTAGAGCACCACTCCCCCCTGCAGCCTGCACAGTCCCTGCCCTGCAGCACCCTTCCTGTCTGACATCCAGTCCTCAGCTTCTGTCTAGTACAGAGGCACTGCCTCCTGAGCCGAATAAAGCCCTCCAGGCTAGGCATGGTGGGTCTCGCTGTTTTCCAGGGAGAGTGGTGTCTAGATGGATCCTTAGGAGACCAGTCCTCCCTGGAAATACCAGAAGTATAAGGGAGATCTCAGCTGCCCTTAGAGCATTAGGAAGAAGGCTGCGGTTTCTCTGAGTTTTATATTAGACAAAGAGATACACGGCAAGGAGTGTGTGCAGGCTCTTGTGCACCCAGGAGCGGTCAGGGAGAGTGCTAGTGCTCACTCCAGTGGCTCCTCCAGGCCGCCTCCATCACGTGGTGGCCAATGACATATTTGGTTACATGTGGCCACCTTGCCTGGAGGTGGCGGTGCCGTTTCAGACTTCTTTGTCTCTCTCTTCCCCAGAGGTGCAGGTATCTGCAAGTGTATCATCGTTCCCAGCTGTGTTTCACAAATGAATGCCCACATAAAGAGAAAGCATTAAAAGTCATGATAATCATGATAATGCATTGCATTTCTTCTTTCACTCTCTTTTTTTTGAGCGTTTTTTGCTATAGGACATGTACGCTCGCTGGAGAGGCAGAGGGAGGGAGACAGCGAGACAGAAAGCAAGAAATCATGCTCCACGGGGATGGGGAGGGTAGCCATGCCACACTCCCTTCTCCTCTCGGAATTTTGGGCATGCACGCACACACGCCAGGCATGAGTTTTAAGTGACCAGGTCTGGGACTCGAACCACAGTCAACTGTGTGGGAGTCCAGCAACATAATCATTATGCCATCTATTGGTCCCATTGCATTGCACTTTTAAAAGGGATAGCATTACAATCAAAGAAGGCAAATAGGTCATTCTTACATTTAAAAGTAAAAAACACTTAACTTTAATTGGTTGTGACTTTAATTGGTTGTTAATTCAGCTTTGCTTTGAGGAGTGAGACTCCTGTTGGGGGGAGGGGTCAAACTAAAATTCAGTAATACTGACGTTTCCAGCATTTTTACAAGATTTTGTCCAAAAGGCAAGGCATGATGAGATATCCGTATGGTGGTATTACGCTTTATGGAATACAAATCAGCTGATGCCTCAAAGGGCTTCATTGAGAAAGCAAAACGACAACTCTCAGATTGGTAGAAAATATTTGTAAGTCATGTATCTGATAAGGAACTCACATCTGGAATAGAAAAGACCCTCTGGGGCCTTTTCTACTTCTTTCTATTTCTACCAGGTGGTATAGTGGCTGGGATGCCAGACTCTCACATGGCTGACCATGGCTCTAGTCCCAGAGCGGTTGGCCCGAAAGTCACCCCAGGCACGTGTGTGTGTGTGTGTGTGTGTGTGTGTGTGTGTGTACCCAAGCTCCAGAGAGAAGAATGAAGGAGAAGGGATTGAGGTGTGGCCATTCTCCCTGGGGGGCGATTTTTCACTTTCTCTCCATCTCTCTCTGCCTATCTAGCAAATGCATGCACCCTATGACAAAAACATAAACACACACACACACACACACACACATACACAACTAAATAAAGAAAGCAAACAATCCAATTAAAAATGGGCAAAGAATCTGGCTAGATGTTCTCCAAAGAAGATATGCAAG
Organism: Tupaia tana; assembly: GCA_026018925.1. Lineage (NCBI taxonomy): Eukaryota > Metazoa > Chordata > Mammalia > Scandentia > Tupaiidae > Tupaia > Tupaia tana. The sequence continues at coordinate 68,064,555 of JAKSZU010000011.1, forward strand.
CGGCCAATAGGCCAATGATGCTCAGCATCACAAATCATTATCGAAATGGGACTCGGAACTAAATGAGATACCACTCCACAACCTCTAGGATAAAAATAATTTTAAAAACCCCTGAAAATAGCAAGCAGGTTGGTGAGGCTGGTGGAGAAATGGGCACCCTGACATACTGCTGCAGGAAATGCGAGAGGTGCAGCTGCAGTTGAGTTATTCCTCAGGAAATTGCAGACAAGATGAACTTTCATGCAATCAGGCAGCTGACTCCTAGATCTAGAGCTAAAGGAACTGAAAACTGGTCATCAGGACAGCCGTGCCCGGGCACGTGCGGGAGCACGTTACACACAGCAGCCGAGAGGCAGAGGCCACGCGGGGACCTTCACAGTCGGACGCCTGCACCGAAGGCGGTCAAGTCAGACAACAGGACATCATTCGTCCATGAATACAAAGGAAGTACTGAAACATGCTACAACATACGTGACGCCAACTGAGAGGAGCCAGACACGAGAGGCTACACAGTCTAGGACTCGGTTCATGTGAAGTACCGGGACTGGTAGGCCCGTCAGACAACACAGACAAGAGGTTTCCAGCGCCCGAGCGGGGGGTGATGGGAGTGACTAACGACGGTTCAGGGTTTCCTTTTGGGGTGAGAAAAGAATCTCGGAAGTAGAAAGAGGTGGTGGTTATATCACCTTGTAAATGCAATAATTGCTCTGGACTTTTCACTTTGAAAAACAGTGGATTTTGTCATTGGTGAAGGACCGTTTTGGAATGGTGAATTCTGCCTCAGTAAAACCAAAAAGAAAGGAAATTCAAGTCGATGTTCACCCATTCCATTTGCAGCCACGTGGTCAGGAAAGCGTTCTGTTCAAAAGTGAGGGCTGCCCGTGCCCCTCCCACCACTGTGACGCAGGGGATGGACGCGGAGCCCCTCACGTGCCCCGGGAACCTGGGCAGCTGCCTGGTACCAGCGTCATGGGGCCCCAGGAGACGTGGCCCTCCACAGTGGGAGGGCAAAGACGGACCCGTTTAGAAGGGGGCTGCGAGGGCGACTCTGCACGCCGCCATCGCCTCATGCCCCTGAAGAGGACAGTGACGACACCACTTACCAACTTCTCCACGGCAGATGGAAACCAGGAGACACCAAGCAAAGGGGCAAAGTACCGGAAGTCTCTCCTGAGGACGGACGGGACAAGCAGGCTCAGCAGAGGCAGCAGGAGAAGCAAGGGCCTGTCTAGGAGTAGGACGCCACCCCCAGCCCTCCCGGGCAGTGGCCACCCTGGCGAAGGAGGGGTTGGACCCACGAGTTCCCGGGTCTGGCCCAGTCTAGCAGGTAGCCTTGGTGCTGCTCGGGGACCCACTTCACTGCACCAGGGAAGTCCTCTGTCAGGCAAGTCACTGAGCTCTCAGGATGACAGCTCGCCCGTTGTGATGGCTTCAAACAGAAGGGTGGCACAGACCCCCGGGAGTGACCAGGCACAGGAGAACTTGGCCTCGGCCCTCGCAGGACTGTGTTCTCCTGGCCAAACAGATTCTGAAGACCTGCTGCCTGGGACCAGCTGAGCGACAGGGACACTTTTCCTGCCGCTCACGCGTGGTGAGGCGCTCGGCTGCTGCTGTCCATCAGCCCCGTGGACTGCCCCACTGTCCCCGGCCCGTGCTACCCCAGGCTGCAATGGCCCCTGCAATGCTGAGGTCCCGGGTCAGCTCCAGGCTTCACCCTGGCACAGGCAGGTAGCACACAGGCTGCATGCACGGCCCGACCCCAGCGTGGGATTGCCTCAGGCCACAGGAACAGCTGGGGACTGGGAGGACCACACACGACACAGGTAAGTCACCTGGGGAGGGCAGCCCTCACAACGAGGGCCGGCGTTTGTGGTTAGATGCCCACTGGCCAAGCCAGATCCTGGCAATAACCAGGCCAAGTGTCTGGGAGGAGAATCCCAGCACCTGGGATCCTGCTGGGAGGCCGTGAGGAGAGGAGAGGAGGGGAGAGGCCAGGCGTGAAGTTCTCGGGCAGCAGGGAGGAGGCGGGAGGGGGCCTCGGAGCCCATGGAGGAATCGCACCCTCCTTCCCATGGCAGCCAACCCCAGGCTCAGGTCAGGCCCTGCCCTCCCTCCATCCCCTCTGGGGACCTGCGGAAGTGTGTGTGTGTGTGTGTGGGGGGGGGGGGGGTCTCTGCATCCTCTTAGACGGTCAGCTGCGCCGCGTGGCTCCTGCGATGCTGCAAGGCAGCCCCAGGGCCATACTGCCCCAGGCCCATCGTGGAGTTACCAGAGCAAAGGTAAATGACCCCCACGCCACAGTCAGGCCCCTGGGGTCCCACCACTCCCAGTACCTGTTCCCAGTCAGGGTGTTTGCCTGCCACGCTGTGATGGAGAGCGGCTCCACGTCGGTGTAGACAGTGAGGGTGCCTGAACTCGCCGTCTGAAAGAGCAGACGTTCTCCATGTGCCTCGGCTGGGCCCACCAGGCTGGCAGGTGCGGGAGGTGGCCAAGAGCCCGGCCCCGCCCCCGCACAGGGGACCGGCTCTGCACAGGACCCAGGTGTGTGTGCGACTCAGGGTCCCCACGACAGCCATCTCAACAGCAATGCTGACCGTGGCCCGGATGACCTCTGACACCGGCACTTCTCCCAGCGAGACATTTCTTCCCACCCGGGGCCGCTCGCCTGCCTCCCAGCCTGAGCCTGCAGTCCGTGTTGGGCAGGGGTCATTCCAGGGGCCGGGACAGACAGCTGAGACACCTGTGTTTTTAAAAGCAGCGGCATGGAGGGGCCTCGAGAGCATCGTGTTGGTGCTGGTGCATTTGGGAGGGCAGCTTCGGGGACGTCCGCACCCCGGCCGCGCTCAGGAAGGGGCTGTCTGCGGGACAGGAAGGGGCTCTGCGGGACCCTCAGGAAGGGGCCGTCTGTGGAACCCCGGCCGCACACCTGTCTGCGGGACCCCGGCGCGCTCAGGAAGGGGCCGTCTGTGGAACCCCGGCCGCACACAGGAAGGGGCTGTCTGCGGGAGGAAAGGGGCCGTCTGCAGGGATGTCCGCACCCTAGCCACACCCAGGAAGGAGTTGTCTCTGCATGTGAGGCCCAAGGCCCTGCCCCACCTCTCCAGGCCCATCCGGGGCAGTGTCCAGCCAGTGCAGGCCTTGGGTACACACATGTGGGCCTAACTAGAGTGTCCAGGCCTGAGAGGACGGGCCAGGACTGCCCAGCCTCCTGCTCTGCCCCCAGGGTTCCAAACTCTTCCTACCAGCCGGGGCTTTTAGTGTGAAACCAGATGGGTGCTGCCCCTGGGGGGTTACCCAGAGGTGTCCTGGGCTATGGACAAATGGGGACAGGCAGAGCTGGAGCCCCCCTGCATCCCCCAACCCTGACCAGGACACAGCAGGATGGCACGTCTCAGAAGAGTTCTGCTGCCCCGAACAGCGAACCCCAGGCTCGGGGCCACTGCCCCTCTGCATCACCTCCGGTCATGGTGTGCCCACCTCCAAGCCCAGCCTGTGACACTCACCGGTGACTTCGTCCAGGAAACGTTAGGAGACGTCTGCCCTGTCAAAAGGCCTTGGAAAAAATTGCTGATTTCCAGGTAGGTCTCTGGCTCTTTTAAGTTCACCAGGTGTCCTGCATTGGGGATGATTCTGAAAGAGACAGGAGTTGGCATGTCCCCACCTCCAAGGCACTGACATAGCCCCCATCCCAGGGGGATAGAAACAAGACCCCCCTACCCAAGAGAAAAGAAGCACATGTCCCCTCGGACACTCTCACACCTACTGGCCTCCACGCCAGCCCGAGGCTCCCTCAGCAGGCGGGGTGACAGTACGTGGTCCAGCCTTACAAGGGAACGCGCCGCGCCGCGAGCAGGAGCGAGGTTCTGACACGCGTCACAGCACGCGCAGACCTCGGGGACACTAAGCAAAGGCCCTGGACGCGGAGGGACATCGGGAACCAGCATGGGAAGCAGGCGTGTGGCAGCAGGGCTGGGGGCCAGGGAGGGCGACTGTGGATGGTGCAGGGCGCTTTTAGGAGGGCACAAAGGAGCAGGTGATTCACAACACGGGGCTCACTAAAGCCACTGCGGTGAGCACGCCAAAGGGGGGGCCAGCACGTGGCAGGGTGGTAAAGGGGCTGGACTCCTACGAGGCCAAGCACAGTTTGAGTCCCAGATCTAGTGGCTTGAAAATCACACTGGACATGAGCGTGTGTGGCCAAAATTCTGAGAGGAGAACAGAGGAGAAGGACTGCAGTGTGGCCATCCCCCAGGGGGTGATTGCTCACTTTCTCTCTCTCTGTCTCTGGCAAACACACATGCCTACTGAAAGAAAAAAAATAAGTGGGGAGCTGTTAATGCACGTTATATGAATTGCACCTCCATGGAAGAAAGCAGCACGACCCACAGTGTGCTCCTGATGCCAGGCTGCCCTCCTGTACAGGCCCTACCGAGCACCCACACCACCCTGCACCAAGCTGAGCAACACGAGGTGTCTCATGGGAAAGCAGAAAACACACAGGTTGTGGAGGGCATTGCATATGGAAGCCATCCTGAGAGCTGTCTACCATCTTAAAAACTTCAGGCTTCACTTCCTCATTGAGCAAACCAATTCTCAGAAATCATGTGACCAATTGTTGCTAGGCAATGGGAGATCCACCCACATCAATGATTGGCTCATACTGTTGTATCTCATTTCGGGCAACCAATTGGTGCCCACCAGCCTGTTTATAAAGCACTGTTTGCTCTGCAATAAAGGAAGACTTGATCAGCACCTCATCTGGTCTCCACTCTGTGTATGTCTGGGGGAGTTCTTTGAGCCTGTGTATGTGTGGGTCCCTTTTCTCAGCATCCTCACCCAGGTAACTGTTCGACTGTCCTGCGGGTCGGGGCAACAGGTGTGCAGGCAGGGCCTCTGAGAAGTGACTAGATCGCAAGGGCTCTGGCCTCCTGGGTGGACTAGCGCCTCTACCTCGAGAGTGGGTGGGTTATCCTGGAGGTGGGTTCTGGTGAAAAGGACGAGGCCAACCCCTCCTCTGTCTCGCTGCATACTTGCCCTCTGTCTGCGCTGAATGATGAGGCAGGAAGGCCTCCCCATGCAGCCCCTTGACCCTGGACTTCCCAGCCTCCAGAACTGTAGAACTAAATCTGTTCTTTTCATCTATTTAATTACTATTTTATTCTTTCAATGTGCCAGAGAGTGCACAGATTTGTCGGAGAGAAAGAGAGAAAGTGAGAAATCATCCCCCAGGGTGATGGCCACACTGAAATCCCTTCTCCTCCATTTTCTTCCTGGGATTTTGGGCACACAGGCACACATGCCCAGCATGAGTTTTTTTTTTCTTTTTTTTTTTTTTGGAACTATAGACGTGCGCTCGCCAGACAGTCAGGAAATCAGGGGGGACTTTCTCCTCCATTCTCCTCTCGATCTTGGGCACTGAGTTTAAGCCGCCGGGTCCGGGACTCGAACCACGGTCGACTACGTGGGAGTCCAGCGACATAGCCATTACGCTAACTGCTGGTCCCCCCAGCATGAATTTTAACGACCAGGTCCAGGACTTGAACTGTGGTCAACTCCATAGGAGACCAGCAATGTAACCATTATACCAACCGCTGGTCCCATCCCAACGTGTTATATAAACTGCTGGGTCTGGGATTCGAACCACATAGTCGGCTGTGTGGGATCCAGTGCCTTGTGAGTTCACACCACTGGCTGGCCCTGACTCCTTCTTACATTACGTGGCCTGTGGGATTCCGTTAAGCAGTCCTGAGGCAGGTTGGGCAGGGGTGGCAGATGGGGGCCTGTGAGTGGGTAGAGAAACTCTTTGCTTGAGAATCATTGCTTGCTCCCTTCATGAGCCATCACCATAGTGGGTTCTATCCCCCAAAGAAATATTCATACACTTAAATGCAGTTCAAATCCCAGACCTGGTGGCATGCGCCCAGAGTCCCAAAGGAGGGAGAAATGGAAGAAGAGGGATTGTGGCATGACCACGCTCCCTCTCTCTCCTTTCTCTCCTGGGAGCACACGTGCCCTCTGGCAAAATTTTAAAAATAATAAAATAAATAAAAATAAAATACAGTAAGGTAGCAGATTTTATGTATGTCTTTACCATAGTTTTTTAATTACTTTTTTGGAGAGGTTTTTGCTATAGGGTGCATGCACTCACCAGAAAGACAGAGAGAGACAGAAAGCAGAAATCATCTCCAAGGAGAATGGCCACGCCGCAATCCCTTCTCCTCTATTCTTCTCTCAGGATCTTGGAACACGTACGCACACGTGCCGGCATGAGTTTAAGCCACTGGGTTCAGGACTCGAACCACAGTCGACTATATGGGAGTCTAGCAACATAGCCGTTACGCCAACTGCTGGTCCCCACAGTTTTTACAGAATAATTTTGGGCCAGATGGTGTCATAGTGGTTAAACCACTGTGCTCTCACATGGGCAACTGAGCAGTTCAAGTCCCAGACCAGAGGCTTGGAAACACAGCAGGCACATGTGTATGTGTGCCCAAAATCCTGAGAGGAGAACGGAGAAAAAACTGTGGCATGGCCATTCCCCCGGGGAGGTGATTTCTCATTTCCCTCCCTCTCTCTCTGGCAAACATACATGCTCTATAGCAAAACTTAAATAAATAAAATTAATAGTTATATACCCAAACCCATTAAACTACTCTCTGCATGGGCAGATCACATGGCATGCAAATTAGAGCAGTTCCCTTTATCCACGGTGTCATTCCGTGGTCTCGCTGAGCCGCAGTCTAGCCGAGGCTGGAAATGACTAAATGGGAAATTCCAGACATTAAACAATCCGCAGGTTCCCAGTCACTTGCTGTCCCAGGAACCGGAGGCAAGCTTGCACACCTCTCGGCACCCACCCAGCCGTCATCCTCCTGCGTGCGCTTCCTGCCTAGCTGTCACTTAGTGTTCCTCACAGTGGGTCAGGGATTCAGTACTAGCCAGGGTTTCGGGTACCCCCGGGGTCTTGGCACAGATGCCCATGGACACTCCTGTGCATCTCAGGGAAGCTGGTAAAATACATGTGTGTGTGTGTGTGTGTGTGTGTGCATGTGTGTGTGTGTCTAAGTCTAAGCCCCAGAACCTGTGAGTGTGACCTTATTTGGAAAAGAGGTCTTTGCAGATGTAACTGAGTTCAAGCTTTTGAGATGAGAACACACGAGACGGGGGGAGACCCTCAATCCAGTGACTGGTGTTCTTATCAGAAAGGCAGAGATTTGAGACAGAGCTGGTGGAGGCCACGTGAGAATGGAGGTGGAGACTGGGGTGTTGCTGTTCCACACCAAGGAATACCCAGGGCCCCCAAAGGCGGGGCAGGGCCGGGGAGACACTCCCCCGGAGTCTTCGGAGCGATCATACTCGCGAGGGCTCCCTCTTAGAGTACAGGGGGCTAGCCCGCCCGCGAGGGCTCTGGATAAGTGTAAGAACAGCACTTCTGGAATTCAGATGTGGATTTCGTTTATTTCATTTTAGGAATCATAAAGACGGGAGTCTGAATCCTTAGCCGGAAATACGGTTCCCATCTGCGGCTTTGCCTGGCCTGCTCCTTCCCTACCAACCTGAAGGTTTACCTTTTGGGCTAAATTCTGCCCTGTCCTCACTGTCAGGTGGGCGTAGTTGTGGAGGGCCTGGTTCTCCAGACAACGGGTGACGAGTTACCTGAGGTACTTGGTCCCTGGCAGCTGGTCGTAGAAGTACATGGTCCCATCTGGGCTGAAGAATTCGTCCCCAGACCCGAACACCAGGAGCTTGGGCTTGGTCTGGTACCTGTCCATGTAGTCTTTGAGAGAAAAGAGCAACCCATCATGCCAGACACAGTCTGGGCTCCAGAAGGGTGGGCCCCAGCAAACAGAGACACGAGAGGGTGGTCTCTAGTGGCCAGTAGACATGGAAGGGCAGCCTGCCACTCCCAGTGGGAAAGGCGGGGGAGCCTCCGGAGGGTCTTGGTGGCCTTGCATGCCCGTCTCTCTGCGTGGCTGTCCCAAGGCTACTGTGCGGCAGTCCCAGCCCCCACGGGCCCAGCGAGTGGCACCGCCTTCTCTGGGGAGAGGAGACAAGAGCCTAAGGATGCCAAGTCCAGGTGTCTGGAGAGCCGTCCAGAGGGCGAGGGACCCTGCCTGCCTGGGGGGTGCCAGAGAGGACAGGGCCATGGGCAGGGCCAGCTGGCACCAGAGAGGCCACAGTGCCGGAGGAAGCAGGGGCGGGGAGGCCCACTTACCCAGGGCTCGGCTCTCAACCATGTCACAGGTCAGCGACACTAAACCCCAAAGCAGAGGCCACACCCTGTCCTAGCAGTATCAAGATGGCGGGGCAGGTCTTTCTAAAAATCCTAAGTGATCTCCGTGTACAACCAAGGGGGTGCAGTGACAGGCCACGTGACGACCACCTTCACCCACGTTCTCCAGTGGCGTGGACACTCGCTCTGCATTCCCTGACTTGGCGGGGCCAGCTGGTGCCAGGCCCCAGGAATGTGGTCCAGACCCAGCCGCAGCCCAGTCTATGACACCACTTCCCCCTCACCTCCCCTCTGCAGCAACACCCGCCCCTGCCCCTGACCCCTGTGTCCTTGCTTCCGGGGGCTTCGAGCTGAGTCACTCACAGAAGGGATCGATGTACCCCATCATCTCCTGGAAGCGGGGCGAGTCGAGGTAGCCACTGAGGTTCAGTGTCTGGAAGTTCCAGTGCGCCACGGTCCAGCCCCCGAAGCACCGGTAGTGCCGATGGTAATTCTGCACAGCACAGAGCGCAGGGCAGGGCGTGAGCGCACCCTGCCGGCGCAGCCTGCTCATCAGGGGACCGGAGACCCCGACAGGTGGCGACTACCGCGTAGATCCCAGCTCCCTGCCCTGGCCAAATCGTGTCCCCCAAAGATGCGTGTCCACACAGGACCCAGAACGCGACCTTATGAGGAGATGGGGGTCTTTGCAGGGGCAGCTAGTGACGGTGAGGCCACACTGGAGTGCGAGTCCTAACCCGATGACTGATGTCCTCGTAAGAACAGAGACAAGCAGAGGGAGGCCGAGGGGCGTGGAGGTGGAGACCAGAGCGATGCAGCTGCAAGCCCAGGCTCACGGGCATGGCTGGCACCACCAGGAGATCCAGGCGGCGAGAAAGGAGTGTCTCCCGTGAGCCTCGGGGAAAGCAGGGCCCGGCCAACAGCTCCCTCGGAACATCTGGCCCCAGGACTGCGCGAAAACGACCTGGCGATGTGCCGGGACACGGCATTGCGCCCTTTCTCAGAGCAGCCCAGGGAAACACAGGGCCTGCCCGCCCTGCTCCCGGGAACATGCCACCAGCGGAGGACACCTCACCCCACCGGCCAGGACCACAGCGCGGGAAGTCACAGGGCCTGTGGAGCCCATGCAGGGGCGGGGAGGGAGGGAGCCTGCAGTCCAGTCTCGCGGCCCTCAGGGGCCAGTCCTGCAGTTCCTCTCTGAGTCTCCCCTGCGCAGGCCACGCTGTTGGCAGTGCACTGGACCAGGTGCTGGCTGAGGCCCAGGGCCGCCCAGACCGCGAGTGGCCCCCACGGTCCTGCCTGGTCTGATTCTCCGCCTAGCTGACAGCCGGGGCCTGGCAGAGCCCTGGTTCGGTGCCTGCTGTCACCTGTGCTGACCTCCTTCCACCTGCCTGTCACTGCCACTGGCCGGAGGGACCTCACTGCAGGGCAGTACCAGCTGACGGGGACAGCATTCCTGTGGAAGCTCCAGCTGCACACTGAAGCCCATGGCTCACCCAACAGACGCTGCCGCGGGCCGCCACAGGCACCCCACTTGGTCGGCTGCTGGAGGCCAGGCCAGGGATTTTTCTTTTAAGATTTTTTTTTTTTTTTTTTTTTTTTTAGTAGATTTTTCGATAGGACACCTGCACTCACCAGATAGAGAAAGAGGGAGAAAAAGAGAAGTGAGAAAACATCCTCCAGGGGGCATGACATAGTAATCCCTTCTCCATGCTCCTCCCGGGATCTTGGGTACACACACACATGTGCCTGGTATGAGTTTCATCCCGCCAGGTCCAGGACTCAATCGCGGTCAGCCATGTAGGAGTCTAGCGCCTTACCCACCACGCCACCATGCCTCTGTGGGCCCTGAGTTCTGAGAGCCAGGGGGGTGGTGCCCTTGCCAGCAGGGACGCCATAGCCAGGTGCCCGTGGGCAGGCCGGCAGTTATCAGCCCCAGGGAAGATCAGGCAGGAACCTCCAGTCCTGCAGCTGCGGCCGGGTGGGCACAGGGGATGCGGGCCCCTGGGTAACTCATCGCAGCTGAAGCATGACAGGCCACAGCTTTGGGCACCCCACAGGGGCCACCAGGCCCAGAGAGGGCCCTGGCCAGTAGGAGGGTGTGGCATTACGCCATCCAATGGGCTTAAATGTTTATCTGCGAGACTAAAGCTTAATCCGGGCGCTGGCTGGAAAAATGCCTGCTGGCACTGTTTACTGGATTAAGTTAAATTAGCTTCATTTTCTCATGGCCAAGCAGGAATGAGCCCCATCAGAGGAATGTCTGAGTGGTGGTGAACAACAGAGCTTCGTCTGTGGGGGGCTGAAGGGCAGTAGTCGCCGCACACCCATCTGCGGCCGGGCTGACTGCGGCGGGCTGACTCAGGTCCTGCAGGTGGAGAGAAGTGGGGGAGACAAGCCGGCAGCCGCAGCCGAGGAGTCCCCTCCTCCCTACCCCCAGCTCGCCAAGATCCGAACACAAAGCCGGGAACCGGCTGCCTGAAAAGACCGACAAAACACGCAAATGTCCGGCAGGATAAAGCCAGAAAATGAGAAATCACAGAGACGTTCTGTCGGTGTCACCACACAGAGAAATGACTTTTTTTTTAAGGTTTTTTTTTTTCTTTTTGGTATAGGGCACATGTGCTCGCCAGACAGACAGAGAGAGACAGAGAGATAGAGAGTGAGAAATCACCCCCCAGTGGGATGGCCACGCCGCAATCCCTTCTCCATTCTCCTCTCGGGATTCTGGGCACAGATGCACATGCGCCCAGCATGATTTTCAAGCCACTGGATCCGAGACTTGAACCACAGTTGGCCATATGGGAATCCAGCTGCCTTAACTACCATGCCGCCTGCTGGCCCCGAAATTTAAAGCGTAAGTGATCTATCTGTGTGTGCCATTCGACGCCAATAACTGGAAATTTTAGGATAGTGGATTTCTAAATGCAGCCCCCTCCTGCCTGTACCGGAACCCCCAGTTCTTGTTCTCAACGTGCAGATTTCTGCCTCCTCTGAGCCAGAACTTGAGCTCAGTGCCTTTCACAGGGTCCCCCAGGGATTCTGTGACTCAGCATTCGAGGACAGCCACACTGCAGCCAGCAGATGGCTTCGCAAGAAAAGGGCCTGTCCAAACTGACCGAGGACGAGGCAGACCACGCGAACAGACTGATGCTCAGGAAGAAATTGAAGCGGTGATGGAGGGTCTTCCTCCCCACTTCCCCGTTACCGGGTGCACTACGCAAAGCGACGTCCCCGCACGGGTTTAGCACGGGCCCTCTTCGGAATAAGTCAGATGCCGTCAGTCACACTGAGATGAACCAGCAGGTGGCGTGGTGGTTAAAGGCGTTGGACTCCCACATAGCCGACCACGGTTTGAGTCCCGGACCTGGTGGCTTGCTCTCTCGTTTTCCCTTTTTCGCTCTCTCTCTGTCTCTCTCTGATCAAATTAAAAATTAATAACAACAAATGGAATTAAATAAATATATATATATATTTTTTTTAAAAAAGGATGAGGCCACACGAGGCAGTATGACGGAGTCCTCACGGAGAGGGGAAACTGGGCCAGAAGCACACACGGAACACGCCGTGTGGGTTGGGAGCAGAGGCCTGAGCGCCTGGCGCCCCCAAAGCCGGGAGAGAGCGGTGCACGTGAGAATGTAGCGGATGGCAAATACCGTATCGGGAAGTCCTGGGGCATTTATACACTGAGCAAGGCTGACATGACGTGGAAGAATGTAAAATTAAATAGCTGTCTTATTTGACATCAAACATTGATTTGACAATAAAATGTCTAGGTCACTTTTTTATAAAGGTTATTTATCTCTTCCACGAGAGAGGGAAGAGAGCAGCAGAGAGCCAGCACCCCGGCAGGGCCCAGCACTGTGACCCGCCCCAGCCTCAGCCGGCTCAGATTAGGGACACACGCGTCCCCGGCATGCTCGGGGCGATCTCCCGGCACTACCCGGAAACCTTCCCTTTGGGCCGGCCCTGCAGAGCGTCACGTTTACTGCTGCCCGCTGTCGGGCCCCTGCGGTCCTGCTTCATTACTGAACATCCCAGGATGCATCTGGGTAAATAATCTTACAATACACTGAAGATATATGTGATTCAACGTAATATAAGAAAGATTGTGATAATAAATAAAATTAATTTTAAGAAAAGAAAGAAAAGAAAACAGAAGGACAGCCTGCGCCGTGGCGGTCCAGGTGGCTGGACCCCACGTGGCTGACTGCATGGTTGAGTCCTGGACCCAGAGGCTTGAAAACACACTAGGCGTGTGAGCACGCGTGCCCCGAATCCCGAGAGGACAACGGAGCGCAGGGGGCTGCAGCGTGGCCATCCCGGGGGTGGTTTCTGACTTTCTCCCCCCCCCCCCCCCCCCCCCCCCCCCCCCCCCGGGGAGCACATGCTCCCTATAACACACTGAAGGAAAAGAAGACAGAGAAGCTGGGAAGCCCGACGAGAGGCTGGGGAATAGGAAGTCCGCAGGCAGCGGCGGCCACGTGCTGCTCACTAGCATGAGGGAAGCGTCCTGAGACCAAGTTTTAAAATGCGATAGCAGGGCAAGATAGCCTGGACTCAGGTGATAACCAAGGTCGAGTGTCCACGGGATTGAAGGAGCTCTAGGGAGACAAAGATCAACGCCTGGACAGGGTGTGGGGTCACAGCATACGGTCAGGAAACCTGGCAGAATTTGAAGACATGCCGAGATTCAACCCCACTGGGCCGTCTCCAGAGTCGTGGTGTTTATTTTGTGTGATGATGTTTTCAGGATGAATTCCACAAAATAAGTGAAATGTCTGGGCTTAGTTCTGGGTCAGTAGACGCGTTGGCAATGCTGCTCAGGACGCCCGAGTCAGGTTTCCTTGGCCTGCCCTGATGCATCTGCCCAGTGGAAACGCTAAGTAGGTCGTGAGGGTTAGAGCAACGGCACGTGATGGTGAGCGGAGGAAATGTGTGCGTGACGGCGTGGGGAGGAAATGCACGTGTGACGGCGTGGGGAGGAAATGCACGTGTGATGGCGTGGGGAGGAAATGCACGTGTGACGGCATGGGGAGGACATACACCAAAGTGAAGAAATAAACAAACATGCCTTTGCGTGGAAACCTTCTCAGAACACAGTAACAGGCCCTCTGCCCGATCGTACGGTGCGTAACTAATCCGTGATCGGAGGGACAGACACGCACCGAGTGTCCGACCTATTGGTGCTGTCCGACCTATATAAACTGCTACAGACTCTCACTGACATCAAGTAAGTATTTAAAATCCCTTACCCCTGGGGCCAGCAGGTGCAGTAGTGGTTAAGGCACTGGACTCCACATGGTCAACCGCAGTTTGAGTCCCAGACCTGGCGGCTTGAAAATCATGCCGGGACGTGTGCATGCGTGCACTGTGGTGTGGCCATCCCCCCAGGGAGTGATTTCTCACGCTCCCTTCTCTGTCCCTCTCTGGTGAGCGCACACACCCTACGACAAAAATCTAAGAAAAGAAGTCTCTGACTCCTGTCCACTTGGGGGGAGGGAATAAGGCAGGAACACGGGACGTGCAGGGAGCGCGTGGTGGGCAGGGCTCACTTCCAGGTGGTGGAGTGCCCAGAGTCTGCCGTTCCAGCTCACCTCAATTACGTTTAGCCAGTAACATGAGATCGGAACGAAGGCAACCACGCGGGCGTCCACGGCCGCCAGGAGCCACGTTGTCCACCCTCGCTGCAAGGCAAGAGAGACAGAGCGTGGCTTCAGTAAAATGACCAGCAAAGAGCGCTACGTTCCTTTTTAAAATTGGTTTCTAAATTCCCTTTCTGGACAAGTTTCCCTTCAAAGGCAGTCCCTTCCTCTCCTGCAAGGTTGAAGGGGAGGAGAGTGGTCATCGCAGGAAGCCACACACGCCCCGAGCATCTGTCTGCATAAATCCCCTCAGTAAAACAAGGGATCAAAGTCCCTAGGCCGTCCTCCGCTCAGTTGCGTGACCCCACCGAGGGTTTTCACGGCAGACTGCTTTTGTGCGTGTCTGTCCACTAGAAGGAGAAACAGAACGGCTCTCCCGACTGCCCGGTCACCGCGCATCGGGACCTGCAGCTCGCGGGCTGTGTGCTCACCTAGCACGTGACGAGGGGAGCTGCGTGGTCTTAAACATCTCTCCAGTTCTAAAATCCCTTGTGTTTTATAAGTATGCGGAAGGTTCTCTCCAACGGCTCTTGTAGTATGAGTTGTCTCAACAGGACTGGTTTTACTTGATTTTTAAAGTGTGTTTATTTCTTCCATGAGCGAAAAAGAGAGCAAGCCCCCACCGAGTCTTGGTGCTGAGACCCAGCCCTGGGTCAGGAGCCCACACCTGGTGTATTTAGGGAGGACTCCCGACTTGAACCTAGAACCTTCCTGTGTGGCTCCACCTGGCAGCGATGTGCCTGACTGCCGATCCCTGAAGTGCCACCCAGAGACGTCCGCTCACCTTCGATACTCCGGAGACCATGAACTTCGTGATGTTCTGCCTCCCGTTGGAGAGCTTCAGCATGAAGTCAGTGACCGTGTCCAGACCTCGTACTCCGGCCTGGGGGTAAATGTCCCATTCTCTCCCCGTCTTTGGGGCCTAGGGCTGAGCTCTGCATCGAATTTCACTGTCAACTCCCTGGAAGCCAGGGCATGTGGGAATGCAATAGGAGGCACCAGCAGGACGTGTGTTGTTAAAGCGCTGGATTCCCACATAGCCAACCACAGTTCAAGTCCCAGACATGGCAACTTGAAAAATCACACCAGGCGCCCGTGCACGTGTGCCCAAAATCCCAGGAGGAGAATGAAGGAGAAGGGATTTCCGTGCACTCCTCCCGCTGGAGGGCGATTTCTCAGTTTCCCTCTCACTGTCTCTATCTTTCTCTCTGGTGAGCACACACCCCCTATGGTAAAAACCTTAAAAAAAAAAAAAAAAGAAGAAATGCAATAGGGTAACAGCAGCTGTCTGAAAAACAGAAAGAGTGTCAGCTACTCAGGAAAGAAACAACCTATGTTGGCACTAAATTAAAAACGAAACGGGGGACCAGCAGTTGGCGTAATGGCTGTGTCGCTGGATTCCAATGTAGTCGACCATGGTGGCTTAAACTCATGCTGGGCGATGTGCGTGTGTGCCTGAGATCCCAAGAGGAGGATGGAGGAGAAGGGATTGCGGTGGCCATCTCCCCAGGGGGTGATTTCTCGCTTTCTGTCTCTCTCCGTCTTTCTGGTGGGCACACGCGCCCTATAGCAAAAACCTCTCCAAAAACAAAAACAAGACTTATTATATAATGAGGACTTTGACTAGTGGCAATCCTATAATATCAGGGACATAGCAATATCCCTAGCCTAAGGGATATTGAACGGTTACTCCTTACATTATGTCATTCTATGATGACCATATTATGTTATTGAATAATAGCATAAAGTGGTTGACACCCAAAGAATATGAATTCTGTATTCAGCAACACAGAGTGTGGCTATTCCTAAATTTCACCCCAAACTGAAGTATCAAGTTACCTAATTCCCAAGTTCCTCCAAATACTTAGGGAAGAAGAGGCCATGGACCGTCATATCTATGTGATACGCCAAGCCCCCTCCTCCCTCCAGCCCAGAATCGATCCTGGACCCTTCTGGCCTTGAATGGCAATGGTCAAGTCTCTGGATGGCTGCCCTGGCCCGTCCTGGGATCGTACGCCTGGACATCCACATGCAGGCCTGCCCCGGAAGTGACCGGATTCGGGAACCTCAGGGCGGGTATTTCAGGATGGTTCCCTGACCACAGAGCGCCCTCCCCCCACACACATGCACGCCCAGTTACCTTGGTCATCGCGAACAAGGCCAGCCAGTCTGGCCGGGCTGTCTCGTTATGGAGGAACTGCCACCACTGCACATACATGATGTCGGTTTCTGTCACCTGACGATTCTTCCAGGGCCCCGACTGCAACACGAGACAGGGTGCTCAGAGCGCCTCGGGTGGCTGTCACGTGTGCTCCTGCCTCTTTCACATGGAGCCAAATGGCTGTGTTAGGCGCAGGAGCGTGGGTGTCAGGTGGGCTGCACAGCGTCCCTTGGAGTGCGCAGGCTCAGTAGGGCCGCTAGTGTTTCTGCTCTTGCCCAGAGTAGGTACGAGCACTGCCCCGAGCATTCCATGAGGCAGACACCGCAGGGCTATGGACTTGAACGAGCACCGGGATTATTAATGTTAGTGAGCCCGAGTGGGTCCCCAGGGTGGCTGATGTGTGGACGACAGGGCTCAGCACCCCGTTTCACACAAGAGCAGGGAGAGACCTAGGAGTCACGCGGGCCCGCCTTGCACAGGAGGAGTGGGGGACTCCGTCACCAGGGCGGGGTGCTCAGGGCACTGGCCCAGCCTGCAGCACCGGCCAGACTTCCCCGTCCACCTCTGGCGCTGGGGCCCTGACCTGGCCAGCCTTCCCTCCGGCCATCTGCTTCGATTCAGCAAAGGTAGAATTCAGTGAGAGCTCGGTGGTCCCAGTGTACGTTCTCCTTCCCAAATGCCTGCAGGGGACTCAGCTGCCGGCCCTGTTCCCCTCCCTTACAGTGAGGTGTGGCCCCCAGGCCAACGCATTCTGGCCAAGGTGGCTAGTGTGGTGGTGTGGGCAGGTATGTTCAGCAGGGGCACGGCCTCTGGTGGGCACAGCCGAGCGGTTGCCGATGCACGGTCAGAGCCGGAGTCTGAGGTCACGGCGTGCTCACCCAGCCCTGGTGCCCTGTGGTCACGGGAGAGGCCGTATTGGTCAGCTGCTGTTACACGGTCCCCATCACCCATGGCCACACAGAATCCCAAATGACGTCCCCTACCAAGTCCAAGCCAGTTAAAGCTGCAAGTGCTCCTGTCCCAATCCATGTCCCCCGTTCAGATCTCAGGAGCTGCCGCAGGGAGGTTTCTAAGGGGGAAGCCGGGGCTCGAGGGCTCTCTCCCGTGAGGTCCAGAACCTGGGCCTGCAGAGTGAGTCTAGCTCACCCAGGAAGACCCTCACCAATCCCATTCCGTGCCCACGTCTTAAATCTAACGCTCCACCTGGAAAGAAAGCGAGCCGAGCCCAGGACTGGGACGCGGCGGTTCTTCCATCTCTCCCCTGTAATCACACACCATGTCCTCCTCTGAGGGGAGGAAGGACGGAGAGCTCCTGTCTGTCCTAAAAATTCACTCCCCACCCCCAAATCCCTCAATACTGAAAAACAAAAACAAAACCCACACAAGCTCTATAAAATACAGATGAGAGTGTTTTCTAAACTGCTAGGAACTAGGGGCAAGGTCCGAGGGGAGGAGCGAACCCTGACCGCGCTCAGAGCAGCAGGCGAGGGCACGCCCTTCTCCCTGGTGAGTGGCGTCGGCGTCCCTCTCCGCTGGGCCGACCTCGTCGGGCCCCTCCCGTGTCCAGAAGCCGTCCTGGGCTGTTTCCTGCCAGCCCATGCGTCTCCGCCCCACCTCAGCTCTCCTGGCCCTCCTTTGCGTCTCCTGCCTTTGCTTTCTCCATGTCGTCTTCATGACTCTCCACACGTCTCCCTGTGAGCCGGGGGACCCGGCACCTCACTTGGGCTGGGCTGCCAGGCAGGTGTTTATAGCAGCAGGTCGGGGTTCAAGGCCTGGCCACTGAGGGACTGCAGGACCTTGACTGGGAGAGAAGCCACAGCCTGCTAGGGCAGGGGCGTAAGTGAAGGAGGTGGTGGGTACATGGGAGCCGAGGCCTCGGCCAGGCGATGCCGGGCCCCTGAGCCAGCGGGGTCGGGGGAGGCCCGCTCCCCTCCTCCTATCTCCCACCTGGGCTTCCCACCAGCCAGACCGAGCCAAACCGGCTGGCGAGCCCCCGACATGGTGCACCGAGGGCAGGGTCCTGTGCTCAGAGCCAGGCAGGGTGGGAAGGTGCTGCAAGGCCGATGCCACGGTGCCAGGACAGCGGCTCCAGCCGTTCCACATCCTGCAAAGGCATGTGCCGCACTCCCTTTGCAAAACCTCCGTGCTGCGTCTTTGGTTGTTTCAGAGCAGCGGACACCAGGGCCTGTTTCCCCCCAGCTCTGGAAGGGGTGGCAGGAGTGGAGATTGGGGAGGGGAAGGGAGGACTCCAACCCTCGTGGCCCTGTTTTGGCCTTATTCTCTAATATTGGTGCCACTATTTTGGGGTCCAATGCTCCACTAATGACCAGAATCACCTGTGTAGCCGAAGCCACAGTTTGTCACTGCCTCTAACAGGCAGGTGAGGGCCGGCACGGCTGGGGACCCTAACATGCAGGTGACCCTAACATGCAGGTGACCCTAACATGCCGGTGGCCCTAACATGCAGGTGGGCGCCGGCACGGCTGGGGACCCTAACATACAGGTGGGCGCCGGCACGGCTGCAGATAGGCCCCAGGCCTTTCTCCCTTGACTCCCTTCACGACCAGGGTAGGAGGACTAGCCGAGGGGTGGCCACAGACGGCAGAGACAGCGCGATTTCTCAGTGAAGGGGACGTTAGAGCCGGCCCTCCGCGGCCATCCCGGAACTCGGACCTGCAGCTGGGACTGCCGGGCGGCACCTCCAGGTGGGGCAGGCACGAGGCCGGCAGCCGCCATGCCGCAGGCTCCCGCTCACAGGGAAAGACACATCCCTCTTCATTACAAGCCACTGTCGCCTGCCGTTCCTTTCCCCACAGGCCCAAGTGTTCCTGAGAGTGGGCGAGTCACTGTGGACAAGGCTGATTCTGGCAGCTCTGAGGCATTTAGTGAAAACACCTTAAATAGTCAACCCAGGACGTCATAAAAGCAGGCACAAACCAGGTGATGTCAAACACGTCACTTACAGAGAAGGTGAGCGGCTGGTTGGGAACGTTCGAGAGGTAGGCAGCGACCCTGCAGGGAAAAGCCAGAGTGACAACCCACCCCGCCCACCGGGCTTCACTTTGTGGTAGCAGCCCAGTCACTTCGCATCGCGGCGAACCCTCTAGCCACGGCCCTGGAACCGTGAGGCGCAGCCTGAAGGGGACGGCGGCTGCTGTGGCCCACGGTCCAGCGACCCGGGGTGCAGGCGGAGCGCAGGACAGCGACCCAGAGCCTCCGAACAGGCCAGCCCTGGCCACGCCTCGGTCTTCCCTGGAGTCTGTCTGCAGGGTGAACAGTGAGTCGGGAAAATGTCCGCAGAAGCTCATGCTCAAAAGGACAGACTCGGGCCTGAGGACAGCACGGCCCTCGGGAGCCCGGGGAGGAGACAGCGAGGACCCTCTGGAAGGGTGGAGGCAGCAGGGGGGAGACCCTCCGGGGAGGCCACGTGTGGGAGGCATTCCCACGAGGAGCAGCGTGTCCGCGTCCTCTCAGGGGCACCCGTGCTTGTACCAGCTACAGGGGGACCAAGAGCTGCCCGGTGGGGCAGTAGCACCCCTGTGAGGCTGGCGGGCCCTGAGTGCCCACGTGAATGCCCTCGGTTGGCCCAGCATCCCCTGCACAGGGTCCTCGACAAAGATGCCCAAACTGTCTCTCGTGGGACAACACGAGACAAGCCTCAAGTGAGGAGCACTCTTTTTTTTTCTTCTTTAATTGCCAGAGGGCACATGCACCTGCCGGAGAGAGAGAGCACCCCAGTGGGGCACCTTTCTCCATTTCTCCATCCTGTCAGGACCTGGGGCTCCCATGTGCACGTGCCTGGCTGGGCTGGGATTTGAACCGCAGTTGGCCATGTAGGGTCTAACTCCCCATGCATAGTGCTTAGTCTCTGTGCTACGGGAGTGGCTTATTATAAAAACAGGGGTGGGAAGATATATTCTTCAAAAACACCCACATCGTGGGACCAGCAGTTAGCGTAATGGCTATGTCGCTGGACTCCCACGTAGTCGACCGCGGTTCGAGTCCCGGACCCGGTGGCTTAAACTCACGCCGGGCATGTGTGTGTGCGTGCCCAAGATCCCGAGAGGAGAATGGAGGAGAAGGGATTGCGGCGTGGCCATCCCCCCTGGGGGGTGATTTCTCACTTTCTATCTCTCTGTCTCTCTCTGTCTGTCTGGCGAGCGCACGCGCCCTATAGCAAAAACCTCTCCAAAAAAAAAAAAGAAAAGAAAAAACACCCACATCGTAACAGACGAAGGCAGCCATGGAATGTTCCAGATTAAAGGAGGCTGAAGAGGCGGGACAGCTATGCAGGGGCCAGCCCCGGTCCTGATGGGGTGCTGTGAAGGATATTGTAGGTCAACAGAGAAAATCTGAATGAAAACAGACCCGCACCATGGGAAATGAGCTGACGTGGTATCTGCACAGTGGTTGTGTAAGAACGCGTCTCCACTCGGAGGAGATGCACCTACATGCTGGGGACTACAGGGTCAATGCATGTAGTGAACTTTCCAGATGGTTCTGAGACAGAGAGTGAGACAATGGGAAGGCAAACGGGTAAGTTGTTTATAGGCAAATTTCATACAGGCGTTCCGTGTGTACTTTTTGCAAGTTCTCTGTACTTTTGAAATTCTTTTTTTTTTTTTTTTTTAGAGAGAGAGAAATTTTTGCTATTGGGTGTGCACTCACCAGAGAGAGAGTCAGAAATTGCCCTCCCTCCCCGGGGGGATGGCCACACCACAATCCCTTCTCCTCCATTCTCCTCCTGGGATTTTGGACACACACACACATTGCTCAGCATGAGTTTGAGTCTGGGACTCAACCCGCAGGAGGCCACGTGGGAGTTCAGCACCTTAACCTCTACACCACTCACTGGCCCCCCAATTTTTTTTAAGAGCAAAAAACGTGCAAGGCGGTGTGTACGCATGTGCGTGCGTGCATGTGTGCATGCGCGTGCCTGCATGTGCTGGGGCCGGGGGGAGAGGGAAGGCAAGACTGTGGAAGAGAGGGACCGGCGAAGGGGGAGCCGAGGAGAGCGGTCTCGGGATTACTGTTCCAAGAAAAGCAAGGGCAGACACCAGGGATGGTATGGTCCCGCCAGGGCGCAGTGTCACCCGTCATCGCACTGGCACTGCCCCTAGACTGCGCACTCTTACGTTTTGGTCTTCCGAGCCATATTAACGATGAAGGAGACCTGGAGTTCTAGAGTGGATGGAGGCGGGTCACCGCGGTCTCCGTTTCCTATGTGGAGGAAGCTGCGGTCAGAGAGCGAAGGGTCTACTTCCTGGGGCACACAGATGACCAGGTAGTGCCACCAGATGGGCGCGTCCACCAGGGTTTCTGCAAAGTAAAAAGAGGACTACATGGCTGCCTTCCAGAAAGCTGTCCCCCGCCGCTACCCCGCGCAAAAACGTGCCCACCAGCTGCAGGGCCACGGGCCAGGGAAGGGAAACCGAGGCAGAGCCCCTGCTCCTGCCCATCAGGACCGTCCGCTGCCCACACGTGGTTCTCGAGGGCCCGCTTGCTGATGGGCAGTGTGAGCCACAGTGTCTGAAAGAGGCAGGGCACGGATGCAAGCGTTCGTCCTGTTGTAGCTCTGAAGAGCATCTTAGCCTGCAGCCCTTCTAGTGAAGTGGTGTGGACGACACAGGACTGAGAGAGAGGTGTCCTGACCCTACCCCGCACATGCCAAGCACAAGACCTCCAGTCTCACACCCGCCCTCAGCCCTGCACGGGCCCTCTCTGGCAGGTCGCGGGGCCTCACCCGCACCCTACAGCCCAGCCTGCAAGGCCCTGCTCTGACCCCACCTGTGCTTCTCATTGTTACTCTTAAATCTATTTACCGTCCTTCCCTAGCCCTCTAGACTGTGAGCTCCATGACAGTGGGATGTTCCTGTACAGCTATTGTTTGTGTCTCCTAAGAAATCTTTGCTTACTCCGAAGGTCATGAAGATATTTGTGCATGTTTTCTTTTTAAAGGTTTATAGTTTGAAGTTTGGGGCCAGGTCTATGATCCTTCTCAAAATGAGTTTTATGTGATAAAGGGGTTGAAGGTCCCTTATCTCCATTGGTTTATCCGCCTTCCCAGCACTATATGTCGCAGGCCTGACTTCTCCCCACGGACTTGCCTTGGTGCCGCTGTTGAACGTCTCATGGCCACGTATATTTCTAACAGCTGCTTGAAGTCCTTGCCTGCTAGTTTCAGCATTAGGTCAGCCCAGGGTCTGTTCTCGCTTGCTATTTTTTAAATTATGGGTCACATTTCCCTGTTTCTTTGCACACCTAGTTATGTTTGATTATAGGCTAGAGGTGTGAGTAGCCTGTTGTGTTCGGTCTGGGCTGGGCTGTCCTCCTTTTAGAGCGCTGAGATGTGTCTGGCAGGCAGTTGAAGTACTGGCATTTTCTCAGAGTCCTATCAGGTTTGCGTTACTCTCTGTTAGGGTAGATCTCTGTGTGCCTTGAATATAGTCCTAAGGTATAGTTCTAAGGCCAGGCCTTCATGGGGTCATGCCTCAATGCAAGTTCTCGAATTCGGCTGGGTGAGGCCCCCTCCACCCCAAGTGCATCCAGACCCTGTCTCACACCCACCCTCAGCCCTGTGCCGGCACTCTCTGCCAGGCCTCAGGGACTCACCCTGCGCCCGCATAGCCCAACCCGCAAGGCCCTGCCGTGAGCATCTTTGCCGAACTCTGGAGCTGCCACCCCTTTCCTCTGGGGCCTGACGTGCAAATTTCAGCCACTTTGACAGCCCAGAACGCTGACCTCGCCCATCTCAGTTCAGTGAGAAAACCATTCTGCTTGGGCTCCATCTCCCAAATCGGTGGCTCAAAAGTGACCATCGTCACAGCTCCACGCACAGGTTCCCTGCTCTCCGAAGTGGCAGTCCTGTCTGCTCGTCACTCACCTCGTCGATTTGCCCAGTTTTGTTCAGCAGGAATAAGAGAAGTCACGCCTAGTGCCAGTTACCCTCGCACCTGGCAGCAGAAATCCTGCAGCGTTTGCGTAGCTTTACGCTCCAGGGACTCTGGAGTTGAGTTGGGTTAGGACAACGAGCTGGCTCAGGATCGGCACAGTGACAGGGACAGCACCGTACATCTGCCACACGGCCTGTTATTCTGCACCTGGCCAGATTTAAGCAAGGCAGAGCCCTGCAGCTTAGGGGTGCTCCTAGCCCACTTTGCTCCACCTCTATGAGCTAGTCCAAGCTGTTTCTTTCGTTCTTTTTTATTTTTGGAGAGGTTTTTGCTATAGGATGTGTGCGCTTGCCAGAGAGACAGAAAGCGAGAAATCGCCCCCCTGGGGGGATGGCCACACCGCAATCCCTTCTCCTTCATTCTCCTCTCAGAATCTTGGGCACGCACGCACATGCCCGGCGTGACTTTAAGCTACGGGGTCCAGGACTTGAACCACAGTCGACTACATGGGAGTCCAGCGACACAGCCATTACACCGACTGCTGGTCCCAGTCTAAGCTCTTTCAAAACCAACTTCTCTCCATCCTCAATCAAGAAAGGACCTCATGTGAATTAGACCTTAGTTTATTTCAGGGTTCTGTTCAACTTTATGAATAATTCTGTTTCTGCACTCCACAAGCACATGAGTGTGACCATAAATAGCACATTTGGGGCAAGACTATTAGTCTTCATCCCCATGTGACACTTTCTTACTCAACCTCGAGTCATACGGTTAGTTGGCGAAGCTGGCGGGCATCGTCTTCTCGGGCACTCGCCATGTTTAGACAGGACCATTACGCGATGTACTCTTCCTCATGAACCTGAACCGACTTGTGAGCACCCAGGGTGTACGCAGCCTGCCAAGTCGCCCAAAGCAAGGGCCTAAAGCAATGAGCCCTTTACGGCCAAATGGCTCAGTGTCGGGGACGCGGCTTCTGTAACTAACCGCGGTGTCCTGGGGTCCCCGCGGCCCTGGCTCTGCCCGCCCTGCCTTCCCACAGCTCTTGGGAAGTGTCCTGTGTTTAGACTCCGTGTCGGGCTATCACTCAAGTGGCAGGGATGTGCCCTCCTGCCTGTGCGCTTCTGTGCTCGGTCCGCTCATTCAGGTGACATTCTTCAGGGGCGGCTACAGCTACTTCCAGGGTCTCCCCAACTCCCCCTTCAATTAGACTTCCTGCTCAACCTGCGCAGGAAGGAGGTCAGCTCCACGTAACCGCGTCCACCCTGTCGCTGATTTCCCACATTCACGTTCCCGAGGAGACCGTCAAACACGCTGTCTGGAAGGCCCCGGGCCGAGGTGCGGAGTGGGGTTTGCAGGCTGAACGTGTGTGTGTGCGTCTGCGTGCTCCGAGGGCGTCTGCAGGGCCATGGCGAGAGGCTCGGGTGGCCTGGCCGTGCCTTTGCCGGGTGAACGTTCCTGCCGTTCACATCCGGGTCCAACACCGAGGACACTGTGTTGTCAGACATTCGAGAGACTCGGTCCTGCATTCCCTGGGCAGGCCTGGCCCCGGCAGAAATCTCGTCCACAAAGCAGCCTGCCTCCCCCAGGCTAGGGCCCCTCCACTTTGGGGGGGCAAAGAGTGATGGGGGGGGTCGACAGTCGCTCGTGAGCAAGCGTGTCACGTGTGCTGGGACTACCACACCAGCACGTGACGTGACAAGTGGTCACCTCGGTATTCCCTGTGAGTTACTGTTCTGGGGCTTCCCGTAGCTCCTCCCTCTGCCATAACCCGACACCCCCACACTCCTCACTGCCCTTATCCCTTTGACCTGAGGATGGTCTCCTCAAACGCCCAAGCCAGGAGCACCGGAAGCCTGCCTATGACCGCGAGGGCCAGGGTTAGTGGCCCACGCCTGTCCCTGTCATTCCCCTCGCACAGGTCCTGGCTGCCCCACGTGGGTGTGCCCTCAGGCTGAGGCTGCCTGCCAGTGCCTCGGCTGCCATGCCCTGTTCTGGCTGCGCCCTGGGCAATACTGATGCATCTCGGGACCACTAGCCACACACGTCGTCACACCCCGAGCCCCGCTCTGCGGCTGCAGAGCCCCCTCCCCGTCCACGCTGGCCAGGAAGAGGATTTCATAATGATTCGGAAAGTGCTATTCTCTCTCGTATCCTTGAAACTAGACTCTTAACTGGAAGAAAAAGTACATTAGAAGCAGGAACTGAACTTGGTGGGGGGGCATTGGGGCAGAGGGGAGCTTGGAGAATAAAAAGAATGAGCGAGAACACATTTTGTAATTACGTAATTACGCTGACTCTACTATGGATCGTCGGAAAAGTTATGATGCATTTTTGCACAGAGAAACATAGAAAAACACGTCAGGACCTCTCCAACAGCCCCGTACAGGTGGGCCGCGGTTCTGGTGTGACATCTCACAGCCATTACTGTGGCAGTGTGGACACTGTGACCTTGGTGGAGGCACTGGGTCCTCCTGCCCATAGGGGTTAGGTAAAGGTGGCCATGAGCCCTGCGTCCGGGCATGGCCCAGTGGGTGTGTTAAGAGAGGACTCCGAGGCCTGGTGGGAGGTGAACTTGAGGTTTCTCGAGGACCCCTTCCCTCACCAAGAAGGTCTCCGACCAGGACTACTGAAGCCACAGATGAGGCAGACAAGCCGGTATCGAACCCAGACGAAGGTCCCGTCCTGCCCTGCCGTCTGCCTTCTTCTCACCCCTGCCACTTGTCCTCTGGCTCCCAGGGGCCACTTTCAAGGACACTGGGCACTAATATGGCCACACTTTGTAGCCCTCCCCCACTGCCCCAGTCCCTTACCGTCCAGCCACTTCAGCGAGGTCATGTTCAGGTAGTAGACGGTGAAGTCGCTGCCCTGCAGGGTGTACTGGTCGAGCACCGTGTACTGGTAGTGAGGGTCGAAGCTGGCTACATAGTCTTCCAGAGTCGTGAGGCCCACGGCCAGCCCCACCAGGAGGCTGGTGGCCAGGAGAACGCTCCCAGGAGCGCGCATGACTGCTAGAGGGTGGCGCCGGCACCTCCTACGGCCTGCCGAGTGCAAGGAGGCCGTGGGGATGCTCGTCCCTCTGCCTCTCCAGGGCCCTTCGCCCGCCCGCATTTATGCCTCTGCGTCAGGCCGTCCATTGGCTGTCGCTGGCATCGTACCCCGTTTGTGTTTACCAACTAATGTCCAACCTTGCCGGTAGTCTTTCTGCCAGCCACCTGCTGTTGGGCTTTGGAAAGTTTAGGAAAAGGGGGTGGATGAGTTTCCTGTGTGGCCTGACTGTCCTGGAGTTGCCCCAGCAGTGTGGTCCTCTGAGCAGAGTTGCCACGTGGCCCATGGGCTGCCACACCCCTCCTAACAAGAGCACCGTGGGGGAACGTGGCAGGTGGACTCGGAAATCCACGTCTCGTGGACAGCACTGAGCTTCTGGCCTCGCAGACCCCCAGTCACCACGTGGCAGGAGCGCAGGCATGGACGGGGAAGTTCGGCGAGGCCTGGCCAGGAGCACCGCCCTGCCCCACTGCTTTAACTGCTTTAAGACAGAACTAGAGAATATGAAATGAAGCAATTCTGATTCTTCTCCCAGGATGAATTATGAGGCAAAAAATGCACACACGCGTGTGAGACAGAGAGAGCTTATCCTCGGCAGGTCTCATCACTCCTCGCCTCCCTCCCAGGCGCTCCAGCTCCTCGGACCTTGGACACCCCTTCACGCACACATAATTTGTTCTCAGAGACCCTAACCCACGGTCGGTCATGTGGCTTCCAGGACTACAGGCCAGCGTGGTATGGACCGTGCCAGGTAGGCTGGGCCTATCCTTGCAACTTTTATGTGAGCTTGAAAATATTTTAAAATAAAAGAGCTTAGCGATGCTGAAGACACCCGTGGGGATGGCGCGGTGGGTTGAGAGTCACTCAGCTCACTCTAGCCCAGGACCCGCAGAGAGGACGGGGACCACGAACGACAAGTCCCAGGAGGACCTGGCATGGGGTGGGAAGGGGGCTGGAACCTTGACTGTGACATTGCTGAGGGCGGCCAGAAGAGGCCAATGCCAGAATCATCGCAAATAGTTACGAGGCTCAGGCCCTCCAGGGACGAGCAGCACAAACAGGGAGACGGATGCAGATCCTATTTACACCCGTGCCCGCAGGGGGGCCTGGCACGCGGCCTCTCCTCGGCTCCCTGACTGTGAGACCATCTGCCTCCAAGAAGCATCACAGCTTTCTGTAACCCAAGGGTAACACCGGAGTGCCCGCACACAGCAGGAATCAGTAAAGATAATCATGACTTCTCACACGGAATGCAGAGAAACGAGGGCACGCGGATGGCGAGTGGGACAAGGGACCGCCACCCAACAAACGCAGAGTGATCGTGATAGGGCATCGCCTTTTAAAAATAGAGCTTTTACTTTCTATGTGTATTCGGTCACTGTGTATCATGACAGCATGCAACTGGGTGCTCCCAGCAGGAGCGCCCTGTGTATTAGCCAGCCAAGGCTAGTGTCACTCGCAGTATCAACAGGTCGTCTTCCATGTTCAGTCCCTTAAGCGTTTTGCTTCTTTCTTCCTGCCCTTGAGCCTGTCCCTAACACCCCCCCGGGTTTGTCTTCGCCAGGAGAACAGCTGTGCCACCTCCAGTCTACTGAGACTGCAGACGAAGGGGGCGCGGTGAGGCCGGGGTCCACCAGGTGCGCAAGGCAGGCGTGGCGGGTGCCTGTGCCGGGAGCGGGAGGGGCGTCCTGTGAGCGGCGGCTCGCCATCAGGCAGAGAGCGGAAGAGAGGGGTGACACCGTCAGAAATGGCTTCTTCTTCCTCTTTCCTCTCACATCTTCGGGTCGGTCCTATCGCTACAAGTCTAAGACACTTTAAAAATGAGGAAGAGGGCCAGCAGGTGGCATAGCGGTTAAGGTGCTGGACTCCCACATGGCTGACCGCAGCTCAAGTCCTGGATCCAGCGGCTTGAAAATCACACTGGGTGCATATGCGTGTGTGCCCCAAATCCCAGGAGAATGGAGGAGAAGGGACCACAGCGTGGCCCTCCCCCGGGGGGTGATTTCTCACTTCCCCCTCTCACTGTCTCTCCCTCTCTGTGAATGCAGGCAGACTAGGCAAAAGCTTTCAAAGCAAGACAAAACAGATTCTGGGAGATAGTTTGCACCGTCCTGTCTGGCGTGAAAAGACCTCTGGTTTGTTGCCGGGCACCATTGCTCGGCAGACGTGTCCCGGGCCCACAGTGTCCTGAGCTCTGTGCAGGAGCTGGAAACACGAACTGAAGATGTGAAGCTCTGCTCGCTCGGAAATGTCCCCTAGTTGCATGGTGAAAGTGACTGTGTCACCTAACCTTCCATGAATGTGGATGCAAGAATCCTTGACGAAATGCTGACAAATTCAAACCACCAATATAGTAAAAAATATGACCAAGGGGTTTTAGTCCAGGAATGCAAAGTTGATTTGCCTTTACAAAAGCATTCTGTGTAATCATGATTTTAATGCACTAAAGGAGAAAAACGTGAGCATCTTTTTGAATAATTAATTTTTACATTTCATTTATTATTATCATGACTTTTCAATGTGCTGTATTGCATATGCACTCATGAGAGAGTGCAGCATGCCAGGACCTGGATTTGAACTGTGGTCGGCTGTGTGGGAGCCCAGCACCTTAACCACCAGGCCACCTGCTGGCCCCAATCGTCTGTTTTTATGCAGAAAAGTCTTTTGACAAAACCCAACACACTCATGATTATGACTCTCAGCAGCTAGGAAAATGTGTGAGCTTCTTCAACCTGACAAAGCGCATCTCTGAAAAACCCGTAGCTATCATCCTGAGCGATAAGACTGAACGCTTTCCTCGAAGACCAGGAACAAGGCAAAAGGACTCGCTCCTCCCTTTACAGTCAGCACTGTCCTGGAGATCAGAGCCAGTGGAGAAAGAGAGGAAGAAGAAATAGAAAGTGAACATAAGGAGATAAAAGAAAAGGAAGAAATAAAATGATCTTTATTTGTAGACAGCACAATCATCAATGTAGAAAATCCCAAAGAATTTGGGGAAAAAAAAGCTATTGTAACTAATGAATGAGTTTAACAAGGCTGTAAGATATAAAGTTAAAAAAATCAGTTATATACGAGGCCCGTCAGTGGCACGATGATTAAGGCAACTGGATCCCACACGGCCAACTGCGCATTAGAGTCTTGGACCCAGTGGTTTGTAAAACATGCTAGATGCATGTGTATACGTGCCCAGCATTCCTGAGAGGAGAATGAGAGGGGATGGCAGCATGGCCATCTCCCCAGGGCGTGCCTTTTTGGCATGGCCATCTCCCCAGGGCATGCCTTCTCTTCCCCCCCTTTCTGCCTCTCTCCACTGAGCTCACAGGCCCGATGGCGAAATAACAACAAAATGAACGATATATGTATAAACTAGCAACAAATAACTACACACTAAACTTTAAATGTAATAGTGTTTATAAAAGCATCAAAATGGATAAGAAATTTGGGGATAAAACGAGGAAAATAGGAAGTAGAAACTGTAAAATATTGCTAAGAGAAATTAAAGAAGATCTAAATAAATGAAAAGATATGCCATGTTTGTGAATCAGAAGACTCAATATTGTCAACTCTCCCAAAATTGATCTACAAATTCACTTTGTTCTCAAAATTCTTGCAAGCGTTTTTACAGAAACTGATGAGCTGACCTAACATTTATATGAAAATAAAAAGACCGGAAATTGGCAAAACAATTTTGAAAAAGAACAAGTTTGCGAAACTCACAATGCCATGATAGCAAGAGTGAGGGTTGGCACGACTGCCAGTCCGTGTACCAGAAGTCTGCCACCGACAGACTGCCGACCGCGCCCGGCAGGGGCACCGCGGCAGCTCAGCGGGGTCAGGACGGCGCTGTAAATACATGATTCCAGACCCCCGGGTATGGATATGGGGCAGACTGAACTCTGAACGCAGACCGCGCACTGTATACACACGCTGACTCAAAACGGACTGCCCCCCTCAGCCGAGACGTTAACCCGATGCAGCTGCTAGAACGTCTGTGGTCTTGGTTACACAGTTACATAAAGATTTCTTAGAACGCCAAAAGCACAAATCATGCATGAAAAACGGATCTCGTGTACGTCATCAGAATAAAAAGGTTTGCCCTTAACAACACCAGTAAGAAGTTAAAAAGCGAGGCGGACTGCGAGGCGATGTTTGCCCAGTCCATCCAGCACCGCGCTCGTGCCCAGACCGTGTGGAGCACCTGTGACTAACAGCGAGGAGACGACGTGGTTTTGCTTTTTCTTTTTTGAATGGGCAAGTGACTTGAACAGACAGTTCAGTAAAAAGAAACACTGCTGACAAATAAGCAAAGGGGAAGGCACCACATGTCATCGGTCACTGGGAACACGCAGCTGGCAGCCACCGCGCCGTCCCGGTGTGCCCACTCAAAGCCGTAGCCAAAGGCCACGGTGCCAGGTGCTGGCGAGGAGGGAGGCACTGGGCTCCTGGACCCTGCCGGCGGGAACGCGAGCCGTGGCTGGCCGTGTGATTCTCGCCGTCAGAGCCAGCCACCCACACCTGGGCCTTTCCCGAGAGAAACGGGACGGGTACCTACACGAAGGCTTAGCGCCCGTCCACGGCTGCTTCGTAACAGACAAACACGGGTGAGCACAGGACATGCCCTCGGTGAGGAGGTGTGTGAGCTGCTGACGACACACGGTCACCTCAGGGCAGCGCACAGTGGGGGCGCGCCGGGGAGACTACGCAGAGCGGGACTCCAGGGTCACCTTGTGCTGAACGGGCTTGGCTCTGCAAAAGGGGTTCCCTCCTCGGTGAACCTCTCTGAGGAGAGGGACTCTGGCCTGCATGGTGTTGACTGTGGCCCCACTCGGGCGACCCCAGGAAACTGCCCCTGCCCGCATGCACTCGCTGGAGGAGAGAGCAAGACTCAGAGACAGAAAGCTAGAAATCACACCCCCCCCGGGGGTGGCCATGCTGCAGTCCCTTCTCCTTCATTCTCCCTTTAGGATCTTGGGCACGCACACACATGCACCCGGCATAAATTTCAAGCCACTGGGTTCGGGACCCAAGAGTAACCCACTACATCAACAGCTGGCCCCCCAGTTCTCCTCTTAAAAGAAGAACTCCTTGGGGAACCAGCAGTTAGTGTAATGGCTATGTCGCTGGACTCCCACGTAGTCAACCACAGTTCGAGTCCCAGATCTGGTGGCTTAAACTCACACCGGGCGTGTGTGCTTGCGTGCCCAAGATCCTGAGAGGAGAATGGAGGAGAAGGGATTGTGGGGTGGCCCTCCCCGTGAGGAGTGATTTCTCGCTTCTGGTCTCTCTGTCTCTCTCTGTCTTTCTGGCGAGTGCACGCGCCCTATAGAGAAAAACCTCTCCCCCCAAAATTTAAATAAATAAATAAATAAAAATAAAAAATAAAAGAAGAACTCCTGTAACTTCTTAAAGACAAAAAAGCAAGTGTTTTACCGTTCAATACCAGGCCAATTGTTCCAGCCATTTTTGATGTTTTTCTTATTTTATTAATAAATGTTTTATTTAATGAGTTTATAAATTCAAACGTATACATGATAACATTAAAAAAGGAGTCAAGGGGCCAGCCCCGTGGGCCGGAGGTTGGGGAGCTGGATCCTACTCAGTCACATTGGGGGTTACCTTTCCGACGTGTGCCTTTGAGAGACATTCAAAACAGAATCAGCCTAGCGGGCAACAGGCAGATGCTTGAAGCCGCTGCCCGGACAGGAGGTGCCAGCTGCCGCTGTGGCCTGTGCACCTGCTCCTCAGCCCCGATGTGGTCAAACTAAAACACTCACCGGTTCAAAAACTCAGGGAGTGAAAATCGGAATGTAAACGCCCCTAATGACTCCTTTACTGATTACTTGCCGAAAGTGTA
The DNA here is from genome assembly GCA_026018925.1 of Tupaia tana. NCBI lineage: Eukaryota > Metazoa > Chordata > Mammalia > Scandentia > Tupaiidae > Tupaia > Tupaia tana. Next base: position 68,096,386 of record JAKSZU010000011.1, read on the forward strand.
ACATTTTTGATATAGTGGGTTAAGTAAAGCATATCATGAAAACAAATTTTACCTATTCTATCTAACACACGTTTAGGAAACATACCAGTCCTCGGAGGGCTGGTATTACTCTGGGCAGTGCTGGTGTAAGATGAGCATTAAAAAGGCCAGCAGGGGGCCAGCAGGCGGTGTGGAGGTTAAGGCCCTGGATCCCACACGGCTGATTTTGTGGTTCGAGTCCTGGACCTGGCAGCTTGAAAATCATAGTGGGTGTATGTACGTGTGTGCCCAAAATCCCCAGCATGACCATCCCCCCTTGTTTTATTTTCCTCACTTCATCTCTCCCTCTCTGTCTCCCACAAGTGGAAGTGCCCTCAGCAAAATAAAAACATGCATACGGTCAGGCCCAGCAGCCATGGTGCACAGACAGCCCCGTCCTTCGGGAGGCTGGCAGTCACACGGGAGTCCTGGGCCTGGCTCCAGGGCAGTGTGGAGATGCCAGTGCTGCTGAGCACGCCTGTGATCCCAGCTGAGCGGAGGTGGGCGCAGGAGCACCATAAAGTGAGACTGTCAGAATACCTTCCTTCACTGTCCTTCCCTCTCCCTCGCCCTTTCTCTCTCTCTCTCATACAGGAAAAAAAGTTGTCAGCTATTTCTCAAAAAGTTCAATGGAGTTACCATAAGATGGGGCAATTCCACTCCGAAGCACCTGCCCAAGAGCGGAGAGTCTGCAGAGACGTACACGCTCGTGTTCATAACAGCCCGAAGTGCTACCGACCCACGCGGCCACCACGGGTAGAGACATGGCGCGTCGCCCTAGGACGGAACGTGCCCTTCGGCGTTGAAAAGGGATGCAGTCTGGGTCGGCCGTTGGCCGGGTGGTTCCGGAAGCCAGATCCCACATGGCCAACTGTGTGGTCTGAGTCCCGGCCCCGTCGGTTTGGGAAACATGCCAGGCGTGTGTGCATGTGTGCTGGGAATCCCAACGGATTGAAGGAATGGGTGGTGGTGTGGCCACGCTCCATTGCAGAGTGCTTTCTCCCTCGCATGTGCTCTCTCTCTCTGTCTCTCAGAAGTACACATGCCCTCTGGCATGCTATGACATAGACAACTGCAAGAACAGTACACTCAGTAAAAGAAGCCAGTCACAACTGGCCACACGCCATGGCTGCATTCCAGAGACCAGGATTAGTGAGGTGGGGCCTGGGGAGGGACAGGGCAGGTGGGGCGCAGCTGCCCCTCCAGCTTCCACTGGGGTGATGACGTAGTAAAGGTGGCTGTGGTGACAGCTGCACAGGCCAGGACGTCCCCAGACCTCTGAATCACTGCACACGTGACGCGGGGACTGTGTCTCAGTAGAGCTGTGTTTGAGAAAGCCTCTTTAGTTTCCTCATGGGCGTAGCTGGCACCCCACATCTGAGGGGAGGTGGTTGCTGGGCAGCCCCGTGGGCAAAGTGGCATCTTGGCAGGAGTGGGCTGGCTGCACCCCTGCAGGTGCCCTGACCTGCGGGCACAGTGATGTGCGCCCCTACAGGACGACAGCGGCAGTGCAGCTGCAGCGCCGGAGACTAGCTGCAGCTGCCACCTGCCCGCACCAGGTCCAGACTGGGCCATCTGGTCACGAAGGGGTCACTTTCCTGAGTCAGGAGCAGGGGGTGCTGGGACCCTCACCTGAACCACCTGCATTTTCAGGGGCTGTTGAGGGCCCCGTAGGGCTCTGAGGATGGCCCGGGAGCTCTGGGCTGGGGCCGGCACTGGGTCCTGGTTCAGATGTGTCCATGAACTGGACCCCAGCCGTAAAACAGGCAAGGACCCTTCAGAGAGAAAGGCGTAAAATTGAGTTCAGAACAAGCCACGACTGTTGGGAAAATTGTGGAGCGCTGGAGGAAGGCCTTCGAGCACTGGCCTCAGACGGGGCGGGTCTGCCTGGGAATGGAAGGCCGTGTCCCGAGACCCCCGAGACCACTCTGCGCCTCGTCTCTTTCTGCCTCTCCGTCTCCCCGCAACCCCCGCCACCCTCAAGCTTCCACCAGCCCACCCCATTTGTTGCTTGAATGAACGAAGTTCACAGGGCTCAGTCCAACCCCCCTGCTTTAGGGCCCTAAGTGGCAGGTACCCCAGATTCTCCCTGGTGGCCTTCCCAGGGGCATTCCCTCACCACCTGTGAGTACTGAGACCCACCTGTGCCACCTTCACGCGGAGGGCTTCTGCGGCTATCTTGCTCACATCTCGGGCTGCCCTCTGCACCCACACTGTGAGCACCACTGCAGGGCCTCGCCTCCTCGCGCACCCATCCTTCGCCTTCTGCTTGCCGGCGTCACCCACTCACATCACTCCAACCGCGTTCTGAAGGCACGTGCCCAGCCCCCCGAGCACCCACGGCCTACACCGAGTGGCTGAGAGGCAGAGGTGAGAGCCAGGTCCCAAAGGCCTGTTGAACCACTTCCAGCCTCAGTGGGAGAGACCAGTTCAGATGGGGGGACAGGCCTGGTGGTCTGCATCTCTGACCACTCCCCGGGTGCTGCTGGCAGTGCGGCCGGGCGTCGGAGCCGGCGTGGCTGCAGGTGAGCACTCCCCTGCTCGTTGCTGTCATCTGAAAGGAGCTCTCACTCAGCACCAAGCTCATTCTGGGTTTGTTTTAGGTCTTTGTCATAGGGTACGTGTGCTCGCTGGAGAGAGAGAGGGAACGTGAGAAAGCATTTCCCGGGGCAATGGCCGCACCACAAGCCCCTCTTTCATTCTCCTCAGGATATTGGGCACACACACACACACGCCCAGCATGATTATCAAGCCGCCAAGTCCTGGGCTTGAACCATGGTCGGCCATGTGGGAGTCTAGCACCTTAACCATCACGCTGCCTGCTGATCCCTAGAACTCATCATTGTATAGTATGAAATTCAGTGTTTTATAGTATATTTGCATGTCGAATTCACTACCTAATTCTTTTTGGGGTGATAAAGATATTGCCCCCACAAGAAGCCCTATACCCACTATCCCCCCTCATTCTCCACCCTAGGTCCAGCCCCCGGCAACCACTGATCTGCCCGTCTCCACAGACGGCCTTTGCTGAACCTTCACGTGCCGAGTATCATAGGGCGGGCTTGTGTCTGGCTCTCCCACTTACGTGTTCTCAGTCCCCCCATTCTGGAGCATGCCTCCCTTCGATGGCTGCCTAATATTCCATCGTGTGGCCACACGGCACTTTGCTCATCCACTCAGCAGCCTGGGCATCTGGCGGTTTCCATGTCCTGGCCGTTATGACTCAGGCTGTTGAGTGTTTTTGTGTGTGAACATGGTTTCCATTCTCTCGGGGATGTGGCTAAGGGTGGACTCGGTAGACCACAGGGTAGCTTTCTAAAGACATGGCCACGATTTTCCACTAACTGCACCATTTTGCATTCCCCCCCCCCCCCAGCTTACGGCATTCCAGTTCCTCCCTGTCCTCAAACGGCATTTATTATGACGACGCCACCCCGGGGCGGGGAGGGGTCACCTGTGTCCCCTCGAGGCTTTACTGTGCGCTTCCCTGATGACGGGCTGTAAGCATCTTCTCACGCACTTACTGACCATGCGTGTCTTCTCTCGAGAAACTGCTCTTGACCGGGGCCTATTTTTCAAGCAGGTTATTTGCCTTTTTATTGTTAAGTCTAAGGATTTTTCATAGATGCTGGATAGCAAGACCCTCGTCAGATAGGACCCGCCAATGTCTTCTCACTCTGCGACTGCCTTCTCACTCTCTTGGTTCTATCTGTTCAGTCCATTTTGTGCTGCTACGACAGAATACCACAGGTGGCGATGTGCAAAGAACAGGTTACCTGAGTCCGAGTTCTGAAGGCTAGGAGCCCAGCACCAAGGTGCCAGTACCTGGTGAGATTCTTGGTGCACCTTACCATGGCAGAAAGCATCACACGGTGGAGAAGCAGAAGGGCAGAGCGAGTGGGAGGCGAGCTGTGCTGGCCCCATGGCTTAGTAGACAGGAGCCGCCACGGCAGCTCCAGAAACACACCAGGCACGTGCACGAGCATGCCAAACTCCCAACAGGACGGGGACATGGCGAAGGGGGCAGTGTGACCACGCCCCACCGGCGGTGCTTTCTTCCCCCTCTCTCTGTCTCTCTTTGTGAGTGCAAGCACCCTCTGATAAAGTGAAAATAAAAAAAGAGGCAAAGCCATACCTGTGGTAATAAACCCGCTCCTGTGGCAACAGCAACAATCCACTCCTGAGGGCTTTTCTTTCAGGACCTAAACACCTCTTCAAGATCATACCTCTTGGGGCAAGCATGCAGAATGGTGGTTAAGGTGGGCAGATCCCACATGGCTGACTCTTTGGTTCAAGTCCCAGACCCAGTGGCTCGAAAATCACACCAAGTGCACGTGTGTGCGTGCATGCACGCCCAAAATCTCAAGAGGAGACTGGAAGAAAAAGGAAATCATCCCTAGGGGATGGCTTCTCACTTTCCCTCTGTTTCTCTCTGGAGAGTACAGGCACCCTATGGCAAAAATCTTAAAAAGTTCTACCTCTAACTACTATTACAATGGCAATTAACTTGCAACATGAGTTTTAGTGGGACAAACATTCAAACCATCGCGTTCTACCCCGGCTCCCTCACCAAATTCATGTCCTTCTCACATACAAAATGCCTTAATTCCATCCCAATAGCTCCCAAAGTCTTAACTTATTCCAACACCAACTAAAAGTCCTAAGTTTCATCTAGTTCAGATATGGGCGAGACTTATGCATGATTCATCCCAAGACAAATTCCCCTCTAGCTGTGAGCCTGAGAAATTACCTAAGTTGCAAGTTTCCAAAATACAGTGGTGGGGACAGACAATGGATGTTCCCATTCCAAAAGGGAAAATAAACAAAAAACGGAGAGGGAGTAGGGGAGACTGATCCCCAGTCCAAAACAACATTAAATCAAGACTCTAAAATAACATCTGACTCCACCTGGTGCCTTCTGGACCTGCTGGGGCAGGGTGGCCCAAGTACTGAGGCAGACCCCCGTCCCTGTGTCTCCCAGGCTGGGCCGGCGTCTCACCCCTGCCACTCTCCCAGGCCTGGGCTGCACACTGGTGGCTTGCTATTTCTAGGGTCTCAGGTGAGGACCATTTCCATGGCTCTGCTGGACGCTGGCTGCCCTAGCAGGGACTCTGTAGAGGCTCCACCTGTGGCAACTCTCAGCCTTGCCCCGAGGCTGTCTGAGACACCCTCTGAAATCGGGAGGCGCTACCTTGGCCCACAGCTCATGCACTGCACGTCTGCAGAGCAGTACCACACAGATGCTGTCAGCTGGATGGCTGTGTCCCCTGAGCAGGTGCACGTCACGTTAGGTCTGCCTGAGCCAGGAGCACTGCGCTCAAGGGCAGGGGGCAGAGGCCCACGGCAGCCCGGGCACCAAGCACCGTGCAGCAGATCTGGAAACAGAAAAGAAGCTAAAACGCATCACACAGACCAAGGCACGTCTCCTGATTTAAAGCTGGGTGTTCTGCATCTGTTTCTTAAGCTATCGATCTTTCGAGCTATGATCTCCGTAACACAAGATACAAGCCTACTGCCGCTTCCACTTTCAATTACCACGGACCCTAAAATGGGGCGAGTTGTAACAGGTCACTGCGGCGACCGGTGCGTGCTCCCGCACAGGCCCATCTGATGAGCACCCCCGCCTGTTCCCTAAAGGCTCCCCCCGACACGAGACACCAAGGACAGCAGAGGTGGTTTGGGCAGATTTGGAGTTTATTTGCTGCAGCTCCTTGGCGCTAGTTTACAAGGCAAAAACAAAGAAACAAAAACAACTGGAATAATAATTATAATTTTTTAAAAACCCTGTCAACAACTTTCAGTCGTTTCTTTATATTTTGTATTTTGACAAACTTTTTTTTAAAACAAATACAAAATAATCTAAGAGAAAAACTATACATGGATTATTTACACCTCTGATAAATAGACTAACACTGACCAGGCGCCTTGTCCGAGGCATCGCTGACAACCGGCGCAGGGCCTGGGCTGGTGGCGGGGCTCCAGCACCGCCCGAAACCACCCAGGCTTCGGGGAGCACCGCCTGGTTCTCCCAGCCTGTGCCCTCTCCTGCCACCTTCACAAGCTCTGGCATAAACGCCCTGAAGCCTCTCCAGGCAAGATCTACAGAAAGGGGCGCCAGGGTGTCCCTCCACACTCCTCACACTTCTTTCGCAAAAGCTATTTCCAGAGATGCTAACCTAAGGTACTGGAGGAGCCGAGGCCCCATGGCCCCGTGGAGACCCACGGCTCCGCCACCGCCTCCTGGAGGCAGTGCTCTGCACCACCTGGGCCCTGGGCCACGTGGCGGGGCGTGTCTGCCTGGGCTGGCGTGCCGGCCCTGGCCGAGTGGCAGGAGCTGCCCTTGAGAGTCCCTGAGAGAACGGCAGAACACCGTGTTTCACGGCTCCCCTCATGCCACACTGGGAGGGCAGGGCTGGCTCACACACGGCCTGAAGGGGGGCGGCGAGACCCGCTAGGCCGAATCCTCGCCCTCCCTGCACGCACCCTGCCGTGCAGATGCAGCCGCTCCCCTCCCGCGGGGCCAAAGACACGTCCAGGGTAGCCCAGGCCGGGTTTGAGGCAGAAAAGGCTGAAGCCCTGCAGGGTAAGGTGAGGCCTACTCCTTCCTCTAAAACGAGGACTGAGTTTTGGGGAAAGAGGGAGAAGAACCAAACATGAAACGGGTCACCCCGGTGTCCCCCGGGGTGCCCTTCCTCACAGTTTTGGTTATTAGGTATGTCGCTCAAGGGAAATGCTGCCTTTCTATCCCGAGCCCGACGAGGGCCTGGAGGCTGAAGGAGAATGACGACGTACGTGCCCAGGCTCTGTCCTCGCCTCGGTGCTCCGTAGGCACCCGGGATGGAAAAGCGCCACCAGAGCCACCTACAGCAGGCCGCAGTCCAGGCGGCCGGCCACGGCAGCCCTCCACCCCCGACGGAGCCCTCTCGCGCCCAGACACGTGTGGGAGAGCAAGCTCCCACCTGCTCCCAGCGTGCAGGAGAGGCTGCCGGCCTCGCCGCGAGCCCAGGCTGATGGCAGCCCAGGGGGCCCCTCTCCAGGGAGGAGCTCCCCAACCAGACAGGGCAAAATGCACCCAAACAGCGCCATGTTCTGTTTTCTTAAAAAACAAAAACAAAAAAATAGATCTTTATGGTACGTGGCTTCTCGTCCTTTCCCCCTTCGCCTTAACATATGATAACATACGAATGCGTGTGTTTACGGTGTAGGGGTTGAGGCTTCTTCATGGGGACTACTGAGGGGGAACAGTCAGCCCGAGCTTGGCCATCAGACCTGCCGGCCGAGATGGCAGGAGGCTGTGCCGAGGCTGACAGGAGCCCTGCTCTTCTGAGAGGAAGCTCCTGGACCCACGTCTGGTGGGAGCCAGGTCCCCTCTCTCAGAGGCAACTGCCCACCCTTCTCCCACGTAAAAAAAAATAGCAAAAGCTGAAGCTAGTCTCTAGGAACTGAGGACGGGCCTGGCAGAGAGGATGCTCCACTCGGCGGTGCCCCCACGGGGGACACGGGAAGCCAGAGCCCCACAGGCTCGCGGCCCACGTCCGGGGCTGTGCTCAGTGCCTTTTCGTAGAGGAGACCTTCTTTTTCCGTGCTGCGAGCATCTCGTAGAAAGGGTCCCTGCTGATGGCCGCCCTGGAGCACAGGAGAGAGAGACAGAGGGGTGAGGGACAGCACCAGCAGACACAGACCTGGCGGGCTGCTCAGAGCCCTCATGGCCCAGGACTCCTGACCTACCCAGCTGTCACTGTAAAGGCCACTGCAGTGTCAACACCGAGTCCACACAGTGGCTTAAGGTGACATGCTTCAAAAGAGACACAGGGCGTGTGACAAGATAATTACGGCTTTTCTTTTTGCCCATTTACTCCTAACCAGAGCTCGCATCAGGGACAGAATCGCAGTCGGCCCGACAGCTCTGCTCTGAGTCAGGAAAAGCCACATGCCCGCTTCAGCTCCACGGTGACGTCGGGCTCTCTTTGCAGCAGTGGGCCAGTCAGGTGCCTGCAGTGTGTCCAGGTGCTGTCACCGGCTGCAGCGTGGGCCTCGCAGGCTCCTGTGTACACCAGCTCAATGGCAGGGGCTCTGAAATCAGCAACCAGTGCTGCCCAGCTGGCTGGGGCTGGCCCAGCCGTCTCCAGCCCACAGCAGAGGGAGCTGGCCCTTGCCCCTGAGCAGCAGCGGTGGTGGCTCAGGAAGTGGCAGTGTCGGCACAGCAGGCCTGCCTGTACTGGCCATTCTCAACGTCCAGGCTAGCGATGGTCCCCAGGCCTTGAAGCATAACCTGCCTTCCCAGAGAAAGCAGCATTCTGTGACGGTCAGTGTTCGGATACTCACCTCCCCGACCGCAGGCGCTGCTCTGCACAGCCCCAAAGGGCGGAGCCTCTCCCTGGAGGGTTTCCACAACCCCTCTGAGTGCTGGGAACTGGCCACTACTAGGTGACACCCTGAGGGTCCTGCCAGGAATGAGTCCGACTGCTCCTGGCTTTCAGGAGGGAATCCAGACCAAGTGTCTGCTTCCTTCTGAGGGTCCGGGGTGGGTCCACTTGGCTCCCTGGGGGCCAGGCTCGTTGGCAGACTGTGTGTCCCTGCAGAGCTGCTATGATGTCCTGGCGTGCTGGGACATGGGGATGAGTGCCGGGCCTTTGCCACATGGCACTGTCAACTGCCACTCCCTCACGTGGCAACTGGAGACACTGCCCACCCCCGGGTTCTCAGGAGCTGAAAGGAGGGCAAGCACTCAGAGCACGTCTGATGCCTGGCAGACAGAGCTCCGGACAAGGGCCACTGCCACTGTGCAGCCGCCATGCCATGTCATGCAGGGGACTGGCATCTGCTGACACTGAGGCTGTGTCAGCTTGTCCCAGCAGCACGAGGCACCTGGGCCGACGTCTAGGGAGGCTGTTTCCTGAGAGAAGTCCTGCCCTGTCTCGACCGACCACAGAGCCCACCGGCAACACTGGCCAAGGCGCTCCCACCCGGTCATGCTCCTCTTCGGGTCCTCGAACCTCCCCTGGAGAAGCAGCGGCGGCCCAGCGCTGGGTGGTGCTCTGAGTGCAGCTGCTAGCCGCATGGCTCAGGCCCGCAGGCCACACCCTTTCCATGGGGCCAACTCAACCTCACATTGCCCGTTTCCCCCTCCTCCCCCGGCTCTCGCTCATGGGTGGTGGGCATCGGAGGTCCGGCCTGCAGAGTGCGTAGAAGACCCCCTGTGGCCAAGTCAGCAGGGACGGTGGGGAGGACAGAGAGGCCCAGCCAGGAGGGCTCAGCGTTCACTTAGACAAAGGGCTGAGAGACCCGAAAAGTGACTAAAGACGCTCAGTTTTTTCTGACTACTGAACTAAAAAGAATAGGATGGAGGAAATGTACAAAGCGGTGAAGACGTTTCTGAAAGAAGGGGGGCTCTGGGTGTGACAGTAAGAACACGCCACCACACCGCGGTGACTAGAGCAGGTGCTCTTTGTACCCAAGGCCGCCCGTCAACAGAAGCGAACGTCGTTGAGTGTGGGACCCGGCACAGGTGAGCAGGGGTCTTCAGATCAGTGAGGAAAACGGGAGTCGGTGAGTGGCCCTGACAATCAGCTACTTGTGAGGGGACAGTCACAACCCTTACTTCAAACCGTATGCAAACAATATGTTCAGGAAGGACTGAAGAGTTAAGTAGTTTTTAAAACATAGGTTAGAAAAGGTGACCTACACTCCTCGGCCATCAGGACCCCATGGCACCTCAATCCTCCACCCCAGACCACACTGCTGTGGGTGCTAGGCCTCGGCGTGACCATGGCCCAGGCAGCGTGCTGGTATGCCCACCCCTGCCCTCGCTTTGTGATGGAGATCACCCTGCGACTTAGGAGTCCATCCTACAGAGAGGTATGTCACCTGCCCTGCCAGGCAGTTCGCCCAGGGACAGCCAGGGCTCGGCCCAGGGACATGACTCCAGGCCGGCCTCTCCCCTCCGGCTCTGCCTCCTTTGCTGCACAGATTCCCAAAGGCCCCTCCTGGGGACAAATGGTCTCCTCCCTCACATCACCTCCACTTTCTGTCATTTACTCAAAGTCCATCCTTAGCCAAAACACTATCTGGGTAAAATAGAAATACCCAAATAAAACAAAATGAGAACTAGAGAACATTTCAGTCCCTCAGAAGGGCCCTGCAGTCTTGTGGGGTTCAGCCTGTCACCTGGTGCACTGCGGAGCCTCAGTGGTCACCTAGGGCATGTCCTCTGGAAATAAGGCAAACACCCGGGTAAATGGATGGTGGGTACCCGGGGGGAGCGCACCAATGGGCTCACAGGAGGGGCTGTCGCCAAGCAGCACGCAGCTAGGATGTTCGGTGCTGGCCCATCGCGGGGTGGGACAGCAGTCCAGACCAGGCTTCGCACAGGCCCCAGGAAGACCATTCAGGAAGGAAAGCCGTTTCCAGGTGCCTGCACGATAGGGCACCCCTGTCCTGTAACACGCTGTAGATGTGTGTGACTCGGCGGGACAGGCGGGCGCTGGGTCACGGCCCTGTCCTTTACTGCATGACCTTGACAGCTTCACCTACTCCCGGCCCTCGGCCCTCCAGCCCGGCAGTGAATGACGGGCTGTTCTGTGGCCCAGGCCACTGTTCTGTGACTTCTGGAAAACTTCCTAACTTCTGTGGGCCTCAGTTTCCTCATCTGTTGATGGGAAATGGCGTCTCACAGGATTAAATGATGATGAAACGTGAAGGCTATCTCAACTGAGCCGTCATCACCACCGTGAGATCTCCGTGAGACACAAAGCCCACTTCGGAGGGTGGTGCCTGGGCACGCATCCGAAGACCCAGGGGAAGGAGTCTAGGAACCATGAGGCGTACCCCAGGAGCACGGAGAGGTGAGCAGTCGGGAGGGGTGAGAGCCATCGCCATGAAGCGCGACTCACCGTTTCAGACGCCACTTACTTAATGCATTTAATCCACTCCTCCTTCTCCTCCGGTGTCGGGGCGGAGATCCGATAGACAGTGTGGTTCCCTTCCACCACGCGCCCGTCAGCCTCCGTCTTACAGGCCTTAATTACCTGGTCTTTATTGTCAGGGATGTAAAGCTCGAAGCAGTTCTGACGATTAAAAAGAGGAAGAGAGTGACGAAGAGCCTGGAAGCTGCTGACAAGAATGATGCCAGTTTTCTTCCCCAGAAAACTACTCGGACTTCTATAAAAGACAGGCACTATTGGGACCAGCAGATGGCGTAGTGGTTGCATTGCTGGACTTCATGTGGTCAACTGTGGTTTGACTCCTGGACCCCGTAGCTTGAAAGTCAAGCTGGGCACGGGTGTGTGATGCCCAAGATCCTGAGAGGAGTACGGATGAGAAAGAACTGTGGTGTGGCCATCCCCTCGGGGTGGGGGCGTATCTCTCACAGTCTGTCTCTCTGTCTCTCTGGTGAGCTCACGTGCACTTTAGCAAAAATTTCCCTCCAAGAAAAGATAATAAAAAATTAAAAAATACAGGCAGTATTTATTTTCATATGGAAAAGAGGGGCCTAGAAGTGGCAGTGTAGCAGACAGGCCTTCCTAGCAGGTATCAGCAGCTGTGTGTCGGCTTTACCGCTAACGAAGCGTGGTGGCAGGCTCGTACCTGTGCTTTGAAGCCAATCCAGCAATGGCATGATATTCCAAAGCATAGGAAAGCACTTACAAAGTACCAAGATTATTATCCTGACACCAGTCAGGAGTGCCTGCTGTCGCCACTGGAAAGGTGCCTGCTTCCAAACCTCAGTCACATTTGATAAGTGACACCAAGGCAGATGGACAGAATGAAACGAGGTCATTCAAAGTCTCATCTTTGGCTTAAACACTGAAGATAATTCTAAAAGCTAGGCTCAATTAAAGGCATAATAGTACTTTTTAGATTTTTGGGGGTTTGTTTGTTTTTTTTAACTTTCACATTTTATTCTTTTTCAAAGAATTGCCACATCCACCCTTTTCTCTCCCCAAAATACCCGACCAAAAACACTCACTGGTTTTTTGGAGTCTTCCACCTCCCGGATACTCAGATTCTCCAGCGGGATGATCCCACGGGGCTCCTTATCCTACAGTGCAGTCGGAGAGAGGAAGGGTCAGCACCCAGTCCCAGGGCACAACCTCCACACACGCCTCCCCCCTCACCCGAGCTCCCCGCCTTCTCCCACGATACTGTGTCGCGCAGCAACTCCAGGCAAGAACGGGACCAAGAAGTCCCTGGACCCTGACCACGTAACACATGTGAGTCCCTGTAACCAACACCCCCCTGCAAGCAGAAAGCCCTGGAGACTCAAATGATACCTTGAAAGTGGGGTGGCCTTCAAGTGGGGACATGCACACTCGGTTTCCTTAGAAAGCCACTTCACTTCTTTGCCTAACTCAGTCCCGCTCACTTTTTTGTTTTGTTTTCAAGAGAGATTTTTGCCATAGGGTGTGTGCACTCACCAGAGAGACAGAGAGAAAGAAAGTGAAAAATCATCCCCCAGGGAGATGGCCATGCCACAATCCCCTCTCCTCCCAGGATCCTGGGCACATATGTACACACACCCAGCCGAGACTCCAATGTGGGAGAAGTCTAGCAAGGTAACCATTACACCGTCTGCTGGCCCCTTCCCACTCACTTTCTAAGCCCTGGTCTTGGGGACGGCTGCCCCATCATATACTCATCACCTCCCGCCTATCTCCCCCCGTCATGGTGCGAGCCTCAGAGACCCAGCCTTCCTGACAACTACACTGGATCGAAAGAGCTAAACTGTACGCGTGACCAGAACAAAGTGAAACCCTCCTGTCCCCACAGCCGGCTGGTGCCTCCAGTGCAACCCAGCTCGCCAGCAAGACCACTGCTCCAACACACGTCCACCCACACCGGCCCCCTAAGGCCCAGCTGGCCAGCGGCAAGTCCAACTTCTCCGGTTCTTACATTTGATCAATTACACACACATTTTTTGTTTTTCTTTTAAACAGTTCTACAAGTTTGGTAAAAGCAAAAAAAAAAAAAAAAAAAAAAAATCAGTCTTTCAGCCATGTTCCCACCCCCAGTGGTAACTATTTCCAACTTCTTTAAGCCAGCTTATTTGGAATTTACCTCTGTATCTCACACCATGTTTAAACAGTTTACTTTTGGGGTGTCTTACTATAAATTTATTTTACTGTAAATTTTACCAGAGGGTATGTGCACTCACGAGAGAGAAAGAGAGAGAGAGAGATAGACAGAATGAGAGAGAGGCAGAGACAAAGAAAGAAAAAAAGAAAAAGGAGAAAAGGATCTTTTATAAGGGAAGGTCATGCCACAATCCTTCTCCCCCATTTCTCCTTCCAGGAGTTTAGCACATGCAAACACGCACCCCATGTGCCTTTCGAGTCTCTAGGTAAGAGACGAACCATGCAGTCAACCGTGTGGGATCCGGCCACCCTAACCACCATGCCACCAGCTGGTCCAATTTCATCTTATTGCTATTTTTAAAACTCTGCCAGAGGCTGTGTGCACTTGCTGGAGAGACAGGGGTGGGAGAAGTGAGAAGGAGCCCCCCCCCATGGGGCATAGTCATGCTGCAATCCCTTCTCGACCTCGCCCTTCTATCAGGATTTTGGGCACCCACACATGCCTGGCCCATTTTTCAAGCCACAGGGTCCAAGACTTGAACCGCACAGTCGGTCACATGGAATCCAGTGCCTCGACCACCAGGCCAGGGGCCCACCAAGTTTCTGACGTTATTGGGAGCGTGGGTATAGTTACCTCACTGCCCCAGCATATTCACATTCATCCTCTCCTCGAAATAATGATCTGATCATTGGTTATAGCCGTATGCGGTGTTTCATTACTACTACCTCCGTCTTCTGACCGATGCCATCCGTACAGTAACCTTATCAACTTTTTCTTTTTTGGAAAGCTTCTTTCTCCCTGAACAAAATTGCCTTTTACTGAGACAGGAGAAGGAAGAGGCTATTTCTTTCATTTATTTTTTCTACAAACCTAACACTAAAATTGATTGCAAGTGTTTTCACTTAACAAAATCTCTTTTCTTTCACTAATTCATATCAGGTATCCCACTAATTTCCATTTCTTGAAGGAAGCTTTTCCTGGAGGCCCTGTAACCAGCTCTAATCTGGACCAGTTGCCTCTATACTTTATAAACTATTTGTCTTTAGCTTACCATCCTCCGTTTCAGAATGCTTTGCCCTTGTCTCCCACTCACCTCCTGCTTCCTGTAGTCTCAGGCTTCCTGATTTTACTTAGCACCCTCACTTTGCAGAGCACATTCTCCACTAGCATCCTGGTAAAGGTGTGTGGGTGGTCACAGTTTTGAGGTATTGCTGGGTTAAAAATGCTTTATTCAACCCTCACATTTGACTGATAGTTTAGCTAAGTATAACAGTCTAGATTGGCAATAACTCTCCTCGTGGATTTCAAAGCACGGTATCCCTGCTTTTAGCTTTCCGTATTTTTCTGTACAAGGTTACCATGACTGCTTTTCTCTGCATCCTCAGTGTTCTGGGACTCTAAGGATGCCAACTTGGTGAGGATCTTTGTTGCAGCCATTATGCAGGCTGCTAGGTTGCCTTTTAACATGGAAACATATATCCTTCATGTGGGAGGGTGTTTTGAAAAACTATTTTGTCAAAAATTACCTTCTCTTCATTTTCTCAGTCCTCTCTGGAATAAGTTGGACTTCCTGAACTGGTTTCATTATTTTCCAACTCTTTGGTATTTGCTTGTTTGGTTTGGTTTGTTTTTTGTTTTTTGTTTTTGTTTTTGAGAGGTTTTTGCTATAGGGCACATGCACTTACCGGAAAGACAGAGAGAGACAGAGAGGCAGAGAGTGAGAAATCACCCCCTGGTGGGATGGCCATGCCGCAATCCCTTCTCCTCCATTCTCTTCTCGGGATCTTGGGCACGCATGCACACGCACCCGGCTTGAGTTTAAGCCACCGGGTCCGGGACTCAAACTGCAGTCGACTCCATGGAAGTCTAGCGACATAGCCATTACAACAACTGCTGGTCCTTGTTTTTTTGTTTGTTTGTTTGTTTTGTTTTGTTTTGTTTTGAACCCTATTGGGGAACTTTTCTTGATGTTTTCTTCCCATCCTTCTAGTGAGCTGTTATTTCTACTACCCTTCTCATCTCTGAGAGCGTGTCTTGATGGCTTCTGTTCCGTGGGTTACTACAGGACCCTGTTCTTGTCGCACAGCTGTGGCAGCTCAGCTCCCCGAGATGAAGCTTCTCTACAATTGGTACTGAAGCTTTCCTCTCCAGGCTGGGTCCTACTCTCCTCCAAGCTGCCCTTCTGTGTGGCTGCTCTGGTTCCTGCCATTCCTCAGGGATCTGGGCCTCTCAGATGTCTGACCTGCAGGGTAGGTGACAGGAGCTGAGCTGTGTGGACGACAAGCTCTCCACAGGGCTCCTCTCACTGGGTTGTCTCTGGTCCAATGGTTCCTCATGGCTTGGAATCTGGTCCAAGATCTGGCATACTCTTGGTGGTCTGCCAGTCACGGGCCTGGCTGCCAGTGTTCTGAGAGCTGAGGGGAAATAACGGGTGTGGAGGGGGGTTGGCATTCTGGATGCCTGAGTGTACCTAATACTCCTGTTTGGGTACAGTGCCCCACCCTCAACTGTGCCCAGGTTCCTCAATCTAGAGATACTGGGATAATATCTCTTGAAAATGAGCCCTCAGACTTCTGCATGGGTGGTGGAGGCAGGTACTCAGGGGCATGAAGTGAGGGAGAAGGCTGGTGTTTCCTGAACAGTTTTCCAACACTTTCCCTGATTCTAGTGTTTACCCTCTTCGTACTCATTTCTACGGTTATCCGGTGCCTGAACTTCCTGAGGATTCTGCTAGGTTGAATCATCACCAGGGGAGGATACGGGTGGGCTGACAGTTATCACATATGGACCTCGTGAGGGGGCGACTGCATTTATCCTCTCAGCCAGAAGGGCCGAAGCACCTGGGTCACACCTGTACGACATGCACTGCCAGCTAAGGTGATCCGAAGCCACACACCTGTGGTCTTTGGTCTCGGAGCAGGGACCTGATTCTGCGTTCTTACCCAGCCCCTGCCTCACCCGTGCGAGCACCTCAGTTCACAAGGCAGTCCTCCCTGCTCTCCCCTCACACTCACCTGCCTGCCGAGAACAGACTAAAGACCGGCATCACTCCTGGGAGCACACGCTCTCCCGAGTGCCAGAAAATCACCGACATGCACATCTGCCTGCTGGGCTACAACGTAAGATACCAAATATTAAAAGGGCCCCTGTCCAGGGTCCTTACCCTGGAACTTCGAGTGGACTGCCGAGCCTGAGAACAGACACAGTGCAACTCACTGATGACTCATTCAGGCCCAATACATCCGTTTCCTCCATGAGGGTGGAATTAGTCAATTTTTATGTCTGTGGCTTATTTGATTTTTCTTTAAAAACCATTACCATTCCTTTTGTAGAAACAGTATTTGTTATAAGGAACTTAAAATGTTGCAGGAGAGGACAAAATTTAACGGTTTAAAAAACACTCCAAGGGACCAGCAGATGGCGTGATGGCTATGTCGCTGGACTCCCATGTGGTCAACCACAGTTCGAGTCCTGGACCCAGTGGCTTAAACTCATGCCAGGCGCGTGTGTGTGTGCCTAAGATCCCGAGAGGAGAATGGAGAAGGGGTTGTGGCGTGGCCATCCCCCTGGGGGGTGATTTCTTGCTTTCTGACTGTCTCTCTCTGTACACACGCCCTATAGTACAAACATATAAAAAAAAAAAAAATCCTCCAAATAGGGACTGGCAGGTGGCATGGTAGTTAAGGGCACTGGACTCCCACATGGCTGACTGGTTTAAGTCCCGGACCTGGCAACCTGCTTTCCTACTTTCTCTTTTTCTCCCCCACTCCTGTCAAATTAAAATAAATAAATAAATAAATAAATAACATAATTCTTTAAAAAAAAACACTCCAAATTCAATCACTCCTAAACTATCATTGCTGCTATTAGGTAAAGGTGTGTGTGTACTGGGAAAGGGAGGGAGATCGATTTTATGAAAATGACATATTTCAGGTGGCATCATTTTCATAAAAGATGTTCTATTTAAATTTTACAAAATTTAAAAAGAAAAAAAAAACTGAAGCAGAAACTGAAGTGCTGAACTTCAAAGTAAATGTTTCTTTACCACAGAGATAGATCCTAAAATAAATATATTTAAGTGTTTTCAAAAGTTTATGAAAAACATTAAGAGAAAAAAAAAGAAAACTATGCATGTCCAAGATACAGAGAGGAGAATGGAGGAGAGGGGATTGCGGCATGGCCATCCCCCCGGGGGGTGATTTCTCACTTTCTGTCTCTCTGTCGCTATCTGGCAAGCACACGCGCTCTATAGCAAAAACCTCTCAAACAAACAAACAAAACATTATTTCCATTTTAATAGTATTTCTTGACTGTTTCTTTTTTTTTTTTTTTGGAGAGGTTTTCGCTATAGGGCGCGTGTGCTCACCAGACAGACAGAGAGAGACATAGAGACAGAAAGCGAGAAATCACCCCCCAGAGGGGATGGTCACGCCGCAATCCCTTCTCCTCCATTCTCCTCTCGGGATCTTGGGCACGCACGCACACACGCTCGGCATGAGTTTTAAGCCACCAGGTCCGGGACGCGAACTGCGGTCGACTACGTGGGAGTCCAGCGACATAGCCATTACACTAACTGCTGGTTCCCTTGACTGTTTCTTGTGAAAGATAAGGAATATTCTAATTATTTGAATCTTTCCTCTTTTTACCTCTCTTTCCTTCCTTCTAACCTATTATTGTTGATTATTTTACTTTTGCATTGCTGAGGTTTATAACAAATTCATGATTTGCTCTATAGCGACGATTTCCAGGTAGTTAGTCTCAGTTCTAAATTTAAGTATACTCAGTAATCTATATTTAGGTATATTTTAGTGTTCATTCCGTATTTGAGTACATGTAGTCTCAGTCCCACGGTTGAGCATATCTCATACAGGCCTACACCTGTGCTGATTAGTAGCAGCTCTGTGCTTGAGTGGACTTTGGGAAGAGCTCCGTACCCCAGAGTATTGAAGTAGCAACTGCATGCTGACGCACACTGCCGCGGCCGCTCCGTAACCCAGCGTACTTTAGCACCGGCTCCGCCCTGGAGCAAGCTTCCACACCCGAGCACACCGCCGCGGCCGCTCCCTACGGCAGTACACTGGTCGCTCTGTACTTGAGGAACGCTGTGTGCTGGGAAGCCAGCTGAACGTTCAGCACCAGCCGTCCACCTCCTGAGGCCTTTCTTTTGGTTTACCCTCTTCCTGGCTGGATTTCACTGGGAAGCACTTTTTTCCAAGACTGTACTTTACTTAGGTGACAACGTGCAGGAGAAAGGCTCTGGGGTCATTTTTCTCTTCAAAGGCTCTGGGGTCATTTTTCTCTTCAAAACTTTGCAGGCCTAGATCCATTAACTCTGGCACTGAAAGCTGCAGGGACTGATGCGCTTGTTCCACCTGGAAGGCCAAAGCCTGCGCCAGTTCAGCCGTCTGACGGGCTGAGCCCTAGGGCCACGCTTCCTAGATTCACGTTTCCAGAGGGGCAGCGTGCTCTTCTGATTCAGATTCGGGCTTTTTTCCTCCTTTTCAGGGAAATAATCTCACTTCCCATCATATCATGTCTTTGATTTTGTAGGTAGCAATTAATCTGATATCAGAACTATCTTCTGTCCCCCATATGTGTTTTTCTCTAATTATAATTATTTTTGTTATAGGGCATATGTGCTCATCAGAGACAGAGGGACAGTGAGAAAGCACCGGTGGGGATGGCCGCACTGTAACCCCTTCTGCTCTTGGGAGTTGTGCTTTAAAAGCCACTGGAACTGTGCGGTTGGCCAAGTGGGACCCAGCTGCCTAAATCATGTGCCACAGCCGGCCCTCGAGTTATTCTCTTGTCTTTTTCAGATACAATCTCTGTGAGTAGCTCAAGCCTTTCCTCTGGAGCAGTAGGTACATTTTTAGGTAACTTGTTCCACTGAAAGATCGAGCTTGTTTACTCTGGGTTATACTTCTACCATTACATAGTTACACTATAAATACATTACCCGGTTTGGATTTGGGTTCAGGTTCTCCCGGCTCTTAACGCTGCAGCTCCCCGTGCCAGAGAGGGAGTTACCAGGCTGGGCTGGTGACTCTGTAAGTGCCGCTGATTCTCCTCCTGACTCCGCTCAGCATCTGCCGTCCAGGACCTCGGCCTCGGGCGCAGAGCCCGGCATCCTGCGCTCTAGCACTTTGTACAGCCGTACAGAGAGGGGCGAGTGGACGGAGAGCGCATCTCAGAGCCCACTCTCCGGGCTGTGCGTGTCCGACAGTAAGGCCCTCTCATCTGTGCAGGATGAGACGATGCCCACGGGGCCCTCCAGCTCTCACAGCTGAGTGGGCAATCCCGAACCTTCCTGACGCCACAGGGAGCGAGGCTTGTTTCTTCACTTTCCGGCAGCTGTACCACTCTTGTTCTGAGCGTAAAAAGCAATTCTGACTCTGTTCCCCTGCCATGCCTGCCGACTGCTGGCCCTGAGCTGAGCCTATACTGCAGCCCTGTACTCGCTGCTGTTCACTGGCCAGCGAAGCCCGCTCCTTACCGGGCTGCTACCTCCCCTGCTTGTTTTTAACAGTTTCTTGTTCTGTTGGGTTATGTGTGGAAGTTTCAATCTACCATGTTATTATTTTTATTTATTTATACTTTTTTTTTTTTTTTTTGCTATAGGGCACGTGCACTCACTGGGGAGAGAGAGAAAGAGAGAGAGACAAAGATGGAAAGTGAGAAATTATCCCCCCAAGGGGGATGGCCATGCCACAATCCCTTCTACTCCACTCTTCTTCTTGGGATTTGGGGCATGTATGCACACACACCTGGTATGAATTTTTTCTTTTTAAGGTTTTGCCATAGGTCATGTGCACTTGCCAGAGAGACTGAGAGGGAAAGTCAGAAATTACCCTCTACGGGGAATGGCCACATCACAATCCCTTCTCAATTCCCCTTCTGAGGTTTTGGGTACGGACACACACCTAGTATGAGTTCCAAGTTGCTGGGTCTGAGACTTGAACCATGGTTGCCCATGTGGGAGTTCAGCACCTTAACCACCAGGCTACTTGCCAGCCCCAACCTGGTGTGATTTTCAAGCCACTGGGTCCCACACTCCAACTGCAGAGTCGGCTATGTAAGATCTGGCCACCATTCCCTCCACGCCACCAGCTGGCCATCACATACCATCGGCCTGATGACTCCCTGACTGCTTCCTAAGAACTGCCCTGGGCTCTGGGCTCCATGGCTGACGTGTGGCGGGCACCTGCTATGTCGAGGTGGGGAGGCCACCACGATCAGTGCCCTGGAGAGCCGACAGGACTCTCTGCATCGCTGCAGGCGGCGCCCATACTCAGCGCCAGATGCAGATTCCAGTAAGATGTTAGCGTTGTCATTGGCGTGGCTGGCTATGTTTAAGGGAAAGAGGCAAAATGCAGAGCTAGACTAGGAAAGATACTGACCCAGCTGTTCACAGTGGGGCTTTAGGAGATGAAAAAGGAAGAATCTTCCTTTTTATTATTTTGCATATGTGAAGTGTATTACTCTCGACTGGAAAGATGTTAGGTGGGACCACAGATGGCATAATGGTTACATTGCTGGACTCCCACATGGCCAACCGCGGTTCAAGTCCCTGACCTGGCAGCTTGAAATTCAGACCGGGCGTGTGTTATGTGTGTGCATGCCCCAAATCCAAGAGGAGAATGGAGGAGAAGGGACTGCAGCATGACCAGTGCCCCAGGGGGCTGATTTCTTGCTTTCTGTCTCTCTGGTGAGTGTGCCCTATGGCAAAATTCTATCTCTAAAAGAAAGAAAAAGTGTTAGGAACACAAAAGCAAACACACTTGTAGAACTTTGTGGCGTGAATTCGTCCCCGGTCACACACAAAGCCCCGTCAGAACTCCCTGACATAATACCCAGCATGCCGTTAGAGCAGCAACCCGGCTGATGCCCGACACTGTCCCCGGTCACACACAAAGCCCTGTCAGAACTCCCTGACATAACACCCAGCATGCTGTCAGAGCAGCGACCCAGCTGATGCCCGACGCTGCCAGGAAGGCTGCACCTGCTCACTGCCATGTGATGGGACTGCGTGGGCACACAGGAGGGCCACGTCTACCTCTCAGGGCGGTGAGGGGCCAAGGCAAGCCCCCACGTCCTGGCCTCTATGAGAGCTGCACACAGCCATGGCCAGATTCTGACTGTACGCAAGTATTTTTACTTATTTATTTGTAGGGAGGAAATAGAGTATTTACCTTTTACTTTACAGTTTTAAAGTTATGTCTGATTTTCAAATTATACTCACGTACATGTAAGAGGTAAGAGCGACACTACACGCAGTGCGCAGTGACTGGGTGGAGCTAATTAGCACCCATCATCTTAACTGTGCGAAATAAGGCCTGTCGTTTGCTTGTCAGGGATTAACCTGGAGGACACTATGAAGTCAAGCACAGAGAGAATACCAGATGCCCCCACTCGTGTGTGGAGTGCAGGAGATCCGGACTCACAGAAACAGCAGGACCGCGGTTAGCGGGGCGGGAGGACCACGGTCCGCAGGTGTCAAGTTCCCGCGAGGAAGAGCAAACGGCAAGTCCTTGAGCACTACTGGCTCCACGTCTTCCTAAGTCTCAACTCTCTCTACGGGGTCAGTGACTTTTACTCGGCGAAGACCTAACTGAGAGCAAAAGCAAAGCATTCCCAACTCGATCGCCCTGGCTTTTCAAGACCCAAGTCCAAGGCCGCCACGTGTAATCACCTGCCCTCCAGGCGACTGCAAGGGCGGCTGGACAAAAGGGCTCCTGTCGCCAACACAGGGCTGCAGTCTGCGTACCAGCCGTCGGCCTGCCAGGCTTCCCCGGTGGCCTGCTCAGGGCACGGAAGGTCCTGTTGCTCTGCCCTCACAGCCTGTGACTAGGAAGGGCCGTGTGGCGGGACCCACGTGCGCTGTGAGCCTTCTCCCGAGCCAGTACCAACAAAGCTTCCGGGGCTCAAGAAACCTCAGTCTCTTAGAGCTCCGGAGAATCTCAAGTTCACTCTCTCCCCTCCACTGGACTGCCTCTCTTAAACCAAACCCTTCAGCATTCCGCTCCCCAGAAAGCCTGCACCGCCCAGGTGGTGCTCTGCTGCTCTGCTTTCCTCCCTCTGCAGCCGCCGGCTGGCGCTGGGCCAAGTCCGCTCCTTCCAGGCTGGCTCCCAGCCCATTTCTAAGGCTGTGCCTGGCGCTTTGTGCCCTGTCGCCCCTGGCCAGGTCTCGGGCCCCCTGCAGGGCTGGGTACCTGCTCTGAGCCCCCGGCCTCCGGGCAGGCAAGGCACGTCCTTTCTGGGGCTCCCAACTCGGCTTCACATTCGTCCTTACAGTCACTTACACTGTCCTCTGACCCCCATGGTGTAGGACACATCCGCCTGTGTCCCCACTGCCCCTCCAACTAAGTTTGATTTGAGTCATTTAGAAACAGGCCTGGCCCGTGGCTAGTCCCGAGGCCGGCCAGTGGGTGCTCACCGTGGTATATTCAAAGTAGTAAAGGCAGTTGTCAGTCAGAATGAACCAGCGTCTTTTCCAAGTCTTTACCCTGCCACCTGCAGAGCAAACAGAGGGGCACGTTCGACAGCGGACCACCAGCGGGCCGGGCTCCTCAGAGAGGGCGGGGAGGGGAGGCGGGGAGGGTGTCAGCACGGTTAGACCACGGCAGGTTTCACACTGGTAACAAGACAGCCAAACAAAAGCATCTTCCACGAAGTGAAAGTCTATGGGTACGAGCATAGCAAGCGTGTTGAGTGGCACCCAGAGATGAGGTTGGGACAGCAGGATGAGGGCATGGCTGGGAGGGGACCAGGGCAACGAGGACACGCGATGCAGATGGGCCTGGCTGGAGAAGCGTCAGCGTGGAGCGGTGGTGACAGTCAGCTAAGACAGCGAGGCGGAGAGGGCCAGCTTCCCGAGCAGACTACACTGGCTCTGACGACCAGCCTGCCAGAGGCGGCGTGCCAGCCAGGGCACCAGAGGAGAGAATGGCCAGCGTGATGGCGTGACCGCTTCACCATCAGACCCACAGTCTTCCAGAACACGGACTCGAGCCCCGTGGCTGGGCCCTCTGGCCCCCCTTTCCACACCGGCTCTACGTGGGGGCTAGCATTCTGAACCAAGCAGCTCCCAGGGGCCTCAGGAAGAGTCTACCCGTAGGGAGAGGTCAGCTAAGAGACTTTGGAGCCTTTCCAAGGCTTGCCAGGACTAGCGAAGGAGGAGGCCTGGGCCAGGGGAGCACTGCCAGAGGCTGGGAGCACAACAAGGCCTTCCGAGCCCTTTTATACTTCCCGGTTAAAGATCGGTGGGGTGACGGAGTGTGCCGACATGGATGCTAAGGAGGAGGAGATTTAACTGTACCCCGATCTGAACGAGCCAAACCCTGCTCCCAAGGCATGACCACAGCCCTCCTCTTCCTCCATGTCCCTTGGGTCACATAAGCCACAGAAACCACCCTAGGGCCTGCGTGTGGTAGGACATGCGTGCTGTTCTAGAAACGCCCCATGCCTGTGCTCTGCCCTTCGGCTCTAAGGCCTAACCTGCAGAGGCCAAGTCTCCCATGAGCCTGTCACGCTCCCCCCGGTCCTCCTCCCCGCTGAGGTACTGCTGAGCAAAGGGGGTGGTTTGCGAGTACTGTTCCCGACTGCCAGGACCTGCCCGTGTGCTCGCCCCACGGAACCTAGGAGTGTGCTGTGAAGTTTAGGAAGGCCGACGTCCAGGACAGGTCCTGGCAGGTGCGTGGAGGCTGTAGGACCCCGAGGCCATTCGACAGCTCTGCGTGGGGGCCTCAGTTCTCGGGGTGGTGAAGTGACTGAGCCTTACTCGCCGAGATCCTCAGTGACACTGCTCTCGGTCAGGAGAGGGTCTATCGTGAGTGAGCACACTGCGCCGGCTGAGTGACCTCCCGCAGGGACGGGGGCTCCCTGTGAGCACTTGCGTCTGGCCCCCAGGGCTATATGGTGTGAACTAGGAGCGAAACTATAATACAGCATCCATGAGGAAAACAGGAAAGCTGGCAGAACTAAAATAACGAGCAGAAGAAAATGTATTCAGAAGTGGAGCCAATTTGTCCTTTGAAAGGAACCTTTCCCCTGTCTCAGTCAGAACTCTGGCTCTGGAGCCTTGGGCATCCATTCGTTCCCCCATGGGGCCGGGCACACAAAGGATGCCAACGCGCCCACGCAGACCTGCGCTCCATCCAGGATGCCAGCCGGTGCCTCGGGACATGCGGCACCATGGACAAGGTGGGTCAGATGCCGAAGAAACGGGTGAAGGGAAACCAGGGGAAAAGCCAAGCCGAGAAGACTCCCCATGGCAGCTAAGGCTCAGTTATCTCCCCTGGATGGTGGCATCACTGGGGGCCTCGGGGACGCGTCCACGTGGAAAGGAAAGCGGACATGGAAAAGCAGACAGGTCAGTGAGCACCGAGGACAGTCCCTGTGGAACTCCCAGGACCCCCTCAGAAAGCCAGGCCAGGAGCCGACTTCCCTCCAGCCAAGGACAACCTGACGACTCTCCACACACTGGAATAGATGTCACTTTTGGGAGCTGCTCTTTTTTTTTTAAGGTTTTTGCCACGGGGTGCGTGTGCTCACTAGAGACCGAGAGAGGGAAGTCACTCCTCGGGGTGATGGCCATGCTGCAATCCCTTCTCTTCTGTTCTCCTCTTGGGATTTTAGGCACACACATGTGCCCAGCATGCTTTTCAAGCCACCAGGTCCGGGACTCAAACCGCAACTGGCCACGTGGGAATCCAGAGCCTTAACCACCATGCACCTGGGCCCCAGGACTGTTCTTTCAGGTGTCGCTCTGCGCAAGTAACGCTGAGGCACAGACCTGAGGAGCCCCCGGGAACGTAGGACTGCCTCCCCAAACCCTGCAGTGGAGCGTGGGTACCAGCAGCGTAGCGAGAGGGGCGGGGGCTCTCTGGGGACTCTCTGAAAAGAGGAGGGAGGGAACCAAGTGACAGACAGTGCAGAGCTCTCCTCCCTAGGAGGGAAATGTGAGGCCTTCAGGTGGGGGTGGGTGGTGTGGCTTTGTTCCCAAGTTGTTTGGCGTGGTTTTGAGTTTAGGAAACACGGTTTCTTTTCTGAGAGCAAAAACACACTAGGTACCGTCTGAGTCTCTGCTCCTGGTCTACTCCTTGGTCCCGCTGGGTCAGAAGCACATGGCTTCAGTCAAGACCTCCTCCTCCTCTTCCCAACGTCAGAAATTACTCTCACTCAGGTTCATTGCAAATGTCAACTGAATTCAACACACAGAGCTCACGCCTG
The DNA here is from genome assembly GCA_026018925.1 of Tupaia tana. Taxonomy (NCBI): domain Eukaryota; kingdom Metazoa; phylum Chordata; class Mammalia; order Scandentia; family Tupaiidae; genus Tupaia; species Tupaia tana. Next base: position 68,121,709 of record JAKSZU010000011.1, read on the forward strand.
GCCAGGAGAAAGGCAGTGGGTACTTTCTCTGTGCCCACAACCCATCTCACCGGGTCTCTGCCCGGCTGCACTGAGGGAGTGAGCCCAACTGTCTGCTGCACACCACGTGCCTCAAGAGGGAGTGTGTGACGACCACCCCAAGCCCCTGATCCTGGCCGGTTCCCTAGGGACTGTACGGGAAGTTAGAAGCAGCATTGACACTACCACCAGCAATTATAAAACAAAATAACCAAAAGTAACGAAATAGGCAATGCTGCAGCAATGACACGGCCTGGGCAGAGCGAGCGAGCGGGTTGAGGGGTTACATACCTCCTGGAGTTTGGGGCAAGGAAAAGGAGAGCCAAAACCATGGAAACATACAAATGAGGAAGAAAAGAAAATTAAAACAAAGAAATTAAACCCGATTCCTTAACTGTCACGTGCAATGTATCAGTCACATTCCTGTCTGCCTGGGGTGGGAGCTGGCTGTGAAAACCGACAGGGCAGGGGTCGTGGTCGCCCACCGCCGCCTGGCATGGGAATGAGGCTCGTCTTGCATGCCACGTCCCCACTGGGGAGGGCAAGATTAGAGGTGCCAGTGAAAACCTGGCCCCGAACAGGTCCGAGTCTATTTTTCCAAAGCCAGCATGTATTAGTGTATCCAGAACCCGGAACAAAGATTACTTCAGGGAACATTAAAACTTCCTTTAGATGGTGTCACATTTTAAAGTGTGTGTGTGAGAATGCACACACACATACTCACACCCACAAATGCACATGTACATGTGTGTACACAAGAACACAGTCTTACACACAGACGATACACACGACCAAGCCGGCTGGAAGCCCCACTCTGCGGCACGCGCACGCGCGGTGAGTCCGTGCGCTAAGTGAGTCGCCGTGCTGAGAGCCAAAGGGCTTGGCGCGGCCCACAAGAGTAACGCAACGACCTAACAGTGAGCTCCACGTTGCGTTCAATTTTTCTCTTTTTAAAAATATCGGAAGCCTCATGAATTTGCATGCAATCCTGATGTAAGAACCAAGATAATCTTTGTACCATTCTAATTTAGTATCTGAGCTGTCAAAGGTAACATTTAGCATTTAAACAAATTTCACTGGAGGGGGAGCAAACCCAAACTTGGGCACACCTACAAATTTCTAGTCGGTTTCCTTTGAACTCTATCTGCGTGGCACTGAGGGTACGGGGCAGCACGCTGCCTACGGGGGTTCGTAATCGTAATTGAGCCTTAATTTCAGAGAGCCTCCGGCATAAAGAGACACACGATGCTGGCCAAGCCAAGGGCGGCTCGAGTTCTGGCCGGCCCATGGTGCTGAGGGGAATTTATGAATTAGAGCATCAGGCGTAAGCACAAGGACTTGAAGTGTGCTTTGCAAAGGAGATATAAACCCGCTGCTGTCAGAACTCGTCAAAACTGACAGATCCTGCAGGGCCCTCTGGGCACGTCAGCCCTGGCCAAGCAGCAGTGACCGTTATCCAGTTTGTGGGACAAGGGCCTGAGCTGGCGGCGGGGGTCATTCAAATGGAACATCCCCCACCGACGTGGGAACCCCACTCATCAAAGGCCGAGGTAAAAAATAACAGAACAGTAGTCTCTCTCTGGCCACGACAGGGCACCCTTATGCCCAGAGTCGAGAGCTCTCCCTCTGTGAGAAACAATTCCTAGAATAACCCTACGTGGATGTGAATGTGTCTGAAAACCACACTTATCTTCCCTTTGGTTAACTGTCACCTTCATGGCAAGTGTGACTGCACATCTCAGCAACACAAGGTCACTGTTGGCAAAGGACAGAGGAATCTATTCTTAAGTTTTGTGAATGAAAACCATCGGTGTGGCTGCTTCGACTGGAAAGGAGGCGGGAGGCGGACCAGTGCTGAGAGTAGGGGAGCGCCGTGGGGGGGCTGCAGCCAGGGCTCTAGCTCGCCATGCACGCTGCCTGGGACCGGATGCAGAGGAGGTGATGATGCACTGGGGAGGCAGGGGCGCCAGGTGCACGCCGTGTGGCGGGGAGTAGGGAGATGGACACAGCTGCGCACCCTCCCTGTGGGTGGTGGGAGGGGACGGACCGGGGGACTGCCGGGAGACAGCCCGGCCAGTCGGTTCAGGAGTGGGGCCCACACGCAGGTGACATCCATGGCCAGTGCTCCGCGCTGCAGCTGTGCCTTTGTCAGAACAGAGCTCGCCGGGAACTCTGTCCAGAGCAGCGCCTCCCGCCCACCCCCTCACACCACGAGCTGGCGCACACGCGCAGGGCAAGCTCAGCCTCTCTCCCCAAGTCTCCGCCTCAGGGGCCCGGGCCGAGGGCTCTTCCTTACCGAGTTTCAACAGCCAGCCTTCTCGGTCCGGGTTGAAGAAAGTGTGAGTGAGGTCGTTCCCGTCATCTTCGGGGATCTTAAAAGGTTCATTTTTTATGCTCTCATACAGATTCTGGGGGAAAGATGACATTGCACATTTCTGATTCTAGAAATACTTTCTCTCCCACCCAAGAAGAAATACTTGGTCTTCCTTCGCCCCACAGTGTTTGTGTAGCGCCTAGAGGAAGCCAGATGCCCTGCCTGGCACCCAGAACAGGCCAGCTCTGGCCTCAGGCAGCTCGTGGTGACGAAGAGGACAGATACCTCCTGGGTTAGTGGGGGAGAAAGGAGAGCGCCTGGACTTGTACCGAGCCCCAGCTTCGGACTCACAAAGGCTTCCACTCTCCCGTTCCTCATTCCTTAGCTGGGCCTCGCTAGCAATCTCTTAATAAAACTCACAAAATAACACGGATTAAAGAGTGCTCGCTGCGTCGCACACCTCTCCTCTCTCCTGCAGGTAGGGTCCTATTCCCAGCAGACTGCGGCTTTGGGAGCCCCCTCACCAGCTCACCCGGAGCAGCTCCTCGGGCAGGTCCCCCCCGTCATTGATGCCCCGATTCATGGCGATGAACCTCTCCACGGTGGGCTTGTCTTTGACGTTGGGGTTGTGCAGGCTGGTGTTCAACATGATGATGGCGAAGGACAGGACGTAACACGTGTCTAGCAAGAGACAAACAAAGAAGAGCCATTAAAGGGGAGGAGATCCAAACCACCCCAGCCGGAAGGATGAGAAACACCAGATGAAATGACAACTAAGGAGCCAAGCTTGCCAAAGGGTGGGATGAGTCTACACGGACGGACGCGCGCCAGGTACACTGCTGTCAAAGGAGTGAGGCACAGAAAGTTACCCAGTATTCTAGACTCAAAGACCAAAAAAGGGGACCAGCAGTTAGCGTACTGGCGATGTCACTGGACTCCCATGTAGTCGACCACGGTTCGAGTCCTGGACCCAGTGGCTTAAACTCATGCCGGGTGCGTGTGTGTGCATGCCCAAGATTCCAAGAGGAGAATGGAGAAAGGATTGTGGCGTGGCCATCTCCCCTGGGGGGTGATTTCTCACTTCCTGTCTCTGTCTCTCTCTGTCTTTCTGGTGAGCGCACGTGCCCTATAGCAAAAAGCTCTCCAAGAAAAAAAAAAAAAAAGGAAAACAGGCACCCTGTAGAAAATCCAAAGAATACGAGGCATGAAACAGGAAATACAAGTGGTCAGTAACCCCTCTGCATGGCAGTACTGAGTCTGCTTTACCTCCTCTGGGAAATGTCCACGTGGTGCATGTACCACAGATGAACCTCACAGACACACACTGTGGCAAACTGGGAGTCAGACTCATGTGTGTTCTGCCGGTCTTACTGTCATTGTCCCATGTCAACAAAAATTCTTCCTTTTTTTTTAAGAGGTTTGGCTTTCAAGCATGTGCATTTGTCAGAGAGAGACAGAGGCAATAAGAGGGAAAGCAACAAATCACCCCAAGAGGGGATGGCCACACCACAATCCCTTCTCCATTCGCCTCCTGGGATCTTGGGCACACGCACATGCATGCATGGCATGATTTTCAAGCCACCAGGTCCAGGATTCGAACCGTGACTGACCATGTGGGAATCCGGCGACAAAACCACTATGCCACCTCCTGGCCACAGAAATTCTTTATAAATACATGGTTTTTAATTCATCATGTTTGTTTTCGCAATTCAGAGGTATGGACCCTGATTTATGTTCCTAGCACCTTTCTGCTGGACTTTTCGATTATTTCCAGCCGTCCACTATTACAAACACCGTTAAACAACGTCCCAGCAGGGCGGGACACCTGCTCTACAACGTGGCAGGGTGACGCTCGGCCGAGCAGATCGATGGCAATGGGCAAGGCCGCAGGCTCCCGTCTGAGGCCTGGCCAAGTACTCCAGGGCAGCACGTGCCCTGCCCTTGCCACGACCCCACAAGACCCTGGCAGGACGCCCTGATGATCTCTCCTCAGAATGAATACACTTTTACAAGATCCCCGGGCACGACTCTCAGCCCTTCTGTTCGAGAGGCCGCCCTGTTGAGAAGGGCCTGGGGCCGCCCCCACCTGTGGACTGGAACACCCCGCTGTTGCACTGGCAGTACCGCTGGGCGAAGGCCTCCATCATCCTGTCGATCTTCTGGGCCTCTCCAGGGAGCCGGAAGCTCCACAGGAACTGCCTAAGAGGGAAGACGGTGCGGTGCATTGGACTTGGGAAGAGGTCGGTTTCCCCTTGCTTTTTAAGCAGCCGATGATTTTTAATATCAAGAGTAAAGGGAGACCTGCTGGGCTCCAGTCTGTTGTGTTACAGAACGCTGAGCAGAGGCAAACTTACATGCACTCCCTGTTCTTTAAGCGAAAGCACAGTACTTGGGGCAATAAAAAATTCGTCCCAGCGTGTGGTGTATGCTGCTGAGGCACCAGGCTCTGAGGCAGGGCCACTTGGGAGGCTCAGTTCCCAGTCCAACTTAGAGGCCAGTGCAGTGGTGCACTCTCGCAAGCCCACACAGGGGGACAGCAAGGCTGGGGCTGGCCTGGCGACACAGGGAGACCCCGCCTGGAAACGAGATCAGAGAGCTGGCATGCTGGCACGGACTGTGGTCCGGCAGGCGCTGGGCCAGGGGGACACGACATAAACGGGCCTTGTTCTAGAAACTAATAATAAGTCTTTCCTATTGAAAAGAAAGTTCCTCCTCCTCAGAATAAGATACAAGACTGAAATAGAGGTAATGCTCATTTCAAACAAACTCCAATTTCCAGAAATCAAGATGTGGTGGCAGAAAAACGGGAGGTTTTCTCGTCAGTGCATACAAAATGGATCCCCCTAAGTCAAAGACCCGTAGCTAATGGAAACAATTCAGAATTAAACTGTCTAGAGGACAGCACAGAAGACAATGCTTACACCCACAGCAGCAAATATCCCGACAGTTTCTCAAGAGGTACAAGGTCAGAGACTTCACACACTGATTTCTAAACTACAGATTAGAAGATTTTAAAATTCAAGTATTCAGCAGTTTCCAAAACCTCAAGGCCTAAGGAGAGTTTTTCCCAGTCTATGGTCAGGATAAATCGCAATTTAACTCTTCTTGACTGTCGCTTCCAATCACAGGGTTACAGGCTGCTTCCATTCAAGATATTCAAGACAATCCCCAAAGAGATGGACTGAGTGAAATGCCACGCAGGCAGACCTACGCCCAGAGGCCTGCGTCTCACGTCTCCCCAGGTGCTCGTCCAGGACTACTCACCGCAGGGCCTGGACGAGGTTCAGATCGGTGAACTCGTGCAGCTCCACAAACGCATGGAGGACCTGGATGTTGAACTCATCTCTGGGAGGAAGAAGACAGAAGACGCGGGGAAAGCAGGAGTCACACACCTACACTGGGAACGAAGGCCCACTCTGCCCCAGCCAGGCCCTGAGTCCCACACCCAGCCCCAGGGTGAACCGGCCTCTCAGCGGCCATCTACGCACACAGGCAGGAAGAAGCCTGGTCGGCTGCATGCACTGGCCAGACGAGCAAAGCATGCCCGCACGCTCTGGAGAGGCCAACCGCTCTGCTCAACGCCCATATGGCCACGGCTGCCTTACGACAAAAATCTCTCCAGGACCTGGAGCATTAGAGAGTTTATGCAGTTCCTGCCCAGTACCAGCACGCAGGCGTCCTCGAGGCCTCACCTCTCCCCCAGGTAGTCGCCGATGGCCGTTTTGTTGAGCCCCTCCCCTTTGTACAAGAACTGGGCAATGTCTTCACACGTGTTCTTCAACAGGTCATTCTCGATCAAAAACTGGATCCCCTGGGAAGAGACAGAGAGGTGACCATGACGCTCAGCCTAGAAAGTGCTAGAAGAAGGGAAAAGGGCAGAGGAAGTAATGAGTGCACTGGACCCAGAGAAAGAGTCCAGTAAACGCTCGCCCGCTAGCTCCCAGGGCAGGGGCTAGGCCCACAGCCACGACATTCACAGCCAACCACGTGCCACGCTCCACAACGAGGCAGGAGGAACAGCCCCGCTCCAGGGAATGAGCTGCCCCTGCGCTACCCAAGCACTGCAGGAAGGCCCCACCTCACAGACTTGGGGTGCAGCTGCCCCGTCTCACTTACCTTCTTAGGGTCCATGTTAAATTTTTTTCTGCCCATGGCTACCTGTTTGTTCCTCTGCATGTTTTTCCTGCAAAACAAGCAGCACAGCCATTTAAGCACTTCAGGCAACTGGGAAGTTTTTGAAAGATTAATATAATTCCCACATGCATTCTGACTTACAGGGATTTTTTTGAAAGATTTATCCAGGAAAACAAACGGTATAATTTGTGAGAGGTCGATTAAAACTGTCATTTGGGCTCTAAGTTCATTTACTCCTGCCATCCACAGCAGTGGTTTTCTTTATAACATGATTTTTAAAAATTACATTCAAGCTATAATTTACTTACCATATAGCATGCCCATTTGAAGTGGGTATCTGAGTGATTTGGGGCGATACAGACACTAAGCTTTACAACCACCCTCACATGCAATTTCAGGACATTTTCCTCACCCTTCACAGGTGACCCCGTTCTTGCCAACACCCGAAGGCAACTACACCCTGTGTTCTTTCCCCATAGACTGCCTGCTCTGGACACTCCGTGTGAGTAGAACCGTGTAGTATCTGGACTTCCGTGTCTGGCTCCTTTTGGTTGGCAGGGCGTTTTCAAGGTGCACCCATGCTGTGGCACGGCACACCGAACTCAGAATATGACGCCAAAACCCACCGAAATACGAACATGGTCCTCTCTGGGATGAGTGATCATGCGAACTTCCGCTCATGCTTTTCTGTATATTACCAATTTTCCGCAACAAATGTGCATGACCTGCCTAATAAAAAATACTTTTATCTTTTTAAGGACAGACGACCCTCCTTTCTCAGCCTCCCTAATAGCGGTGACTATGAAGGCTGTCTCAGCTAGGGTCTCACGAGCTCACGAAATCCTGCCTCAGCTACCGAGTAGCTGGCACTCCTGGCACACACCACAGTGCCTGGCTTAAAATGCATTTTTCTACACTTAGAACTAAGGCACAGGGCCAGCAGCTGGTGCAGTGGTTATGTCGCAGGACTCCCAACATGGCCAACTGCGGTTCAAGTCCTGAACCCAGTGGCTTGAAAATCACACCCGGGCATATGTGTGTGCCCAAGAGTCCAGGAGAAGACTGGAAGAGGAGAGATGGAGGCGTGGCCATCTCCCCTGGGGGATGATTTCTCACTTTCCCTGTCACTGTCTCTGTCTCTCTGGTGAGCGCATGAACCCAATGGCAAAAACCTCTTTTGTTTTTGGCTACAGAGAGTAAGAGACAGGGAGTGAGAACTCACCCCCAGGGGGATGGCCATGCCGCAACCCCTTCTCCTCCATCCTTTGGGTGTGCATGCACATGCATCCGGCATGAGTTTTAAGCCATCAGATCCAGGACTCGAACTGTGGTCTACTACGTGGGAGTCCAGCGACACAACCATTATGCCATCTACTGGTCTGGCAAAAACCTCTCAAAAAAACTGAGGCACAATTCACATTCAACAAAATGCACACGTCTCCAGGGTGCTGTCCAGTGTATACACGTCCGTTCTAGTCAGCCCACACCGGCACCGCTCCCCGGCAGCCCGCTGTCGCCTCTACTGCTTCAGTTTAGTTTTGCCTGTGCCGGAATCTCACAGGGGAGCTGGTGGTACAAAGGGTTCCCCGATGGCACAGCGTTTGGGGGACTCCTCCATGGCGCTACGTGCTACTGGGTCGTGCCGTGAGAGGCGGGGTAACAATCTAATCTCCGCCGATGCATCCGTTCACCAGCTGGGAGACACACTACTGCCGATTCTGGGCTGCTCTAAGGAAGAACGCTGGGAAACTCTGAACTTGTCTTCCTGGCATAAACTGTGGGTATGTTTTCACTCTCCTTGGGCAAATACTGGGAGGTGAACTGCTGGGTCATGGTGTGGGTGAATGGGTGACATGGCAAGACCACTGAGCCCACTTCACCCTCACCAGCACCCGCCTACACTGGGTGCCCCCACGCTGAGACCATTTCGCCCTCACCAGCACCCGCCTACACTGGGTGCCCCGTTCCCCCACGCTGAGACCATTTCGCCCTCACCAGCACCCGCCTACACTGGGTGCCCCCACGCTGAGACCATTTCGCCCTCACCAGCACCCGCCTACACTGGGTGCCCCGTTCCCCCACGCTGAGACCACTTCACCCTCACCAGCACCCGCCTACACTGGGTGCCCCGTTCCCCCACGCTGAGACCATTTCGCCCTCACCAGCACCTGCCTACACTGGGTGCCCCCACGCTGAGACCATTTCGCCCTCACCAGCACCCGCCTACACTGGGTGCCCCCACGCTGAGACCATTTCGCCCTCACCAGCACCTGCCTACACTGGGTGCCCCCACGCTGAGACCATTTCGCCCTCACCAGCACCCGCCTACACTGGGTGCCCCCACGCTGAGACCACTTCACCCTCACCAGCACCCGCCTACACTGGGTGCCCCGTTCCCCCACGCTGAGACCACTTCACCCTCACCAGCACCCGCCTACACTGGGTGCCCCGTTCCCCCATGCTGAGACCATTTCGCCCTCACCAGCACCCGCCTACACTGGGTGCCCCGTTCCCCCATGCTGAGACCATTTCGCCCTCACCAGCACCCGCCTACACTGGGTGGGTGCCCCGTTCCCCCATGCTGAGACCATTTCGCCCTCACCAGCACCCGCCTACACTGGGTGCCCCGTTCCCCCACGCTGAGACCATTTCGCCCTTACCAGCACCCGCCTACACTGGGTGCCCCCACGCTGAGACCATTTCGCCCTTACCAGCACCCGCCTACACTGGGTGCCCCGTTCCCCCACGCTGAGACCACTTCACCCCCCACGCTCACCAGCACCCGCCTACACTGGGTGCCCCGTTCCCCCACGCTGAGATCACTTCACCCTCACCAGCACCTGCCTACACTGGGTGCCCCCACGCTGAGACCATTTCGCCCTCACCAGCACCCACCTACACTGGGTGCCCCATTCCCCCACGCTGAGACCATTTCGCCCTCACCAGCACCCGCCTACACTGGGTGCCCCGTTCCCACAGTGTGACGTGGCGGTCCACTCTGACGATGTCAAGTGTTTCCCTTTGCAAAGCACCTGTCGGGTGTTTGCCCATCTTTGATGTGGGCTGCCTTCATCATGGAATTACGTGTGTCCTCAACATCACAGTTTGCGTGCAAGTCATTTTTCAGGGAGAGGTGCTGCACATACTACTAGTCTATGGCTTACCTATTAATTTCCTTCTAAAAGTTATCATTTATAAAACCCGAAGTTTTAAATTTTGATTAACTCCAAGTCATCCATGTTTTTAAAGCTGCAGTTTTTAAAAATGGAAAGTAAGATAGCTGTAATCCAAAACACCACCCTGACAACGCAAGGCTGGGAGTGGTGAGCTGGCTGCTCTCTGGGAGCACGCAGTTTCCCTAATCCCTAATGGCACCGCCCACCTGAGTTTAAAATAACAAATCAAACGGTTTTATGAAGCCAGACGGGGAGACTTAGGCTTAGAAAAATATAGACACAGAGTGAGTTGGAAACAGCCCATTTATTGCATTAAGCAGTTAGAAAACGGTCTGGGAACCCCATTCACACTGAACTCTCAAAGCCACTAATATTTCATGTAATTACAAGAAAAATAACACAAACAGTCCTTGTCATCTCCATGACATGAAATATCATTTCATTTCTCATTCTCTTCCCTTAAGCGTTAGGGAGGCACGATAAGCTTGCAATTTTGCCTCGGCATAACCAGGCACTCTAAGCTTTTGGAATCCTATCATTCGATAGTAGCATTCGTACAGCTTTTCTTCTTCACAAAGGAAAAACTAAAGTTTTAAAATACGAACACAGTGGCCAACAGAGGGAGAAGACACACTAGTCCCAGAGCACGTTAAGAACAGGCCGAGCAGTGTGAGCAGGACCTCCGAAGCCCGCACGGGGAAGGGGACAGGCCAGCGTAAGCACACACTGCGTGGTGCACACCGTGCCACCAGGCAGAGGCCAGGGCTCACTATCCTGAGCCGTGCCAGCAGGCACCATGGAGGGCGGGCACTTCGAGCCACACCCAGGACAAACCGCCCAGGGGAGGAGCTGGCGGACTCACCGTTCTTCTGTGGACCCCAGGTTTTCAATTTCATTAGCGACCTCTGCTATCTCATCCTTCAGCCTCTGCAAACGGAACGGAGACACAGACCAGATCAAAACTTCAGAAGTCTCATCTGACTCTCTTCAACTAAGAACAAAATGAAATAAGACAGACTAAAAAATCCAAGTAGATTAGGAAAATTAATCTAGTCAATGAATATTTACTGAGCTCCTACCAGATCACAAGCATTTCCGAGAACACAAGGTAGAAAAAGGTACTCCTGACCACACCAAGTTTAGTCTAGGAAAGAACTTTATACACTACGTAAAAAATATGTGCTACCTACATTTCCATGTATGCTATGTTAAAATATATATATTCCACTGAAAAATGCCTGCCTCAATACAGTCTCTCCGAACAGATCTGCAGCTTAATTACTGAAGCACAGGAGTGACAGGAGACAGGTCACTGCCCAGATGCCCAGATGTGGGGCCAGCACTGCCATCAAGTGGCCAGCACAGGAAAGTCCTTGTCAACTACGCACCCACCCTCCCTCCCCATTAGGAGGGTCCTGGATGGAAGGACTCTCACGGCAGGGGCACCTGGGCGGGGACGTGCTCAGCTTTCCCAGCCCCAGCCACTGGAACAGGAGCCAGAGGACCCACATACACTCAAGCCAGCACCGAGCAAGTCAAGTCTCCACACTGGGCCGCGTTAGGGCGGGGGTCCCTCCTTCACCCTGCCCTGATGTTTCATGATGAATTCTAGAATAACATCTGTGTCAGGGCTAAAACTGAGCCAGCAAATAGCTTCTGTAACTATTTCTCACAAAGCTTGGCAGTTATGAAAAGGAACTTAGACGAACAATAAGGCTATCGCATACTAAGTATATGTAGTGACCAGAAATTATACTAAGTCCCTTATAAATATTGACTTGCTAAATCCTGTGACTCGCAATGACACAGATGTTTTCATTCTGATCTTACAGATGAAAAAACTAACGTTCAAAGAGCAAAGCGTTCTAATCTCACATCACTCAGTGTAAGTGCAGAGGAGGGCCAGCCTGTGGTCTGGTGGTTAAGGAGGCTAGCCAGCCAGGTGGTTTGAACCCCAGAACTGGCGACTTGAAGAGGAAAGCACCCACACATGCACACCTATGCCCCAGTCCCGAGATGATGGACAGGTGCAGCAGAGGGGACCGCAGTGTGACGGAGCCCCGTGATGGGGGAGGGTGCTCTCTCTCTCTCTCTCACTTTCTCTCACTCTGTCTCTGGCAAACATAGACACCCTCTGGGAAAGTTTAAAAACAAGTGGCAGAGTGAGGACCTGGGCTCGGATTCCCTGAACCTGCGCTGGCACGTTCACAGCCCCTCTGGCCCACGCCCTGCTCACACCGGCAGCACAGCAGTGTAAACCTTGCTCAGTGGACAGGGAGCCTTGTGGCACTCTGGCTCCGACACTGGCAGTGGGGTGGACCATCCCACACCGCCTAACTAACGCTCTGAGCGTCCAGCTCTCACCTGCGAAGCGCAGGGTTATCAGCACCCACACTGTGCTCAGAGGGGTCAGCGCAGGTCACAGTGTCCGGAATTTGCTCTGTGAAGACACCCTCCCTCCCCGGCCCAGGCCTCCTACCTGGATGTCGGCCAGCAGCTCCTGCTTCCGGCGGCGGATATTCTCCAGCTCTTGCCGCTCCTCCGCGGTCAGGTCACTGGGAACTACACGACAGAGGGAGACGCTGAGCAAGCTGTCCTGTCCCAGAGTAGTAACTCCAGGGCCACAAAGGGACACAGACACCAGGAAAGATGCTGGCAGCCCGTCTGAGATGGCCAGTGCGGGGACGGCTTCGGCTCCAGGCCTCATCTGGGTTACTACAGAAGGGAAGGGCCTCGAGTGACAGGAAGAGCTCGGAGAAAGGAGCCCGGGAGGACAGCGGAGGACAGCACAGCTGCGGGCTGACTCGGGCCAGCTGGGGGCGCAGGACAGTGAGCGCTGCCGGCTGCCTCGCGATGCCCATCCCTGCCCCCCGGGGCTTCGGGCCCGTCAGTCAACCTCACTTGGCCTCAGGTCCACGCGGTCAACAGGACAGCTCCATTACACGGAGCGGGACGCCCCCAGGGACAGGTGTCTGTGACACCCTGAAGTGGGGCAGGGATGGGCGGCCCTGTGCACTGCTGGGAGGTGGGAGGAGACCTTGTCTGGGGACCCCAGGGGGACACTCGCACACTGAGAATGGCACTTGGCTCTGGGCCGTACACCTCTGCCGCTTCACGCCCCTCCACCTAGTTGGAATTGCTTTAAAATGCGCTCTGCCATCCTATGGACGGGCCAGCGCTGACTCCCCAGGCGCAGCTCTCACCACGAAATCGTCCAGTCAGTCCTCCAAGGACTCAGTGTCCTAGTGTCTGTGACAGGCACTGGGGCAGGTCCCTGAGAGGATCGTGTGCGTGTGGCCGACGCTGGAAGCAGCACTGGTTCAGGCACACCCTGGCCAGTCCCCCCCATCTCAGCTGGTCTCTTAGCCTACTTGAGACAGGCTGTGTCATCAACAGCCGTCCCTGCCCTGGGTGGCTTTGAGAACCAAGTTGAGCAGGGACGGATGTGCCCCCTGGTGCTTAACCGAGCATAGAGGGTCGGCTCTGTGCCCTGGGTGGCCACTCCTGCTGGGGGGCAGGGTGGGCCCTATGGCAGTGCAGTCGGCATCTTGGTGGGCTGGGTCTCCGTGGCAGGACAGGTGGCCACGGCCTTGGGGCACACTGAGTACCTGACATGTACTGCCCTGCTGGAGACGGGCATATGTACAAAATACACACCAGACCTTCTATAAAAAGAAAATACCCCTTGGGAGCCAGCAGTTAGCGTAATGGCTATATCACTGGACTCCCACGTAGTCGACCGTGGTTCACGTCCCGGACCCGGTGGCTTAAAACTCACGCCAGGCACGTATGCATGCATGCCCAAGATCCCGAGAGGAGAATGGAGGAGAAGGGATTGCGGCGTGACCATCCCCCCTGGGGGGTGATTTCTCACTTTCTGTCTCTATGTCTCTCTCTCTCTGTCTGGCAAGCACACGCGCCCTATAACAAAAACCTCTCCAAAAAAAGAAAAAAAGAAAATACCCCTTGAAGGGGCCAGCAGGTGGTGAAGTGGTTAAGGCTCTGGACTCCAACATGGCTGACCACAGTTTGAATCCTGGGCCTGGTAGACTGAAAAATCACACAGGGCACGTGTGCATGCATGCCCAAAATCCCAGCAAGAGAACGGAGGAGGGACTGCAACATGGCTACCCCCCCCCACAGGGGGCGATTTCTCACTTCCCCTCTCACCGTCTGTCCCTCTCCAGCAAGCACACACATCCTTTAGCAAAAATCATTTAAAAAAAAAAAAAAAAAAAAAAAAAAAACCTTCAGTAATATTTTATTTGGTACCACGCTGATATGAAAAGAACTTGAAAACTAAAATAGAGTGTTTTCATTGCTCTCACGGGGCTTCTAGGAAATAGCTGCATATGTGGTCCACCGTACCCTTCCTATGCAGAGCAGAGCTGGAGTAACACCCCGGCTGGGGCACGGCTAGGGCACGGGACTACCTCTGCCTGTGGCTGTCACTTCACAGTCACACAAAACAACATGGGGGAGGGCACCAGACCACAACGAAGGTGGCCACGTGGCTACCCTCATCAAAAGGGCGAAGTTTAGTGTCTTCACTGGCTCTACCCCATCCTTTTCTAGAAAGTGTCTTTTAAACTTAACCAAGATCCACAATTAGAAATGCGTTTTATATCACAGCCCAATCTCCCCCCACTCAAAATACCCAGAATACCCCATCACGTGAAACGCAGACACTTCCCGGCCTCCCACCGTTGGTCTCGCAGGGCTGTGGCCGGCTCCAGGACTGGGTGGCCTGACAAGGCATAGACATCTCCTACCGTCTCCCCTACGGCAGGGGCCGGAAGACAAAGCCACTTTCGAGGACCCAACAGACCACCCAAACCCAGCCCCAGTTCCTCCATGACAGAGGGTCTTAAACTGAGTTGAGAACTCGGGTGTCATTCCAAAAGCTGCTTCAGGCAAAAGCCACCCTAAGAACAAGCCAGTTCTATTTAGAGCAAAAACCACTAGGAGAAGCCATGCAACGCCCCCCAGCATAGGCCCCATCTAGAATACATCTTCGAGTTCATCCCAATTTTCCTGGGCTTCACAGACCAATGAAATCTCTACTCTATGATGACTACATTTTTTTTTTTGGGTGGGGGAGGTTTTCGCTATAGGGTGTGTGTGCTCACCAGAAAGCCCGACAGAGACAGAGAGACAGAAAGTGAGAAATCACCCCCTAGGGGAGAATGGCCACACCGCAATCCCTTCTCCTCCATTCTCCAAGTAAAAGTTCATTTTTAAAAAAAATAGGTATTATGAGGGCCAGTAGGTAGCGTGGTAGTTAAGGCGCTGGACTCCCACATGGCCAACCGCGGTTTGAGTTCGAGACCTGGCAGTTTGCTTTTTTACTTTCCTTCTCTCTCTCTCTCTCTCTCTCTCTCTCTTTCTCTCTCTCTGGTCAATTTAAAAAATGATGATGATGAATTAAATGAAATAATTTTTTAAAAACACAGCTATTCTGTTGTGAGAAGGGGGTCAATAATTGGGATTTGATTTTGAAGCTATGAAGCTGGCTTAATCGGATCATCGATGAGTCTCTATTCCAAGCAGGACCAAAGCTAAATTCAAGGTCCTTATAATTAGGTTGATGAAAAACAGATTGTACAAAAAAAACAAGAAACAAAACTCTATTTCCAGGCTGCTATGTACCCCGAGAAACCAATGTCCATCATTCTAAGTTGGAGCTTCCCAGGGGCTGCTTGCCATTCAGAACCTAAGCACCGCCCATTCTGCATGGACGGTCACAGTCTACGAATAGTTTCCATATTGTAAGTTCAAATGGCACTTCCAGGCTTCCACCTTCCAATATACTATTTTAAAAACAGTAAAAGGGAATTCAAAAGGCCGTAAACCTACAAAAAGTATAAGCCTACTCAAACAGAACAGGAGAAAAGATCATTGGCAAGAGAGCTCTCTCTAGAGAGAGTGAGCGAGCACAGGAGTGCTAATACCTTCTTCTAGAATATGAGCTGCACATTGGGACCAGCAGTTGGCATCATGGCTATGTTGTTGGACTCCCGTGTAGTCGACTACAGTTTGAGTCCTGGACCCAGTGGCTTAAACTCACGCTGGGCACGTGTGCGCGCATGCCCAAGATCCCGAGAGGAGAATGGAGAAGGGATTGCAGCGTGGCCATCCCCCCCTGCCCCCCGGGGGGTGATTTCTCGCATTCTGTCTCTCTGTTTCTCTCTGTCTTTCTTGCAAGCCCATGTGCCCTATAGCAAAAGCCTCTCCAAAAAAAAAAAAAAAAAAAAAAAAATAGACTATGAACTGCACAGATGGGACCTGTAGGCCTCAACACTGTGCTGTGTCTGCGGTATCGAGCATGGGCCTGGCCAGTGAGAGTCTCAAATATGTATTTATCCCCAGCAGAAACGAGAGAACTGAACCGACTTCCCGGTGAGCGAGAAACGGGTGTCTGACACTTGGGAGGCCTGATCTAACCCCATAGCCAAGCAGGCTCGTGCCCGCCTGCCCTGAAGCAAACCCTCCCTCCCCAGTAGGCCTGCCATGCAGCGAGCTTCCACTGAACCCGCCTGCTGCTTCATTCTCCCACGTGCCGAGACAACCAAACCCACAGTAAAGTGAGAGACAATAAGGGGACAGAGAAATCCATCCTGGGCAGCTAAGAGGTCAAGAAGGGAACAAAAGAAAACTTTCAAAGAATAGGAAACTCTGGGGCCAGCAGGTGGCATGGTGGTTAAGGCACTGAACTCCCACCTAGCTCACTGCAGTCTGAGTCCCCGGCCTGGCACCCTGAAAATCCCGCCAGGTGCATGAACGTGCATGTCCAAATCCCAGGAGGAGAATGAGAAGGGACTGCAGTGTGGCCATCCCCCCTGGGGGATGACTTCTCATTTCCCCTCTCACTGTCTCTCTGTCTCTGTCTCTGGCAAGCACATGTGCACTATAACAGAAAGAATAGGAAACTCTGAAAAGAGAACAATTATGGAAAAGAAAATGCTCTTATAAACTAGACATCTTTTTGCCTCTCCCAAATCAAAAACGTCAATACCAATTCAAAGATAAACTTGAGGTAGGCCAAAGGACAAAAAGACAAGACTTGAAAATATAAACAAAAATGAAAATATAAACAAACAAAAATCAACTCACTAAGTATCATAAACAATTTTTAAATCCCACAGAGAAAGTGACACAGTAAAGAGTCCAAAGCCCAAAGAGTGAACGAGCTCCTAGAGCCTCTGCGGGGTGAGGAGGGTGAGCACCCAGACCACCGCACAGACAGAATGGCTGGCGTCAGAGAACACTGGACAGACAGACAGTGGGCTGGGGCTCTGGAAATTCTAGATGAAAATGACTTGACCCCAGATTCTCCGTAGAGACAGAGGGCAAAAGAGAATCACTTCAGACACACTGGGGTCAGCAGGTCTACCTCCTGGGCACCCCTCTGCAGAGGCTGTGTCCAGGAGCAGGGACTGAGTTGGGAGCCCGAGGATAACAGCACACTCACCCGGGCTGGACAGAGAGAAACCAGACCAGGTCAACACAGGGAGCCAGAGAGCCACAAGGACTGCCACCCACAGAGACTGAGGCATTAGCAGCGACACACGACAGCGCGGCTGCCTCGTCGGCCGTGTGGGCAGAAGCAGGCCCCGCCCGGCCTCCTCCACGCAGCACGATGGCTCACCCACGGGGAAGACCAAGTGAACGGAGCCCTGCAAGAACGGCCGAGCCACGGGTGGTGTCCTGCTGGGCGGCAGAGCAAGAACAGCCCCCAGGGCAATGCCCAGGCTGTGGGGTGGCAGTGTGGACATGGTCCCGGTGCTGGCCGCTGGTGGTTAACTTTCAGAATCAACGGGGGAAAAGGCATGTGAGGTGGACTCAGGTTCCAGAACAAGAGCTCCCTGCTCTCAGCCTGAGCTACTGTGAAGAAGGAGCTGGCAGGTGTGGCGGGGCGGGTGGGGACAGCAAGTCACAGCAGCTTCCTCGGACGGTCCTGGTGGAAGGAGGCCAGAGCAAAAGATAGGGATCAAGAAATCCAAGTTATGAGTTTGCTCATGGAAGTTTCGAAGGTGAAAATAAAGGGGCCAAAAATTGTGACAGATTATCGAAATGGACAGTGAGAGAAGAAGAAAGACAAAGAAGGGGGTTGGAACTGTACCTGCCATGTCAGCCTGAGCACATCAGGAGAAGGCCTTGACTCTAACAAAAATAGACATCATTTGGACACCTACCTCAAGATCTGAAAACAGAAAAAATTAATTACTAGTGGCTCCTCTGGGAAGCGGACCTGGGATAAACAGAGTCCGTGAGCCCTGAACACCTGCTCAAAACATGTGCATGGATGTACTTACGATCCAAAGACCCAAGTGTGCTCCCCACGGTTACTACACGGCCAGACAGAAAAAGCTTCTAGCCGGTGTGCAGTCAGAGTAAACAAGACCATGGCCCACATTTATTTTGATCCAGTCTCCTGACATTAACCACACACGGTTCCCAAACCATTTCTTCATCCCGCATTTAATAACCTTAACTCACAATACAGGTTCCCCTTTGGTTCAACATATCATCTAAGGACTTTTTTTAAAGCCAATCTGAATCTCGTTTTTCTAGTATAATCTCACTATGAAGTGAGGACAACTCTAACATTTTAATAAAGGTATTTTTCTCCACATAAACTTAATCATGCCGCACAGAATCTTTAATCCAAGCCTTCACTGCCACACTGCCGTGGGGACGAAACCCCAGTGACCAGGATGCCTGCTTCCCCTCGCGCCGTCCCTGGAGAGTCAGAGGTGTGCTGAGTCCTCCAACGTGGCTACTGTCCTGAGAACCCGGCCGAGGCCACAGCTCACACAGGGCAGGGTGCCCCGGCTCAGGAACAACCACATGCACTTTATGGCAGGGTTGCCGGAAAGCAGCACCCACAGCAGCAAGGCCCTCCCTTCATGCCACTTCTCCTGAGGGGCAGCATCAGGGTTAAACTGTAAAAGAACGGCTCCGATGGGCCAGATGGCAGAGCCGCAAGCAACTCCTCCCTCCCCCAACTGCCACGTGCTGCAGCCAGGCCTGTGCCAGGGAGGCAGCTACACCCTTTCTCTTTACAAGAATGGCCACTGGGGAGGGCGGCAGGTCGTCCCCACCACCAGCCTGAGCACAATGGAGCTGGATCAGCGCGAGAGCTGCACGACCGACAGGCTGCCCGACATGCCGCCCGCCTGTCCTCCCCCACCGCCAGAGGGCCCAGCAGCCATGCCCGCAAAGGTTAATCTGCAAGGTGTCCGGCGGGCAGTCCACTGGCAGGCAGGGATGTTCCAGCATCGCCCCTCACCATTCCTTTCCAGGGCTCCAATTTAATGAAGGGGATTAAAATGATGAAAACAACAAGGGGCCATTGTGCTCACGGTGAACAGAAAGGCCACACAAGGGAAGCTTTCATTTATTTATTTATTTAAATGTTGCTTTGCAGATTTTAACAGTGGCCAGAAACCTAGAGCAGAGATGGGTTCCAGCCAGGCATACAAAGGGGGACTGTCTTAAAGGGACAGTGCCCGCATTCCAAGCCAGGGCCCTGTAAAGGAGCACAGGCTCTGGTCTGAAAGCCTGTAGTCCCCACTTGGGCCACAGACAGATGCCGGGCAATACGCCATGAGGTTCTATTGACACGCAGCTTTCCTGAGAAGGTTCTGCTCACCAGGCGCACAGCAGCTGCCGGCCCAAGTGGACCCGAGGGGACGTGTTGTGCTAAATCCCACATGTGCAGAAAATGAAAGAGGCTGAGGAGTGCTTTAGGACCAACACGGCACTCTCTGAGGTCATCCCGCACAGCCAGATCCCTCTGCCTGCTTAAAATACGCCACTTGCCTTATTTTCCACCATAATTGTTCATCAGAGTCCACATTTAAACCAGCACTCAGGGAAAGGCTTTAAAAGCAGCCAAGAAGCCCGAGCCCTTCGGGGTGTGCGTCCCTCACTGAAGTAGAAGGTAAATACACAAACGAGGCCAACGCCCAGCAGCCCCAGGGCCTGGCCAGGCCTTGCCCTCCCGCCCATGACTGCAGACTCACAGGTTTCATCACTGAGCACAGATGCACACACATGCAGGCACGCGCGCATGCAGCCCTGAGCACAGACGCACACACATGCACGCACGCATGCATGCAGCCCTCGGAGCTAACCTTCAGCCTGGCTCCAGCAGCGGCAGCAGTGCTGAGATAAGCCAGGCTTTCCTGCCACCTGCTCACCTGGCTGTCTGCATGCAGCGCTTTGGGGTTCAAGAGCACAAGTCTGGGAAACCGCTCATAGGAAGGGTTTCTCCAACCTCCAAAGACGCAGTGACCCTGGGCCCGTGGGGCAAAAACCCCAAATGCTGTGAGCACTGGCTATATAGCACCCAGCACTTACTGGCCACGGCTGTGTCCACCCTGCTGGTTAGACTGCTAACAAAACAGCCATCCCCCGCCACCACCCAGGGATGAAAGTCACTTAGGCCCCAGGAAAGCCCAGTGACTCATCATTTGAAAAAATTAAAAATTTTGGAAGAACTTGGACTCTGGAAACATCAATGTTCAGCAAGCTCCTAAACTCACTGGGCCTCAGTTTCATGCACCTGTAAAATGGAACTGCTGTTTGTGACTGCTAGCACTGCCATGAGAACTGGAGAAGGGGAAGCCGGTCGAAGTCGGGCCCACAAACACAAGCCTCTTCCCTTCACCCGAGTATCTACTTAATGCTCCTCTTCCATTTCTTTCCAACTCTGCCATCACTGACTCACTCAGCACACATTCACTGTCTGCCTCACACAGGAAGGGCAGCCCTGGCCCCTTACTGAGGGAGACTTTCAGGTACAGGACGACTTCGATGGGGGCACATGTTAACGAGGGAGCAACAGGAGGCCACGGCAGGGCCCCTTGCCCAGCTCTGGGACGGGCTCTCTGCCTGAACCCAGCCCACACTCACAGTGATGACCTTGGGCAAATCACTCCACCTTTGGTAAGATAA
This sequence comes from Tupaia tana, assembly GCA_026018925.1. Classification (NCBI taxonomy): domain Eukaryota; kingdom Metazoa; phylum Chordata; class Mammalia; order Scandentia; family Tupaiidae; genus Tupaia; species Tupaia tana. Next base: position 68,142,313 of record JAKSZU010000011.1, read on the forward strand.
GCAGCTGCTTCCTGGGCAGGAGCTCCGAGTGGTGAGTGGCGAGTGGTAAGAAACGGATCCACTGAAACGGCAGAGAGAGTCGGCAGTGCTGTGAGGCACCGCTAAGACCTGCAGGTCAGACCGTGAGCTGGGGACACGGTGGCAGGTTCAAAGCCAACTACCCTACAGAGCGTTACTATCACTGGAAAATGACTGCTGGGGGAGCATTGTCCCACTGAGAAAAGTAATTTTTGACTTTCATAAAACTCTTCATCCATGCTGATGCTATAAATACGTGGGGTCAGATCTTTACGACGGGTATAAGAACATGACCACAATGCAGTGTCTTCCCAGAAAAACAGTGGAAGAGAGGTGTCAAATACGCTGTGTTGATGACCCTAAGATTTCGCTGAGGCCTCATGTGTAGAGGGTTGTCAGGATCAGAGGACGCAGGAAGAGAGACGCAGAAAGAGGTATGAATGAAGTTCAGGACCCAGTGACACGGTCTGTGCCCCTGAGATGCCAGCGAGATCATGTCACCCCTCCATAGACAGGTCTGCCAACTCTGGGAAGCCAATAGTGCTTCCTTCCCGCAGAGTGAAGCCAGAGCAACGTTTGCTAAGATGGACCCTACCTTTGGCCTTCAGAAGGAAGGGGACTCTCACATGTGCTACAGCATGGGTGCACCTTGCAGATGGGGTGTTCAGCAAAGTAAGTCGAATACAGAGGAGACACCCAGCATATTCCACTGGCCCCTGGAGTCAAATCCACAGGGGCACAAGAATGGGCTCGCCAGGGACGGGGGTGGGGCGGGGATAGGGAGTGAGGACTTTTTTTTTTTGGAGAGGTTTTTGCTATAAGGCGCATGCGCTCGCCAGAGAGAGAGAGACAGAGAGACAGAAAGCGAGAAATCACACTCCAGGGGGGATGGCCACGCCGCAATCCCTTCTCCTCCATTCTCCTCTCATGATCTTGGGCAGGCACGCACACATGCTCGGCCTAAGTTCCAGGCCACTGGGTCTGGGACTCAAACTGCAATCGGCTACATGAGAATCCAGCGACATAGCCATTACGTTAACTGCTGGTCCCAGGGAATGGGGACTTCTTTAATGGGAACATTGTTTCAGTTTTGCAAGATGACGTTCTAGAGAAGGGTGGTGGTGATGGTAGCACACATGTAAATGGACCTCTCAGGGCCGTAAACAGACACAACTTCAACAGCAATATTCTAACACCGCAATTTCTGCTGACCTCAATCCCTTTCCCAAGAAACCATGATTTGACGTTACGTAGATCACGTTCCAGGTAAGCGTCTCACCACCAATCGCAGCCTAAGGGACTGTTAAATTCCCGTACTACCAGGACCCAAAGAGCACACGCAGCATACAGCAAGAGGGAGAGAGGAGCAGGTCAGATCATTTCCATGCAAACACCACCAAGTTTCACACCCAGAATTAAGTACATTAAAGAGTCCGTTACTACATTCCGCATTTCTAAGGAAGACTTCATTCCTAGCCTGTCTTAGAGACATCTCATGAGAGGACTACCTTAACAACTTGGGCTGAAATCCCCCAAGGATGGGGTGCGGAGGAGGGAGACACCTGCTTCGGTTTTCAGTGACTGCTCTGTGACCTTGGGCAAGCCATGACCTTTCCTGCCCCTGCCTGCTCATGCACAAAATGGAATGGGGAAGGCACTGTCCCAACCCTCCTCAGATGACAATGTGTGTAAGAAAGCTCCATCAACTGTCTTATAAAAGCAAAGTTATTTTACTGTGTTATCTGACACAGAAGGGAATCAACACATTTTACTTAATACATCCTAGAACTGGAAAACTTGCATGTTACAATTTAACAAGCTAACCAAAGAAAAACAAGGTCAAATTTCAAGGTGGGAACAGAAACTAAGCCAACATTTTATTCCCTAAATTTTGGTTTATAAAAAAGTTAATATCTGCTTTCAATAAAAGTTAAAAAGTAGAAAACAATCATTTTAAGAAGTTCAACCACCTCTAACACGTCACAGTGTCAGCACCTGATACAGGCGGATGGTTTTGCAGCAGCGTCTTGCTGGCCCTCAGGCTGCAAACCTGTCTCCACTGCTGGTTTTGTCAGGATAGCAAGGACTGGCTGCAGAGCGTGGACTGGCTCAGCAGAAAGAAGCACCTTGACAAGGGGACAGTCCTAAGGCTCCCAACACCTGGGCTCCCGACCCCACCAAACCAGCTGGAGCATCTGTGCATGCCGCCCCTCCAAGGGCAGGGGTGCTCCTGCCTCCGATGAAGCACTGCCAGCTGTAGTCACTGTCACCCTGCACGGCGGGCCACCCCACCCCTGCCGAGTCCAAAACGGAGGCTTGGTGGGGGTCTTAGGTGGTCAGTTCTTTCCTACTTTATCCCTGTTCCTAAAATCTATTGCATGGTGCCTCTTTGTAAACCCTGAATTTTTCTGTAAACTTAACCATTCTCCTCCAGGCCAGTAACCAGAAAGGCCCCAGAATCCAATCAGATTTGTAATTCCGACTGCTTTTCTCTGTGTCCTTCTGGAATAGGGGAGCCCATACCCACGAAAGGCTCCAAAGCCTTTAAGGAATAAAATGGAAACTCCCTGGGTAGGCAGGCCTAGAGAGGAGAGGCGCGTCCTAATTTGTCCCTCTGCCACCCCATCCCTAACCTAACGGAAGCTGGGCCGTGGAGACCGGTAACGGCTTGTTCTGGAGTCTCAGGCCTAAAGAAGTCACACTGACGCTTGGACACCCACGCGGGAACCGGCAGAAAAACCCTAGGAGCGATCGGAGGACAGGCACGCGGACAGGCACACACCACAGCTCGGCCTGCACTGCCGGCTGGGAGAGGCCCGCACAACGCCAACACGGGATCCGCAGATGCGCTCTACACCCTCAGCCCGGCCTCTTACCCACGGCGAGTCCCCTGTCCTGCGGCCCCAGTGTCCTGGCCAGCCTTAAGCGGCAACATCAAAGCCTCGGCAGGTTGCAGGCCTCCGCGTCAGAGGCCATGGTGGCTCTGTCCAGTGAAACCGTGGTCCCAGGCTCCGGGGAGCTCCCACAGCTCTGGGTGCTGGGAGAGCTGGAGCGAGGACAGCATGTGTGTGCCAGCACAGCGAGGGCAGAGCAGGAAGCGTCCAGAGGAAACAAAAGCCCAGCGGACGAACCCCGCGGTGGAAACGACTGCGCCTGATGGGGAAGGCTGGCGTGGACGCGGAGCTGGGCGCGTGGCTGCCACTCTGTGCTGCTCTGCTCCTCTCCTGGCAGGCTCATTTCCATGAATGCGATCACACAGCCAGCCCCTCCTCCTACCCCCACTCCCGGCCTGCAGAGGGGGAGGGGAGCCACCGCCAGCTTTGCTCAGGGGCTGCTAGCGTTCCTTTGCGAGAAGCAAACCCTGCCCGCTGTTCTACTTAAGACGCTTCTCCTTGCTGCAGAGAAAGAGCCGGGACCTGCGGACTGCGGAGCGCACGCTCTGTCACCACATGGGCCGGCCCCAGACCTCCCTACAGCTCCATACCAGACCAGCTGGCAGAGTGGCACTGGCCAGACTGCTCCAACAGCATCCTGGAGGGGTCGGAAGACAGTCCCCTCTGCTCCCTCCTCCGGGGTTCCATGCCCACCTCTCCACAAGGGACGCTCCAGTGTTTTCACCAAATAGGACCTTCACCCGCTGAGAGCGGGGCACCGGTTCTGTCTTCCTGAGGCCGCAGCATCGCCTCTTGAATGCTCTGGTTCGGGTGAGTGGGGCAAGGTGATCTTAGGAATGCAAATGTCTGGTGGCTGGTAACAAGCAACACGGCTGCAGCCCAGAGCAGTGGCTCCCAGAGGTCAGAGGGCACCAGATACCCAGGGCACTTGCTGAGCAGGGTGATCTGGCCATCCAGTCCCCAAAACACAAATAGGCCAGACCCTCGGCAGGTGAAAAAGAACACAAGCCATTTCATGGAGGAACACTGCCTGGCCACTGAGGGAGGAGGCAAGGTTTTGAAACAAGTGCAATACAAGCAAAGAGAGGCAAAAAATGTAGACTGTCGTGCAGGACAGAGTCCTTCGGTCTGGGCACTCTGTGATGGGGACATCCCCGTGCATTGTGGGGTGTTCCCTGCAACCCTGGCCTCCACCCACTAGATGCCAGCAGAGCCCCACCGCTGTCTCCCCAAGCCATGTGACAATTGAAACTGTGTCCAGACACTGCTGAATGTCCCCTGGGCACAAAGCTACCCTGGCTAAGAACAATAGCTGTATGTGTATGTTGGGGAGGGGCCCAAAAACACCTCCACACCCTCGCTCGCCCTTCCAGTCTCCTGCCATTAGGAAATGACTGATCCCCACACGTACGCCCCCACGCTCACCTGGACACACTGCAGCATCTACTGCGCTCTGCTCTCTGGGGGTGCAGCCCAGCTGCGGAATGTGGCCAGACGTCCTCATCACCATGACAGTGTCACCAGACCTGACCCAAATACCTTGGCCCTGCATGCCAGCCCACGTCTGTGAACACGGCCGTGATCTGAGCAGTGCTACACTGGAGTCCAAATGGTAGTACTCACTTAAGTCATCATACCGAGTCTATGGAAAATAACCCCTAAAATCATTTATGACACTTTAACTGTAAGCGACAAAAGGATCCACGTTTTCAACAAAACTGTGGAGTGAGAGCTCCAATTTCATGGGGCCTCGTCCTTGAGCACGGTTTTGGAGGCGGTGTTGAGCAGGACCTGAGCTGGCCAGGTGCCCCTCGGCAGTGACCGACTTGCACCAGGTGAGCCCAAGCACAGGCACAGGCTTGAACCGAGGCCAGAGGTCTGGTAGCAAAATCCTGCATGTGCACGCAGTCGATTCTAGGTACGAACAACTTGATACCAGGAAGGGGCTGGTAAGACGTCAGAGAGAAAAGCGGCAAACGAAAGCCTACAGTGTGGCCCTCCTCGTGTGGAAAGTGAGCGTCCAGGCCATAAAATCATGGCAGCCACGGAAGATCAGGAGGAAACCTATTCACAGACTAGGGAGCCCAACAGAGAAAATGAAAGCTCTAAAAAACTGGGGACCACCAGGTGGTGTGGTGGTTAAGGCCCTGGACACTCCCACATGGCTGACCACAGTTCAAGTCCCAGACCAGGTGGCTTGCTCTCTCACTTTCTCTCTCTCTCTCTCAAATTAAATAAATGAATAAATAAAATTAAATAAAATAATTTTTTTTTTTTTTGGAGAGGTTTTTCTATAAACAGAGAGAGACATAGAACAGAAAGCGAGAAATCACCCCCCAGGGGGGATGGTCACGCCGCAATCCCTTTCCTCCATTCTCCTCTTGGGATCCTGGGCACGCACGCACACGCGCCCGGCGTAGTTGTAAGCCACCGGGTCCAAGACTCGAGTCGACTACGTGGGAGTCCAACATAGCCATTACGCTAACTGCTGGTTCCCAATAAAATAATTCTTAAATAAAATGACTTTTTTCAGGGCCAGTAGGTGACATAGTGGTTAAGGTGGTGGACTCCTACATGACCATGATTCAAGTCCCAGACCTGGTGGCTTAAAAAATCATGCCAGGCTCGTGCATATTTGTCCCCAAAATCCCAGGAGGAGAATGAAGGAGAAGGGACTGCAGCATGGCCATCTCCCTTGGAGGTGATTCTCACTTCCTTTCTCACTCTCTCCAGCAAGCCCATGGGTCCTACGGTAAAAAACCTACAAAAATTTTAAAAAAGATTTTTTTTCCAAGCTTATAATTGAGCAATTGTTTTGAAAAAGTTTACTGTATATAAACAAGACGCTCTGAGTTACTATGGAGGGTACAAAGCTTGAAAGACATGGTTCCAAACCCCCAAGAACACGTGTTGTTATCCCTTTAAAGAAAAAGGGTCAGGCCAGCTCGGTGACTCCGTGGTTACAGTGACTGAACCCCACAGAGCCAACCGTGCAGTCTGAGTCCTGGACCCAGCAGCCTGGAAACAGCAGATGCAAGTGTGGCATGCCTCAAATCCAGGGAAAGAACGGAGGAGGAGGCACGGCGGTGTGATCAAGCCCCCTCGGGGGGGGAGACTTCACACTCTCTCTGTGGTAAGCATGCGTGCCCTATTGCAAAAAATAAATAAATAAATAACCATGAAAGAAGGGGCCGGCAGCATGGATGTGTAAGGAATGCAGTGTGCCGGCTAGGCACCATCCGGGTGTAAGCACGGTGTGCCGGGTAGGCACCGCCTGTGGGTGTACGCGCGGTGTGCCGGCTAGGCGCCGTCCAGGGGTGTAAGTGCGGTGTGCCGGCTAGGCGCCGCCTATGGGTGTAAGCGCGGTGTGCCGGCTAGGCGCCGTCTGGGGGTGTAAGCGCGGTGTGGGCTAGGCGCCGTCTGGGGGTGTAAGCGCGGTGTGCCGGCTAGGCGCCGTCCGGGGATGTAAGCGTGGTGTGCCAGCCAGCTAGGTGCCGCCTGTGGGCGTAAGGAGTGCGGTGTGCCAGTTAGGTGCCATCTGGGGGTGTAAGCGTGGTGTGCCAGCTAGGTGCCGCCTATGGGTGCAAGGAGTGCGGTGTGCCGGCTAGGTGCCGTCCAGGGCTGTAAGCGCGGTGTGCTGGCTAGGCACTGCCTGTGGGTGTAAGGAGCACAGTGTGCAGGCTAGGCGCCATCCGGGGGTGTAAGCGCGGTGTGCCAGCTAGGCGCCGACTGAGGGTGTAAGCGCGGTGTGCAGGCTAGGCGCTGTCGGGGAGTGTAAGGAGTACAGAGTATGGTGCGCTGGCTAGGCGCCGACCAAGGTTGTAAGCGCGGTGTGCCAGCTAGGTGCCGTCCGGGGGTGTAAGCGTGGTGTGCTAGCTAGGCGCCGCCTGTGGGTGTAAGGAGCGTGGTGTGCAGGCTAGGCGCTGTCGGGGAGTGTAAGGAGTGCAGAGTGTCGTGTGCCGGCTAGGCGCCGACCTGGGGTGTAAGGAGCACAGTGTGTTGGAGCACAGTGCATCGGTTAGGCACAGTCCAGGGGTGTAAGGAGCACAGTGTGTTGGTTAGGCGCCAGCCGCGGGTGTAAGGAGCACGATGCGTAAGTTAGGCGCCATCCAGGGGCGTGAGGAGCACGGTGCATCGGTTAGGCGCCATCCGGGGGTGTGAGGAGCGCCGTATGCCCGCTAGGCGCTGTCCGTGGGTACCCGCTGTGAAGCAGGGAGGAGAGGCCGAGGTGGGCTGGCCGCTCAGACGCAGGGAGCGGGAAGATGTGGACACTCCAGGTTGAGAAGAGGGAGCGAGGTGGGCAGGGCAGCATAAGAGCAAGCTGGAGAGTGACTGCGGTACCCTGGAGGCCTCACTGGGAAGCGGGCTCTATCCTGTGTGGAACTGAGGGAGGAGAAAGAAAGGTTTCCCGAAGAGCAGGAAGCAGCAGTGAGGAAGGAAGGGGACGGACCGGCAGCTTCTCAGTGGGCGCCAAAGAACAGCAACAGAGACACAGGGCACCTTCCAATGGGGCACTTGGCAGCAAAGAAACAAGCATTTTCTGCCCCCACGCACTTCCTGCCTCCGTGCACAGCTCACTGCTTTAGCTGCCAGCCTTCCCGGTGCAAGCTCCCTGATGCCGCTGCCATCCCCCCCGCCCCCCACCGCCCTCTCTCCAGCTGTGATTCAGGTCTGAGGACAGCTGGAGCCACACTGACCCGCTGTGCAGCATGCAAGGGGCGTGTGCATCTTCATTTCTTCAGCCCCTGCTGAAGTAGAAACAAGGTGCAAGGGACACGTGAAGAGCCTTCAATTCATCCCGGTCTCAGACTCCTACTCCACGCTGTGCTCACAGCTCCCTAGCAGAGACAGCGGGCTCCACACAGCCACAAGTCCAACGAGAAGGACCGGGCCTCTAGGCCAGCCTGGGGGCATCAAATACCCCACTGGCTGGCTCCAGGCACAGAGGTAATGCACTGTTCAAGAGAAGCCAGATCCTACATGGAGCCCACAGATCAAATCCCCAGCCTAACGTCCAAGATCTGAAGGGGCTGGAAGACTGGAGGGAAGACTCTATGTGTGTGTGTGTGTGTGTGTGTGTGTGTGTGTGTGATGCATATGCACGAGCCCTATCATGAGTAAAGACAAAATAAATTTTTAAAAAATCCTTCATAAAATCTCATTATTTCTTAGTAAAAGTGAGATGCATAAACCGCTCCTGCTCTGGAAGGGCCTGCAGACTTCCTGAGAGGGGAGCATTCCCACTCTCACCTAAAGTAGGAGACTGGCTCCAGGATGGGACACAGACCCTTATCAGCGAGGCCCTAGGTCCAGAGGTTTTCAAAAGTTTGAAAAGAGTAAGGAGGCACCAGCCAGGGCGGTGGCTTTCCGAGTCCTGGGCAGCCCAGTTCCAGCCCACTGCCCCTTCTCCCGGCAGGGCAGGTGCTTCTTCTGGGCCAGTTGCATGTGCTGGGAGGGTAGGTGTCATCTCTGCCCAGCTGTCCTTGAGAGGCTGCTCTGGGGTGACAGGCCCGTTATCTCCTGCCTTACCACAGGGGGCAGCTGAGATAGGAGAACTTCAGGGAAAGGAAAGAGAACCATGGCAGGGGGAGGCCAAGGCGAGCTGGTGATGGGGGGCAGGAGGCAGGCAAAGCGGGGTGCCCTTGGGCTCCGGCCCCATAGCTCGGTGATTAAAGGAGCCAGGTCTCTCGCCTCCAGAGTGTGCACAGGAGGTCAGCTGGCCAATGAAGGGTGGCAGTCCCTGACTCTGTGACGGTTTCCTGTGGCCTGCTCCACCAGGAGTGTCACCCCCTGACTGTCATTCCAGATTCAACTCCCAAACACTGAGGATTCTCCCCAAGGCAGAATGGCTCCTGCAGCTGGCCTCACAGGCAGGACAAAGAAACAAGGAAAACTGTTAAGATTTGAGCAATTAGGAAAAGACCAGGGGTGAATGCTCTCCCTGAGGAGTGCTGGAGGTGACGGAGCTGCTGATTACCCTGATCTGATCTTTACACTCTGCATTCATACATCCAAATCACCTGGCACCTCAGTGTGCACGATCACAACTGTGCCCATTAAAAATACTATTTACAGTACCAACAGTATTTTACAGACATGGTAATAGAGACTATTAAAGTTCACATAGAAAAACACATATATAGGAACACACACACACGAACAGTCCAGAAGAATGTGAGGAGAAGGGCCGCGTGAAGGAGAGGGGGCTACCAGAGATTAAGCATGTAGGGCTTCAACAGCTGAAACTGCGCAGGAGAAACTCCAGCACGGAAGTGCAGGCAGCACTCTGAGATCGGTAAGAAAAACCGGCTTAGTCAGTTCCTGGCGCTGGGGCAAACAGCTGGCCGGCCACAGGGTAAAAAGAAGCTGAACGCCGACTTCATTTTTATCAAAATTAATTCTAGCTTAATCAAAGACTTTAATGTAAGATAAGACCATAAACATTCTAGAAAAGGGCCAGCCAGGTGGGCTGGAAGTTAAGGCGGCTAGCTCCTGCTTGGTCGACTGCATGGTTTGATTCCTGGACCCGGTAGCTTAAAAAAAATGCCAGGCACATGTACACATGCCCCAGTCCCAAAATCCTGAGAAGAGAATGGAGAAGGGATTGTGGCATGGTCAATACCCCTGAGAAGTGCTTTCTAATTTTTTCTCCCTCTCTCCAGTGAGTGCAAACACCCTACAACAAATGAAAAAAATTTTTTTTCTTTTTGGATAAAACATTGGTTGATACAGTTAAACTAGAGAGTCTATTCAATTTGCTACATTAAAATAAAAGGTTCTGGGGCCAGCCAGTGGCATGGTGGTTGAGGTAGCTGGATTGGACATGACTGACTACATAGTTCAAATCCCAGACCCAACAGCTCGGGGGACGTGCCAGGAGTGTGTGCCTGTATGTCCAGAAAAACCCCGAAAGGAGAAATGGAAGAGATGGGATTACAGAGTTGCCACCCTCTGTGGGCTATTCTCCTCACTAGCCTTCTCTCTGTCTCTCCAGCAAGTGCAAGCGCCCTCTAGCAAATATATAGAGAGAGGTTTATATATAATTGCATTATATATAATAAAATAGGCTAATTAATTAAATAAAAAGCTTTGGTGGAAAATAAAAGCCAAAAAAAAAAAAAAAAAAAAAACCTAGGACAATAAATTCACGAAGCATATGACAAAGTTAATTTCTTTAATTCACAGAGAGCACCATAAAAATGAATAAGAAAAGGATTTAAAAGGCAAATTACAGAAACAGAAACACAAATGGCCAAACATGGAAAGATGCTCAAACTCGCTAAAGTTTTCAAATGTAAATCAAAACACGAATAACATGCCATTTGCAGAATCAAAGTCGGGCAGAAATCGCAGTTAGGGGTCCGAAACACTGTCCGGAGGAGAGCAACACAAAGACACCCATGGGCGACCGCAAGTGTGAACCGGTACATTCCGCACCGCCAAAACCAAAATGCTTTCATCAGATTTAGGGATCTGAAGGAGTATACTTCCAAACTGCAAAAACTGCAAACTACCCAACCACCACTTGGTGATTAAAAAGAACAAGGTGACCCTGTAAGTGTAACATGGAAGGACCCCCGGCCGGGCCCCGTGAAACAGGACAACTGACGTCCATACACAAATGCCTTCTTCCGTGTGGCCCACGCATTTTCTAAAGCCACAGAAGGCTTCGAAGAAGGATGTGCCTGAGATTCCACGCCGGGGCTACCTGCAGAAGGGGCGAGGGAGGCTCTTCCTTCTCCTCACCTGCCTTCCTGTAAACTCAGATCCATAGGAACACCAAGTCCACGCTGAAGTGGAAATGCCACGGGCCACTTCCTGCTCACACTGATACCCTAAGTATTCCTCTGGGAAGAAAAGCCTGAGTCCTGTTCTAAACCACGTCCCTACCCCCATTCCGCTGTGATTCCACATGTGGTCTCTCACCTGAACTCTCTGGATCAGAATAATGACTCCACAGAAAACACAGAGGAAGTGATTTAGATGCCAGAAGGAAAGAAGATTCGGAAACAGCCACTGGCTCAGCGAAGAATGCACTGGGCCTTCTGAGGTCAGAAGCGGGATCTGCGTGATGCCTCTGCAGAGTGAGGAAGAACATGCAGCGAGGAACCATTTTCTTCAGGAGGAAACCTGTTAGGGTAAGTCCTCCTGTGCCAGCTGGCCTGCAAGGAGCCCCCTTGACTTCTCTGTCTTCCGTTTTCCTGGAGCACTTCCTAGGCCTGTAAGATCAGCCTGTCAGCAGCCAGCAGCAAAACCAGAGGGTGACTCTGAGCACATGACGATGGGGCCATCGGGTCCCGCCATGGCTGTTTAACCTAACGCCTGGCTGACTGGCTCAGTGGCCAGAGTCTCTCCAAGGAGCCATGGCGATTGCTTTTGTTTGCAGAGCCGACCAGGACTGGATTACCCAAGGCATTTCGTGGCTCTAAAAGTCCATGAATACACTGCTTTTCAAGACTGCTCCAGCTGAGGTCCACGCTCCAGCTGCAAGGCAAAGCCATGCGAACCCCCGTGAGTGAGAGTTCTGCGAAGGGAGAAGAGGGCAGCGGTCACAAGGATCCTTTTCTAAAAAGGAATCTCAGTGGAGCCAAGCCGAAAACAGACAGAACAGAAACGAGAGTGCTCTGAACTCAGTGAAGCAGCCTTCGGAAGGTGGTCAGAATCCAGAGGGAAAATGGGAGATGGATACGGCGACGTTTCCAGGTCAAGCCCTCCACCTGTGGACCAGCAGCAAACTGCATGTAGGTTTCATCAGCCTCCAGCCAGAAATGAGTCCCAGAGAACCTTTCTGAACCACAAGGAGCACTGAATGAAAACGACTTCTGCGGCTCCCTAGGGCACGTCCGCCCTCCCTCTGCCTCAGCTTGGTGGCGCTGGGCAGCTGTGATGTGCTACCGATGCCCGGGCCTGCACCTGCCAGACTGCAATCCCTGCCCATGCTTTCTGCCACTCCTGGCTTCTCAGAAAACTCACCCGTTGCCTTCCACATCCTTCCTATCTCGCTGGACTCTGGGTCCTGACCACCTGCGCCCAGTCCTATGCTTCTAAATTTATATAACAAAACTTGAAAGGCTACAGAAAGCCTCTGACAGTGGGTAAAGGTCGCTTTCTTCAGAGGAGCAGGATCTAAGCCCTTGTTCCCATTCGCCTTTTCATCAAGAAGAAAGGACAGCTAAGCCTCTGTACGCACCGTGAGAGTTCATCTCTCGGGAACACGACAGGAGAGCCTATAAAACTCAAACCAGAGCGAGTCCCTTCAAAACTTGTCACAGCAGATGGTACCACAGGTTTCTTGCTATGATGTGTACTTTGTACAATGCCAAACATGCTCCTGCTTAAAAATAAAGATGTAACCATTTTTGATTCTGCAAAACACAAATCTGATCCCTAAGAAAGGCAGTGAAAAACACCTAAGGGGACATGAACGTCTAGCTCCAGCACCTTAGGTCTGCTGATGCCTTAATCTAACAAACGTGTCTGGGCTGGCAGGTGGTGTGGAGGTGAGGGCAGCCGGGTCCCACATGGCCAGCTATGTGGTTTGAGTCCCAGACCCAGTGGTTTGAAAATTACACTGGGCGCATGTGCACGTGCCCAAGGTCCTGAGAGGAGAATGGAGGAGAAGGGATTGCAGCGTGGCCATCCCGGTGAGGGGTACTCTCTCACCGCTCCCCCGCCCACCCTTCTGCCTCTCTCCAGCAGTGCACATACTCTACAGGAGACTAAAAAGAAAGTAGGGACGTGTCTAAGACGAGGAGTCCAGCACAGGAAGAGGACGGCACTAGGGGAATGGAAGGGTGCGGCAGTGACACCAAGAACAGCACTCTAGACACAAGCCCAAAATCAAAGTCCCATTGGAAGGCACTGTTCTGAATCCTATTTGGAACAGTTTCTGAAAAAAAGTACTATTTTATACCCACATCGTATCTTGTGGCTTAAATTTTTTTTCCTCATTTCTATTGTTCTGAACTTTATAACAAAGCTCAACTCTGAACTTGCACGTTCCTGACACTGAACCACACTGTTCCCTTCGGTGAGAATGAAATAAAGGCCTTGTGAGGAAATGCTCGCCCTCGGGCAGGGGGCACTGTGTGCCCTCGCTCTGCGGAGACGTCAGCTCGGCTCGCCCTGAGCATTTCCGCAGGTGCAGCAGAGGCGGGCTGGGGGTGGGGGCATCCTGGCCAGGGCTGGCAGCAACAATGGACTCTGGAGTGGAGAGGCAGAGGGAGCCGCACACACTGCACGTGAGGGGCCTGGGAAGCGACTGGTGCTGGGGCCGGCGGGCACGCCACAAGTCAGGGCCCAGCGCACGCCGGGCCTGCGCTGGCGCCAGGAAGGGAGCTCAGATTTACTGCCTGCTTGTGAAGCCTCGGGGCCCACAGCGAGTTTCAATTCATTTCTGGAGTGTTCAAAGGCAAATCGAGGAGAACTAAGCATTAAAAGATAAGACTGGGGGCCAGCAGGTGGCATGGAGGTTAAGGGGCTGGATCCCATGTAGCAGACTTCATGGTTCAAGTCCTGACTCAGTGGATGGAAAACCATGCCGGGAAAGTGTGTGTGAGTTTGTGTGTTTGAGTGTGTGTGGGTGTGTGTGTGTGTGTCCAAAAATCCTGAGAGGAGGATGGAGAACGGACTGCAGCACAGTAATCGCTCCCCAGCGGGCGTTTTCTCTCTCTCTCTGGCAAACACATATGCATTACAGCAAAAGTAAAAGGTAAGACTACATACACTAATATGCTAAATACACACTTTTTGGCCGTTAAGAGATCGTGCTCAGTGAACTGCATTAGTCGGCTCTCACACGCACACATGACACTGGCGTGAGAAGATGGGCCTGGGATGGTCCGGGCCAGGAGGGAGACGGAGGGCAACCTCCTCGACCTCTGGCCTGAGGGTCTGAGCCTCAGCAGCAGGAAGGGCTCCAAGGTGGGCAGGGTACTTTGAAGCCACCACCGCCACCTCCCTCTCAGGCAGGGAGTCTAGGACAAGCAGCTCTCTCTGTGAGAAGCACATGCTGACACCTCACTTCTCCCCTGGGATCCTGGGGACTTGCCAAAGGAAACTCCACTGGTTTCTTCACTCTCACAGCTGCCTAAATGCCATCTGTACCTCGGCTGGCCTGGGCACCTACTTTAGCTGTGATTAAAAGGGCAATGCTGCCCTCCCTTCTGTCCCAAACGGAGGACATGAGGAAACCCCCGGAGGGGGTGAGGGAAATGGAGAAGCACCGGGTGTCTGAGGTGACCTATGCAAGCAGGGTTCCTCGGTGAGCTCACCTCTAAAATTCCTGGACCTAAACCCATGCCCACGCCCGACACTCCCACACGGAACCAGCACACACGTGGGATAGTTTATGCTGAACTGCTTGACCCCTCTGACCCAGACATTGAGACTGAACAGCACCTCCTGGGTGGGTCTGAGGCCGGGCTCGCCCGGGAGACCGGCAGTGACCGGTTGCTACCTGCCCGGACAGCCTGACTCAGCGACGGCTACGGCACAACCACACGGTCCTCGTCCGCTCTCACAGCTGCGCCCTTTGGAACTGGAGGCCTTGGCTCGTGTGGACTCCCAAGTGGGCAGTCCAGCCCCGCCTGAACTGCCCAGTACTGTGCCCTTCAAATGCAAAAGAACCAGTGTAAAAGCCTGGGCGTCCCTCTGTCCCAGAATCTGCCCCAGAGTCTGTCCCAGAAGTGCGGCTTTCCAAAGCACCCCAAGGACAGTGGCCAGGTTATAAAATCCCGCCTCTGCACTAGGTGAGACTTTACAATGTGCCGCAGGCCCAGCCTCCACGGCACAGCAGGCTATGGGACAACCATGGTCTAGGAGCCATGCTAACCCCAGCTCAAGTCCCCAAGCCAGCTGGCCTGCCAACGGGCCAGGCGCACGTGCAGGTACACAGGATCCTTGAAGGCTGGATGACCGGAGAAAAGGAAGCACACGTGACAGAGCCATGAAAGGCCGGCCCGCCTCTCTCTTGCACGTGCTTTCTCATGGTTTTTTTAAAAAAAGTGTTCTATAGTGAACCAGAGAAGGAAAGACTAAAAATGACCCCAGGTTTATTCTTCTTTCACAAAATTTACTTTGAAATGTAGGCTGCACCCCACTTCCACCTTCTATCAACAGTTTTGAAGCAGGGCGTGCACCTGTGGCGTTACAATACTGTCGGCTGATGGCATTGTGGCAACTGCACGGCCACACAAACTCCCATGATTCCAGAAAGTTCTGCAGCCCTGACCGGGCACTTTAAGACACAGTCTTTCGGCACCTCTGGGGATTTTGAAGTCACCAAGTTCGTCATCCCATTACTCATAGCTTGCTGTTTATAGTCTGGGTGTGGAGCAATGAAGGAAGTCCCAAACCCGGTGTGACTTCAAGCAGTCTTCACCGGACATCGAAAAGGGGAAGGCCAAGCTAACTGCCTTTTCTTGTAGGCCACATTTTATTTCATGAAAAGGAGGGGTATTTCGCCAAAGTCTCACTGGTACTTTGAGTGGGTCCCTCATGTCCCCATTGCTTAGCATTGGGTTCATTCCATGACACTTCTCGATCCCAGGGTTTCTGACCGCCTGTTACTCAGATACAGGAAGTACAGCACAACCACCAAGGAGGAAGTGCTGTCCACCAGAAACATGCCGGCGAAGGCCAAGGCCAGAGGGCACCTCTGGTCAGACACACGCCGGTGACCTCATTCTCCCAGCTCGGACACTCCACGTCCCCGTCCGCGAGAGCCTTGGCTTCTGAACTGGAAGGCACCGTGCTGTCGCTCTGAAAATGCAGCACACCGACTACAGTCTAGGCTGGCCCTCGATGTCTCCCCGAGACACACACCGTCCTCGCAGGACCTCACATACTGACTAAAAGAGATGCTTAGAACCCCCTCCGCCCGGCCTGGGGCTGAGACTCACCATCCTCCTCTTCGGTTTTCAGGACCATCTTGTTCCTTCACAGTGGACCAGAGGTGTGCTCCGACCAGTGGAGAGCTCTAACTAGTTCAAGCCAAGTCTTCCTTGCCTGGGCAGGGCCAGGAATACCTGTGGGGCTGTCTAGCCGCCAGGACGGCTCAGAGCTGCTTCCTGAACTGACAGTGGCTGGCAGCATGCCCGGGCCAATCAGCCCCCAGAGACGTCACTCCTAGTCACTGCCACCTCCCAGTTCCCGAAGTCAAGCTCGAGCACCTTCCTGACGGTTAACCACCTCCCTCCCTGAAAGCAGCCTTATGCTGGGGTCCAGCTGGCTTAGTGGCAGCACTTGGACTCGCCACGGCGACGGACAGCGCTCCCTGCTGCTCTGCTCTTCGCCCCCGAGTACTTCCTTAGAACCAAACCTTTAAAAGCGCTGCTCCTCTCACAGTGAGATAATAGTACATCTCTCCAGAGAATGACTAAGAGATCCTAATCTTAAGGTATGTTATGTTATGAGGTCCAGGCTAAAAGCAGAAGGTTTTAGAGGATATATATCTCTCCACATACATACACACACCTCAAACTCCTGATGTAAGTTCAATTTCACCCCTGTTCTAATTCATTTCTTCCTTCCTTCCTTCCTTCCTTCCTTCCTTCCTTCCTTCCTTTTCCTTTTTTTTTTAAGATTTCGTGCCATAGGGCATGTGCACTTACTGGAAAGACCAAGAGACAAAAAAAGTGATAAATCACCCCCTACGAGAGATGGCCACACTGCAATCCCTTCCCCTCCATTCTCCTCTTAGGATTTCAGGCACACATGCACAAGTGCCTGGCATGTTTTTCAGGCCCCCGGGTCCAGGACTCTAAGAGTAGGGCAGGCCATGTGGGACCCAATGCCTTAACCACAAGCCACCTAGTGGCCCTCCCTATTCTAATCTCTAATGTGTTGCACCAAAGCTTTTTTCCTGCACACCTTATGATGGTGGTAGTACATGTTCATTGTTGAACATTAGAAAACAGTACTAAAGAAAAAAACACCAAATCCTATAACTTTAATCCTGGTGACCACTGATAACATTTTGGTGTGTATTTTCCAGATTTTTGTCTCTGTCTCTCTCTTTACACATATATGTGCAAGTGTACACACAAACAAACTGGGTATTTTACATGCTGTTTTATATCCACTTATTTTTACTTACAACAAACATTTTTCCATGACTGTAAATGACATCCATTTCATTGTTTATTGTTCATGCTCTGGACATAATACTTACCCAATCTTCTATTTTAAGGCTTTTTAAAACCTTTCCAATGTTTCTGCCAATCTCACCACCCACATGCACGCATTATGGCATCTCTCTATCTCCTTAACATCTTAGAGGCCAGCAGGTGGCATGGTGGTTGAGGCACTGAACTCCCACATGGCCAGCAGCAGTTCGAGGTCCAAACCTTGCAGCTTGCTTTTTCATTCCCTCTGTCTCTCTCTGGTAAGTGCATGTACCCTACAGCAAACTAAAAATAATGGTAATTAAATAAATGTTTTATAAAAAAAAATCTTAGAACAAGAACTGCTGGATCTAGATATGGTTTCCCATGTGTTCATGGAGGGACAAAGTGGGCCCCCTAACAGTTATTTGTAAGTGACAAGAAAAAGGAAAACAACTTATACCTAATGTGTTGTCACTATAGGTGACACTTAAACAAGGGCTTATTTTATGCCCAGCTTGATGAGACCTAACCTATTTCATCCTGAAAGCACCCCGTGGGTGAGTGTCCTCTCCCTAGGTCACAGATGGGGACCACAGCATCTGGAGAGGTCTTAGGGCTTGTCTGAAGTCCCCCAGGCCTGGCTGCAGAGCCCAGCCTCTGCACCATGCTGCTGGACTCCCAAGCCTCTCTCCCATCATCTCGGCGAGAATGCACTGGCAGCAGCTGCCCAAAGCCCAACCTGCAGGGCTTGGCCGGCGCATTCCCCGGAGTCACACAAGCCTGTCTGCAGGGAGGAAACAGCCGAACTCCAAAAGGGACCAGGGGAGTCACGGGCCTTAAGGGTCCCGCCCTCTTGCTTATTATTTTTACTGTCTAGTAATAAACACATAATTTTAAAAAACCACTTTGATTTGTGGAGGCAATCAATACATACCCAGTTTGTTACGTTTCATTTCGTGGTTTATTTTTTGGAGAGGTTTTTGCTATAGGGTGCATTTGCTCGCCAGAAAGAGAAACAGAAAGAGAGAAATCACCCCCTGGGGGGAAGGCCACTCCGCAATCCCTTCTCCTCCATTCTCCTCTCGGGATCTTGGGCACGCACGCACACGCGCCTGGTGTGAGTTTAAGCCACTGGGTCTGGGACGCGAACCGCAGTCAACTACATGGGAGTCCAGCAACATAGCCATTACGCTAACTGCAGGTCCCCGTTTCGGTTAGTATTTTAAAGGCTCAGTTATGCTTCACCCTTTCCCATCTCCATCCATAACGAATCCCTGTAGCAGTCCTATCGTGCTCCATTTCAAAACCAGAGTTTCATGACTCTCACGTCAGCACCGCTATCTTCTGGTACAGGGCTGATTCTTAGAAGACCGGTCACCTCTATTTCCTGTCTACTGTCAAATCGTAGCGCGTGTCTCTGCAACGAGACCGCACAGGCGGACGGCAGGGCCCTCTGCTCACAGCTCCTCACACCTGTGGATGCGGCCACGCTGCCGCCCGCCCCTGACAGGCTGCACCCGACTCCACCTGTGCCAGCCCGACAGGTGGGAAGGTCCCCACCGCTGACCGTGTGTGGACCTGAGTACAGTGATGCTGGTGCTCTCTGCATGGGCCTGCGTGTCCCCTCTCCTGTGAACTGCTTGTCACACCCTTCGTCCGTTCTTCTAGTGGGTATCCTTTTTCACACTGATTGGTGGATCAGCGATCCTTTGTGTTACACCCTGTGCCTATCGGTCCATCGCTTGTTTTTAACTTCGGTTGTCCCTTTTGTCTTACGGGT
This sequence comes from Tupaia tana, assembly GCA_026018925.1. NCBI lineage: Eukaryota > Metazoa > Chordata > Mammalia > Scandentia > Tupaiidae > Tupaia > Tupaia tana. The sequence goes on from JAKSZU010000011.1 coordinate 68,161,113, forward strand.
GTTTCCATTCTGTTACAGTCAGATCTGTAACCCTACCTTTCATCTGTTTCATTCGACAAACATTGAGCACATCTAGTGCCAGGCACCAGAGAGACATCAGAGGACTGAAGAGACACCAGAGAACCAGGTGACAAAATCCTGCCCTCAGAGTTCCCAGGGACGCCAGCGAGTAGGCGGTGCCCACCACGCTGGGCCAGGGGGCGGGCGGGCGCAGTCGGGGAAGGCCGTCAGGGTGGCTGGAGCGGAAAGAGCAGTGCAGGGGAGATGCAGTCGCACAGCTGAGGAAGGCGGTGGGAGGGCTGTGGGGGCCCTGGGGGCTGTGTTACGGACTTCTACTCTGGGCATGCTGGGTAGCCACCGTCGGGGCGCTGCGCACAGAGCAGCAATCTGACTTCCTTTGTAACACTACCACTCTTGCTATTGGGAGAACGGACTGGAGACAGCAAGGGCAGAAGCTGGGAGTCCAGTGAGAGGCTGCTGGTCACCCAGGAGAAAGGTGATGACGGCGGCAGCAGTGGCCAATTCTTCCCCTATTTGCCTGTAAGCTAGAGCCAGGACCTGCATGTGGGTGCCTGTGAGCTGTGAAGGAGAAAGGCAAGGTGACCCAAGCGTTCTGGCCTGGCCGAGCGCACGAACGGGGCTGCTGTGCTCTGAGCACAGGGCTGCCCACGGAGCCTCGCTCCACTCCATATGGCCCGAGTCCCAAGGCCCGTCACTCAGGCCACCGGGGTCCACACAGCCTGGCTTCTCTGGTTCTCACGGCTTTCAGCTTCTGCCCCCGCCGTGCTTTCCGGTTCACTTTCTCAGTAGCGGGGATCTAATCCCCGGTGGCCGCGGCCTGGATCCTGGCTGCTTCCAGGACAGGTCGGTGCCCCAGCTCCCCTCAGCCCCAGTGAGGAGCTGCCCTTCAGGGGTGGAGCCGGGGGCTTCCCTGGAACGGGCATGGCAGGGCTCCCCGGCCTGCACCAGGCTGCCGTGTGTTTGATTTTTGTTGTTCCTGAGCTACCAACAAATAACACTCTATTAAAAAAGGAAATCATGAATGAAGAGGCAGGTCTTCCATCCCGTAGAACAGACACACCCCTGCTGAAGCACTGAGCTGTATGACTGGCTCACTCGGAAGGAGAGTGACCATGTCACTCAGCATCCACGCGGGCCGCGTCTGGGCCCGAGAGGGAGCACTCGCTCATCAGCGCGGTCGGCACGCACAGACCAACGCTGCCCACCTGCCCACCCTGCTCGGAAGACGCAGCCACAGGACGGCCCCGAGCAGAACGTTAAAGACTATAATGTATTTATTTAGATGGAAACTGCTAACCGGTTTCAAAGGACACTCTGAAATAAGTAGAAAATAGGAGTATAATACAAAACCAGAACAGCTCTGTGGGCCTCGGAGAGTGTCTGAGGAAGTGGCACAGGGGCGGCACTGAGCGGGCCCTGCAGTAAGCGCCACACCACCAGGGCGGGAAAACGCGGAGCTCTGTGGAAATCATACACTAAGGGGTTTGATTTTTTTTTAATAAATTTTACTGTGTACATTCAAGGTACGCAACATGTGCTAGGGCTGCTTACAGGGTGAAGGTGCCTTCCTACGTGAAGCAAATCGACACATCATCATCTCATGCAGTTGCCCGTTTTTGTGTTTGCAGCAACAGCCAACACCGACTCATCAGTGCTATGTCGAGGGGTGAGGGTCCCCGTGATGCTGCTGAAGGTGACAGAATAGGAAGGTCACCCAACAAGCACTGACAGAAAATTTGGGAACCCTCGGCTTCCTGGCAGGGAGAACCACTTTGACCTCGCCGCTCCTGTCCTCCAACCTCCTGGCCAAGTCCATGCGGGAACCAGGGCACCTGGAGCCTGCAGATGCAAACCTACAGGCAGCCTCCGGCGGGAAGCAGGACAGTGAGAAGTGGGTACGGGGCAGAAGGCAGGCCTCTGGCACAGCCTGACCCCAGGGAATGACGGAGCCAGGAAGGGTTTGGAGACAGACCAGGGAAGCTAGACAGAGGCTTGAAGCTGGACCAGGATGGAACGGGCTGGCATATTTAAAGGTTCATCCCACACATTCCCTGAATGCACTTCAGCAGTTCTGCTGTGGAACACTCATCCCTGTCCCCTTGTACCCTCTGAGACAGCACATCCTTGTATCTTGGCCTGCCCACCTCTGACTAACCCCTCTGGCTAAGCTTCTAGAAGCGGGCTTAAAGTCTGGCTATCAGAAGATACGAATTGGGCTGACTCTGTGGCTCGTGGTTAAGGGAGATCCACATGGCTGACCCTGTGATGCAAAGCTCAGCCCTGGTGGCTGAGGAAACACACCAGGTGCATATGTGCACATGCTCAAAATCCCAACAGGACAGAGAAGAGGAGAAGCAACTGCAGAGTGACCGTGCCCCGCTGCGGTGCTTTCACTCTCTCCTTCTCTATGTCTCCCTGTCTATCTCTGGCAAGCACACGCACCCTCTGGCAAAAATAATAATAAGTAAAACTAAAATAAAATAAATTCAAAAATAAAATAACAGAAGTCACAAGCTGTCTCAACGCATACTCTACATGCTACGAAACTGATTTCCAAAACAACTGTCTCTATTTGCCAGGGCCTTAAAAATGCTGGCTTCACCACAGCTTCCTGACTAACTGCCACACTCTCTGCCCAGGTCTAAAACGCCATTTACAGGGTCAAGCTAGCCACATAATGTGTTCTCTGAGGTTCTCCTCCTGCACATCTGGCCATGTTGCTCTTCGGGCCGGCTTTCCTGGCCATCACTCTGGGGACTGCCTGGACCACGGCCCAGAGCTGCATCCCGCTTCTTGGCCACCACGTTTGCTTCCTCCTTGGATTATTTGCTCTCTTTGGTAGAACACATCCTTAATAACGAACAGAGAAACAATGTGGAGGCCTGAATTTTTAACATATCATTGGGGATTTCGCATGTTCAAAAATATCTTGATTCTTTTCTCACACTTGACATCGCAGCTAGGTATAGAATGCCCCCCCTTTGTTTAAGTTTGTTTATTTCTTTCTTCCATGAGCGAGAGAATGAGCAAGATAGAGATGGCACCTCTGGATGTTGATCACCCTGTCTGGGCCGTGGGCAAGTGTATGCCCAACACACTCAAGGCAGTGTCTGGACTTGATCCGGGAAATTTCCCAAGTAGGACTGCCTCACAGATCATTGCATTTCACCATGCACCAACACCTGGCCCCCATCTCAATACAGAATTCTACGTTGAAATAATTTTCCTCAGAATGAAGCAGACATCCCACATTTCTGAGCTTCCATACTACTGTGAGCTATGGTGTCATTCTGCATCCCATTATTTTGTATGTGACCTTTTTTTTTGGGGGGGGGGGGGTAGGGGGAGAGGTTTTTGTTATAGGGCACATGTACCTGCCAGAAAGACAGAGACAGAAAGCAAGAAATCACCCCCCAGGGGGGATGGCCACACCGCAGTCCCTTCTCCTCTATCTTCCTCTATGGATCTTGGGCATGCACACACACATACCCAGCATGAGTTTAAGCCTCCAGGTCTGGGACTCGAACTGCAGTCAACTACATGGAAGTTCAGTGACATAGCCATTACGCCAACTGCTGGTCCCAGTATGTGACCTTTTATCCCCACTCAGGAAGTTTTCACATCTTTTCTTTATCCTTAGTGATGTTCACGATAAGCTGTTTAGTGTGAGTCTTTTCACACACATGCTAGCAACTAGTACAGCTCAGTTTTGAACTGTAAGTTTAAATAATTTCCTGTCTTCTTTTTCTTCAGTTTTCTTTTATTGGAATTTCTACTTAGACACCAGACACCCACTGTGGAACCTTTCATTTCTTTTTCTCTTCACCCATCCTTTTCATTTCTTTTGAGCTGCTTTCAAGGAAATACTCTCCACTGAATGTCTTGAACGTGCTCATTTTAATCTGCGAGAGCTCACTCTTAATCTCTGAGTATTCCTTTTTGGTAGTGTCATTTTTAAAATTTTATTAATTTAGTATTGAGACTTTTTTTTTTTTTTTTTTTTTTTTTTTTTTTAGTTTGCTATAGAATGTATGTACTCGCTGGAGGAAGACAGAAAAAGAGAGAAATCACTCTCCAGGGGGAATTGGCATGCCACAATCCCTTCTCCTCCACGCACGCTCACATGCACGGGCACACAGAGCTGGCATGCTTTTCAAGCCACTGGATCTGGGACTCAAATGGCATAGTTGGCCATGTGGGATCCAGCACCTTAACTAGCACGCCACCTGCTACCCCAGAGACTTTTTATTTTTTTAGAGATTTTTGCTATAGGGCACATGTGCTCACCGGAGAGACAGAGGGCAACAGAGAGACAGAAAGTGAGAAATCATTGCTCAGGGGGATGGTCACACCACAATCCCTTCTCCATTCTCCTCTTGAGATTTTGGGTGCACACGTGCCTGGCAAGAGTTTTAAGCCGCCAGGTCCAGGACTCAAACCACAGTCAACTACAAAGGATTCCAGCAATATAACCATTACGCCATCTGCTGGTCCCACCCCAAGACTCTTAATATATAGTTTTCAAGTTTTCTCTTTATCTTCCATGACCTACACCCTCAAACTTCTTTTCTTCTGTTGGCTTTGTTCTCCTGTTAAAGTTGAGGGCTCCCCTCAAATGTCTAGTAAGAGCGGGCTGTTTGTTCACACTTCAGGGCCAGGCGCACTGACGAAAGCTGAGTGAAAGCTCGGCCTGCAGACTGCTGGTCGCACTGCACCGCAGCGAGGCAGGGACGCGGAGACTCCACATGCAGGGCTCTGCAGGTGCTTGATACTCGTGCCAGTTACCCAGAAAAGCACCCTCAAATCGCCCATGTGGGCTAACAAAGCTGGCCACCAGCATTGGGGTAGTTAGGGACAGGGAAAAAGAAGGGTGGTAACCCAGAATCAAGTACATCGACCTTCTCTCACTCTCTCTGCTTTCATCAGAAATTAAACCTTTGTTTCTTGCAGCCCAGCACCCAGCGAAAAGCCAGGCCATCTCCTCCTGCATGCCTCTAACACTCAGAATTAACTCCAAGAAGGTAGGAAGTAACATATAACCCATCAATGACCAGAAACCACCACAGCAGAGACACAAGAAATATGGGAGATCAAGAAAATATCTCTCCCGCAAGGGGAAAGAACAGCCCTTCATCATCCACAGATAGTACAATGAAAAAATTTAGAATATTCATAGTGACAAAGCTAACAGAGATCCAAGAGAAGAGAGACAACAAACTCCAGAAGATGCAGAAGAACAGAGACGAGTTCCACGAGGTGAGGCAATTCTTCCTTGATCTGAAAGAGGAAATACACACCATAAAAAAGAATCAAACGGAACTGTTAGAGATGAAGGCTGTAATACAGAAAACTAAAACCTCCCCTGAAAGTGTTAAAAGCAGATTAGATCATGCAGAAGATTGAATCTCAGATGTAGAAGACAGAACCTCTGACCTAGAAAAATTCACCAAAGAGACTGAGAAAATAACAACAACCCAAACATCAGGATAATCGGTACCCCAGAAGGTGAAGAAACTAATAGGGCATTGATAATCTATTCCATAAAATCCTGAAAGAAAACTTTCCAAATTTAGAGTGGTATTCAAATATCCAGATCAATTAAATACAAAGGAACCCACATAAAATCAACCCAAGAAGATCTCCAAAGCACATCATAGCCAGATTGACCAAAACCGCAGACAGAGATAAGATATTAAAACTGCAAGAGAAAAATGTCAAGTTACTTCCAAAGGATATCCCATCAGGCTAAGTCGGAAACAATGCAAGCAAGAAAAGAATGGGAAAATATATTCAAAGTGTTAAGTGGAAAATAATTTCAACCAAAAATACTATATCTGGCAAGATTATCCTTTCTATGGGAAGAAAAGATAAAAAACATTCTCAGATAAATAAAACCTGAAAGAATTTACTAACACCAGATCAACTCTTTGAGAAGTTCCAAAGGGAATACTATTCCAGGAAAACTACGACAGACAAATAAGAGAACAAAAAATGACCCAAAAAAAGGGCCAAATTAACGGTAGGGACAAGTTCTGAAATATCGATAATAAGGTTGAATGTTAACAGGATGGTCAGACCACAGTAACACTGCATATTCAACAAAAGAGAGATTACACGAGACTGAACTGTTGAAATAGAATTCTACGACTTTTTTCTAAAACATTACTGATTTTCTTCTATGCATTGTCTTCCAGATTTAAGGATTTTTGGGGGTCTTTTTGAGTTGTTGGGTTCAGCAATTTGTTAAAAAACTTTTTAAATGAAATATAAACTTTTCTCCCTCCTGACCCCTTTGCAATTGGAAAGTATTTGTGAGCATTCTTACATTGTGGCAAAACGGTTATGTGCGTAAGTTCAATAATACAATAGTATCTGTTGCCTTGCATCAGAAATTTTATTCTTATGGGGCTTTGTGCAAATAACAGACCAAATTGCGATTAACCTACTTTTTTTTTTTTTTGCAAATAAGTTTAAATCTCTCTTTAGTAAAAGAGGGAATGAAGAGAGAAAAAAACGTTTCAAAAGAAAATTACAGTGCACTTGTCACTAGATTCTAGCTTTGTCCATACTTTAAGATCTTTTGTGAATCAATAAAATGTGAGAAAAAAAAGTTCAGTGTGGAAGGGAAGGAGGGGAAAGGGGAAAGAAAAAACGGGTATAAGTATGCTTAATCAACAAAAGAAAGAAGCTATTTGTGATGATAATGTATATAGTAATATCCTTGTCTTGACTGACATGCATGGTGTTTGTGTTGGAAAAAGAAATGTAGACTGTAAAGACGTGATAAAATGTAAATTTAAAATAAAGAAAGAAAAAAAGAAGAGAAATGATGCTGAATTGTACTCAGTGCTAGTAAGCCTGGCAGAAATCAACATTTAGTCAGAAGATAGGGCTTTTTCTAGAAAGGGAAGCAACTGTCCCCAGAAGAATCTAGTCAGAAAATTCTGGAAAAAAGAAAGAAAGAAAAAAGAAAAGAAAAGAAAAGAAAAGAAAAGAAAAGAAAAGAAAAGAAAAGAAACGAAACGAAACGAAACGAAACCTTTGTGTTTTATGAAAAGAGCCATGCTGCTGGAGACGGAGGAGGAGATGGGGCAGGCTTGGCTGCCTCCCACAAACACCTTTAACCCACCCTCACGTGGGTCTACTTCAGAAGTCTTGGGTGCCCTGCAGCTTTTCTGGGATTTCGGGGTCAAACCTTTTGCCTCCTGGTGGCCTCGCCCTCCACAGCTTGTAACTTTCCTGAAACAAGCTGCCTATGGGACCGCGCTCCGGGAACACAATTGTAAAGTGTCCTGGAAGGCTGGAATGGACTGTGACAAAGACTGGCCAAGTCACCTGAGCACAGCCAAGCTCACTTAGAGGTTACTTCTGCTTGAATCACCTGGGATTTGTACCATCTAAACCGTTTTTCCTTATAGACATGAATAGCACCGACTGAAAAGAAAAGAGTGGTCAGTTGCAGCAGAGATGTGCTAATGATGCTGGGCCCATGCAGGGCCCCCTGGCATCCTGGCCAGCTAAGGGTGGAAGGACGACCGTACATGGAGACGCTGCTGCCAGGGGAGGGGTGCTACCATTTCTGTATCTGTCATAGAAAAAATACATAAACCTTACAAAAACATCTACAGGACAAAGGAAATTCTGTGTTGCAAATAATTCAAATCAGGGGCCAGCCCATGCATGGTGGCTGAGGCAGCTGATCCCACATGGCTGACTATGTGCATATGGTCTGAGTCTCGGACCAGTGGTGTGAGAAATACACTAGGTGCACATGCAGGTGTGTTCCAAATTCTGAAAGGTGGGGAAAGAGAGGGACTACAGCATGACCATTCCCCACGGGGTGTTCACTCTCTCTCTGGTAAGCACACATACCTTCTGACAAATTTTTAAAAAATATTTGAGGCAGGGGACCAGCAGTTAGCGTAATGGCTATGTTGCTGGACTTCCACGTAATCGACCGCAGTTCAAGTCCCGGACCCGGTGGCTTTAACTCACACTGGGACAATGTGTGTGCGTGCCCAAGATCCCAAGAGGAGAATGGAGGAGAAGGGACTGTAGCATGGCCATCCCCTCTGGGGGGGTGATTTTTCACTTTTTATCTCTGTCTCTGTCTTTCTGGTGAGCGCACATGCCCTATAGCAAAAAAAATATATTTGAGGCAGGACCAGCAAGTGGCATAGTGGTTGCATTACTGGACTCCCACATGATCGACTGCAGTTCGAGTCCCAGACCTGGCATGGCATGGTGGTGAAGGTGCTAGACATTCCCACATGGCTGACTGTGGCTTGCTTTCTCACTTTCCTTCTCTCTCCCTCTCTCTCTCTCTGTGTCTCTCTCTGGTCAAATTTAAATAAATAAATACATATATAATTATATATAAAAGATATAATTTTATATCTTTTATATATAATATATAAATATATATAATTTTATATATTTTATATATATATGGGGCAGGACCAGAGACAGCATAGTGGTTATGTTGCTGGTTCACATGGTTGACTGTAGTTAGAGTCCCAGACTCAGCGAGTTGAAATTCATAACAGGTTGGGAACCAGCAGTTAGCATAATGGCTATGTCACTGGACTCCCACGTAGTCGACTGCGGTTCGCGTCCTGGACCCGGTGGCTTAAAACTCACGCCGGGCGCGTGTGCGTGCATGCCCAAGATCCCAAGAGGAGAATGGAGGAGAAGGGATTGCGGCGTGGCCATCCCCCCTGGGGGGTGATTTCTCACTTTCTGTCTCTCTGTCTCTTTCTGTCTTTCTGGTGAGCGCATGCGCCCTATAGCAGAAACCTCTAAAAAAAAAAAAAAAAAAAAAAAGAAAGAAAACATCAATAATAACTGAAAGCCAAAAATAACAATAAAAAACCTAGACCATTCCCCCTTTTCTGTTTTATGTGCACAACTGAATTTATTTCACTTTTCTTCTGTGAGAAGGATAAGTGCCTTTTGCAAGAAAGAGTAAGAAAGGTGCTGGGCCACCTCCGTTGTCCGATGGTTAAGGGAGCTGGTCCCACACGGCCAACCACACAGTCCAAATTCTAACCCTGGCAACAGGAAAACACACTGGGTGTGTGTGCACCCAGATCCCAACAGGACAAAGAAATGGAGAAGGGGCTGCAGCATGATCACGCCCCACTGGGGTGTTTTCTCTCGCTGTCTCAGCACTGTCTCTCTGGTTATTGCATGCCCTCTGGCAATTAAAAGAAAGAAAGAAAGAAAGAAAGAAAGGAAGGAAGGAAGGAAGGAAGGAAGGAAGGAAGGAAGGAAAGGAAAATGCTTCACAAAGCCTGACCTTATTTATCTTTTTTTTTTTAAAGAGAGATTTTTTTGTGTGTGTGAGAAATTTTTGCTAGAGGGAGCATGTGCTCGCCAGAGAGACAGAAAGAGACAGAGAGATAGAAAGTGAGAAATCACCCCCCGGGGGGATGGCCACAACGCAGTCCCTCCTCCTCCATTCTCCTCTCAGGATCTTGGTTATACACGCACATGCACCTGGCCTGAGTTTAAGCTGCCAGGTCCGGGATTACAAACCACAGTCAACTACATGGCAGTCCAGCAACATAGCCATTACACCACCTGCTGGTCCCAATCTTATTTACCTCCTACGTGAAGAAAATCCATTATTGGTACCATAAAACTACACAAAACTGAAAAACAGTATGGTTTGGGGTTTATGTGCATTTTAGACTTTCTCTCTGGGAGGGAGTCGACAGCATTGCTCAGGTGCTCAGAGAGGACTCCTGTGTGTAAAGCCCCATGAAGACTGAGGGGACTCTGGCTACAGTGACCACGACTCTCTGGAGGCAAAGGAACTCTGTCTCCACAGGTCACACGTGGCAGGTACCACCACCAGCCTCACCGGAGCCCAGGAACCGTCTGGAAATGTGCCATCAAATGTCAGAGAACATGAGCTGGACACACAGCTGGTGGGTAAGAGAGGCCAAGCGCACGGCTCCAGGTGCAGCCCCGGCAGCTTGAGACCATGCCAAGCACGAGTGCAGCCATGCCCTGGGTCCTGATGGGAAGGAGAAGGGGCTGCGGTGTGACCAAGCCCACGAGGGGAACCTCCTCCCTGTCTCCCTCGAAGGGCACCTGTGTCCTTTGGCAAGTAAAAAACAAGCCAAAAACTTTAGAAAATGTTAGCTTGACATAGTCACAATGCTAAAATAAACAGAAACATCTTCCTACGAAAAGACGGTGAAGAAACAATATGATTCACAATTGAGAAATCAGAGTAATAAACCTGAAGTTGAAATACACCTCAAACTATACCTGAAAGTGGTGGCGGCGGTAGTTTTAAATCCACTTCACATAGTCAAAAATACTGCTGCAGTAAATGCGATCTGTGCCGCCCCCTGCTGGGGACCTAAGGGATGGCTAACAGCCAGGGCTTGGTAATCTGGTTGCCTCTGGAAGTAGAGGGAGCAGCGGCTGGCCTGCCTGCCCTGGCCTGCCTGGCCTGCCCTCGCCTGCCTGCCTGCCCTGGCCTGCCTGCCCTCGCCTGCCTGGCCTGCCCTCGCCTGCCTGCCTGCCCTGGCCTGCCTGCCCTCGCCTGCCTGGCCTGCCCTGGCCTGGCCTGCCTTGCTCGCTGGCATTCACCTGTACCTTACATTTGGAAGGGCTTTGCTGACAGTGACACCGTTCTGCCCTTCATCCACACACAGCCAACAGGAGCTCACGCTACAGACAGACACAGCCAACACACACACACACAATGAGGTCAACAGCCTGAGCTCCAGGGCCGGCAGGGACTTCCCAGTGTCTCAGGACATGGCCTCCCCTTCAGGTGGCCTGGGATCCTCACTTCCCACCTGAAACGGCCTCATATACTCAGAATACCTGCTCTCCCACCTTCTAGCTGCTGTTCACACACATCGTTTTTAATGTACATACTGCACACACACACGCACATACGGGCCCAGCCCCACAGCCTGGTGATTAAGGGAAGGTGGCTGACTGTGGTTCAAGTCCCAGCCTGAGCAGCTGGGTGCGTGTGCATGCATGCCGCAAATCCCAGCAAGAAGGAGAAATGGACCAGGGGCTGCAGCACCCCCCAGAAGGTACTTTCTCGCTCTCGCTCTCCCTCTCCCTGCCACTCTGTCTCTCTCTGGTGAATGTGCATGCCCTCTGGGTGCTGGGTAACACAAAGCCCTACTTGCCCATATAGTGTGTGGTCTGAATGACGGGCCGGACTGCCGTGTGCCATGCTTTCCAGGCGCGGGGGCTACAGAGAGCACAGACCCTCTCCTCAAAACACAGTGTCAGGAACCAGCAGTTAGCGTAATGGCTATGTTGCTGGACTCCTATGTAGTCAACCGCAGTTTGCGTCCCGGACCCGGTGGCTTAAAACTCACACCGGGCGCATGTGCATACATGCCCAAGATTCCGAGAGGAGAATGGAGGAGAAGGGATTGTGGTGTGACCATCCCCCAGGGAGGTGATTTCTCGCTTTCTGTCTCTATGTCTCTCTCTGGTGAGCGCACGCGCCCTATAGCAAAAACCTCTCAAAAAAAAAAAAAAACCAAACAAACAAAAAAAAAACCACGGTGTCTCGGAGGGTACAGGCAGCAGTACCGGCCCAGCAATGAGGTGCACTGAGGTCTGGGCTGTGGAGGGCCAGGGTGCCCCAAGGGCACCCCTTGCTCCACCTTGCAAGGGGAGAGGTGGGGAGGGTGCCAACCAGGCACCCTAAAGCAGCGAGTGTCTTTGGGGAAGCTCGCAACCTAGCTGCGGTTGCCTGGTTTTCAGGGGAGATTCAAGTACCGCACCATGGTCATGATCCTGAAGGACCCGGAGATCTGCGTTGGGTGAGGAGGCACGAAGCAGCTGGAAGGGCGTTGTAGACGGGGCTGCACAGCACAGGGCCCTCCGGCTCTGGCACTGTCTGGCTCCAGAACCTCTTCGGCTCTGACCCCCACATGGATCCCATCATCCACAGAGACCCACCTGCACTCTGGACTCACCGAATGAGATTCCATCTTTCCAGGAATCTCACCCCAGCCACTGTCCTCTGCTGAACAAACCCTCGGCCCATTGCTCCACTTTGAAAATTATTTTATGCCCAAAGTGAGCAAATATTTGTGTTGGCTGGACTGCATACTTCCAGCCCAGCCAAAAAACCTACGTGGAATGAAGTTTATGGAAAAAGAGCTCCAGCTGGACTCCCACATACTCAATCGTGCATGGTTCAAGTCCCGGACCTGGTGGCTTAAACTCACACCGGGCACATGTGTGTGTGCCCAAGACCCCGAGAGGAGGATGGAGAAGGAACTGTGGCGTGGCCACTCCCCACCCCCGGGGTTGATTTCTCGCTTTCTGTCTCTGTCTCTGTCTTTCTGGCAAGTGCATGTGCACTATAGCAAAAATCTCTCCAGGATAAAAAAAAAAAAAAAAAAAGCTCCAGGGAAAAGAGAGTCAAAGATAAGCAGATGGGAAGTCTTGGCACCGGAGTGGCGCACGTGCCTTCCGTCTCGCTGACACCGAGGGGCAGAGGCTACTGCCTGGGAATCACACCTCCAAATCACTCAGGATCCCACAAAGCATGGCTCAGTTTGCAAGGAAACCAGAAATCTGTTCACAGAAACCGGCTCCAGCATTGCGATAACTGCAAGGTGGAGCAGGTGGTCACCGCCCTCATCCATCGTCACCCCACATCAGGGGAAGCTGAGGATGCACCTGAGGGGCAGGGCCACTCCAGACAGGACTCGCCCACAGGCGCTCAGTGGAGCTGCTCCCCGGTGGCGGACGCTGCCTCTCACCACTATCCTGGGAACCCCCTACCATGGGTCCTCACTTCACTGGGACACAAGTTCCTTCGGTGGAAACCAATAGATAGGTAACTTGGAAGCTTTCAAGCGTGGCATTCCTTACCTCCAGACCTGAGCTGAGAGCGCCTCTTTACTGAAACGAGTTTAAGAGCCACAGGTGGGCCAGCAAGCTAGGTCTCCTGGGGCCAAGGGCAGGTGCTCACTATCCAAGGAGGCTGCTTACCGAATACAGCGCGGGTACGAAGTGGTTGCCTGGGGTTCATTTTGGTTTTGGTCTTAGATTTCTGCCACAGGGCACATGCGCTCGCTGGGAAGAAGCAGAGGAGGAAGAGAAATCACCCCCGGGGGGACGGCCACACCACAATCCCTTCTCCATTCTCCTCTCGGGATCTTGGGCATGCACACACATCCAGTGCGTTTTTCAAGCAGCCGGATCTGGGATTTGAAACACTGTCGGCCATGTGGGATCCAGTGCCTTAACCACCACGCCACCTGCTGGCCCCAACCCCTGAGGGTTTTTTAAACACACAAACAATTATGGGCACACTATACCATACTTCCTTTCTTCTTGTTTTTAAATAACCTAAGAGTTGGGAGGGGCGAGCTGACCATACCAGATACCAAGTCAGGGCCTCCTCCATTCAGCAAACATGCACACAGGCTCTGTAAAAGGGGTTTTCCACGTAACAAAGGGAAACGATGTGTATTTTTCCACTAGCTCCTTTTCCCAGTCAACCCCTTGGGAAGGCTCAGGTCAGAGCATACAGGTTGCATGTAGGTCTCCCTCTGCCTGTTTGTTTTGTTGTCTCCCCTTAATCGGCATAGCCCACGGGCCTGCTCTGCCTCCCTTGCACCTCCTACTGGCCGGTTTTGGACACTCTGCCGGTACGTGAACAGCCCCTCCTCGCGCCTAGCTGCAGCTGTGGAAGTGCATCTGAAGAAGTGATTCAGGAAAGTTCGATTACGGCCAGCTGTGCAGGTGTTTAACTCTTTATTCTGGGTGACATTGGACTGCAGAAAACTGCAAAAACATGGCCTTTCCAAGCCCTCTTTCCCAACTTCCTCCACTGCTCCTCACCTGACAACCGCGGAGCTGCTGACACTGGGAAAGCAGCACACGCAGCACGAGGAGCTGACCCAGGAGTTCTATTCAAACTTCCCCCGTTGTCTCACCATGCCTTGTTTTCTGGCCTGGAATCGACCCAGGCACCTCACTGCATTTCACTGCCGTGTCTCTTTAGCCACGTCCAACCTGTGGCCGTCCTTCAGTCGTCCTCCGTGTCGTGGAGTCGGCACATCTGCAGTCCTGGTCAGGTACTTTGTAGAATGCTCCAAGCTTTGGGTCTGTCCGAGGCGTTCTCCTGGCTAGACTGCGGGTATGCAATTTGGGCAAGAGGAGCACGGACGAGGCTGCGTCCTCAGGGCCTCAGGTCGGGGCGTGTGAGGACGCCCTTCTCACAGTGCTGCTGACCTTGTGCCCTGGGTGGGGCAGAGTGACCGTCTGTCCTCTGTCGCCAGGACCCTGTTGGCAGACAGCCTGTGCCTCGTCAGCCGTTCCTGCTCACTGTTTTGGTGCTCAGCAATGCCGGGGCGCTCCCTCAGGTTAGCGTCTGTCTTCCAACCCACTCTGACCGTTTTCTGGGCATTCCCTCACTTCTGGCACCACGGGACTTCCCAGGCAGGCTCGCTCTGCACTGTCCTTGTTCCAGCTCTGGGGTCAAGTGTTTTCCCAAGGACTCTCAGTTCCTTTCGATGGAGAGCGGATTCAGAAAGCAAGTGTCAGGTGTTGGGCACCACAGCGGCGGTCTCACCTGGGTCAAGCACTACCTCACTGCCCTCCGAAGGCTGCACCCATTACTCCCACCCCTCGCTAGCCCTCTGAGCGTCGCCATCGTGCTCGGGGACCACACCGGGTGCCCTGCTTACTAGCAAGGCTGGCCTCGTACATGCTGGCTGTGCTTCTGCGAGTTCACTCAGTTCCTTCTTCATCTTACCAGTTCATAGGCACGCTCAGATTTTTATTATATGTGTGGCAAATATTATCTCCAACACTACCACCTGTCTTCACTCACGAGCGCTTTTGTCACAAAAGTTCATCTATATGTAGTCAGGTCTGCCCGATGTCTTCTACGACTTCTGCGTTTCATGGCCTACTCAGGAAGTAAAATTGTAAAATTGTAAAAATATCCACCCCAAATTTTACATACATACAATACAGTTTTGTTTGTTTGTATGTTTGTTTGACTGATAATCCACCTGTAGTTTTTGGTGTTTTAAGTGCAGAATGACAAAGAGAATCTTTCTTCCTGCGTGGAGAGCCAGACGCCATCACTGTTGCAATGACCTGAAATGCGACCGTTGTCAGCGCAGGCCCGGAGTCGACTGCGTTAGTGCTACTCCAGGAGGCCCTGGCTTCTGTACAGCCACTCGCTCTCTCCACGTCCTACTGCTTTCTCCTTTAGGAAATGGAGAAAGCTTCCCACTTCGAAGCAGAAGTGCTTCCGGCAGCACAGGCGCCCGTAACCAACACAGCACACTGGCTGTGGCCACTGTAGGCGGCATCCGCACCCAGACCTGCACTATCAGCATGAGTGCCTGTGCCCCCGTACAACGTGGGCCACTCGTGCTCTCGGGGCCAGTCTACAGAAACATGATCACTTCAGCATATGATCAATATAAAAACTATTAGTGGGACCAGCAGATGGCCTAATAGCTGTGTCGCTGGACTCCCATGTAGTCGACTGCAGCTCAAGTCCCAGACCCGGTGGCTTAAACTCATGCTGGGCGCATGTGCGTGCGTGCCCAAGATCCCGAGAAGAGAATAGAGGAGATGGGATTGCTGCGTGGCCATCCCACCTGGGGGGTGATTTCTCACTTTCTGTCTCTCTGTCTTTCTGGTGAGCGCACACGCCCTATAGCAAAAAAAATCTCTAAAAAATAAAAGAGAAAAAAAAAACTATTAGTAAGGTATTTTGTGTGTTTTACACTTACCATACACCTCAAGTGCTTAATAGTAGATACTGTACAAGACAACGTGGAGCTAGATATCTTCCTTGACTTAGCTGCATATTCTAGTCATGAGACCACACGTGCACAGGGTATCAAGGAATTCAGTACCTATCCGTGATAGAAGGACATCTCCTGGCAATATGAGAGGTTGCATTTTTTAACAAGATAAAGTACCTACAAACAGGTTCCCACTGAATTCTGTACTTTGTGGGGCACCCTTGAGAGTTTTCCCTTTAGGCTAACCCCCTAGTGCATAAGCACTGTATGGAGGGAGCTAGGTCCAACAAAGCCAACAGTGGTCTGAATCCCAGCCCTGGTGACTTGAGAAACACACTGGGCATGTGTGCATGCCCCGAATCCTAAAGGGATGGAGAAATGGAGGAAAGAGGATTGTGGTGTGACCAGGACCCATTGAGGGGTGAGTGTTCTCCCTCCCTCTCTCTCTGGGGAGCATATGTGCACCCTCTGGCAATTAAAGAAAAAAGCTTTTCCTTTAAGATCAAAAAATAATGAAGGATGCCCACTCTCAGCAATTCTGTACATCTTTCAACAGAATTTTCTAGCCTAATCTGCTCAACCAGGAATTCCCAGGAGAATTAAGCCCACATGCCCTAACCAATTAAACAGGACTAGAACAAATATTTAAGAATTGAAAAGAGGGACAAAAATGAAACTATTATTTTTCACACTTGTTTTGACGGAAAAAAGATGATGGTTAGAATCATTACGAGACCGAAAAGGCCTGCTTACGAAATCAATACATGAAGCTCAGTTATGTCAATGCATTCGCAACCAACAGTAATTAAAGTGCCTAGTAATAAATCTGTCCAGCACATGCACGACTTTTATAGAAAAAAGTTCTAAAATTTTGTTCTAAGACTTTAAAGATCTAAATAAAGGGAGAGAGAAACTGCTCACAAATTCAAGGACTCAGTACATTAAAGGTGTCAGTTTTCTTCCAGATGTGCTACAGATTCAATTCCAACCCCGCCAGGTTTTGTTTGTTTTGGCATGATAAAATGTCATGATTTCAGCAGATGGCATAATGGTTACATTGCTGGACTCCCACGTAGTTGACTGGGGTTCAAGTCCTGGACCCGGCAGTTTAAACTGTATGCCAGGCACATGTGCATGCGTAACCAAAATCCCAAGAGGCAAATGGAGAAGGGACTGCAACGTGGCCATCCCCCCTGGGGGTGACTTTTCACCTTTTGTCTGTCTCTCTCTGCCTTCTGGCGCATGTATGTACCCTATAACAAAAATCTCTCTCTTATAAAAAAAAAAGTCACGGTTACAGCCCAGCAGGTTGTGCGGTAGTTAAGGCAATGGATTTCCACATGATTGACTCTGGTTCGAGTCCTGGAACTGGTGGCTTGAAGCGTATAGTGAGCACATATTTATGCACGTACCCAAAATCCCGATGGGAGAATGGAAAAGGGATTGTGGCATGGCCATCTCCCTAAGGGTGATTTCTCACTTTCCTCCCCTCTCTCCCCATTAACGTTAAAATACACCCTGCCTATTCTTCACGTCCAGCATCCATCCCCCCCTCCCATGGCTTGATCGCTTGCTCTCTCTGCCACAAACGATGGCACCAGCCCACATTTACGCTGAGTTTCCCTCTAAACTTTCTATGATTCTCTGAACTACACGTGCCCTGATCTCAAGGAAAAACACTGGGGTCCAGATGGTGGTACAGCAGTGAAACATGACCCTCTGAAAGGCTGACCCACATGGGAAGGAAGGTTCTGGGTTCACGTCTAGGGATCTCCCCGAGGACGCCAGGCATGTACACCCAAAGAGCCAAGGCTGGCTGACGCTAGAGACGGAGGCGGCCTCAAGACCCAGCTGAGGGTGCTGTCTCTCTGTCTCTCTTTATCTCTATCGCTCTCTGGTTTCCTTGCTCACAGAGAAAATAAATACATAAACTGGGGGAAAAAAAGATGAACACCCTCGACTGCACCAGCTTTGTGTGGTTTCAGAAGATGGAGAATCGGGTCAGCTATCCCACCAGCCTGGTGTGAGCAGTGGCCATCCCACCACGTGATACCAATGGCTTCAACACTTCCTGGGTCAAAGGAAACCGTTTATAAAGATCCAACAAGCCTGATGGTTACTGTAGGGGATGGTGGCCAGGCGATGAGGGAAGCCCACTCGAAGTGGATCGGGTAATGAGGCATTAGAGGTGCCAGCCATCTAAACATACACAATTCAAAGTGTCAGCAACCCTTCCGGTTCTTTTACAATCTGGAGATACAAGATCACTGTCTGGAGAAGGAGGGGGAGAGTATTAAATTAATTCATTGCTGGGACCAGCAGATGGTGTAATGGCTACGTCACTGTACTCCCATGTAGTCGACGGCAGTTCGAATCCTGGACCCGGTGGCTTAAACTCAGGCCGGGCGCGTGTGCGTGCGTGCCCAAGATCCCAAGAGGAGAATGGAGGAGAAAGAACTGTGGTGTGGCCATCCCCCTAGGGGGGTGATTTCTTGCTTTCTGTCTCTCTGTCTCTGTCTTTCTGGTGAGCACACGTGTCCTATAGCAAAAACCTCTCCAAAAAATGAAAAAAATCCATTGAATTTTCTGTGTACTTCTAAACCAAATTCGATGAGTAACTTTCAGGGAAAACTTCCAACCTTCACTGAGTACGTACACAGCTGACCTCCTAGTGTGCAAACTTTTTATGACAGCAAAGTTCTCTGACACCTCAAAGCAGAGCGAGTGCCAGCTGGGCGGCCAGGCAGGAGCTGGTCACTGCGGAGACCCGCCATGGCGCAGCCTTTTCTCCCCTTCCTGTTTCCCGTCTCCTCGGCCTTACTCACTACACAGCACCCCTTCTTTGTAAAACCACAGGCCGATGTTACAGAATCCTGCACTCCACCCTTCCTTTCACTCAGCTGACAAGAGCAAAGTGCACCGGGGAGCCGTGCCACCGCCCTGAAGGCGGAACCGGCACAGGACGGAGGGGCTCTTGGGCAGGAAGACAGACCTCGCCCACACTGGGCTCAGAGCAGCGAAGGAGACGGGACTACCAAGGCCACTGGTCCAAGCTTCGTCTTCTCATTTGTTACTGATTTTGAAACAAATTAAGCAGAGGCTACTGTTTAATCTAAAATCTAATCTCCTTGTTTAAGAAAGCAGGTGCTTTCAGTTAAAAAAATAAAAGTCTAAAGTGATCTAATTTTGAAACAGTATTTTGTTTTTGAGAGGAGAGATTTTTTGCTATAGGACACGTGCATTTGCCAGAATGGCAGAGAGAGACAGAGACAGACAGAAAGCAAGAAATCACCCCCCAGGGGGGATGGCCACGCCGCAATCCCTTCTCCTCCATTCTCCTCTCGGGATCTTGGGCACGCACACGCGCCCAGTGTGAGTTTAAGCCACCGGGTCCGGGACTCGAACCGCAGCCGACTACATGGGAATCCAGCGACATAGCCATTATGCCAACTGCTGGTCCCTGAAACAGTATTTGTTAAAAGCATTTCCACAGGCTTTCTGAGCCACTGTCTGCTGAGGCCCACTCCTACCTCTCAGGAGTGTACTGTTACTTAATAAATGACCTTTTCCTAACATTAAAACAAAGCGTATCTCAACAAGCTTTACTCAAAACACTGTTCAGATACTGATTTGCCCTCTACCCAGAAAACCCCCTTTCAGTTCCCAGAAATATTCCCACCAGGCTGAGGGGCACTCCTCGGAGGAACTCGGAGAGCTCCCCAGTCACTGAGCAGCTGCTGTTTCTCGGCCTGCCTCCTCCGGGTCTATCTGGAAAGGGGCGGCCAGTCAGCTGCCAGGGCTGAGGTGTGATCTTGCTCATGTCCAAGGAAGGGAACATGAAATCAGGTCCACGCTGTGTCCCCTAGCATGGTGAGCCAGCGTCCCTGCTCAGAGGCTGCAGAAATGGAGCCACGCACATTCCGGAGGGAGAATGGACGCCGCTCCTGCCTCTTATATGGACAGACGGAGCTCCAGGACTCTGCTGGGGTGAGGTGAGGCCTTCAGCCCCCCGGGAGACGTCAAAGGAGGCCGTGGGAGGGAGAGGGAGGTCCTCACTGTTCACTGCAGTTGGGTTTCTCAACACCAATGCCAACACCAAACTGGTGACTACCACGGGGAACACGGTAGAACCCTGCAGGCCTCCGGTCACAGTGTTTTTGTCACCTGGTCGCTGTGTGACCTTGTTTGATACATAGTTGTGGACACTGACTCGTGGCCAGCAGCCGTAACTCAGCATGAATGAGCGTCTCCAACACGGCCATCTCCCCAGAGCCGTGTCCCAGCTTCACACTCAGGACGCCAGAACATTCGGTACCGTGCACAGGGGCCACTTTAAGCAGCAAAATCACCAACACAACAGTACAGAAAGCAGGGTGCTCCACACAGTGTGTCAGGACACTTGATGGTGCGAGGGCTGAAGCAAGAAAGCAGTCAGCCGGCTGGTGGGACTGGGGCCACGGGTAACCCGCGTGGCTCCCTGCTCGCCCATGTCCGAGAATGGCCACGGAGCACTGCTTTGTACTGACAGGACTGTGATAAACTTCTGGACACAGGCTGACTCAAAACATGAGCTCCACGAATAGCGAGGAGTGATGTTAACACTCTGGGAAACACCAGCATGTGTAACAGTGGCTAATAGTGGAGGGGCCAGCCCCACAGCATGGTGGTTAAGGGAGCTGAACCCCACATGGCCAACCATGGTTCAAATCCCAGCCGTGGTAACTTGAAAAACACACTGGGCATTTTGCACGCATACCCCAAATCCCGACAGGATGGAGAAAACAGCAGAGAAGACTTTGCAGCATGACCAAGTCCTATCAGAGGTGCTTTCTCCCTCTCCCTCTCTGTCTCTCTGCCTTTCTCTGACAAGCACATGCTCCCTCTGAAAATTAAAAAAAAAGGTACTAATTTTTTTTAAGACTTATTTAAATTTATTTGTTTGTTTGTTTGACCAGAGAGGGACAAAGAGAGAGAGAAAATGAGAAAGTAAGCCGCCAGGTCTGGGACTCGAACCATGGTTGGCCATGTAGGAGTCTAGTGCCCTCAAACACCCCGCCACCTGCTGGCCCCAAAAGGTACTAATTTTAACAAATAATAATTTCAAGTAGTCTGGTTCAAAGACTATATCACTAGGAAAGAAATGAGAAATTCAATTTATTTTAAAATTTTGCAACCTGTTTTCAAGATGCTTGAAGTCAGGGAAACCCCTCCATCCACCTTGTTACTAGGAATAAAGCTGATAGTTTGATCTCACTTTCTGATTCCTTTACCTGTTTTGTTTGGTTTGGTTTTGAGAAAGATTTTTGCTATAGGGTGCATGTACTCACTGGAGAGAGAGAGAGACAGAAAGCGAGAAATCACCCCCTGAGGGATGGCCACACTGCAATCCGTTCTCCTCTTGGGATTTTGGGCACACACGCCGAGCATGAGATTTAAGCTGCCAGGTCTGGGCCTCGAACTGCGATTAATTACGTGGGGAGTCCAGCAAGATAACCATTATGCCATCTGCTGGTCCCCTTTACCTATTTTTTAGTATGTCAGAGGGCATGTGTGCTCCCCAGAAACAGATGGGGGAGGGGGTGGGGTAAGAAAGTTCCTCTCCATTAGGGGATGGCCATGCCATAATCCTTTCTCCTCCATTTCCCCTTTCAGGATCTGGAACACACGTGCACACGTACTGGCGTTTTTTCAAGCCACCGGTCTGGGCTGAGGCCACACAGCTGGACAGGTGAGAACCAGCCATCGTATCACCACACCACTGATGGCCTGAAACCGGCCTTAAAACGCACGTCATTGGAGGAGTCTCTACTGCCAACCAGCCGCTCCAAGGCCATGATAAGCCTATGCAGCCTGTCAATGGTCCCAGACAGGACTGAGAACTTATCTTTCTGCAATGCTGGCCAGGCGAGGGGGACTTTGAAAAGTGGGTGAAAGAGCCAGACGGTGGTGCGGCAGTAAAGCGCAATGCTCCACGAGGCAGCCCCATACAGGAAGGTTCCTGGTTTGAGTCCAGAGACCTCCCTGAGGTGCATGTGAGCATCCATGTGCCCACGACCTAGGGCTGGTTAATAGCTGGGAGTGGACTGAGTCCAGAGACCCCCCCCCCCGAGGTCCATATGAGCGTCCGTGTGCCCATGACCTGGGGCTGGTTAATAGTTGAGGGTAGACTGTGGCAGCAATACCCTAGTGGAGAGCTGTCCATCTCTCTCTCATGGAAGAAACAGATGTTTTAAAAGTTCATGGAGGGAACCAGCAGTTAGCGTAATGGCTATGTCACTGGACTCCCACGTAGTCAACCGCGGTTCACATCCTGGACCCGGTGGCTTAAAACTCATGCCGGGCGCGTGTGCGTGCGTGCCCAAGATCCCAAGAGGAGAATGGAGGAGAAGGGATTGTGGTGTGACCATCCCCCCTGAGGGGGGTGATTTCTCGCTTTCTGTCTCTATGTCTCTCTCTGTCTGTCTGGCAAATGCACGCGCCCTATAGCAAAAACCTCTCCAAAAAAAAAAAAAAAGGTTCATGGAAAAAAAGGAATTAAAATACAAGTTTATTTTGGTGCAAAAATATTTTCAAATCCATGCAGTATTTTCATACCATGCTGTTTCCTTGTACTTTTTAAAGATCGTTCATAAACATAAGTAATGTAACAAACCAACCACAAAGTGATTACACAGCTTAAACAGGGTATTAAAATGTCAAATGCCTAATTAAATACAAAGCTATAGGTATATGTAGAACATGAAATTTTCTCTTTGCTTAGGTTCAGATTGGTCCTGCCAAGATTTTGGTTGGGAAATGGGAACCCATCATGAAAAAGAGTGCCGGGGGTTACCAAAGATTTACTCTTCCTTTTCCCCAAGCCACAGGCCCATTCCTGAGTGAGGTTGGGGTCCCAGTCGAAGAAGGCAGCTGGTCACCGGGAGCACGAGGCTGGAGGCCAGGCCTCTCCTACCCCAGGAGCTCAGAGTGTCTCTAAGTGAAGGTCACCCTGGGGAGTCACATGGGGGCTAAGCGTTGACCTCAGGGAATCTAGCAGGTCAGACATTATTAATTAAGCAATAACAACAACTAAGATAGAAAATAGAACATAAGAGTCTAAGAAACTAAACAGAAGATCCACCTTGCTGCAATTATGAAAAGACCAATTTCCCAAAGCAAATTAAGCTTCATTACTTTGAACTCCTGCCATATAACTCAGCTGGGGACATAAATCACGGATTCTTTAGAAAAATCTCTACATAAAACCTTAGTTCCAAAGTAGATCATTTACCTAGAAGTTCAAACACCAAAACTCTAATGACAGAATAGTTCCAAATTGATTCTTTAATCTCCTCCAAAAAACAAATCTGTCTCCCTCTTTTGGAGGAGATTTACGCTCTGTGTGGTAATGGTGTAACTGATCCAGTAGGCTGCGTACGCCTGACTCACAGCACACCACAGAGCCTTCCTCTCGACACACCTGGGGTGGAGAAGGATCAAAGTGACCCACATCACATGTCCTAGATGTCCTGGACAAAGTTGCTGGCTACTGAGGAGACTGTCATCCAGATACACAAACGCACTCTCACAGAGGGAAAGCACAGGAGGAGAACACACGTGACACAGACAGAACTTTCCAAGAATACCCACCAGCGTCTGCAGGGCTCCCTCTTTTGCGGATATGCACCCATAAAAATTTACACTTTACGTTTTTTGCATGACTTTCCCCCAATTTTTTAAAAGATTTCATTTTATTAATTTATTATTATTATTCACTTTTAAATTTGACCAGAGAAAGAAAGAGAGAGAGAGAAAGCAAGCCACCAAGTCTGGGATTCAAACTGTGGTTGGTCATGTGGGAATCCAACACTCAACCACCACGCCACCTGCAGTCCCCTTCCCAAATTTCCTTTTTAAGTTTACTATGTGCTTGCCCGAGAGAGAAAAGGAAAATGAAAAATCAATCCCCAGGGGAGATGGCCATGCCACAGTCCCTTCTCCTCCACTCTCGTCTCAGGACTTGGGGTGTGCATGCACACATGCCCAGCATGATTTTCAAGCTGGGTCTGGAACTCACACTATGCAGCTGGCCATGTGGGGTTCAGCTGCCATAACCTCCATGCCACCTGCTAGCCCTAATTACTCCCAATTTTAAGGAAGTACAAAATTTTAATTTATAGCGCAAGAACAGAAAAAACTATTTGCATTTAGCATGTGACTAAGGTTGTGACTTATTTTTTGTTTAGGTAAACCCATGATTTTTTTTAATTGATACAAAATGATAACATACTTAAAACCTTTATGTGCCAGAGACCATGTGCACTCACCAGAGAGACATAGAGGGGGACACAGAGAAAGTAACCCTGTGGGGGATGGTCATACCACAATCTCCTGCACCTCTCCATCCTGTCAGGGTCTTGGATGTGCATGCACACGCAACCTGTGTATGTTTTTCAAGCCACCAGGGCCAGAATTCAAACCATGATTGGCCACGTGGGATCCAACTCCCTTAACCACCAAGCCCTGGAGCCGGCCCATAAAGCATTCTTTAACTGTCTTGAATATAACACTTACGGTAAATAAAAGCTTTTCTAAGACTTACTTTCTTCTTTTTTATTTTTGGAGAGGTTTTTGCTATAGGGCACGTGTACTTGCCAGAAAGACAGAGATAGAGATAGAGAGACAGAAAAAGAGAAATCACCCCCCCAGGGGGGATGGCCACACCGAATCCCTTCTCCTCCATTCTCCTCTCGGGATCTTGGGCACGCACACACGTCTGGCATGATTTTAAGCCACCGGGTCTGGGACTTGAACCTCGGTCGACTACATGGGAGTCCAGAGACATAGCCATTACGCCAACTGCTGGTCCCCTAAGACTTACTTTCAAACTAGTTAAATAATATTGTATATCCTTGTTACCTCTATTACATGACATACATAATAAAAAATTTAAGGGTAAAAGAAAGAATCCTAGCACACAAGCCAGTCATTCCTCTCAGACCTGACCCAAGGGAAAAGAAACCATGTCCACACAGCAACTTGCATTTATTAATGACAGCACAGGCACATGGCGGGGAGGGGTGCAGCCACCCTACAAAAGACCCGGTCACAGCGATCCTCTTCCTCTAGACCTCCAGCCCATGACCCTGGGCACTCACATACAGCCTCAGTGTGTTCCAGGCTGATCTGGCTGGGGATCTGAACTAGAATCTGGCTTCTCCTAAACACACATTACCACTCTGTCACAAAGCCAGCCCCTCACAGAAGTTTGTTTGTTTTAATTATTTATTTATTTAATTCCATTTGTTATTTTTTTTTTTTTTTTAAGTTGACCAGAGAAACAGAGAAAGGTTAAGTGAGAAAGCAAGCCCCCAGGTCTGGGACTCAAGCCATGATCAGCCATGTGGGAATCCAGCACCTTTAACCACCACGCCACCTGCCGGCCCTAGAAGTTTTTTTTTTGTTTGTTTGTTTATTTTAATTCACAACAGGCAAAAACTGGAAACAACTCACATAATACACATTTTTTCCAAGTCTGCCCAAGAGCTGAAGCCCACGATAGCCCACCAAGCACACTAAGGTAGCTTCCCTCTCTGGCTGGGGACCAATAGCCCCGCAGGAGAGACGAAGCTCCCTAGAAGACGCTCTGGGCAGGAGACCAGCCTCAGTTCTGCTGTGGGGTCTTGAGGGCTTGGCCATGCTTGCCCCAGTGCCTAGTCCCTGCTTCACCCAAAAGGGTCCTTTCAGGTCACTTCCTCTTTGTCGTGCAGATCAGGGCTCTAAGACTGGCACCTGTCCAGGGGGGCTGCCTAGCAACAGTAGCAACATAGAGAAGAAGGTAGCTCTTAAAAGGAGCAAAACAGAAAACCACACAAACACGGGGAAACTAAAGTGAGTCGGTAAATAAACTTGGTAGCAATAATAAAGGAGTTTTAAAAAAAGTACAAGCTTGGTTCTTTTTTGCTTCTTTGATCTGTTGAGCCTCTTCTCAAAAATCTGTTTGAAAGCTCAAAACCTTCAAAGGGGAATACTGACTGGCTTAAAGTGAAGTCACATAAATTAGCTGGTTACAGCCAGAGAAATGCACTTAACACCCTACCACGCGTTCCTACCATCATGAACGTGCAAATCCTCACAGAACCACTTACACAACACAGGGAACCCAAGACAATCTGTGCGATGCCACTTCAGAGACAGCAGTCTGCAGTCCCCAACTTTAGGAGCTTTAAAAATGTGTGTGGGGGGGTATCAACAGATGGCGTAATGGTTACGTCACAGGACTCCCATGTAGTCAACCACAATTCAAGTCCTGGACCCGGTGACAAAACTCATGCCAGGTGCATGTGCATGTGTGCCCAAAATCCCAAGAGGAGGACAAAGAAGGGATTGAGGCCTGGCCATCCCCTTAGGGGGTGAATTCTCACTTTCTGTCTCTTTTTCTCTGTCTCTCTGGTGAGCACATGCACCCTATAGCAAAAATCTCTCAAAAAAAATGTGTGTTTGTGTGTATGCATGTATGTATGTATTCATACATTCACTCATGAATCCTACCCGGAGGATCCTGGCACATTAGATATAGTAGAGTGGGGATCCAGAATAAACTGCCTTTTCAAAAATTCCCCCAGCTGTGGTGCCAGCAGGTGGTATGGAGCTTAAGCAGCTGGATCCCATATGGCCAACTCCATGGCTCAAGTCCCACACATGGTGGCTTGAAAAACATGCCAGGCACGTGTGTGTGTCTGTCCAAAATCCCAAAAGGAAAATGGAGGAGAAGGGGTGGGGTAGAAGGGATTGTGGTGTAGCCATCCCCCCGAGGGTGATTTCTCACTTTTCCTCTCTGTATTTGTCTCTCTCCTGCAAGCACAAGCACCCTATGGCAAAAGTCTAAAAAAATAAATAAATAAAATAGAACCCACCCAAGTGATTCTGCAGATTAACCAAGTACAGGAACCGCCACTGTAATTAAAATTTACTAAGTTACAAACTTTACATAGATAGGTTAGACAAACCACTTTTTCATGTTCATCTGCCAGAGATACTTCACTACTCCAATTGTAATTTACAAAGGTACCACCTAGAACTGAAAAACACGTGTTATTTTACAAATTTAGATGTATAAAAGCCCAAACTTGGAAAACACTTTTTTAATTCCCTCTTTGATCAATGATGTTTTAATTCTGGCCTCTCATTCAAATAGCTAGGTTTTTCACAAAGTATGCCACGGCTTTTTTAAATGTTTCAAAATGCTCCCGTTCTAAAAGAAAGTATAGTAAAAATCACACAATAGCTCTTGAACTTTAAAACAGGAGTGAAAATAGTTTATACAGAAAGCATCACTTTAAGTTACTGATCTCAAAAGTAAGTTTGACAATGCCAGTTCTCAAAATCAAATTTTATCCCA
Organism: Tupaia tana; assembly: GCA_026018925.1. Lineage (NCBI taxonomy): Eukaryota > Metazoa > Chordata > Mammalia > Scandentia > Tupaiidae > Tupaia > Tupaia tana. The sequence continues at coordinate 68,188,293 of JAKSZU010000011.1, forward strand.
TTATTCAACCACTGCATTTTCCCCCAATTGCACTTGCCAGAGACACAGAGAGAAAGCACCCCTCCAATGGGGACGTGGTCCCGCTGCGGTCTCTTTTTCTCCATTTCTCCTTCCCGTCAAGATTCTGTGCCGACGCAGCCAGCGTGTCTTCAAGCTGCAGCCAGCGTCTGGGGTCCGGCTCCCTTAAGCACTGCGCTGCAGGGCTGCCTACAATCATGTCCTTGTACCGGCGACACTTACCTGGAACCTGGGAAACATACCCATGCCCACCGCTCCGTCCCCTACGACCTCCCAGAGTCCACAGTTCAGTATGGTTTCAATGTTTGGTCTGAATCCTTATAAAAGTTTTAAAGATTTTTCTTCACAGATACAAGTGTGAGCTACCAAAATACACTTTTTAAAAATAAATGCGATATTTTTCACTCAGCAGCAAACGGCCATCCTCCATGTCTGTGCAAGCAGCTCCCATACTTCCAAAGGCTCACCTACAAGTAAACAGACACAGGCCGCACCCCCACGATGAGCCTCCACAGGGTCTTCGCGCTTTCGTTCCCGCAGCAGTTCTACAGCAAACATCCTCCTTCATGTGTTCCGGAGCTGGGCGAGTGTCCCGCCTTCTGAGTCAACGCCGTTCTGAGGTTCTTGCTTTCTCCAAGGGTCAGTCATTCTCGTCAGAATGGTCCTCTTCTAGTCCTCTACTCTAGGTTGGAAGAGGGTGATATGCAACCTACTTTATGTGGAAATCAACTGACCTTGGGGACATGACAATACAGGGAATTAAAGTCACTCAAATTTCATAAAGCCTACTAAAGCTCCTTTAGAAATCAAAACTGATTTTAATGATATGTCATTCTTTATCCATTGATTTTTCACTCTAAGAATATGCTGCTTTCATAATTTTTTTTTGAGAGAGATTTTTTGCTATAGGGTGCATGTGCTTGCCAGAGAGACAAAGCAAAATCACTCCCTGGGGGGACGGCCATGCCTCAATCCCTCTTCCATTCTCCTCTCCAGATTTTGGACACGCATGCACATGCAACCAGTGTGAGTTTCAAGCTGCAGGCCTGGGACTCAAACTGCATTCAGCCACATGGGAATCCAGTGCCTTAACCGTATGCCACCTGCTGGCCCCACTTTTGTGATTTTTTTAAAGTAGAAGTTTACGTTACTCTTATTAGAATGCTGTAGATACACACACATTTGTATGTTTAAGAAAATGAGAGATGGGGTCAGGTGGCAGCACAGCGGTAAAGGGCAACACTCCGCAAGGTTAACTCCCATGGAAGGGTTCTGGGTACAAGCCCACAGACCTCCCGAGCAGGCAGGACACAGCATGCATATGACGTGGGGCTGGCTGAGGGTGGGTCATGGCTTCAAGGCCCACTGGGCTGTGCGCTTTCTCTTTCTCTCCAAAGAAATAAATAAACTTAAAAAATTGTAGAGGGGCCAGCAGGTAGGATAGTGGTTAAGATGCTGGTTCCCTACATGGCCAAACATGGTCTGAGCCCTAGACCTGGCAGCATAAAAATCATGCCAGGCACCTGTGTGTGCGTGCCCAAAATTCTGAGAGAAGAATGGAGAAGGGAGGGGCTGATTTCTCACTTTCTCTCTCTTCTTCTGTCTCTTTCCAATGAGTGCACATACCCTATAGCAAAAACCTGAAAAGAAAAAAATATTGTAAAGGAAGAAACAAAGGAAATGAAAGAAAGAGCAGAAAAGGGAAAGAAGGTAGTATTTAACCAGAAATTTGGTTTTCTACTTTTGAAATGTCCTCAGGGTGAAAATTAAACCAAATGAGCCTGTTCACATGGATGTGTGGACCAGGGCTGGCCTCTTAGCCTGCTTCCTCTACACGTGCGAAATCCATGCGGTGATGGGGGACAAAAGCAGGTATCTGGGAAAAGTCAGCAAGCAACGTCATCCCGACATCTCCTTTAAGAATAATGAACTCCTTTTTCCTATCAGGATCCATTGTCCAGGAATGTTTCCATCACCTGAAACCATGAAAAACTGTCTTTACTCTCACCCAGAGCACAAAAACACTCCTAAGAATGCACAGCAACTGCATGACCTTCGGATTCAAGAAGTTCTCAGATCCAGTAACCCGATGACAAACAGGGCTGCAGATCAGCAGAGGAGGGTGTGGGGTCAGGGCTGCGGGCCTTGCAGGCATGTGCCTCCATGCCTCCCCGCCTCCGCGGTAGAATGCTTTTTATTTTTTTTTTTGAGAGGTTTTTGCTATAGGGCACGTGCACTTGCCAGAAAGACAGAGAGGGACAGAGAGACAGAAAGCAAGAAATCATCCCCGGGGGGGATGGCCACGCCACAATCCTTTCTCCTCCATTCTCCTCTTGGGCACGGTGCCCGGCATGAGTGTAAGCCACCAGGTCTGGGACTTGAACCGCGGTCGACTACATGGGAGTCCAGCGACATAGTCATTATGCCAACTGCTGGTCCTCACGGTAGAATACTCTTCTAAAACCAGAAGTGCCTACCACAGCTGACAGTCCGCCTAGGCTGTGACACTTAGTTTCCAGGGGCACGTTCCTCAAGGGGAAAATGACATGCAGAAGGACTAAACTGGCCATCCTCACTGCACACATCCAGGGAAAAAGCCCGAGGGTGTCTGTGGCTGAGTACTGCCTCCCCAGAGATGTCCATATCGAATCCCCAGAACCTGTGGATATGTTCGGTTATATGACAGAGAGATTAGTTAGGTGGAATTAAAATTGCTAACCAGCCGACCTTCAGAGAGGAGTGCCCTGAATTACCTGGGTGGGTGAATCAGAAGCGGAAGAGGGCGGCAGAGGGTCAGGGTCCGAGCGAGGCCAGGTAAGGATGCGCCCACCAGGGCTGGCTTTTAGGTGGAGAATGAGGCCCAGAGTCAAGGAAGTGGGTGGCCTCTAGAGGTAGGAAAAACACAGTGGGGAATTCACCCCTAGAGCCTCCCAGAAGAAACAGCCCTGCTGACACCCTGATTTTAGCCCAGGGCTAAGGCTGGAATGTCCTCACCAACGCTTACGCTGAAGTTTGATAACCGCTGTAACTGGACGGGAAGGGGCTGGGGGTAACGGCTCTGCCCTCGTGAGTGGATTAATGCCACTGTTACGTGGGTTATGACAGAGCAGGCTTGTTACAAAAGCGGTGTCGCTCTCTCCCTCTCGTGCTCACTTCTGCCTATCATGCAGCAACAAGGCCCTCCCCAGACGCTGGTGCCATGCTCCTGGACTGCCCCACTGCCAGCGCTGTAAGAAGCTCTCGTCTCTACAAATCGCCATTCTATTGTCCCCGCGGAAATGGACTATGGCCACCAGCGAGACCCATTCCAGACTCCTGACCTCCAGAGCTGTGTGATAAATGCACACGGCTTTAAGCCACGAAATGTGTGATGATTTCTTACAGCAGCGACGTCAAATTAACACAAGGAGGCCGCTTCTTTTGTCCCTCCATTGTGCGCCGAGGGAATGTCCAGAAAGGATTCTCAAGCCAGAGTCCGTCCTGGACCGGACAGCGCGGCCGCAGCCTAAGGCTCGCAGGGCAGACCCCCGCGGGAGGGCTGGGTCCACATCTGCAGACCTCGCTGGTGCTTGAGCCTGGGCAGGAGTGGGCTGCCCTGCGGGACTGGGGCGAGGGGGGCACTTATCTCTCTTTTCCTCCTAGTCCCCCATTCCTTCTTTCTCTTTGATGAAGGATAGAAATGAATAAACTTTTAAAAAAGCAGCATTCTACCCAGACAGTGATCCAGCTGCATTCTTGACCTTTTTAATCACAAAAAACTTACAATTTTTAATCCCTTTCAAGATAAATCTTAATTTGTTAAGCACCTTAATATTTCTTAGAATAAAGTGGATTCGCACCACAAATCATTTTACTGTGGGTTATGTTAGCCCTTCGCAAAGAATTTCTTTACTACACCCGCATTTCAAATACAGAGTAATCACATTTTTCATGTGAATGTCCCTTTCTTAAGATCTGTACTGAAATCTTTGAAGGCACAGAAAGTGTCTCTGAGAGTCCCCACAGGCAACAGGAGGCACTCACTAGCTGGTTACCACCATGCCCAGCTGCGGCGAGAGCCGGGTCTCAGAGAAACCGCAGCCGGTGGAAGGAAGCAGCGGGTAGGTATGCTCGGGGTAGGACGGCTCCAGCTTCCCCCAAGTTGCCATGAGCGGTTCTGTGACCTTCATTTCCGTATCAGAAACACACGGGGGCTGGAGCACGGGTTTAGTAGTTCAGTCCACAAACTGGAGCCCGCGCTGGGCCAGGCCCCGGCTCAGGCATGTGGGCTACACAGGACAGCACAAAGACGCACACTCCTGGGGGTTCCCTGCCAGCTCAACCAAGCACACCTAACGAGCAGTCAGCAAGCTCCTGAGCTCGGCAGAAGAGAGTGCCTACTTGGGGAAGCACAGCTGGGCAGGTGTGGCCAGGAGAGGGGAGGGCGGCGTACAGGTGCTCAACTAGCAGGGTGACTTGCTGCGAGTGAGGGCCTGAGCAGAAAGCATCCCCGGCAGAGAACGCCCAAGAAAGGCCCGCATGGGGCAACGTGCCAGTGTGGTCGCAGCACGCAGGGAGTTTTCTGGATGGGGTGAGTGGAGGGGTGGGGCAGGGGCACCCAGAGGTCAAAGGTAACAAAGGCAGGTCCCCAGGCCTCCCAGAGGCATCAGCAGACACACAGAGGGTGTGTCTTCCAGGGTGCACTAGGGAACACACTCAGAAAGTGCTAGATCCTTCTACAGCTAGACCAAAGCCTAGGGTAGAATCCCTACTCCTTTGGGGGATAGTTTAATCCCATAAAATAATCTTTCAATTCCAATCCTAGAGCTTCATTTCCTCCATGCTGTGACACTGCAGTATGAACTTGGGGACTCATAAGTAGTCTTTGGCAAAGTTGGAGAACGGGTCGCAGAAGAAATCACGTCTTCAGCAGATCCACCCAAGTCAGTGTGGAGCAGAGGAGATGCCGGCGGCAGGCTGCTGACACCAGGAGGGCAGCAACTCCAAAAGGCAGAGGCTCCCTCCCAAGCTGCAGCGCACTCCGTTTTCCCGGAGGCTAGAGTCCTGATGGAGAACCAGGAGGAAGAAGCGAGAGATGTCAGACCAAGACACTGGTGTTTCTGGCTACCTGGATGGGCTCCCCACGGACCATAGCCCAGAGCTGAGCTGAGAGCAGCCAAATGATTAGAACTCAATTTTTAAAACCTTCCAAGACAATAATAAATCGGCATTCGCTCGTAAGTTATGATTCCAGACCACAAAGCCTATTTTGAACCTGCAAAGTTGCAGTCTCATCTCAGGACTCTTGGTGGCCTGGGACCACAGTACCCATGTCCTGAAGGGGCCCAATTCAGATGTGAGCGTCTGCCTTCTCCCTGGCAAAGGGCAGGGCTGCCAGCTCGGAGCTGACAGCAGGCTCAGAAGACCGTGCAGTCCCCTGGAGAGGCACGTCCCCACTCGTGTCCTGCTCACTGTGGACTGCCTGTCCCAGCAGCCTTCACGGCCAGTCATGAAGGATGCAGAGGTCCGGGGTGCCAATGAGTGGCCCCGGAGGTGGCTGAGGCAGGCCCAGGACAGACCCATGAGATACAGGAGCACTACACGAACCCTTCCCTAGTTCTCTGGACTCCTCATAAATCCCGGGTGCCCAACCACAGCATGTGCTCTGGCTCTAGGGAACCATCAGAGGCCAGGCCATGTAACTCCTGTTGCCACAACATCAACCCCATCTTCCAGCGGCCCCAGGAGGAAACAGTGATCTCAAAACCAGTATTTTCCAGTGGGAGAAGGAGAAACTGCCTTTTTATTGCACGAACCTATTACCTCCTCAAATCTCAACTCTAAGGTTAACAATAACTCTTTTTTATATAAATCTGTTTAATAACCCACAAAACAGGCTTATCAAAAAACTATCCAGGGCCAACCCTATGGCCTAGAGCTTAAGGGAGGTGGATCCCACACTGCCAACTCTGGTTCGAATCCAGCTCAGCAGCTTGAAAAATATCTCAGGTACATGTGCATGCATGCCCCGAATCCTGACAGGATGGTGAAGAGGAGAAGGTATTAGAGCCTGACCGTGCCCCACTGAGGGGTGCCTTCTCTCTCTCACCCTCTCTCTCCCTTTGTCTCTCTGGAAAGCACATGTGCCCTCTGGAAACTTAAAAAAAAAAAAAAAAATTACTCAGGGCAAGCATGTAGTGTGGTGGTTTCGGTGCTAGACTACCATATGGCCAACTGCAGCTCAAGCCCTGGGCCAAGGCTCGAAAATCATGCCAGGCACATGTGCACACACACTCTAAATCCCAAGAGTAGAAGGAGGGGAAGGGATTGCAGCATGGCCACTCCCCCGGGGGGGATAGCAGGGGTGACTTCTCATTTTGTCTCTGTCAATCTGTCTTCAGCAAGCACATGTGCCCTATGGCAAAAAATTAAAAAAAAAAAGCTTTAATTTTTTTTTAATTTATAAAAACTATTCTAATTATATCAAGACATGGAGCTCTGTACTCTAATTTCAGAAGATGGAAATTTTAGAAAATACTTAGGAAGGGGGCTGGATGGTGGCATGGTGGTTAAAGGCGCTGGATTCCCACATAGCTGACCACAGTTTGAGTCCTGGACCTGGCGGCTTGCTTTCTTGCTTTCCCTTTCCCTCTCTCTCTCTCTGTCTGGTTAAATTAAATAATAATAATACTAACAAACACAATTAAATAAATAATTCTTTAAAAAAAGAAAATACATAACGAGTATAAGGTTGTTATACGCAGAGCACAGGTGTATGAAATGGAGGGAGGGCTGTGAAGTGATGGGAAGAACGAGCAGACAGAACAAAAGCAGCTCCTAAAAAGCCTAGCACCACAGTCCGACGACACCGGGTCCCAGTGCCTGCCCCACGCTGATCGGCTCCAGCTCGTCATGTAAACACCACCTCCATGCGGCCTCACTGTGAAACGGGAGGGCTCTGGGATGGGTCTGCAGCACACAGGACACTGAGCTGAACACGGTGTGCACTGAAGGCGGCAAGCAGCTGGCTGCTGCAGCAGCAGTGTCAGGACACCTGTTCTGGGACGCGCCATCTCCTCTGGTCGCAGTAGCTGGTGGTTTACTCAGTTCTTCTCAGCTGGCCACACTGAAAACTGGACGCTTCCAGGCTCCTCAGGCAGTTGTCTCTATCTCTATCTCCATCACGCATCTGTCACATACTCCTAATCTTCAACTTGTCAGCCACCCTACTCACAGTTTCTCCAAAGTAGGGCCTGTGCTTTAAAACTTTTCATGGCCTGAGCATCAAACACCCTGGCACAAGAAGATTCAAACAAGGGTTAAAACAGATGATCTGAGAATACAGGAGCAAACAAACGCAGCCCTCCCTTGTTCTCAAGCAACAATCAACACACTTTCGACCTCAGAAGCAGTCCTTCAGCAGGGGGCACCAGCTGGTGTTCTCCAATTCAATTCCACCACCTGCTGGATCCAGATGAAGTGATGCACAGGGCAAGGCACGCAGGAAGGGGTGCAGAGCTTCCCTGCCCTCCCTGGGCTCACCACTCTCCAGGGACATCCATGTGGTCAGCTCTCTGCCCCTGCACCTTTGCATTTTTATGGAAGTGTCATTACACAGGCATGATTGATGACACCACCAGCCATCCATGATCAACATAACCTTCCATCCCTCTCCTCTCCTTTCTCGCCTCTCCCTTCCCGGGAGAATGGAGCAGGACGTGTGTGTGGGTGGGGGGCTGCAGCTGAAAGTCCCAACTCTCTAATCCTGCCTTGGTCTTTCCCACAACCAACCCCCACCCTCAAGCTACCTAGAGGCTGCTGGCCACCAGTCAATCCTTAGCACACAAAATACCAACGGTCATGGAGGGACGGGTGGATGGAAAACCAGATGGGAGGGAAAAAACACACAAAGTTCTCTCAAGCCTGAATAATTGGGGTGGTAGGTAAATGGTGATGGACATTCTTGAATGAGGGTAGGGAAGTCTGGAGAGAACCTAGGACAGAGTTGGACAAGGCCCTGACATGCTGAATCTGGGGTGACAACAGGATACCCACGAGGAGTAACAGGTATACAGGGGAAAATACCGAACACAGCTGAAATCACACATTCTTTTCATTCCAATCATTACGGCTGTTGAAAACTATGTTTTATGCAATTAGAGAAAGCCAAAGAAAGTACCTTAAGCTAAACGGTCTACAAACACATGGGGCCTGCAGCTGCCGCACACAGAAGCCGGACAGACAAAATGAAATAGGAGCCAAGCCCTGCCGGAGGTCCACAACTCAGTCTGTGCCAACTTTAATTCAAGGCTGAGTCAGAATAATTTTAAAGATGTATATGAAAGAGTCTATAAAAAGTCTTAAACATCCCCCCAAATTAAAACCCCAAAGCTCTCCGTTCAGCATCACCTTCCAGCTGTCACCCTCTCTTTCCATGCACAGTCCTGTCACTCGGAGAACATGTTTGCTTCGAAGTCTTTCTCAGACCTCTTCCTCCACTCAGCCATCAGTGGTCGCATGCCTAAGAGGACATCTCCGGATGGCTTCTCAATCAGCAGGGGGCACCACCCGTTCTCTGGGGTCCACTCCCACTCATGTGTCAATCCCAAGTTCAGGTCCAAACCCAACGGTCTAAATGGTAGTGCAAAGCTCCACACCGGACGTCCAAAATGGAACTCCACATTCCAACCTAGACACACCCTCAGTCTGGACACGCTCCAGCAGTCAGCCAAAGACAGAAACCCGGCACTCACCCAGTCTCCCTGACCTCCTGGCCGGGCTCCGCTGCCCCAGATGCCTAACCAAATCCATCACCTTTTGTTGTTACTGTATTGTCTCTTTCTCCTACTCCTGCCTTAACTCAGGCCCTCGTCATGCGTCTCACCTGCAAGGTTGAGACAGTCCTGTAAGGGTCTCTCCACTATCGATCTAAACCACACTAAGCCAGAGGAATCTTTCCAAAATGCAAAATCATCACCATGAACTACCCTCTGCTTAAGGTCCCATGGCTCCTTGTGGCTCAGAGGGTAAATCCTCAATAACGACTCGTAGTGAAGCCCGCATGGCTGTCTCCTGTTTCTGCTAACCCTGTCTGGCCCCTCCCTTCATCTCACGCACTCCCTGCTCTCACACACAGAGAAACACCTTCAGCTCCACACAGGGCCCAAGTTACTTCCTACCTCCTGGCCTTCACCATAGTCACCTGGCAGCACCAATCCTCCTTCCAGAATCCAGCCTGGTGCCAGCTCCTCTGCAAACTTCCTGCCCAATCTGCCTCCGCTCTAGTGCCAGCTGGAGCTGACGCAGAAGTCCCTGTTTACCTCTCGGTACACACCTGCCACCCCCACTTCCACCACTTGCTCCCATGTCTGTCTCCTCCCTCTAGGCTCGAAGCATCGCAGCCACAGGGGCTGGATGGCGTCAGGCCTACTATTGCTTGCCGACTGAATAAGCAGTTGGACTGCTCATAGAAGCCGGGCCGAGGGCCAGTCACGGCCATGCCATGACGCACAGCACCCTAGGACGCTGGGTCCCTGTGGGAAGGTCACGGGTCTGCAACCTGAGGTCTCTCTGTACCCACCAAGCACACATGTACGTGCTGAAGCTGGAGGTGGGCCCAGTGCGAAGACCCCAAAGACCCCGCCCCGCAGGGTGCTTCTCTCGCACACATTGCTTCTTGGCCTTTGGCTAAGATCAAACGTCTCTCTCTCTCTCTCTCCCACATTAAGAAAAAGTCACTTAAAGGAGAAGCAACCAAATTTATGGGGCTGGCTCTGTGGCCTGTTGGTTAGAGCAGCTGGATACTCCCTAGCTGACCCTGTGGCTGGAGTCCTGAACCCAGCAGCTTGAGAAACACACCAGGTGCAGGTGCATTCGGTCCCCGAATCGTGACGGATGGACGATGCAGGAGAAGGGGTGATGGCACGCCCGCTCCTCATAGGGTGTGTTCGCCCTTCTCTCCATCTGTCTCTCTCTGGCAAATACACACATCTTCTGGCAAAAATTTAAAAAAAAATTGTGATACTTTAAATAACCTTAAACCAATTCCATCACTCACAAGTAAGAGAGGTTGTAACAGTGCCAGGTAAGGCCATACTTTGGAAACAAAAACTTTCTTAAATATTAGGAGAAAAAAAAAGGTAGAAGGCATGAAGTGTCCCAGGTACAGTGTACCCTACCCTCGCTACAAGGGCCAGTCATCTCAGAGAGCTGTATCACCATCCTGCCACCACAGCAGAAGACACAGGGCCACGCCATCCTGGACAGCGAGAAGCAGAGAAAATCCCCTCCTGCCCTTCACCTACATTGTGTTCTTTTGTAGTCGAAGCAAATAGAGAAGCAAAACAACATCACCAGCAGTTTCAGAGGATGTGGGATTCGCTTCTTGAACATCTCTAAATAATTTTCCACCTCCTCCAAGCCTCTGTCACTACAACAGAAACCAAGCAGTGACAATTAGAGAGCAGATCAAGGAGCGGGCGGCAACCGAGCCAAGGGACAGGTTCGGGCAAAGCACTTCTTCAGAAGCCCACTCGCCCAGACTTTCATCTTGGGGGTGGAACGAACTGGAGGTGGGGAGAGGGTTATTAGGACGTAGCTGGGCCGGCCTCACAGCTCTCCAGCTGCTGCTCCCACCTCCCTGGCGCCAAGAGGCACCACAGGCACACAGACAGCGCCTCGCTCCTCCCCGATGACCCACACCTGTGCTCTGCTCTGGACAGGGCCAGGCAGCTCCTCCACATGCGTACTGCAGGGTGAGTGTCATCATGACCGTGTGGCTACATGAAACACGTAAGGAAAAGGCTACTGGCAACACCTCGTCTGATCACCACATGAAACATCCGAGAAGCTGGTATGATCCAGGAAATTCCACACACTGAGCTGTGGATCATTATAGGCCAGATCAATGAGGTCTATTAACTGACAATTTCTCCTCTAAAGGAAACATTTTGTATTTGGCCAGAAGATGAAATATGGCTTGAGAGATCTTTGATCTTTAAGAGAAAAAGAAAGATAAAGAAGTGACTATTACAAGTGGCCAAAATCTGACTCAAATCCCAGGTAGGACTGACATATATTCTTCTTCCTGTGCTCAAAATATCAGTGAGAAAAACATGTAAAGCGTTTGATTTGACAGAGGCCATTCAAAAGGACTAATCTCAGTTAAATAAATATAGAAACCACCATCCCATAAGACACAGCCAGTTTGTAATTCACGAATGTAAAAACAAGGTTTTCATCCCAGCTGGTAATCAGTGGATTTAATGAAGCACCATTTTGTAAGCATTAGTTTTTTAAAAAGCCTTCACACGCGACGCCTCACTGGTGGGACATGTGCGCTCATACTGGTACATGTACCCATACAAAGGACAGCGCGAATGACACAGCCCTTTTGGAAAGCAAATTGGTACCATGCATTAAGAACTCTAAAAATGTTTATACTTGGGACCAGCAGTTGGCGTAATGGCTATGTCTCTGGACTCCTATGTAGTCGACCACGGTTCGAGTCCTGGACCCAGAATTGCAGCATGGCCATCCCCCCAGGGGGTGATTTCTCGCTTTCTGTCTCTCTTTCTGGCAAGTGCACACGCCCTATTAAAAAAAAAAAAAAAAAAAAAAAAAAAAAAAAAAAAGTTTATACTCTCTGACCTGTTACTGTCACCCCTGGGAATCTATCTTAAAGAATACAAAATGTGTAATTATGGTAACTTTATGGTCCAGATTTCCTAAGACAGCCCTCACTTCATACAAGGAATTCTTTTTAATAGTGGCAAATCATTAATTGTGTAACTAAAATTGAGAGCCACGTAAATCATCCATGACACAGGAAAACAGAGGCGCCTGGTTCTGCGTAGCACCAGACAGCACCGGGACGGGGTCTCGTTTCAGTTTGGGATGGAGAGCTGAACACAAAACCTCAGACTCACTGAGTGGAACTCGGCTCCATTTACTATGCCCTCAACCACTCAGCTGCCTCGGTCGGGGCCAGGCCCGCACTGGTCCTTGAGAGACAAAGACGAAAAGCAAAGTGTTCCTGAAGGCCACGGGGTCCCCAACCATCCTGCAACAGCAGCCACACAGGCCGCTGGCTGCCCACACCTCACTGCATCTTCTGATGAGGAAGGAAGCTGTGCCCCAACACTCTGCCTCCTGCAGGGCAGAGCAGCTGACTTCTTAGAGGCCGACTGTCCTCCTGGTTCCGAATGAGGACAAGTCTGAAGCTGGTAAGAAGCCAGAGGAGCAGACGCTGGGTTCGAGAAATAACCGCACTGTGAATTCAATGATCTTAAGAAGTCACCCTCCGAAAGCTGATGAAATATTTTGCTATTGTTTTGACGCAGAAACATTGCCACTGCCAGCCCCAATTGTCACCGGACACCCTTCCAGGCTCAGTCCCACATCAGTACTGAGAGGAATAAAGCACTTTGGCAACCTCTGGATTAGCGATTCCTGGGGTCAGAGTCTTTTTTGAGAATCTAATTAAAGCTAAGGACCTTCCAAAAATGCACATACAGACTTCTCAAGCAATTTTAAAGGATTCCCAGGATGTGCCAAGAGGCCAATGCATGTAAAAACGGTCTGCTCAGAGCAAAAGACCTCTTCCTTCGCAGCGGAGAACTGGGAAGTCAGGACGTCCGGCAATCCAATCAAGGTAATGGGACCTTCGAGAAAACCCTGCCATTGACTTCAGTGTTTAGAGGAACTGGGGGGATCGAGGCAAACCAGCTACAAGCATTATGGACACACTTCTTAAACTGTCAGTGTCAAGCTTTTACAAAATCACCAATTCCAAGTTTTTCAAAGAAAAGTAAGCTTAAAAATAATTTAAAATGTTTATATTTTTTCCACCCAGGAGAGGAGGTCTCTATGGTTCATGGCCAGCTCTTCTTGTTACTTTGATACAAATTTTCCTCTCAGTGGCAATGGTAGTAAGGATAGCTAGATCCCATACAGCTGGCTGCATGGTTCAAGCCCCAGATCTGACAGTTTGAAAAATATGCAAGGCAAGTGTGCTTATGTGCCCAAAATCCCAAGAAGAGAAGGGAATGCAATGTGGCCACCCCTCTGGGGGTGAGTTCTCACTCTTCCTTTCTCACTCTCTCTCCAGCAAATAAACTCCCTTTAGCAAACTGAGAAAAAAAAAAAAATTCTCCTCTCAGGCCAGTCAGTGGCATGGTGGCTGGGGCAGCTAGATCTTCCCACGTGGCCAGTTGCACAGTTTGAGTCTCAGGCCAGGTGGCCTGAGGGACATGCCAAATGCATGTGCGTATATGCCCAAAATCCCAGGAGGAGTGGGAGATGGAAGAGAGGGGATTGCAGCATAAGCATTCCCCATGGGGGGGGGGGGGGGTTCTCACTTTCCCTCTCTCTCTCCACAGATTGCATGTCCCTTCTGGCCCAAAATAATTAATAATAATAATATACAAAAATACGTTCTAACCCAGGGTCTCTGTTCACAAACCATAACATAACATGTGTAATACTTCCAAATTTCCCATCATAATACCCAAGATTATGTCTAAGGCACAACTCCTCTCTATCAAAACACAGAAGTACTCTCCCTCTCTCTTTGGATCAAACCCCTGAAGCACCTACCAGAACACATAGCCCAGGCAATGGGTCAGGAGGGCTGCTCCTTCCAACAGGCTGCTGGCTGGCTGCAGCTCACAGCCACCCTCCACTCCCGCTGTTTCCACGCACACCCACCCCGCAGTGATGGCAGCTCTGGAGACGCAGACCACAGGGTCCGTTCTCCCTCCATCCCCACCCAACTGTGCACAGAGACCAGGCCGAACACTTCCCAGTCTCAGGGACTCAGGGGTGTGAGGGAGGGCGGGAAGCGATCCTGAAACCCTCCTGTGCTAGGTGTCTTTTCTGTTCTGCCCTCCCACCCCCGCGCGGAGTAACCCTAAACACTTCCCTCAAGGGCCAAAGCTGGAGCAGGAGGTGCTTTTTGTGCAACTGCACTGTAATAACTCTTGCCATGCTCAAATCAACCATTGCCTTGAATGCCTTACTCCACTGCTCTCCCTCTACAGAGAAACTGAAGCCGAGTTTCCTCAACTCTGCTGAAAATACCGATATTCTAACTTAAAATTAATTCCACTTTGCTTACATCAGATAACGAACCTGGGAGCTTACTATAAAAATTCTATGTAAAAGGCAAATGAAATTATTTCAGAAACAGAGGAAGTAAAGGCCATTTTGAAAACTCTTTAAAGGACACCACTTTTTCTCCATTTGAAAACTTATTTTAAAAGTACAGTAAGTTCTCTGTTGACAACATGCCTAAATGAACCTAACTTCTCAAAAAGAACAAAAACAAGGTGTGTGTCCGCTGCGCTGAACGCAGCAGATTCCAAGATTCTCATTTTTAAATCTCACATGAAAATCGTCCTTTGAAAGGCAGCTTGTAACTGAATCAAAGCAAACGACTGACCATCACAGGGCAGCAAGAGGAAAAGCATCTCTGGAAACCCCCCTGTGCTCCCCCGGAAGTGCATCAGCATAGTTCTGTGTTCACAACCCTGTGCAGTGCTACCCAGGAACGCCCATCGCACGCACAGCACGTGTAAGGAGAACACCCATCGCACACACAGCACGTGTAAGGAGAATGCACGCAACCCTGCGTTTTACACTGCTCCTCCTGAGCACAGACAGTTGAAGACAAGTAAGTTAAAGAAAGGTTTGTCTGGGGAGGGCCCCACAGAACTATAAACGAGTTGTTTTTGTTTTCTAAACCAGTAAAGGCACATCCCACCGAAGTGTAGTGTGAGCCGAGCTGTCCCTGTCCAGTGAGTGCCAAGCAGCACGGCAGTAGAGAAAGGCCTTTATGTTTGTTTTTGAAATTCTCCGCTGCGGAACAGTGAGACTCTAAGACCCCTTCTCTTTCTTCACCCCATTATAAACTAGCAGTGTTCCAAATGATTGTTTATACCAAAATGGCAGCTAGGAACTCACAGGGCATCTCCCTAAAGGATCAATTCTGAAACCAGTGGGAAGGTGTCCTAGGAGCTCACAAAACCTTTACCAGGAGCAATGGAAGACTGCTGAAACACTGTACTCAGGCCAGCGGGGGCCTGGAGCTTAAAGCACTGGATCCCACAAGGCTGACTGTGCGGTTCAAGCCATGGTGGCTTGAAATAAAAAACTGAGGTTTACAAAGTTTACTTAGAAGCAAACAAAGGAGCCTGGGGGAGCCTCTGGATGTGGCGCTCTGTGTGCTTTATGAAACTGTAGCATACTTTCCTTTTTCAAATGTGAACTGGTCAAGGTAAATCCTCTGTAAAACCTGAGGGAAAGGGACCAGCAGTGAGCGTAATGGCTATGTCGCTGGACTCCCATGTAGTCGACTACGGTTCGAGTCTCAGACCCAGTGGCTTAAACTCATGCCGGGTGCATGTGTGTGGTGCGTGTCCAAGATCCCGAGAAGAGAATGGAAGAGAAGGGATTGCGGCATGGCCATCCCCCCCAGAGGTGATTTCTCGCTGTCTGTCTCTCTGGTGAGTGCATGCGCCCTAGAGCAAACAAAAAAACTCTCAAAAAACATTAAAGTAAAAAAGAGTTGGGAGTCTTACTTTCCATCTGATCCTCTAAGGCCAGTTAGGTACTTTTTGTGTGGTGACCATAGGGGTGGGGAATCTCCTCTAATTCAATCTTTTGTGGTTCTCCCAAAATAAAAAGGTCACTTGTAAAAAGTGGGTAAAGGCAGGGATAAATAGATGTCTTTCTCAGCTCCCTGGCAGGCAGAATACAGGCCCCCACAAATGCTGTCCTAACCCAGGACCTGCCAACATGTTACCCTACTTGGCAAAGGAGAGATTCAGGTTGCAGATGGGATTAAGGCAGCTGATCCTTGGCCTGGATTACCCAGGTGGTTCATGTCATCTCCAGGTCCAGTAGATGCGGAGGAGGTCAGAAAGAAGCGAGAAGACACTGTACACTGGCTTTGAGGATGGAAGGGAGCCATGAGCCGTGACAGCGGGTGGCCTCTAGAATCGGAGAAGGCTGGGAAGCAGATTTCCCGAGAGCCTGCAGAAGCAGGGCGTCCTGCCCACAGCGCCCTGGTGTTGGCCGGGCGGCCTGGGCTTCTGACTCGGAGCTGGAAGGCGGCCCTCTGCTGCGCGGTGGCAAGCACCCAGCACTAGAAAGCTCACACCCACCACCACGGACCCCTGCCAAGGAGGAGCTGGGCCATGCCTGGTGGCAAGACAGTCACCCTATGGAAGCAACCAGACCCCGGCTCCCCCGCTCCCCAGGAGAGAGCACCTGAGAGGGCAGAGGAAAGCGGGGAGTCACTGGGGTTGGGGCTCTAGGCCAGAGGGGGGGCGAGCAGCAGCCGGGCTCAACAATCTTCTGGGGCAGCGGAGGACACAAAGGCAAAGAAAGCACTCACTGCTTTTACTTAGGTAACGCGGGGACACCGGGTGGGGACAGCGGATAGGCACACGCCCCTCCGGCTCAGGGGGCACCGCGTGCTCAGGAATCCGAGTATGGTAAGTGGCCTGGCGCGGGGCAGCTCCGCAGCGCGCACTTGCTCACGGCGTCCTCCAAGTACACAGCGGGGACCGAACTCACTTCCCTTTCCGCGGCGCACGCCAGGGCAAGGCTGGCTGCCCAGACGAAGGGGCAAGCGCGGGGCAGGCGGGCACCCAGCACCCAGCCCCGTACGCGCCGAAGTCGCGCCGGTCCGCGGCTCCCGGCGGCCCCGAGCCCGGCGCTCACGCGGCATCCCCGCCACGCTCCGGGCCCGCGCCCCGGCTCGGCAGCGACCGGCCCGGGACGTCGGCGAGGGCGGGTCT
Organism: Tupaia tana; assembly: GCA_026018925.1. NCBI lineage: Eukaryota > Metazoa > Chordata > Mammalia > Scandentia > Tupaiidae > Tupaia > Tupaia tana. The sequence goes on from JAKSZU010000011.1 coordinate 68,205,092, forward strand.
GCAGCGGGGCGGGCCTGCGGGGCGGCCCCTGCCCGGAGCCGACTCGGGCTCCGCAGACCCGCGTCCGCGTGGGGAGCGCCGCGCCACCTGCGGGGTCAGCACGGCGTCCGCGGCCCGGCCCCGCCACGGCAGCCGGGTTCGGGGGGAGCCGCCTCGGGCCCCCTCGGATTCCGAACAAAGACACGGACCGGGCTCACAACTTGGGGACGCGACAAGGGCCGGAAACCGGGACGCAGGCCGGGCCACCAGGGCTCGCGCGTCCGCTCCGGCCACCGCCGGCCGGGACACAGGGCCTGACCCCCGCCCGGCGGCCCCGGCTCGCAGCGCCCGGCGGCGCGCACCTCCCGGAGTCCACGGCCCTCGGCGCCCGCGCCCCGGCCCCGGCGACCCCCGGCCCTTAGCGCCCCCGGGACCCTCGTTCCTCGCAGCCGCCGGGAAGCCGCGCTCCGGCCACTCCGGCTGGTCCCCTCCGGCCCGGGCGACCCCGCCCCGGCCACTCCCACCTCCCAGACCCACACCCAGGACACCCCGGCGCCCCTCAGACCCTGTCCCGGACCGCCCCGCGCTCCGCCCGGCAGCCCGGGCTCCGCGTCCCGCAGCCTCCCCGGGGAAACGCGCGCCGCCAGCGGCGTCGCTGGGCCGGAAGGCGACAGGAAGAAGAGGGGGCGTCCTCCCGCCGGGCCGCGGGCCACACTGACCGTAGCTGTCGTCCTCCTCCATGGTGCGGGCGCCGGGCTCAGCGCCCCACTCGCCGATCGCGTCCCGCCGCGCCGCCCGCGTCCGGGCTCGCCTCAGCCGGCTCAGAGCCCCGCCCCCCGCGCCGCGCCACGCGCGCTCCCCCGCGCCCGCGCCCGCCTGCGCAAGCGCGCTCCCCGAGGCCCCGCCCCTGCCCCGAGGCCCGCCCACCGCCCACGTGCGCGCCCCCGAGCTCGAGCCTACGCGCGCGTCCACCCAAGGTCCCGCCCCGGCCCTGGCCCCGCCCCCAGTCGGAGGCTCCGCTCACACGCCTCCGCGGTCCCTGGCAGGTTTCAGGTTGCGTAAAGTCAATGCAGGCCCTGAAGGGTGGCGCTCTGCCCAGGCCCACAGCCACAGCCTTGCCACAGCCAGGCTGCCTCTCTGTCCACAAAGGTCAAGGTCCTGTCCGGTCGCTGAGGCCTGGGTGGTCTTTCCTGACGTCAATTCGAAGGCCAGGGCAGGGAAAGCCTAGTCCTTGGCAAAGGTTGCAGAAGTTATTTGAATTCATTTATTCTGCAACCCAAACCTTTATGAAGAATTGTCATAAAGTTATGCTTTTATTTGCCCTCGGAACTTACCTCGTTCAGATTTCAAAGAAGGCATTTTATCTAGCATTTCAGGATTTTAGTGAATCTAATTCAGGTACCACTAAACTCCCATGTTCCTGGACTGTTCCCTGCATGTCTCTGTGTCCGACTCTCCTCTTACAGAGACACGAGTGGTACTGGGTCAGAGCCCACTCACCCGTAGGCTTGTTTGCCTGCACTGGGTAGGCCAGCTGAGTTGCCCTTTGCTGAGTGTCAGGCAGTGGCTCAGCCCCGGGAGATCCCAGCGCCTGCTCCTGCATAGCTGTGTCCTAAATGAACCAACTACTGAACCAGGGGCACCCTGACAGGACACCTGCCCCGGGAGCTCTTGGACCGGAAAAGGCAGGAGGAGCCCAGGTGGGTCACCCACAGGGGCCAAGGCAGGGTGTGGTTGAAGGTCCCTGAGCAGGACATATCCCTATGTGAGACCCCCACCTATCACTACAGTCCTCCTTGGCCCTTCAAAATGATTATTACAACACAGCAAGAAGGTGGGGGCGGAAGGTGGTGCAAGGGTCAACGCTTCGCTCTACACGGCTGACCATCGTGGGCAGGAGAACTGAGCAAGCGTTCACTTCTGGAGATCTTGAGTACACTGGCGCACTTGGGCCCTGATCCTGGACTGGCCGAAGGCTGGGGGTAAGGCATGGCATCCAGAGCCTGTTGGGGGTGCTGTCTCTGTCTATATATACATATACATACACGCATGTACATACATACATATATAGTACATATACATACATACATGTGCACATATATCCATGCACATGTATATTACATATACACATATACACGTGTACATATACATATATACATATATACATTACATATGTATATACATATACACATGCATGTGTACATATATACATATACACATATACCTATACATATATACATTACATATACATATATACATATGCATGTGTACATATATACATATACACGTATACATATACATATATACACTACACATGCATGCATACATTTATATGTATAGACATATACCCATACATATACATGTACACACTACATATACACATACACATATACCTATATATACCTATACCTATACATATATACATTATATATACATATATACATGCACATATGCACATATACATACATATATATGATGTATATATATTCAGCAAGAGAGGCCCAGTGCTGTGTATCCCGGTCCCCCTGAACACACGGCCCATGTGTGAGCCTGGTGGCTGGGAGGCTGGGGGAGATCCCACCAGGATGAAACCCTGTCAAGACTACCTGTCTTTCTCTTTCTCTTTCTCTCTCTCTCTCATGAAGGAAATAAATCAACTTAAAAATAGAAAAGCAAGAGAATGCAAGAAAGTACCAAATGAGACACTGGGAAATTTGAGGGCCTTTTTTCTTTCTCTGTGACAAAGAGTGAAATTCCCAGCGCTGCAGAATTACAGTCCAGGACACCCCCCCCCCATCGGGTGGCTCGGGGCTCCCCTCTACACACACACAGAACACTGCCTCGAGAGCCCCAGGGAGATCCCTGGACCCCCGGGGGTTTTAGACAAGCCAGACGTGAGAACAGCAGCTCAGCCTGTGTGGGCTCTCCTACCCCGGGACACTCCCTTTCCCGGACGAGCTGCAGTGGCCGCCCCTTCCTGAGGGTGGCAGCCTAGTCCTGAGGACACTCCAGACCTTTAGGCACGCTTGCCCTGTGTTTAATCCCTAATGCGGCACCTGTGCTTGTCCATTCGGTTTTGTTTATAAGCCAGAGAGTGTGTATACGTGCCAGAGGAGAGAGAGGGGCGTGTGGCTACAACACCCTCCTCCTCTACTTCCCAACCTGTCAGGATTCGGGGAGCACGTGCACTCACATGTACCTCGTGTGTTCTTCAAGCTACCACAGCCAGGATTCAGATTACAACCAGCCATGTGGGGGCTGACCGGCTCTTTCTCTTTTTAACGGCTGTTGTCATAGGCTGTGTGCACTCGTGGAAGAGAGACAGAAAGAGAGGGAAAATGAGAAATTATCCCCCAGGGAACAGCCACACCACAATCCCCCTCCTCCATTCCCCTCTTGGGATTTCTGGCGTACACACACGTGCCCCGCGTGGTTTCCAAGCTGCCAGGTCCGGACTCAAACCCAGTCATGTGGGAGTTCAGCCCTTAACTACCACATCACCTGCTGCCCCGCCCTTTGTTTCTCAAGCTGCCAGGGCCAGGACTTGAACCACTGTTGACCATGTGGACTCCGACTCCCTTAGCCAGTAGGCCACGGGGCTGGCCCTGTAAAATCCATCGTAAATGAGATTTCACAAGGCGGATGTCAGAGGGTGTTTACCATAGGAGAAACTGTGCTAAGGGGTTTTACTATTGCCTTCCCACTCTCCCTAATGCCCATGTGTCATCTGGTTCCTTGTTCTATTTCCCATCTCTACTTACCCACCAGGACAAAGGAGGTGGCTGGGGTGCCACGCAAAGGTCTAAGCTGGCGGCTGGACAAGGGGAGGGCCATGCTTCCTCTGTGTGAGCACGAATCCCTCACCACCTGCTAACACCCCTCCTCCCACTGCCATGTACTAAAAGGACAGGCCGAGGACAAAATGTGGGGGGGCTCAGGTCCCTAGGGCGCATGCTGCTGAGGCCCACAGAACCTCATCTGGGGCCCCCCCTCTCAGCATGGAGTGGTCACGGCTCCCGGACGGGCCGCTCCTCACCTCTGCCAAGTCCAGAGGGTTGAGCACAGCCGGAGGTGGGCACGGGCAGGATGATGAGGCTGAGAGGTACGCCAGGAGCCCTGCCTCCCCGCAAGATGAACAGGCTCGGCTGGGTGTGCCAGCTGTCACTCGCTCGAGCCCTGTGTGAGCCCATGTCATACTCTCCGAGGCCACGTCAAAGGGGTGACGAGGGCGGGTGGTGGGACTGCAGTGGACATGACGCTCTCCCGTCCGGGGGTTCCCAGCTCGCCCAGAGCCCTCCTTGAGTACACCGTGACCAGAGCTGGCCGAGGCTGCAGGTGGGTCACGGCCTTGTTGGGCTGCTGTCTCCCTCTCAGGCTCGCTCATGGAAGAGATGAAATAATTTGAAGAAAAGAAAGGGGGGCAGAGGAAGACAGGAAGGAACGACAGGGCAGCAGCGCTCCCGGAAGCCAGCCTCTGATACTCCCAGCTCAGGTGAGTGGGCTGAACGTAGTGACCTCGGTAAGCACGAGGGGGCACTCGGCAGCTCGGCCCAGTGCAAGCCTGGCCTGGCCTGGCCAGTTCTGGTGTCTGGACTCCATGGAGGGGAAGAACACACGTGAAAGACCGCCAACCGAATCACTCACACAGGCTCAGACTGGGGCATTGTCTTGCTTTGAAAACTCCCAGATTTATTTTGCTAAAGCTTGCCGTTTCTTCTGTGTGTGAATGGCACTTACAATCTGCTTGTAATGGGACTTGATTATATACAGCTGTCACCAACTGTCCCCATGCCACCCAGAAGAGAGCTGGCCACACGCCCCAGTGCGGGTGTTCATGTCAAACAGAGCGGATGTCATTCTCTCTCCTGCTAGACTTTACAAACATGCTTTCACATAGGACAGACAAGGGGGTGCAGTGGGGCTCCGGAAGGCAATGGAAGAGGACAGGTGCAGGGGAGTCTGAGCCAGTGGTCCCAGTGGGGTGGGCGCAGAGGCTGTTTCCTGAGCGTCCGGATGCCTGGTCACAGACCAAACCTCCCTCAGCAGCATCTCCAGCTCACTCACTCACAAATACTCACTGCTGGCCCTGGCTAGAGGCAGCGTGTCCACATAAGACAGAAAAAGCCAGAATAGGTGGCCAGCAGGTGGCGTGACGGTTAAGGTGCTGGACATTCCCACATGGCTGATCATGATTCGAGTCCCGGACCTGGTGGCTTCCTTTCTCACTTTCCCTCTTTCTTTCTCTGTCAAATTAAAATGAATGAATGAATGAATGAATGAATAAGTTAAATTAAATACATAATTCTTAAAAAAAAAAAAGCCAGAATAGTACATTTAAAGGGAGAAAACAAAGTAGATTGAACATGTATTATTTTTAACAACTCAAGAACAAAATAACATAAAATACATTTTTTATAAATTCAACTCTTAGCATTGGATAATGAAGGTTGTTAACATTCATTTAAAGACAGCCATGAGGAGTCAGCAGGTGGCAGGCCAGCTGGATACTGGATCCCACATGGTCAACTACATGGTTTGAGTCCTGGATCCGCTGGTTTGAAAACACATTGGGCGTGTACGTGTGTGTCCAAAATCCCAAGAGGTCAGTGAAGGATAAGGGACTGTGGCATGGCCATCCCCCGGGGGGCGATTTCTCACATTTCCTGTGTCTGTGCCTCTCTCTGGCAAGTGCATGAGCCCGACGGCAAAAATGTAGGGGGAAAGAAAAAAACACACGGCCACGAAAAAGGTCACAAGAACCTGAATTCCCTACACACTCTTCACAGCAAGTATGTGCCCTGTACTCTGCGTATGAAGACCGAGTCCAACTACAGTGAGAAGCCACCTAAATACCCGGACTGTGCTTGAGGGACCGCAGTTTTGTGACAATTGCCTCACACAACACGTGACAGATGTTCAGAGGCTGAGTCCTTCCTGTCCCTAAATGAAGCAGACAGGGACAGCACACACGAACACGGACTTGCAAGACTCACAGAACGAGCATGACGGCAGACAGCCTCCAAGACGGCAGGTCTGCGTGGAAGAGGTCACCTAACTGACCCAAAGGCACAATGCTTCCCGATGGCCGATCTCCACCAATGAGGATGCAGCTCTGGGTTTTTAACCTTGCCTTCATGCCATAGTAAATCACCATTCAAACCTCACTCCAATCTGAACCTCGGGACCAGCAGTTAGCGTAATGGCTATGTTGCTGGACTCCCATGTAGTCAACCACGGTTTGAGTCCTGGACCCAGTGGTTTAAACTCACGCCGGGCGCATGTGCGTGTGTGCCCAAGATCCCGAGAGGAGAATGGAGGAGAAGGGATTGCGGTGTGGCCATCCCCCCGGGGCTGATTTCTCGCTTTCTGTCTCTCGCTGTCTTTCTGGTGAGCGCACGCACACTACAGGAAAAAAATAAATAAATAAAAAATTTTAAAAACCCTCTTAATCTGAATCTCTTTGAAGCAAGTTTTCCTCGAGAAAGCTCCCAACCTAAGCAAGGATCTGAGACCGATTTTGCTCTGAACAAGCAGGTTCCTGAGCTCAGGCACTCACAGAGATGGGTTTCCATGAGCCCGGAATGCTTCCCAGAATCCCGGGAACACTGGCGTGTTGGACAGCTGCCCAGAGGCCTCAGCGGGCTGAGGACAGTGCAAGAGGCAGGGGAGGCAGAGGACGGCAAAGCACCGGGGGCTGCTCAGTCGCCCCTTGCCATCCGCAAATGCTCAAGTCCCTGAGATAAAATCACGTGGTATTTGCACATGGGCCATGCACACTGGTGTCGTATTTGCACATACCCTAGCACCCCTCCTGTCTGCTCCGAATCATCCCCAGGGGATTTATATACCTGGCGTAATGGCAATGTTATGGATAGCTGTTAAACTATATTGTTTAGAGAATAATGACAAGCAAAAGGCCTGCACATGTTCAGTACAGACACAATCTTTGTTTTCTTTGAATATCTTCCTTTATTCCGTGAGATAGAGCCTTGCTATTTTGCCTAGGCTCTCCTTGAATATTTTCTCTCTCTTTTTTAAAGGAATTATTAACTTTATCATTTTTCTATTTAAATTCACTACAGGGTACATGTGTTCACCGAGAGAGACAGAGCGAGTGAAAGAGAAAAGTGAGAAAGCAAGCCGCCGTGTCTGAGACCCAAACCGCAGTCAGCCATGTGGGAGTCCAGTGCCCCAACCACCACTACACCCCCTGCTGGCCCCTCCTTGAATGTTTTCAGCCTGTGGGCCATTGAATTTGCAGAGGCAGGACCTGCAGACAGGGAGGGCCAACGGTATTATCTGACAGCATGGGAAACCTCATTTTCAAACCTTATCTTTGCTTAGGGCTTCTGGTCTTCACGACCGACCATCCTGGGGAAGGGAGCGGGAAGCAGGACAGGAAGCTGGGGAACTGGTCAGAGGACCACTTGGGTCCATGAGAAGCAAGATGGTGGCCTAAGCTGGGAGTCAGGCAGTGGCGACAGAAAGGAGAGGAAATTGTAAGACAGCCAGGTAGAAAGCTCAGGCATTCACTACGGACAGAGGGGTGCTGAGGCTGGCATGCAGGTGGATGGTGGGCCCCCGACTGTGGGAGGGGCCGCAGGGAAGAGGGAAGACACGGCAAGGAATCCCCTCCGGACTGACGTTGGCAGCAGGCTACCAGGCAGGGTGTTCAGTGGGAGTGTGGGCTGCGGCTGATGGATCCCAGGCTAGAACTACGCTGAGGACCACCAGGCGCTCTTCTGGGGGCAGTGCAGTCCCGGGGAGAAGCCGGGGGCGAATATCCATCAGACTGAGGAACTGGGTTGCTGAGTGTTACTGGGAGAAGCCAGGCCAAGCACCGTGGAAAGGAGTGACAGTCGGGAGAGTGGCTGGCAGGGGACACGAGGAAAGGGGACTTACAGAACAGGAGACACTCGAACATGTCCCTTTTATTTTTTTTTTTTGGTTTTGTTTGTTTTTTGCTAGAGGGCACATGTGTGCTCCAGAGAGAGAGGACAAGTGAGAAAGCACCCCCGGGGAAGGGCTGCGCAGCGATCCAGACGCGAGGCAGCGGGGTGATTCCCGGACCACGGGCCCCACAGGCAAGAGACTGGCCTCACAAGCACAGCTGCGGCACCTGCCCTACACAGAGGGGTCACCTCTCCAGTATCCAGGGCCAAGGGTGACGGCCCCAGGGGGTCCTCTGTCTCCATATTTGACCTCTGCACCAGTCTTCCCATGCACCCACTCCAGTTGAGACCCACTAGACTCAACAGTGAGTCCCCAAGCGTGGCCCCTACCCAACAGCAGCAGCAGTCCCCAGGACTTGTCAGAAATGCAGTTCTCAGACCAGCCCGTGGCCTGGTGGTTAAGCGATCCCACATGGCTGACCTCGTGGTTCAAGTCCTGGACCCGGTGGCTTGAAAAACACGCTGGGTATGTGTATGCACGTGCCCAAAATCCCAAGGGGGGTGATGAGTAGGAGGGACTGTGGCGTGACCATGCCCCGAGGAATGGTACCTTGCTTTCCTTCTCTCTCTCTCTAGCAAATGCACATGCCCACTAGCAAAATTTTAAAGATAATAATAAGTAATGCAAATTGCAAATTGTGGGGCCCCAGTCCAAACCTTGCAAGTCAGAATGCTGGGTGCTGGGGCCCTGCCTGGGAATGTGATGCTCACTGCAGCTCAAGACATGCGCCTTGGACGGCAGCTCTCAGCCCTGGCTGCCCAGAAGCACTCCGGAGCCTTCAGATGGCCACATTCAAGTACAGGCCCAGAGCCCGCACTCACAGCGTTCGTGAATGGCCCTTCCCCAGTCACTCTGCTGTCCCCCAGCACAGGGGCACCAGGTGGGAGGGAGAACAGGGCAGTGGGGAGCATGCGGAGTCTGGTTTTCTCATGTTCCATTTTGGGTGGGGAGAGGATTCTTGAGGACAGAAACTGTTTGCTGAGAGTAAGGGCACGCAGGGACCAGCAGAGGGCGCATTACTTTGCTGGACTCCCATGTGGTCGTGGTGAGTCCTGGACCCGGAGGTTTAAAACTCACGCCGGGCGCATGTGCATGCGTGCCCAAGATCCTGAGAGGGGAAGGGAGGGAAAGGGACTATGGTGTGGCCATCCCCCCCGGAGGAAATGATTTCTTTTTGTCTCTGTCTCTCTGGCGAGCACACACGCTCTCTCTGTAAGAGAACACGCAGGCGTGACACCAAGGAGCATGGAGCAAGGAGTCACCCGCCAATCAGGGCCAGAAACCCCAGGGCAGGCAGAGCCCCACTAGGTGGGCAGCCAGACAGCTGGGAGTCCAGCCCCTGGGCAGCTGGGATCCTGGGAGTCAGCTGGGCCAAGCCACGACGGGGTCTGTGGGAAGACGCAGGAGGGCCACCTGCAGGTGACGGCAGGTCAAGGGAGGAGCCAGTTCAGGTGAAGAGGCGCAGGGAATGCACTGCCGAGCACCGCGTGACCTCCCCTCTGACAGCGGAGTTTAAGACCTCTGGGTCTGCGGGGACACCTGAGAGAGTTCCGCGAGACCACAGGAGCCCCGACGGCCACACCAGCCGGCGCTGCTCCGCGCAGACGTGCGTGGGAGACCTCCAGCAGGGACTCGTTTCTAGGATGTCCGTCCACCAGGCCGCTCCTGCCCACGGCACCCTCTGCATCTCCTTGAACCCCTGAGGGAACCTTCCAGCCAGACCTCAACTTTGGGTCTGGTAGAATCAGACCCCGGCTCAGCACAGGCCCAGCCTGAGACCAGCAATTTCACACATGCCCATGTGAACCTCCTGGGTCAACGGAGCTCCGGGCCCTGAGAGGGGTAAGTCTCTCCTCATCGCGGCCTCAGTGTGGCTGGAGACAGCTCATCTGCGGGCCCCCGTGGCCACTTGAAAAAGAAATGGGGGTGTGTGTGCGCACACGTTTGCGTGCACGCCCCAAATCCTGACGGAATGGCAAGATGGAAGGGCTGCAATGTGTCTGCGCCCCGCTGGGGGTGCTCGCTCACCCTCTCCGGGGAGCGTATGTGCCCTTTAGCAATAAAAACAAAACACAGCAAAAAAGGACAACAGTAAACCTCAGTGGAAAGCTATTGTTCCCATGTTTTCTTAACACAGTATTCATTTAAATGCATCCAGGAAGTTTAGTGGACCCCCTTAAAAGATTCTTTATTCTTAGATTTCAATGAAAGCATTTATTAAACCAACGTAAATATATCTCCATATTGCCCTTTTTTTATTAATTGAGAGGTTTTTGTTATAGGGCACGTGTGCTCGCTAGAAAGACACAGAGAGACAGAAAGGAAAAAATCTCCCTTCAGGGGGGATGACCACACTGCAATCCCTTCTCCTCCATTCTCCTCTCGGGATCTTGGGCACGCACGCACACGCACATGCACCTGGCTTGAGTTTAAGCCACCGGGTCCAGGACTCAATCCACGGTCGACTATGTGGGAGTCCGACGACGTAACCATTACGCCATCTGCTGGTCCCTATTTTAATATTTTTAGATTTTTGCTATAGGGCACATGCGCTCACCAGAAAGACAGAGACAAAGACAGTGAGAAATCACCCCCCAGGGGGATAGCCACACTCAATCCCTTCTCCTTCATTCTTTTCTCAGGATTTGGGGCACACACACACATGTGCCCGGCATGTTTTAAGATGCAAGGTCAGAACTCAGATTATGACAATGACATCATCTGCTTGCCCCTTGACCTTCATTTTTGAGTAAAACCTGCCCTGCACTTTTGGGTCCAGAGCTGGAGGCCCCTGTTCAGCAGTTGAGGCAGTTTCCTGAAGCGGCAGCAAAGGTACCCTCTCCTTTGGGCAAAACAGATGTACCTTTTTTTCTTTTTTATATAATTATTTTATTTAACCTTATTTATTTTAATTTGACCAGAGAGAGACAGTGAGAGAAAGAGAGAGAGGGAGAAGAAAAGTGAGAAAGCAAGCCGCCAAGCCCAGGACTGCGAACCACAGTCAGCCATGTGGGATTCCAGCGCCCTTAACCACCATGCCCCTGCCCGCCCCCAGGTGTACCTTTTAAAGAGATTTTTGTTATAGAGCGCCTGTGCTCACCAGAGACAGAGACAGAAAAGGAGAAATCACCCCAGAGCAATAGCCATGCGGCAATCCCTTCTCCCCATCCATTCGCCTCTGGGGATTCTTGGGCACTCATGCACATGTACCCAGTGCGAGTTTAAAGCCGCTGGGTCCAGCACTTAAACCATGGTTGTCCACATGGGAGTCCAGCGCCACTATGCCACCTGCTGGCCCCAGATGTGCCTTTCTAAGGATCAAAGAAAAAAATGAAGACACGGGAAGGACTCACACTACTTTAGTGCACCAAGACCTTGGCGACCCGTGGGGCTCCCGAAGACCCTGTGGGGGCATGCAGAGACAAGGACAGACCTCTGCCGAGGGATGGGTACACTCACGCGGCCGGGCTGCAGGCTGACAGCAGCAAGACAGCGGCAGGTGAGGGGTGGGCACCGGGAGGCCCTCCGCACCCCTGCAGCCCACCTAAACCCTGGCTCTACCCCAACCACGAGAACGCCACAGTGAAGGCTTGAGTTGCTCGTAGATGCCTCTGCACGGACGTGTCACCTAAAACGGGGTCTCGCTTTCTGGGCCTTCTCTGTAAGCTGTGCTGTCTGGCTGAAGGTCTTGTGGAAGAGAAAGAAGGCCCCTCTACCTAACGGGGATCCACACTGGAGTCAGGCCTGGGCTTGCCGCCGCCCGAGACACAGCAGGAAGAGCGTTCATAGTGAGTGAGTGAAGAAAGGGAGACAGGTGTGGTAGTGGGGGGCCAGACAACATGCAGATTATGTGCTCGCATGAGAATGTCCGGCCACACAACACCGCAGAAAACCATGGCAGGGGAGAGTATAGGAAGACGCTGACGCCCCGGGAAGAAAACAGCCTGCTTGCAGGGTACCCATTTCCCCTTCACGGGGCCCCATTACAGCGACGCTGAGTCCTCTGTGTGTTCGGGAGTCGGCCCAGGCCCCGCACAGCTCTGCGCTCTTTTGGCTGGGATGGGCAGTAGTGGCCAACCAAGGCCGCCTTTTAAAAAGAGAAATATGACAACTGGAACAAAAACCAAAAAGAGCCACCCAGATGGGAAAAAAAAATGAACGTATCCCCCAAATTAAAAAATGCCAGGGTCATGGGACTGGCAGTTGGCATAATAGCTATGTTGCTGGACTCCCATGTAGTTAACTGTGGTTCGAATCCCGGACCCAGTGGCTTAAACTCATGCCAGGCGTGTGTGTGTCTGCGTGCCCAAGATCCCGTAGAGGAGAATGGAGGAGAAGGGCCTGCGGCGTGGCCATCCCCCCTAGGGGGTGATTTCTTGCTTTCTGTCTCTCTGTCTCTTTCTGATGAGCACACTCACTCTATAGCAAAAATCTCACCCCCCCCCAAAATAAAAACCAGGGTCAGGACCAGCAGCTGGCATAATGGCTATGTTGCTGGACTCCCATGTAGCCGACTGTGGTTCGAGTCCCGGACCCAGTGGCTTAAACTCACGCCGGGTATGTGTGCTTGCGTGCCCAAGATCCCGAGAGGAGAATGAAGAAGGAATTGCGGCGTGGCCATCCCCTCTGATAGATGATTTGTTGCTTTCTGTTTCTCTATCTTTCTGGTGAGTGCATGTGCCCTATAGCAAAATCTTCTCCAAAAATAAAAGAGGGAAAAAAAAACCCAGGGCTAGCAGTGACACGGACACCAAGGCAGCTGGCTCTCACACGGCCCACTGCGCGGTTCCAGATCTAATGGCTTGAGAAACACACTGGGTGTGTGTGTGTGCATGCCCAAATCCCAAGAGAATGGAGAAGGGATTGCAGTGTGGCCACCCCACCCCCAGGGGTGCTTTCTCTCTCTCTCATGCACACTCCCTGTAGCAAACTTAATTAAAAAAAAGTAACTGGCCTCTGTCTCTGCCAGTGTTCATCCAGGTGGCAGAGCAAAAGCAAGGCTGACGGAGGACGGCGACCCCAACAAGGACACCAAGGAAGGGAGGAACACCGAGGACGTCAGGCCAGGAAGTGCAGCCTAGGGGGCAGGTCTGAGTCGGGCACCCGGCCTCGGCCAGGACTAGCATGAGGGCAGGAGAGGAGAGGCACCAGGAGGGAGGACGCTAAGGTCTACCCTTCTGCCAGCGGTTGTCCGTCTTTTTTTCTTGAAAATATCAGCTTCGCAGAGGATTTCCCGTGTTTATTAAGTTACAAGTTTGCAGGCACAGCTTGAGCAAGATAAAAAAGTAATCTTGAGTTATACAATCATCTAAATTCGAAAGCACTCACGAAACGGAGCAAAGGAAGCCGGTATTTGCATATCAGAGGAAACATATTGCTAATGGAAGCCACAGGCCTGGCCGAAGTAAGTGTCATGTCAAGTAGTAAAACAAATGGAGAGGTCCGCTCCCAGCCCACCGCCTCAGCAGGGACCCGTGGGCTGTCGGGGCTTCAAGGGAGCAACTGCAGTCACCTGGGAACGAAGGACAGCCCTGAAAGCAGATGTGTGGGCACGTCGGCCTCGCCCAGCGGCTGCCAGAGACAGCCCAGAGCGACTTGAAGGAAGAGACACACCAGCAGGGCCAGCCCCGTTCCAGAAAAGGGGGAGTGTGGATTCAGCCTCGGGGCGCCTCCTCTCTGAGGACGGACGGGTAAGGCATCCAGGCCTGCGGCCCCACCAGAACTGGGGAGGGTAGGCTGCGGGGCAGGATCAGATGGTGGCGCCAGCCACCAGGAGGCGAGGGATGGCCCAGCAGCCATGAAGAGCAACCAACCACAGGCCTGTCACCCCATGTCATGGGCATGGGGGACACGACGCTCCGCCAATGGCCGGGCCAGGGCAGACCGCTGCCCATGCTGACTCCACTGTCCATGAACCCAAGGACACTCGGCTTGCCGCGGGGGCCTGATGAGCACTCTGCCATCTCCGCTCAGCACAGGTGGCTGCGTGGTGGACGTCACCAGGAAGGTCCTATTCTACAGAAGCCCCAAAGCCTCTCAGCTGGTCGTCCGCGGACAGCGGGGCCAGCAGAGCCCCCATGGCCGGATGGCAGACAGCGGCCTGGAGGGGCCACGGCAGCAGAGTCCACGTGAGGCTGTGCCTCGGACCCAGACAGACAGCGTCAGGACGTGACTCTTCGTCTGCAGGAGGCTGTGGAAAAAGTGCACTGGTAACTGCAGTGACAAAAGGCACCCCAACTCCACTGCCACCAACACAGGATGCCAAAGCACGACTTCTGCTGTGGCTGGGCAACTCGAGGTCCTCCTCCGTAAGTGACCGGTCCACGTGCTCCTCACAGCAGCCTCACCACGCAGCACAGCCACACCAGACACAACACACACGCTTGCCACACACACTGCTCAGCCACGCCACATGCAGCGCACATACACACACACACACACACGTACAGTCCATGTGCACATCACACATGTACACGACACACCACACCATACCCACACACAGCATGCACACATACTACACACACGACGCACAGCCGCACATCTCACACGGTGTACCCGTGTACAGCAGTCACACACACAGCAAACACCACGCCACTCACGGCACAGAGTACCTGGACTGACGTACTCGGCAGCACCTTAGCGCCGATAGCTGAGGCTGGTGGCCTTAGCTGGATGAGTCACCGACCAAAAGTTCCGTCTACTCTGAAGTTTTTGGAAGGCATTGAAGTTCCTCTTCTTTTCTCTCTTGAACTTTTTAATTTTCTTTTCCTGTATCAAGAACCACAGGCGTCCGGTTCCCGAGGACTGTCCTGCCCCAGCCCCGGGGCTCTGAGCAATACAGGTAGCATGAGCTCACTGGGGCAGGCACGTGCCCAGGTCACACTCCTCAGGACCCTCTGGGGACACTTCATCCCTGCCTTACAGATGGAGGGACAGGGGCAAGGAGAGGCTCCCAGCCTGGGCCGCAGCCCGCAGCGAGCGCGTGGCCAGGCCAGATGCGAACCGAGCAGTCAGGCTCCTCGGCCTCTGTGCTGCCACTGCCACTGCCACTTCCGAGTGCCCCGAGGTCCCAGTCCTCCCCGCCCTGGGCCCAGGCAGAGCCACGCCAGCCTGCGCCACGCAGCCCATACCTTCCCCCTATCGAACTCTTCGTCCCAGTCATCGACCACGGTCTCCGTGCGGGCCATCCTGCTGTCCTCGATGGCGTCCTGACTGACTGCTGACACCGCGCCGTCCCAGGTCAGAACTGCACGGCAGACACAGCGTCAGCCAGCTGTGGGCTCCCGGCTGCCGTGTGGGCTTACTGCTCCGGTCACTCAGATTTCTGAGCACCACGGCTTGGAGAAAACAGATGTGCAGGGCCACCAGGAGGGCGGAGTGCCCCCCCACAGGATGCTCGGCAGAGATCCGGACTAAACTCCGCATTACCAACCTGCAAGTCCAGTTCTGTCTACATCCTCACCCCCCCCTTTTTTTTTTAGTGGTTTTTGCTATAGGGCGCGTGTGCTCGCCAGACAGACAGAGACAGAGAGATAGAAAGCGAGAAATCACCCCCCAGGGGGGATGGCCACGCTGCAATCCCTTCTCCTCCATGCTCCTCTCGGGATCTTGGGCACGCACACACACATGCCCGGCGTGAGTTTTAAGCCACCGGGTCCGGGACACGAACCGCGGTTGACTACGTGGGAGTCCAGCAACATAGCCATTACGCCAACTGCTGGTCCCCCACCCTTGCCCTTGTGTGAGAAGTAAACGGCTCACATTTGTGCGTGAGGTCTGACTCATGAAAACAATGTTCTGGCTGAGAAGGGGTATTGCCGACGCTGGAAGAGCTGCTTCCTCCTGTCCCTCCCCTGATGGAGACCTGACACTCCTCTCAGCCTGACCCCAAGAGGTGTGGACCACCAGGGAGAACTGTTTTGGATCTTCGTGGGCAGAATCCACCTTCATGCCACAGCCAGGGGGTTAAAGAGAATTCCCCACCATCTACGTCGGGCTCCCCGCTGCTAAAGCCAGGCATGCCCTCCACACTTACAGAACCCCAGGACCCACCCCACTCTTCCCCCTAAACTAAGCACCAAAGCAAAACACAAGTCAGCCTCATACCTCTTCTCCCATAAGCTTTATCGGATGCGTATTTGAGCAATTCCTGGACCACGTCGGACTCTCGCTCACTGCTCCGGGACACAAGAGGAGCCTGCCCCAGCCCTGCAATCAGGGAGCCAGGAAACATTCGTGTATGTTTGAACAGCCACTGGGGAAGCCGCTACATACCCTTCATTCCCGACAAAGCTGAAGACTTTCCCAGTGATAAGCACTTACCCATTAATGTTCAACTTAAGAGCTTCACTTACTAATGACTTTATTCAATAGAACAAGCTGTTTTTCAAGTTATTTCTCAAAAAAAGAAGAGACAGAAAACAAAAGCAAAACAGAAGACTTACAGCCAACAGTGCGAGTCCTGAGTCTGATGGACAGAGGGACAGAAGTAACCCCTTGTGGAATCTGCCTCGTCTATCAGAAGGGACAGTGCTCGGGACTCGCCCCGGAGGACTGGTGAGGAGCCACCCCTCGGGGTCTCCTCTAGTCCTGACTGGCTGGGGAAGGGCCTGGCCACTGAGAGCACCAAGGTGCAGGTCCACCCGCCTTGTCTAGAACACAAGGGCCCCATCGCCCTCCAGGTTCTCCAAACAGTTCCTGAGCTAGTCCTCGTTCTCTGGCCCACGACCTGACCCGGCCACCACGCAGCTTCCGGAATGTACACACCTCCCTCCGCACAACCTGCCCTGGCCTCTCCCCACCCCGGATCCTGCAGTAGCTGCACTGACCCACAGGTTAAGGGCCGGGCAGCACCCCCCATGGCCCCCGCATGTGTTCTACAGACGTCCTGGAGCGGCACACTGACGAACGCCTCCCCGGCTCTGAGGACTGCCTCTGAGCACGGCTCCGGGCAGCTCTGTCCACACAGCCAAACCAGCCTCCTGGCCACCCGCACTCAGCCCGCACTGCCCAGCAGGTGCTTCGCAGCGGCTCACTCACTGCATTTTCACCCCTGCATTCCTTAACTGGGAATTTGAAAAATACGACAGATTATGGGGACTCTCAGCCCCAAATGCATGAATTGGATCCCCAATGAAACAGAGCGAGCCTCACGGTGCTGCCACCTGCTGGGCCGCACCCAAGCAGCGAGGGCTCTCTCTGCTCTCCGTTTAGCAGGCCCATTTTACAGAGCATCTGTCACAGCACGTCCGGCCAGCTCCAGAGAAAACGAAAACGGAGATGGGGTGGGGATGCCTGAAGCCATGGCCATGACAAGACCTCAGCAAGGGGCCGTGCTATCCTCAGAGAGGCCCAGCTAAGCGGGGGAAGCCAGCTCTTCTATGTTCGAGCATCAGAGAGAAAATTCAGGCTGGAGGCCTGCTGGTATCTTGGTGGCTGGGCGGCTGAATCCTGCCGGGCCGACTGAGCAGAGTCCCAGGCCAGGGGCTAGAGAAACGCACAGGCACATGTGCATGCAGGCCCAGTCCCAACGGGGGAGGAGGGACTGCATGTGAGCACGCCGCCTGGGGGTGCTCTCTTGCTCCCCCTCTGTAGGGGTGCTCTCTCGCTCCCCCCTCTGTAGGGGTGCTCTCTCCCCCCTCCCGTAGGGGTGCTCTCTCGCCCTCCCTCTGTAGGGGTGCTCTCTCGCCCCCCCCCCCGTAGGGGTGCTCTCTCGCCCCCCCCCCCGTAGGGGTGCTCTCTCGCCACCCCCCCCGTAGGGGTGCTCTCTCGCCCCCCCTCTGTAGGGGTGCTCTCTCGCCCCCCCCCCCCGTAGGGGTGCTCTCTCCCCCCCCCCCGTAGGGGTGCTCTCTCGCCCTCCCTCTGTAGGGGTGCTCTCTCACTCCCCCCCGTAGGGGTGCTCTCTCGCCCCCCCCCCTCTGTAGGGGTGCTCTCTCGCCCCCCCCCTCTGTAGGGGTGCTCTCTCGCCCCCCCCCGTAGGGGTGCTCTCTCGCCCCCCCCTCTGTAGGGGTGCTCTCTCGCCCCCCCCCCTCTGTAGGGGTGCTCTCTCGCCCCCCCCCCGTAGGGGTGCTCTCTCGCCCCCCCCTCTGTAGGGGTGCTCTCTCGCCCCCCCCCCTCTGTAGGGGTGCTCTCTCGCCCCCCCTCTGTAGGGATCCTCTCACTCCCCCCTCTAAAGGGTGCTTTCTCACTCCTCTCTCTCTCTCTCTCTCTCTCTCTCTCTCGTGAAGTGTGTGTGCCCTCTGGCAAATTTAAAGAAGAAAATAAAAGACTGCTCAGGCTGAGAGTTCTGGGTCATTTCTACTGGAAGGTGGAGGAAAAGAGCCTCGAATGGGGAGACCCCCTGGTCCCCAGAGAATGTGCTGAAGTCCAAGTACGCCACGTGTCCTGTGGGGTGGTTCTGTTGGGTGCTTCAGCACAGACACAGCAACTGTGGGCTCCCCAACCTCATCTGGGCCCCCCCGTCCTGCCAGGACCCTGTCTCACCTGTGCATACACCTGTGGGGGCCCCAGGGTGCCGGCCACTCACAAGCGCTGAGTGACCGCTCAGCTCAGGGCCTGCAGTGACACTGGGCCGAGTGTGCCCCTGGCCTCGCGGGCGCTGCTCTTCGTCTGCTTCCTGTGACTCGTGCTTCTTCTTCCTCCTCTTCCTCCTGGGAGACCCCGCCTCCGGCTCTGTATGGCCACTGTTCACAGAAGGGGGGCTGCTGCAGGTCAGAGGCAATGGTCACTTCAGGGCCAAGGACAGGCGTCCCCGCGGATGTCACCTGGCACGTGCCCTTGACTCTCCAGGACACACCCCTGCCCAAATGTGTCACGGCCACAAGAGGCCAAGGACAAGATGTGCCCGCTGTTCCACACCTGGCAGCAGACACTGAATATGCGACTGGCCGCATGAGTGCCCGCTGCCCACAGCTGCATGCCCGGCAGACATCAGGGAGAAAACGGCCCTGCTCTCAGCCCTAACCCCAGCCAGGCCACACACCTGGACAGACATCGGGGGGGGGGAACGGCCCTGCTCTCAGCCCTAACCCCAGCCAGGCCACACACCTGGACAGACATCGGGGGGGGGAACGGCCCTGCTCTCAGCCCTAACCCCAGCCAGGCCACACGCCTGGACAGACATCGGGGGGGGGGAACGGCCCTGCTCTCAGCCCTAACCCCAGCCAGGCCACACGCCTGGACAGACATCGGCGGGGAAAACGGCCCTGCTCTCAGCCCTAACTCCAGCCAGGCCACGGACCGGAGGTGCTGGCTGCTATAGTCCACGTGACCGCACACCGGCCCCTGCCCGGGGTCGCAGTCCCCTCGTCCTTGGACCACCCTGCACATAGTGACAGCCCGGGGCTGGCCACTCTGTTTACTCCCTGGTCTAGTGAAGCACAACCCGCCGCCCCCCTCGCCAGAGGCCCTCCGCACCCTGTTGTGGAAGCCCAGGTCGGCACCCCCTCACTGCCCCAAGCAGACTTCGGTCCACTGCCATTTCTCGATACACGGTTTGGGCAGGACGCCCTGCTCTTACCTATGCCAGGGGGGGTCCTGGCAGGGTCCCTCGGCTCCCTTCCTCCTCTTCCTGCTGCTTAGGTGGGGGCCGTCCGTGACGTGTCCTGCTTCCCAGCCATTCACCTGCGGCCATCCACCCTCTTCCTCCCGTCTGTCCCCTGGCGGCCAAGCCTGGCCCTCCTTGCTCTCGGGGCTCCATGGCTGCCTCTGTGTCTGCTCCTGCTGAGTAGCTGTGGCCATGGCCTCCAGACGCCGCCTCCTCCGCCTCCTCCTCCTCCCGGGAAGAGTGGCAGCTGCAGGCGTCCCAGCGCCGTGCTGCGGCTTCCTGTCCGGCCCCTGCAGCTCTCCCAGGCCGGCCTTTCTCCTCTCCTTTGAGGGGGTCCGAGAAGCCTCGCCGGCCTCCAGCAGCTGGCGTGAGAGGCGCGCGGGGTCCCCGTTGACCTGAGGCAGTGCAGTCGAGGTGGAGCAGCAGCTTGGCAGTCCTGATGTCCCTGGGGGCCGGGGGCTACTGGACAGTGATGCGGAATGGGGGCTGATGGGGGGCTTTGGACGGCTGGATGGTTCGGGAGCAGGTGACACAGCCCTGTGGGACAGGCAAGCAGGCAAAGGGGGGCTGTTCCAAAAGACCCCAGCAGAGCCCCCCTTCCGCCCTCCCTCACCCTCACACTGGTCCTCAGAAACACAGGCTTGCAATAAACTCTACTTAGGGTCAGAGTTTACAGGGACTGCCACACGTCTTAAGTTTCTTGTCACCAAGCAGTTCAGAATATTTTTGTCACCTCATTGGTTAATCTTTGAAACAAACGTGTTAAGGAAAGAAAGCTTCACTGAGCCATACATGGTAAGAAAAACAATCCGGGTAGGATCTATTTTCCAACCTCCAAAAGCTTCAGGGTGTTGAGGCACAGGTAACGAGCCGTATAGAATTCGCCTGTGCATCCTCCATTACTTCCTCTGAACTTGGGGCCGGGAGACCACGCGGCACTGGGGACGGCGGAGACGGGAGACCACGCGGCACCGGGGACGGCGGGGACGGGAGACCACGTGGCACCGGGGACGGCAGGGACGGCGGGGACGGGAGACCACGCGGCACTGGGGACGGCGGAGACGGGAGACCACGCGGCACCGGGGACGGCGGGGACGGGAGACCACGCGGCACCGGGGACGGCGGGGACAGGAGACCACGCGGCACCGGGGACGGCGGGGACGGGAGACCACGCGGCACCGGAGACGGCGGGGGCAGCAGGGCAGGAGACTACGCGGCACCGGGGACGGCGGGGACGGGAGACCACGCGGCACCGGGGACGGCGGGGACGGGAGACCATGCGGCACCGGGGACGGCGGGGACGGGAGACCACGCGGCACCGGGGACGGCGGGGGCAGCGGGGAAGGAGACTACGCAGCACCGGGGACGGCGGGGACGGGAGACTACATGGCACTGAGGACGGCGGGGCCGTGCTGCCATCGGCAAGCTGGTCATGCTCTCTGGACCACGTCAACGAGCAACAGCCAGACACCTCAGAGGGGCCGAGTTGTCACGGTCATCGGCTAGACCAGAGCAGTAGCTGGACCGACGGACGGCCCTGCAGTGTCACATCACTCCCACTGTCTAGAAATATTTAGACAGGTAACGTGACCCCGCCAACGCTCGAGGACCTAGCATTTGCAGAAGCATCAGGCCAGGTACACGGGAGGGCGTGGGGGCAGAGGTGGTGGGGATGCCCACTTGGGGGACACGCTGTGAAAGGCGCCCTCGTGGATGCAGAGAGAGGCTGATCAGGAGTGAGGAGACAAGCACACCAGTGCCCCCGGCAAACCCTTCACCAAAGCCCCCTCCTGGCTCACCCTGTCTTCCTCTGCTTCCGTAGCCCTGCCGACCCCTGCCGTTAACACACCTAAGATGTGAGCACCCCCACGACGGCGCCTGGGGGAGAGGCATTCCCAAACCCCCAGAAGAGCCTGAAAGGCCGTCAGGGGCAGTCCTTGCGGCACTGCAGAACCGGCCTCCCTACTCCAGAGGCCGCCAGCCCAAGGCTCAGGGGACAGGGCCACAGAACGGCCCTGGCAGGCGGGACCACCTGAAGGGAGTCACGGGACCGCGTGCTCTTGCAGACTCATGGAAGCCCCCTCTCTCTGCTGTGACGTGCTGTCATGCCTAGCCAGGGGCCACAGCACAGGCCTGTCTGCAGCACACCAGGCCACCTGGATGTGCACATAGGTGGAAAATAAAGACGGAAACGGGAAGCAGGACCGCAGAGCCTGTGAGCTCCCCCTGGCCAGGCAGAACAGGGAAGCGAAGGGCGGGGCGGGGGCAAGCCAGCGGTGATGCGGTGGTTAGAGCGGCTAAATCCCACGGAGCTGAATGCATGGTCTGAGCCCCGGAGCTGAGAAGGTGGAGAAGGCCTGCAGCGTGACCAGGCCCCATGGCAGGGGCCTTCTCTCTCTCTTTCCGGCCAGCGCACGTGCACTCTGGCACAATTTTTAGAAGAGAGGAAGAAGGGGGTCTGTCCTCCACGCTGCCCGTACGTCCTCGGCGGCAGGAGGCCTGTTCGTCCTGAGGTGGGCGGTCGTCGGCTCCCCAGCCACACACAGAACCACGGGACAGGAAGGGTCGACAGTGTGAGGCCCGGCTGAGGCTTACCTGGTTCTACTGACAGGCCGGGTGGAGGCGGCGGCGGGGTGAGTGGCTTTCATGGGGTAGGTGAGGCCCGACAGTGGTGAGGGGGGAGAACGGAGGTCACTGCCGGTCGCCCTCCGCAGGGTGCTGGCCTGCAGTCATTGACATAAATAAAAACTTGGTGGTCTAAAAAAGGTTTCCGTGAGTGAAGAAGGGAAATAAAAGCAACGCAAAAGAAGATAAAAATAAAAAGATAAAGGAGCCCAGAAAGGAGGATGAGAGGACGGGAGGAGGAGACAACGGGGAGGGAAGGGACGGCGGGAGAAGAATCAGAAGTATTTTTGGTTAGAAACGAAAAGGAAAAAGGAAGGAACTTTAAACACAAACCCCAGCACGACGAGCCCCCGCACCGTGCCAGTGCTGCCCCAAAATCGGTGCTGCACAGAGGTGCCACCTGGCCCAAGACCTGCCCACCCCGCCCCCACTGAGGAGGCCCAGCAGAGGGCGACTGCCACCTAAGCCTCTGGGAGCCAGCTCCGCCAGGTGATCAGGGCTCCTGCCAAACCCTGCCGTCTCCACCTTAGGGCTCCCCTCCTGTGCTGACACCCACTGCTCCGCCCCTCGACGCCCCGCCCCAAAGTGCAATCACACCTCCCTGAGCCCGACTGCTGCGACTGCTGCGTGTCGGATGGCGGGACCCACATGCACCCACCTTTTTGGCAGAGAGGGCCAGTTTCTTGGCCGGCGGAGGAGACATGGTGCTTGCAGGCTCGGGGGCGGTGCTGCCCGGGACCGGGGGCTTCGGCTTTGTCATCTTGCACTCCGCTCCGGTCAGCGGTGCTCTGGAGTCGCCCGCAGCGGAGCAGTTTGTTTCCTGAGAGTCAGAGAGGGGGGTGGCTCCACTCCTGGGGGCCTGGGGGGCCTTGGTGCAGCTGTCAGCAGAGTGCTCTGGGCTGGAGCTGCAGGAGCCCCTCCTCTCAGGGCCAGAGCCCTCGGCGTTCCCCTTCGGCCCGTGCCCGTTGGCAGTGGCTCCAGCCGGGAGCTTGGGTGAGGTAGAGACGGCGGCGTCCCTGCCGTCCCAGGAGCCCTGCCTTCGGCCCCCGGACTTGCTGCTACTCGGGCTGCTGGTACCAGATGGGCCCTGAGAGGCCTTGGGGGCAGGGGGCAAAGGCTGCAGGGAGGCCGGCTTCTTCTTCTTCCCGGGCTCATCTGGGACGGGGGGCGTGTGTGTGGGTGTCTGGGAAAGCTTGGGGGAAGGGGACCCCATGGGTGGCCTTAGAGGGGTGTATCCGTTCTGTGACTTCAGGGTAGGCACACAGCCATTCCTGGAAACAGGGATGCCGACTTCTTCGGGGGTCGGGAGCTTTTTCACCGTCACCGTGTCTTGTCGCTAAAGGAGAACAAAGCAGAAGACACCGTCAGAGCTTCTGAGGACCCGCCTCCAGGACGCCCGAGCGAGCAGCAGGCCCGCCCTGACTAGCACATCACGTGTGGACACGCAGCAAAGACGCCGCGACCCGGTGAACGGTCGTCCTCTGGGACTTGTGCACATGGGTAAGTGTCTCTGTGACAAGCGCTCCTAGGAAAGCAGAATCTTCTCAAGTTTGGGTTTTGTCATCGGTTGTGCGTGCTCGCCAGAAAGAGACAGAGAGACAGAAAGAGAGGGAAAGGGAGAAACCACCCTCCAGGGGTGGTCCTTTAGGAATTTTAGGAATTTCCACAGTCCTTTAGGAATTTTAGGCGTTCAATCACATGTATGCAGTAGGATTTTCAAGCCACTGGGTCTAAAGACTTGAACCATGCATGTGGGATCTAGAACCTTCACCTCCATGCCACCTGCTGGGCTGTTTTCTCTATTCACAATAAGACGCTCACGTGCACTCCCGGCATATTTCAGGCTGCCTGAGCCAGGGATTCGAACCAGGGTCACCATGTGCAGTCTATGGTCTCCTGAGCCGTAAGGCAACACTGCCATCCCACAGAGCTGGCTGTCTCTTAACACGACAGTTTACCCTGTACTAAACGCCCCTAGAAGGAGCCCGTCTTCCCCGAGCACTCTGGACAAGCCCTCTCATCCGTGGGCTGCTCACACACACGCTGGCTCTTACACAACGTTTAAGGGACGATGACCATGACCTAACTTTTTTGGGGGGTTTTTGGGCAACGATCCTTGTAATGAAGATACTCACGGGAACGAAACCGTTCAGGTGCGCCTGACATAGGCAGACACTCCCCGTGGGCCCACTGCCCCCTGGGACCCAGCACTCTGTCCCAGGCCAGCCTGCAGCGAAGGGATCTAACTGCCCGGTCTAGGCTACAGCGATCGCCAACTTTTCAGTCACGGTGTGCATTTTAATTGCTGCACCAGTTCCAATGTTTCCAATTCCAGCTTCCATTTTCTCAAATGCTGGGAGGACAATCCGGATTTACATACAGGACTGAAACCCAGGTGGACACGCAAGGCCAGGCCATCGGAAGAGGCTCGCTCAGCAATAACTCCAAGGGGGCTGATCGACTGTGTTGTAAGGAGAAAACTGCCTGTCGCTGTACTAGTAACACGGAGTTACCTGTGTTAGCAGAAATGGAAATACGCACAAAGATAACTTGGAGGGTATTTCTAACTACTGAGACTTCACCATGGAAGCTTCACTCGGCGTGTACACCCGCGTGCCTTTCTGTTCCCAGACGGTACGAGTAGACCCCGGGCACGACACCCTGGTCCCTGGGTGTGCCTGTGCGTGTTTCCTAAGGACAGAGCTCGTCTGTGCCTGCGGTGTGACTACCAAGTCGGGGCCTCACACCACCACACGCCGCCCGCGTTCTGTGTTAGGATGTGCGGCTCCCCCGGCGGCGAACAGACTGCACGTGGGCCTGACCTGGCCCTGCTGGGTGCCGAGGCTCGAGTGGGCAGGACGCCCCTGGGTTACAGCGCTGGTTCGCTGCCAGGCTTCCTCGTCACTGCCCTTCCCTGTGCCTAATGCCAGCTGGGGATGGACACGGTCCAAATGCCTGCACGCCGTGGCCAGGTGCCTCGTACAGAGCTGTGTGGGGCCCTGCGAACCCAAAGAGCAGGCGGGAGCAGGGAGACGAGGTGCACCGTGGGCAGGGGGGACAGTACCTTCCCGGGCAGCGGAGAGGAGGCGACCCCGTTGCCAATGCTCTTCCTGATGGGATCTGGAGCCACGCCCGGGCGGCTGGCAAGAGAGGAGCCGGTCCTGGAGACGGCACCCTCGGGGCTTTTCCTAGAGCCTGGAATTCTAGCAAAGGGAAGGCACAGTCATGAGAGTCCTTTTTTTATTTTCAAAAAAAAAAAAAAGGAATTTATTTAACTTTATTTATTCATTTTTTAATTTATTTTAATTTGATGAGGGAGGGACAAAGTGAGAGAGAAAGAGAGAAAGTGAGAAACAAGCCGCCAGGTCCAGGACTCGAACCACAGTCAGCCCTGTGGGAGTCCAGCACCTTTAACCACCACGCCATCTGCAAAGCCTGAGAATTTTCTTAGGAAAGCTAAAGACACTGCGGAAATTGAAGGTGAGACCAAGTCAGAGTAAGCTAAAGTCAAGGTTACAAATATATTTTTTCAAAAGGCAGGGGCAGGGACTAGCAAGTGGCATAATGGTTACGTCCCTGGATTCCCATGTAGTCGACTACAGTTTGAGTCCTGGACCTGGCAGCTTACAACTCACACGAGGTGTGCGTGTATGCATGGCCAAGATCCTGAGAAGAGAATGGAGAAGGGATTGTGGCATGGCCATTCCCCCTGAGGGGTGACTTCTTGCTTTCTGTCTCTCTGGTGAGCACAAATGTGCCCTACAGCAAAAATCTCTCTTTAAAAAAAAAAAAAAAAAGACCAACAATTAGCGGAATGGCTATGTCACTGAACTCCCATGTAGTCGACCGCGGTTCGAGTCCCGGACCCAGAGGCTTAAACTCACGCCAGGCGCATGTGCGTGCATGCCCAAGATCCCGAGAAGAGAATGGAAGGGAAGGGATTGCGGCGTGGCATCCACCCTGGGGGGTGATTTCTCGCTTTCTCTCTTTCTGGTGAGGGCACATGCCCTATAGCAAAACCTCTCAAAAAAAAAAAAAAAGCAAGGACAGAGACCAGCAGATGGCATAATGATTACATGCCTGGACTCCCACATGGCTGGCCATGGTTCGAATCCTGGACACAGAGGCTTAAAAGAAGGGACTGCAGCACGGCCATCCTCCTGGGGGTGATTTTCACTTTCTGTCTCTCTCTCTCTATTTCTCCAGTGAGCATACACGCCCTATAGCAAAAATCTCTCTTTAAAAAAAAAAAAGGGAAGGGCAGGGCAGAGGGCCAGCAGATGGCATGGTGGTTAAGGCACAGGGCGCTACATGCTGACCACTGCTCAAGTCCCAGTCCCAGGGGCTTGAAAAATCACGCTGCGTGTGTATGCGTGTGTGCCCAAAATCCCAAGAGGAGAATGAAAGGGAGGGGACTGCAGCGTGGCCGTCCTCCCTGGGGGTGACTTCTCACTTGTCACTTTCCCTCTCTGTCTCTCGCTGGTAAGCACACGTGCCCCAAGGCAAACACCTTAAAAAAAAAAAAAAAAAAAAAAAAAAAGGCTGGGCAGAGGCAGACTTAGCCCAAGGGAACCCTGACTATGCCGTGCCGCTCTGCCCTGCAGCCCGAGTGCAGCTGTCACGTGACACGAGCAGTCGGGTTCCTCCAGGCTCTCAACGTGCCAGAAAGCAAGAGGCCCTCAAAGGCTTCATCAAAATTCGGCAGAGTTGGGAACCAGCAGTTGGCGTAATGGCTATGTCGCTGGACTCCCACGTAGTCGACCGCGGTTCGCGTCTCGGACCCGGTGGCTTACAACTCACGCCGGGCGCGTGTGCGTGCGTGCCCAAGATCCCGAGAGGAGAATGGAGGAGAAGGGATTGCGGCGTGACCATCCCCCCTGGGGGGTGATTTCTCGCTTTCTGTCTCTCTGTCTCTATGTCTCTGTCTGTCTGGCGAGCGCACGCGCCCTATAGCAAAAAACCTCTCCAAAAAAATAAAAAATAAAAAAATTCGGCAGAGTTGTAGGAAACAGCAAAAGTACCTCGGTGGCCACATCCTCCCACCTCCAGGACAGGGACAAAAAGCCCTCAGGAGAGGCCCCCTTGTGAGGGAGTGCCACTGCAGCCCCCCACTTCCTTCCTGGAAAATCGCTCGTCCAGAGCAAAGAGCCTCGGGGCCACAATGGGTCTTGGACAACGCTGTGAGGTAATAGGTGACTCTCCATTTACAGCTAGAAAGGGTCTCTCAGGGGACACTCTCTCTTACACAACTGGAGAGGCACAACCTACCCTCACATTTCCCTCCTGCAGAATGCCAACACCGAGACAGGAAAGGGCTAGGAGACCCCCAGGCAAGAACAGAACAGGAGAGAGCTCGTGTGTCTGGGAGGCGGGCGTCCATTACCGCAGGTAGAAGAGCACGTAGGCCTGCTGGTTGAGAACCACCTTGACGTTGCTGGAATGGACCAAGGAGTCGTTCATCTGGTACCACTGGCCGTTGCTCGCCTGGACAGCACAGGGTGGCAGGAAACAGAACCACCAGCAAGTGTCAGTAACCACACTCGAAAAGGCCCGCCGGCTGCTGTCAGCGGCTACAGGCGCCAATGAACCGCCGCGATGTCCTCAAAAACGGGCAGTATCTGCACAACTCAGAGTGCTCCCAACGGATGGGACCAGTCCTCCCTGGGCCGTAGGCAGGTCTGATCTCAGCGCACCACCTCCCATCCACATGGGCTCCCCCAGGTCTCTCCTGGGCTCTAAGCTCAAAGCACCAGAAGCCGCAACCTTGCCAGTGTCTCACTGCACGGCCAGGAGTAACAAGATTCTGGTGGGACTTTTTAAAATTTCAATGGTTTTTCTGAGCCCGTGTCCCCAGAAGGGTTTCTTTGAAGACTTCATTTCACTCCACGCGTGGGGACAACCACCCAGCCCTGCCAGTTTGCACACAGTAAGGCGTCTGTAGGGCCGAATGCAGGCTCGTGTGGGTGCCACCTGCTTGCCCAACGCAGAGCCACTCACCTTCACGTAGCAGTAATAGTGCCCTGCGTGGCAGCTGTAGCCCGAGTGCACCAGGACAGCATACAGCCCGTACATGACAGGTTCGCCACTGCTCTGAGACATGTACGGGCGGATGTTCAGGAACTCTGGGTAGCCTACATCCTGTGTGAGAAGTCAAGGAAAACGCACATGAAATCCACCTCGTATCTTGCATTTTCACCTTGCAGGGCTAACTGGTGGTGTAGTGGTTAAGGCGGCTGGATTCCATGCCCGACTACACGGTTCAAGTCCCAGACTGGGCTGCTTTGAAAACATACCTGCACACGTGTGCCCCAATGCCCAGAAGGGGCTGGGGGGGAGGGGACGACAGCATGGCCACGCCCCTGGGAGGCGCTTTCTAACTCTCTTCTCTCCATGCCCCCCACCGAGAAAGAAAATCTTTCAAAGACAGGCGCTTCTGCCTGCAATTTTTGAAATCGAGGTCTGACTTACAGAGCGTTTACCATGTGGCTCTCAGGGGTGCAGCTTCGGCGCCCCCACCTCGGATGCCTGCTGCTCTGATCTCTTGCTGCAGACTGGTTTGGCCTGCTCTGAACGTCACGTAATTAGGATCGTAGAGCACGTGTATTTTGTGTCTGGCTTCTTCAGGTCAGTGTCTGAGACTGGCCTGTGTCGCTTCCCTTCGGCTGACAAACTCAGACTCTCAAACGCCAACATACGCACCGGTTCATGAGCCAGCCCACCTTGCTAGACGCGGGCCCAGAGCACGCAGACCGACGTTTCCCAACCGTGTTCGCCTGGGAGCTAGTCACGGCTCCGGACGTTAACAGGGATGTATGCTCCTCAGCGAAGGGCGACCCTGCCCACCGCGGCCGGCTGACGCCTCACACGGCAGAGCACCACACACGTGCACAGCCAGCAGCAGTAGGAGTACATGGCTGACTCCTCAGGCAAGTACGGTTACAGAAATCCTTCACGCCAAACTCCACAGCTTTAAAATGCAACATGGACTCAGAGAGGCTGGGAAAAGGTCTGCGACTAAAAAGAACTATTTAGCTTGGCTTTCCCCAAACTCAGTCAAGGACAGAGTGCTCTCCTCTAAAGCATGATGTTTTCAGGGCTTTCTGGGTGCTGCTGCTGGCTTGCTTTGTGGTTGCCGCAGGCACGTGACCTCGTCAGCAAGAGGCAGAGGGAACGGTCACACTGCAATCCCTTCTCCATTCCTCCCTGCTTTGGAGGTCGGGGGCGATGCACGCAGACTCCCAGTATGCCTTTCAAACTGTCAGGTCTGGGACTCGAACCACGTGGTTGGTCAGGAGGGATCCAGCTCCTTTAATCAGGCTGGTCCCCGCAGAACACGGACACTCCGATCTCAGCGGCCTCTGCCACTTCCAGTGAGGAAAACGAGGCTTCGCCCAGAGCTCTTCCCAAACCATGCACACACAGGACTCTGGACTTCACGAGTGACAGATCGTCTCTTAATGCCGTCACGCAGAAAGGCGATTTCTGCCTCACATCCCACAGGCGGCCATGCATGCCGCCGCAGCGGTCTAGACCTGGAACAGGACATGGCCAAGCAGGCTGTGCGGTCCCAGGTTGCGCTCACTCTCACATAAGGAAACTATGACCTGCCACACAGGGAACACCCCGAGTATAGACAGAGATGGGGTAGGGGATCCAGCAGGGCAGGGGCTCTCCACCCTGACCGTGCACAGGATCCTTCAGGGATTGATTGATTCATTGATTGATACGTAGTATCTGCTTTTTTTTTTAAGAGAGAGATTTTTGCTATAGGGTGTGTGCACTACCCAGAGAAAGAAACAAAGAGACAAAAAACAAGAAATCACCCCCCAGGATGGATGGCCACACCATAATCTCCTCTCCTCATTCTCCTCTCAAGATTTTGGGCATGTACACACATGCGCCCAGTGTGAGTTTTAAGCCACCGGGTCCGAGACTTGAACCACAGTCACCTATGCAGGACTCCAGCAACACAGACATGCTGCACTCTGCTGGTCCCTCGGGGATTTTGCACAAGTGCAGATGCCTGGGCTTTGTGCTCCAGAGACACACACTCGCCAGCTGGGCAGGGCCAGGAGCATGCACCTGTATAAAGCAGCTCTGGTTCTGGCGCAGACCGCACGGCGATGGGCACACTCACCTTGGTGATCTTTCCTCCACTGAAGTTGGCAAAACGCTTCAGGGAGAGGGTTAGGACGTTGGAAGTTCTGTGGATGGTGAAGCGCTTGCTGGCTGGAACCTTCTTCTTGCACCTAGGAAGGCGGTGAAGAGAAATTCTTAGTTTATACCCTGAGATGAGCTGTCTTCGCCCTCAGTTAGTAACAGCAACTGCGGGACCAGCAGACGGCATAATGGTTATATTGCTGGACTTCCACGTGGTTGGCTGCAGTTTGAGTCCTAGACCCGGCGGCTTAAAACTCAGGCTGGGTACGAGTGCATGCGTGGCCAACATCCCAAGAGGAGAATAGAGGAGAAGGGACTGCAGCGTGGCCATCCCCCCTGGGCATGATTTATCACTCTCTATCTCTGTCTCTCCAGCAGCGCCATGTGCCCTATAGCAAAAATCTCAAAATAAATAACTTTTAAAAATTACAGTAACTGTTCTATACTACTGAAGTCTTCTCAAATGGGTTTCATACTTCCTATGAAGATTAAATAACATGACTTTAGGAGCCGGCAGGTGGAGTGGTGGTTAAAGGCGCTGGACTCCCACATGGCTGACCATATTTCAAGTCCCAGATTTAAAGGCCTGCTTCCTCACTCTCTCTGGAAATATTAAAATAAAAATAATAAAAAAAGTTAAACAAGATAATTCTTCTTTTTTGAGAGGTTTTTGCTATAGGGTGCGAGCGCTCGACAGAAAAACAGAGAGAGACAGAGAGATAGAAAGTGATAAATTACCCCCCAGGGAGGATGGCCACATCACAATCACTCCTCCTCCATTCTCCTCTCGGGATCTTGGGCACACACGCACACGCGCCTGGCATGAGTTTAAGCCACCGGGTCCAGGACTTGAACTGCAGTCAACTACATGGGAGTCTAGTGACATAGCTATTACACCAATTGCTGGTCCCAAAATGAAATAATTCTTAAAAAAACAGAAACAAAAACGCATGACTATAAGAAAAGAAACAACTGCAGGGAAACAAGCCTAGAGACCAGCTGGAGAGCCCTAAGCAAAAATCAAGTACTCAGCCACCAGGGACAGAGATGCAGCACAAAGTGACACAGGGGTGGTGTAGGAAGGACAAATGAAAGCATGTGTGGCCTCGGGACAGCACGGCCAGGAGGGGATGGACACGGCAAGGCGAGGAGCGGCAGACACAGGGGAGTGAGCCGGCAGATGCGAGGAACTTCTAGAGGCACTCAGGGAAACGGGGTGGGAGGAGACGCCAGACAGTGTCCTGGCACAGAATGGGAACCGCCAAAAGCAGAACCAAGGAAACACCCTTAGAGAACGCAGCTAGAATGAGCCGGACATGGCGGCGTCACCCTGCAGGACTGAGCACGCCCTGGGAGGACGGGGTCGGAGCTGTCTGCCTGCGTGGGGAAATGCCCGACACAACTAGGTGAAAACAGAAGCTGCAGGATACGGCTACCTACGAGGCGGGACGGGGGCAGCACGGCCTCTGGGGCAGACCGCCTGTGTGCTGCCACATCCTGGCCTGACCTTGGGCCAGCAGGTCACTGCTCTGTGCCTCAGTTTCCCTCCCCACCCCGGGTGCTGGGTAACAGTGCTTGCTACACAAGGCAACAACACGGAGCCTCGGAATCCAGAAAAACCATGCCATCCCTTCATTCGTGTGGCTCACAGGTTTATGTTTTCAGGACACTCTGTGGAGGGCAGTTAATTTGAAAATATGGATTAAAACATGTGGCCTGTAGACACATGCAGAAATGTGTTTTTGTAAGCTATTTTAGTAGGGCTATTGAGAAGCATTTATATATAAAAGTAGTATTTGTTTGTTGTTAATGGTTTTTTTTTGTTGTTGTTGATATTTAATACCCTGATACTATTTAGTATTGGGCTTAAGGAAGTCATATGTGTTTATTAGATTGTCTTTTTAAAAAGATTAGAGAAATTGGGACTAGCAGTTAGTGTAATGGCCATGTCACTGGACTCCCATGTAGTCGACCGCGGTTGGCGTCCAGGACCCAGTGGCTTAAACTCACACTAGGCGCATGTGTGTGTGCCCAAGATCCCGAGAGGAGAACGGAGAAGAGATTGCGGCGCGGCCATCTCCCCTGGGAGTGATTTCTTGCTTTCTGTCTCTCTTTTTCTGGCGAGCGTACACGCCCTGTAGCAAAAACCTCTCCAAAAAAAAAAAAAAAAAAGATTAATTATATGGTGCCAGTCATTTTTACATTTTTAGACAATTTATATTAAAAATGATTGGCTTTGTATTTTAATTAAAAAAATTTTTTTTTGTATTTTACTTTATTTTTCCCCCATTTTCTGTCCTTTAAAAAAATAAACCTGAGGCTAGTTCTAGTCGCAACTTCTCCATCAGAGAAGCTGTGCCCACCCGATCCTCGCTTTTCTACACTTGTGTGTCTTTGTGTATTTTATTATCGCGTCTATTTCTAACCCACAGCCTTCCCCACTCAAAAAAACGTGTTCATGCCGAGCTGGTCCCGGCAACATTCACTGGCCACCTCTGAGGGAGGGGGGTGCATGCAGCAGTGCTGGGGGCTGGTTTTGTGTCCCTCTGGGCAGGCCGGTCTCGGGCCGGGCGCACACGGAAGCTCACCTGGCACACATGTAGGCGTTCTCCCCACTCAGGACATCTGGCTTCACGAAGAGTTCCAGGGCACGGACAATATTAGCAGCTTGCTGAGGACAAAAACAGGAGCGGGATAAACAGTGGCGGGAAATGCTTTCAAGAAACGCCAAACTAAGGCCTTTCAGGCTGAGGCAGCAAATCACAAATTCCACTTGTATGAAAACTGGCCGGCCAGCTGCCCCCTCCTGAGACTCAGAACCTCCAGCACAGAGGGGCAAGGAGCAAGCTGCAGCCTCCTCAGCGGCACAGAAGGACAGCCACGTGCGGGGTGCCCAGTGAAGGCGGGGGGCCTCGCCCCAACTGCAGTGACCGAGTGGGCACAAGCCGAGGCAGCTCTGGAAGTGGCTCTGCAGTCGCCGTGCTCCCACAACATGTAGTGCTTGAGTGACAGCTGCCCACAGCTCAGCACAGACCCCCCTTGTGCCCACGCCTCCAGAGAGCTAGCACTCGTCACGCTTCAAGACAGAACACCCAACCGCACACGTTTTAGGTGAGAAGCACACACAGGAAAAGGCTAGAATAAAGCTCGCAGAAGCGCTGGTTTCTACAGGCAGTGGGAGTCCAAGGACGTGCTTTCCCGACCTAGCCTGGCCTGGCCTTCACTGCCATCCGCCCGGCCTCGCCCTCCCACGCCAACGTGAAGCAGAACCCCGCCAGTACCCGAATCTCCAGGGCTATGTCCAGGTAGGGGTCGTAGGTGTCCGAGACGCTCTTGCACACCGAGCACTTCACTGCAACAGAGCAGAGCGCCACTGCCGCCACGTGCAGACCGCTGGCCCCCAGCACCTCCCGCTCCTGGTGGGCCTGCCACAGGCCGGCCACGAGACTCCTGGGCCTGCTCCGGCCAGAGAGCAGGGCTCCACACAGGGAGGAGCTCTGGAAGCAGCACATCACCACGTGACCGTACAGCTGCCTCCCGGCCTTCCTCGCAGGAGCAGGTAAGAGTCAGGTGCGTGGCCAGGCAGGTGCAGGTCTCAGAGAGGCACCCCACGCTCCGCTCTCGGGGACCTGCCCAGGGCTACACAGCCAGAAGAGGGCCCCGCCTGCGCAGGAATTCCTGTATCTCCTGG
Organism: Tupaia tana; assembly: GCA_026018925.1. Taxonomy (NCBI): domain Eukaryota; kingdom Metazoa; phylum Chordata; class Mammalia; order Scandentia; family Tupaiidae; genus Tupaia; species Tupaia tana. The sequence goes on from JAKSZU010000011.1 coordinate 68,239,045, forward strand.
GTTCATTTCCCAATCCTGGTACAAGGGCCAGAGAAGGAGTCTCCACTTACCACGCGACCTGAGGTATCCTCCAAAAATCTGATGGACCAAGGTCGTGGCCTGCGTTTGACGATCCAGCCTGAAAAGAAGGCCACAGCTGTCAGGAGAACACGACAGACCTTGCTCCTGCTGCCACCGCGGTGGCCACAGTGGGGTCACCGCCCACGAGTCCGCACGCACCTCTTGTGGCCGGGCATGGCCTGATGGTCCCTCTACAGCGCTCTGATCTCCTCGCCACCCCATGACAGCTACTTCAAACCACGCTCGCCACTTTGCAGATAATTAGAGGCCCAAGCAACGCTCGGTCACTCCAGGCCAGCCTTCCCTGGACTCTGGCACCCGCCCCGCCCGCCCAGGTCCAACCTTTCCACTGGCCATCACCAGGCAGGAGCAACTCCCGCCGCCATGCCCGTGTCAGGAGGCCCACAGGGGTGTGCATGGGCTCAGGGTCGGGCAGCCTGCATTCGAAGCCTCTGCCCCGCTCACTAACCAGGACCTGCTGCAACCCTAAGTCTCACAGAGCTGTGACGAGGGCGTGGTGCCTCCTGCACGCAGCACACATTCGAACTATGAAGGTTCTGGAAAGACACTCCAATTCTAGTCTCTGCTCCTGGTTCTGCTGCTCCCATGGCCCCACCGCCAACTTGCTCAAGACTGTCTCCTTCAAGGTCACGGCAGGCCCCCAGGCGCCGGTCCAGCACACTGGAGCCTTTGCTGGGAAGCTGGGCAGCAAGAAGGCACGGCCTGGCCGTCTGCCCCCACTGAGCTTCCCCGCGAGGCCCTCTGGGGCCCACCTCCCTGCTGCCCCCTGCTCCCCCCATTGCTCCCCGATGGGCCTCGACCAGGAGCTCTGCATATCTGGGGACCCACACAGGGTCACCATACTTTTATTCTGCAGTTAGGCAGAGACCAATCGCCTGCATCTCCTGTCGCCACCACTCATATGCCCCCTGAGCACACAGGGAGCACCCCCAAACACTGGAGACACGTGAGGTCATGGAGACACGTCAGAGTTGCACAAAGTGCAAGTATCATAAACATGCTCTGATCACACATGCGGTCCCCAAATCATGACCCAAACCAAAAACCAAGACCCTTCCATCCAGAGCGGAGGGAGTGGTGCGCCTTGTGGGAAGCTCGCCACCCCATGCCCCTACCTCCCTGCCGACCAGGAAGGCACTCCCGGACGGGGCCGGGTAAGGATCAGCACTCCTCTCCGGCTCCCCCCACCTGTGTCCAGTCACCTGACACTCAGTCCCCGCCCTCTTTCCACACGTGTGCCCGTGCCTGCCTGTGCCAGCCGAGGGCTCACCGCCGCTCACCCCAGGCTCCTCGCCCACAGTCCCATTCCAAGTCGCACCCATGCTCCTTCCCACCCAACTCCTGCTTCCAGCACTCTGGCTGGGTGGCCTGGCCTGGGGCCCAGTGCCATTCTTGTCCTGAGGCTCTCCAGGTGACTGCGCCCCTGTGCCTGCGGCTCCAGCCTTGGGCAGGTGCTGGGTGCCCCGCCGCGCCCACCTGCCCAGGCAAGCCCTCGCCCTCCAGCCACGTTCTCTGTCTACTGTCTCCCAGTCAGGGTCACGTCCCCAAGGTTTGCCGGGAGGTGCTCCCGCAGGACGTGCCGTCTTCTCGCTCTGGGACAGCACCTCACACAGGGCACCGGGGCTGCTGCACGGTCTGCCCGTCTTCCCAGTTACACACATGTCCTCGGACCCCGACCGCTGGTGCCTCCCACAGCGCCCGCACACAGGAGGCTCCAGACTGGCCAGGCGATCCTTAGCCCTCGGGTGCTGCGTGAGAGGGCATGCTGGGAGCCCCTCGGGAGAGGAAGAACTAAGTCCAAACCCTCCAGTGGGGAAAATGCGTCCTGGGAATCCGATGTGACGTTTCCTTTATATCGAGTTACTTAACCAGGTTACAGTCACTCATACGGTTTCTCCCCGTTTTACTCACTCATTCTACAATGCAAATTGATGTTTCTTTTTTAAATAATTATTTATTTTTGTTATTACTATTTATATTTTGACTACAAAGAAAGACATAGAGAAAGGGAAAGTGAGAAAACAAGCCACCAGGTTCAGGACTCCAACCACAGTCAGCCACGTGGGAGTCTAGCACCTTAACAATCACGCCACCTGCTGGCCCCACACATGAATGTTTCCAAGGGTCATTCCAGATGTTTCCTAAACCATTCAAGGTAAGCATTTCCAGAGGAGAGGGCCCGGTTCTCTCCTAAGTGTAGGCGGTAACTGGGGAACACTGGGCATCCCCCCATTTCCTTCTATCTGAACCCCTGAGCCCAGGAATGAAGGACACCAAAACAACTCTTAGTGGTGAGTGTCTCACTTACGGGAACATGTGACACAAAGCAGTCTGTCTCATGTCACATGCACAAACTGTGCTTTCCAATTTGAAATTAGGAAGCAGTAACCAGGCAGAGTAACATCTTAGAAATAATATACTTCCTGGGACCAGCAGTTACTATAATGGCTGTCACTGGACTCCCACATGGTCGACTGCAGTTCGAGTCCCGGACCTGGTGGCTTAAACTCACACCCGGCGTGTGTGCATGCGAGCCCAAGATCCCAAGAGGAGAATGGAGGAGAAAGGATTGCAATGTGGCCATCCCCCAGGGGGTGATTTCTCGCTTTCTGTCTCTCTGTCTCTGTCTTTCTGGTGAGCGCACGTGCCCTATAGCAAAAACCCTCCACGAAAAAGAAAACCAAAACCAAAAAACCAAAAACCAAAAACAATACACTTTCTAACCTCAGATTGCCCTGGCGGTTTTAAGCTCTATCACAGAGACCTCAGCACTCCGACCACCCATCTTCTGTACCAAAACAACGACGTCACTGATTTAGAAAGACTGGAAACGTCCTCAGCAGCAGCTGAGCATCCTACGAGAGCCCTGGACGCTTCCCTCCACTGAGCTGCTGAGACGGGACACCGTGGCCTGATCCCACCTGCCCTTGCACCGAGAAGGTTCCCTGTCTCCTGGAGGACGCCAGAGCCCTTTTTCGGGGCAAGAGCAACCCTGACTGGGGCTTTGGCAGCTCGAGTACCCAGACGCACACTCTGCTGTGCCCAGCGAGGACAGCGCGCGTGTGTGGAGGGCAGCCGGGGCACGTACTTGGCACAGCCGTTCAGACAGGCCTTCTGCATGGCGTCAATGGTGTACCGCAGAAACTCGTGCGCGTCCTCTTGGCTCCCGAAGCGGAAATGCCGGGCGATTTCTAGAGAGAGAAGAAAGAGGTGGGAGAACCCGGGCCTTCCTCCCACAGCCCCCTGCTAACGGTTCCTGGGCGCCGGGGGACTACGGGTTCCGAAGAGGAAAGGGGTCCCAGAGCTTGTCGTGCGGTAGGTTCTCTGCACCCGGGATTCCCATCAGGGTTCCCAGCGGCAGGGCTCAAAACCTCGACAATGACCAGAAAAAGCAAATGCCAGGGAAAATGGAAAATTGACCAATGACTTTTTCCCAAGAGCCGACTGGAACACGGATGGATGGTGACTGTCCAAGCACTGCAATGACATAGGCTTCAAAAGCCAGCGAGGGACCTCGCCTTCCTGCCGTGGAAACCGGTCCCTGGGGCTGAGAAAGCCCCGGCCTGCTCCTCCTGTCCTACCACTCTGGCCCGCACTCGTGCTCACCTGCCACCTGGGACGCACAGCAAACCCCTCTGCCTCGCCCACCTGAGCTGTGCTTCCAAGCAGGGGTACCAGAAGGGCCCCTCGCCCCGTGTCTCTGAGGCACTCCACCCTCCGCTCCCCGCGGGACATTCAGCATGCGGGTTTCCAGGATGACACTGCCAGCTCCCTCTCCCGCTCACTCCCGGCACCACTGAGCGGGCTTCACGGCCACTCAGCACGGCCCGGTCCTTACTTTTCAGGTCTCGGATGAACGAGACCGGCTTGATGGCGTTGCCGCTGTTGGCGAAGGCCTGGGTGATGTGGTTCTGCATGACACACAGCATGCAAAAGCTCCCCTGGTGACCTGCGGGTGCAGAGGAGGGACTTCAGGACGAGGCTTCCAAGAGATGTTGTTTAACTGCCAGAGGATGCACGTGCTAACCAGAGACAGACCGACAGAGAGAGGGGAAGAAAGCACCCCTCCAAGGGGTGGGCCACGCCTCCACCCTGTCAGGACTGGGGCACACGTGCATGCACGTCCTGCATGTTTTATCAAGCCTCAGGGGCCAGGATTTGAACCTCATTCAGCCATGTGGGATCCAGTTCCATTAACAAACTGGCCTATTGTTTTGAAGAACTTTTTATGACACCCCCACCCCGACAGAACAAAAAACACAGATGGGGCAAATCAATCTGTGGAAGAACAGCTGGGCCAGAGTCAGGACCCTGAAGTGACTCGGCTGATTCCAAGGACACCGACTGCACTGGGGGCCAGATCGCCCACAGCTGTGCCTTCAACAGGCTCACCCCATTTCCGCAGGGTTACTAATGCTGTTAACCCAGCAGTGCCCTTCTTATATCGCATTTGTATTATTTCCTTATTAAAAAGAGCAAGTCTGGGGACCAGCAGTTAGCGTAATGGCTATGTCGCTGGACTCTCATGTAGTCGACAGCAGTTCAAGTCCCGAACCCGGTGGCTTAAACTCACACCAGGCTTGTGTGCGTTCGTGCCCAAGATCCTGAGAGGAGAATCGAGGAGAAGGGATTGCGGCGTGGCCATCCCACCCCAGGGAGTGATTTCTCGCTTTCTGTCTCTCTTCTGGCGGGTGCATGCGCCTCATAGCAAAAACCTCTCCAAAAAAAAAAGAGCAAGTCTGATTTTCTAAGGGCAGAAAAATGTCCTAATTTCTGATTTCTGAGCCGAGCTGCACGGTCAGCAGGAGAAACTGCTTGCAGGCTTCCAGACAGCCCTCGGTGGTTGCTCAGGGCGGGGACCCCTGCGCCACGCAGCACTCACACCGCTGCTATATACCAGGGCTGACGGCATGTTATGAGATCCAGATGGCGTCTTCCTGGCTCTGCGGGCTGTGCACCTCTCACAGCCACGCACCGGCGGCACAGGCAGCCCCGTGCCCGGCGGCCAGGCAGCAGAGCTATGCACACACGAGGGCGCCAGCCCAGTCTGCCACCGGGCTACTCACACAGCAACTCGCTCCCCATCGGGCATGCTTTGGTCTTTAAAACTGTAACACATTTTAAGATGAAAGAGACCCACAAAGAAGGTGACACTGCCCAGCTCTGCCCGGTCTTAGGTGTTTTCAGGTAAGACACTGGTGTGACGGCTCAACTCCTCCTCAACCCCTTTCAATCCCATTCTCCACTTCCTTCTTCCAAGGTGACCATCCTGTAACTAGGCCGTTATTTTTCCCTCCATGTACTTACAGATCCAACACCCAGCTGTGTATCCATAAACGCTAAAGGGCACTGCAGCTGACGTTTATAGACATCAAATAGTTACACTACATTGGTGGTATCACTCAGCAACTTGGTCTTCCCCCCTTAATTTTGCCATGCAGTACACACACTTGCCGGAGAAAAAGACAGAGAGAAAGTGAGAAATCATTCCCTTGGGGGGACAGTCATGCTGTAATCTCTTCTCTCGGAACTTTGGGGACACGCACATGCTCTCAGCATGATTTTCAAGCTGCCAGGTCTGGGACTTGAACCAAGCAGTTGGCCATGTGGGACAGAGCCACCTTAACCACCATGCCACTGGCTGGTCCAGCAACTCGCTTCTTAAAAACCCACGCGCCTCTAAGTAGCCCTGGCTCCTCCGTGCTCACAGGCGAGTACTAGCTGCACGATGGGCTGCCATCTGTTTAGAGACCTCCTCTGCCCACACACTGGGCTCTTCCAATGCGAACAGCGGCAGTGAGAGAGCCTATCCTGTCTTCTGTGCAAGTGGGTGAGTTCACTAAGAAACACCTGGAAGATAAACCACAGGACCCCAGGGCAAGCACACCTCCAATTCTGCTGTTAGCACAGAATGCATTACCACCTCAAAGAGATCCGTGTTATAATGCAAACCTTGGCCCTCACCAATCACTTGCAACTAGACTGACATGCAGACCTTTCTCGAGATCAGTAATGGAACAGCATGCAGACGGCTTACCAAATACGCATTCAAGTGCTGGCATTTATACAAACACTTTCTCTTGGATGGATACTCAAAAATTGTTCATGTGTGGGGCCAGTAGGTGTTATGGTGGTTAAAGGCACTGGACTCCCACATGGCCGACCATGGTTTGAATCCTGGACCTGGTGGCTTCTTTTCTCACTTTCCCTTTCTCTCTGGTCAAAATGAAATATAATAATAATAAAGCTAAAATAATTCTTAAAAAAAAAAAAGTGATGACCTTTCCATAAAAGGGAGCTTTCTATTTTGCATTTTATTAGGTTATCAGAAAAGTCATGATGTTCTATGTTTTTCTTTGCAAAAATATGTCATGACTTTTCCGACAACCTAATATTCTGCATCTTCTGTTTGACTTATGTAATCATAACAAATCATCATTCGTAACTTTCATTTTTTAACTGACAATGATGGTTGGGAAATCCCAGAATTAGGTTAAAAATTAATACACATTGGGGCCAGCAGTTGGCGTAATGGCTACGTCGCTGGACTCCCATGTAGTTGACTGAGGTTTGAGTCTCAGACCCGGTGGCTTAAACTTACGCCGGGCACGTATGTGTGCGTGCCCAAGATCCCGAGAGGAGAATGGAGAAAGGACTGTGGCATGGCCGTCCCCCAGGAGGGAGCAATTTCTTGCTTTCTGTCTCTCTGTCTCTGTTTTTCTGGTGAGTGAACGTGCCCTATAGCAAAACCTCTCCAAAAAAAGAAAAAAAAAAAAAAAAAAAAAGAAAAGAAAAGAAAAGAAAAGAAAAGAAAAGAAAAGAAACTTGAACAAACATTAAACGAAGAACTTCTTTTTTCAAAGTTTACAAGTTGTGTGGAAATGAATTCTCTCCTCATTCGGTAAAATGCTGTTGACGCCCAGCCTACAAGGCCTCCCTCTTGCATAGGCTGAGTAACAGTCTAAGCCAGAGACACCTGACAACGGACTCCGACCCCTGGCAACACGCAAGTTACGGACAACGGCATGCAGACAAACATTTTTTTCATGTAAGTTGGGGAAACACACCTTGAAAATCCAACCTATAACCTCAGGGACATTACTACTTCATTGCGGAACCTGCACTATAGGCCAGGGGAATGTGCAGGTACACACGTATATATCTGTGTGTGTATTTTCATTTTCCCACGTGGTGGTTCAAGTGGTTGGATCTCACGTGGCCAATCGGGTGGTTCGATTCCTGCACCCAGTGGCCTGAAAAGTGCATGTGCGCATAAAATCCCGAGGTGAAGACGGAACGCAGCGTGACTGCCCCACAGAGGTGCTTTCTCACTTCCTCACTCTCTTCAACAAGCGCACCTGCCCTTTAGCAAACTGGAAGAAAGGTACGTCACAGGTTTCCAAACACGCGTGGCTGGTTCTGGCCCTCTGCTCTGCCCCACTGGTCAGCACTTCTCTCCCTGACCCAAAGCTGCGCCGGGTCTCAGGAACTCCATGGACCGTCTCTGGCAGACACTGGCTTCTCCCGCCCCTCTCCTTCAGGGTGTCTGGCTACTCCTGCTTCTCTATGTCAGTTATGGGACCCACGGGAGCTACCTAACCTACACCTTAACCCGGGGGGCCGATGATGTTATAGCATTAAGCCTTTCCTCTTTGAAGGCAGCCATACACCCACTCTCACTAGGACTCACACCCAGTCCACCCCTGCACACACTCACTGCGGACCCACACTCACCCACCCTGCACACACTCACTGTGGACCCGCACTCACAGTTGCGAGCGTGCTCCTTAGAGAGCAGGTAGTTGGCCAGCGGTGGGGTGTAGGTCAAGCACTGCACCGTGGAGTTCAGAAAGCAGGTGTTGCCCAGATTGTGCAGTCCGGCGCCCACGCGGAACACTCGCTCCCACCTCAAGGACAGTCGCTCTGTGGGGAAGAGCACTTTCTGGGGGGCCGGGACCCCATCACCGCAGCTTTCATGCTCGCTGCCTGAGGAAAAAAGGGCCAAAAGGGAAAAGCAGTATAAGTCCACAGGGACACTGGGAAGCAGCGCGGCGTAGGCCCGCGGGGACGCTGGGGAGGTAGGCCCGCAGGGACGCTGGGGAGCAGCGCAGCGTAGGCCCGCGGGGACGCTGGGGAGCAGCGCGGCGTAGGCCCGCGGGGACGCTGGGGAGCAGCGCGGCGTAGGCCCGCAGGGACACTGGGGAGAAGTCCCTGAGCGTGTGTCCGGTATGTGGTTACGAGAGCCGGGCACCGGGCAGCGGGCGCGCTCGCTCACTGGACGTCCCTGGAAGCTCAGGAGCAAAGCCGCCGCCCCGCGGACCTCCACTGCGCTCAGGTCTAGAAGGAGCCTCTGGACGAGAGGGTGGAGCTCAGAGAACCCACAGTCGGAGGGCCAGCCCGCACTCTGCCCAGGTGCTGTGCCCATCGCCTCTCACTTCCGAGCCCGTATCTGCTCCCGTTAAACTGGACCGGGGAACGCTGAAGCAACACTGGCTCCCTTCGCACCCTCCCCACCCTCTGGGAGCGCGTGCGACTCTCGGCCCTCACCCTGCATGCCTCGCCCTACGCATTCCTCAATACCCGGTCCGTGCGCGAGGTCGGCACAGCGAGGGCCTCTCGGCCAGCGTTCCGCGCATCCGTACCCTGTCTCCTGGCCTGTGGCTCATCTCCACTCCTGTGGCGACCGGCTCCCTCTGTTTTGGGGTTCAGCAACACGTATTTGCTCTTTAGGGACTCCAGCTGGTAGGAGAAACTTCTGCTGGCTGGCTCGAACTCAATCTTCTGCAAAAGGACCTTCCTGGCGGAGGCAGCCAGCAGCTTCCCCAGCTCTCCATCATCGGCGGAGTCCTTGCGGCCAGGTTTCAGGGCTTCCTTCAGCTTATCGACTATTGGCATGGTGCATCCCTGTGGGACAAGAGCAGACGGGGACCTGAGCACCACCCTGGAACAGAAACACTTCTCCAAAGTCCCCTCTGGGCACTGAGTGCTAGCCACTATGGGTGCGGACCGGCCACAAAGGAAGAGTGAAACAGAGAGCCACGGCCTTCCTAGGACACTAGAGCTCACGCGTCCCTTCCCCAAGACAAGACGAGGCCTGCAGACAGCTAACCGGGAGCAGCGGTGCACCGGGGAGCCCACGCTGCCCCTGCCACGTGCTTCTCAACTAGTCCTCGCCAAGTTATCCCTCCAAAGGCCATCGCGTGGGCCTAACGGGAGCTCAAAAACGGGGCAACACACATTCCCTCACATGCTCTGGTCTCACGCACACAGACCCAGGAACAGAGTGACCGCCATGCAAGTCCGAGAAGCACGCACGTCTGCACAGACCTGTGCTCTCTGACGGCACAGCCCAGGGGCTGCTGAGCGCACAGTGAGGCTAGGCCGAACTGAGACGGCCACAGCCTGAGCACACAGCAGACCTGGGAGACAGTACCGGGGCAGATGGAGAACACCCCAGTCACTGCTAGACTGGGTACATGCAAAATCGATCGTGTACGCACATTGGGTTACGTAAATTATGAAAACTAACCTGTCTGCTTCTCTTTATTTTTTAACGTGGCTACTATGAAACTGTAAGTCATGGGACTAGCGGATGCTGTAATGGTTATGTTGCTGGACTCCTGTGTAGTCGACCACGGTTCAAGTCCTGGACCCGGCAACTTAAAACACATGTCGGCCACATGTGTGTGCCCAAGATACCGAGAAGAGAATGGACTGCGGTGTGGCCATCCCTCGGGGGGTGATTTCTCTCTGTCTGTCTGGCTCTCTTTTTCTCTCTGTCTCTCCAGCGAGTGTACATGCCCTAGGCAAAAATCTCTCCCTCCCAAAAAACCAAAGTGTAAGTCTATTTGTGACCTGCACTGTGTTTCCCTTGGACGGTGCTGGTATGATGATCACCCTAGGAGTGAAGGAGGAGTAAGGGAAAAGAACAGGAGCCAAAAACAGGCCGAGAACAGCACATGGAAGACACCCCTCTGAAGGGAGCGCCTTCCCTAGCCACTCGGCACCAGAGAAGAGCAAGGCCCCAAAGCGGGCCAGGGGGCAGACCAGGGCCTGGGACGAGGCGGGCCTGGGCAGTGCTGGCGCACTTGTTGTGACGTGATGGACGGCGTCCCCAAGCCTCTGCTCTCTGTGAAAGAGACACACAGAGCTGGAAGGAAGCTGGAGGCGGTCAGAAGGGATGGGCTTAGGAAACACGGGGTCCCTACGACTAGTCCTCTAGAGGACCCATACATGATGATACATGACCGCAGCCAGGCCACACATGATACACGACCACGGCCAGGCCGCACATGGCTGCAGCCAGGCTACACATGATACAAGGCCGTGGCCAGGCCACGCATGCCCGCAGCCAGGCCGCACATGATACTTGAGCGCGGTCAGGCCACACATGATACAAGACCGTGGCCAGGCCACGCATGCCCACAGCCAGGCTGCACATGATACGTGACCGCGGCCAGGCCACGCATGCCCGCAGCCAGGCCGCACGTGCTACGTGACCACGGCCATGCAGAACCATAACAGAGAGGGTCACCTAGGTTGCTGCACCTGTACCCGCCACTCCCTTTCCCACCCACGCCTCAAGGACACCATCCCGGCCAAAGCTGCGGCTCTGAGCCACAATTAGAAAGCTGTGTGAACCGCTCGCTCCCGTCACAAAATGATGAGTCCCCCGGGTGTCCCGTACCCAGCTGCTCTGAGAACCAGCAGCAAGTGCAGCCCGCACTCTGCTCTAAGCAGTGAGGACCTCTGGCACCACCTTCATTAAGCTGCTGACGATTACCATTGCAGATCTCTGCTCCCATACGTGGACCAGACACCCATGCTCTATACAAACTTCTGTAACGACAAGTGTGGGGCCAGCAGGTGGTGCAGTGGTTAAAGCGCTGGACGGTCACATGGCCAAGCATGGGTCAAAGTCCCAGACCTGGTGGCTTGCTTTCTCACTTCCCATCTCTCTCCTTCATCTCTCTGGTCAAATTAAAAAATAATAATAATTGATAAAAATAAAATAAATCATTGTTATTTTAAAAATAAGGAGATAGAAAAAAAGTAAAAAATAAAATTAAAAAAGAAGAGAAATTAAAGGAGACTTTTCGAGTGAGTATTACCTACGACTCTCACTACCTGATCGGTCACTGCTGGCTGCTGGCAGCGACTCCTCAGTGAGCAAGAAAGCTCCAGTGCCCCGCTGCAGGCTCCCCTGGGGTGTCGGAGCTCAGGCCTGCTGCTCCCCTCCGCAGCATGGGGCCCGTTCCTGAGGGAGACCAGGGCGGGCCATGCAGGTTCTATTCTACAGCCTCCAATTCCAGTGCTCCTGGGCCAAAGCAGCCAGGCGTGTCCTGAACGGGCGTCCGGACCTGCGGGTGAACCGGGGGTCATTACGGGGGCCCACTCTCCTCTGTCTTCAGCCCTCCCTCGGGTGCATGCAGAAACCTGCGACCACCCACCAGGAACCGATGGTCTTTTAGGTGGCAGGGATAGCTAATGGGCAGGATCTGGGATGCAACTGTAGCAGAGCTAACCAGCTACAAATTATCTCAATGTAGGTGATTAAAACACACACACACTGCCATTTGCTCTGTATCCTTTTTTTAAGTTTATTTATTACTTCTTTGGGCACCCCCGGCAGAGGCCTAGGGGCTACGCACACTGAGCTTCAGCTTCTGTGTACAGGAAGACCTTGGGATGAGAACCTGGGACCTTCCCAGGTGGCTTCAGCAACAAGGAACACTGTATTACCGTCGCTGCTGCAGCCGGCCCTGCTTTCTGTAATGCACTACCCCTGACATGTCCAGGGAGAGACTCCCACACTGGCCGCTCCACTCCAGCCTAAACCTCACATACAACGAGTAAGAAGTAACAGTTACAGCGGACCAGCAGACAGCAGACGGCATGATGGTCACGTTGTTGGACTCCTGTGTAGCCGTCCCGTGGCCTAAAACACATCAGGCGCGTATGCGTGCGTGCCCAGAATCCTGAGAGGGGAATGGAGAAGAAGGGATTGCAGCATGGCCATCCCCGCAGGGGGGGATTTTTCTCTCTCTGTCTCTCTGGCAAGTGCACCCCCCACACACACAACAAAAATCTCTCTCTTAAAAAAAAAAAAGGATAGATAATAACCCCTAATTTTTGGATTTAAAAAACAAATAGGAGAGAGAAAAAGAGTGAGTGCTAAGAATTGTCAAACTCGGGGCCGGCAGGTGGCACGGTGGTTAAGGGCGCTGGCCTCCCACAGGGCTGACCACAGTTCGAGACCCCAGACATGGCAGCTTGCTTTCTCACTTTCCTTCTCTCACGTTGTCCCTCTCTGGTCAAATTTAAAATAAATAAAGTTAAATAAAATACTTCTTTTTAAAAAACTGTCAAACTTTTACTTTGCTAAACGTGGATTCTTCTTTTTTCTTCAATCACCGTCTCCAGCCACTAGAAGGTACTTAGAAGCTTTTTATGATGAAAACCATTAAAACGTGAATGGAGAAAATAATGCCCGAGCACAAGGACCCTACCCTGGTGCTCAGCTTCATCAGTGAAGCGGGGGCCCAGCCTGATTCCCCTCTTCAGACCAGGTTCCTCCTTGGCAGACCTCAGCCCTACACTTCATTCACGAAACACAGCATATCAACACCCACAAAATGTGTGTGTGTGTGAGTGTGTGTGTGTACATATATGGAAAAGGAGATGGTCTCAGAGCAAGGACAGCCTGCGAAGGGAGGCACCAGCATCACTGCTTCTCGCGTGCACGCTGAGCACTTGGTCCGGAACCCGCACCAGCCCACTCCACCGGCTGACGTTCTGGAAACACCGAGAGGATGGCCAACCTGGGAGACTTAGCCCCGTTGCACGCATTCGAGGTAAGAACTTCAAATTAACCCAGTAGGGTCAGAGATTCTGAACAAATGCAGTTTCCCACGTGGGATGATCAGCCTCTACCTGACCAGCTCCATCCGAGCAGCACGCTGGTCATCTGTCTCTAAGGCAGGAAGGGACAATGTCCCGGCCACCAGCAAGGCCTCTGCTGTACAGACTGAGGCCAACACTCTCCAGAAAGGAAGGAGGTGGTGCACCCTTGAACCTGCCCAGGGGGCGTCTTCCCCGGAAAGGACAGCACAGCTTCAACAGACACCACGGAAGCACACCCTCTCCTCCCTCTGTTTCACTTTCCAGGATGAACTGCTCAAGACTCACTGGGTCAAGCACGTGCTGGCGGGGGGGGCATGCCGCAAGTGGCCAGGCCTCCCCCAGGTGCGCAGAGCAGCGGCCCGAAAGGGGCCAGCTGAGGGTCTCCTGGGAGGCCGGCACCCTGGCATCCATTACTGAGCTGGGACAGCCGCGCCGCTATCGTCACCCCCATCTGTCCCAGGAAGCTACCCTGGCACGCGACAACAGCAAATGGTTTGAAAGCCCGCAGCCCCAGCGGCGCTCGGGCCTGCTCCGTGACCGTGACGAAGGTTACCCTCCGGCCGAGCCCTCCCTACGGCTCGCAGCGAAGGGCACGAGGCTCCACTGCGCCAACACGGCGCGCCCTCCGACGTCTGGACGCTGTCGCTGGTACACGGGGCTTCTGCGGGGAAAGTCAGCCCGCCGCCCACGCAGCCTGTGCCTCGGGCCCTCGGGCAGCGGCCGAGGTGGGCTGGCCAGCAGAGAGCCGCCCCAGGGCCTCCCCAAGCGCCTGCGAAGACAGGAGAGCCCAGGGCCCAACTCGGGGACACCCGCGCGTACAGCTCATTCCGGCTCTCCTGGGACACCCCAAATCCTAGCACGAGTGGCGCTCCTTAATCTCTTCCGGGAACACCCCAAATCTCCGCGCGGCGACGCAGCCCCGGGCCCTAGTCCGAAATACCCAGCAATGCTGCGTGAACGCCGCGCCCAGACCCTCGGGGACACCTCGGACCACAGTGCAGACAGCTCGGCCCGCATCCTCGGAGACGCCCAAATCCCTGCGTTGACCGCACAACCCAGCCCCGCCTCGGAGACGCCCCGCCCCAACCCGAGGACACCCTCAGCCCCTCGCGGACACAGCCCCCCAGCCCTCCTCCGGGACACGCCGGGGGGTTCCCGCTGACGCGCGCCCAGAGTTCTCCGGGCGCCCCTGGGTGCTCCCGGCCGCACCTCTCGTGCCCCAGGCCCAGCGCAAGCCCCCACCCGCGCCGGACGCGCTGCCTTCGCCCCGAGCTTGCTCGCCGCCTGACCCGGTCCGGCCCCAGCCTACCCGGGCCTCTCGGCGACCCGCAGCAGGCCCGCGCTGCGCTGGCGTCTCCTCCAGCTCGAGTCCCCTCACGCGCACCATCCGGGCCTCCGGCGCCGCACACACGTGTCACAGCGATCTTAAAGGCGCCGCGCTCCGAGGCCGCGAGGTGCCCACACCTAAGGGACCGGGCAGCTTTAAGAGGCGGGACTACCTGCCGTCCACTTTTCCCCCGGACACGCCCACCGCCTCTTTACGCGCCGCATACGTCAGCGCTCCAGCCCGGGGCCTCTCAAGCCTACGCGATGACGCAAGCGCGCAGAGCCAAAGACGCTCCGCCTCCGGGGCCGTGGCTTGTAAATTCCCGCAGAGCACGTGAGGCGCCACCGCTTCCGGGTCAGTACCCCGTCCCGCCCCTGGACGCCGGGACTAGGTCTCTCGTGCGTGGTCCGTAGCAGGCTAGCAGACCCAGCTCACCGGCTTAGAGACCGACGGGCTCCTATTGTCACCTGACCGTCATGTCGCTGCGAAGCAGGTGCAGAGGCGCGGGGCGCTCACGCTCATCCCTTCGGGGCCCTAGTGCTCTAGATAACCGAAACACAATGCCTGCAGTGCAGGCCGCACCTTGAAGCCGGGATGCCAGGGGACCATGGCATCAGGGGGTGTCGGCATTTGACCTCTGAGGTCTCTGGGAGCCCAGCGCAATCCCCTGACTCCACCTGCCGCCTCCAAAGCTTCGTTCCAGGACAACTATCCATAAAGGTCTTGGCTGAACATTTGCAGACACATTGCTTTCGCAAATCTTTTAAGAATCTTTTTGACCTTGAGGAGCCCTTGGTCTGATGGTTAAGGCAGCTGGATCCCACAGTAGGGGGCTGGGAGGTTGGAGTCCTGGACCAGCAGGACAGCTTGAGGAACACGCTGGGCACATGCTTAGACATGCCCCAAATCCTGAGGACAGATGGAGAAGGGATTGCTGCATTTCATCCCTTATGAATGCTGCTGTCTCACTTTTCCTTCTCTCCCTGTGTGGCTCTTGTGCTCACTCGCTCTCTGGCAGATACAGAAAAAAGAAAGAATCTTGACCTGAAGCAATATTGGCTTCCATCCTGTTTTTCAAGACTAGTGGAGACTGTGGTTCCTGGTTTCAGGAACTCGGGGAATCACAGGTGGGGAAAGCCTGCCCCTACTCCCCATAAAGAAAGGCAGAACTTTCCACACACAATCCTATCTGCTGTGCCTTTCTAGACAGGTGAGTAGGGGTGATGAGAAGGGTAAGAGCACAGGTGAACAAGCTCCAGTGACTCCGCGCCCTACCCCCAGATCTTGGAGCAGGGACTGTGGCTAGGGAGAGCGCACAGGGGTCATGGGAACAAATTCGCCTTGCACTTATTGCTTGGGTGCTGGTGTTTCTTCAGTCAGACCGTCATAGCCTGGGACTAAGACTACCCGTCTATAAGAATCTTGCATCCAGAGACCACACTGTGTCCCGAAATGTGGAGGATTCATTTCCTCTCTGCCCTAATTAGAGTGCTATGAACTCACCCAGGCCTGGATTCTTTTGTCTGTGTGAAAGAGGGACCTCAGGGTCTCCGGTGCTACTGTAATAACAAAACCGCCATTTGGGGCCATCACTGAGCTGACCACGGTGCCAGCTTTATCTGAGTTGGTCTCCATAGCAATCCCCACAAAAAGACATCACTGTTCCCACCTTCCCAGCAAGTGAAAAGAGACAGAGGGACAGAAAGCGGGAAATCACCCCCACCCCCAGGGGGAGGGGGATGGCCACTCCGCAATCCCTTCTCCTCCGTTGTCCTCTCAGGATCTTGAGCATGCACACACACGCGCCCAGCATGAGTTTAAGCCACCCAACCACGGTCGACTCTATGGGAGTCCAGCAACGTAGCCATTACATCCTCTGCTGGTCCCAATACGCTGAATTCTTAGGAGATGTGAGATTAGCAAGGAGCTGCAGACTAGCCTGCAGAGTTTGAGAGCAGCCTGGGGCCACTGCTCCATCCTGTTCTCTTCCAGATTCCGTCACAGAAGCCTTCAGAGTGGAATTTCCTCAGGATGTGATCATGCGAAGAAGAGCTGAAATGAAACAGCAGAGGTTGGAGGGCTCTCTGGCCTGGTGGTGAAGGCAGCCAGACGCCACATGGCCAGCCTCAGCTTAAGTCCCACACCCAGCACCTTGAAACTGAGCACATTATGTGTGTGTGTGCCCAGAATTCTGCAGGGAAGCAGAGATGGAGAAGGGATTCAGCCGGTCATCCCCCTTCCCTAAGGCGGGTGCTTTCTCTCCTCTCTCTGCCAGCACATGTGCCCTCTGGCAAAATTTAAAAGGAAGAGTAAATGGAGAGAATGAGGAGCAACTGGGAACCTCATACCGCTGCGGGGCGTGACAACCGCCGTGGAAATCACCTGCCTTCTAAAGAGAAGGCTGCTCTCCCGTGCACACCACGGCCACGCCTACTGTTAACGCCTGACAGCAGGGAACTGCACACCCAGACCGTCCCTCCCCACCAGCTCCTGCGTGTCCCTGTGGCCACCCCAGACTCCCCAGTCTGGAAATAGATGTGCCCCCACCCTCCCTGAGGCTGCCACACCTTTTCCGCCCAGGTGGGCGGGGGGCTGGTGTTGTGTCCTGAGGGCACTGCCTGCAGCTGGCTGCGTTTGTCCCAGCTCGCAGGTGAACTGGTTGTCAGGTGGGTCCAGCCACTGGCGGGCACTGGCAAGATGCAGGACGGAAGAAAGAGAAGCAGGGTCTTTCTCTGCCCCTCTCTGCTCGGGAGTGTCCCAACTTCAGGGAGGCCCACTGTGGTTCCTGGCCCCTGTGGGCCCCTCCCTGACACCTGTAAGTCAGCTTCTGCCTGGGCCCTCCCCCGAAGATGGTACCAGTTTCCGTGGTGGCTGGTCTCGGGCCGCCCTCTGTTCTCTAGCTGGCCTCCCGGGGAGTCTGTTTTGAAGGCAGTATACGGAGTGACTGGACCCCAGCTGACACAGTAACCCCAGCTCATCTGTCATCAGTCAACACATTTTGCTAATTTTAGGTTTTTGAATACTTCTCCCTGCCCCTACTTAGGTGTCCAGGTAAGGTCTTCCTGGCATGGTGAAACGGCAGCACCGTTGGGAAGATGAGATGAGAAACGGATGGAAGGAGGTGACCATGCTGCCGGGCAGTCAGGGAGGGACCTCCTCCTGTGGGCAGCAGCCTCTGCCTCCCACAGCACTTGTGCCTGGTCCTTTTCTCCTGGGCCTGGCTTCTGAAACACCGTCAAAGGACATACCCCCTGGCCTGCCTGGCAGGGTACCCTCCCAAACCTGGGAGCCCAGATCTCCCAGGACCACGGAGACACCTCAGCAATGGTTGTCCATGTGGGGCCTGGGGCGGGGCTCTACCAGGCCGTGGCCAGCAGGGGGTGCCACAGGTAGCCCAGAGGATGTGTTCAGGCTGGAATGCCCTGCGGTGCTTGCATGAGTCAGGACACAGTCCTGGCAGGTCTTCGGGTGTCATGTTAGTAACCTGAGTTTGCTGCCCTCCCTGCCACGCGTCCCTGCTCTTTGGAGAGGTCCTTGGTGCTGCGCCCTGGCCCGTGGGACACCAGCCAGTGTGGGAGCCCTGCCACGACTGAGGCAGGGCACGACCCACCCCTCCGTGATCTCGGCCTCTGGGGTCTCTAACGTACACTCACACTAACACACCCCCCGCACGTTTACACCATAGATACACACACACTCATGCTCTCACACACCTCATGCACACACTCAGTGCTCATCACACGCACACCTACACGTTCAGTCATGCACTTCACAACCCACTCACATTCACACCACACTCACAACTCATACCATACACACTCACAAGCTCACAGTCACATTCCCGGGGTGCTTCTCAAGCCACTGGGTCTGGAACGTGAACTCTGCAGCCAGCCAAGTGGGATCGGCGACCGTGACCAGTGGCCCAGGGCTGGCCCCACATCCACGCTGACGCTCACACTCATTCAGTCGCACGTTCACACACAATGTACAGAACATCCATCCCCCCACATTCACACTTTCATCACCCACTCACCCACTCCCACACACCCACACTTGTGTTCGCGCTCAGTTTCACGCAGAATCCGCAGCACGCTCGCGTGCTCACCAGCGTCCCATCCCCGCTGCCCCCTGCAGTCCCGCTCACCTGGTACCAGCGACCTCGCAGCTCTTGTGCCAGACCCACCCTTTCTCTGCACACCCCTCCCGACATTCATCCTGTGCCTTTGTCCCCGGGACATGTGGGCTCCATAGAAGGTGCTTGCTAATCAGTTTTTAAAAAACTTTCAGGAAAGTGTACTATACCCCAAGCGACTGGGTGTACTTTACATAGGTGGTCTGTGTAGTGTGAATTCTGTCGTCATGGGTCAGTTCCCAAAACCACAGGCTGGCTTCTGTGGCGCTGAGGACTTGCCCCTCTGGGTCCCAGGAAACAGCTCTGAGACAGGAGGCATCGGCAGCTCCCGGGCTCTGGGGAGGAGGGACGGTCTCACCCACGCAACAGGCCCAAGAACCTGCCAGGACCCCTGTGCCCATCTTCCCGGCTGAATTCACAGGACTCAGCTGGAAGGTGACGGAGACACAGAGGGAGGGCCTGGCTCCCTGCCTGCCCCAGGAGGCCCCCATTAGCCGTCTCCATCAGTTGATTGCATAAGCCAGGAGCAGACTCCTTTCGGGCTAGCCCGAGTTCCGGGCTCACTCGCTACAGTGGCTAGTGCTACTTTAGCGGGTGTACCTCCCCTTGCAGATCACGGGAAGGTGGGTGAGGCTCTTAGCCCCTGAGGGACATGGTGACTGAGGACTAGTCCTGACGTCTGGGGCTGACAGCAGAGAGGAGGCACGTCTGGTGTGGCGGGAAGGTGTCCAGGCTGACGGCACGTCTGGTATGCCGGGTGTGCTGGGACGGTGTCCTCCAGGCTGACGGCACAGCCGGTGTGCTCGGGCAGCCCTGGTTTACACTTAGCAGCTCCGCTAATTGTTAACAGCTCTCCTTTCTCTCTCGGAAGCGTCTGGATTTGGAAGGTAAGTTATACAGAGGAATTTTCTGAGTAATTGACCTGTACCCTCTTTAAGTTTAGGAATTACACCTTGTAGCAAGTTACCTCGACTGAGACTAGAATTGTGTTGTCATTGTTCAGACCTCACAAAAAAGGGGGTACGACTGCCTTTGTCCTGCACACATACAGCAGAACAGAGCCCACCCAAGCAGCCAACCCCCACAGAAGCTCTTACTTCCGGTGCCAGGCGAGTTTCACTGCTGCCAGGTGGGGGCTGACCCGCCAGAGAGAACCTGCCTCCAGCAGAGCCCATCTTTGAGCGGCTCCCGGTGGGAGCGCGTGCTACGGCGGAGCAGGGCCCTGGCATCCCGCTCCTGTGGGTTCAGAACCGAGCTCCAGCACGTGCCGGCTGGGAGACAGGCCCACCCACAGCCTGCTTCTCTATCTAGCCGGTGGGCAGGATGAGAGACAGTGTGCAGGGCTGAGGCCACGTGGGCAGGTCCTGGGCCGGCGTCCTGTCTCCCTGTACGCCCCAGGCACGTGTGCACATGCAGCTGGGCCTGGCAGGCTGAGGCAGGGGGTGGATCGCGGTGTGGGGACCCCGTCGGGGTGCCCCTCCCACATACGTAGGAAACAAGCAGAAAGAGCCACGGTCGCAGCCCGAGCCTGCGCTTGAAAGGCCTGCTATGAGACACGTCCAGGAGCCTGGGGCCGAGGCGCGTTCTCACAGGTCCCTGGTCGCTGTGAACGCCTGCTTTCCTGCGGGGAACCTGGAAGCTTGCTCCGTGAGGCCAGAGAGTGCTACTGCGATCAGCCCCAGGAGACACCGTGGACGCTGAGTCCAGGGAGCCTTGCCCGGTGGCAACGTTTCACATGAGCTGTCGTAAGTCGGGGCCGGGGGCTGTGTCCTGAGCCACCCCCGGGAGAGGGCTGCTGCTGTGCGTGCCCAGTGTCTCCCATACTTTGCTTAAGGGCAAAGCAACACAGGTTTGTCGGCCTCAAATTAACACGCAACTCTCACCCTAATGCTAGGGGCTGTGCACGGCACTCCAAGTCCTGGCGTTCAGCTGACACCCACCCCTCTGCAGCTCTGATGTGGGGCCACCTCATGTTTGTTTTGCTGGTATCATTGGAAAGGGATGTTCCCCCCCGTCGTCACGGAGAGAAAATGGACAGAACTATCTTACATTTCTGAATATCCTTCTTTCACAATCAATTTGTTTCTTGGAGACCAAAAAAAAAAAGGCAGCTGTTAGAGTTTAATGTTCCCTGAAAACCAAACACGCCTTCCACGCAAGGTGACCGTGGGCATCCTGGAGAGCCATGGTCCGGCTGAAGCGGAACTGAAGGCCAAGATGGCCCTCCTCATACACGGACCACGAAGTGGGAACCCACTCTAAGGAGCAGCAAATCACAATGACACTGACGCTGGGAACGTATCTGTAACCCCGCTGTGTGAGTTTGGGTTGTGGGTTATTAGGTAAAAATACCGTAGTTGTGAGGACACGTATCTGTAACCCCGCTGTTAAGTTTGGGTTGTGGGTTGTTAGGTAAAAATACCGTAGTTGTGAGGACGCAGGCAGTGCCCCGGCTACGTGCATTCACCAGGCTCAAATTCCTCCACCAGCTCTGAAATCTTTCAGCTGGTCCTGGCTCTCCCACATCCTGACCCATGTCCCTCCAAGTTGGGTCCCGTGGTGTTTGTTGCTGTCTCTGGAGCCCCTGCGAGACAGCGGGCAGGTGTTCTGACCAGTCAGCCAGCGTGTCCTCATCCGCTTCCTTTCGCAGCATGAGGGAGACAGAGGAAGAGACGATGGTGTCTGGTGGTGTCCCTGACAGTCTGGTCACCCCATATGTGGATCTACAAACTGACTTAAATTCTTCGCCAAGATTGACGGAGCTTTTGGGTAATTGCTGAAACCCGATCACGGACACATGGAGTCTGTCCTACCACTCTGCGTTTTTGTGTCTGTTTGGGAATTTCCGCGAGAAGCGTTTTTAAATAGTCACATTTGGGGCCAGCAGGTTGCCTAGTGGTTAAGGCACTGGACTCCCACATGGTTGGCTATGGTTTGAGTCCTGGACACAGCGGCTTGGAAATCATGCCGGGCACATGTGTGTGTGTGCCCAAAATCTCAAGAGGGGAATGGAGAAGGGGCTGTGGCATGGCCGTCCCCCTGGGGGATGATTTCTCACTCTTTCTGTGTCTCGTCAGTGAGCACACGTGCCCTATGGCAAAAATCTCTCAAAAAAATAAAAATAAAAATAGAGTGATGTTTAACAAGGAATCATCAGACGACCATCTGGCACATTGCTTACTAAGACCCCGAGGGTGGCCTGCAGGTGACGTGGTCACAGATGCAACGTGACATCATCTGTAGGACCCTGAAAGTTGTTTTCCAGTTTGTGTCTTAGGACGTGCACTTGCTAGGGAAAGAGAGAGACAGTGAGGGAAAGTGAGGAGTCACCCCACGGGGGGGTGGCCATGCTTCAAGCCCCTCTGCTGTTCTCCTCCTGGGATCTGAACATGCACATAAGCACCTGGTGTGAATTGCAAGCCGATGGGTCTGGGACTTGAACTATGCTGTTGGCCATGTGGGAGTCACCTGCTAGCCTTGATTATTTTTAATCTGAGGCATCCCGTGTTTGCCTCAAAGCACTCAGGCCTGCTTCTCTTGGGACCAACAGAAACCCCCCTTTCCCCTTGACAGGAGACGCTCCATTGCAGGTGCTCACTCCTTCTAGAGCTGGAACGCCGCAGCTCTGACCGCCGGATTCAGCCACGCAGACAGAGCCCACTTCTCTTTGATAATACTGTTTATTGTCCATTGAGCGATCGCTCAGAATGATACAGAGCATCAGAGACATGCGCGGTCTGCTTGTCGGCGGGCAACTCTCGTATGGCCAGCACAGGAAGGTCTGGCGTCACATTCCAGCATAAACCATGGCTCCCCCCAAAACTCCAAACGAAAACGAACAAAATCAACAAAGCTTTAAATTATGGCAGCAAGTCCGATATTTCTTAATATTTATCAAGCAAAGATTTGAAATAACTACAATGTAAACTTTGTTTTAAATATTTTGAGTCGCTTGCATGATGAAAAGAAGAAAGAGTCGTGCTTAGAACACATAAATTAAACAAGGCCAAATGGAGACCCTTCTTACGCTATGCAGAGTGGCCGTCACCGGCTGGGAAGCATCTGAGGGGCTTCATCTCTTGGCTGCCACGGGCACTTCGTCTTGATCTGGGTTTGGGCTTTTCCCTGCTCAGCATGGTGAGAACACCACTGTGTGTGGATCAAAGGTAAAGGCCGCCGTGTAGCCCAGCCTGCTAAACAATCCTCTTCTTTGTGATAGATAATTCGATTCATGGAACAAAAGATGGGAGTTGAGAAAAGCAAAGATACTCAAAGAATTGGACGCACGACTGGAAGGAACCCTCTGTCACGGGCGAGCTGCCATGCCACGCTTTCCACTCGGGGTCAAATGCTTCCACGATGCAAAAATCTTTTTTTTAAAAGTGCAAGTCTAACACCTACCAAGGGTAATAAAAAACACAGCACAGGAATGATTACAGCTGATGTCGAAACAAACCGGAACATTTAAAAAAAATCAGCAGAAACAGGAGCAAATGTTACATATGATATCACCATACAGGAAGCGACGGGGCGGGGTGCGATACTGATGGGAGGGTCTGGTGGTGGCGTATATACGGAAATCG